>OY482674.1:22005685-23319467 GCA_960531455.1 Urophora cardui | reverse complement strand
AGCACTATAACATATAGCTCCCCTACAACCGATTGTTCAGATATGCACATTTTGGTGTATAACTCCTCCATTTTAACAGCTAACGGCGTGAAATTTTGAAGTATTTGTACCCATATGGGCCCAAACGGGATTACCGAAAATTGTCAAGATCGGACCACTATAACATATACCTCCCATACAACCGATTGTTCAGATATGGACATTTTGGTGTGTAGCTCCTCCATTTAAATAGCCAAGACACCATTTTTTCTAATAAATCTTTCCATAAATAACCCACAGAATTAAAATTATAAATTAAACTTAATCAGGCTATGTACATACATAGGTAACTTTTCATTTCCCCACTCATGAAAGGTATGAAGTCTTCGGTACGGCCGAAGACAGCCGCGCTTTTACTTGTTTTTATTTGATATTCAATAAAACAAAATTTTTTTGTTAATTTTTATTTGATATTCAACAAAACAAAATATTTTTGTTGAATATCAAATAAAAATTATCAAAAAAATTTTGTTTTGTTATCAAATAAAAATTATCAAAAAAATTTTGTTTTGTTGAATATCAAATAAAAATTATTGAAATTATTTCGTTTCGTTGATTATCAAAAAAAAAATTATCAAAATTATTTTGTTTCGTTGATTATCAAAAACAAAATAATAATAAAAATTTGTTTCGGGCTTACGGCTTCATTTTACTTTGAATTTTGATTAACGTTATTTTTTTTGATAATTTTTTTTGTTGGTTACCGAAACAAAATTTTTTCAATATCTGTTTTTTGATAATCAACAAAACGAAATTTTTTTTCATAATTTTTTTTGATAATTATCAAAACAGTATTTTTTTGTTCAGCACTTAACGTTAAAATTTTTCAAAGTTGAATTGAAAACAAAATATTTTTTCGGTTATTGATAAAAAATAACGTTAATGTGCAGCCCTGCCAAAAAGTGCTTTTCTATTTAACTTACTACATAAATTTAGAATAAAAAAGATGGATTTAAAAGGAAGATAAACTCAGAATCGAAGTTTAAGAATAGCGAAAAATCTAAACATAGATTAAGGTATACACACACAAACAGATGTACCTATGTACGTACCTGCGGCTGCTGCATAATAGGTAAGTACTAGTCTAACATGCATTAGGCTCGGCATTTATGATGTATAAATATAGATCTCCATAAGATAAATATTACAATAAAAGCCTATACTTATTTGCTTTTCAATAGCGGTCACTCCTCAGCAGAAGTTACGAGTAGAAAGCCTTGCTATGTATTATAGGTATACATGCACTCACAGAAAAATAGCATTTTAAAATCAAAAATATTTTCTTTATCATGCACTTTTTAAACCAGATAATTTTTATTTTAAAAATGAAAATTTTTTAATTAGATATGAAATTTTTAAAATAAAAATGTATTTTAGATTTAAAAAGAAACTTAGGGCACAGCCAGACGACGCAAGAAATTACTTTCAGAAAGTGAAAAATTCAAATTTTTGTATTTGTTTTATTTAAATTAAAAATGAAAATGAATGGAATAATAAAAAAAAGTTTTAGATTCAAAATCTCATAGTGCTTAAAATAAAAATAAAGAGTTTTAAACTAAAAACGTTTTTACTTTATTTTACAATTTTACAATGAACATTTTTAAATTAAAAATGTTCGAATTTGCATCACTTTTAAATACGCGTTTGCCTATTTTATAAGAAATGTGGCCCAATTAACATCGCGATTGACGTGATCCATCGATTTTCGCAAAGTACTTAGTGAGACATGTACATATGTATCTAATTCAAAAATGTATACCACTACACATTTTTTCGTGTTTATTCACAGAATGCTGTTAAATTATGGCGGTTAATTCTTAATACCAAACTTTGGGCAACAAATACAAACCCAACAAAAACTTATGCACATATGTATGTACATATGTATATGGATTCATCATTGTACAACAATTAGAGGGAGCAATTGAAAGAAACAGTATTAGTAACATAAAAGATTTATCGCTCAAGATACAGAGAAAAGCAAATGTCATTTTTTGCAAATATTCATAACTACTCCCCTTCGATTACCACATCACCAAGTAATAGTATAGGTACTGAAGAACAACGAAAGAGTGCAACAAACAGCATCCAGAATGCCTTGCAAGTATGTGCAGTGTGCGGTGATATAGCAATTTGTCAACACTACGGTGTAAGGACATGCGAGGGTTGTAAAGGATTCTTTAAGCGAACCGTACAGAAAAACTCAAAATATGTATGCCTAGCGAATCAGGCATGCCCGGTTGATCGAAGGCGACGGAATCGGTGTCAATATTGCCGCTTTCAAAAGTGCTTGGACGTTGGCATGGTAAAGGAAGTGGTTCGAACTAATTCACTTAAAGGACGTCGCGGTCGATTACCATCAAAAAAGAATTTACTATACAATGAAGCATTAGAACAAACCAATTACATATCTTTAATAACTGAATTAGTTAAAGCCCATAAAGAAACAAGCCCGGATATTGCAAATTTGGATTATGCAGCCTATTTAGAACCGATGTGTTGCAGTTCACCGCTCATCGTGAGCGAGTCGGAAAACGTTCGGCAATTTTACAAAATACTTAAATACTCTGTAAATGTGATCCAGCAATTTATTCATAAGATACCAGGATTTTGTGATTTGTGTAAATTTGATCAAGAGTTACTATTTCAATCTGCTTCTTTAGAAATGTTTGTATTAAGATTATCGTATCGTATCCGTCCTAATGATTCGAAATTGATATTTTGTAACGGCATGGTCTTGCATAAAACTCAATGTGAAAGAGTATTTGGCGATTGGTTGGTTAATATTTTGGAGTTCAGTAACAGTCTGCATAATTTAGGAGTTGACGCATCGTGTTTTGCTTGCATATCCGCACTCGCAGTTATAACAGGTAAGAACAACTTCTTTTACCGCTTTTAATTTTTAATAAAAAAAAAATTAGTCCAAAGTAGCATTTTTTGGCAAGAGTGATTCTTCGTTGGATTTCCGTCCTTACATTATTTTTTGTTTTAATGCTGGTTTCCATATAGAAGAAGTCCTTAACAGTTTCGCATTTGTAGCTGTCAACAGTGACGTGGCTGTCAAGGCGTTATGTTGCTTTGTGTGATGACAGGAGATGCCTACCTCGTCTTGTCCTCTTTGACCGCCAAACACATTTTCTTAGCCTCTTTATCCAGCTTGGAGAAGGCAGAACATACGGCGCTCTTGTTAGTGCCGATGATGTCGATATCATCGGCGTACGCCAGCAGTTTTACATACATATGAGCATATTGCCGTGGCGTATGAGTAACATTTTTGCAAAAATTTTAAAGCAAATTACATGCATACTTTAACAACCGTTTTCCACCATTTATAATAAAATTTCCAACGATTTATCTTCGGAAGTAGTTAGAGTAGAGTAGAAGGTGTGTGCAAGCAAAATTTTAAGCCAAAAATCCAAATGGTTCAGTTTTTATTTTATGGAAAATAAAATAAAAATCAGACTGAGCTCAAGAATGTAGTAGTTATGAAAATAAAAAACGACCAAAAAACCAAAAGTATAATAATTATAATTATTTTTGATGAAAGAAAGTAATAATAATTATGCTTGAGTAAAAAAAATGAAAATCCAAGTATAATACTTATTTGTGATCAAAAAAATTAAAATTATATAATAATAATTACTTTCGATCGAAAAAATTAAACTCAGGCTGTAATTATTACTTTCAATTTTTATGGATAAAACTCTTAAAATACAAATCATTGCAGATAACCACAGATTATACAAAGATAACTATAGTGGTATATTCAAAATTATTTTGTGATTTTTTTGGTCAAAATTTAAAAAAATAATAATTTTTTTCCAACCTTCATTTTTCATTTCCAATATTTACTAACTTGCACTTAGAAAAATTTATATATATTAATTCCATTGGTTCACTTTCAGAACGCCACGGACTTCAAGAGCCCCGAAAAGTTGAGGATATCCAACTAAAAATCATAGAAAGTCTACGAGATTATATTATGTTTAATCCGAAATATCGAAAAGGTCCCTACCAATTTAGCCGCCTACTCGGAATATTACCTGAGTTACGATCTCTGAGTATGCAAGGATTGCAAAGAATTTTCTATCTTAAGATTGAAGACTTAGTTCCAATACCTACAGCAATTGATAAAATGTTTGTAGCTAGCTTACCGTTTTAAACTACAGACATATGTATGTAACTGTTAAGTATACACACTATTGTACCTGATGATATTGTGCCAGAGTAATAATTAAATTAAGTAAATAAAGGAATGCATGTACATATATGTACATATGTATGTTGATAGTTTAATGAAAAGAAAGTAGAAACAATTTAACAACAGCTATATATACATTTTAGGTATATGTATATTAAAACTAAATGTGAGTATAAATTTTTTTGTAATTTCCCTGATACCTTCCCGAAATTTAATCTTCTAGTCAAATATATAATTCATAGTTTAGAATTGCTGGAATGTATGGAAATATCTCCATTCTCTATTAGCTTTCTGATATCCTCTTCATTTAATCCAATTTCATGTAAAATTTTCGGAATTTTGTCGGTTTTGTCTTCTCGTTTCAGACTTCCAGGAGTTCTACTTAGAACTGGAGCGGGAATGGGTGCCAGTAGATTATCGACTTTATGAAAGTTCGCACGCTGCTTGTTATGTTTATGCTGTGCCGCGTCTTCCCAATCGACAACAGGAAAAACGCAAGCATCGGTATTTTCAAATATACGCGACCATTCGGCTTGAGTTCTCTGCAGAAATGCTCTCTTCACAGTTTCTCTTGCCTCTGCTTTATTTAGTTCGTCCGTGGGAAATTGCGTAAGTTCGGGCAGTCCTAAATGTTCTTTGAAAATTTCAAAGAACTGAGGCTCCAATGCTCCTACTGACATAAATTTACTGTCTTTTGTCTCGTATATATCATAAAAGAAAGCACCTCCATCTAACACATTATTTCCAGCGCTTTGGCCCCAAATGGGCAGGTTACGAGACAGGAATAGCCACGAAGCAATGTAAGCAGCTCCTTCACACATTGAAGCATCAATTATTTGTCCCCGGCCAGAACGATGACGTTCCAAAAGAGCTAAACAAATTCCCAATGCACAAATAAGACTACCACCAGCAAAGTCCGCTAAAATATTAATAGGTGGAGTGGGCTTGTTGCCTTGTGAACGAAGCATTGACAGAACACCAGAAACAGCCAGATAATTGATGTCATGTCCAGCTCTCTTGGATAGTGGGCCATATTGACCGAATCCTGTCAAACGTGCGTAAATAAGCCTGGGATTTTCTTTGCACAAAACATCAGGTCCCAGACCAACATTCTCTAATACTCCAGGACGAAAGGGGTCTAAGAGAACATCATGGTTTTGAATGATCCTTCTTACAATTTTCCGCCCTTCAGATCTCTTTATATCTATATTAAGGGTGCTCTTGCCGCTGTGCAGTACATCAAAATTATTTTCCCAAATCTGAAAATAAAGAGTAGACATAAACACCGTTAGGTGTTTACATAACATACAGAGATCAAGGTCCGAAGTAGCCAAGCATAACTGAACAAAATTTAATGATGTATGTACATTAGGGTGGTCCTTAAAATCAAATTAACAATTTTCTGCGGTCTCACCCCCTGCATCGGTAACGGCACAGTCCCAAGATATCATATATGTATAAATTTTGGTCCCGATCGGAGATGGTTAAGGGGTCTCGCATAGGGGTCAAAGTTTAGAAAACTATGGAGATTCAAAAAATTAAATTAATTTTGTATATCTAATGCCCGAAATCGATATTCCTCCACTCAGAGGTTATACTGGCTGGCCATTAATAGCTTCACATAGACTAGATAAGTCCGTAGTGTTCCTGCACTCAGAGATATTAAATATAAATATAAATTAAGAGGTGTCGCACAGGTTTCTAAGTTCAGAAAACTCTATGGAGACTATCTATGGAGACCAAAATGTATATTTGGTATCCTCGAGTACTGGACTATCCATTCTGGGCATTAGATATAAGAAAATGTGATGTAAATGCACTTTGACAGTCAGCAGTCAGCTAACTTTTACGGAAAAAATTCGAATCTCGTTGATTTCTGAGGTACGGGTTGCCTATACGGAAAATATCATTGACATACAACTCTCACAAAATAGATTGGGTCAGTTGACACTGGCTATGTCGGTAGGTGATTTGGCTCTTTACATACATACATAATATGCAAACGTTGGTTGCTGGAAACCATACGTACGCTCAGGGCCGTGCGCAGGAATTAGCCTTGGGGGGGGGGGGGGGGGGGGTTTTAATTTTGGTTTGCATTCGCATACATTTTTCGCTAAGATAAACATATTTTCTGAAACAGATATCCAGACCCATACACCATAAATTTAAATGTTCTCTAACTTTTCTGAAACTCATTATGATTCATCAAAACCTAGTTAACCAGGTCCTGAATAGTACACGGAAAGAATTTTTTACTAGAATCAATGCCGAGACAAGAAAAATTAGACTTGATTTTGAACTTAGAAAATAATTTCTTAATATCAAGAAAATCCAAGAAAATTGGATTTTAAATAAATAAGTAAAAATTTTCTTGCTTCAAGTGAAATTGGATTTTAAATAAATAAGAAAACATTTTCTTGCTTCAAGTAAAATTGGATTTTAATAAATAAGAAATAATTTACTTAGGGTAAGTGTTTTTTTCTTGTTTTTTGAAATAAATTAAGAAATTATTTTTTTGTTGCAAGTAAAACTTTTCTTATACGAGCTTAAGTAAGTAATGCGGGATACACACATCGTAGTATAGTAATAATATTTCGATCTATACCACATATGTGTCACCCTCATATTGTAGTTTAATTGAAAATTTTCATAGCATAGCCAAATCATAATATTGATATTCTAATATTCATACCACATGTGTGTCTGAGGCATAAGAAAATATTATATATTAAATTAAGCAAATATTTTCTAAAAATATTAAAAACGTAAAAAATAAGGAAAATGGAAACTAATCATGAGGGATTAGAAAACCATAATTAGTCAACTAGTATTTTCCTAGGACTTGTTTATTGAAATGACAACATTTTATTTAATATAAATGAAGATGCAAATAGTGAACTCCTTATACCAAATGCTTCACTAACAATCTGAGAATTGCAAAAATATTCAGAAATATGCAAAGCGGATGGCAAATGAAAAAAAATACATGTAACTTTGGAAATGCAAATTCAGCAAGAAAAATTTTACTTCGCTCAAGAAAACGTTTTCTTATTCATTTTACATTTTTTTTTCGCTGTATTTTGTTGTTCCAATTCGTCGAAACACAATTTTCTTAAATTCTTCTTGATATTAGCAAAAAGATTTTCTTCATTTAAGTAAATATAAGAAAAGATGTTCTTATTTATTTAAACATTTTTTTTCAACATTTTTTTTTCTATAGATTTTGTTAGTGTTCTTGAATAAGAAAATAATTGTCTCATTTTTGGAAAACTCAATTTCTTATTTCCAGTAATAATTAAGTAAATTTTTCTTATTTTCCTAAAAATTTTATAAATTGAGTTCAAGAAAGCATTTTTCTTGATTCAATTATAAAAATTTCTTTCCGTGTACTGTTTACAGTACTTGTTAATTGAAACTGCTCACTGTTTTCACAAAATGAACATTTTTTGTTATCAGTACAATTTTTATAAAAACGCCAAACGAACATATGCTACACAACTTTGTAATTTCGGAAAGCTCCAAGTGCAATTCAAAGTGCCGAACTTATGTATTGGCCAACCTTAATTTTTGCAACTTTTACCAATTCTTCTTCCGTAAAATTATTGTAACTAATATTGTCAAAAATTATGAGTCAAAATTCAATGCAAAATTTATAAACTGTATTTTGAAAATTTCTGCAAAATCATTGCAACTTAGATTTGGTCATGGGGGGGGTTTTAACCCCCAAAACCCCACCCCCGTGCGCACGGCCCTGCGTACGCTTGACAGTACCTTTTGATAGTCGGCATAGAGCTTATCATTTCGTAAAAACAAAAGTATCGATACCGATATAATGTTAGCAGCAATATCATGCAAAATGCAATTCATGAACACCCAGCTGACTATGTTTTAACATAAATATTTACATAAGTATAGTGAGATGAATAGCTTATTTATATAAATTGCGAATACCTATTTACCTTGTCGATTCGCAGCACTGATGCACCAAAATCTGCAAGTATTTTACCACAGAATGGTCCCGGCGCCAGCCCTACGAATTCCAAAACCTTTACATCCCTCAGAGGCATATTGAAAAATTTCTAACTTCGGTACAATAAAAAGTTTAGTAATATACTAATAGGTATGGTTATCATACCGATTTTGTCAAAAAGATACTATTTGACGTTTCTTTAGTGATGCTAAAAACCGGTTCTATTACAATTGCTATAATTGTGACCCATGATAACATTTGCAGGTGCAGACAGTAAACAGCTGATTTCAATAAGTCCACGTAAAAGCGTGGATATGATGAATTTCTAATTAACATTCTTCTTCATCCTTCATTGTTCCCTATTATACGAATAAAGTCATATTTATTGACATCCTAGGTACATTTACTACCTGTTTGATATACATATGTACATACATACATACGTTGGTTTTGATCCAATTGTTGTAATCCGGCGCCTCATAGCAAGTTTCCATGTTGAGCACTAGCTGCGGTCAGCTCAACTCAACAGTAGATCTGTAGGGCCCATTTTTATAATACTAGCAAATACTCGTCCCGCTTCGCAGCGACGAAAAATGTTTTCATGTTAAAATCAGTCTTTCCCTCTACCTTTATATTTCCCTTTACGTTTAGCTTTACCTTTAGCTATTCTTTTCCCTTTTCTATTCTTTATTCATATACTACACTCTCTCCCTTTACACCTACCATTGCCTTCTTGTTTCCACTTCCCTTTTTCCATGCCTTTCCTTCCTATTCCCCTTCCCATTTACCTAGCATCAGAATGAAAAGAGCTCTATATTAGAGTTGTGTTTAAAACCTTTTATTTGATACCAATAGCCCCAAAAACTTTCCGGGCTTATACCGGTCCACGTTTTGACCCATATCTGGACCCGGCATAGCCATTACAATGTAAAGAGCTATATGTTGACGCCCTGCTTAACCTCTTTCATTTGATAACATTATTGCTGAAAAAATTGTGCACATTGTGCCACTCCCACTTTTCCAAACATAATATTTTTATCAGATTATGCGAAGAAGTTGTACAAATATCTTTTTGCTAAATTTCACTGTAACCCGCCTGATAAATCGAAAGATTTGTTTATTTCAAATTTTTACTTCTACGGGGGGTGCCCGCCCACTGTCCAAAAAAATTGTATCGCACGTTTTATGCAATAGGGATTTAACTCAAAAAAAAATTTTTTTGGGAAAACGAAATAAAGTTTTATAATTTCAAATAGTTTCCTTCTACGGCTAACTACAAAATCACTTTTATTTCCGCCATTTTTATCGTTTTGAGTATTTTATAAGACTAGACTCAAAGGCACTGCCCAGTTATTGAAATATATGGCAAAATCCCAGAAATCGAAAATTTCGAGTTAAATCCCTATTACATAAAACGGGCGGTATGCACCCTATCATAAAATGGGGTGTCCTTAATATGTTTTGGAAAAGTTTCCTTCGATTCTATGTAGCGGATTGGACTGCAAATTTTGTTGAAGATATTGAGTAGTGAATATCGCAAACAAAGTGTGCTTTCAGCACTTTTGAGCACGAATCTCTCAAAAACTAAACGTAGTATCGAAAATCTGAATTCAGATTCGGCGTATCGAAGACCTTTAGATGGTATGTGGTTTAATATCTGCGTCAAACTCATTGTATACCTCAGTTATACATATATCTAACCGCGATTCCGACTTAACCCAACATCCGAAAACGAAGACTTAATTTTGCTAGAGACCTATTATCTCGAATAGAATTTTTACAACCATTATCAAAGTTTGAACTTGAAAATGGTTAACCCAGCCCAATGTTTATTCGGTAAGTACATATACATACATACATACTTGTGTATTCACCTGAATGTATTTCTAAAATAGTAACTTTTATGTCTTCCCACCCTCAGTTTCACAGTTAAACTTGTAATTTTTATGTTAGTATAGTGCAGCTATGGCTGATAGCAATGATATAATTTCTGATATCTCCGCGAACGAATATAATAATACAGAAAGGAGTGAACACGATAAATCCGATGTAGTTATAAGATATATAAAAATAAATAAATATTATTTTACATGTAGTAGGTACTATGCACTTTCTTGCAGGATCCACTTGATTTAGATGATTTATTGCCGTGCATCGGAGAATTTGGAACCTATCAAAAGTTATTAGTTTTCGGAATATGTTTACCAGCCTGCATACCCTGTGGTTTCTGTGCTTTCAATCAATTATTTATGTCGAATGTGCCAGATGATTATTGGTGCAAAATACCCGAATTAATGGATATGCCAGTAGAAAATCGAAAAGTTTTAGCAATACCCAAGAACATGGTAATTTTTATTTTATTTTTTTTTTTCAAAGGAAGTGCATATTGTCGTACCATAGGAGAACTAGCACTTTTAAAATTTCTTTGTAAAAATTTTTAAAGTGCTAGTTTTCGTATGGTACGACGATATTCAGTTTTTTTCTTTTTGTTAATGCAAAATTTATAAATTAAATAGCTGTAACTGACAAATACATGTGTACAAGGTATATACATATGTATGTACGTATATGTGTATATACTATTCTACAATTAAAATCTGTCTTTAGGAGAATACTGATGAATTTAGTAAGTGTTACCGTTATGCAGTAAATTGGACTAGCTATATCGATTCGAAGAGCTACGATGTACTAAAGCCAAACGAATCGTGGCCCTACGAAAAGTGCGATTTTGGTTGGGAATATAATACAACAGAGGTGTGGTCATCTATTGTTATTGATGTAAGTATGTATGAATACTAAGCTTTCTGTAAACTAAGCTGTATGTAATTCTAAACTTTTTTCCTTAATTTTATAGTTTGATTTAGTATGCGACAAAGATATATATCCCACTGTTGGTTTAGCAGCACTTAACACTGGTGGTCCAATAGGGGTTTATTTATTTGGTTTACTCAATGACAGAATGGGAAGGCGCACCTCGTATTTCACTTGCTTAGCCACTTTGCTTTTCGGCAGTTTAATAACATCTTTAAGCAAGGATTTCTGGACATGGGCTGGAAGCAGAGTTATAGTAGGTTTAACAATACCAGCGGTCTATCAAATTCCATTCATAATATGTGAGTATCAATTACATTAGATTTTGCTGTTGTTGTAACCGCAAAAACACTCAACAAAAGTTCTGGGAAGAGCAGCCAGAGTCGCAGTCCTTGGCCAGATATAAATACGGGTCGTGTCGATACTTAAGGCCCATGGCAACTTACAATCTGGATTGTCAAGCAGTGTATATGTGTGTGTCGGGTGATTGTCGCTTGTCAGCAATGCTCAATTAAAAAGTTATGCTCTCACCAAAGATGACGTTTCTCACAGTAATGCTGGTCAATCACTTGGCGCCACTATCAATTAGCCGAAATGTCAAATGAAAATATCAAAAAATTTTGATTTTCATCAACACAAGCCGACGAAAAGCACGTGTAGCACAACGACTACCGATTGCACTAAACACACAAAAAAAAAAAAACACACATATACACGACTTGAAAATGCAGATTGTAAGTTGCCAAGGGCATTTAGACTCGACTGTGTTTAGAATGATCTTCATTAAATAATTTCGACCGTCAGCACCAATCTTATTGTAGGGAAAGATAAGCTTTATCATGGCAATTATCCATTTGGAGGGCTAATCGGGCACTGCTGAGGGCTGGCCGCCATTTTAAAAATACTTAATAGTTGATTTTCAATTTTTGTTTTTGCTCGGGCTGGGAGCCAAATCCCACTTGCATGCAAATTGACGTCATAGCAATACCTTTACCCTACCGTAGATAGAAGTGTCTAATTGGGAGACAAACCTGAGCAAAATTTTAAGCGTAAGTAGTAACGGATTAGACTCTATTATTTCTATCTAAAGTGTAAAAAGTAGGTAAATATGTAGATGGATAGAAAGAACCATTGAAAAGATCTTTTTTGGTCTTCCATTTGGCCAACTCTTGTTTAGGTTAGGTAAGGTTTTTAGACCGATCACCTCACCTCTATCGATTCGAGACGTGATCCTTTATTTTCCCACAAAGCGGGTGGACTTTCTCAATAATAAGGTTTAGTAATTGGAAAATAATTTGTTTTAATATTAGTGTTCGCCCGTGCTCGATTCGGACCTGGGACATCTGGTTTGACGGACATATTTATTTCCTCTTTTTTTTTTTTTATTTTTGATAGTGTCAGAATTTAGAATTCCATAGACATTCCCCCCTTCCCCTCTGGCTACTGCTTAATTACTGCTTAATATTATAATGGCATCAGAGAATAGTACAGAAATTTACATGTCAAAATAAAACAGTGAGATTTGTTTCGATTCGTATCTACAGTTCACTAAATATTTTACCATTAGCATTGATAAGCAGAACCTAAGGCCCGGTTTCACTAGCGTGACTAAAGCTAAAACTAAGTTTTGATTTAAGTTAGCCCAGATTTGAGGCTAACTTACTTTTGGGTTTCACCAAATGAGCGACTTGACCATGGTATAATGAGAAGGTAGAAGCATTATGAAAAATGCAACCCTTCCATTATATTTGTTGTTGCCTTATGTCGCTAGACTGTCAAACGTGAATTGTCCAATTGGCGAACACACATCCCCACACTCAATATAATTTGACAGTTCAGAATCGTAAGATCTTTCCCAATAAGCACTGAAAAAGAAATTCTCAAACATTGAGAAAATATTGTTTCTAAATTTGAGAATCAACATATCGCACGTTTTATGCAATAGGGATTTAACTCGAAATTTTCAATTTCTGGGATATTGCCATATATTTTAATAACTGGGTCGTGCCTTTAAGTCTAGTCTTATAAAATACTCAAAAAGATAAAAATGGCGGAAATAAAAGTGATTTTGTAGTTAGCCGTAGAAGGAAACTATTTGAAGATATAAAAGTTTGTTTGCGTTTTCCCAAAAAAAAATTTTTTTGAGTTAAATCCCTATTGAATAAAACGTGCGATATATCGACACTTCCAAACAAAACTGTACTAAGTAAGTCTGAAAACTGTGTTTTGCAGGGGAAGCTCTCGAAGTTTAAATTCGATATGAAACTTCAGTTTCGCTTGTAACTTCTATTTGGATTGTAAGGTTGATACCTAAACTCGATACCATCTAAGTTAGGGTACGCTTTGTATAAAACCATAAGAAAAAATAAAAACTTGTTTCGTTGTTTTTCATGGCAAGCCTTCAATGTTTTTATTCTGTAAAAATGTCGAGTTGTATTATATGTACACTTTTGATTAGATTGTCCGAATGATACCAAAATTTGACAGCATCTAAATTTAGACACGCAATACTTGAAAACGCTAAAAACGGTAGAACATATTAAGTCGACTTAGTACAGTAGTTTGCAAGCGTCGATATATATATACACAGGCATGTATATATGTACATATATTAAAAAAGATATTAATATACTCACGTAACTTGTCGAAAGGCATCGGCGAAATTCGCCCGCACGGGTAAATGAAGAACATCACATCAGAATACAAATATGTAGTACATATGTACATACATCTATTGATTCCATTCCATTTCATTTGATAACTAACGTTTGATGTTTGAGAATATGGTTAGTTCTCGGATGAACCTCAAGTTGCAAATTAAAATGTTTATTGGGTAAACAAATGTACGTATGTGTGTGCACACATAAACAAGATTTGACAATTCAAGGTTAGTCTCGAAAAATACTACTAAAAAAATCAACCCTTGTGCTTCTACCTTATAAGTGTACCCTGGACTTGACTAATTTTGCACACAACAACCCGTCAGCTGTTTTATACATAGTAGTATTTTAGCAGTTTTTTTCCTACCTTTTGCCTTTGCGCAACCCAGTTTGTTTGACAGTTGTTGTTGTCATTTTTATATTAGCAGTGTTGCTGTAGTCGCACACACAAATAAGTATTATTTTTGACATTTAAGAGTGGAACAGCAACACTTGATTTTAGTCGCAAACAGATTGATGTTTGACTACTTCAAATATTTGATGTGCTTTCCCCCCCTGGATAAAATCCTAGCTACGCCCTTGAGCCTAACTATAGAAGGTCGATGCAAGAGAAAATCGCTCTTCTTCTTCCTGTTTTTAGCTATTGTCAAACTATCGTCTTTTGTTTTGATTTGGTCTTTTAGGATAATATTACAGAAAAATTTTCTGAGGAGACCCCTAATAAAAGACCAAAGGAAGCGAAAAACATACAGCCTTATCGTGAACTTCATGTGAACAAAATGTTCCCAAAAATTACAAAGCAAAACAAAAACAAAATGTGAAAAATTGTTATTGTTTTGCTTTATATTTTTCGAGGGAAATTTTTCACATGAAGTTCATGATAGGGCTGATATATTCCTCGGAATGTTGAACGTGTTTTATTTCGATTCTGCTCAAGCGATCGAAATACTTATTTTGCAAAAGGTTAATGATTTTTGACTAAGCTTAACACGCAGACATAAAAAAGGTACATTAGGGTGGTATAAACTAAGTACTGGGTGGTAGTGACCCCAATGGCTCACATAGGGTTAATAATATTCCATGGTATAACCCGCCCTTTCAAGCCAAAGACATTGGTGTATTAAACTTAGAGATCGAACTATAAATACCGAAGATATGAGAAAAATACATTTTAGCGACATCTAGCGGCGTCCAAAAAAAAAAATAAAAAACTTTTCCGGAAATGTTTTCCAAAAAGACATTATATGCGGGGGCGTACGGCGAACTTTATTTTTGCGTCCCTATAAGGCGAGACGGCCTAATGTATATATCTCAGTATATGCTCATACATATGTGTTTACATATGTATCTGAATACGTTCCTTTCCACTTTCTGTAGCTTTGGAACTCGTCGGCGAAAGCTACAGATCGTTTGTAACCGTTATGACTTGCACCTTTTATACATCGGGCATTATGTTGCTGTCTCTGGTTACCTATTTAGAACGCGATTGGGTGAAACTTTCTTATTACACTTCAGCGCCATTTTATTTATATTTTGGCTATATATTTGTTATGCCAGAGTCGCCACGTTGGCTATTAATGAGAGGACGTTTAGAGGAAGCTCTTGGAGTTCTGGAGCGAATGGCAAAAGTCAACGGTAAAGTATTTCCAAGTAAACTTAAAGCCAACTTTGAGGCGAAAATTTTGAAGAGCAAGGATACAAGTGTTGATACAGTTGCAGTTGGTGTTTTAGACTTACTCAGGTAACATACCTTTTGTAGCTAGTATTTAATTACTTTACTATTAAGGGGGTGGTTTTAATTCGATATTTTAAAGTAATGCAAATATTTATGCATTGATTAAGCGTTTAGCAAAACAAAAAAAAATAATAGTCAACATGTAGAAAGATCCGAAACGAGGGCGTAAAAAGCTTAAATTGTTGAGATTAGGTAGTGCGAACTAAACAGAATTTATATGAAAAAGTCATGTTTCTTTTTTTTTATTTAAGAACGCCCAATATGAGACTCAAGACTATATTGATTACTCTGAGTTGGTTTGCTAATGAAACTGTCTACCTTGGACTGAGCTATTATGGTCCGTCACTCGGCAATGATCAGTACGTTAGTTTCTTTTTATCCGCAGCAGTTGAATTACCAAGTTATCTATGCTGTTGGTATTTAATGGATACCTTTGGACGTCGTTGGCCTTTAAGCTTATCGATGATATTGGGGTGAGAACAAAACAAAATTTATTTCTTTATGTAAACTTGTTTGATTTCCATCAATATTTAGTGGCGTCGCCTGCGTAATTACTGTTATGATTCCAGATGATCAAATTCAAGAAACTTTAATACTGTATTTAATTTCAAAAGCTTTGCTGTCGGCCTCCTTTTTGATTATTTATCCATTTGCTGGAGAATTGTATCCTACACAAGTAAGAGGCATCGGAATCGGAGCATCTAGTTATATTGGTGGTCTTGGCTTGATTGCAATTCCATTTGTAACATATTTGGTAAGCTTAATAATGCAAACGTATTTAAAAGTGATGCAAATACGAACATTGTTTAGGGCCGGTTTCACCATCTCCGGTTAAGTGCTTAACCGGGTAAAAATCTCTGGTTAAATGCTTAATCGGAGATGGTGAAACCGGCCCTTAGTATTAATTTTTAAATCAAGTAAAAGCATTTTCAATTTAAAAATGTTTATTTTTGTTTTAAGCACTATGAGATTTTGTATCTAAACCTTTCGTTTTTATTCCATTCATTTTAATTTTTAATTTAAATATATTTCTTTTTGAATACAAAATACATTTTTGTTTTAAAAATTTCATTTTTAATTAAAAAAATTGTCATTTTAAAAATAAAAATTATCTGGTTTAAAACGTACATGATAAAAATAAAAATTTAATTTTTGATTTTAAATGCTCTTTTTCTCTGAGTGTAGCACCAACATACACCAAAAATTTTAAACTACTTTCTTTTTAATCACGTTAATATTTACATACATATGTAGATATGTACATACATATAATAACACACATGTTGACTCATTAGGAAATCTTCTTTTAGGGCCGAGAAAATCTGAAACTTCCACTTGTAATAATGGGCGTAGTATCCATGTTTGGCGGGCTAACCAGCCTTCGATTACCTGAAACACTACATGAGCGTTTGCCTCAGACTCTTGAGGAAGGAGAGCAATTTGGAAAGGAATGGTCAATTAGGACTTGTATGCAATGCTATACAAAAAAGTTAAGCAAAAATTAGTAAATGCTTATATGTAGATACATTTATAATAATTTTAACTATGATTATTTTCAGAAAAGTGATCTCACCAAGTGAATCATATGAGGATCTCGACCTTATTCACTCGAAGATGGAAAGTGAAGATAATGAACAGGCACAAGGTTCAAATGTGCAACCTCAAAGGCGCTCAGTAAAGCATTTAGTGCGACAAATGAGTGTCATGGACACGCAGCGAAATATTGATGGAACAATGCAGCTAACACATTGGATTTAATTTTAAAGTTAGTTTTTCTTGCGTTAGACATTGCCTGTACTAAAAAAGATAACTTGATACCACAATTAATTGCATGACAAATGATTGCGATGCAAGTATGTTCGCAGTAATACATGCACATATATACATACATATGTACCTACTAAATTTATTTCTTCTTTGTTTCTGTTATTTTGAGATTTATTTTTTTGTTATCCTTTGATAGCACGTAAGAACCTGCATTGTTGGATTATGTCGTCCGACGATAGACGATCGTAAAAGTAAAAAGTCAAACCCTTTCCCATATTAAGCGCCATAACACCTTGAAATTGTGTGTGTGTGTGTAGCTGAAAGCATACCCTGTAGGAAATTTAATAAATTTTAAATCACTTTATAAACTACTTTATTTTCAATAACAACTAATTGAAAATGTGACTTTTTCCTTTGCAATGAACTGACTTTTTTAACACGGCGATGTCATAGCAAGCAGTCAATTGCCCTATCCTGCATTTGTTTTCAACTACTTTACTAGTAGTTTAAAATAAATAACTTTATCTTGAGTTTCTTTTCAACTACTTTACTTGTAGTTTAATATAAATAACTTAATCCTGCATTTGATGTCGAAATTCAAGAAATGGTAAAAATGCGAAACAAATTTTCCCCAAATTTCGCAAATTGTTCTCAAGTTGATAAACAATATTTGAGAAACAATTGAATTTATGTTAATTTTCAAATGATAAATATGAAATAATATTTTCTCCGTTTGAGAATTTCGTTTTCAGTGTTTAAGGGGAAGTGAAGCTGAAAAACGGTAACCAAAAAAAGGAAAAAACAATCTTGGCATACTTAGATCTGAAAACATGTGTTTACATATAAATATGTACATATACAAGAAACTGTCCCGCGCTGCATTTGTTTAAAGCTACTTTAAAATTAGTTGAATATAAATCACTTTTTAATATATTTATTTTTGCAACTAACTTTTTTTTCCGTGAGGGTATGTACATACATATGTATTTCCAAAACAAAAAAAGAAATTGGAAATTGTTAAAATCCCAGTTGGGATGACCTACATACATGTGCAAGAAATCGGATACATTATATAATGCATCTCTTTTTTGCAATGATGACAACAATTCATAGATGCTTTTTCGAAAAAACGGAACCATAAAAGCATCAATAAAGTTTAATATAATGTGGAATGTCCCACTATATGGTGGCGTTGAATTGAATTTCAAGTTGATGTCATGATGGAATCCGGAGGAGAATATAACATGGACAACGCTATATATCAAGCAATGAAGGCGAAGAAGGTGTGGCATGGAGAGAAGAGGAGAACAAGCGGATGCAAAGCTTCATGTAGCATTTTTTTACCAAGTTCACAGCCGTGAAATTTCGCTAGCAACATGCATTTATTTTGGCGTGAAATGTTTCAAGCAAAAGAACCCACTTTCAAATTTTGGCCAATAAAACAATTTTTTAACAAAATATAAATGCCAATTTCAACAAATGTCTCTTTTCAATAGAAAATAAATGGCATAGTCTATTTAAAGCTCAAATTAGTTATGCAGTAACAGTATCGTTATAAAACAGCTAATCTACCAACCTTATGGGAAACAATGTATTTGATTAGTGATTCGCTAGTCGGTAACGCTATCGGTAACAACCAAATGAATTTTGGTTTTCAGCCGTAACGCTAACCAGCTGATCTATTGTTTGTTTCAGTTGTTCACTGTCATGACCCAATAATAATATGGTCGTAGCAATCAAAAGAGAACACGCAATTAGCATTAATACAAAATATGATAATTTCGCAACCTAAAAAACCAAAAGAAGAAGAGCGACTCTATTGCTATGGTCACCTTTATTGGGCTATGATCACTCTTCAGCTGTTTACTGTTACTGCACCAATAATCGACCAAATTAATACCGATACTGTTACTATTATGGAAATAAAGTTAATGCATAACTAATTTAAGCTTAAATTGGCGTGAAAAAATGTTGCTGGCATGATGTTCCTACTAGCATGTTGCGCAATGTTTTCTCGGCAGAAACTCAGTACAGCCTTGTCGTGAAATATCTGTGAAATTTTACGCACGTTTCACGACCAGTTTTTTGTATAGATTTTGACAGCAGTTTCACGTTAACTTAGTACTATGCTTAAGCTTGGCATCAGCTGTGTTCAATAACAAACAACTTTTACGAATTTTTCCTAAAAAGTGTCATTTTTATATAGAGAACTGTCATCTTTTAATAACAGAGCTATTAAAAAACTTAACTTTGCCTGCTTTGAAAATTATTAAATAAGCCGAAAAATTCAAGAATGTGGACCCTTTATATACTTAGTATATATACATACATATGTAATAACGAATGACAGTGTAAAGACCAAATTAGCGATACTTCGGGTAACTTCGTAAAACTTCCCAAAACTTTTCAACTGTCAAATGACAATCTGTTATATGCATTCTGTATGCAACCGATTACCCAAAAATTAGCACAACTTCCAAAAAATTAGCAATCTGTTGAGTTTTGATTTTCGGTTACCTTCTCTCAAGGCAGATCTAGGAAGGTAGGCCCGGTGGCGAATTCAAAAATTTCCCATGTATTTTGTTAGTGTAATCGGTAGAGTGTAATGTCAAAGTGAATGAATTCGCTTGGGGCTCGTCCATTCCTATTGGCCATGATGTGAATTCGCTTGGATTTTGACATTACACTCTACCTTTGCATATAAAAAAAGTAGTTTCTGAATTCGCCACCGGGCCTACCTTCCTAGATCTGCCTTGACCTTCTCTTATGTGACATTTCAAGTATAGTGATGCCAATAGCACAGGATTGCAAAAATACATTTTAGGGGTGTAGTGATAAACATTAAGATATTTTTGTAATTTTAAAATATGTACTTGTTTATAATGTACTTTATTTGTTGTTTGAAATTAAGTTTTCTTTGTTTTTATAATTTGTTTGATGTGAAAATTTTTATATTTAAATTACACTGCTCTACAGCCAAAAAATACTCTGAACGCGACCATCCTTTCTATATGTAAAATCGGTCGCTGATTCCGAAAATCGGGTTCATTTTTAATTCTATGGGAAGGTTTTTGAAATATCGGCAATTTACCGTTATTTGGCCAATGAGTCCACTTAATCCTGTATATCTCTTTAACACAGTGAGTTATCTTCCTTAGGGTCACACCAAACGAAAGAAAATTAAATTTCCTTTTCACGGCTCCTATAACATTTTTCTCTAGTTCTTATAGTTTCTGAAATATTGACGATTAAATTTGAATTTTTTCGATTTTTTACGATTTTTTGAAGAAAAAATTTACTTTGTCAGGCAATATCTTTAAAACCAATGATTTCACCTTCGGTTTTACTCCTTTGCGTGAAGCGTGAAATTTAATCGTCAATATTTCAGAAACTATACGAGTTAGAGAAAAATGTTATAGGAACCGTAAAAAGGAAATTTAATTTTCTTTCGTTTGGTGTCACCCTAAGGAAGATAACTCACTGTGTTAAAGAGATATACTGGATTAAGTGGACCCATTGGCCAAATAACGGTAAATTGCCGATATCTCAAAAACCTTCCCATAGAATTAAAAATGAACCCGATTTTCGGAATCAGAGACCGATTTTACATATAGATAGGATAGTCACGTCCAAAGTACAGACAAAAAATTTCATTTTGTGATCCAGTGTTATTATTAATTTTGAATCTTTAACGGAATAAGATGTTTTTTATTTAAAAAATATACTTAATAAGGGGAATCCATAAAACTAGTAATGCAGATTTTTATTCTTTGAATATTAAGCAAATAAAATCTAAGAAACAATCAATATATAATTATTGCTATTATATTAATATATGTATATTACACTGAAAAATAGATACAAAATTCGATTAGAGTTCGAATTATTATGAGAACTATCAGAAAAAAATATTGTTTTAGAATTATCAAATTAAATTTTTAATTCAGAGCTAAACAGTGGGTGAGTTTCTAAGACAAAGCTTCTCCGCAACTGTTGAGCTCAACAGTCACCAACAGTTGTGTAGCAGTTGAGTTAAACAGTTACGTCTTAGAAACGGCTTGAAGAATTTATCACCTATTTGGCTTTACACAACATGTTGAGCTCAAGTAGCGAACAAAATTTTTGATGGAAAAAATGGCGAAAAGTTGCCAACTGTTGAGCTGAGCGGAATTACTCAACAGTACGTTTCTAAGACAAACACTCAACAGTTGCACAACAGCTCTGTCTTACCGTAGCCATACACGGTGCGACCGTTGACCCAACTCGGTTGCAATCGAGTTGGTCTATTTGCCTACATACGGTGCAATTTATTGTACAACCTTGTTGTACAATCTCATTTTGCAAAAAATTACTTTGAGTGAAGATGGAATAGGATAATATTGCGCTTGTAGGGAGAAGAAGAACGTACAGCAAAAGTACGATTAATTAAAAGGAAAAAATTGCAAAAAAGTGGTTCCTGTGAGCTTTCCATTTTGTGTTATTTATTCTACAAATATTTATGTTTTTTTGTGTTGAATTCGCTTATTTTTAGTTATTTTAATTTGATGTGTTCACTTCAAGAATTATCATAAAATGAAATGTTGAACAAGATGCCCCAAAACAATGCAACTAAGTTGTACAACTTTTTGATTTTTGTACAACCGATACACAATTTCATACAACAGCCCAAAAAACGTTGCAATTTTGAGCGCAACTTGCTCAAGTTGTATAAAAAATTGCAAGGTGTGTGGCTAGCATTAGAAACTCACACAGTATGAACACCTTTAAGTTGAGAGTTCAGCAAATTTGGTATGTTGCTGCAACGGATGCGTTGTGACTGTGACAATGTGCATTTAAATGCACACAGTTTACTGAGCTGTCAGCCACATATATACGTTGCGCTTGTCGTACCGACGTATTCTATGTGCCGGGCCCATTATACGAGAAATGATAATGGTTATTCGTACTTCACCTAAACCGATTAGTGGTTAACCGGTAGTTAGTGCCCTGTTTAATTTTAATTGCTTGTTGGTACTATATTTTGCTACAGGTTGGAAGTTTGCGGGAAATTGTTTTGCTCTGAATTATTTTTTATATACATAAAAGTCTGTTATTTGTTTAGAGATGTCAGTTAATCTATTGTTAAGAGCAACGGGCTATTTGAATAAGGTCAAATTAGTCCGAATGCCAGGTATGTATAAGGCCAATTTATGGACTTTGACCTCGCACTTAGCTAATATACATAAGTACACATAACATTACTTAAACTTTTTTCACATATTTTTCCAGGCCAAAGACTGAATAGTAGGCTGTTTTCCGCTAGCGCTGGCGGAAACTTGCGTACAAAAATAGTTGACGACGTTTTAGTATTAACTTTAGATGCACAAAATGCGAGAGTAAATTCCCTCAATCTATCATTGAGCTCGGAATTTAAGGCTGCTCTTAAAGAGCTTGAGGCCAATGCGGCCGTGAAATCGGCTGTAGTCATATCGGGCAAACCGGGAAATTTTATTGCTGGTGCTGATATAGGCATGTTGGAGAAATGCCAAAGTCGAGAAGAAGCAGAAAATATATCGCATGAAGGTCAAAAATTTTTTGACAAATTGGAAAATAGTGGCAAACCTATTGTGGCAGCAATAAATGGAGTTTGTCTTGGTGGAGGACTCGAGCTAGCATTGGCATGCCATTACCGCATAGCAACTAAAGATCGCAAAACACAGCTCGGAGTTCCTGAGGTTATGTTGGGATTGCTGCCTGGTAGCGGAGGTACGGTGAGACTTCCAAAACTCGCTTCTGTACCAACAACTCTGGACTTAACACTATCAGGAAGGAAGGTTTCAGCAGAAAGTGGGAAAAAAATGGGATTGGTAGATCTGCTAGTTAATCCTTTAGGACCCGGATTAGCCAGTGCTGAGCAAAACACCATGGAGTACTTGGAAAGCATAGCGATACAAACAGCTAAGGACATTGCAAGTGGAAAGATTAAGGTTGGTTATTTGGTTGGTTATATGGTCCTTAGGGTCACACCAAACGAAAGAAAATTAAATTTCCTTTTCACGGCTCCTATAACATTTTTCTCTAGTTCTTATAGTTTCTGAAATATTGACGATTAAATTTGAATTTTTTCGATTTTTTACGATTTTTTGAAGAAAAAATTTACTTTGTCAGGCAATATCTTTAAAACCAATGATTTCACCTTCGGTTTTACTCCTTTGCGTGAAGCTCCATTCCATTTCCAAAAAAATAAGCTATCAACGAAGAAAATCCATGGTAAACTGGAAAAGTTATAGGCGATCAAGTAAATACAACCAAGTCGCGCAATGCCTCTGCACGGGTACATTCTATGCATATTGTACCAATACCTACACATCTGCAGTAGCAGCACATTGGCAGCGCAGTAGATACAAGCGCGTTTACGGGTATAACATGCATAGAATATACCCGTGCAGAGGCACTGCGCGACTTGGCTGTATTTACTTGATCGCCTATAACTTTTCCATTTTACCATGGATTTTCTTCGTTGATAGCTTATCTTTTTCCCAATAGAATGGAGCTTCACGTAAAAGAGTAAAACCGAAGGTGAAGACATTGGTTTTAAAGATATTGTCTGACAAAGTCAATTTTTTCTTCAAAAAATCGTAAAAAATCAAATTTAATCGTCAATATTTCAGAAACTATACGAGTTAGAGAAAAATGTTATAGGAACCGTAAAAAGGAAATTTAATTTTCTTTCGTTTGGTGTCACCCTAAGGAAGATAACTCACTGTGTTAAAGAGATATACTGGATTAAGTGGACCCATTGGCCAAATAACGGTAAATTGCCGATATCTCAAAAACCTTCCCATAGAATTAAAAATGAACCCGATTTTCGGAATCAGAGACCGATTTTACATATAGATAGGATAGTCACGTCCAAAGTACAGACAAAAAATTTCATTTTGTGATCCAGTGTTATTATTAATTTTGAATCTTTAACGGAATAAGATGTTTTTTATTTAAAAAATATACTTAATAAGGGGAATCCATAAAACTAGTAATGCAGATTTTTATTCTTTGAATATTAAGCAAATAAAATCTAAGAAACAATCAATATATAATTATTGCTATTATATTAATATATGTATATTACACTGAAAAATAGATACAAAATTCGATTAGAGTTCGAATTATTAT
Organism: Urophora cardui; assembly: GCA_960531455.1. Classification (NCBI taxonomy): domain Eukaryota; kingdom Metazoa; phylum Arthropoda; class Insecta; order Diptera; family Tephritidae; genus Urophora; species Urophora cardui. The sequence continues at coordinate 23,295,132 of OY482674.1, read as the reverse complement.
GAGAACTATCAGAAAAAAATATTGTTTTAGAATTATCAAATTAAATTTTTAATTCAGAGCTAAACAGTGGGTGAGTTTCTAAGACAAAGCTTCTCCGCAACTGTTGAGCTCAACAGTCACCAACAGTTGTGTAGCAGTTGAGTTAAACAGTTACGTCTTAGAAACGGCTTGAAGAATTTATCACCTATTTGGCTTTACACAACATGTTGAGCTCAAGTAGCGAACAAAATTTTTGATGGAAAAAATGGCGAAAAGTTGCCAACTGTTGAGCTGAGCGGAATTACTCAACAGTACGTTTCTAAGACAAACACTCAACAGTTGCACAACAGCTCTGTCTTACCGTAGCCATACACGGTGCGACCGTTGACCCAACTCGGTTGCAATCGAGTTGGTCTATTTGCCTACATACGGTGCAATTTATTGTACAACCTTGTTGTACAATCTCATTTTGCAAAAAATTACTTTGAGTGAAGATGGAATAGGATAATATTGCGCTTGTAGGGAGAAGAAGAACGTACAGCAAAAGTACGATTAATTAAAAGGAAAAAATTGCAAAAAAGTGGTTCCTGTGAGCTTTCCATTTTGTGTTATTTATTCTACAAATATTTATGTTTTTTTGTGTTGAATTCGCTTATTTTTAGTTATTTTAATTTGATGTGTTCACTTCAAGAATTATCATAAAATGAAATGTTGAACAAGATGCCCCAAAACAATGCAACTAAGTTGTACAACTTTTTGATTTTTGTACAACCGATACACAATTTCATACAACAGCCCAAAAAACGTTGCAATTTTGAGCGCAACTTGCTCAAGTTGTATAAAAAATTGCAAGGTGTGTGGCTAGCATTAGAAACTCACACAGTATGAACACCTTTAAGTTGAGAGTTCAGCAAATTTGGTATGTTGCTGCAACGGATGCGTTGTGACTGTGACAATGTGCATTTAAATGCACACAGTTTACTGAGCTGTCAGCCACATATATACGTTGCGCTTGTCGTACCGACGTATTCTATGTGCCGGGCCCATTATACGAGAAATGATAATGGTTATTCGTACTTCACCTAAACCGATTAGTGGTTAACCGGTAGTTAGTGCCCTGTTTAATTTTAATTGCTTGTTGGTACTATATTTTGCTACAGGTTGGAAGTTTGCGGGAAATTGTTTTGCTCTGAATTATTTTTTATATACATAAAAGTCTGTTATTTGTTTAGAGATGTCAGTTAATCTATTGTTAAGAGCAACGGGCTATTTGAATAAGGTCAAATTAGTCCGAATGCCAGGTATGTATAAGGCCAATTTATGGACTTTGACCTCGCACTTAGCTAATATACATAAGTACACATAACATTACTTAAACTTTTTTCACATATTTTTCCAGGCCAAAGACTGAATAGTAGGCTGTTTTCCGCTAGCGCTGGCGGAAACTTGCGTACAAAAATAGTTGACGACGTTTTAGTATTAACTTTAGATGCACAAAATGCGAGAGTAAATTCCCTCAATCTATCATTGAGCTCGGAATTTAAGGCTGCTCTTAAAGAGCTTGAGGCCAATGCGGCCGTGAAATCGGCTGTAGTCATATCGGGCAAACCGGGAAATTTTATTGCTGGTGCTGATATAGGCATGTTGGAGAAATGCCAAAGTCGAGAAGAAGCAGAAAATATATCGCATGAAGGTCAAAAATTTTTTGACAAATTGGAAAATAGTGGCAAACCTATTGTGGCAGCAATAAATGGAGTTTGTCTTGGTGGAGGACTCGAGCTAGCATTGGCATGCCATTACCGCATAGCAACTAAAGATCGCAAAACACAGCTCGGAGTTCCTGAGGTTATGTTGGGATTGCTGCCTGGTAGCGGAGGTACGGTGAGACTTCCAAAACTCGCTTCTGTACCAACAACTCTGGACTTAACACTATCAGGAAGGAAGGTTTCAGCAGAAAGTGGGAAAAAAATGGGATTGGTAGATCTGCTAGTTAATCCTTTAGGACCCGGATTAGCCAGTGCTGAGCAAAACACCATGGAGTACTTGGAAAGCATAGCGATACAAACAGCTAAGGACATTGCAAGTGGAAAGATTAAGGTTGGTTATTTGCTCAGTTTTAATGTGTGTAAGGAAAATACACGTTTTATTACAGGTTAATAGAGAGAAAACACAATTGAAAGATAAGATTTTGGCATACATAATGAATCGCAATATTGTTAAGGATAAGATATTCCAGACTGCTCGAGCTCGGGTAATGAAATTATCGAATGGACTCTACCCAGCGCCTTTGAAAATTTTGGATGTTATTCGAACAGGTCTTGATAAAGGCTCTTCCGAAGGTTATAAGGCCGAGAGAGAAGCGTTTGGTGAATTGGCAATGACTCCCGAATCCAAGGGCCTCATCAGTCTTTTTCGTGGCCAGACTGAGTGTAAAAAGAATCGATTTGGAAACCCACAAACCGAAGTAAAAACTATTGGTGTGTTGGGTGCTGGACTTATGGGCGCAGGAATAGCCCATGTTTCCATAAATAATGGATACCAGGTAGTTATTAAAGATATGTCCCACAGCGGATTAGGACGTGGCATTGAACAAATTCAGAAAGGATTGGATAGTCAGGTGAAACGGAAAAGAATTAGTGGAATTGAACGCGATCAAATAATGTCAAATTTGAAACCAACGCTCGATTATAAGAGCCTCAAGAATGTAGATCTCGTTATAGAAGCGGTTTTCGAAGATATTAAAATTAAACATGCAGTTATATCTGAGTTAGAAGCTGTGATACCACCTCACTGTATCATTGCTACAAACACAAGTGCTATACCTATTAATAAAATAGCCGCGAAAAGTGCACGCCCGGAAAATGTGGTGGGAATGCATTATTTTTCACCCGTTGACAAAATGCAGCTGTTGGAAATCATAACACACCCAAAAACCTCTAAGGAAGCAGTTGCTAAGGCTGTAGCAGTAGGCCTGCGACAGGGAAAAGTGGTGATCACAGTGAATGATGGGCCTGGCTTCTATACAACACGTATTTTGTCAACTATATTGTCGGAAGGTATCAGGTACGTGAGTTCTAGGCATTATTAAAAGCCGTTAATCATCGATACAATATACTTTCACATATAATTTTAGACTGTTACAAGAAGGAATGGAACCAGCAGATTTAGACAAATTAACTAAAGCATTCGGTTTTCCAGTGGGCGCTGCTACGCTAATTGACGAAGTTGGCATTGATGTTGGTGCACATATTGCCTTAGATTTGGCTAAAGTAAGTTAGAAATTACAGAATTTTACCACTATTCATTGTTCGCTTTTACAGGCACTCGGTGAGCGCTTTAGTGGAGGAAATTTCACAATTTTAGAAGATATGGTGCTATCTGGTTATTTAGGTAGAAAATCCGGCAAAGGTTTATTTATATATGAAGGTGCAAAAGCTAAAGGAACTCGTCCAGTAAATATGGATGCCATTTCTATTATAAGACAAAAATATGCGCTCACTTCAAAAGGAGCTAATTCAAATGAAGATATGACCATACGCATGGTATCACGATTTGTGAACGAAGCTATAATATGCCTAGAAGAGGGCATTTTGGCTAACCCATTGGAAGGTGATATTGGTGCTGTATTCGGTTTGGGCTTTCCTCCATTTAGTGGAGGACCTTTCCGTTGGGTCGACCATTATTCGGCATCAAAATTAGTTGACAAAATGTTATCGTATTCCGAGTTATATGGTGCCCCCTTCAAGCCATCGCAAACATTGCTTGATATGGCTAAGGACTCTTCGAAAAAATTCTATCCAAAAACGATATCAGCAAAATTATAAACTTTGTATACTAGCGAACTTTTAATGTTAAGAAACATCTTATTTAATAAAAAAAATGTGTATTTGCAATTATACAACACATATGTACATATGTACATATAATAATAATATTGCAAGTCAAGAGTTTATAAGGAAGCTTCAAATCATTTCACAGAAATACTCTCTTCGTTCTTGGGATCCTTTCATGGCGGAAATACTTAACCAGGTTATGCCCACTGTCGAGGGGTGATCGCAATTTTTTGTAAAACGAAATTAGAAGTTATTAAATTACATTTTTTTCGTTGATCCAACCTCGGTTCGAACCCTAGTATGGGAGACGTGCACTTTTCTCACTACCATAGCACGTACATTCCCGCTTATGCCAATAAGCATGGTATCTCCCAGTACAAACCGTCTTTGACTGCCGTATTTGACAGTCAAACTTTTTTAAGAGGAAGTCATATGTACTATATAATTATATTTATTTAGTTTATCCAACCAGTACATAATGTATATGGCAACGAGAAAACAAACACGTATATAGTATGTATATAATAAAATTTAATTGATAAAAAAAATAAACTTATTCAGGGTGAAATCCCTTTACATATGTATATATATTTCAAAGAGATCTTTAGTGTGCCTCATTGAAGAAGACTCCAGCACCTATCGCATTTTGTAAGCTGCGCCACTGCATCGAACCTTATCACTTTGACCTGCTGGCAACCTATTATATATAAATACCCATTGACTGAGCTGAGCCGGCGACACGCCATGTGCCGTTTTCACATCTTGCCCAGTGCTTGGAAAACGTTTAAAAAATTCAATCAGCTTTTTATTTTGTCGTAGTAAGGCCACACATACAGGTGGAACTATGGAAGACTTATTAAAATCTGAGTAGGAACGATGTTTCAGTAGTAAACGCACGATATTTATGTCACCCGAATACGTGGCCAATGTTAAAGCATTCTGACCTAAATAGTTAATTGCTTTCAGACTGGCTCCATACTGGATCAGTAACTCGACGTGATTGAGTTTACCCAAGTAGCAGGCCTTTAGCAGCGGCGAATTTCCATAGAAATCTGTTTCCTCCAAATATAAATTTTTTTTGTGGTATCTCGAATGCGTCAAAAGATAGTGCAATGATGCTGTATTATTTTCATCAACAAAACGTAGAGCATTCATGTTGTAATGAGAAATTGAATAAATGGACAAACAAAAAATATACAACATAAAATCGACGCAGAAACAACTACTGAAATGAACAATACATGATATAAAGTGAAAAAAATGCATTACAACAAAAAAGTGGAGAAACATTTGAACATGCAAATACCTGACGTATGTCAAAAAATAGTTTTAATGCGAAAATAGTTCCCTTTGTACATATATCTTTTGCGTCTTGCTAAAAAAACCTTGTTTTTTTTTTAGAAAGTATAAATGCATATATATAATACAAGTATTACATATATGTATAAATGGAAGAATTTAGGAGTGGAAGTGCATTCAAAAGGTTGCCAAATAAAAGCTGTCAAACACAAAAACCGTTATAATGTTGTACCCAGTTGTACCAACTACAATACACTTTTCACCTATCGAAAGAATTCCGATAAAAAATACTCATATCTATAATGAAAAGTAATCATAAATAGCGAGTGAAACAAAAAAGCGAATTTTCCTAAGCTAATTCTGTTTGGTTAAATCAAAGGGCGTATGTAATGGCTGCTGAAATTAAACCAGCTCAACGAAGTCAGGGTGACCGATTTAGTTCACCACGCAAAATTGAATTACTTAGCAAATTAGAGGGAAGTGGAGATGATATAAATGCGGCAATTTTTGTTCCAGACGAAAATGCCGTGATAAGCGTTTCCGATGACAAGTTAGTACACTCCCACGATAATCTTTTTTTTTTTCTCCTGTGTTACTAATAAACTTACTCATTTAGAACAATTCGTATATGGCTAAGGCGGGACATAGGTCAATATTGGCCCACAATATGTGAACCCATGCCATCGGGATGCACGTCTGTATTCTATAGTGCCTCTGACAGACAAATATTTATTGGTCAGGAGAATGGAACAGTTGCACAATATGCGTTTTCGGATGACTGCAATCGTATTACATTTGTTCGTGATTATTTATCGCATCAGGGGCGAGTAATGGAGATAGTAGTGGCTAGTACATTGAAATGGGTCCTTTCATGTGGAAAAGATAAACTATTTAGTTACTGTTCAACGGAGACTGGTCACCGCTTAGGAAGCTATAGCTTTGATGTCCCTTGTACCTCACTTCAGTATGTTTAAACGTTTGTTGCAAATTAAATTATTACTAAATATTTACGTTCTGTAGATTTGATAACGCGGCAAAATATGCCTTTGTTGGCGATAATGGGGGAAACATTACCATGCTCAGGTGCGATCCAAATGGAGTACAGTTCATCACCGTATTTAAAGGACATAATTGTAAATAATATACTCCCAGAAAAAGTACATTAGATGACTATACTCTTTACTTACAGCAAGTATTCGGAGTTTGAAATGGGTTGAGGAACACCAACTACTTTTTAGTGGATCTAGCGAACAAACCATATTTGTTTGGGATGTCGGCGGAAAGCGAGGCACAATTTATGAACTACAAGGACACAAGTATGTTCTTTTTTTTTAAACATATTCGTAATGTATCATATTATTTATTTTTTCAATTATATTAGTAATAAGGTCTCGGTGCTTGCATATGCCCAAAAAACCCAACAGCTTATAAGTGGTGGTGAAGACTCCGTAATAGTGTTGTGGGAAATGAACGCAATGCGAAAAGTAGCTCCTGGATGGGCTGATGTTAGCAGTTGTCAACTGTGCCAGCGACCTTTCTTTTGGAATTTTCGTGCAATGGTGGACCAAAAGCAAATTGGTAAATTTATAATATTTTCATTCAGTGAAAAAATTGCAGGCATGTATGGGTGGATTGCATTTGAATGGTAATTGTATATTTATATATTCCTACTAATTCATTAGGATAACATTTTTCCCACGGCAGTCATGTCTAAATGCCGGAAGCACCTGGAGATACACTGCCACTCGGCTAATAACATTCTAAAAGTTAAAAATTAGCTGCATAATTGCTTATACCTATCCTTTGAAATCTCAATTCGCAGGGTTAAGACAACATCATTGCCGCCATTGCGGAAAAGCTGTTTGCGACACATGCTCATCAAACCGTTTAACCATTCCTATCATGGGTTTCGAATTCGATGTGCGCTGTTGTGATGTGTGCTACAAGCAATTACAAAGTGTTGAGTATGTGCCATAAGTTTTTAAAACTTTTTAAGTCTTGAAGTCATTTTCTTTCTAGACGTCCTTCATTGGCTTCCTTTCATGACGCAAAACATTCTATCGTCAGCATGGATTTGGATGAGAAGCGAAAATTGCTTCTTACTGTTGGACATGATCGCGTTATAAAAATTTGGGATTTAACTCCACTGTGGACATTATGAACGTGTACTTGATTATGCCATACTTTTATAATGGCTTGAAAGTTATAAAAAATATTCTACTATATGCATACACTTTTAATAATATATGTATTAGAATGTGTACGAATCAAACGAAATTGTTGATATTTACGAGGTAAATAAAGTCTTGAGAAGATACATAACTTGACTGTAGTAATTGTTGTAAATTCGCTAAGATACGTATGGGTAATGTATGGGTCTTTCTTGCTATTGTTGATTTCCTTAAAAATATTACCTGTGTTCAATAACAAACAATTTTTACGAATTTTTCCTTAAGTGTCATTTTTATACGGAGAACTGTCATTTTTTAGGAAAAAATCGTAACAATTTTTTGTTATTGAACAGCTATTGTGAAAGAGAGAGCTTAGAATCACATTGAATCCCAACAAAACATTTTTGCAATTCGCCTTGTTTGACATTTCAACAATTTTGCTATAATTCACAACAGCTGATCTAATGCGATAACCTGAGTTAAACCAAAAAATTTTCTAACCTTGCTCATGAGCAAATAATTGAAAATGGTCGTAGCCATAGGAAATGATGCTTCTTCAAAATGGCTTAGTAAGCTGTCAAATTATCGTCTTTTGTTTTGATTTTGCCCTCTTGCACGTGTTATTCGTGGAAATAGCTTGTGTGTTCGCTTGTATGTTCGCTGGCGTTTTTTCTTATTTTTGACATTCTTATATACGGCCGTCCAACGGTAATCGCCTATTCTCTTTTGGCTGCTACGACCATATACAAGGCTTATCCAATACAGGTTAAGTTACTTGCGTTTGCTTTATCTTGTTTCTTCTTTAAAAATGTCAATGTGAAAGAGGAGAGAAATGAATTTCAATGTAAAATTTTTCCCAATTCGTTTTGTCTGACATTCACACTTTTTAGTATACATACACAATTCCAATCAGCTTATCTACTACGATATCCTTCTTTAGATAATTCTTGACCATATAGAATTATTTGGTCATGACCTCGCTCGAACTTTTTTAACTTTAATAACCGGGTTTCCTAGCACAGGAAAAACCGAAGGGTTTTGCACAAGAAATACCGGCTGAGTATGACCATCCCTAGTACTTACAGGAAATATACAAGAAAATGGTAGAGTAAATTTAGCTTAAAAATTCATTGTATACCACTAAAAATATGTATTTATTATTTCTTCCGCAGTTACCGCTAACACTATTAAAAACGGCTCAAAGTCATCCAATGGTATTCAACGCATTGTGTTATGTATACATGTATATTAAACTAACATTATTTCTCCTTGTAGCTTGTTGAGCTCAAAAATGGAGAAACCTACAATGGACATTTAGTGAGTTGTGATTCTTGGATGAACATAAATCTCCGCGACGTCATTTGTACTTCCAAAGTATATAATCAAGTATCTTACACCGCTTTAGCTTTTATTAACGGGAGCTTCTTTGTAGGACGGCGATAGATTTTGGCGTATGCCTGAGTGTTACGTGCGAGGTAGCACAATCAAATATCTGCGTATTCCAGATGAGGTTATTGATATGGTAAAGGATGATGCGCAAGCTAAGTCCAGAGCTCGGCCCGAAAGTAATAAAGGACGCATGGGCATGGGTGCGCAAAATCAAGGTCTGAGGGGGCAGCTTCGTCCAAGGTACAAGAATGCCCAAGGAAATGTAGGGAAAGGTGCACCGCGTGTACAAGGGAATCGATCTATAGCACAACATTCTTCAGCGATCAAAAATAAGAAATAGGTTATTTGTCGTATATGTATGTACCAGTTCTAATGAAGGCTTTTCCAATCTAAAAATGTAACTAGTTTAGAATTCTACATGGCAAATCAAAATATAAAGTCAATTTGGGCCAGAAATGCATATGGTATGCATATTATGTATCTGGTTCGAAAAAGCTACATTAAATTGTTACTCCTATCCTGCGTCTTATCCGGGCATACATGTGTACATATATACATTATAAACTTATTTTTTAATAAATTAAAATAGATTACTAATTGAGTAGAGGGTATATAGAGTATTACTGATTATAACTACTATGAGCTCTATTGAACCGTTTTTATTTGTGTATAAAAAATAAAAAATAAAACAAGTAAAATAAAGAAGCTGAAGCACAATCTAGAATAGAGTTAGCACTGAGAAAATCCTATGATTTTATGTAAATTAAATAGGAAAACGGAAAAATTCAAATATCTTTTCCTTTGCATTTACCGCGGGGAGAATAACAAGTAACGACAGGAACAACAAATCGGAAAGATTTTCCATAGTGTATAGCATACAGTGAAATGGCTCTGGGATGCGTAGTCGAAATTCGATAAAAAAAAAGACGATAAGTCATCGAAAAATATCAAAATCGGGGACAGATTGGTATGGCGGCGACTTCCGGGGGTACAGATTGGTATGGCGGCCGGATGTGGTTGTTGTAAGAAAAGGGACCAGAAAAGGTCTTTGATCGCATCGTCCTTCTCTTCCGTCGGGGCGTGGGCGCAGATAAGAGATATGTTGAAAAATCTCGCTTTGATGCGGATGGTGGCTAGACGCTCGTTCACTGGCGTGAACGACAGTACTCGGCGGCTGAGTCTCTTTCCCACCACAAAACCAACACCAAATATACGCTCCTCTGCATGGCCACTGTAATATATATCGCAAGGCCCACATTTCTTCTTGCCTTGCCCCTTCCACCGCATCTCTTGTATGGCGGTGATGTCAGCTTTCACTCTTTCGAGGACATCAACCAGCTGGGCAGAGGCACCTTCCCAATTAAGGGTCCGGACGTTCCAGGTGCTTACCCTCAAATCATAGTCCTTTAAACGTTTGCCGTGGTTGTCATCAGAAAGGGGTGGTCTCATCCGAGGCTTTGTTGTTGTTTTCATTGGATAGGATTTTTACGTGGTGGGTCCCAAGCCCGACGCACAACCCGCCCTGCGGGAGTTGTATATTGTTACACGTTTATATAGCGAGCCGCTTGCTCCAAGACAGACGCCCGCTCGCAGCCGCACCTTCTGGTGAACAGACGCTGCAGTTATTCCCCTCAACAAACCCTTAAACCGAATATGTCGGAGTGGCCTTGTCGAGTTGTCGCCTTCTCACTTTAGTTCACCACCAAACGGAAGTCGTGAGCTGCTTGCTCCGCATGCAAAAGAATCGCTCTGGCCACCCCCAGGTGGATGGCAGTCAGAAGCTTTCCCCACTTACGTGGACTTTTACACACGAAGCCATCCTCCAATTGGGAATTGAAAAAACCAATTCATAATTCCGAAAAGAATTTAAGGCTGAGTTCCTAAAACGCAATTCCCGGTGATAGCGTAAACGCCAGCTATTCCACGAATAACATGTGCAAGAATGTAAAATCAACAACCTACAAAACAGAAAGAAGAAGAGCAACTTCTATTGCTTTCACCATCGTTATTGGGCCATAACAGCAACCCTGAAATCAGCTGAGCACAGCTGTTCGACCTTTTTAAAACACATCCCAGAGTCAAGTCACTTGTATCCATTCACAATGAGATTTTCTGCCTATTTCTGCTTTGATTACCGCAAAAAGCATGTTCACATTGACATAATTCGAAAGTAATTTCTGCGATAACCGTTTCGGCGTAAATTACACATAAATTACGTAGTTTCGCCATATAAAATTCCAGCCAAGGCAGATAATAATCAATACGATTTGACAATGTAGACAAAATGAAAATGCATCAGCTGCTGAGCTTATCTATATAGAGCTGCCTTGATTCCAGCCAATTGTGAAATTTCGCCGAAATTACTCACTAAATTTTTGTGATTACAAATACAAATATTTGAAAAACATCATTGCCAATCACTAATATATCGCATTATATTTGCTCGCGGCTTCAAATTCCTTTGCTCTTTTAGACATAAGCCTCTGCAGACTTATGAAAATATGTATAAACTAAACTATTTTTCGTCAAATATGGGCTATTGATTTGTCATTTCTTATACTAATTTATTTTATTATTATTCTACGTTGGTGACTCATCTAAATTATTAAATTATGTTATAGCAAATAGCACAAAAAAACACAATGGGCCGTATTAAAAAAAACCAAGCAAATGCTTTTACTCAAGATTTCGGAAATTTTAAATTAATTTGTATGAACCAAATTTCAAAATTTGAGTAAAAGGCCTGAAATCTTTAGCAAAAACAAATGCTTGGCTTTTATTAATATGACCCAATATCTTATATTTGCACTGTTTTTAGATAAATGTTTAATACCACGAGTTGGCTACAAATTTCTGCGAAATGGCGTAATTTTGAATGTGGTGTGAATGCGCTTAAAGGTCCCCACAAACAGAAGCAGGGACTTGTAACAAAACTCGTAACGAAACGAAACTCTCGTTTCTGGCGTTTCTGTTCCAAGAAACATTAAAGGATAGAAACTAAATTCGAAACCAAAAGATTGTAACGTTTCAATAAGTAACAAAACCTGTAACGAAACTAAATTAATTTTGTTCCTTGTAACAGAAACAGAAACAAAACTCCTTTGTAACAAAAGTCGTAACAAAACTCCGAAACGTTTCCAGCAGAAACAAAACCTGTAACGAAACTAAATTAATTTTGTTCCTTGTAACAAAATCCGTAACGAAACTAAATTAATTTTGTTTCTCAGAAACAAAATTAATTTCGTTTCTCAGTATCAGAAACAAAATTAATTTTGTTACTTGCAACAAAAACAAAACCAGAAACGAAATTAATTTTGTTCCTTGCAACAAAAACAAAACCAGAAACAAAATTAATTTTTTTTTTGTTTCTCAGTAGAAAAACTATAAAAATTATTATAATACTATTTGCCGTACATTAGGATGGACTTTTTATTTTTAGGTATATAATATATATATGTATACCTGTGGTATTTTGATGTGCAAACATCTTTGCTGTAGCTACGAGTAATTTCGAAAAACAGGTAAAGTTTACGCGTATCTAATGAAAAGGTTTGGGCAGGGCTTCTACATGGAGCCCTATTCTTTATGATTCCTAGGTCGGGTCGCGAGATATGGGTCAAAACGAGGACCCGAATGATCTTGTGTGTTTCTGAGTAATATTGGTATGTAATGAAAGGTTTTGAGCTGGCCTTCTACAATATTGGTATCAAATGAAAGATGTTGAGCGGGGCTTTCGTATAGAGCTCTATTCTAGACCGGGTCTCCACATATGGGTCAAAATGAGGATCCGGATGATCCTTGAATATTTCTGAGCAATGTTGGTATCAAATGAAAGGTTTTGAGTAGGACTTCTACACGGAGCCCCGAGATATGGGTCAAACGTGGATCCGAATGATCTTGTATGTTTCTGAGCAAAACAAAACAAATCAAAATCAGAAATCAAAAATTAAAAATCAAAAACCAAACACCGAAACAAACAAAAACAACAAAATGTAGCAGTGACAATGGCAACAAAAAATTATAAAAACGATAGTCGCATTTTAATCGATAGAAAACCAGTGAAAAAATGAATAAGGGAAAGGGAATAAAAGTCCTATTTCGAAACTGATTACACATCAATGTTCATGAGTACTCCTTACTCACGTTTCCTTTTTTTTTTTTAACTCAACTGGAGTTAGGAAAATATGTGAAAATTTACTAAGGCGAAATTAAAAAAAAAACCTTATAATTTGCTTTATTAACTAATACCTATTAGAAACTTGTTTCGGACTATAATTGGCTGCGAGAAATGATAAATTGACAGAAATGTAATAAAGCTTGATTAATTAAGCAAATACACAAAAAAAAAACGCAAGTCGGATATCCCATTATCCATACGAAACGATATTACACCCGCCAAAGCATCCTGTACTGCTTCGACGTCTTTTAAAAATCATGATGATGAAGAAATTGCACTACAAAGTAGTCTGAATGAGCTATTATTAGAAAATTAAATATTTCTTGATAACAATTAATGTATACTTTTCACAATCCGTTGTTCTATGCATATGAAGCGTTTTTATATATCATTTAAAAAAATTAAAATAGACAACCCTAATAGTCACCCAGTTATATGTTTCTTCATATCGACCCCTTTGTGCGACTTTATCGTAAGGGACAAAAGCAAATTTTACAGGAGAGCATTTTTTTTTTGTTTGTTTTTTTTTCACTGTTTTTTACTGGTATATTTAAATCAAATTGAACACGCGTTTAGATTGTTAATTAATATATTGAACCTGATATCTTTTTTCTTGAAAAAATTTGCAGTTTGCGAAAAAATCATAATTTTGTCCCTTACGATAATTTCGCTCTCAATGTTTTATGAGCGTATTTGAATAAATGTCCCTTACGATAATATTTAAAAAATATAAGTGTCTTATTATGGGAAAGCAAACGCGAAATTTTGTTTTCGAATTAAGGAATATTTATTAGAAATGAATTTAATTAAAATAAAATTTGTTTTTTTATTCGTAACGCATTTGTTTATAAAAAATTTTTATTGATGAAAACAAAAAAACGTAAAAACCAGCTAATGAGTTTTTATAATTTTAACTCACCTATTGATTTTAGCGGAATTGGTTTGCAATTTTCCATGGAATCGCGCACAAAACAGAGATCAAAATGTGAAAAGTTGCCAATGCTTGTTTAGATAGTCGCTAAGTATTGCCACTGTGGCAGAATTATAAGACGTAAACAATAACGATGCCAGATTGTAATTTTATGCATACAAAATTGAAAGTAGCAATTTCTGCATATACACAGTTGATTCAAAATTTCTGAATTATTTCATAAATGAAAAAGTGGAGTGATTTACTCAAAGAAGGAGTGACGGAGTGATTAGGACAAAATCGCAGTGAAATCTTCCAATTTCAGTCCTATTCTGAGCGTTACCGGAAAATTACTTTACTGGTAGGTTATGTTGCCGAAATTTGTTACCATCTTTTCAATTGGAATTCTGGCTCAAATGGTAACGCTGTCAAAGCATTTCTATACGAACGCAATGGAATCGGGCTGAAAATGGTAACAAAATGTTACCACGTATTGAGGTGGTAACTTAATTTCCCTGCTGCCAGAATACGAAAAGTATGTTTAAAGTACCAGATTCTTCATTTCACCAGTAAAGTAAATAATGTTACCACGCCGGAATAATAGGGGCGTCAGAATGAATACTTTTCCGTCAATCCAGCAATCCGTTTAACTGACAGCAGAGTGGAATTACATGTATTTGAATGAAGATCGACACAATCAGTACTTCAATTCAACTTTGCCGTAAAAAATATATGAAATTGAAGTATGTGTCAGTTAAACGCTGCTGGATTGCCGGAAAAGTATTCATTCTGACGGGCCCATAAGGCCGTTAGAGTGATGGCGGCATCGCTGCAGCCCACATATGCAATTGTGCATGACGCGATACGATCTTGTGGGCTGTATCGTATCGCTTCTGTTTGTGGGGACCTTTAACGTGGATCGAGTAATCGATAAATTTATTGAAATGATTATTGTCTACCAACTCTATTTTTGGAATATACATAACATTCCACATCCGTAGAAAATAATAGAAAAATAAAGTTTAATCACTGGCCAATAAAAATGTCTGACGGAAAAGCATATAAGTCAGACCTTAAGGTGAAATAATCAAAAATTCGCTAACTTAAATTCCTTATTCTATAAATTTGTTTACCTACGTATGTTTTTCAATATAAAGGGTCTATTGCGGTTCTCAATGGATCACACAAATCATGAAGATGCTCAGAATGTAAGAAATCACGAAATGGACGCAGAGGTAAACATAACATTCCAAAGCAATTCCAAAAAAAGTTATGATAAGAAAAGTCTAATTGTAAAAACAACACCAAACCCAAGGACAATTCCATTTTTTAGTTTTTGGGGAAAAATTTCCAACTGTCTACCATGTGTTGAAAAAAAGAGTTATTGGGGCTGTAGAGGAGGTCCACCTTATTCTAAATCGAAATGTCCCGTCGACCAGATATGTTTGCAAGTTGTAGAATTTACCAAACAAAATTGCGCACTATTACCGAGGAAAGGCACTTATAAAAGCACGCACATATGTATATGTGTGTAAAAAAAACCTTTATGCATTGGCGGCCTTCGTCCGCGCTTTAAAAAAATAGCCCTCAGCCGGCAGAATTCTCTTTCTGAGGTAATATCTATGAACCCATCCAACTACCAACAAATTATCAAGAAATATCTCGTGAACTATAAGCCTCCCACAAGTTTTGATTTCAGTTTTGAGATCTGTGAGAAGCCCTCTACACAGCTGAAAAAGTAATTTTTCTCGGAGCGTGGTTCCGTAATGTAAAGCCGACCCTTTTGGTAGACAGATGGAAATCTGAGCCAGTTTTTGTAACGGCAAAAGCCATACAAGAAAATTTTAGGTCTGCTGCTGAAGTAATATCTAGTCCTTGGTCGTATATAAAACCGCGTAGTTAGTCCCGAGCGGTGTTGAAACGTCTCACATTGTTGCTTCAATTGGATTTTCTTATAGATTACTAACGTTTTTTTCTTTTTCAACTC
The DNA here is from genome assembly GCA_960531455.1 of Urophora cardui. Lineage (NCBI taxonomy): Eukaryota > Metazoa > Arthropoda > Insecta > Diptera > Tephritidae > Urophora > Urophora cardui. The sequence goes on along the minus strand of OY482674.1, from coordinate 23,279,387 downwards.
TAATTTTCTATGTATAATTAAATTTCAGAAAAAAAAATTTCTCGAATCAGTCCTAAGCTCTATGACTACTGATGTAACAGAGGAGTTTGAAAAGGCTATTGCCATATTAGATGACCCCACATCCAAAGATTGTGATAAGGTCGAAGCTTTGAATGTAATCAGAGAAAGAATTGATAATATTGATTTTGCGAACAGCTTTGTAAATGCCGGAGGCTCGATATATTTGTTCAGATTACTAAACCATTCGAATAGTGAACTAAAATCCATATCAGCCTACATCATTGCAGAAATGTCACAGAATAATCCATTTTGTCAGAAGTATTTTGTGGATTCTAATACAACGCCGCGATTGATGGAGCTCTTGAAGGGAACAACAGAGGTTGCGAGCAGTGGGTTACATGCAATATCATCATTGATACAAAATTATGAACCTGGTCTTGCTGCGTTTATAAACTCAGATGGAGTACGCCTGGTCATCGCATGTTGTTTAAACGGAAACCATTCCAGACTGTTTGTTAGAGCTTGTTTTTTGATTGAAAAGCTATCAAAGCACGAAGCACTTCGAGGTACAATAAATGCCGATTATAATATACATAAGTAATACGTGTCTCAACTCAATATTGTTTTTTAATATTTGTAGACCAAATTGTAGAACAGTCAGCCGTGACTAACCTAATAGATAACTTACCCGATACATTTGTAAGCTATGACACAAGTCTAGAAGTTTCTCTTGCTGCACTTTGTGAACTTTTAAAGAGTAAGAAATGTGTTATTAATGGTGATCTACGAGGAAAATTAATATTTTTGGCGCGTAATATTGTGCAGAATAAGGAAGCGCTTGAATATGAGGTTAGTAGTAACTCCGCCGTCGTTTATTAATGTACCTAATATTGGTAATTGTATGAAATTCTATATTTTTTTTTATTTTTTATATTAAGGAAATCACTGGATATGCCAAAGAAATAATCGAAAGGATGGATACGTAATGTCACAATAAAATGACGAAAGGTTGCCAACTGAGTTGAGCATAGGATGATTGCAGCGCTATATCAATACATATTTATGAATACATGTGTATATTGTATTACATGCGAATCGATCGATGTCACAGGCCAAAAGTTGCTTCATTATTGTTACTAATAACAGTAGCAATAAACTAACATAGTAGTACTAATTGGAATAACCTTTTTATTTAGGAGCAGTTGGCAGTGTAAAGCTATATTCCTTCTCTCCCCATCAAACGATTACTAGATATTTGTCATCCTTGCTTCGATTAGCGCAGTTTACTTTACGCTTAATTTCGCTTTTGCTGGTAGAAATTGAAACGTTGAACAATTTCCGTTTGTTTCATCACGTTATATTAATAAGAGCCACGATTGCAGAGGCGTACGCATACATATGTATTGTTTTTTTTTTTTTATTAAAACCGAAGCATTATTATATGTATATATGTATTAGCAAGCATAAATTCAATTTACTAGCTCAAATATTAGCTACTTAACACAGAAAATTTACTATATTAACAAATTGTCGACACAAATGGCGCTTAATCAATATCTAAAGGGCATTTGTCGTCGTCCGAATGACCAACGCATTCCAATGCTGGACAATGCTCTGAGTCCCACATACCAGGACCACACCTTTTACACAAGCCGCTTAATGTACACGGTATTTTGGGCAGTTGACGATATTGGTATAATAGTCCACGTGCTTTACGCAATATTATTTCACCATCCATATACATTGCTAGTGAGCTGAAATGAAATAGCATTTCGTCTGCACGCAAATCCTGAGCTATTACATCATCAGCATATACGGCAATAATGGCTAGGCACAGGAACAAATGAAAATAGTCGGTAAGATAACTTGACCAACAAGCCTCCCACATTCGAATTACCACCGATTCGGTGAATTCACGCTTAAAACATAATATCAACCATCGATGACAGAATAACAATTCCATTGAACTGCTATGAGATTTCAAATGTTCATAGAAACGCGGTAACATTATGCGTATAAGTTCCCTTAGGTAATTTATGTTTCGATCAATATCGGCATCTGTTGGTGCGCACACGAAAAATGAGCGCTGCAATAGTCCCACGAAGCTCCAAAACGTTTCCGATTCGTTTTGTATTTCGCATAGCACTGGCGCTAGCAAATCGCTCATTCCCTGTATATGTGTATATATGTACATATATTTTGTTAGAATGTGTGTGCATCCAAACAAACATACAACACTTACCTGAGAATATGTTTTTCTCGTATTATAGAAAGCATAATTTAGCAGAATATTTTTCATAATCTCTCTGTTTGGATTATCGTCACCGCAGAAGAATGCATTGGAACGATCGATTCTGGCAATATCCCGTTCAACAACACATTGTACTGATTTCCAAAAATGAATTTGCTCCTCTGGTGACATTGAATATAAGCGTTTTCGTGTGATCTCCTCATATTCTTGTCTTCTTATATCCATCAGTACCGCCCTATCATCAAATGTCGATGTAAAAGTATAGCATTTCAATAAAAATGGCCATATAGTCCTTCGCAGGCTCTTTTCCAAACCACCAAAGAAAACACACTTTCGTAAAAGTAAATCATCTTCAATTTGTCCTTTTATGTTGAGCAAGGTCCCGTAAAAAAAGTTAGTGCTGATCTTACGCACACTGCCTTCTTCTGGATGCAATTCACTTTTTTTGATTTCTGGGCGGCATACCATGAATTGGCGGTATGGTAAATTATGTGGTTTATGGCCAGGTGTAAATGCGATGTTATGCAAAAAGCAGTGCCATTGATGAAGCACCTGTAAAAGATGCAAAAAAAAAACGTTAAATCTGCCAAAACAAGATAAAACTGTTGCGTCAAATCTAAATTAATACCAAGCCCCCTAACAATATGCAACATTTGGTAGTACTTGTCCCTCACGCTGATTGGCTAATTGATACATATTACCAATTATATCTCTACTATTTGCCATTGCATACTGCTAGGCGCACTTGACATACTTAACCGGAAATCACATGCATTTCTTAATTGTTTGTTAAATCAAAAATTATGTATATAAAAAAATAAATATTTCCAAGCATCTGCATGCCTTCCGTTAACACCCAAGTAAATACACAATACATACATACCTGTGCCAAATGGTCTAAGCCTCCATAATGAAAATGTAGTATTTTATATTGCGACTCTCTCGATGCAATCACAAGTTGACCGGATGTACAATTATCATCGTTGAAAAATAAGCGCAACGAGCGCATTTGACTTAAATCGACAGAAAAGCGGCGAAGTTTATTAGAATTTTTCCATTGATTAATTTTAGTTGTAATTTCGTCACCATGCAATGTGCCATTTTTATTATCTTGTATGGCAAGTAAATTCGATGTCGTTTCAGAACAAAACTTTGCATCATCAGCTAGATAATAGTCACGTTTAATATATATGTTTTTTATATCGGTTACAACGCTGCTTATGGAATGCTTAACATTAGTGTTCTCAATATGCGGATTGGAAATCGTTATATTAACAGATGTTATGGTATCTCTATTAACCAATGCACTGATATCACGTATGGAGTTCGTTTGGTCACCCAACAGCGGTTGTAGCTCATTTTTAAGTTCTTGTATGTCAGCATTTTCATTATCATTTTCAGTTTCACTTTTCTTCTCGTTGTATGACTCTACTCCTCTGCTGCACCTCAAGCCATTCAACTCATCACAATAGCTTGTATCGCAGTTTGCTACCATTTTACCTTTGGAGGTGTACCCTTCTCCTTCTTCTTCAAAGTGGCTTCTATCGAGACACCTTTCCCCCATATTTGATTTGCATAATGAAGAGTTCGGAATCCAGGTAAGCAGCAAGGTTGATCGACTAGCTTTATTGAATTGATCTACAAAGGTTTTCGTTGTAACAGTTAAGTATCCGGGATAGTGAACGATATCCGTTTCACGTCGATAGGATATCGGCGGGTGGATGCACACATTGTTTTTACAGAACACCACTTCATTGTCCTCATAGGCATCAAGATTCTCATTTAGTTTTTCTTCACCCAAGAAAATTGTTGATGCTTTTCTTATCATATTTACAATTGACATCTCCAAATTGTGTAATAATGTATTCCAATCATGACGTAGTGATGCTAACTATTAATCGCGATAATCATATCGTAAAAATGAAAAAAAAAATCGATAAACGTTGTTGTTGCAGCAGTTAGCAATGAAATCATCAAAAGTGCAGCAGAACCTCGCTAAAGTGAACAACTAACACATAATTTCGCATAATTAAAAAAGTAATTAATAATTAATTAAAAAAACAGCTGTTCATTTTTATTTCTGATACATTTTATACCCCAATAGCAATTGTGTCGACACATAATTTAATGTATATGACTTGGCCATAATTAACCACTTATATAATCGGTTCAGTTAGTGACAGCTGTGGTTCCCACCAGGCTAGGTATTTTTTATATTTAGCAGCAATGTTGTATCCGTTTTAGAAAGTTTATTAGTGGGTTGTCAGCGAATGGTACCGTTTGCGAATTTTCATTAAAAGTAATCAATAACAGAAGGATTGAATTTACAAAATTTATTTTACAAATGTTTACTATCAGAATATATATAAGTAAAGACATGAATATTTTCATACGCTCCATTATAGCATCTTTCTCCTCTTATGCTATGCTCACCTAAATCTTAGTCTGAGGATTTACTTTGTTTAGCATTAGCCATCCTTCGCTTCTTCTTTAATAACCATTTTTCTTTCTCTTTACTTTGTTTCTCACGTATCAGCTTTCGGAAAAGATTGCGGTGGCGTGGTTTCACCATTCGTGCCTTAAGACGGTGCTCGTCCATTTCATTCTTCCGAGTAACATTTTTGTTTTCTTTATAGACTTTACCAGCCTTAACAGACATATTAGCTTTCTGCAAAGAAAAATATTAAAAAAAAAAACATTAAAACATTTGACTACATTAAGAATTAACGCATAGCCCACCCGTGTATTTTCTTGCTCTGTCGTTTCTGTCTCTATATTTTCATTCTCAGATTTATTCTTCTCTTTCTGTGACTCAAATATATATTTTTCTTGCATATAGGCGACTTCTAGCTGTTCTTCGTTCATGGCAGGTAAATTTTCCGGTTCTTGTTTGTTACTAATTTTTTCATCTGCAATAACAAATCATTTTTTTTTTCGTCATAAGCGTATGTAAGGATGAATAAGAAAAAAAAATAAAAAGCAACATAAGTAAACTTACCATCCTCGTTAGTAAACGTATCAAGTTCCTCAGGTGGTACATATTCATCTTCATTCGCATCAACAAATGGTGACAAATGCGGCGGTAATGTTACGCCTGCATAATATTTAGAAGTCGGCAGTAAGCAACGTTTGTTTACGCTATCAAAAATCCATTGAGGCTGAATATAATCTCGAGATAAATATCGCTCACTTTGTAGAGGTCTATCCACAATTTGATGCGTAATTGTCTCATCGTTTTCACTATACGTAGCACCAACATATACCGTGGGATCCCATGAAACCTTTCCACCAAACGATCTTATCAAAATTACAATAGGTTCTGGTGGTACTTCTCTGTTGATGAAAAACTTTAAACCTTTGAAGAGTGCACTCAATTGTTTTAGTTCTTGTTTCGCTTTTTTTATTTTAATCAAGCTTTTTGAGCTTTGTGCTTCTTCTTCAAGCAAATCAAGGTCCATTTCTTCCATTTCATCGTTCGCATCGTTTCCGGAAATGTATATGCCAGAATTTAACAAGGCCAAACGATCGGCTAAATATGCTAACTCAGTCGAAAAATTTTCTTCCAAATCCCCATTTCCAAACTTTGGTGGATACGCGTAGCCAGCATTATTAAATAAACGATAGTTAACAAAGCCAAGCATAACAGTGTAAAATTCTACGAAAATGGACATAAGTTTAAAATCAACTTCAGCTTTTGAGTGCGGCTTAAATGGATAATGGTGTGGCATTATCCAAGTTACTTTCTGTCCTTTTATGTCTGCTTGAAAATAATAACCCTTAATAGAAACAAAAACCTTGCGGATTGACTTTGTGCCAATTATATAATGTAGAAATTCCATAGTGACCCGACGACATAAAAACGATTGTTCACGTGGAATTAATCGCAATGATGGAAATGTACTGAATAAAAAGAGAAGCGTCAAACAGTCATCAAGGTCTTTAATTGCATCAATAAATGTGGGATAACGCTCCTTAACAATGTGGTCAATCCTCAATTCTGGGAATTGTGATAGTCGACGTTTTAAATTACGAAAATCTTTAATAGCTCGATCGCGTCCAGTTTTCTTTGCGAAAATCTATAAGAATTCGATTTCTTTAGTTTCCGAACTACATATGTATGAATATCCATTGAAATTGCTACATATTTACATATAAAACTACATACTTTGTAATCACGTAATGTCCAAACGATGGGCTCGTGGAGCAAAAATCGTATGTCCTTTGCATGGTACAATATCTTAATATCTGAAGATCCCTTCTGCGCTCTCCTACGATGCTTTGGCTCACGCGGATAAACGCCCTTTATTATGCATAGGCGACGGAAATCGCGTAACGATAATTGTAACTTCCGCAATGCAGCACGTCGAGTTATATACTGTGCGGCTTCTCCAGATTGATACTGAAAAGAGAAATCGCCCACTAAAATTCATGCATCTACCATAATAACTTTATTTAATATTCTTAATAACCTGTACTTGTCAGAGCACTTCGACTAATTCGTTATCATTACTAACCTTCTTTAAACGCCTCATTTTGTCCTAAACGAGCTTTGTTTAGAATACCGGTAATATAAATTCCTTCAACCTCAATCAATTCCGATTTTCAAATGGAAATACAAAAAAGCATGTGTTTATGAGTAGATATGATAGTTAACGACAATTAAACTTGTCGGCACCTATCGAGTTTTTCAAAACATCGATATATTTTTATCCACAATCACAGTGATCAAAGAACATGTTTTTTATATATATTTATATATACATTCTAAAATTGTTTTTGTCGTGCAATACGAAAACTAGCACTTTCAAAATTTCTTACAAAAACTGGCAATTAAAAAATTCTGTAAGAAAAGTAGCACTTTCGATTTTTGGCTGACGAAAAGTAACAATAAATAATTATATATGGAATTCTTCAGTCAAAAGTCAAAATTGCTACTTTTCGTCAGCCAAAGAATCGAAAGTGCTAGTTTTCGTCAGACATAAAAAATCGGTTGCTAGTTTTCGTAAGGTACGACGATTTGTCTTTAAAAATGCATGTATTCACAACACTTATTTCAAAATTTATACCTTAGGATATCTTTATACATATATCTTTATATATATTACGCTAAGCGATTTTTTGTAAGCACCATAACTTTTATACCGTTATACCGATTTTCGAAAATGTGGTGTCAAATGAAAGGGCTTGACCTGTAGATGTGCAGGAAGGTTTAATTTTTTTGAAAAGGGTTGCCAGATGTTTGAAAATTTAATTTTACTGTATAGTTTGTTTGCTTTTAAAATTTTTGGCACCACATGAAAGGGATTGACCTGATATTAAATAATTTAATAAAAAATTTACAAAAAGGGTTTCCACCTGTTCAAAAATTCAGTTTTACGCTATACTTTGTTTGATTTTTAAATTTGAGGTGTCATATGAAAGGACTTGGCATGGAAATGAGTAATTTATTACAATTTTTACAAAAAGGGTGCCACCGTTCAATAATCCATTTTTACGCTACAGTTTCTCATTTTTAAATTTGAAGTGTCATTTGAGGCCTAGCACTGAAGATGGGTAATAAAAGGAAAGGGAAGAGGAAAATGAAAGGGACGGATATGGCTAAGGACAGGAAGCGAAAGAGGAAATATGAAAAATAAAATGGATAAAGGGAATATAAAGCGCAAATAAAGGGGAAAGGGGAAGGGAAAGAGAACTAGAAAGAAAAGGAGGAGCGCGCCAAATGGCCCCTTGTAGGTCGCTTTAAGGTTACCATAGTCTAGAAAAATATTCGGCACAAAACTTCACTATGGGGCTCCTTGGTCAAAATCTATGTATAAAATTTCTAGGTTCACAGAAAATAAAAATAACCAGTAGCTATGAAGGTATATCAAAAAATTTTCAAATGTGGCAATAAGTGGTATTCCACCCTCAAATTGTCGCACAGTGTAATTGAAAGCCACAGCATCGCGTGGCCGGGTTTACTAGTAATTACTAATTCTCTGATTCTACTAAATTCAGCATGGAGTAAAATTTGATGTGAAAAATTCATGTTTTTATTATGGTAGAAGTTATGTATATGTCTATTTCGGAGATCACCAAATCTCTTCATCAAACATCTTTTTTCTTGGCGGTCGCTGAACACTCTGTGACCAACGTCGCCATTCGGAGTCAACGTAAAACTATAGGTGCACCTAATTAGCAGTTAAAAAAAAATTAAGGAGCACGTCCCGAATCGTGCCAATGCTTTATATATTATATAAAACCCGATACTGTAATAACAGCACGCGGTTGAACGATATACATACATACATATAATTGATTGAATTATTTTGTCACCGTGATTTATACCATGTCTCCACATAACGTGTTTCGCTCTTTTTTCTGCTCGCTCTCTCAATCTTGTTTCGACCTCAAAACGAGTGCCGAAACTCGCCAATTTCCATACAAATTTCTGAGAACGAATGAAGATTGAAACACTTGTTTCGTTCTCAATCATCTTGCCAAACGCGATGATATCGATGCCTTCTCTAATTTTGTATCGAAAATCTATCGAAACCTCACCCAGATCAAAACAAAAACGCAAAAATTCGCAAACTGTGGAGGCGGGCTTTTACTTTTTGGCTACTTGTACGGGACTCAACATTAAAAAAGTTCCATCAAAAATTTTGTTGTTTTTCTAAAACTGTTTATTTGCAGCATCCCAAAGATATTATCCATAGTAAAGTTTGGCATTACACTAATTTTCTAGCACTTATTAATAACTGTCTTAAACTCATGTCACTTAAATATAAACGTACGGTGTAAATGAAAGCCAAGATACATTTACATATTTTTTTTTATCATTCTGCGCATCAAGCACTGGTACATGGGAAGGTTCCATTTGTGTTTGATAAAATTTGTCCACAGGATTTCAATTCCGTGAATACCTCCGTGAAAAAACCAGGTTCGGCGTTTATTTTTAGCATTTTACTACTTAAACGATTGACGATTATAAGGCATCTGGAATATATGGGAAAAAAGTTATATTATTGACACTGAAATATTTTTTTAAATGACTGTTTTATTTAATTTTTTCTTCTTAATACAAAACCAGAGAACGTAAATTTACGTTCTCTGTTTATATATAAAAGCGAAGTCCGTATCTGTAAAACTCATTGGCTCTGAAACCTTTGATGTTATGTATTACAACTCTCCTAAAAGTATACTTTACAAATAATTAAGTTATATGTTTAGATAGAGTTTTCAATGGCGTTTAACCCTAATCACCGAATTTTAAAAAGTTACGTAAAACCGAAAGTGAGACTGTGAGGCTCACCTATGGGGAAATTTTGAAACACATTATTTTGGTATTTGTTTTTTACTCTTATTTATACAGTAATGAATTCAGAAGCATTTTTATACATTCTTATAACGGTTTATGACATTTTTTTTAGTATATAAAGATAAAAAAGTAATTTCATAAAATAGCGGATATTAATGAACTGCAATTTTCATACATTTTTGAAGTTGTTGAATGTTCATTACAAATGGTTTTATTACATCTGTTATAAATTTTTTTTTTGTGCACACAAAGAGAAAAACTATGAATCAAGTGAATATGAATAAATTTTTCATATGATATTTTCCGTAATCAAATTCCAAATCTTTAAAACGCGACGTTCGTGGTGAAATTACTTACGCATAAAGCAGTTCATAGTTCCTTTCTCTATTTGAACGCATCTTTTCCGTAATTAAGAATCTCAGTAAACAGAAAAATTATAAAATGTTAATTGTTTTGAAATTGTTGATTTTGCCGGTCTCCTTAATTTTATGACATCCTATTATCAAAAGATCTATGGTGAAATAAGACGAATTCACCAAAATCCTGGGGAACTATGGTGAGTTCACGATGTAAAAACCTCACTGGATAAACCTTGTAAACAACGGATTCAAAATTTAGTTGAATTCTAGAAATGCAGGCTTATTACGAGAAAGATACTTAAGGTGAGTCTTTAAGGCTCACTTTCGGTTTTTCGTTACAATTTTATACGATTGCAAAAATGGTTAAAATAAATAAATAGCCCAAAGATCATAATTATTTCGAAATTTATGAACACAAATGGAGGAATACCCAAAATTTCAGATAAAAAGCTTTTTTGGTTTAGGAATAATTCGCTTTTAAACTTTAAAGTGAGACTGAGAGGCTCACTTTAGAGGATTAGGGTTAAATTTCTTTTATTTAACTTGCAATGTAGAATAAATTGAAATTTGAGCCCAGCGCGCTCAGGATATCAAATTAAGTACATACATATCGCTAGCTTAACGTACAAGTCCACTTTTATGAAAAAGTGTGTTTTTATATAGGCGGCTAGAAAAATTAAATAGGCACCACGCTAAGCAAGTCTGTGATACTAGCCATATTTCTACTCGTTGTTATTCAGTGATACGCAGACTGGCGAAGTCCAAAAAGCGAACAGAATTTTTTTTTTTTCATTTCGAAATTTTTTTATTTTTTTTTTTTGTGTCTCCTATAAAGTTTATAAAAGGACTTACACAATTTGCACCCTAAGCTAGCGATACTTAGATCCCGTGATATGACGCATTTTGGCTAGAAAATATATACTTTTGAAAAATATAATAATATATAATTTGACGTTGTAGTTACTGCAATAACAGTTTTCTTATAATCTTGAAAATAATTAATTATGAAATTTGATTCATAGCATTTTAATTCATTTTCTACTACCGTTGTCATTATTTAACTAATTAATTTAAATAACTGTAACTGAGTAGAATTTTAGTAGCCCAAAACTTAACGGTATTATTGAAAAAACTTTACTTTGCTGTGATGTTCGTTCGACCTCTTACCTTTCCCAAAACTTATCTTTTGAGTCTTCGACGAGGAATGGCTTGAGAGGGTAGCTGATTTCATTGCCCATATAAGAGTAAGATAAATATAGGCATGTAAGCACTGATGCCTGTAGTTCCGATTCCTTAGTTTCTTCGCCATCAACAAGTTCTCGTATTAACATGTACACAAATACCACATTAGCCGGATTTATGAATGCCACGTCCTGTAATAAAAATAATAGATAACAAACACCCAAATGAGTTTGTATCTATCTACGTAAAGTTATATACATATAGAGTTACCATCTTATTCATAAAATGAAAAATATATTTATAAAGCTGTTAAAATCGAAAAACTTTATGATGTTACTTTATAAAATTGTTAAAACCTATTTTATTTTTTATGAATACCGGGGTTAATTTATAGTCGGCAGCTAATATTAATCATAATAACCTTCAATTCATAAAAATGCACAAAATTACTTACTTGCCAGCCTTGAAGCAACAGACTCCTGTCAACAGCTCTTAACCACATAACTGCATCTCCAGCTTCGAAATTCTTCAATTTTTTGCACCGATAGTACAAGAATATTCCCAAACATTTTAGTAATTCTGAGGTTGATGCCTAAAAAGTAAGTACAATTTTAATTACGTGATGTCGGAAAAATTTTAAGACTACGCTGGACTCGATATATGTATGCAGGTATGTAAACCAGAGTATTTATAATACACTACCTACACATTTCCTACCTGAATCACGGTTTTCCTAGGAATATGAGTATTTTTGGATTGATTTGTTTGCGTATTTGGGGACAATGTTGTAGCTAACGGTTCTTTTTGGACCAATTTATTATGTTTATTAAAATTTGTTGTATTAATTTTAACAATGTCTTGCGAAGTGTTTTGATTTCTTGGTTTGGAAGTTGGAAAAAGTGCATTACAATTATCTTGATTCAAATTAATATGCTGATTTTCGTTTATATGATTGAAATGTAGGCGAACATTTTTATTTTTATCGGTAAATGGCACATTGACTGGATTCAATTGTTGAGCCTTAAAACAACCAGTCGGCATATTAGCGCATTTATTTTTGTTTTCAATCTTCTTTTTATTTTGCGACGCAGCAATTTTCTTCCAAGACAATGCACTAATAAATAACGAATGCTTTTTCATACTCTTTTCTATAGTATTTTTCTCCGTAAATAATGTAGAATTTTCATTATTATGTGAATCCAGATCATTATTGATGGCAGCATTAGTGCCCTTCAATTTTTTAAAACTATAATCGGCCACATGAACCTGTTTGCCAAGATGTATGTTGCGCCCGTTGTTGTTGCCATTTTGCGTTATCATACCACCACCTTTGGTAAGTGAGGTATGAATATTGTGTTTATTTTCTTGATTTTTCACATTATTCAACTGTTCGTAACAGTAATTATTTAGATGGGAATCCATTAAACATGTGCTCTGTTCTAGGATATATTCATTCCGATTATCGGTTTGCTGATTATATTGAATACTAGTTTGAGATGAATAAAATGGATGACGTTCCCTTGGATTGAAACTTAAAACTGTTCCCATTCTGATAAAGTGCAGATTTCTGAAAATACACATATGAATGTAAAATATATATTATGGTACATGTATATATACGTATGTACATATGTATAAACATCCATCAAATATATTGTCTGTACATCATGGTCTATACTCTTCTTCATACAAATATCACAAAGAAAAAGGTAAACCTGAAGTTGGAAAATGTAATACATATATTCACTTAAAAAGATAAAGCAAGGGTTTGTATCTCAAGTTCGTTATAAACCATGTTTATTAACGTACATTTCCATGTACAAAGTACATACATAGCTGCATAGTATATTAACAAAACCACCCTGCAAAAAATGCGATTGATCCAGGACGTGTCCGGGATCAATCGCAAGCGAGCATGCGACTAATACAATTTTACATCCCTTTATATGGAGTGAATTGATCGCATTTGTTCGAGCATGTCCTATGAAGAGACTAATTGTTCAACTTGTATACCCGAACGGGTACCAATGTAGATTAATCGCTTGCATCCCCAACGGGTACAAATGTAGATCAATCGCTTTCATCCCGAACGGGTACATATGTAGATCAATCGCTCACATCCCGCATGGGTACAAATGTAGATTAATCGCTTTCAGCACGAACATGTACAAATGTAGATTTTTCCAAGTTGTTAGCCAAGGCAATTTTTAATAACAATCTTTAAAAAATTGGAAATGTTCATACATATTTAAATAAAGATTATATAATGTTTTACTTTTGTAAAAAAATCTCAATAAATAAATAAAAAAATTTTAAGTTATGAGTATGCATTACATGAGCGTAATGTAAAGGATTTTTTCATAGGATATTTTAGGCAACATTTTGTTAAAATTATTATTAATCATTGTTATTAAAAGAAAGAGTGTTCAGTTCGTTTTACCGGTTGTTCTACAATTTTTTAAATACATTGCATATTTTTGTAAAATTTCTACATTTAAGGAATCTAGATTTTTACCCGTTCGGAATGAAAGTGATTAATCTACATTTATACCCGTTCGGAAACAATTGGTCTACAATTAGTCTACATTTATACCCGTACGGGAACAATCGGGGACTAATTGTGGACCGATTGTTCTCGAAAGAGATCAATCCTGGACAAATCTCTTTCGGGATTAATCGCACATTTTTTTGCAGGGCAAGGAAAGCCAAGGCAATGAGTAGACACACACACAGAGTTATACACACAAAAACTCACACACACATCCGCATACAAACGCACGCGCATTAGCGATTTATGTATATGGACTAAGCAATAATTTTTTTATTTACAAATTTGGAGAAATAAGGATGTTCCTTCGCAGATATCCTGATGAGCAAGGGACCAGATTGGATTTAAATAGAATTTTTCTTTTTTTGAAGTTCTCTTGCTGGATAACTGTACGTCATATTAAACTTCTCATCAAGCTAACACTGTCGAGGATACTATACATAAGTAATGCATACTCCTTGGAAACTGGTTAGCCAACATGTAATTGAGATTAAAGAAATAAATAAGATGATGTCAAATTATTTTATGAGAAGATAATTACTGTATGTAATTAAGGTTTTATAAATCTTTAATAGGCAAAGAAAATTGAAGTTAAATACATACGTTTATTCTCATTGAAAAATAAACACATAAGAAGCCACAAAGCGAATCCAACTTCAGACTAAATTCAGATTTCTTTACATATGGACTACAATGAAAGAAGACAATTACTGGCGTATGCGTCTGAGACGAACCTGCGACCATTTTCTTCCATTTTAGATGGAATTATGAGTTAAATAAATCTCAAAAATTGATAAACTCAAAAAATTTTTAAACCTAAACGATTCCAAAGTTAACGTTTCCAAAGTTATTTATGATTCTTTAAAATAATAAAAAAAAAACTAGCTATAATATTTAATACTTAATATGTTTAATAATAATATGTTCTTTCCAAGCAATAAATTCATAAGAAGACATTTTTCTCAATATTTTTCGTATAGATTTAGATTTAGGGTCAATGTTGATATCTACGTATGTATTATATACGTATGTATTTATGTGCGGAAAACATTTCCTTCGAGGATATTACATTTGCATACATACCTAGATACCTGCATATGCATACGCAGTAGATTTGTATGTATGTAATTAGGTATTGGTATGTATTATGAAATTTGGCGAATTGTACTTACAAATCTTTAAATATGTAATATTAAGGGTAGAAAAGGAAAAGTGTGAAAATACATATGTACATATATATGGGCAATGATAAATCATATTCTAGCATTCTTTTATTTTTTGTAATATGTATATTGTTTTTATTTTTAATGAAATACATAAATATATCTATGGTTTTAATATTTTATTTACCTCAGATTTTGTTACTGGTGAATATTTAACTGTAAGATTGATTCGAACACACTTCGTTAAAATTATAATATACGTCACATTTTTTGTTTTATATATCCTATTTATTCGAGCATACTTATATAATATATTATATATATATTATATACAGAATTAGCTTAAGTGCCAAATTCTATAAATTACTTAAACTGTAACTTATTAGTTTCTGCTTTTTATAAAGACGTTTGCCTATAGACACCCGATGTATGATTTTTATAAATGTTATTTTTTCACCCATAAATTGATTTTTAAAGCGCAGTCGCTTAACTGAGAATACTTCTATACATCACGCACCCTTACATTGCCAAGCTTAGAGCATGCTCAGTTCTAATAAGTTACCGTTTTTAAACTTGGGTCACATTCACGAATGTATATGGCGAGGGAAACTATTGGGTAATTCAGGAATTAGTGCATTTGATAAAGATAACTAGTGTAGTAGGTCTTGGAAAAACATACAATCAGGAACAGTTGTTAATAGCCGTGTTTTTATTCAAGCGCATATACATCTGCGCTTAAATTTTGTATGGACAAATAAGCGCGGATAGAGATGTGCGCTTAGAAATCCATACAAAATTTAAGCGCAGATGTATATGCGCTTGAATAAAAACACGGCTATTGTCTTACAATTATTTGCAGATTTTAAGAAAGAGTAAACAAAATTATTTTCTATTAATCGCTATATTTTTGAGCTTTTTATTGACCAGTTTTTTTTAAGGACACAGTTGGGTGTGAAAAATTAATATATATTTTCTTCGTAGAAGTTATAGATCGTTTTCAGAGATCACCACATCTCTTCATCAGACTTCTTTTTTCTTGGGGTCCGCCGAGATTCGAACTTTGGATTTTTCGGTTGGTAAACTAATGGCATAACCGCTAGGCTACCGCCGCCATGCATTTTGCTTGGATTGGTTTTTCTTTTGTTTTTCCTTTTTACAACCCACCATCCAGTATCAATGACTTTGCCGACGTTTTCGGCATTTGTCAACTGTATGTTGGTGCGGTTTTGTGTTTTTGTTTTATTTTTGTTTGTACAAATTCTATTTATAGAAAAAGCAATTAAATGGCGGAAAAAACAAAATTATTTTATGTAAACATTTATCGCTACATATTACAAAGAAAAGTCTTCGAGCCGCTTTCACCATCTCCGGTTAACGCTAACTCCCAGTTAAACACTATTATCGATTTAATCAAACATTAATAATATAGATATCGTCGTACCGTACAAACACTAGCACTCGATTTTTTGTGTCTGACGCACACTAGCACTTTCAATTTTTGGTTGACGAAAAGTAGCAATTCCGACTTTTTGCTGGCGAATTCCATATACATATAATTTGTGCTACTTTTCGTCAGCCAAAAATTGAAAGTACTAGTTTTCGTCAGCCAAAAGTCGAAAGTGCTACTTTTCGTACAAAATTTCTAAAATGCCAATTTTCGTAAGAAATTTTGAAAACGCTAGTTTTCATACGGTACGACTATACATAAAATTGTAGGGCGTTTTTGTGTGAGGAAATGGCTCAAATATTACTGAACGGATTTTTCAAAAATTTTGACAGTTTTTTCTTTGAATAAGTTCCCTCCACATAGGTTACATTTTCCCGCTAGATGGCGCTGTAGTCGCTTTATTTGTAAAAGGCGTATTTATGATACGATCGTATTCATTTTTGACATTTACGTTTGATATGTAATCAAAAACTGTTAAAAAAACCCGCTAAGCGCCGTTTACTCAACCTCTGATTAACGCTAACCGGAGGACAAAGTAGCGGTCAAGCTATGTACTGCATTATCGACAACATGTTAAGTGCATGATTTGATGAAGTCGATAATGATGTTTAACCGAACTTTAACCGTGACCGCTGTGGTGCAGTGGGTAGAGTGCTTGCCTGCTATGCCAGAGGTGTTTTTCTAATTAGTAAAAATCCAATTATTGGGTTTTTTTAAGAGCAGCGGTCACCTCTCGGCAGTGGGCGGTATACCCTCCGAGTGTATTTCTGCCATGAAAAAGCTTCTCACAAATAATGCATTACGCTAACCGGAGGATAAAGGACTGGTTAAGTTGTGAACTGCATTATCGACCACATGCTAAATATATGGTTGGATAAGCGAGCTTTAGAGCCCGTGCACAATTGACTTCTACCTCGCTTTGCTTCAGAGTTTTGCTTTGACAGTTTCGTTCAGCATGTGCTTTTCAAAGGGACATGTTCACAATTGAGGTGAAGCCAGTAAAGCAAAGTATAAAGTTAGCCTTGAGAGATGGCTTTTTACACTTTGACAAACATCTCTCCTTGTGTGTGTGTATGTTTGTATATCTACACTTATTTCAGCGATTTCGCGCAATTTCGTGAGAAGTGAACAGAGAAAAGTAAAAAATAACATTCGAATAAGCAGAAAAAAACAAATTCCCCAAATATTTTACCAAAAATCAGGTTTATAAATTAAAGCAAAGAAGTGAAGTGAAAATTGTCAAAGTGTTAATTGTAGCAAGCATCTGAAATTTCGCTTTGCTTTAAGGTTTTTTCTATCAAAGTTGGAGCAGACAAAGCCAATTGTGCACTGGCTCTTAGCCCTTAGGTCCGTTTACTCAACCTCTGATTAAGGCACTCTGCACACGAGGCGTATCGTCATAGACGCGTACGAGACATTTCATGTAGCGTCGATTTCTCTACGCCTCAAGATCTGCACACGAAGCGACATGAAACTTCGCTGCACAAAACAAACAAACAAATTAATAATACGGTATTTGCTTTAAATTTCAAAGCTTTAAATAGAAAAGATGGAAAATTTTACGGAATCTTCAATTTTCTTTCATTATACACTCATTTTTTCCGATTTTTTACACAAATTTTACTGCTTTCATAAATCCCACCAAGTGGAAAAATGTAAACAAACATCTTCTTCTTCCTGTTTTCTAAGCGTCGTACGCCTAGCTAGTACTGCTTTACGCCAAGCGGCATGTAGCCAGCATACTTTGACGAATGCATGAAGCTGACGACTCGTGTGCAGCCCTCAATTGAAATATACGTGCGCGACATCAAAGCGTCTTTCGTCTGTAGTATGCACCGCTGTGGTGCAGTGGGTAGAGTGCTCGCCTGCTATGCCAGAGGTCTCGGGTTCAAACCACGGTCCGAGCCAAACAAATTTTTCTAATTAGTAAAAATCCAATTATTGGGTTTTTTAAGAGCAGCGGTCACCTCTCGGCAGTGGGCGGCATACCCTCCGAGAGTATTCCTGCCATGAAAAAGCTTCTCACAAAAAATGCATTCGCCGTTCGGAGCCGGCATAAAACTGTAGGTCCACCCAATTAGTAGGAAAAACAAAAAGGAGCACACCTCGAATTGGGAGAGAAGCTCGGCCATAAAACTCTTCAGAGTTATAATAGCGCCATTGTATTATTATTATTATTAAGTTCATAACTGCATTATCGACTGCGTGCTAAATGTGCGTTTGGTGAAGTCGATAATGATACTTAACCGCGGTTAGCGTTAATCAGAGGTTGATAAAAAAAAATGGTCCTACGTTATCGACAATAAGTTACATTATTGTTTGTGGAGTCGATAATGATGTTTAACCGGGATTTAACCGTGTTTAGCGTTAATCAGAGGTTGAGTAAACGGTCCTTAAAGTCTAATTGCTGACACTTCGCACAACTTCCCTTACTTGACACAACTTTTCTAACCGTATGGTTGATAAGGCGTCTGTATGAGTGGCATAGTGAAGTATTCACAAAGATACGTAATGGGTTATAATGTACAAAAACTGCTGGTCTTGTTCAATTCTGTGTGACGTACGACGCCATTTTCAAGAGTTATAACATCTTCCTATGGCAGAAAAGAATTGTGAATATAACTGTGATTATCTGCTTGATGGTCAAAGCGCATTCGAACCGACAACTGCAAAGCAATATCTGCCGAACAGCTTTCATGACTTCAAGTAGACCTCTCAAATATTTTAAAGCACAAATACACATGTTGCTGCCTGTATATGCGCATTTTCGCTTGTCAAATTAGGAATAGTTCTATATTCTTCTTCTCTTCTTGATTGGCGCTTAACCGTCTAGACGATTCTGGCCGAGTCCAACAGAGCGCGCCAATTGCTTCTGTTTCGTGCAGCATGGCGCCACTTGGGAACACCTAGGGAGGCAGCATCGCTGTCCACCTGATTTTCCCAACGCAGTGGAGGTCTCCCTTTTCTTTTGCGTTCAGCGGGTTTCGATAGAAATGCTTTCTTAGCCGGAGCGCCTTCGTCCATTCTCACGACATGACCTGCCCAACGCAGCCGCTGGATCTTTATTCGCTGAACAATGTCGATGTCTGTGTAAAGCTCGTACAGCTCATCGTTAAATCTCCGTCGATACTCGCCCACGCCAACGCGCAAAGGTCCATAAATCTTACGAAGAACTTTTCTCTCGAATACTCCAAGTGCCATCTCATCTGATTTTGAAATTGTCCATGCTTCTGCGCCGTACATGAGGACTGGAACGATGAGCGTCCTGTAGAGTGTGATTTTTGTTTGTCGAGAGAGGACTTTACTTTTCAGTTGCCTACTTAGTCCGAAGTAGCATTTATTGGCAAGCGTGATTCTTCGTTGGATCTCCGTGCTGACATCATTCTTGGTGTTAATGCTGGTTCCCAGATAGACGAAGTCCTTAACAGTTTCGAATTTGTAGCTATCAACATTGACGTGGCTGCCAAGGCGTGCTGTTTCTTTGTGTGATGACAGGAGGTACTTCGTCTTGTCCTCGTTGACCGCCAAACCCATTTTCTTAGCCTCTTTATCCAGCTTGGAGAAGGCAGAACATACGGCGCGCGTGTTAGTGCCAATGATGTCGATGTCATCGGCGTACGCCAGCAGTTGCACACTCTTGTGATATAAGATGCTTCCTGTATGGTTAAGTTCTGCAGCTCGTATTATCTTTTCCAGCATCAAATTGAAGAAGTCGCACGAAAGAGAGTCACCTTGTCTGAAACCTCGTTTGGTCTCGAACGGCTCGGAGAGGTCCTTCCCAATTCTGACGGAGCTGGTGGTGTTAGTCAATGTCATTTGGCATAGCCGTATAAGTTTAGCAGGGAAACCAAATTCAGACATTGCGGCATACAGGCAATTCCTATTCGTGCTATCAAAAGCGGCTTTAAAATCGACAAAGAGATGGTGTGTGTCGGATCCTTTTTCATGGGTTTTTTCCAATATTTGTCGTATTGTGAAGATCTGGTCGATGGTAGATTTACCAGGTCTGAAGCCACACTGATAAGGTCCAATCAGATTGTTGACGATAGGCTTCAGTCTTTCGCACAATACACTTGCTAAGACCTTATATGCGATATTCAGGAGGCTTATCCCACGATAATTGGCGCGTACTGTGGAGTCTCCTTTTTTGTGGATTGGGCAGAGCACACTTAAGTTCCAATCGTCGGGCATGCGCTCGTCCGACCATATTCTGCATAGGAGTTGATGCATGCTCCTTATCAACTCTTCGCCACCATGTTTGAATAGCTCGGCTGGCAAGCCGTCAGCGCCCGGGGCCTTGTTATTCTTAAGCCTAGATACTGCTATTCGCACTATATAGTTCTATATTGGCAACAACAAAAAATACAACCCCGATGCCAAGATGTGCTACCGCTAAAATTTTTGCGATCGTGTGCATGTATGGAAACATATGGAGTAAATCGCAATGCGACCTCAAGCGTTTGATCGTAAATTTTTTGTAATTGTCGAGTTTATTGCAACACTGTATATCTCTACTGAGTTGAGTGTTTGTCAACAAAATACATATCTATATCACACAGGATTAACGAATGCCAGTGCAAAGCGGCTTTGAGGTACGGTCAATGAGCGACTGACCTAACGCCTTATAGCGACTCCGGCATGATCATGATGAATAGGCTAAGGCCATGGAACAATTAACAGATATACGCGGTAATATAGTGTTCTTATGCTAATAAACAAGTGAATATAGTAATTAGTTTCCTACTAATTCTCTAAATTTTCACAGTACATGAACCCAAATTTTATTACCTTGGTGAATACCCTTATTATATATTTAGGGAATAGGCATAGGTGAGGGAATACATAAAATATAAAGAACCGAGTACATGTTATTCGTACCGTTCGTAAACCGATCACATGGGACATTCAAAAAAACCGATGCAAAATAACTATTTTGTGACTCTCATAACTATAGGGCAGGGTTCTTCTCGTGAAGTTTTACTTGTTTACGGAGCTGCTGTATAATTATTGGCAATTTTTCTTAATTTGCGAAATGGATATTTAAAGTCTTCAATTACAGCACGTTTATTTAATGAAATACCCAAAAATGTATACATAAATGTATATGAGTCTGGATATTCATGTGATTATGGTATTAAGTTTGAAGTTGCCTATAGTGCTACAACCAGCATTATTGACATCATACATTATTCGAAGTCATTCCTTTCTTAATAATTAACAAGCCCTGGAACTGATTAATTTTTTTGGTTGGGAAAAAATAGATGGAACTGGGAAAGAAAAGGTAATTCGCGAAATTAATGTAAATTCTCGTATAGAAAACTATTTTAGGCTAGCTTTCTATTAAATTTTTGTGTGGAATAAATTATAATTTTTTTTTCTCAAAAAACGCCATATTACTACAAAGTGGTACAACGTCAAATTGTGTTATAAAATTGAAAATATATATATTATTGCCGAAAACCCCGTTGTGGAACCATATATTGGTTACGAATTGCTTTTAAACTCAGATGGTAAAAAAATCTACATATATTTTTCTTCTAACGTTGAATATGGACATTGTGTAATTTCAACTTCTTTGTCCTTCAAATAACCAGTTGTAGTATCATGTTATTTTTGCCAATGACTTCGGCCAACAGAAAAACAGTTAGTTTCGTTCGTTTTTGATCCTCTATGGCAACTGCAACAACTAACGAACAAAGAAGTGATCAATTTGCATTTTGCATTTGCGGATGAAAACTTTAAATACAGGCTAGGCAGGAATAAAAATGAAAGAAAAATAAAAAAATTTATTGAAAGGAGGCGCAAGATAGAGGAAAAGGAAGTCATATTAAATAGAGTTGTAAAAAACAATTATTAACAAGCATGAAATGATATGAATTTAATATCATATGTGATTTAATTTAATTGCTTCCCACAGTTTCATGTCTAAGGTTTGTGAAAAAAGATAAATTTTTCAAGTCAAAACTATGTTTTCGATTTATGTCATTACAGGCATAAAGGTGGTCGGATGCCTGGTGTACGTACTACAGATAGACGTCGATCGCAAAATAGTTCTTCATCTTCCTCATTAACACCACGCGTCGTTCTTTCCCGTTTAGAGCCGAGAGAATTTGAGCGCCTAAAACTCTCATATAAAGTAGCTCTCATTGACCAAAGAAAACCTAGAAGCTGCCGTGGTATGAACATGGGCCAAAAAATAAGTGGAACCAAATCCGTTAGCCGAAATGATTCCCAGGCAAATTTCAAACCAATAATACCAAGAGAACTTGCATCTGATTTTGTAAAGCCAACACGTTTAGATATTTTATTGGATATGCCACCGGCAAGCAAAGAATTACAATTGAAACATTCATGGAACGCTGATGATCGTTCACTGAATATATTCGTAAAAGAAGATGATAAACTAACATTTCATAGACATCCAGTCGCTCAGAGTACAGATTGCATACGGGGAAAAGTAGGACTAACCAAGGGTCTGCACATATGGGAGATATATTGGCCGACAAGGCAAAGAGGTACACACGCGGTGGTTGGAGTAGCTACTGCCGAAGCGCCCCTTCATTCAGTTGGCTATCAGAGCTTGGTCGGCATGTCAGATCAAAGTTGGGGCTGGGATTTGGGAAGAAATAAAGTATATCACGATTCTAAAAATAGCGCTGGGGTCACTTACCCTTGCATACTTAAAAACGATGAAGCTTTTTTGGTTCCTGATAAATTTTTAGTTGCATTGGATATGGACGAGGGTACATTAAGCTTCATTGTTGATCAGCAATATCTTGGCGTTGCATTTAAGGGATTAAAAGGAAAAAAGTTGTATCCCGTTGTGTCTGCAGTTTGGGGACACTGTGAAATTACAATGACATACATTGGTGGTTTGGATCGTAAGTAAAATTTTATTTAATGTGTATTCATCTGTTTGGAATTGCTTAAAATATTTCACAACTTGTTATTTTGTAAATTTTTGTGTATATTTTAATAAAATATCTGTTTTTTTATTTTTTTTTTTTTTCATTTTAGCCGAGCCTCTGCCATTGATGGATCTTTGTAGAAGGACCATACGCCAACAAGTAGGACGCATGCATTTGGAGGAGCGTATTCAAGAGCTTCAACTTCCACTTTCCATGAAGAAGTACCTACTATATAAAAATCGAAGATAATACCTTAATTTAATACTTTAAGTAAAGCATAGTTTACAAATTAAACAACAAAAAAAACCAACAAGAACAACTTCACTGTCAAATACTTTCATAAAAGCTGCAGATGTTGCCACTATTATGCGTGTGAGATCTCCAAAACTTTGGTACATATGCAATAACATTTATTAATGGTAATGACTACAAACTTTTACTTAAAAAAAAAAAACAAAAAATACAAAACAAAATATAAAAAAGAACAACAAAACGGATCGTATGTTCGTTTTATGATATAAATTCATATACTTCAATAAGTAAGCTTAACATTTTCAGAAATGCAGTTTTTGCTTCACTTGCACACAGTGGAACAAATGCTTTTAAAAATTATATATATACCTATATATATACGCATGTATATATGTATGTGCGTACGTTTTGTAAAAGAAACTCATGGTATTTTTTTTTTTTTGCGAATTATTCTATTGACATATTCCACTGAGCATTATATAATTGTATTTTTTAAGCAAAAATATATGATAAAGTTTTACAAATAATTTTCCTGCTAGTATTAATATGGTGGCAAAAGTAAATCTATAATTCCTAATGTGGGAAGGGAGTAGCTAATACTTCCAGGAAAATAACCTCTACGTCTGCACCTTTGGAATTGGTAAGTAAGTCCATTTAAAATATTTTCACTAGAATTCTGCACATCCACGAAATCGGGCGGGAGGAAAGGTCCTTAATAGACATTGGATTTCTATGAAATAGGATATTTTTGTTTTACATACAAGACAGATTCGTTTCGTAAAAAAGTATAAGCATATATTTACATACGGCTTGCATATACATATGTATATCTACATATGTATGTATATTTTCCAATTTTTTTGATGTGTAAACATCTTTGCTGCAGCTACGATTAATTTCAAAAAAAAACGCCTAAGCCGTAAATAGACCTTTATGTTAGTGCGCTGCTGTGACAGTGTGAATCGCTTAGCATCCGAGTTGGAAAAGGTAATATATGGTCATCTGTAAATGGATATAAAGGCCATAGGATCTATACATTCCAGAATCCATGATTTTTTTCATTGTGATGTCCTAGGAAAGTCATGCATCCCCTTTTCCCTGCCAAGGCAAAAAGGAATGTTTGTATGAGAGTCACTCTTGCCGCGATCTCAGTGTGGGTTTGGTTTCTCACTTAAAAATAAAAAAATACTTTTTTTTTGCATTTTACTCTTCATCCTCTCTCCATCCGGTTTCCAACTAGAAATATGTAACTTCACTCCTGCTTGTTCTCCTTTGCTTCTGGCTCTTATGGTGCTGTTTTGGTATGCCTGTAGCTTCGACCATGAGTGGTGCAAGTCCCCGGCGACCATATTGGCGAAGCATAACTAAGGACCGATCTTGAGCCCTCATTTTTTTTTTCATTTAACTTGCGAAGTTATTGAAACGGCGAAAGCTGCCGAGAAATTCTTAGCAATAGAGTTCGAGTGACAAATTGCAAACACTTTATTTTTATCTGAAATTTGTGTCTCATTCTCGGTTTGTAAGTTCTGAGCAATGCAACTGCAATGAGACAGCCCTTTGTCGTAAATAAATCTGGTCGTTCTGGTACTTAGTTAGGCACGACTTCTGAGCAATGCAACTACAATGAGAGAGCCATTTGTCCGATTATGGCGGCAGGCACCGACATAAATGACTTATGCTCGAAAATAAACGGTTATCTCTCCGACCTTTCCCACTTCTTTACATCGCGCTCCCTTGAACTGCAGCCCTCTAAGTGCTCCGCGATCCTGTTTACGACATGGACGAAGTAGGTTAGGCTAGAACTTGACATACGGATAGGGAATATACCCACCCCTACCGTAAACAACCCAAAAATATTGGGTGTTACCTTCGACAGCCTAGCTTTCTTCTCCGCGCATACGACCGCGATCGCGAATAAGGTTCAAAGTCGCAACAAAATCCTCAAATCGCTAGCCGGCAGCACCTGGGGAAAAGACAAAGAAACCCTTATCGCAACATACAAAGCAATCGGCCGGCCGGTCTTGAACTATGCATCGCCAATATGGTCGCCGGGGACTTGCAGGACACAGTGGAAGAAACTGCAAGCCTGCCAAAATTCGGCGTTACCTACCGCCACGGGAAGTCTACTCATGTAGCCGGAACACCATCTATGTACATCACGAGGCACAGGTGCTCCCAGTTGAGAATCAACATCAGGCTTAGCAAACAGTTTCTTCTGGGATGCTACCGCAGAGGGCATCCAAACAACCATCTACTGCAGCCCGAACCTTCCCCCCGGCACATCAAAAAACATCTCTTCAAACTCAACCCAGAGATTGAAACATACATAAATCAACCGCTAGACCCCACAACATACAGGCAGGCACTGACGGAGATACACAACGAAACAGTCTCCGCCTTTGTTTCAACCCGCCCCGTGTACATAATAATTAGAGACCAACCACCACCAATTGCTGCAGAAGAACTGGAGTTGCCCGGCGAAACCCGAGTTACCTTATAATAATTAAGGTCGGGCTTCTGTAGTAGGCTCAATTCCTACAGGGCCAGAATCGATCCAAACATACCTAACGTATGCCCGGCATGTGGAGAGACGCAGCATGACACACAGCACCTCTTTGCATGCCGCCTCAAATCAACTAACTTAACACCCTTGTCCCTCTGGACAAGCCCAAAAGAAGCTGCAACATTCTTTGGCCTTCCGTTAAGTGAAATTGATGACAATTTGTGAGGAAAACTCGTCGGCTAAGCAGGGCTTAGTACCGCTACAACAACAACAGCCATTTGTCGTAAATAAATCCTGGTCGTTTTGGTACTTAGTTAGACACGACTTTGGTAGGTTGGTTTAAACTTTGAATTTGGTGTATGGTATGTCTAATTCATAAAATCTTGGCTTATTTTCTTTTGATTCTTCTTATACTTATTTATGTATATACATACATTAGGCCGTCACGCCTTATATAGACCAAAAAATGTACCCACACTCCTTCACATGATGTCTTTTTGGAAAACATTTCCGGAATGACGCACATAGGGTTAACACGATTACATAGTAAGAAACGACCTCGACAAAGACATTGGTTTACTAAACTCAGAGATCGGACTATAAATACCGAGAATATGAACAAAATGTATGTACATTAGCGACATCTACATACAGCGGCGTCCAGAAAAGTATAAAAAAAAATTTCGGAAATGTTTTCCAAAAAGACATCATATGGGAGGCGTACGGTGAACTTTTTTTTTGCGATACGGTCTAATATACATATGTAGATACATACACATGTATGTACCATTAGACCTGGGCACCCTCAATTACAAGTAATTGTAATTGAAAAAAAATGTTATTGAGGATGCCGAGGTCTGTGACCAAGTAGTAGAATGCAGCTGTTTCGGTTCACTAAAATTTTTGGTAATTTTGCAATTTTTTTGCAAAACCGGTTGAAGATCTGTCAACCGACACACTAAGGCCCGGTTTCACCAACGTGACTAAAGCTAAAGCTAAGTTTTGACTTAAGTTAGCCCAGATTTGGGGCTAACTTACTTTAGGGGTTTCACCAAATAGTCTAAGAAAATAGTTTTGCACAGGGCTGCACATTAACGTTATTTTTTATCAATAACCGAAAAAATATTTTGTTTTCAATTCAACTTTCAAAAATTTTAACGTTAAATGCTGAACAAAAAAATACTGTTTTGATAATTATCAAAAAAATTATGAAAAAAAATTTCGTTTGTTGATTATCAAAAAACAAATATTGAAAAAATTTTGTTTCGGTAGCCAACAAAAAAAATTATCAAAAAAAATAACGTTAATAAAAATTCAAAGTAAAATGAAGCCGTAAGCCCGAAACAAATTTTTATTATTATTTTGTTTTTGATAATCAACGAAACAAAATAATTTTGATAATTTTTTTTTGATAATCAACGAATCAAATAATTTCAATAATTTTTATTTGATATTCAACAAAACAACAATTTTTTGTTAATTTTTATTTGATATTCAACCAAGGCTGCACAACGATATGAACAAAAATATTTTGTTTTGTTGAATATCAAATAAAAATTAACAAAAAAATTTTGTTTTGTTGAATATCAAATAAAAATTATTGAAATTATTTCGTTTCGTTGATTATCAAAAAAAATTATCAAAATTATATGGTTTCGTTGATTATCAAAAACAAAATAATAATAAAAATTTGTTTCGGGCTTACGGCTTCATTTTACTTTGAATTTTTATTAACGTTATTTTTTTTTGATAATTTTTTTTGTTGGCTACCGAAACAAAATTTTTTCAATATTTGTTTTTTGATAATAAACAAAACGAAATTTTTTTTCATAATTTTTTTTTGATAATTATCAAAACAGTATTTTTTTGTTCAGCACATAACGTTAAAATTGTTCAAGGTTGAATAGAAAACAAAATATTTTTTTCGGTTATTGATAAAAAATAACGTTAATGTGCAGCCCTGTATTCAACAAAACAAAATATTTTTGTTGATATCGTTGTGCAGCATCCAACCTGGGTTTTTTGGTTGTTTTGGTTGCTGTATTTGCTCATTTTTTTTGTCATATTCGCTCTTTTGGTAGTTGAATTTACTAAAGCGACTCAAATTCTTAGTTTATTTTTAGTCAAGACAAAAGCTGACTAACTTGTGACTTAGCTCAGTTGCATGGTGAAACTGAAAACGTAAAAAAATCGGCTTAACTAAGTTGATACCGGTTGGTGAAACCGGGCCTAAGGATTGTTAAATCGTAATTTTGGTTGATTAGTAAAACAGAATTCTTATAAGACCCTAGGGTCAAAGGACATTATTTCTCATAACAAAGCGAAATAAAGCAATTGACTATTTCGTTTTCAATCGTGTAATTTTTGCACAGCTTCGGGTTGGTCTGCGTTGCGTCGGTCCGCGTTGAAATAGTTCGCCACACTTCAAGGCGCGCGCGGGCAATATTTCGCTTTGTTTATAGGCTTTATTATTCTTGCGTAAAGGCAATTAAGCCCGCAGGCAATTACGAACGCGCAGGGGAAAATTTGGAATAAGAAACCGGGCAAGTTTTTTCTAGTTTTTCGCGCGATATGTGTAAGTATTTACTGTATGTATATTACTGTTTGTCAACTACCACTCAATTTAAAGTACCACTGAATGGGTGGAGTTAAAGCTGAGATTTCCGTGGACTTGGCACCAACTTAATAGTGATAACTAAAATAAATACCATTTTCTTTGGAGCTTTTAAGTGTTTTTACGCCATAACAAAATAAGCGCCAAAAAAAAAAATATGCCAATGCATATACCCATGTAAAATATAAGATATACATATATGTGTTTTTGTGTCATATCAAGTTTTATTTTTCGTTTTGTTCTACCGCACTTAATTCGGACCAAATAATGTTGTTTACAGCAAAGTAAAAGTAGGTTTTTAAGCGTTTTGGCAAACTACATATGTATATCTGTATGTATCTTTATCAGCGAAAGCTTTTACGTTTTCAATCTTAAGTTTAAAAAAAAAAATTGTTTGCCAGTTTGAGTTTAAAATTGCATTTTAATAAGTTTTTTTTCGCTGTCAAACTGTTTAGAAGATTGTTAAATTACTAAGATATTAATATAAACATGGAGGCAAGGAAATTACATCGGTATGTAGTTTTTTTTTTTTTTGAAAAAAGTTTTGAATCTAAAAATGATACATATTCAAATAAATCGTATTATGCTTTTAATAACAAGTCTGCCAAAAAAACGTCTTAAGAGAAAAAAGTTTTAAGATAATCAAGTAGTAATACAGCAAGTAAACAATCTCTTACACTATTCGTAACATGTTACTTATGTACTGCTCTTGGAAAGTTATGAATTTCCGCAAAAGTCTTAATTTAGTCGAGTGGGGAATAGAATAGTACATACATATATATTTATAATAAAATCATAAAATATACCATACTTGCTATACCTTGCAAAAATTATAAAAAAAAAAGAAAGAGCTTACTTTATCTGCCTATTACGCATCAATTTTTCTTTCACTGAGAGATTCCTTGATCGCGTAATTTTTTTATTTCTTTAGTAGCCCAATTACATAGGGACTTAGTACGCGTTGCCTTCGAACGTTTGCCATCGGCCAGGAATTGTGTAATGGTTACATCATCCAACATCGGATATAATCTTGGCCCGAATGCGGTGCATAAATCGCCAATAAAACCAGCAGCGCTTGCTATCATCGAATCGGAAAGTTCACCCTCGAGTGCTATGCGTTTAATAAATGCAATTATATTAGCCAAATGTGGCTCCAAATGTTGTACATCGGGGTGGGGCTGTTGTTCGACACCTTTCAAACCTTGAATAATGCCAGTGTATGCTTCCAAAACGCTTTCACGCAATTCATTTAAATATTCAACCATATCGTAATTTGTTGCATCCACCTACAGATTAAAAAGAAAAATATTAATAATTATTATTTTTAGAATGTGTTTTTTTATATTATTTACTAGCAAATATCCGTCTCGCTTCGCAGCGACGAAAAAAGTTTTTTGTGTAATGTATAATAAGTCTTTCCCTCTATATTTCCTTTTCCGTTTTACATTTCCTTAACTTTACCTATACCTTACATTTCAAACCCAAATCGCTGAAAACATTCCGGGCTAACGTTTCCGCACATGTCTGAGGAAGCGGCCTGGGCATCACAATTTGAAGAGCTCTATGTTGTTGTTGTTGTAGCGGTACTAAGCCCTGCTTAGCCGACGAGTTCTGCTCACAAATTGTCATCAATTTCACTTAACGGAAGGGCCAAGAATGTTGCAGAGCTCTATGCTCAGAATCAGTTTCAGTTTATATGGGAGATGCCCATCCCTGCTTTTTCTAATACCTAGCATTTTTATCCGTCGAGTACATTATTAGCTCATGTGCCCTAACACCAATTTTTAGGATTCTAGTCCAAATATTTCAAGATATTCGCTGTGAAAGTTTCAGTTTGTATGGAATGTGCCCAACCCTGCTTTTCCAATACCCAGCATTTTTATCCATTGAATACACAATTACCTCATATTGACGGCTGAGTAAAAGATCACCCTATTTCAAAAATTGTTTCAAAAACGCCCTATTTCAAAATTGTTTTCAAAAACGTCCATTTCAGATTTTTCTTCATAATCTCCCTATTTCAGAGAAAATTCCATATATATTTCTCTGAAATAGGGCGTTTTTGAATAATTTTCTGAACAAGGACGTTATTGAATCAAATTCTGAAATAGAGCGTTATTGACGCAATTTCTGAAGTAGGGCGTTATTGAAGAAATTTCTGAAATAGGGCGTTTTTGAAACAACTTTTGAAATAGGATGATCTTTTACTCAGTCGTCGATATGCCCTCACACCAATTTTCATATGTATACACATATTCTAGTACAAATATTTCAAGTGATACTACGAAATAAAGGAAAATTTTGTATGGGAGGTCCAGCAGAAATGGCTTTTCAATAAAATTAAACATATCGCACCCTATATCATAAAGTGACACAACTCAAAATTTTTCGAAATTGAGGTTTTATCATCAACTGGTACAGCTAACTAGCGATTGCCAAACAAAGCTTATCAATCGGTGTCTATTTTGATTGAAAAACAGCCATTATACGTGACCTTTTGCCATATGAATGCTTGTAAAGAAAGAGTTTTTTGGCTCTCCTGAAAATTTTTGAATTTTGAGTTGTATCACTTTATGATTTAGGGTGCGATATGTCTATAATCTCGCGGGATGAACAAAATTAAGTGTGCAAAGTTTTCTGTTGTTCCGTTCAGCGGCTTTTGAGTGAAAAGAGTTTAAACAAACAGACTTTACATTTATAGTACACATATGTATGTAGTTAATGTAATTTACCTGTAGTTGTGAGGCTGCATGCAGCATTTCCAGCACAAGCCTCAAATATTTAACGAATTCACTGCCAATACTCAATGCCATATCACCAAAAGCCGACAAGATTTGTGGCTTAACACTGCGATGCAGTGTTGGTTCG
The DNA here is from genome assembly GCA_960531455.1 of Urophora cardui. Taxonomy (NCBI): domain Eukaryota; kingdom Metazoa; phylum Arthropoda; class Insecta; order Diptera; family Tephritidae; genus Urophora; species Urophora cardui. The sequence continues at coordinate 23,247,992 of OY482674.1, read as the reverse complement.
GACAAATTTGCCAAAAGCAATGTCATAATTTCATCGCAATATGGTATGATCAGCTGTTTTAGTGCACGGCAAATATCGCCAGTTAAACCAACGGCAGCACAACACACCTGATACTCTTGATGAGCCTTCAATCCCATAAACAAGAATGGCTTAAACGCATCCATATATTTAACGAATTTGTAGCCAAGCAATTCAACGAGAGTAGAAACGGCGAGGAAGGCATCCTCCTGTACACCGCCCGTTTTGCCAGAGCTTGAACTGAACATGGTGAGTAGAGCAGTCATAATAGCATCGGATATTTGTGGGGCATCCTCTTCGCGCACTTTACGCAAAACACTTTGCAATGTGGCACAAAGCAAAGATTGCAAGTCATTGAATTGATGGCGATCATTGTGACTAGCAATATGGGACTCCATTTGTAGTACTTGATTGAGACGCTCTAGAATAACTATGGTGGTTCGCTGAACAACTAAATAACAATCCAATGGGGAATTTTTGATCATGTCCATTAGCGCTTCATAAGCAGCGGCACGTAGGTTCGCCTGCGTACCATCCTGTCGATCGGTTGTTTCTAACAACTGGGTGATAATATACTCGAAATATGGTGACAAACAATATGTCTCGGGCGTTTCGCCCTCATTCACTTCGGCCGCTTCGTATGCGGCATCCGACAAACCTATAAATGCCCAGCAAACATTGGCGGCAACACGTGGTTCGGCTTTCAAGCCCTTGACGAAACATTCGAGTAGTGTGCTGAGATATGTTTTGTTAATCGCTGCCTCGGGGACAATCTATCAATCAAAGATAAAAATACATACGTATTTATGATTCATGGAAACAATAAATATGTATAAAATATTTTTAGTTTAAGCATTTGTTGTGCTTTGTATTGTTCTATTCAACTAAGTTGCATACAAAACAACAATCCTAAAAAACTTACATCACATATCCGTCCGAATGTCCATGCAGTTGTATCTCTAACTATGACACTCTCATCGTACATCAAATGTATAAGCGTTGGCATTGCTTGCTCCACCAATGGCTTTAGTGTATTAGTTTCTAAGCCACTCAAAATCGAACCGAAAGTCATTACAGCAGCATCGCGGAAACGCCAATTTGGCGATTCAATATTATCTTTGATGAAAGGAAATACAAATGGAACGATTTCATCTTCGCAACAAGTCGCTAATAGCATTAGACACACAGATGCCGCTTTCGCTGGGCTCCAATTATCCTCATCGTCACATTCATCCTGTTTAGTTAATTTCTCCACTAACACAGGCGTTAGATATTGTAAAGCTCCACGTGCGTAATGTTTAGACACACGTATGGGGGCGCGACCGGCGTCGTTGGCCTCTTGTGTCTCTATCGCCAAATCAATCTCCTCATCACAAACATTTGACCAAAACTCAATGCCCTGCAAAGCTATTTGATCATTCTCCGATTTCATAGCTTCCAAAGTGATGGGGAACAAAGCTTGAGCCATATATGGCTCCATATATTGATAGTAGAGTGTTAAAATTTTAACCAGACATTGTAGAGCTGCAACACAAACTTGTGTATCTGGAGATTGGGTTGCTTCGCAAACTACTTCCATTATAAAATTTCTTTCGAGATCCTTTTCAAAATTGGCTTTTGTGAATTCTAAGGAATTATGTAGTGCAGTGGTTGCTGCAAGTCGTACATGATTACTGGGTTCTTGTTTTCGCATTCCATGAATAATAGCTGTTAAAATTTGATTCGATTGATGCTCCAACACCCCATAACGTATGTCCTGGCAAATGTAACCAATAGCTTCAAGGGCCGCTTCTCGATCCATTTCGCTGGAATTATCAGCGACAACTTTATTAACTAATGTTTGAATGAGGACAGGCCATCCTTTGAGCGGTAATTCTGTAACGGCTACATAAGCGACACACTGTGCAGCGCATGAGGGTCGAGTATTCTCCGTACCCAAAGCGGCTAAAATCTAAACCGAACAAAAAAAAAAAATACACAACAATTTCATAATTACTTTGTTACATTTATGAGTAAGAACACAGTGTGCAATACATTTTTCTTGATGTACTCGCGTGTCTCGTCCGGAAACTGGTGCCATCGTTGCTGGTATTGCTGACTAACAGTCTCATCTTTGCTGGTCAAATGGTTTTTTAATTGTAATCCGGCGGCTACGCGTGCTACTGGACTGTTACTAACTGTTACCAATATATCTGAAAGGGCTTTCATAAACTCCGGCAAATTCTCTTCCGCCGCTTGTTCCAAAAAATTCTTCGCTGATAAAAGCTCATTTTTGTCTATAAAAAATAGTTGGCGACAACATCCCGTTGAATAAGCAATTTACATATATTTAAATTTTAAACAAAGAAAGCATAGACCTTTCAGCAAAAGGAAAACGTTTTATTGCCTAATTACTTTCATTACTTTAATACGGCTAAATAATACATATTAGTAATAATTATTGTTATCACTTACCTGGCGAAACCGTTTTTTCCAGCACCCTAATCAAATGCAGAGCAACTTGGGCATTCATTTTGAAACTTTTATCTTGGAGTATTTATTTATTTCAATTCTGTAAGTTAACAAATAGTATGCTGTTTACATGAGTAACAGTAAAAAATAGATTTGTAATTTTTGTCAGTATAATGAAAGGCTACAAAATTGACGATGAAAGACAAAAAAAAAAAATTGCGGAGTATATCTTAATCCGCACGTCATGTGGATGCGCTCCTCGTGCGGTAGCGCGGCAGGAGGGAAACCTTTGGGATTATTATTATTTTTATAAAAAAAAAGCCGACCTCTATCTTCACGTGTATATGGAGAATCGATCAATAAATGACAAATCATCAACGATTATGGGGATGTCTCACGGAAGTCGGATGGAAGTACCACAATTGGTATCCCGCCACGGCTTTTTCAGATCTTATGGCAAGTGTTTTACGCTTGAGCAACAATAAAGGCATCCCATTATTAATAATTGACTGATTTATTCAAGAGTCGCCAGTTTGCGCAAGGTAAGGAAGGAAATCGTAAGCGCAGGTGTGATATTGTCATCAGACCTACACCTTCTCATAATAATTTGAGAAAAGAAACGTAACGATTTCATAACTAGGGATAAGTTTTGATTAGTTAATCAATGCCATGGCGAGGACTCTGTTCGCATTCTAATGCCACCGGTGGTCTCGGCAAAGCCCGCCAAACAATTGGATACATTTTTATATACATACATACATATGCACACAATCATCCTTCAGGCAAAATTAAACTAGTATGAAAATAAACTAGTTGATCAACGGGTATGTAAAGCAAAAAATTGAACTAGTTGGTTTCCTACTAGTTGATCAACTGGTATGAAACGGACAAAATTATACTAGTTAGCTATCTACTAGTTGATCAACCGCTTTTAAAAAGACAAACTCATACTAGTTGGTATTCTACTAGTAATATACCAATTTATTTATTAACTGAATATAGCAGTTTGTGCAATTCTATCACAAACTAAGCTTTATTGGTGATTTTAAAGTAAATTTACTTTATTATTTAGCAAAAGGGTCAGAATAGTTATTAGTTACTTTCATTTGTCAAAAAGAAACACGACAATTTCTCACAAAATTAATATTTTTAAGGCTTTTCATTTATTTTTGTGCAAGGGTACACAAGAGCAATTACGTACATACATATGTATATGTTTTCAGCAGGTGGCAAGAAGAGTTTAAGAGAGTTTAATCAATTGATTTGGTTTCATCCAAATCGGAGATTCTACCAGCCAACTGCTGCAGTAACACGAAGCCATTATTCTACTTTACTATACATCTTTGCGTGTACTGTATATAATATGTACTAAATGTAACTTTAAAAAGTACTGAGCTAATTAAAGTGAGCTTTATTAAATGAACTAAAATGCTATTTTTTCACCTAGATGAACTGGCATTTTTCTAGTATTATTCTGACTGGTATTCTTCTAGTATACCCTTAACTGGTATTTTTCTAGTATGAAGCTGATGGGTTGTCTACTGGTATGAAACTGAGTGGTATTTTTCTAGTATGAAGCTTATGCAAGGGAAGACAATTGCCATCTCGTAGGCCATCGCCACGTTAAAACTACAAGTTGCTTTCAAGTAAAATGGATAGTTGGGCAATTAGATGCCGACATTTTCAAACTGGTAGAATTGTAGTATGCAACTAGTTGTTTTGCCTGCAGGGATATTATGAACACGCTATACATATGTATATACGTCTATGCACCGGAACAATCCAACATGTATTCCGTAAGAGAAAAAGCTAAGTTATTTCACTATTAACCCATAAAACTTGTGCTTAACTCCTTGCATTTAATCTACCGTACATTCGTCCCTGCTCTGTAGGTTATTGAATATACATATGCTATAATTATAGATAATATTACGATACCGAAAGAAAATTTAACTTTGCACATAATTAATTACTGAGTTCGCATATGCTTCAAAAGCATTCATACAATAATTATTCATTATACATACTTACAAACATTTCTAACATTACATATTGGCGTCTACATAATTGAAAGTTCTGGTATAATTTGGTTTTTTGTTACATACCTTTTTACAACGTTGTTACTTATACAAATTGCGTACGATGCAACGACTGTCCTTTTTGGCATTCACATTTAAAACCCAATCGCCACAACTTCCGAAGTTTTGCACGTTTGTCTACCGTCCAAGCCAAAATTATATCATATAAAAAGGTTACTGCTTATGTAAATGTTAAATACTAAACGAAACAAAGCCAGATAATTGCCACAATTATTATACCTCTAAAATTCTCGCAAAACCATGGAATTTTAAAGTTAATTCATTCCCAAAAGTGATGCCGGATGAATTTATAAGGGCAGTTATTCCAGTTGTTGCACATTGAATTTTCAATTTTTCACTACACTGCGTTTACAGTTCTAAATCTCCATAACATGGTGGATACACATGAATGTTGTATAAGCACATGGTTCAATAATAGAAGGTTTTTGCCATGATTCAAATAAAGAAGATTGTGCACTCAGTGGTACCGCTATGCGTTCATCCAAAATTTGACAGATTCAGCTGATTTAGTAACGTCGTAACATAAATTTTCTTTCATCCCGTTTCGTTTCCGGTTATCTAAAAACTAAAGATTGTGTGCGATAAATGTGAAATTTATATTAAAAAACTATTTTAAATAAAGAAAAATGAAGTGCCGCGTATTTATTTGTGTGAATAATAGTTCAATAAAGGTATTTTTTGCATGTAGGCAAAATTTCTTTCTCGTCGATAACGTAGTTGATGACGTACTAACCAAAATGAACCCAGTCTCGCGGACGCGTGAAGTATTATTCACACAAATAAATACGCAGCTCTTCATTTTTGTTTATTTAAAATAGTTTTTTAATATAAATTTCACATTTATAGCACACAATCTTTAGTTATTAGAAAACCGGAAACGAAACTGGGTGAAAGAGAATTTATGTGACTACGTCACTAAATCAGCTGGTTCTGTAAAATTTTGGATGAACGCATAGCGGGACCGCTGAATGCACAATCTTCTTTATTTGAATCATGGAACTGTATAATATTTAAAAGTTATTGATTGTTATTTGAAGAAATTTATGAGCGTTAATTTTACAGTAATTTTTAGATTTTGTTATCGTAAAGAAAAAATTTGAAAGCGTTGTCATAGCATTAATTGTGACATACTTCAACTACTTTCCGCGTTGCGTATAAAGTTATGTACATACAAAGTTGATAAATAAGGTTGTGCACTCAGCCATATTCAGCAAAATATTCATCGGCGAGACTGGGTTCATTTTGGTTCATGATTCAAATAAAAAAGATTGTGCACTCAGCGATATTCAGCAAAATATCCATCCGTGAGACTGGGTTCATTTTGGTTAGTACGTCATCAACCACGTTATCGACGAGAAAGAAAATTAGCAAACATGCAAAAAATACCTTTATAGAACTATTGTTCACACAAATAAATACGCGGCACTTCATTTTTCTTCATTTAAATTAGTTATTTAATATAAATTTCACATTTATCGCATACAATCTTTAGTTATTAGAAAACCGGAAACGAAACTGGGTGAAAGAGAACTTATGTTACTACGTCATTAAATCAGCTGATTTTGTCAAATTTTGGATTTCATGATTCAAATAAAGAAGATTGTGCACTCAGCCATATTCAGCAAAATATTCATCCGTGAGACTGGCTTCATTTTGGTTACTACGTCATCAACTACGTTATCGACGAGAAAGAAAATTTGCAAACAGGCAAAAAATACCTTTATTAAACTATTATTCACACAAATAAATACGCGGCACTTAATTTTTCTTTATTTATGAATTTATTATGAGAATTTATGTTACTACGTCACTAAATCAGCTGATTCTGTCAAATTTTGGATGAACGCATAGCGGAACCGCTGAATACACAATCTTCTTTATTTGAATCATGGGTTAGTACGTCGTTAACTGCGTTACCGACAAGATAGAAAATTTGCAAACATGCAAAAAAAATACCTTTATTGAACTATTATTCACACAAATAAATAAGCGACACTTCATTTTTCTTTATTTAAAATAGTTTTTTAATATAAATTTTACATTTATCTCACACAATCTTTAGTTTTTAGATAACCGGAAACGAATCTGGGTAAAAGAGAATTTATGTTACTACGTCACTAAGTCAGCTGATTCTGTAAAAATTTGGATGAACGGTACCGCTGAGTGCACAATCTCTTATTTGTTCATTCATGCTCTTATTTGTTCATTCCTGATCACGAATAACACGTACAAGGGCGTATAATCAAAACAAAAGACGATCGAAATATCGTCGTACCATACGAAAACTAGCATACGTTTTTTATGGCTGAAGAAAAGTATCAAGTTCGACTTTTGGCTGACGAAAAATAACAAGTTCTACTTTTGGCCGACGAAAAGTAACAAATTCGACTTTTGACGAAAACTATCAATTTCGTTTAAACAACAACAATTTTAATGTAAAAAAAGTATTGTGGACCAACAAAAAAGTAAAAGCAGTATATAATTACTGATACTTTTCGTCAGCCAAAAGACGAACTTGTTACTTTTCGTCAGCCAAAAGTCGAGCTTGTTACTTTTCGTACAAAATTCTTTTATTGCTAGCTTTCGCCAGAAATTTTAAATATGCTAGTTTTCGTATGGTACGACGATATGTATTTTTTTATTAGTACCCTTAGGACCGTGCGTGCTTAACGCTAATTCGCTGGTTATAATCATGGTATAAGTATACCAGGTAAAACAAACGTCAAGTTTTCGTCGCCATATTAACCACCTGACAATTAAGCAGATTATGACATTTCGTGCTGCCATACTCAATGATAAAAATCCTCCATTAATGGCATTTTTCACTGCTTTGTTTTAAAAATAAATTGTAACCATGGTATTCATAGTAGCGAATTTTTTTCAATTTGAATTGAAAGAAATTTTTTCAATTTGAAAAAATTACACATCCTGCAGTAAATTTGTTTCACTGCTGAATGATCGTTGATGATTCTTCTGAGTACAATTTTTATTATTATTATTTTTTTTTTTTTGAAAAAAGAAAACCATTTATATGAAAAATTCAGCAGTCTTTATTTGAAAGTAGTCACTGATGCCTCCTCAGTCGTAGATGAATTTCATCAGTGATTCATAAAAGATTCATTTCGGATTTTTACTTCGCGGAATATCAGTTTGGCCGTACTACAAAGTAGCCCCTTTCCGGTATTCTCCGTGAGTTTTTAATTTAGTTTAGTAGTTACGATCACTTTTAATTTAGGCTTTGTGATCACTCTGGTATATAGTTTGGGGAGGTTTTGGAGATTGATCTATTATAACTCCATATCGTCGCATAAAGTGCAATACCGCGTATCCGCTACCACCCAAATTTTACAGGAGACAGTAAAAACTGTTTTAATTCAAAACGGTTCGGAATTTTGCAAACCCACATCCAACCCAAGGTAGATTTTTGGATTATATTCTTAATCCAAATATCATTTTGGCGAAAAACAGTTAAATGTGCAGTTATTGGCTTACTTATGTATTTATAAGCGGTTTTGCGTCTTTTATTTTGTTCAATAGTGACGTATAGGCGGTTTTGCAGGCGTACGTAAAAACTTGTCTTCAATAAAGCAAAGTTATAATCCATTTCGTGTTTATGAAAGTATAATCAACTTTAGTACATTACAGTACAGTCATAAAGCAATAACAGCTATTATTCGCGGTATTGGTTCGAAAATTTCCTTAAAAAAAGCGGTTTTGAAACTGTGTCATTATTTGGAATTGCGTTGTGTGAATCTCAAAATTGTTGCATGAATGGATGGGGACGGACGCCAGGAATGTATTTTTGATGAAATCTCATTTTTGGTAAAAATGTCACCAATTACAAAAAAATATGTACCCTAGATTTTAACAATATGAGATGCTTATTTCCGCGGTGCAATAATACCAAATATGGCTGCAAAGATGGTGATATAAAATTTTTCCAATTTCCGACGATACCCTTTATTCGCGGGGAGTGGATGAATATTTGTGGAGTGAGCGAAGAGGAGCTACCGGAAGTTCCATAAATCTGCTCACTAGTGCCCTTTCTCTTTCTGTCCTTTGATTCCTGAAATACCCAAACTTTCAAACAAAAATCTACACATTCAAAAAATAAAAGTCTGGCATCGCTATACTCCAAAACTGACATAAGATCAAACTTCAAAATCTGCTTTTTAATCAAAAAGACAGCGTCAAAATGACAATGCACATACCTGTATTTTTTATACCATGGGTTATAATAGGCGGAACGGAACGGAAGCCGTACCGATAGAGAACGGTGAAAAAAGTAAGGCAGTTCTAATAGTGCGTTAACTGCCGTCTTTGACATTTGCCACAGCTGTAAATATTGTGCTTTGTTTACCAATTTAAAACAGAAAACTTTCAATTTGTTGGTGATTTCATGACGACGCACGCGGTTATTAAGTCTTCCCTCGAATTCGCATATTTTTATTTTATAAAATGTTTAAATAAATTTTTTCTAACGTTATTCTGCTTTGTCACAGCAAAGAGAACTGTCAAATTGCCGTAAGAATACGGAAGAAATCTAAAATCAACAGATGCTTACGGTTCTCACCGTTTTCTTCCGTTCATTGTAATCAATCACATGCCTTTCACATACAATAGACATTAAAGTGACAGCTCCATCCGTTGCGTTATGGCTATTATAACTCACGAGTAACCGGAGGATAAAAGTCCGGTTAAGCAACGAACTACATTATCGACCACATATTAAACGTATGGTTTGATGAAGCCGATAATGATGTTAAACCGGACTTTAACCGTGGTTAGCGTTAATCAGAGGTTGAGGTGAAAACCCGGCTAAACATCATTATCGACTACATCAAACCGAAAATTTACACGTGGACGATAATGCATTTCAAAACTTAACCAGACCTTCATCCTCCGGTTAGCGTTAATCAGAGGCTGAGTAAACGCCTCTAATTAAAAAAAATTGCACATGTTTAATGCACTATGCTTAATTTTGCTTTATTTGTTTTTTCTATTTACACATATTTGTATTAGCATGAGCGATAAAAATCGCTTTATTCTACAAGCAACATATGTAGTAGCGAATAGGCATTCTCACCCAAACATTGTACACCGTGTAAAAATAACGATTTGACAAAACAGCAGTCAGTGGAGCGCCTTTCGTGTTTTTTTTTTCTTTCTTGATGGCTACTAGAACTGAAGAGCAAAGTAGTCATATTTTCTGCTCTCAAAGGTATTTCCTCATAATTATAATGTACTTGAGCAAATATAACTTTATCGATTTTTAAAGCCGAACTTCTTTCTCAATTCGATGCTCCTTAATTTTTGTTGATCCGGGCTCGGTTCGAACCCGAGACCTCTGGTACCGTATAATTCGTAAGTAGCTGAAAACATGCATTGAAAAATAAAAAACAAATTGGAAGTTATTAAAAATTTTTATTTTATTATTTTATACCTTCCACTGTTCTGTCGTCCATTAATCCGCCAAATTTCCGAGCAGCTAAATGATAAGCAACTTATAGGAAAGATTATCGCTTGTAGTTTCTGCAAACCTATTCAGCTTATAATGTACACGTACTATGCGTCATAACTCATTTAAGTTTGAATATTATGCGCTGAAATTTTGTGTGTAGCTGAAAACATAATACAGCGGCAGACAAATTATCCAATCTGATTGGTACTAAAATTACATATACACATACATATTTACATACATATGTGGATTTGTACATTCGGAGCATGGTCTAGTGAAAAGAAAACTCCATTGTTAAATCAGAAACATAATCTAATTGAACACTTTTGTCTCTATTTTTCTAAGGCACACTAATTTTTTGGGAAAATAAAAAGCAAGGCAGCTTCTAGCTAAATAAGTCCACTTCAACCAAAATAAGTAGCTTATTTTTTGTTTGCGTTTTGCTTCATGTCTAAAAATTTCCTAATTTGTCTCATTGAATTTGTCGAATTTCATTTCAGTAGATATGTGCACATTTTCACTACTAACACTAATCTACAAACTTTTACGTTGAGATCATGAACCTGAAAAAGGGAGATTTCTTAAACAAATAGCATTAGAATTATCAATTTTAGTGTCTAGCAAGAAATTTCTTTTTTGCAATATAAATTGGGGGCAAGTGGAAAAACTACTTTAACAACTATAGTAGAAGTAAAAGCTATATCGAAGAACCCCAAGCTTATAATAACAACAATAATAATAATAATAATAATAATTATTATTATTATTATTATTATAATTATAATATAATATAATAATAATAATAATAATAATAATAATAATAATAATAATAATAATAATAATAATAATAATAATAATAATAATAATAATAATAGTAATAATAATAATAATAATAATAATAATAATAATAATAATAATAATAATAATAATAATAATAATAATAATTATAGTAATAATAATAATAATAATAATAATAATAATAATAATAATAATAATAATAATAATACTAATATAATCATCACAATTACATTAATAATATGAGAGGTTCATTTTACATGTAAATTAGTGTAATCCATCCCAAAACAGAACTGAGATAAAATTGATCTAAAAATAGATATGGATTGGAAGAAAATTTCAGAGTTCTACGTGGTTGAGTTCCTTATTAGTCCCATTTTCAATATTGAAATTTTCCCCATTGAAAATTACATTTCTAGTTTTGCCTTTCTTTTTAATTTATATATATATATATGTATTTCATATATGTATAGTTTGATGCACCATCCATACACATACATATATATGGGTAGGTATGTATATATACATATATACAAATATTTATACATATGTATATAAATATAGGTATATTAGGAATGTTCATATGCACATGGAAAATGTATATGGAATTAAAATAAACGTGCATTTATGTAGATACATATATGTACAGTATTGTTCGAAACCTAAGCAACCAGCGCACGATACTCGTAGATCGAATGTTTTAAAAAATTATTCGCCATAAAATTTCACTAGGGGTCTCCTCAGAAAAAATCTTTGTAAAATGGTTCTTAAATAACACAGGAAGCGAAAAAGGAAGGTTGAATGCATTTTATTTCGGGTTCTGCTGAAGCAATCGACTTCTCAGGACAAAGGCATTGGTATATTAAACGGCGAAGTTCTCTTTTTGCGATACGGTCTAGTGTACAGTAGGGCGGCGCAAAGGTGAGCATCCCAAACCACGAAATTGTGGCATGCGAGATATGTACTGAGGTGGAGGCGGAAGAATTAAGGCGTGGACCTATTTTGTTAGTAGGGGAGTTAGACCTTTTTCAAAACTATACGAAATAACGGGCACACCAGGTTTTGAACCTACGCGCCAACGCAATATATTTTAGTTAGTGTATATATACATATAAGCTAATAATATTTAGTCATTTCCACTTTGCAAAAACACTAATTAAAAAAATACCATCTATCTTGAGTCTAAGCAAAATTGGTTGCTTAGGTTTCGAACAATACTGTACATATAGTCGCGGTGAATACACAAACGGTTATGTGAATTTTAAAAAATTTTTTTTATTCCATGTTTTACTAACCCCTCCATTACGGATAATTCTGCATTTGCAGCTTTTTACATCTCTTTTTTTGTTTTACATGTTATCAGCTTATGATTTGTATAAAATGTGCGTCCTTGCATAGTTTTTTTTTTTATTAAAATCTGTTTCTGCCAAATTTTCATTGCATAATAGCAACAATGGTAAGTTTTCCAGAACCAACGACATACTGTGCACGAATTGCATATGTTTAAATACCACCATATACCATTCAAATTTAAATGGTGTAAGAAAACAGCTACATATGGCTTTAATACCGCGCAAATTTTAATCATGGGTTAGCAATGGGTAAAAACAAGTTAATTATTTTTAGTAAAATCTTTTCTGAATGAAAAAATTTTTAAAATTTTGCCAATGGGTGCCCGGAATACCTTTTTATTTGTTATCCTGAAAAGTTTCTCAAAAACATATAACTTTTTTTGTGCTCGCAGCGACTATATACATATTTACATGCTGTTTTCGTCATAATTATAGACCCTTTTTTAAACATATGACGAAAACGACGTCATTACATTTTTTTTGTTAATCTCATTTCATTTTTCCAGTGTTTGGATGTTTTAATATACTCTATGTGATATTTATATTTTGATCAAAAGCGGGAGTCCGAGAAGCAATGGCATTTGTGTTCTATGTTTAGACTCATGAAATTACCTACCGCGACTGCGCATGAATAATATGTACATATAGTAGATCGAATCACAACATTATGAAGGTGATTGCTTCTTAGTCCCTGTAGAAATATACTGCCAAGAGTATTGCTTATGTGTGTGGCCAAAATATCTAAAACTTTTCACTGCTGTATCTGCGAGTGTGAGTGAGAGAAAATCTTTGGGGCTTTGGTTTAACGGTATGCATGTTGTTTTTGTTTTTGGTTTTTCTTTTTTGGTTTTTTGGCTTCTTATAAAATTAGTTTATTCTTAATATCTTCTACATGTAATGAAAAATTTGTTTGAAAATGTTGAAAGTACAGTCTATGGGGTACGCAGCTCTGTTGAGAACTTTACATCTTTTAGTGCATCACGAATTCTTCTGACGAACAGAACATGTTCTTGTGAAAAGTTCCAAGTATTGAAAAAAGGTAACGGAAATTTGTAGGTATGTTTGTATGTGGTGTTGTATATAAATGTATATGCATATGTACATATGTATATGTAAATATATATACATATATAAATATAAGAACATGCATATATGTAAGATGTAAATAGGATGTAAATTATACATATGTACACATTTGTATATATACATACATAAATATGTATGTATACATTTGCATATATGTATGTATAATAAAAAATAATTTAAAAATAACGTTTTCATCATTAAAATGAGATACATATGTGCATAGGGACATACATACATATTACTTTGCACATTTGCTACATACATACATGCTTATCTACACTGAATGTGCATATTTCTGAACGTTAGATTTTTGATAGTGTGTAGTAGGTACACATGCACAAAAACATATAAGAATACATATATATATTAAATTTTCGTTGAGCTAAATAATTTCCCAGATGTCTTACACAATTTTTACGGCAAATAATTTTTAATTGGTTATATTAGTTTTATAGTATATTAACCGTAAATAATTAAAAACAAATATGTACATACATACATAAAGCAACAGAGAAATTTCTAAATTCATCTTTTGTAATATGGTTGTTCACAGACTTGGGATTTTGAGATATTAAAAAAATGAATCTCTCTTACCCAATGGTATCTTATTTGTATGCTGTTCAAATTCAAACAAAAAAATATATTACCAATCCATTTTTATTTAAATATGTATGTATTTAGGTACATACATACTATTTCTTGTTGGCAACACAAGAAAAGGAAAAAAATAACCCCAACAAGCACTAATAGCTAAAAATACAGCTATGTATTTAAAGACCACCACGATCTGCTCTATGCTATACGAGTTGTGATTAGACAGACAAGCAATTCAAATGCAATATGCTATTTCGCCCATTTCGTTCGGTTGGCTACTACAAGCTGGAAGTGAGTTCGAAGGAAATCAAATATGTTTAAAAAAATGACAATTGCTTCGAATAAAATATTACTAATTATAAGAAATGTGGAATCAATAAAAACGCAAAGAAAAACTGGAAAACAATTTTAATTCATATGCATGGAAGTGGAATGTAATAGCCTGTAAATTGTCGTCGTCGTTTATCCGGAAAAATTCTACCCAACAGTTGTTAAGAGTGCTTCGGTTACGAATGTCAGCCCTAAGGCAGTCTCGGTTCGGATAATTATGGTGCCGTGACAACATATCAGTGTTAAAAAATTTTTGTATTCCCGAAGAGATTTAACCCTCCTGAAGTTATGTATTTATTTTGTAAGAAGTGTGACGTTAAATTTAAAAAGCTCTAAAAATATGTGCGGAAGAGAATGTTTGAGTGTAATGCAGATAGTGGTCAACCTTAAAATTCCTTTAGAGGTTTCACAGCAAGAAACCAAAAATACTTGATAATAAAAATTTTTGCAGGTGATAAATATTTTTGAAATCACTAATATCTGTCTTTTGGTGACAAAAATTTCGATTTGTAAAATAAATCACACTTGTTGATTTTTATACAAGATTTTTATTTCAAGTATGTATTGTTAATTTTCTCGCTCATATAAACCATTCAATAAACAGAAATACTGAATATTTTTTCTTTCACCATTTTTTTTTTGTTATAAATAAAACTCAGTAGAAAATATCAAAAATTAATTTTACCCACTGACAAAACAAATATTATTTTTGTCCTTTGATATTAATTTTTCATTGAGTGTTTGAATTTTTGTCTCCAAATGTTTGTTATTTTTAAATACCTTTCAAAATTTGGACTGAAAACGTCGATCTCTAATAACAATATTAATAATAATACCAAAAATGTGCGACAGTTGTAAAATTAAAAAAGTAAATAGACAAAAATTAAACGATCTGATTTCGCCCACCGAAAATATTGTTTTAGCCAAGTTAGTTCCATTCTTCCTTGCATTCGATAGTATTAAAAATAGCATATGGAATGTAAAGAAGTATGGAGCCACAACCGGCGACTCACGTATTTATAAATTTGTTTAATAATATACGGCCTCGATATTCCAAGTGCAAGGTTTAAATTGTTGACATCCATTAGATGGATTCATGGATGGTATCAATGTTGTTAACTTAATCAATATAAGTCGTTCCCCCATTTACACATTCAAAGTCGAGCAATTAAATTTATTTCCTACCTGTTCTGAGAGTTTGTTATTACAGGGGGAATGTGCTGCCCGGTAAGCAAAAGGTATGGCCTCTGATTCAATATTTAAATATTTGTTGAAAAGAGGCGATCTCTACTAAAAAAGAAAATACTTAAAAACTTTGAATGCCGTCCATAATAGTATTAGAACCCAATACATCTTGCCACACCAGTACCTTTCCACTTTCTATATGAATAAAACAACGAGAGTATTTGAACTCCAATGTTACATTTTCGTGGATATTTTTGAGATTTTAAAGTAAATTTAAATCAGAAAAGCAAACGCAATAAAGCCTCATTTAAAGTGAGTAATAATTAGTTTTTAGTTGCTATTTTTTCCGACGGTAGGAATATGATGTATTGTGGAACGATTTTCTGTCATCCCTTGTCAAGTTTGGTTTGGAGACAAACCGGTTTCGGCTAATATGCGCAATCTGCAGTATCTTTTTTCGTGAGTAATAATTCATAATATGAGTAAGTTCTGACGAACGTTCGAAATTGATGTTCGATATGACTAAAATTATCTTATAATCAACCTTAGTTTTCCAATGTGCATAGTAAATAAGTGTAATTTGTATTTATGACAACCACTCTCTCTCATAGGATGTCTCTTTGAAAATCAGCTGGATTTCGAATTCAAAACGAAGAGAAAATACACCGCGTAAAATAGGTTCTGTTTTGGTAGAGAATAAATTCGAGTATCGAGTCCACATTCATCATCGAAGGTGAGACTTGAAAAAGATATTCGTTTTCCAATTGTTTTAAACTTCTTAACCAAGCCAAATGTTTTCAAGGAATTATTTTTTATTTGTATTTGCTTAGTGTGACTTTGATTTCGATAAAAACGTTAAAGGAATTCCTGATTTGTGGACAACTTCACCAAATCGCACCTAGTGGATGCATCTGGTGAAAAAATTCGCAAATTCACTACCAAAACTTCCGATAGGAAATGAACACGCCAGAGTAGTTACGTCAATGAAGGAAGGATCCTGAAAGCCAAATGGAATTCGAGTAATTGAAATGTCTATGAACTTCCCCCTCACCATCCTGAACCATGAATGAATAAATAACCAGATTGTGCATTCAGCGGTACCGCTATGCGTTCATCCAAAATTTAACAGAATTAGCTGATTTAGAGACGTACTAACAAAGGCTGCTCAACATAATGAACAAAATAATTTTGTTTCAAAAAATATCAATAAAAATTATCCAAAAATTTGTTTGTTTTGTTGCTTAACAAAAACAAAATTTTTTCGTTTCAAAAATTATCAATAAACTTTTATCAATATAAATTTTGTTTCGTTGATATCAAAAAAAGTAACAAAATTGTATTTGTTTTTGTTCATGTACGTACATACATAGTATGTAAAAATTTTTTACTTCACAGAAAACGAAATTAAATTTTTTCGTTTAAAGTTGAAACAATATTTTTTTTAAATAATTGTTTTGATAATTATCAAAACAAAAAAAATTTTTATATTTTTTTGATAACAGCTGAAACGAAATGGATCTTGTTATGCTTTTTACGCTTATAAAATCGAAAATTTCAACAGAAACAAAATTTTTTTGTTTATGGTTAAAAATAACGTTATTTTGCAGCCTTGGTACTAACACGGATTCCCATTTTCGTTTCCGGTAATCTAAAGATTGTGTGCAATAAATGTGGTATTTATATTAAATAACTAATTTAAATAAAGAAAAATTAAGTGCCGCGTATTTAATTGCGTGAATCATAGTTAAATAAAAGATTTTTACCATGTTTGCAAACGATAAAGTAGTTGACGACGTACTAACTAAAATGAACCCAGTCTAACGGATGAACATTTTGGTGTGAATATGACTTAGTGCACAATCTTCTTTATTTGAATCATGCCATATATTCCATGCCATGAATGAACAAATAACCAGATTGTACATTTTGCGTTTAGTGACGTACTAACATAGATTCTCTTTCTGCATTTTCGTTTCCGGTAATGTAAAAACTAAGGATTGTGTGCAACAAATGTGGTAGGTATTGCTCTCAAATAGAACTGCGCTAAGTTTCATTAAAATTGGTTGGAAAATGCGCCCACAATATTCGTTGGAAAATTCCTGTGTGGTTGTTGTTGCATGCTTTTGAACAGTACAGAGCTGTGGCAATGCCCGTGCATATAATAATTTGTGTGTGCTCACCAAACATACCATGCAATTGTGAACATGTTTGGCTGGAAGTGGTGTGTAGTTTCAAAGAAGTAGAAATATAAAAAAGTAGAAGCACTACAACAAAAACACAAAGTGAAGTAATAAGAAGGATATGAAAGAATAAGTAGGAAAGAAATTGAAGAAATAAAAGAACAGAAACAGAAAGAAAGAAGTAGGTATTAGAATTCTGAAAACGTGTAACGACAACAACAACCAGTGGCGTAGCTAGAGAATTTTTCGGGGGGGTCACAGCCAATGTAAAAAATTTACCAAAATTAAAATTACCAAAAAAAAAACTACAATTTTTTTTACAAATGATAAAAATCGCTAGCTTAGAATGCAAATTGTGTATTTCCTTTTTTAAACCTTTGTAGGAGAGACAAAAAACAAAAAAGAAAAAAAATCGAAATGAAAACAAATTTCTGTTCATATAAATATTTTGGACTTACACAATTTTTTTCGCTTTTTGGACTTACACAATTTGCGTATCACTGAATAACAACGAGTAGAAATATGACAAGTATCTCAGACTTGTTTAGCGCGGTGCGTATTTGATTTTTCTAGCGTTCTACATAAAAATACACTTTTTCATAAAAGTGGACTTACACAGTTTGCACTCTAAGCTAGCGAAATGTAATTTTTTCAGACTATAATTTAACATTTTAGTACACAAATATCGCTTATAATACATATATCAAACTCTTAAGGCCCTTGGCCACTTAAAATCTGGAATGTTAAGTGTATACATATGTGTGAGTGTCGGGTGATTGACGCAAATATCTAAAAGATTTGATTCTCATCAACGCGAGCCCGAACATGAACGTGTAGCACGACGACTGCCGATTGCACTAACACACACAAAAAAACTCACACATACACACTGCTTGACATGCCAGATTGTCAGTTGCCAAGAGCCTTTAACTATACTTCAAAAGTAAGTCTCATATTCTCTTCTGGAAATCTACGCGCATAGGCAGATTTTCAAGTTTTATGCGCCCAAAATTGAATTTTGTAAAATTGTTACAATTACAGAAAAAAACATACCCACATATTGGAAATAGAATAGGGAACAATAATTCATCGCTTTTTTCCCGACCCCTTACTCTGCACTTGCCCCAGATGGTCGTAACAAAGCATATCTGAAGTTAATTTTTTTTTTTTTTCTTACATATTTTTAAGTGCTAGTTTCAACTTGAATATTTATTATTTAAAGCATTTCATTTAAGTAATCGTGATGAATCCTAAAGGTTCAAGTAATTATTAACACTTTTCAATAATATCCTTGGTTTCCAATAATTCAAAGTTTATAGTTGTAAGCTTTTAAAGTTGGGATATTTAAAAAAAAATTATCACTCTTTTTCGTGTTAAAAATTGGGTTTGTTACGTTGCTCTGTCAGACTCAGTCAAATTAACCCTCGGACATGATATCTAGTACAATTAGTAGTTAGCCGACAAAAAATTACGTCGCACAAAGCCGCACTACTAGATACAGGGTTTTTCATATGTACCTACAATAATTTTCTTTTTGTGCTTTATATTTAATTTTAATGTTTATATTTCTAACGCATATCTTGGTTAATGTAGGTGATGCTCGAAAGTAATCCAGATATTTAGCAGCGATTATTGTTAACTTTTTAGGCAGTATTTTTAGTATTTCCAATTTTTCAAAGTTAAGGAAGTACTTATCATAAAAAGGAGCTAAGGATTATAAAGCTACATTTTTTAGAAGATTTTTGAGTATGCAATTTTGCAGCTCATTCAATTGTAATATAATAATATGCAACATTCAACTTTTTGAAAAATTTCATCGGCTTTTCGGAAATTTTAATTGGAACGGTCTCACGTACATATAACGCAAACACCCTACAGAAAAAAATTACTAAAATCGACGGAAATTTTTACAGCATTGAGAATAGCACTTTTTACACTAAAATTGGTTGGCTACATAACAGTACACTTAGAAATCTCATCAAAATCTTCTATAAATTCTGGCTGCGCTTTGAAATTTTTAATCCACTTTTAGAAATTTCTACGATTTTTCGGATTTTCCATAAGCTTAGAAATCCTGCTTAAGGCGATTTTTATTGAAAAATTGTTTACATTTTTAAACGAAAATAAGAGAGTCAAATTTTCAACAGAACTGTTTGAAATAAATTTAAAAACTCTGGCGTATGATTTTTTTTTTTGAGTCACTGTATATATTTTTCAATAAAATCGACTTTACTAGAGCCCTAGATACCCGGGTATCGAGCAATTCGATCTGATCGTTTTTGTTTGAAGCCCGTTTGTTGTTCAAATGGCCGTACAAACATTCGAGGATTCGAGCTTTCAAACAAAAAAAATGTGTATCGGAAAAACAAAAATAAAAAAACTACATATCATGGTGAAATAAGAGAAAAGGTGTTTGCAATAAAACAAAATGGCGGTGCATTTTGACAACACTCGCACTCTTATAAAAAAATGTTCCCCTCTTGGCTTTTTTCTTTACAAATCGTACCGAAATTCCATACGAAAATTATATATTGACTCCCATTTTAGTATTTTAATGAGTAGGCATTACTGTTTCTATTTTTGTTTTGTTTTGAAATTTTGATATACATATATTTTCAATAATTCATACATATGTAAATCTGAAAAAATTTTATAACATTTCCAAATTCCGCGACGAAACAAGAATTAATTAACAGCCCCGTTGATTGTTTTTGTGGTGCCTTCGTCTCACCATTCTTACCATCGCGTTTTACAGGTAAGCTAAAGATCGCAATGACGAGACTTCTTTTCCTCTAATCCCAATTCTTTTATTCAGTTACATTTTGAAATACCGTGGCGAAATATAATTTACAATTATTAGCCAATCGATTACACAATATTGGTTAAGGCGTATGCAACAACAAACGCTACAAGTCCGGGTGGTGGCATTGTTGGTGGTGGAGTTGGTGCAGCTCGCAATGATGGTAACATGTCTCTGAAAGCAGGTGGAACTGCAAGGGTGAAATCATCGCCGCCCGATGACTTGGCTGCATCTTTGCAACCGGTAATGGTGTTGCTGAACAAGCCAGGCGACGAATATCCATCGACAACGTATGCGTCATCACAGAAATTGCGTCGACAAACGCAATCAATGGAGCCGCGCAGGAATGTTATTAAGCCGTGTCAACCGATCAAAACGTTGCAACAGCGTTAAAAGGAATACGGAGAAGCACGTTTGCGTATATTGGTTCGGCGAAAAATCCCGAAGATGGTGTGGGGTGAGTTCGGTGAAATTTGGCTCCTTTATTTTTCTTATTACAGCTTTTTTTTTGTTTATGCAGAATATCAAATTCTACGAATGCACCGTCCACTTCCAACAACCGCAGTATCCATCAGTACAACTGCCAGCGCAAACAAATATAACAAAGGCAACAAAATAGCAGGAATGCCAATGCCACCGAATGGAAATCAGCTTGGCATGAATGGCGGCGGAGTTGGAGGTGGTGACAGTGGTGGTGGTGGTCTCGAAAGCGGTGTTACTTGTGGACGATTTTGGCCTCAGAAATTCTGGTTCACCTTTAAGTCCATACAATAATTATTATAATCGACTGTAACAACAACAACAACAACAGTCACCTTATCTCATGCAGCAGCAGCAAAAAAACACCAACCGCTTATAATGTCGTTCAATGTCAGCGCTGTTGCCGTTACCGCTTCCATTAGCAACTACGCTGCAACACCAGCAACAGCAACAACAATATCAACTACATCAAACTTGGTCGTCAGTTGTTGGTGGCAGCGTATCGTTCGCAGCATTAAGGCAACAGCAGTACTACAAACACCAACAACAACAAGAAAGCATCTTAAGTTTGCCACGCGGACCCGATGGCTCTGCTGGTGTTCGGATGCGTCGGTACCATGTTGACGGTGGCGCAAGCATAGGCGGATGTACTACTAGTAGACTCATGATTCAAATAAAGAAGATTGTGCATTCAGCGGTACCGCTATGCGTTCATCCAAACTTTGACAGAATCAGCTGATTTAGTGACGTAGTAACATAAATTCTCTTTCACCCAGTTTCGTTTCCGGTTTTCTAATAACTAAAGATTGTGTGCGATAAATGTGAAATTTATATTAAAAAACTATTTTAAATGAAGAAAAACGAAGTGCCGCGTATTTATTCGTGTGAATAATAGTTCAATAAAGGTATTTTTTGCCTATTTGCAAATTTTCTACCTCGTCGATAACGTAGTTGATGACGTACTAACCAAAATGAACCCAGGCTCACGGATGAATATTTTGCTGAATATCGCTGAGTGCACAATCTTCTTTATTTGAATCATGTAGTAGACTATACTACAATTTGTAACACATTTGAAAAAGTTGGACTAATAAAAAAACAACAAAAGCAACGCGCATTTTCATATGCATGTATGCACATATGTATTATTATAGTATGCACATATGTAGGTAATGCTATGCGTTATATAGTACGTTTGGTACGACATAATGCATGCCAATTACAGTGCCAGCCTTCATTTGCTAAAATTCGATAAGAATTTACAATTTGCAAATATTGGCGGTATTTTCTTTTTAATTTTATGTATCAATTTTATTTCTTAAAGCAAAAAATATGTGTATGTACACACAATGAAAATTCAAACTCAAACGGTAAATGTAAATAAACATATAAATGTAAACAAAAACATTGTTTTGACATGCATTTACCCAGCCAATAAGAAACAGCTCTGAACAGCTACATTTGACAACTATGTATCATTGCGGCGAAAAAAATTACATATCAGCTGGTCTGCCGATACCTACTTTCTAGTTGCATCATGGCTTATGTAATAAGCATTTTAAAAATATCCCCTTTCACAATATTAGTCATATAAAAACACACCAAAGTAGTAAAAAAGTACTAAACTACTCCTAAATTTGTCCCCCTTTTCTACTCCCTTCAAATGCATGACCGGAATAAGAGTGAGACGTTAAACTGCTGTCATTGGCCGTGATATCACCTATTTTTATTTCACCATGCTACATATAAAGAAAAAAAAATAATAAACAAAAGAAGAAAAAAACAAACTTCAAAATACCCGAATTGTTCAAATGCCCGTACAAACATACGGGTAATAAACAAACAAACAACTCTTCGCGCATTTGAACAACAACTGTTCGGGCTACTCGAAAATGTTCAAAAAAATCGAGAGCTCTACTTTTAACACAAATTATTAAAATTTTGCATTAAACAAGCAATTTGGAATAGATGTACAAAATAAAATATTTCTACCTATGTGCTACGGTTATAAATAATAATTTTCTTATATAATTTAGTTTTTTAATATTCCATTTTGACAGACATAAAGTAAAATCTCAAGTTCAGATACTCTTATACATTGCATATTTATTCCCATTGTAGTTTATACTAATATTATTTGATTAAGATGATAAGTAATTGAAAGAAAACTTGAAATTTAAATAATTGGCGTTACTTTTCTGTTATTAGCATGTTAATAACAGCAATACCGTATAATAATTGTAGCGTTTTTTGAGCCGTAGGGAAGTGCAGTAACCGTAGGAATTTTACCACAAAAGAGCGAATATAAGTACAAAGAATGTAAATTGTGGTAAAATTCCTGCGGTTCTTGCACTTTCCTACGGCTCAACAAACGCTAGAATTATAAGTAATACTTCGTGAAAAAGCGCTAAATTTCGAATTACCAATTTCGAAAAATTACTATTCCCATTGATTTTTTCCTGAAAAAGAAATGTATGCTAATAAAGTCAAAGATGGTTTTATGGTCAAAACGAATCTTTCGGGGGGGGTTTGTCACCAAAACCCCCCCGTTACTACGCCACTGACAACAACAACAACAACAAAATAGTAGCAGTGAAAGTAGCAACAAAAGGAGCAGTATCAACAGGAACAACAACAAAATAGTAACAGTGACAATAACAACAAATAATTATACAAAAACAATAGTTGCACCTTAGTCATAAGAAAACATCTAGAAAAAATGTCGTAGTAACATAAATTCTCTTTCCCCCAGTTTCGTTTCCAGTTTTCTAATAACTAAAGATTGTGTGCGATAAATGTGAAATATATATTAAAAAACTATTTTAAATAAAGAAAAAATTAAATGCCGCGTATTTATTTGTGTGAATAATAGTTCATTGAAGGTATTTTTTGTCTGTTAGCAAATTTTCTTTCTCGTCGATAACGTAGTTGATGACGTACTAACCCATGCATGATTCAAATAAAGAAGATTGTGCACTCAGCCATATTCAGCAAAATATTCATCCATGAGACTGGGCTCATTTTGGTTAGTACGTCATCAACTACGTTATCGACGAGAACGAAAATTTGCAAACATGCAAAAAAATACCTTTATTGAACAAATATTTACACAAATAAATACGCGGCACTTCATTTTTCTTTATTTAAAATAGTTTTCTAATATAAATTTCACATTTATCGCACACAATCTTTAGTTATTAGAAAACCGGAAACGAAACTGGGTGAAAGAGAATTTATGTTACTACGTCACTAAATCAGCTGATTCTGTCAAATTTTGGATGAACGCATAGCGGGACCGCTGAATGCACAATCTGGTTATTTGTTAATTCATGCGTTAATACATGGTTTGATGAAGTCGATAATGATGTTTAACCGAACTTTAACCGTGGTTATCGTTAATCAGAGGTTGAGTAAACGGCCCTTAACATATGGTCGATAATACAGTCCACAACTTAACCGGACCTTTTCCCTCCGGTTAGCATTAATCAGAGGTTGAGTAAACGGCCCAAGCTGGAGTGAGTCCGAAATATACCTGGAGCGAGAAGTAAATAATGACGTGTAAGTATCATGCGACGAGGGAGAAGTAAGACGCATTTTTTGAAAGAACAAAGATCAGAATGTAAGCACCTATAGCTGCTGATGGGTAGTAATGGCACCGGAAAATTTCACCTGAAGAAAGTAAGTACCCGAGCGCTCGATCGCTTGTCAAGTTAACAAGAGATCACGGAAATTCGTTCCACAATACATAGCAGTCCTACCCTGTCGAAAAAGCAAACAATAAAAAAGAAATGGAAGATACCTTGCCCTAACGGGCAGTGCAAATAAGGTAATTTTCTTTTTAAGAACAGCAAAACCCCAGAATTGAATTTGTCTTCCCAGGCCACAATGAGAGTGATCCCAAATACGATATTGTTCTATCCAAGGCTAATTTATACAGGTTTACTTACTAAATAGCTGATTTTTAACTTTTTTACTACTTATTTTATTTTAATAATGGTGTCAAACTTATGTCTATTTTGAGCATAGCGCAATATGATTTCTACAACGGCGGACTATGATTTTGACAGAAGACCACAGAATACACAAATAATTTACATGGAGTGTGTATGTATGTATGTCGATTGTTCTATCAAACACATATAACATGTATGGTCATAAATATTTACCAAATATAACATAGATGGTTATATAGTCATGGAATAAATTATACTGTATTCAATATTCAGAAGTAAATTATGCATATTTCCACAAGAAATATAGGTATTTACGTATAAATATAAGCAAACAATAAACAAATAGAAGTATATACATTGTATACAGCAATTAACTAATAAGAGATTGTGCACTCAATGGTACCGCTATGCGTTCATCCAAAATTTAACAGAATCAGCTTATTTAGTGACGTAGTAACATAAATTCTCTTTCGCCCAGTTTCGTTTCCGGTTATCTAAAAACTAAAGATAGTGTGCGATAAATGTGAAGCAGAGTAGCAGCCGTGTTTCACATACGGTGATCCTAACCCAGATAAAAATTTTTGCATGTAAATGCAACAACAACGATTTCAGCTCGATTAAACCAGATAAATTGCTGGTTCAATTTCTGATCCGCCCTGTTCGATTTGTTTTTTCCGTGCTGATTTGGCAGCACAGTGCTTTTTTGATTTGGCAGAACTGAAAAGTTACATTTGTGTATGTATACATATATATACATATACCCTACAGTAAATTAGGTTTCACTGCTAAATGATCATTGATGATTCTTTGTTGAATATTCATCACTATCGTTTTGCGTTGGTGCAAGCGAGCAAGCTATATTAAAAAAAAAAACAAACGAAATACCAACAAAATACCATCTAGGCGGTCAAAAACCAACGAGCCAGCTTGTATTTCGGTAGGTTTTTTGACATTCGGCAGCTTTTCTGACAAATTTTTCAATTTGACAACTATAAAATAAATTATATTTAAAATAAAAAATATATGGAAATACAAATTTTAAATTTGCCTCTTGTAAGCTTCTGCTTTGGCCGTAAGGGGAAAGAAGAAGTCCGGAAGAAAAATTATACTGCGCACTGGCTTCTCCTTATGACATGGAATATGTACATAGCTATCCCGCCATTTTCATAATTTATTTCAGTAATTTAAATTCAAATTTCCAAAAAAATAATTTTTGAAATAGTTATTTTCATTTAGTTTGAAGTTTAATGTCAATCAAATTGTTTTTGAGGGAGTATTTGTCTCTTTTCAACGTACAGAAGAGTTGTTTTTGCGTTATTATAACTCTGACGAGTTTTACGGCCGAGCTTCTCTCCCAATTCGAGGTGTGCTCCTTTTGTTTTTCCTACCGTTGGACAGTTTTATGCCGGCTCCGAACGGTGTCATATAGGCATGAGGAAAGCAAACCATTTATTTGAAAAAATTTAGCAGCCTTTATATGAAAGTATTCACCGATGCCTCCTGATGATGAATTTCATAAGTGATTCATAAAGGATTAATTTCAGATTTTTACTGCTGGGTATATGTTGTATATGTTTCTTCTTCTTTTTAGTTCTTTTCAAGTGCAGCCAATTTTCATTATGAGCCGGATTGTTTCAGTAAAAATTTATCTTGACCCAGACCCAGATGTAATAACTGAAATGCCCCTAGCATCTGTCGACCAACTTCATGACATCAAACGTCGTCTGAAGTAAACGTTTCAAATATTTTAAAGACGGCGGTGTTGAACATTGCCACGAACTTTAACCGTACACATACACACTGCCATCACAATCACCAGTATGTCAAATTCTAGAAATGTCACTTTTATGCCCGGAACACAATTCCGACGGCCAATGGAAAACGGGCGACGGTCACCCGCTTTCAAAATTAAAACACAGAATGTATGTTGTTGCGCAGAATTTTGGCGGCAACGGAATTTTCGCCGGCGGTAAATTTTACGGCTGTCAAATAATTAGATCTGTTTCTAATTTTTCCGCCGGGTGAAATGATCATAGTTTATTTTTAGCTGTCAAAAGTAGGATCCATATGATTCATGGTCATACCACATCCAAACTTGATTCCTCTTCTTGGTCGACTGTTCGTATGGTTGTTGTACCTTTTGACACAAGAGTGCACACGTTTGACATTAATCCATTAGCGACTATCATTGTTTAGTGTATCCTGTGTCAAATCAATTTCCGCCGCAATTGTATGTGCCCGGACGGATTTTCCGACGGAAAATATGTGTTTAGTACCCGAAAGCCCCTTTTCCGTTGTCCCGTCGCAATTGTGTTCCGGGTATTAATAGTTTTTTCGCGGGGTACATATGCATCCATGATTCAAATAAAGAAGATTGTGTATTCAGCGGTTCCGCTATGCGTTCATCCAAAATTTGACAGAATCAGCTGATTTAGTGACGTATTAACATAAATTCTCTTTCACCCAGTTTCGTTTCCGGTTTTCTAATAACTAAAGATTGTGTGCGATAAATGTGAAATTTATGTTAAAAAACTATTTTAA
This sequence comes from Urophora cardui, assembly GCA_960531455.1. Taxonomy (NCBI): domain Eukaryota; kingdom Metazoa; phylum Arthropoda; class Insecta; order Diptera; family Tephritidae; genus Urophora; species Urophora cardui. Next base: position 23,220,667 of record OY482674.1, on the reverse strand, counting down.
ATAAAGAAAAATGAAGTGCCGCGTATTTATTTGTGTGAATAATAGTTCAATAAAGGTATTTTTTTGCCTGTTTGCAAATTTTCTTTCTTGTCGATAACGTAGTCGATGACGTACTAACCAAAATGAACCCAGTCTCACGGATAAATATTTTGCTGAATATGGCTGAGTGCACAATTTTCTTTATTTCAATCATGATATGCATCATGCATGGTTCAAATAAAGACGATTGTGTATTCAGCGGTTCCGCTATGCGTTCATCCAAAATTTGACAGAATCAGCTGATTTAGTGACGTAGTAACATAAATTCTCTTTCACCCAATTTCGTTTCCCGTTTTCTAATAACTAAAGATTGTGTGCGATAAATGTGAAATTTATATTAAAATACTATTTTAAATAAAGAAAAATGAAGTGCCGTGTATTTATTTGTGTGAATAATAGTTCAATAAAGGTATTTTTTGCCTGTTTGCAAATTTTCTTTCTCATCGATAACGTAGTTGATGACGTACTAACCAAAATGAACCCAGTCTCACGGATGAATATTTTGCTGAATATTGCTGAGTGCACAATCTTCTTTATTTCAATCATGCATGGGTCTACAGTGCATTTAACTGACAACAGAGTAACATTACATGTATACCATGATTCAAATAAAGAAGATTGTGCACTCAGCGATATTCAGCAAAATATTCATCCGTGAGCCTGGGTTCATTTTGGTTAGTACGTCATCAACTATGTTATCGACGAGAAAGAAAATTTGCAAACATGCAAAAAATACCTTTATTAAACTATTATTCACACAAATAAATACGTGGCACTTCATTTTTCTTTATTTAAAATAGTCTTTTAACATAAATTTCACATTTATCGCACACAATCTTTAGTTATTAGAAAACCGGAAACGAAACTGGGTGAAAGAGAATTTATGTTACTACGTCACTAAATCAGCTGATTCTGTCAAATTTTGGATGAACGCATAGCGGAACCGCTGAATACACAATCTTCTTTATTTGAATCATGCATGTATACGACCCATGATTCATCCGTGGGACTGGGTTCATTTTGGTTAGTACGTCATTAACTACGTTATCGACGAGAAAGAAAATTGGCAAACAGGCAAAAAATACCTTTATTGAACTATTATTCAGACAAATAAATACACGGCACTTCATTTTTCTTTATTTAAAATAGTATTTTAATATAAATTTCACATTTATCGCACACAATCTTTAGTTATTAGAAAACGGGAAACGAAACTGGGTGAAAGAGAATTTATGTTACTACGTCACTAAATCAGCTGATTCTGTCAAATTTTTGATAAACGCCTAGCGGGACCGCTGAATGCACAATCTGGTTATTTGTTAATTCATGTATACCAGGGATGGGCACACAAACACATTCAAACAATCTCCGAAAATTAGTGTTTTTTGGTGCGCCTACTGCAGGCCAAAGTGGAAAACGACAAACAATAATCAGTCTGCATGCAGATGTTGAGCGAGCAGGGTCATGCTGCGCACGCCTTGCGAAATTATGAAACAACGTACGTATACAAATACATACGTATGTATGTTATATGCAAACTCTTGATAGTTTTGTTTGTTGTCTGGCTTCTGCAAATAAAACAAAAGAATTTCAAGCGACGACCACTTGCTTTCACGACAGTCGAAGGCAAATTAATTATTTTTGCTAAGCGACGATCGCCTGGTCCCATCGTAAGCGCTCGTTTTACGCTCTTTATTTGTCTGTATTAGTGACAATCGGTGAGTATACGTGTGAATCGCAAACAGCTGGTCTGCCCGCGGGCAAGAGGCTGCGCGTCGCTGATGTATACGATCGACACAATCAGTATTTCAACTTTGCCATAACAAATATATGAAATTCAACTTTGTTATCAGCTAACAGAGCCGGATTGCAGGAAAAGTATTCATTTTGACGGGCCAAGGTAAATCTAACAAAAGGTTAAGTGAGTAGGACAGCTGATTGGAATTGTGTATGTATACTAAAATTTTATTCCGCCAATCATGGCCAAGATGGTGCGAAGCAGAATGTCAAAAAATACGAATTGGAAAAAATGTTTTGTTGTAATTCTATGTGATTAATGATATATTTGAAGAAAACGACAATAGCAAGAAACACATGAAAGCTGAATATAATCTGTAAGTTGATTAAACCATGTGACGGGCCAGTAAACCTAAGGATACACATCTGACCATGGAGCAACAATAAAGGAGAATGCATAAGATCAGCTGACTTCTTCTTCTATCTTCATAAACACACGAACACAAGCATTTTTTTTGTTGACATATGCCACACACACACGCACCCTAGCATCTCCATAGGGGCCGAATCTGTCAAATTCTTCTACATTCCTCTTTGCATGACACTTGCGACTCAATCGATTTAGTCGGGCTTTGATTTGCATGGGAATGTATGGAAGCATTCACACTACATTCAATTAGTCGAACAACTGAAACAGTTGGATTTGCATACAACAGCCCAATTCGACTAAATCGATTGAATCGCAAGTGTGTATAGGCTCTTATGGCCCCACTATGTATGAAGGTATGTCGTCATGCGAAAACCTTTAAGGCGGATTCATCGTTCGAGTTCTGAACTAAAGTTGAATTTGAGTTAACTAATAAAAATAGTTCAGAACTTTTCGGAATACCTCTCACACTCCGAAAACACAACAACAACCACATGGCAAAAAAGTTCTGAACTCGAACAATGAATCCGCCTTTAAGGCTAGTATCGAGCTCTCAAGAAACAGCTCAAGAAATTTTTGGATTTATTTCTTGAGTAAAAAATAGTAGTAGGCAAGAAATTTTGACGTTTAGTAATCCACCGTGAATACCAAGTGAAATGAAGAAGAGCATCAAAAACGTAAACAAAATAAACCTTTTTGTAAACATAAGCAATTAGTAGGTTCTTAAAAATATTAAAAAAAAACTTTAAATCTATGTTTTCAATAGTTTTATTTTGTTATTTTAGGAAATCATCGAAAGCGACGAGGATGACCTTATATTACTGGTAAACTGTGGTATATTGATGGCCGGAATGGAATAAAATATGAGAAATCGATGCCAACTATGCCCTTGCATCATAAGAAAAATTGTGCATTCTATTTTTCGTTTCTTTTTTGCAATTTTCACTAACGATTTCCACGATTTTTTTCAACACGCAACAAACGTCAAAATTTCTTTAAGAAATAAATGCTCGATGATATATTTCTTGGCAAATCCTGTGTTGCTGTGTTCGCATAACGTTGAAAAATAGTATTCAAAAAGTGTACTAAATTTCTTGAGAGGTCGATACTCGCTCAAGAAAGTTTCACAAGAAAAATTTCTTGAGCATTTCTTGTACGTCATTTTATATGAAACTTTTGCGTTTCTTGAGAGGTCGATACTAAGCTTTAAGCCCATATGACACTACATTTTTTTTCTGGTATTCTACCAGGTTTTTTGTGTGAAGGAGATGGTCAAATACAGTTTTGCGTTGGTGCAAGCTAGTAAGCTATATTGAAAAAAAAACAAACAAAATACCATCTAGGCGATTAAAAACCAACGACCAGCTTGTATTTCGGTAGGTTTTTTTTGGCATTCGGTCATTTTTTCTGACAATTTTTCCAATTTGGCAACCATAAAATAAATTATATTTAAAATAAAAAATATATGGAAATACAAATTTTAAATTTGCCTCTTGTAAGCTTCTGCTTTGGCCGTAAGGGTAAAGAAGAAGTCCGCAAGAAAAATTATATTGCGTACTGGCTTCCCTTCATAGCATGGAATACACAGCTATCCTGCCCTTTAGGTTTCATAACTTTTTTATTTCAGTAATTTAAATCAAAAAAAAAATAATTTTTGAAATAAATATTATTTTCATTTAGTTTGAAGTTTAATGTCAATCAAATTATTTTCGAGGGAGTATTTGTCTCTTTTCAACCTATAGGCTGGTATCGACCTCTCAAGAAACAGCTCAAGAAATTTTTGGATTTATTTCTTGAGTAAAAAATAGTAGTAGGCAAGAAATTTTGACGTTTAGTAATCCACCGTGAATACCAAGTGAAATGAAGAAGAGCATCAAAAATGTAAAAAAAATAAACCTTTTTGTAAACATAAGCAATTAGTAAGTTCTTAAAAAATAGTAAATAAAAGCTTTAAATATACGTTTTCAATAGTTTTATTTTGTTGTTATTTTAGGAAATCATCGAAAGCGACGAGGATGACCATATATTACTGGTAAACTGTGGTATATTGATGGCCGGAATGGAATAAAATATGAGAAATCGATGCCAACTATGCCCTTGCATCATTAGAAAAATTGTGCATTCTATTTTTCGTTTCTTTCTTGCCATTTTCACTAACGATTTCCACGATTTTTTTTCAACACGCAACAAACGTCAAAATTTCTTTAAGAAATAAATGCTCGATGATATATTTCTTGGCAAAACCTGTGTTGCTGAGTTCGCATAACGTTGAAAAATAGTATTAAAAAAGAGTATTAAATTTCTTGAGAGGTCGATACTCGCTCAAGAAAGTTTCACAAGAAAAATTTCTTGAGCATTTCTTGTACGTCATTTTATATGGAACTTTCGCGTTTCTTGAGAGGTCGATACTAAGCTTATAGAAGAATTGTTTTTGTATTTTGACTTTCGGTGGGTTTTCAAAACCAAAAAACACCGTGAACTTGTGACTGTAGCCAGCACGTAAGTTGACGTAAGTTATGAAAATTTTTGGTAAAAACTTGGCAGTCCTGTTGCCATGTTGTGGTTTTCGCCTCTGCCAAAATATTCTGTTTACTTTATTTTAGTGAATGTACTGCTTAACTAATATATATTAATGTAACGTGCTTTTTTATGTACTTATTTAAGATCATCTCACCGTGCTGATGTGGGTAAAAAATTGTTAAACTATAACAAATACTTTACATGTAAGTTACAAGCATTAAACCTAGTACAACTCATGACCTGAATCGGCATTTGGTTTGATTTATTTTCATTTTAAGATACTAATCTAATTCTGAAAAAGGTAACATGGGTAGTTCAAGATCCCCACGGAGCGTTTCGAAACGGCGTCATAAGAGTAAATACAAAAAACGGGCCAAAGATCGGGATCGTTGCCTTAACAGTACACAAGGTGATGGTGAAGTACGATCGCATAAAAAGAAACACAAAACGTCGAGTAGCCGTAATGAAATTGAACGAGACAGCGTCCACGGGAGCAGTCATCGAAAACACAGGTGCCGACAATTAATTACGCATTTACCTCAATACATATTTTTTAATGTTTGGATTAATTTAAATTTTAGGAAACGTTCATATGCGGCCAATAGTTCTAGTGACAGTGACAGCTCTGAGGAATATGAAAGTCATAATCATAATAAAAACTATGAGCATCGGAAAAAAAGTCGATCAAGTCAAATTGATCTGCACAGAAGTCGACATAAAGACAATAATCAGGTTAGTTAACAAAGCCACAAAAGCCATCGAAACGATCTACGTAATTTTTCTTGCAGATAATTGAAGAAGAAACAAATAAGCGCGTCGAGCTGCTAGTGAAAAAACGAGTGGAAGAGGAGCTACTTAAGCGTAAGGATGAAATTGAAAAGGAAGTGATGCGTCGTGTGGAAATCGCAAAATCAGAAATGGAGTTGGAAATGTTGAATGAGTTGGAAAAGCAGCGTGAGCGATTTCTGCAGGAGGCACGAGAGCGTGAGGTAATTTCGTGTTATAATTCATATTTTTTAAGAAACTAAATCATAGAATCCTTCACAGGAAGAGGAAAGAAAAAAGCGAGAGGAGCTCGAAAGCATATTAGAAGAGAATAATCGAAAAATTGAAGAGACTCAAAAAAAATTGGTATGATTATTTGTATTATTCGCATTCAACATACAAATATGGAAATACATATATGTGTATATATATACATATATAGTATTCCAGTAGTTTCAGGAGCTAGAAACGCTTTTTTTATCTCCTTGAACAATCTTTCTAGAATTGCTTCACTTAAGAAGGCATACATTAATCTACTGCGATATTATGTACCTAAAACTTGCAGTTATTGCATTACAGAATGTATTTCTTTTTTAGGCTGAAGAACGTTTAGCCATAATTGAAGAACATCGGTTAATGGAAGAGAGACGTCAGCAAATGCGTATAGAAGAGGAAAAACGTAAAAAGGAAGAACAGAAAATGATATTAGGAAAGAATAATTCACGACCTAAACTCTCATTCTCCATTAAACCTGGAATTTAGTAGCATCTTACATGCATATGTACATACACATACATATGTACGTTTAATTGTATTAATTTTATTATTGGCTTATTTGTAATTATAATGTAGACGTAAATCAATAAAAAGCTTAATGCTTTTACGCTTCAATAATTTAACAATATGCAAAAAAAATTATAAAAGTACGCCCCTAAATTTTAAATTTATTTAGGATGGGACATTCAAAACAAATATAGAGCTTATCAAGAACAAAATAATGACATATCGTTTTTGGCACGAATTTTTGTTATGTAATCAAAAAATCTATTACATAAAAATTAACCCGATTGTTTATAATAAAAAAGGAATTTCGGCAAAAAAAAATGTCCAGAAATCCTTTCAACTTAAGCTTTGACAACTTTTTTTCGACCCTATTTAATTTACATATATTTCATCGCAGAAGGAACATATTTTAAATTTTAGAATATGCGAAAATAAAGTACGTAGCTTTAGTTTTAACAACATAATACTTTATTTAAAAAGGTTACAATTCATCGTCATTATTAGGTGTGCACAAAATTTATACATACATTTTTTAGTTATCTGTGAAATATGCAAATATTTGCAAACAAAATCTCATAAATTATTTCTCTTTTCGATGCAGAATGTTTTTCGGACCTTCAAGAGGTCATCCATTTCGTATTATTTCCCATTTCCTCTCATTAAAACTGCAGTACGTATTATGCCCGAGGCTTTTTTTTAATGATTTGCCTAAAATAGTGCATGTTGTGCCCGTTTAGTATTGTTGCGCCTCGTTTGTACGATTGGTGGCTCACAGCCATTACCGCTTACATCGCTCGCTGAATTTAGTAACATCCGTTTTTTTTTTATCAAAATCATACCTATTACATACACGATACCTACATACATATATTGCAAACAATCGAATTTCAATACATACATATTTGTATTTACATATTCTGATTTCAAACTATGCCTACTATTCGAGTTTAATAAATAAATATTGTTTTTTTACTTAAGCCTAGCACAAATCGCAATAAATAATTGTTTGCGTCCTTAACAAGTAATTGAAATATCATTAGTTATAGAGAGAAGAAAAACTGTTAGAAACGAGTTAATCAGTAGTGGCAATTTTTTTTATATCAATAGACATTTATTGTCTATTTAGTATTTACATATACATATATGACTAGTAACTACTGACAATAACTTTTTTATTTTCGACAAAATTGCTCGGCTTCAGTTGTGCAATTGGGAGAGAAGCTCGGCCATAAAACTCGTCAGAGTTATAATAACGCCATTGTATTATATTATTATTACTTTTAAATCACAAATGTTTTATGCCCAATCGAGCGTCTTAAGCAAGAGAATATGATTCTCGTAATGAAACTTAAATACCGCTTGAATCAAGGGGTTTCTTTGTTCTCAATTGGCTTTTCCCAATAATGTTTTATTTCAAGATCAAGCTCAACTTAAGAAATAGCCGAGTGGTCTAGCTTTTCCGTTTTTGCTAATGAGTGTCCGTTTGCCTGTGGAAGACATGAACTCATATATGTATGTATAACACAAGTGCGAACAAAAATATTACACAAAAAACCTACCTTCTGTTTCAGAAGTATTAAGTACGCCCATTGTTTCTAAAGATTTTAATAGAGCGCCGAGATTAGAACGGTCGTTGAGGTATTCGTTACTAATCCTCAAAATGCTGCGGTCACGATTTTTGGTTTGTGTATGCCAAACCAATATCTCCGTACAATTACTTGCTTTCGGTTCAATCATATTTAAATCTAGTCGGATACTGCGTAAGAATTGATCCTCTTCGTGACCCGGCTTGTAAGGCATCGTGGCGTTTGGGTGGTCAGCCATATAGGCTAGATTCGTAGCAAAGCCGGCCATATCAACTGGCCAACGTCTTTCGGCTACCCATGAATCTAGGAATCCTACAACTTTACCCTGTTAAATTAAACAAAAAAAATATAGTTTATATCTCAGTAAATTGTAAATATATACACAAGCACTTACATTTCTTACAATAGGTCCACTAATGGAATAATCTGCAATTAAACCCACCGGAAACATAGAAACCCTTTGTGTATCACGAATTTCCGTAAACAATTTCAAATCATAAGTATTATCATCATCGCCAAAATAAAGAATTCCTTTTGCTATGTTTCGTTGTCGCAACCACTGAATTGCTGCGCGACGATTTGCCACACCTCGCGGCATTGGTTTCTTTTTGCGATATATCACTGGCATTGGACTTGCCAAATGGGTAAAGGGTATACCTGTTTTTGGACCATACGTAATAGTATCATTTAATTTAATATTTATCTTAAGAAATTGTCAAATATGTATATTTATCGTTTAAAAATGATGATGTGAATTATGTATGTACATATAATTAATGTAGGTCTCTGCTCGTTGCCAATATCCCCCCTGAACGAAAGCAATAAAAGGGCGAAAGGTCACTTAATATTGATTTCAAATTCTATATGTTCTTGCACCTCAAGAAAATGCATCGCTCAAGTTCGGCGCGGATACCCCAACTTGTGAGCCTTTGTAGATATGTTTGAATGTGTGCAAAATTGTATAACATTTTACCTATTTTAATTAGAAAGCTATCAAGATATGCATTACATGCATTGTGATCATTTGCAAGTATCCAATGTATGCGTGGTACATGTAGCAGCGTGTACGCCAATCGAATCAAATCAGGAATTTGCTCACGACGTGGATATGTTGGTGTCACAAAGTAAATCATAGTCAATCCTTCATAATCTCTATAATGCCGGTTTTGTATATAAGTGCGATTATCTGTGAAAACTTCGTTGCATAGTAGTGTTGACTCATTATACCGATTGGAAATTAGTTCCTCTGAAATATTTTTGATTATTTCAAGGTTTCATTTCGTAATTGGGTTTTATTTATTTATTTGTCTTAAGTGTGGTCGCGCCAGGAATCGAACCCGATAGCTCTTGAAAGGCGAGCACCTATTCACTTAGCTTCTGCGTCATTGAATAAACATAATTGATTATTACCTGAATTTGAGTTTTCGATAGAGTTGGCGACGGTTACGTTTTGTGTTCCCCAAACAATATACCAAATTATACAGATCACTATGGAAAGTGCAACAAATTTCCGGACCAATGGTGTCCTAGAGCAGCAGGAGCTTGCACCACTTGAGTTACCACATACATTTTTATTATCACTAAGTAAAAAATATCTTTTGTTTTCTTTAGGCAGGTTTAACATTATTAAAATTACAAATCAAATAAAAGTTACATCAGTACAAAAAACAATAGCAAACTTTACGCACTAGAGCTGGAACAAACATCGATGTTTAGAAAAAAAAACTTAAATATCGATTACATTTAACTTCAAATTAGGGCCCTTGAGCAGAGTGGACCAAAGGGATAAAAGCTCGTCTACACATAACTTATACCATGTTTACATATAAAGAGATTTTCAGTAAATCTCGATTCGCCAATCTACCCGTTTACATATAACATGAAATCTAGATTTGCTGGGAGAGGGATTGTCAACTGTCAATTTTCCTTACCTGCATGACCCAATAATAATATGGTCGTAGCAGTCAAAAGAGAATAGGCAACTACCGTTCGATGGCTGTTTTCACGAAAGTAAAACACAGATATTTTGTTTTTATTTAACTTGAAAAACGCTAGCAAACACACAAGCTTTTGCACGATTAACACGTTAAAGAAAGTATAATTAAAAAAAAGACGATCATTTCATAACCTATAAAACAGAAAGAAGAAGAGCGACTTACTATTGCGATACGGTTCTTGTTGGGCCATACTTACTGGCGTCCATTTTGTTTACTTTTCATTTTGACGTTTCTCCCAAATTCGCCAAAAAAAATATCGATAACACGAAGAACACAGGGTTGCATTGAGAAAACTATCGTGATAATCTCGAGATTCATTTTAAATCGCGAATTTTTGGTAGCGGATTTTTGTATGGCAAACCTCGAATTTCAATCGAAGATTTTGTGTCAACCTCGAAAAAAGTAGATAATCTCGTATATGTAAATGGCCTATTATTCGCCAACGAATTCACTTGCGAATAATCTCTCAAAATAACCCGTTGGACTTGCGGTACAAAATTAGAGAAGGCATCGATATCAGGTTTGGCGTGATGATAACGAATAATACCATGTCTCCACATAACGTGTTTCGCTCTTTTTTCTGCATTTTCTCTCTCAGTCTTGTTTCGACAGGGAAATCAGTGCCGAAACTCGCCAATTTCCATACAAATTTCTGAGAGTGAGTGAAGATTGAAACATTGTTTCATTCTGAATCATCTTGCCTACCTCGATGATATCGATGTCTTCTCTAATTTTGTATCGAAAATCTATCGAAATCTCACACAGGCCAAAACAAAAACGCAAAAATAAGAGCCTATACACACTTGCGACTCATGATTCAAATAAAGAAGATTGTGCACTCAGCCATATTCAGTAAAATATTCATCCGTGAGACTGGGTTCATTTTGGTTACTACGTCATCAACTACATTATCGACGACAAAGAAAATTTGCAAACATGCAAAAAATACATTTATTGAACTATTATTCACACAAATAAATACGCGGCACTTCATTTTTCTTTATTTAAAATAGTCTTTTAATATAAATTTCACATTTATAGCACACAATCTTTAATTATTAGAAAACCGGAAACGAAACTGGGTGAAAGAGAATTTATGTTACTACGTCACTAAGGGCCGTTTACTCAACCTCTGATTAACGCTAATCACGGTTAAAGTCCGGTTAAACATCATTATCGACTTCATCACACCACACATTTACCACGTGGTCGATAATGCAGTCCATTAGTTAACCGGGCCTTTATCCTCCGGTTAGGATTAATCAGAGGTTGAGTAAACGGCCCTAAATCAGCTGATTCTGTCAAATTTTGGATGAACGCATAGCGGTACCGCTGAATGCACAATCTTCTTTATTTGAATCATGCTTGCGACTCAATCGATTTGGTCGAATTGGACTGTTGTATTCACACTACTCCAACTATTTAGTCGAATCGGTGGCAGCTATTCACACTAGAGACTAAATAGTCGGGTGATTGACAATGACATAGTGTTGCCAATGTTCACATTTTACACAGCAAATTTTACATTAGTGGTCTTCATATAAAGTGATGAAGTATTAAATTGCTAAAGTTTATCAGTTTATCTGCATTCTTACATGAAAGCACCTTCTTGTCAGCTGTCAACTTGATTAATAAATAAAAAACAATAAAATAAACAAAAAGTGCATACATTGTTTGGCTTTGTTTCTTATTAAACTAGAAACTAGCTGTCAAGTAAATGAAAAGAGAAAAACGGAAGGAATGACGCTCATAAAGGCGAAAGAACAGAAGTAAAAGAAACGGAAAAAATATTCAAAATTAGCCATTAATAATTTCCATGCAATTTCATTTTCATTATTTCTATTTTAAAATGCGATTAATGACATTTGAAGAGAACAACAATATCAAGAAACACATGAAAACGGAAGTAAATATCCTTAGTTAGATAATTCTTGTCTATAACTACACCATTTCCAGATGGATTTTAGAAAGCGTCAACTGGATTTTAGAAAGGGGAAATTGGATCTTAGATCTTTTTTACACGGATTCGCCTATATAATTACGTATATGTATCTACATACATTATACTTTCATACGCAATAAAGAATTTCTATTCGAAAAATTCTGTGTAAAATTTATTTTACACGCACATTCTGAAATCCAATTCACGCTTTCAAAAATCCAATTTTCGTTTTCTAAAATCTTTTTAACGCTTTCTAAAATCCAATTGACATTTCTAAAATCCAATTTCCCCTTTCTAAAATCCAATTGACATTTCTAAATTCCAATTTCCCCTTTCTAAAATCCAGTTAACGCTTTCTAAAATCCATCTGGAAATGGTGTAGTTAATAAGAAACGAACCTTTTGTTTTTTTTTTAACATTTTGAAAATATTAATTGAAATATTTAATCTCTGCAATTTACCAAAAGTGAAATAAAAGTAGTGCTGTCAGCATGGCAACTCTTTCCACTTCGAATATCACTGTTGATGTTGTAGTCGTTCGACTAAATTGTCTCTAGTGTGAATACGTAGAAGGGCGCCTTGCTGATCAAGCAGTTGTACAACTGTTTCAGTTGGAATGAAATTGGACTGCAAATCCAACTGTTTCAGTTGTACGACTAATTGAATGTAGTGTGAATGCTTCCATACATTCCCATGCAAATCAACATTCGACTAAATCGATTGAGTCGCAAGTGTGTATAGGCTCTAACGCCGAAACTCCACAAAACAAAAATTATGTTAATTTTGTCTACCAGAATCATGTCTAAAATCCATGTTTGCATATGCGTGGGCACTTCATTATGTTAGACATAATTTGCAAAATGGCGCCGAATTGGCATGCCGTGTACGCAGAAGCACTTAGAAAGTTAAAAAAAATTGTTTAAAATTGGCGATGATGCTCGCAAACTGTATATATGCACTTAATGTTCTTTTTATTTATTTTTTAAGCCCAAACACTCAAGCCAAATGGACGCCGTGCGAAATTTCACGTTCAATGTGGAGATGTTGCCACTGTGAATTTTTCGTTGAAATGAAAAATTAGCTGTCAAATCACCAAACTGACAGCTCATGTTAAGGCAATCTTGTTAAAGCAATTGCCTTGGCATCTCTGTTATACCAGAAGACAGAGGCGGTCTCCATTTGAAATCTATGTTATAATGGTGCTTGTGATGACAGAATTTTGTTTTGAGGAGACGCCGGGTAAGTAAACATACAAACAATTAAGGTCCCCACAAACAGGAGCAGTACGATACAGCCCACATATGCAATTGTGCATGACGCGATACGATTTTGCATGTGTGGGCTGTATCGTATCGCTTCTGATTGTGGGGACCTTTAAGAAGAACAACAAAGAGAAATGTTAAACTGAATCACGATCAGCAACGTGGAGACGGGTTATTTAGCGAGATGTTTTGCTACATGTTTTGTTGGCGAAACAAGTTATGTGGAGACGGGCTTTTACGTATTTCCCATTATCCAATAATTCTATATGGTCGTAGCGGCTAAAAGAGAATAGGCGATTACCGTTGAACGGCCGTAGATAAGAATGTCAAAAACAGAAAAAACGCCAGCCAACACACAAGCTATTTCCACGAATAACACGTGCAAGAGGGAAAAATCAAAACAAAAGACGATAATTTGACAGCTTACTATTCCAAAAACAAAATAGCCGTCCTCTGCTGCGTCCACCATTTTATTATTGCATCATGGTATTTCCCAACAAGAATTTTGTATCGTAATTAGCGGGGTTCGGCACAGGATTCGAGGTCGAACGACGATTGAGAGAGCGAATACAGGTAAAAAGAGCGAACGACGTTAGTAATTGTATATATGTATCAGAGATGCTTAACGAACGAACCGATTCTATTTCGTTTTGTTAATTCACATTGCTAAATTATCAATATAGTTTTGTTTCATTCATTCGCAACGCTAAATTATGAAAACCATTTCGTCTCGATAATTCACAGAACTAAATTATCAAAATGCAACCGGTAAAGAAAGTAAATCAACAAAATGATTGCCTGCACGAGGCGTATAAATACAAAGCTGTCACTCAAATCATAGCAGTTGGTGTGTATATGCATATATGTATCTATGTGAGTACTCGGCCGATTGTTCGCGACGGCATTGCGAGCGTACGAAGCATTTCAACGTTGTAAATTTGGTTATGATAACGCTAATTAACAAAATGAAATTATTTTGATAATTTCTTTCGCTAATCAACGAAATGGTATTATTTAGATAATTTCATTATCGCTATTTTGCGAGCATAAATTATTTTGATAATTGCGGTAAAAATCTTAATAGTTTCAACGGAAACCAAGAATTATCTAAAGAAGGATATCGCAGTAGATAAGCTGATTGGAATTGTGTATGTATACTAAAAAGTGTGAATGTCAGACAAAACGAATTGGCAAAAATTTTTCCTTGATATTCATTTCTCTTCTCTTTCACATTGACATTTTTAAAGAAAACACACACATAAAAACGGAAGTAATATAACCTCTATTTGGATAAGCCTTGACGGAAACGGTTGCTTTTTTTCGGTAAACGATAATATTAATGTTACGATGCATCCTTGTGATGTATGTATGTATATCATATCGGATGTGAATAAAACGCACCGGCTAGTTACAATTAGCGTACAATCGTTCGTACGCACAGTTGTGAGTGCACCTTTAGTACTATTTCATTTTGCATAAAGAACAATCGATAATTTTTGGCATAGTTGCTCTTCTCTAAAATAACTTTTTTTTATTTACTTGCGGCTTTCCATTAAAATTATAAGTAATAAAAGCGTGTTAAAAAGGAATAAAATGTTCAAAAACACATTTCAATCAGGATTTCTGTCAATATTGTATAGCATTGGCAGTAAACCTTTACAAATATGGGATAAAAAGGTTCGCAATGGGCATATCAAACGAATTACGGATAGTGATATACAGAGCTTAGTTTTAGAAATAGTTGGTACAAATGTGAGCACAACCTTTGTAACATGTCCGGCTGATCCCAAAAAGACATTAGGAATTAAACTGCCATATTTGGTAATGATAATAAAAAATTTAAAAAAGTATTTTACATTTGAGGTGCAGGTAAGTAGTGCATAATAACTTTATAGCACATAGATAATGCAACACGTTTTTCATTACAGGTGCTGGACGATAAAAATGTGCGTCGACGTTTTAGAGCGAGTAACTACCAATCAACTACACGTGTGAAGCCTTTCATTTGTACAATGCCAATGCGACTGGACGAAGGATGGAATCAAATACAATTTAATCTATCCGATTTTACAAGACGTGCTTACGGTACAAACTACGTAGAGACATTGCGAGTGCAAATACACGCAAATTGCCGCATTAGACGTGTATACTTTTCAGATCGTCTATACTCAGAAGAGGAGCTTCCGCCCGAATTTAAGCTTTTCTTACCAATTCAGAAGCTACAGAAAGTCGCTCACACTGCTTAGTAGTGTACGCACATCATGGTGAAAATAAGTTTTAAAATGAGGCGTAAACACATCAGTCAACTAAGTTTTAGATACTGTTGTTTTGGCAACGGAAAATTATACAAAAAAACAATAAAGGAATCGATATGCGCCTGGATTAACGTGGAGTATGTATGTATGTGCCCTTTCCTTAAGTCGTACATTATGAATCATGAAAATATTTATTTATTTATTTATTGATGTCTAAAATCTAAATCGATTCCCTTTTCGCGTTTAAGCTCCAATAACTGATCACAGAAGTCAAGGCAATGTATTACAGTTATTTAGGAAAATATTACGCAAAATACACCAAAACAATTTCGCATGACATAAAAGTGGGTTTCTTGCTCGTGCTACTTACCATAAAGGAACTTTTAAACACATACATGAGATGTTTATCAACAACACCACTTTTACTTTTCTATAAGTTATTAACTATATTTTTTTTCTAGTACAATAATGTTAAAAAATAAAATAAAAAATTATACTATAATCGTATGAAAAACATAATTATGAGATTGGTCAAGCATTGCTGAGGACGTGGGTGGTATCTACCCCACCTTTCTCATTCACATCTTTAGCTATTTCCTTCATAACGTTGAACAATTCAAGTTCCGATCCTTCGCTTATTTTCGACAGGTTTTCTTTGCAGCGTTTTGAAGCCTGTAAAAAAAAAAAAAAAATAAATAAATAAATAAAAAAAATAGTGATAAATTTTGACTCATATACATAGAAAATCAACGCGTAACAACCCTGTAGTAAAAATCCGCAATGAATCCTTAATGAATCACTGATGCAATTCACCTATGACGAGGAGGCATCAGTGAATACTTTCATATTAAGACAGATTAATTTTTCATATAAATGGTTTGCTTTCCTCAGAAAAAAAAAAAACAAGAACAAATAAAAATAAAAATATACTGAGTTATGACGACAGTGATGAATATTCAACAAAGAATCATCACTGATCCTTCAGCAGGGAAACAAATTTACTGCAGGGAAATACGCACAGAAATACATACATACATATACATATCTATGTTTTAATAGGTTAACATACCTGAATACACAGAGCCTTAGTTAAATTAATTTCGTGTTGTGCTGTTGGCAGGTTCATATTTGCGGCACGCGATGAGCGTGACAAAGTAACTACCATCGCATAAATGTCTATTGCTGAATTGGCCAGCCGAGTTAACAAAAACTGTTCATTAATAATATTTTTGCCATATTTAACAATGAGACCTTCCACGGTTTTGCCAAACATTTCTATGCACGCACTTGTGCTCTTAGCATATGGTTGTAATTCTGATACTACATGGGGTGTGAAGTCAATTGCGCCAAAACCAATCGAAGATGAAACTCTATTGGTCAGTTCACTCGATAGCACTCCAAAGTTGCTGATGGGATTTTTCAAAGCTCTCTGCAAATTTTGCAAATTTGTTGCAGCATATTGAATGCCGGTAAGCGCTACGAAGAGACGCATAATATCGTTAGCCCCTTCGAAGATACGGAAGATTCGCAAATCACGCATTACACGCTCTAAACCAGCTTCCTTCATGTAGCCCATACCACCAAGTATTTGAATGGCTTCATCACAAACATACCAAGCACATTCAGACGCAAAAACTTTGGATATTGCCGCTTCCAAATGATATTCCTTGCTACCTTTGTCCATATTTTGGGAAATAGCGTAGGCCATTGATTCGGTGGCGTATTGCAGAATATTCATTTGTGACAGTTTTTCTTGTATGCTACCGTATTCCTTGATTTTCTTACCAAATTGCACACGATTATTTGCATGTTCAACTGCTTTTTCAATGCACCTTCTCATTGTACCAGCCATTGTTGCTCCCATACCGAATCTTCCATTGTTTAATATCTGCATGGCCACCTTAAATCCTTCACCTTCTTCGCCAAGAACATTTTCGATGGGAATCTCAACGTTTTCAAAATATACCTCGGTTGTATTTGAATGCTTAATGCCCATTTTCTTCTCGGGTGGTCCACTGGTGACGCCACCAAAAGCTCGCTCCACAATGAAAGCTGTTATCTATAACCAACATTTTAAGTTGAAACAAAAATATTAATTTTTTTTTAACGCAAACCAATCAATTACAGATTAAAACTTATAAAGAATAATCGTCATCTAAGAGCGATGGAAATAATTAAGGTACCTTATCTTTTTTCTCTCCTGTTTTTGCATCAATTTGTTCTGTTTGCGCAAACACTGTCATAACTTCAGCTATACCTCCGTTTGATATCCAAATTTTAGAGCCATTTAAAATATAATGTTTGCCATCATCACTCTTTACGGCACGCGACCTTATCGAAGCAGCATCTGAACCTGAACTAGGTTCGGTAAGAGCAAAACATGCATATGTTTTTCCCGTAGCTAATTTAGGTAGATACTTTTCTTTTTGTTCTTTTGTACCAAATAGCATAATTCCCTTAAACCCAATACTTTGATGGGATCCCAGTGTAATGCCAACACCCAAGTCATTGGCACCCAGTATTTCACACATACGAGCATATTGTGAATTATTAAGGCCTAATCCTCCGTACTCTTCTGGCACTTGAATACCAAATGCTCCAAACTCCCACAAACTATCGAGTATTTCTGGAGCTATCTTTGAATTTTCGTCGTTTTTCGTCGCGTCATTTACTTCCTGGAATTACAGTATTCGCTAATTATACACTTTTCCTTTAAATACATATATTAGGGCTCATAAAATTTTAACTTTTAAATTTTTTCCATCTGTCGTTTATTGCTTAAAGAATGTGTTTACTTACTGCAAAGAATTTCTCAAATGGATCTGCTAAGCTCGCAGTAAGCTCTTTCTGATCACTTTGCAAAACATCGGGATATGGAAAAACTTCTTGTGCAGCCAATTTTCCGCGAAAAATGTTCATCATGAAGGAGGAACTTGTTTTCACCGATGTTGGTTTCGCGTCATTTTTAGTTTGTTGCGGAGCCGCTTTGGCTTGAGCTGAAAAGTATCTGAATATAAGGGATGGTACATGTGAATTATTATCTATTACAGACAAATAAATATATTACTTAAATCTAAGTAAAGTTTGACTTTACGACTAGAATACGAAATTTATATTGCACAAATACATTTTTAAACAATAAAATGATAAATAAAAATTCGTACATACATATATATATATGCAATTACATCGTACGACCTTGATACAAATTAACACATACGTAATTTTGTTTTGCCTGTCGACCTTTGGACTTTAGACCCCGCAATAAGTCTTCGTCATAATTACATATAAACATTAAAGATTCAATGATCTAAATTCATTTTGTGCAAAATGATGCACACCCTTTATCTCCTGTTTGACTGTTTTTGTAACTTAAACAGTGCACATATCCTTTACTTGTCCTTTAGGTTAAAGGTTAATCTGATCTTTACCTTCAAAAATTATATTTAACGACATAATTTCTATAGGTACTCACTTTAAGTTTAAATTGTTTAAACGTGTAATTGTCAAGATAGTACGGTTTCTCATCATTTTTAAAAGTATAGCAGCGCAAACAAAACACTTGTAGAATGTGTTATTTTTATTTAGTAGGATGTATAAATAGTTATGTTATATAAATATCGTTTCGGTCAAAAATCGATATTTTACTTCAATTGAGTAAGAAAGCGCCTTCACTTGCTTGTAAAACTGTCTTACCATACCAAGATATTTCTGTTAAAGCAGTGAATTGGCAATCCATTGTCAGCTGATGTTAACATTTGTTGCGTTTCCAACTACCATATCGCACACTAAATCAAAAAGCGTTACAACTCAAAATTTTTCGAAATCGGGTTTCTTCCATAAATTGGTACACAGAATATATCTCTAGCGGCTGCCAAAAATGTTTTCCATCAGAGTCTTTTTTAACTGAGAAATAACTATTATACGTAGCCTTTTCCCATATCATTGCCTATAAAAATTAAAGTTTTTTGCCTCCTGAAAATTTTTGAGTTGTAACGCTTTTTGATTTAGTGTGCGATATGTGTATACGTACTTCCACAGAAGAGTGAAAATTGATAGAGCAAAAATGATAGTTCATCTTGTTGTTGTTGTAGCCACGAAGACACTCCCCGAAGGATTTGGGGAGTGTAGGGGATGTGACAGTCCTTTGCCGGATAAATCCGGTACGCTCGGGTACTAGTCCCTTCTGACACTAGCCCGACTGTCGTGCGAACGATTTTTTTGGCCATAATCAACCTTCTAGGCCGGTGGATTTTAGTCGCCTCTTACGACAGGCATTCCTTACCACGGGTATATTCTAAGCCCCCTAACCCGCTGGGGCAATGTCTGCCATGACAGTTCATCTAGCTCACTTTGCTAATTTTTACTGAAGGGATATCCATTAGCAAATGTTGCCAGTGAGAAGAAACGTCAAAGCATCTATCTGTTTTATAAAAAGTAAGCAGTAAATTAAACTAGTTATTTTGATTTAATAAATAGGAAATTAAAAAAATAAGCAAATTTATGCCAAAACATTAGACTAACTAATTTTTTGTATCCATTTTTTTTTTAATCATGGACTCCATGTACTCATGCATGAATGAACAAATAAGAGAATTTGCACTCAGCGGTACCGCTATGCGTTCATCCAAAATTTGACAGAATCAGCTGATTTAGTGGCGTAGTAACATAAATTCACTTTCACACAGTTACTTTCCCGGTTATCTAAATATTAAAGATAGTGTGCGATTAATGTGAATTTATATTAAAAAAAACTATTTTAAATAAAGAAAAAAGAAGTGTCGCGTATTTATTTGTGTGAATAATAGTTCAATAAAGGTATTTTTTGCATTTTTGCAAATTTTATTTCTCGTCGATAACGTAGGTGAATATGGCTGAGTGCACAATCTTCTTTATTTGAATCATGATGCATGCATGCTACGTACTACAAACGGCTGTTCAACTGGCACGACAACTACGTTTTACTTTGGAAATTTGAATTTTACTTTTGAACTGTTATTAGCCGAGTTTTTATTTTAGCACAGATGTATACTATGATGTATACATATGTGCTAAAAGAAAAACACGGCTATTAAGATAAAATAATTCTGAAAGCATAGTTGTAGGCGCAAATTATAATCAGACCAAGGTCACAAGTGTCGTATGTAGTACAAATTGATTTTTAGTGCGTTCACATATGCTTATTTTCAACACTTTATTTTTATACTCAGCTGTACTAGTACACAGAGTATTATAGTTTTGATTTCCTAACGGTGGATTGTAACAGAATGAAATAATCGAGATAGATATAGACTTATATATATCAAAATGATCAGGGTGAAAAGAGAAATCGATTGAGCCATGTCCGTCCGTCTGTCCGTCCGTCCGTCTGTGAGCACGATAACTCGCGCAAAAATTGAGATATTTTGATGAAATTTGAAATGTAAGTTGGTATCAAGACAGGAACGGATGGTATTGAAAATGGGCGAAATCGGACCATGACCACGCCCACCTCCCCTATATAGTAAAAATCGGAAATTTTGTATCTCAGTCACTAATAGAGCTAGAGTAATAAAATTTCACACACATATTGAGCTCAGGCCCTTATGAAGAAATATGGTGAAATTTTGGAAAATGGGCGGTGCCACGCCCACTTATTAAGGGGCAAACATTGAAAGTTTTATGAGTCATAACTCAGAAACCGTTGAAGATATATCGATGAAATTTGGTAGGCGTGATGTACTTACCTAGGCAAATGTTTGGACGAAAAATTGCCAAAATCGGTTGACGACCACGCCCACTTTTATATATGGGTATTATAAAGTGACCTAATAAAAGCATTTTAAGCGATATCTCTGTCAAATATAAAGATATATCATTGAAATTTTATGGAAGGTGTCCAACTATGGACATAAAACAAAAAATACAAAAATGTTGGAAAATGGGCGTGGCACCGCCTCCTTTTAGAAGCAGGAATATACGAGATTTCTGAGCCCATAACTCGACAAATAATCGATATATTATGACGAAACTTGGTCTATACACTTTCACTACTTGTAGTAATACATGTTCAAAATTTTACCAAAATCGGTTGACGACCGCGCCCACTTTTATATATGTGTATCATAAAGTGGACTAATAAAAACATTTTAAGCGATATCTTTGTCAAATATAAAGATAATTCATTGAAATTTTGTGGCATGAGTTCTACAATAGATCGGAAACAAAAAATAGAAAAATTTCGGAAAATGGGCGTGGCACCGCCTCTTTTCAGACAAAGGAATCAACGAGATTTCGGAGCCCATAACTCGACAAATAATTGAGATATTATGACGAAACTTGGTTTATACACTTTTATAACTTGTGTTAATAGACACGCAAAAATTTATTGAAATCGGTTTATGACCACGCCTACTTTTTAACAAAGATATTTCTGGAACACCCTTTGGGAATTTGTAACAAGACTTCTTTGTAACTAGAAGTCATAAAGGAATGAAATTTTGCACAAAGAATAATATTCATAAGCGTAGTTGGATGACTGATAAAAATGTTGAAAACGGGCGCGGCTACGCCCACTTTATGCGGCACTCGCTTTATATAAAATACACCCTATATCGAACAAACGCAAACAAACAATGAAAGTATACAGCTGAGTATCTAATGTTCGATTCCACTCGAACTTAGGCTTCCTTACTTGTTAATATTAATTTTTAAATAAAAGCACTGTTTCCGCGATAGAGCTAATTTATACTTTTAAAATGGTACCTTATTTACTAATTTTTGTCCCATATGTGAGCAGAAAAAGGTATACTAACAAAAAACAACAATTAGTAAAAATATATGATACTAGCTGACCCGGGCCGGCAGACGTTGTTCTGCTAAAATTTATTCCCATGAAGCCTAAAGAAAAGTCTTTGATTACCGTATTGCTAACCATTATCTTAGAGTCCATCTTAATGACTATAAAATATATATAAATTTATAGTTATATTCGCCGCGACAAACCTACTTCCCCCGATCCCTATCTCTATCTCAATCCCTATCTCTATTTCGGTCTCAATCTTAATCTCAATCTCAATCTTTATCCCTATCACCATCCCTATCCCTATCCCTACCCCTATCCCTATCCTTATCCTTATCCTTATCCTTATCCTTATCCCTATCTCTATCTCTATCCCTACCCTTTCCCTATCCCTATCTCTATCTCTATCTCTATCTCTATCTCTATCTCTATCTCTATCTCTATCTCTATCTCTATCTCTATCCCTATCCCTATCCCTATCCCTATCCCCATCCCTATCCGTATCCCTATCCCTATCCCTATCCCTATCCCTATCCCCATCCCTATCCCTATCCCCATCCCTATCCCTATCCTTATCCTTATCCCTATATCTATCCCTATCCCTACCCCTATCCCTATAGCTACCTACCTTTACCTTACTGGGACCGTCGATCACCATCCGGGCCCACTACTTTAGCCATCTCTGGAAAACAGCCTTAGAAATCACAATGACAATAGCTGTATGTGGAAGCCTGCTCAACGCTTTTCATTTGCTACCAATATTGCCCAGAAACTTTCCAGGGTCACTCGGTCCCACGTTTTAACCCATATCTGGGAACCCGGCCTAGGTATCGCAATGAAAATAACTTTATGTTGAAGGCCTGTTCAACACCTTTCATTTGATACCAATATTGGTCGAAGACTTGCTGGATCGATCTGGGTCTTCATTTAGGCCTGTATTCCGAGAAGCTTCCTTTTTTTCGAAATTCTATATACCCTACTATGTGCACTAACACCACATGAATCTACTGTGAATATTTCATAAAGAACGGATGGTTACTTTGGGAGTTTATAAAGGACACACATCCACAGATGCACACATACACACATACACACCGATTTTTCCAATTTTCGGACTTTTCCGGAGAGATTTTCCAAAATTTTCTTCCGTACGAACCATCTCCTCGAGAATACGAACAACTGACAAAAAATTTTACAGAAATCGGCCCAGCCGTTCTCATCTGATGAGGTTAGTAACATTTTTTACACCATTTTTATATATATATATATAGACATAACTTTAGGGTGGCCAAAAATTAAAAAAAAATGCTGTAAATATTTGTGTCAATAATTTATTATTTACATTTCAGTTGTACGAAGCTTACAATTTGTCCCGCAAGTTTAATTGATAAATATTTTAGAAGAAGTTGAAGAATCGGAAGAATGATCAAAATCTATTTTCGCATATGAGTCATTATTTTCTGTTTTCTTGATAGACAGATTGGATTCGCTTTTCGGTATGTCCTTATTATTTTTGGTACTGCATTGTGGCAAATCTAATTTTGCATAATATAATTCATGGCAATTCGCACTGTTAGGTGAAGACGTAATAGGTATATTTATAAGTGTTGCTTTATGGTCATTTATGGTGGAGTCAACTAAAGAGCTGTTCTTTTCCTTGTTTTCCTTATTGGTTATTAACTGTTCTTCTTCCGTAAATCGCGTATTCGATGCTGAAGTGCATCCGCTTGATATTATTCCATATGGCAGTGATGTGCTTGGAGAACCGGAGTTTTTATCAAGACTTCTTGGCTGGGATGATTTATTTAGTTCTTCGGTCAATGGTGTTGCTGCTGCTGTAACGCCAACTTCATTTTTATTATTTTTATGGCCTTCGCATATATTTTTCGAGCTACTTATGTCATTGAAATGTTGTGTTTGCTTTGTAGGTAAGTTCTTATTCTCGACATAACACAACAATGGATTTGGATGATTTGAATTAGCATCTGTCATTCGACTTTTTTGTAATGAAAGATTAGAATAAAGTGAGGAAAGACGCGCCATGTTATCGTTATGTATTGCTGAGTTATCGTGCTTATTCCTCTCAACAGACCCGCCGTTTGTTTCATTAATTCTATCGTTTTTACCACCTGTGACAAGTTCGATGATTGGCTGTTGCTTTTTTATAATTTCATCGCTAGATATGCTTTTTTCTTGATTTGCATTTATAAATTCCTTGGATTTCGCTCTGCTATCCACTGAAATATCATTAGCCCTTGGAATTTTTGAAATGTTTTCGTTGTTAACATCTGAACAAGAATTTGAGAAATTTACAGGTTTCATCGCCAAGTACCCGCTTTCCTCGCTCCGTTCTAACGGTTTTATGGATGATGCAAAATTATTTTGTGATTTTGCAGCAAAAGGAACATTATTAAAGTCATTTAACCGAATTTCAGAATTTTGTTCATTAACAGCCGCTGTTGATTTGTGAGCTTTATGATTTGAGCTTTTTGAGAAATCGATCTCCATCAAGTCGCTCATGCAATCCACAGGCGGTTGATGATTTTGTATCAATAAGGGAGCACTCGTAGACTTTTTATTACAATTGGTATTCCAATCCCACTTATGTCCAACATCTTCGCCACCTAAATTTAAGCTATTATTGCTTATACAGCTTTGGTTGAAGCGCGATTTGGGAAACGGAACAGCAAGTTGTAGATCTGATTTTGGAATTTTAGCTCGAGACCCGACTGAAAAGGCTCGAGTTCGGAGTGTAGTCGCTTCCTGCGCAATATCATTGGAGTAGCCCAATCGTTTGACTTTACTCTTTTCGAATTTACTTCCAATGGAATATGATCTTTTAGGACATTCCATCCTGAAACGAAATGTGCGTGGTTTAGGTTTAGTAGGAAGAAAAATTAAAGGTAGTCGTTTTGGCTTGAAATATATAATAAACTAGATAAAGAACGATAGTGATATTTTAATTATATGCATGTATGTATATTTAAGTTGCTTACCGGTCAAATTCATTGTCTGTGGTAAGCACAGCTGAACGCATTTTGGTAATTAAGTCCGATGTTATTATGGAGTTTTGCGAATTTACGGAGTCGCCCAAACCAATACATTTTCCTTCTTGTGACTTATTGTTCTCGGTTGAGTCCAAGGGGTAAACCACTGGTGCCATAGAAATATACGACTCCTTGTGATAACTTGCATCTAAATAAGTAATTTTAAGATTTTTTTTTACATTATATGTAAATAAAATTGTGTTGTGTTACTTACTATCGGAGTTCATTAGATCATCTGAGTTTTCTTCTGGTATTGGATTTTCAGCTGACCTAAAAATACGGAAGTAATTGGTATAAAATAGAAAACATGTTTGCGAGCTTTTTTAGTTTTCAAATAAACCAAAATTTTAAATGAATTGCCACAATAACAAACAACACCTACTTGAAACGTAGGGGTAGGTAGTTTCCACTTTCCTCCTGTTCGTCCATTTTAACTGTTTCTCTTTTTTCAGCACTTCGAAATGGTGAAGAAATTTGAGTAGCCATATTATAGCGTGGAAGTATGAGAGGATGGTGTACCATTGAGCAGCTGGAAGAACTTACAATATTTGCCGATTTAAAATGTTGACTGTTTTCCCGAATTCTCGTGGGAAAGCTGTCACATCTACCTCGTGCCACCGGGTTATTGTTTGCTGAAAGTAATAAAACGTAAGTACATACATATACATAAGTGCCTAGTACATACATATGTGTAAAGAATGCAATTAAATTTACCTAGATAACTATATTTAATATAGATGTCTATATATGTATGTACATATGTACATATGTCGGTATAAATAAGTTTACCTGACTGGTTAATATTATAATTTTTGTTCTCCGGATTAATGCATCCCATTTCCATAGCAATGGTTGATTTGGATGTCTCTGTTACTGATGACGACCTTTTCCTCGTGCTATCCCCGTAAGCATCAGTTCTGACCGACATAGCACTAAAACAAGTAACAACATTTAATCATGTACGTATGTGTATGTATGTATCTACAAATGTTTATTTGAATTTTGTTATATAAATGTATTTATCATTGTGCAAAAAAGTACATGTTTAGCATTAAAAGCATAACTTGCATATATACCTTGAAATCATTTTGTGCATACTTTGCGCTACCATTGGATCGTCTGTCTCCATCCATAGCTCGCCGGGCCCGATTATGCATTGACGACCAACTTCCATATAAAATAAGCAGTGAGAATCGCCACATCTAAGAAAAAGTTTAAAGCTTCATTTATTAGAGTACCCAAATAAATAAAACATGGAATGTTTGTCATAAAACATCTAAACGGAAAACGTGTTATTTAACGGGTGATGCGTACATACATACATACCTTCTAATTGTTTTAAGAGGAATTTGGATGTCTGTTGCTCTAATAACACCAGACGATGACTTTTCAGAACCAATCCTTATAAATGTAACACACTTCGGAGATAAGCACACGTGATAGTTTCCAATAAGTTTTCTTTCCTCCGCCAAGGTTTTCTTTTGCATTACAACTTGCCAAACTTGATCTTATTGCAAAAAAAAAAAAAATAGAAAAACAATTGTATGATATACAATTTTTAATTCAGATGAATGTTTATTTTGTGAATAAAGATTTTTTGCAAGCTACATACATATGTACATAATATGTATGCACATATATGTAATCATGACTATACATATATGTGTGTATGTGTACACCTAAGATCGCTACTTACCAAAAGTCGGAAGATATGAATCATTTTTATTGCATACGCTGCGTTGAAGCGACAGCAAAGCTTTCAACCATTTTAACATTTCTTCTTCACTATCCAGTACCATGTCGAATCCACCATCTTTCGTTGCAATCGCTATTACGTAGTCATGTTTGGTGTCAAACCTTCGATTTATATTTAGGCAGTTTTCCAATTTCACAACACGTTTGGGTGCTGTACCAGACTTAAACTTTTTTATGCTACCATAGTACTCCAAACGAGCACCATCTCCACATGTGTCCTGATATAATGCAAAGAATTTCTTTTTCATTGTATTCAATTTCTTTTGATATCCGCATAGTATTAACCCGTCATCAACGTTCGCTTCAGATTGTTTCGACATCTTAACCTTAAACCAAAGAACATATTTTAGTTATTAATATAGATTTTCATTAGAGTGGTACGGCGTCAAGCGGGAATATATTTGGATGTTTCAACCGTCTTGTGAGCACAATTAGCTTTGGATAAGGGATTTCCATTAGTGCTACGTCGGTAATACATATTGAATGCAGCTGATGTAGGTCAAGAACTCCAGCTACACTCTTCAGAACTAGTGGGGTTTGTTTTTCAGTTAGAACAACATGACTAAAGTTTTACAGTACAAATGGCTTAAGAAGTACCATTTGCAATGGGAACAATGAAATATGTATGCAAAAAGGTTTTAATTTTCTTGCCATGTTGGAGCATAAAGGGTTTTTTTATGAATAGTCTGCAAAGGAAGTTGTGACGTATAGTTTCTTTTCAGTAGCGGCTGAAGTCCGCTAGAGTATATATTCATATCTGAATATACATACATATGACCGTATGTACTTAAGGTGATATTGCCCTGGGTGGCGTAACCGATGCTAGATATTCCATCATTGACAACATATCCCTTTTTGTACCTGAAGAATATACATATATATATAGAGGCATAACATTTATAAAAAGGGGGTTTATTACTTGTTTTCAAATTGTTTGTTAGTTTATATGACATGATATGTGGTCATCTCAATTACGTTGTAGGCAAAAAAGTGAGGTTAAATTTGAAATTTTTTTCTACTTTGCCAACAATTAACTCAAAAACTACAAAGCCCCGGAGGCAATTTATTTGATCAGAGAAGCTCGTCTAAACACCGCCATTACTATCATAACCCAGTTCCAGAGGATAGGAAATTAGATTTTTCCTGTTCTCGACACAATTTCCCCGCTTCAACTTTATTATTTGCTCCACTTGTGCAACCTTCTATTGGACTAAATGGAACATAAGAATTCTATCTGTACAGAATAGGTCTCCACATTCCGGATCACCCGCATGTGGTAAATGCTTACAGAACACCAACGCGATTGATGTTCTCATGGAGCCCCGTTAAATAAATTTAATTCCAATTATAGAATTTTTTGCTTAAAAGGCATTTTAGCTGTCTGAAACCATATCAACCTAGGAGGACGTTCCATGTGGAGATCAGTTTTCTTCACAATCAAATTTTTCACGTGCCCTTGAAGTCAAGTCAAATTAGGTCTATGCCATTACTGCCCGAGCACCTGTAATTTTCAATGGTTCAATTAAATAGTTCAACTCTGAGAAAATAATGAAAGGATATTTCTGACCTTATTCCTAAGGTTTTACAGGTTTAATGAATGGCCGTCGATGGGTGTTAATCAACAAAAACACATTGCGTTGCAAAAAAAAACAAGATTTTCTACCTACCATATACACACATTTACAAGTGTTGAACTGATATGATTTTATGTAAATTATGTGGCAAACTCCGTTTTTTATTAATGTTTTCTTGTTTTTTTTTCCTTTTTTGTATTTTGCTACCACTTAGAAGAAAGCAAATAACATATGTAGAAAAACATTGGTAAACTACTACACATCCAAGACCAATCCAAACAGGTCGTCTTATGTGAAGCAAAATAGGTGATACAGTTAGATGGCGTCTTTCAAGAATGTCAAAAGCAGAGAAAACGCGAGCGAACACACAACCGAACACACAAACGCACAACCATGATTCAAAAATAAAGGTTTTCGCATGACGACATACCTTCATACATAGTGGGGCCAGAAGTGCCATGCAAAGAGGAATGTAGAAGAATTTGACAGATTCGGCCCCTATGTCGACGTCCAAACACGGAGACACGAAGTTGAGCAACCCGCTGCTTTTGTTTGTTTGTGGGTGAGAAGGAAACGAGGAAAGGAGGGGGGCACCAAGTCGTCGGTGCTCGGACAACACGCTTTGTGCAGCAATTCTTATCGCCAGTGACCAATCAGAGCGTTCGAAGAATGCCAGAACAAAACATAATGAACAAAAGTTGGCCAGCGACGAGTTGATGAGTTTGGACAAATGGAAGACAGAACAGCGGCACAAAAGAGAATCGTTGGATAATTTCGCGGCAGAGTTGCTGTGTTTGGACACGGACTATGGAAATACTAGGGTGCGTGTGTGTGTGGCATATGTCAACAAAAAAAATGCTTATGTTCGTGTGTTTATGAAGATTGAAGAAGAAGTCAGCTGATCTTATGCATTCTCCTTTATTGTTCCTCCATGCGCACAACCGAACACACAAGCAATTTCCACGAAAAACACGTGCAAGAATGCAAAATCAAAACAAAAGACAATAGTTTGACATAAGCTACAAACTCGCGTAAGAAGAGCTACTCTCCCTTGCATGGACCTTCTATAGTTAGGTTATGTACATATCCTGTGTTTTGTATAATTTGCGACTTTGTTTTTGAGCGTTGCCATTCCTTCGTGTGATCCAACGTTGCTTATCATCAATAAACATAAGGCGCATGTTACACAGGCAATATTTATTGTATACAATATACATCCATCTTCAATAAAATTTGTGGTTGTAAAAAATATGACAGAGGGGGGTGTTAGCTAAGTAAAAAAAAAATAATAATAGAGACTAATAATCTATACAGATGAAAATATAATATATGTAAACTGTTCAAGAAATTTAAATTTGATAATTATTACTAACAGTAATCCAATCATTTCTTAATACATACAAATTAACAAAATATTTATTTTTATGAATAGAAAGCAGTATTTTACGCTAAGTTTTTGCGGTGGCCAAGGTTTCTTCAGGTCGAGTTGCGACTGCAAGCTGGCATTGCATATTGACATACAAAAAATATAAAAATGTTGTTTGTTGATTTAGAAAAATGTTGCTTTGTTGATTTAGAAAAATGTTGCTTGTAGTTATTAACCCTTCACTCCCACATTAATCAACAAACATAAGGCCCTAGGCCACTTACAATCTGGATTGTTAAGCGGTGTATATGGGTGAGTATCGGGTGATTGACGAAAATATCAAAAAGTATACTATAAATAGTATATAGTGATTTTAGTTGCCACGAGCCCGACAACAAGTACGTATAGCACGACGACTGCCGATTGCACTAACACACACAAAAAACACTCACATATAAACACTGCTTGACATGCGAGATTGTAAGTTGCCAAGGGCCTATACAATGGGCCATATTAATAAAATCCAAGCAAATGCTTTTACTCAAAATTTCAGAAATTTGACATTAATTTGTATGAACCAAATTTCAAAATTTGAGTAAAAGGTCAAAAATCTTAAGCAAAAGCAAATGCTTGGCTTTTATTAATATGACCCAATGTTGCTGTTATCATCCGAAATTTCACTCAAGTACAGATACATAATAAAATTTTATTTATTTGAATCTTTCATAATTTGTCCATATTTAACTTTTTTAATTTTGAATTTGAATTTTGTAATTTTCGCAAATTGCAAACATATTGTTTTTTCATCAGGTGTTTTGCTGCTGGATAAATGTGATGGAAAAAATTTGTTGAGCAGCCTCTGACAAAAATAAACGTCATTTGTTCTCTCATTTTCCTCTTCTGCAATTTTTTTTGCGTAAAATAATGGAAAAAGCGGATATTTGTTACAAAATTGGAACAAATTGCTGTGCGCGTATACACATATACAAATTTCAACGAGTAACCACTAATTTACTCGCTTTAACCGAACCGACTCAAGTACTACACCTTTTTAGGGTTAACAATTTGCACATCTGTGATTTTGTAAGAATTCAACGAGTGATTTGCTTTGCATTTTGTTTATTAATAGAAAAGTAATAAAATACATATTTATAACACCGGTATGTTTAAGAGAAAGCTAGATAATGTTGTTCACAAATGTGCGGTACGTCTTTTAGACGATGAGAATGTGCTGGAATACGACATTTTGGTTAGTAAATAAATGAAGTACTACGTATTTACAAATATATATATGAATGTATACATATTTCGTGGATGTACATAGGCATATATGTGCATATACATATATACACAGCAAAGTGAAACTTCTAATTAGAACTTGAATGTTTGTTTTTACTATTGTAGGAAAGTTACAAAGGAAAATTCCTGTTAGACCAACTCTGTCAACATTTGGAGGTAAAGGAAGCAGATTATTTCGGTTTGCGATACGTGGATTCTGGGAAGCAAAGGGTAGGAAAAAAATTCTATTTTGAAATTGTCTAAATACCTATTATTATATATGATCCACAGCAATGGCTGGATTTGGAAAAACTTATAACAAAACAATGCAAAGGTTAATAGTCATAAGAATTTATAATACGTCGCCTATAATAATATACATGCTCATTTTAGATGTCCAACCTTTAGTATTCTCATTCCGAATTAAATTTTATCCAGCGGACCCATTTCATTTGAGCAGAAATGTCCGAATTTTGTTATATAAGCAACTGAAACGCGACTTAATGCATGGCCGTCTATATTGTTCAAATGATGAGATTATAGCTCTTGGTGCTTTGATAGTACAAGGTAAAAAGGTTTAAAACAGTGCTTTAAAATCTTAATGCTAGATAAATTATTTATTAATATCCTAATGTATGGATACTAACCAAAATTACTGAAATAACACATTTGCTTTGACCTTTACAGAAGAATTGGGCGACTATAATCCAAACTTTCCAACTGATGATTATGTATTCAATCTTGAGTTACCCATTAGGCAAGCAGATTCCATAGAAAAGAAGATTGTCAATAAACACATGCGACGAACCCCCGGACAAAACCCCATGGTGGCAGTAGACGAGTTTTTGAGAATAGTACGCAGTCTTGAAACATACGGTGTTGAACCACATAATGTTAAAGATCAGCAGGGTTGTCAAATGTATATTGGAATTAACTTTTCGGGTATAAATGCATTTGTTGCCGGTAAGCGTTCACAGCATATACGTTGGAGTGAAATACGAAAATTGAATTTCGAAGGAAGAATGTTCATAGTCCATACAGCACATACAGATGCGAGCAGAGAAGTTGTGCGTGTACTTACTACATGTATTTTGAAACAAACTTTTTTAATATCATATATTTTATTGTACATTTTCTCCAGAAAAAACAAGCTTACGGATTCAAATGTACATCTGGTGCTGCATGTCGTTACCTTTGGAGATGTGCGATTGAACATATGCTTTTCTTTACGTAAGTTTCGGAAATTAAACATTAGTTTTAGCTTATACACATATACTTATGTATTTCTATTTTTGTACTTTTCTAGGCTTCCAAATTGTCACAACACTTCTGTTAAATATGGTGGTGGAATATTTTCGCGTGGCGCTAAATTTAAATATACTGGTCGAACAGAAAGGGAAATTTTTAACGATATTATCTACGCATCCAACTACCAATTAGAGGGCAATGATGCTGAGAATGGAAAAAAATCTAGCAGCGTACCAGTTACGCCATCAAGTCCAAAAGGCGATTTGTTTTATATCCGTAATTGGAATTTTAAAAACCATTTTTTTTAAGCTTACGGTTAAGTTAAGAGCATCAATACTAATAAAATGTTAATTTCATATTACACAGGTTACAACAGTTTGCCGCGTTCGGAAATGTACAAACCCGATGAATATAATTTTGATCGGCATAAATCTACAATTGAGCATGCAAATTTAATGGAAATCCAAAATGGATATAATATGCCACAAACTCAAACCTCATTTGTAAAAAATATTAATAGTAATGAAGATAGCTACATCGACAATCACTATAGCAGAGCCACTCATCACAACAACGTTTGCATAGGGGACAATATGGGTCCAGCAGCAGCAGCAGCAGCTTGCGTTGCTCCGATTACTCATATCTCTGGTAATGAAGAGAAAAGTGGTGCGGATATTGGGCAAGATTGGTGCAGTAAGAAGATACGCCATGCGAAAAATCCACGAAAATTCCACATAATACGATCATTTCTTCCATCACTAGCATTTGTTATTTTAACGGTGATCTTGTCGGCATCGTTTATATTTGAGTCGAGTACAGAGTTATTTGATTGTATACGAAATGCACCAGAAATGATTATTTTAAAAGATGAATATTATGTACCTTTCAAGAAATTTATACAAGATATGGTTTTGATGTAAAAGTAAAATAGTGAACAAAAGAGCACAAAAAAGGAACGCATAAAGCGCAACTTATGAAATACATACATATGTATGTATATAGATATATATTTATGTATTCTATAGTTATGCAATATGTTTTAACAAGTGAAAACTATGGTAAATAGTTCTAAATTTTTAAGTCTCATCATCAATGCAAACAACATACATACATACAATAACGAAAGGACATTTAATATAATAGCTGCTTTTATTCATATACTTATATACTTAAGAGTAAGTAGATACATTCATATATATGATCTCAAATTTAACTTAATCTTATTAAATACAAATGCAAGCGAGAAGATTGTGACTGAATGGGGAGTACAAAATTGAAGTCATCCTAAGTAGTCTCAAGAGTTTTGTTAGTAAAATTTATTTGAAACAAACACATACATACATGTATAAATATGTAAGTAAATTCCAAAGATCTCATTTAAGTATAAATTAGTTTAAAATTAAATATTAAGATGTGCTGATTAATCCAGTGTCAGTCTTGTCATGTTCAAGTTAAATAAATAATCTGGGCACCGACAAAAGGTAACCGCCGACGTTTTTGTCGCGACCCGCCGCAAAAGCCAGTTAAACGCACATATTTATTTTTAAGCAGCAAAATGCCAACTGACTTTTTATGATTTAGTTTAAGTTACATAAATATGAAAATCAACAGAATTTTTTATGATTTAGTTTAAGTTACATAAATATGAAAATCCACAGCATTGATGATTGACCAATTTTTAGATCAAAACTGAACGGCTTCGGCCAAAAGAAAGCTATATACTCTAGTCTAGAATCTAGTCTTACAATACATGATTGTAGAAATATTAAACAAAAAAAAAACAAGTAAGGAAGCCTAAGTTCGAGTGGAATCGAACATTAGATACTCAGCTGTATGCTTTTATTGTTTGTTTGCGTTTAATGGAAACACGTTGTACTCTATATAAAGTGAGTGCTGCATAAAGTGGGCGTAGCCACGCCCATTTTCCAAAATTTTTATCAGTTATCCAACTAAGTATATGAATATTATTATTTGTGCAAAATTTCATTCCTTTACGAGTTCTAGTTACAAAGATTTCACGTTAAAAATTCCCAAAGGGTGTTTCAGAAATATCTTTGTTAAAAAGTAGGCGTGGTCATAAATCGATTTCAATAAATTTTTGCGTGTCTATTACCACAAGTAATAAAAGTGTACACACCAAGTTTCGTCATTATATATAAATTATTTGTCGAGTTATGGGCTAAGAAATCTCGTATATTCCTGTTTCTAAAAAGAGGCGGTGCCACGCCCATTTTCCAAAATTTTTGTGTTTTTTGTTTTATGTCCATAGTTGGACTCCTGCCATAAAATTTCAATGATATATCTTTATATTTGACAGAGATATGGCTTAAAATGTTTTTATTAGGCCACTTTATAATACCCATATATAAAAGTGGGCGTGGTCGTCAACCGATTTTGGCAATTTTTCGTCCAAACATTTGTCTAAGTAAGTATATCACGCCTACCAAATTTCATCGATATACCTTCAACGGTTTCTGAGTTATGACTCATAAAACTTTCAATGTTTGCCCCTTAATAAGTGGGCGTGGCACCGCCCATTTTCCAAAATTTCACCACATTTCTTCATAAGGGCCTGAGGTCAATACGTGGGTAAAATTTCATCACTCCAGCTCTATTAGTTACTGAGATACAAAATTTCGGATTTTTACTATATAGGGGAGGTGGGCGTGGTCATGGTCCGATTTCGCCCATTTTCAATACCATCCGTTCTCGTCTTGATACCAACTTGCATTCCAAATTTCATCAAAATATCTCAATTTTTGCGCGAGTTATCGTGCGTACAGACGGACAGACGGACGGACATGGCTCAATCGATTTCTCTTTTCACCCTGATCATTTTGATATATATAAGTCTATATCTATCTCGATTATTTCATTCTGTTACAATCCACCGTTAGGAAATCAAAACTATAATACTCTGTGTACTAGTACAGCTGAGTATAAAAACGGTAGATGCTTAAAACAAAAAAAAAAAAGCTTGTAAACAAAGCCTGTTCGTCATGAACGCCACATTTCTAGTGAACAAAACTAAACTTTCTTTTTTTTGCAAAAGTATCAATTTAATCGTACGAATGTATTAAAAAATTATCTAGCAGAGTAATAAATACTCTGAATATATTAATCCAAAATATGTAAGAGAAGAGTTGCCATCTTTTTCAAAGAATAAATTTTTTTAAATGCATATACTTCACATACATACATGCATAAATAATTTTTACGCAGGCAACAAGCCAAAACAAAAAAATAAATAAAAAACTTAATTTCAAATAAATGCATTTTCATTAAAAAAAAAGATATTTAAATTATTCTCAGACATGCCAAACTAATTGGATCAATTAAGCTTTAAATTGCATCACTGAAGTTGGTATTCACACATATTTAATTAAATGAGCACACAATTAACAGCCAGTTTCACGAAAGAATTTAAGTTTAATTTAACTTTTTTTATTTGAATTTTTTTTATATGAAATCTGTCAGGGAAAAAATTATTTTTCACTTAAATTCTTTCGCGAAACTGGCTGTAAGTATTATATAATTAAATCCTAGTCAACTATTTTCGCTCCGCTCCAAAGTAGTAGCGAACGTGGTGTGAAAAATGTAGTTGGGCTCTCATGGCTGTTTCAATATATTACAGGATCTTGAGCTCAAAGTGATGGCTTCCTACGTGTTTTGGGTTATAGCGGCTCCTTTTCGATAAGGTTTCTGCTAGCTCTTAGCGCACTGGGTTCTGTCC
The DNA here is from genome assembly GCA_960531455.1 of Urophora cardui. Classification (NCBI taxonomy): domain Eukaryota; kingdom Metazoa; phylum Arthropoda; class Insecta; order Diptera; family Tephritidae; genus Urophora; species Urophora cardui. Next base: position 23,184,573 of record OY482674.1, on the reverse strand, counting down.
ATTCCCTGCAACCATATTGGTGACGCAACCTTGGTTAATCCTATTAACTAATACATTATCATTTTTTTACCTTGCAAAAAAAGGACATATTTGGGATTCACGATTTTTTTTTTTCAATTTTTATGGATTTTTGTATGACTTAAAATTTTACAATTTGATTGATAATACTACACACTAATACTTTTTTCATTAGATTAAAATTAAAATGCAGATCATACATACATGCATTATTAAATGTATGCATGTACAAATGTGTAACATTGGAAAGTGCGCCCGTAATTTCGGATTCAATAAAAATACTCGTACGTATGAATTACATACTAGCGTGCCCATCATCGTTTGATTTTGCAAATTTTGCTGGCGGTGGTGCAGCCAACTCGGCAATTGATGAGAATTCCATACGCTTTTTCAAAGAGCCAAGACTAGAAGGCGACTGTCTTTCATTATAAAAACTACTGAGATCGACCGGTGGTGTAATTGATGGTCTACGTAGTGATGCTGCTGCTGTACTATTATTGCCAGCGTCTGCCGGGTCTGATGATATGGAGGTGATGGGCTGAATACTAGACACAGCCAAGTCTATTGCACTAAAATTATATTTTAAATTAGCACTAGAATTGGTAACAGTACTTGGCGATGCAACACCACCACCACCACCGCCACTTTTCGTGGGTGTTAGACGACCGAGTGCTGCCGGCGATATTGATGCTTCACGACTGCGAGACGACGATGAGGTGGCCGCTGTGGATGCCGATGATGCTGACGATGATTTTGGCGGCTTCATCATCATTGCCGAAAAGGAATCCTTTTGCAATTTAAGCATAGCGGCAGGCGACATAAAGAAATTTGCATCGTGTTTACCATATTGCTGTTGAAAATAAGAATAGTCTGGCGTTTGCGGTTTGTTGTTGGTGTTGCCATGCGACGGAAAGCCGCCATTATAGTGCAAAGCGGCCGCCGAATCGGCGAGTGCAGTGCTAACGTTTGAGTTAGCATTGGAGTTAATCAGTTTATTTGTCATTGCTAAATTGCTGGCAGCTGAGGAGGATGCTGCAAATAATGCGCTCAAATCTGATGGGCTTTTGCAGTGCTGAAAGAATAATGAATTTTGTAATTGGTTATGTAATTCATTTTGCCTTTGTTGTTGTTGGTGTTGGTTGCGCGAATTGGCGGCCTCCTTCGTCTTCGATTTTGTTGTGTCAAATACGTTTGCTTGTTCATTGTCGATTCGAGTTGATAGTAAAGATTCCAATTCGTGATGAGTATTGTTATTTGAAGCTTTACCCTCGCCTATGTTTGGGGCACCTTCGCGAAAATTGATGCCACTTTCAAAAAGTTTTGAATAGGTTTGCAGCAATGAGGTGTAGTCGGCTTGTGCTTGAGCTTCAGCTTGCTTTTGTTGACGTTTCGAAGAGCCCGTAGCGCCGCCGCCACCGCCACCAAGTGAAGATGACAGCGAGGCCGCATTTACCAAAGCAGCAGCAGCAACGGCACCCATTTGCTGTTGTATAAACGAATTGATCTCCTCCGATTTCGCTGCTTGCTGTTGCTGCTGCTGCATAACCGATTCATAGCCGAGAACTTTTGAGGCTTGCATTACATTGTTATAATCGGGCGCTTGTAATGGATTATCTTTAGAGCAAAAGTTCAAACCAGTGAGGAAATCCGAACCAAGACCCAAAGTGCCAAGCGTAGTGGCACCGAGTGCTTCGGCCTGATGTAAGAGCAGTGCAGCATACTCTGGCGAACGGATGAGTTCGTTTATTTTCAATGGATCATTTTTTATATTATCCAATTCTTTCATTAGTTTGGTTTTGTATAAATTTGAAGCATTCGTCGGGAATGTGGAGGGTGAGGGTGTCGAAAGTCGGGAGCTTGTTTCTGCGGCTTTATTCTTAGGATTGCCCAGCGTTCCTTGATGATTTTGCAACGCGGATTCCTGCATGTTGCGTGTTGAGTTGAAGTTTTTCGTATAAGCGCTTACAACCGTTTCATTTGCATTTGCATTTTTCAGGTCTGCAGCAGCGGCAGCAGCAGCAGCAGCACTTTTCTCAGCATGGACAAAATGTTCGAGGCCAACTGCATTTGTATAATTTTTATCAGTCGCATTGCGTTGAAAAATAGCAGATAAATCAGTCTGTAGAAAATTGGGCGCCAATTGGCCAGCTAGCTGTGCCAAACTTGCTGCCACCAAGTCATTTGTTGTTGTTGTTGCCGCAGGAAACACGCTCGCTTGTGGCTGTGGCGGCGTTGCATTAGGGGTAGGAGTGTTAGCAGCGGCAACGATGGCGCCATCATTCTTCGTAAAATTGAACTTGCTTTGCTGTGTTGAGCCATTGTTCTGTTTCTTCGGACTTTGCGCTTGCATATTTTGTGGGCGCAATAATAATGATTCAGACTTACTGGGTGGCGGTGAAGTGGGACTTTGAAATGGTAGTTCGGTAGATGAATGTGGTGGACTGACTGAGCTGGATGGTACAGTTATTGGGCTGTCTTGTAATGTTATTTCTGCTACAGGCTGCAAATTCGAAGCGCCTACTAAATTGTTAGCTGTGCTTTTTGTGGTTTCCGTTAGCGGAATTGACGCCACATCCGGCGAACCTTTAGTGGCAACTAGTGGATTAATTGCCGTTTGGCTGGATGTTACAGTATTTCCGGCGGCCGGTGCCAAGGTGGATATAGTGCCGGCTGCCAAAACATTTGGTGTTGCCAATGGTGCAAGTGTGCGCACGGGATTCATATTCAGTCCAGAGGGCAGGCAAAGTTGCTCCTGCAGAGACATTACTTTGATTTCGCCGCCAGGCTTTTTATCGCCATCATTTGTGTCTAATTTAAAATTATTACTATTTCCAAACGTTTCTTTTATTTTATCAGAAACAGATATAGACGAATATTGTGTCTTTAGATATGAGCCATCGCCGGCGATGTCTTTGCCATCAATGCTATTTATATATTTCGGTGGAATATATTCATTTTCCTTATCGCAATCCAATACTTCACAAATCCAGTTCCACAATATTGTAGGATTTACATTTGAAGGAAACCTGGAGTGCAAACTGGTTTTTAACTTTTCCAAGAATGTCAATTCTTCATTAAAATATTTATTAAATTTCACAGATTCATTTCGCAACAATACGTAGTACTCGGCACATGCTTGCAGCTCTAAGCGAACATATTCGGTTAGTTCTTTATCCAAAATCACAGAATATTCCATTAGCATTGGACGTCCATATTCTAAAATCTGTTTATTTTCAAATGGGGGCGTAACCCAAATAGACTTGACATCAGATTCTAACGTTGGATTGCCATCATAGTACGGAGCTATTTGAAAAAAAAAAAAAAAAAAAAAAAAAGGAGAACAAAACAAAGAAAAATGCTTAGTGGTAGAGTTTCAGCTTGGCATTTTTTTTTGTTTACTACAACTCACATATTATTGTGGATATGCATGGAGTGTAGGTCACATCTGAAGGGCCACGCATACGAATTTGAAAATCCAATTGTGTGTCGCAGTCACGTAATGAGGGCTCCGCTTGAAACTTCGGATGCGAATGATACCAACCAACTAGCAAAAGCTGATCTTTTAGCAGCAAGTTTCTTATTCTATTTTCCTCCTCGGCTGCTTTTTGTGAATCAATTCGTGTGGCGCGACAGGGGTATGCCTTGATTATTGTTAAAGCTAAAAACAAGTTCATTCAAAATTAATAGTGATTGAGAGATTTTTAAGAATAATTTTTATTACAATCAGTTCTAATTACAAAAAGCTTAATTTTTTTTTATAATTCATCGAAATAATGTATTTATCTTTTACTATTTCCATCCTTTAAACTTACTGTGCGAATTTGTGTCCCAATGACCGCCAAAATAACCGCAAACTTCTTTGATCGTTAAGTGGCAATGAAAATCCGCCAATAACAGTGCTGAGGTGTTAAATGTAACCAGGAAGGGTTGTACTTTTCCCATTGAAGAAAATGTTATTGCTTTTATAAGCATATTTCCATCACTAAAATTAGTTATTATTGCAGTTAGGTCATTGAAAATAAAAAAGAAGCATAAAATATGTGCACTCGTAGAAAATGTCTAGATACATACTGCGGTAAACTTCGATTAGCTACAGTGTTGAAGGAACAAACAGCGCGTTCTATCATAGGTGTGAGAGAATCGGCTTTCTTTTCAATATCTGTGTAAAAGAGAAATGCGAACAATAAAGTAATTTTTTATATATTTTTTAAGACTGGTATATGTCAAGCGCTCTAGGCATTGCCCTTTTTAATGGACACGTAACAAGACAAGTGACGAGTCTCACCTGTTTCCAAGTCATCCATATTGATACCTTTCTGCATAGCGCATTTTCGTAGCCACGAGTTTTTGTAGGCATCTAACTTTTTACCTTTATATTTAACAGATGCCCAACCACAGCCACTTTTCTTCTCCGGATTTATAATGCGTTTACAATGCATAGCCCAGGCGCTAGGCGTAAGAAATACTGTTTCTGTTTCTTGTGATTTTATTTTACCATCTGGCATTAGGTCTCCAACAAATTTTTGCCCCAAGTAATCAATTGTCATCAATGATTTGCCTGGTTGTAGAATATTAGCACTCATTAAAGTTTGCAAGGTAATTGTACGCGTCGTACCATTCAAGCCTTCGTTATTTTCTTTGACCTATAAAATAAAGTGGGTTAGCTTAATTTCTTTGGCAGTTGACTCTGTTTACCTCATAATCATTTTCATCCTCGGTATCAGCATCTCTTTCTTCTAAAACCGTAACATCATCTGAAAAACCAAAAGGAAATTACTTAATTACCGAAACGACCCGGATTTATATCCGCAAAAGGACTGATATTCCTCAGAACTACTGGGCTGTGTTTTTGCCGTTACAACAACAATATGTATACTTCTAGGTTTATACAGGCGTCATGGGATATGCGCCGTCTCTTCTCAAATAATATTTTTCTTTTGTTTTGTTATGATAAGAGTTTTTTTTTTATCATAAAACATATTTTTAATGTGATAAAGCGAATACATACATATATGTATTATTTTGAACACTATTCACCGGCTATTTCATATTACAGCTTCTCTATAATAGGAGCTAATAGCCAAACAGCACAAATGCTTTTGTTTTCCCACAGGGTATGTACATATGTATGTACATATGTACATTAAGCTGGTCCAAAAAACATTAAAGCCCAACAAATAATTGAGGAGGTCCATAACAAAACGCAATAATTCCACTTTTCAAATATTTTGGTTTTTTAACTAAATCCAATTCTACGCATTAAAACCTATGTAACCATTGCTATAAAACATACCAAAGGTCAATAATTTTACTGCTATTCAACACCAAAAATATTAGTTCAGAGCAAAATTAAACATTTCCATATCTATCCAATTAAATTAATTTTATTTTTATGGTTGTTAGAAATATTCTTTGATTAAACTACCTTTGTGAATAACTACTTTGCATTTAATATTGTAAACACATTTGCCAATTCTTTTTATGCTAAATATTTTGAGAAAACTTTGGAATGCATTACAATTTTTCATTCTGGAAATATACGCATCCAATATAAATGTGTTCTCGTATGTTCTAATTCCAAGTACGCGTATTAAGGTAATATATTTAATATATTTAAATGCAATAAAAACCGTTGATATAAAACAGTTTTTAATTTTCCTATAGAATATTTATAAGCAATTAAAATCAAAAAAAATATTTAAAGCAAAAATCCAAAATTCCAAACCTAGTTTATATCAAAACGCAACATTTCCATATATGTTCAGACAAAACAAGTCTATTTTTATTATTTCATTCCTAAAACAATATGTGTCCCCTTTTTTAATAATAAAAGTATCTTTCTAGTTCAGTAAGGACTCTCTAAAAAATTATGCATCATCACTTATGTACGTATATATAGTATGTAAAAGGAGAAGGAAATTTGGAGGCATTTGCGTGACCTCTAACCTCTAAACTTTAATATATGTATTAAGGCAAAATTATCGTTATAGATTTCCGTAGTACAGTCGTTTGAAATGCGGGTTGGACTGTGAATTTCAGGAGAACTTTATTTTCTTCATACAATTTTGGATCACCCTAATGCACATACAGTTAGTCACTTAAGTAAGTATGCAGCAGATTTTCAAATACAAAAACCTATGTTTACAACGTATACAAAATGGGTAAAAAAAGTTATAAGATTTAAAAACAAAATTGACATAAAATCATGTCACAAACGTAATTATGCAATAGCACATGTGTTCCATTAATCGCGAAATTTCTTTTTAAATGCATATATTTGTATTTGGTTCGATAGCCATTATACTTAATAATAGCTTTAAACACAAGTTTATATAAGGTCCGCTTTTTACCTCATAACTAGTGATTATTAGTACTAATTATAGCTAATTACAAGCTTTTATTTAACTTCACTTTTTGTATGTATGTATGTATGTATGTATGTATGGGTGTATGTATGTCGTGGAATTTTGCAACGAACATTTAAGATACTTCTAGTTGAGCTAGGTACTTGAAATTTGGAACATAGTTCAGGACCCGAAGACAATGCAATGTGAAATAAAAAAAAATCCGATAGATGGCGCTGGTGTCGAGATATTTGTAAAATTCGTATTTACCGACCGAATTTGTTCATATTCGGTATATATATTGCCTATGTGAAAGTAAATACATCTGTGGAAAAAAATCGCCGCTAGGTGGTGCTGGTGTCAAGATATTTAGAAAATTAGTATTTATGAATCAATTTTGTTCCTATTTTGAACACGTAGTACGAAGTAATCTATTCACAAAAGAGTATAGTAAACCGCTTAAAAGACTCCACAGGAATTAGATAATAAAAAAACTGGCTGAGCAGAAACCATCAAAATGTTAAACATAGTGCACTTCATATTAAAAACTGTTGCACTATATTGATAGTGGGAGTGTTGACAAATATTAGATGTAATATGCATTGTAAAACTAAAAAGGCAAAAATAAAACAAAGTAAAAAAAAATTTTTAAAAAGCTTTTATTTAATATTAATATAAAAATTTACTAAAAAGGAAAAAAATAATTTTTTTATATTTTTGAACAAGATTTATATTAGTCCTTAGTTCATTTGGATCTTAATTTCAATCTAAGAATACATTTAACGTATTTCTTCAAAGCATTTCTGTATATGTATCAACATAAATAAAAGCGCGGGTACTTATTAGATATTCATGTTATAAAACAATATTGGTGAAATGGAAGGAAGCGATAAAAACTTTAAATTCCAATTACGTGAGATATGCATTACGGAAAGAGGACCCGCGCTTTTATTTATGTTGATACATATACAGAAATGCTGTGAAGAAATACGTTAAATGTATGCTTAGATTGAAATTAAGATCCAAATGAACTAAGGACTAATATAAAACTTGTTCAAAAATATAAAAAAATTATTTTTTTCCTTTTTAGTAAATTTTTATATTAATATTAAATAAAAGCTTTTTAAAAAATTTTTTTTACTTTGTTTTTTATTTACATTTACTTAACAACTATTTTGTGTTTCGTTTTTCTCTACAGCAAAAGAGGGCGGAAATTACATTTCCACTAGCTAACTTTACTGGACAAATATCCTCTAGAAAATTTTACTAATGAGAAGAAGCATTTTTAACACGCTTTTAGATATTAGTTTCAGCTGTATGTAAGTAAACATTGCATACTTTTACACTGAAGAGGTATGGGTTTTTTTCAGTGTGAGATGTGCTTAATTGTTCCTTACTTCTTAGCAAATGTTTACGTAGCCGCCGTTTCTGCGGTGTTTTCAGCTGTTTTCGCACATTGTCTAACAGCCATTTTATCCGTTTACGCAGATTTTTGCTATTCACGAAGGGCTTCTTCCTAATATTGCGTCCATGATAAGCAGCATTATACCGGACTCGGCGAATAGGATTTTTCCTTAAGTTTCTTATAATTACACTAATTTTCTTTTTCCGTGGGCGTCCGGAGCGGGGGTTATTAGCGGTGCTACCCGTAGCTTTATACTTGTTTATAATCTTTTGAATTGTAGCAACACTTTTATCTACTAAACGACCGATTTCACGCAAGGTTTTATGCTCCTTGTGATATTTTACTATTAATTTTTTCAAATCATCAGAAAGTTCTTTTCCTCTTGGCGCCATTGCAAATTTGCAGCAATAATTGCAATAAATATGAAAGAAAAAATTTTTTTTGTTTGAAAATTTTTTTGTCCCAATGTAAAATTAGAAAACTGATTAATTTACACGCAACAACTGTACGGTGTACACTAACTTCTGTTGTTATTTTCACTCATTTCAGCCATAGACGAGTTTAAGCAGAGATCTTATGATTTCGAATCAAATATTTTGCTAATGAGAGAGCGGGAGAGAAGGATCGGTTCTTTGGATTTTGATCCTGTTTCGCCTTCCGACTGTGAATGCCTATATTTGTATATACATATGGGAAATCTATATTTAGATATGTGCATAGAGGTATTATTGATGAGGGAGGGAAATAGTAAAATAAAAGAAGGCAATATTATTATGCTGCAGACATACTCTACATATTAGAGCTGTCAAACTATCGATAGTCACGACCATCGATGTTTTACGATAGTCCTAAGGGTGACTATCGATACTATCGATAGTATCGACCCATTTTATATGTTTTTTTCAAATCCATTTATTTTTCGCTGCCTTACTTTTAAAAATACCAACTGATTTTCCAATTCATAAAAATTTTTTTGTAAGAATAATAACACATCGACTTTTTTTGGTTTTAAACTCGACCGCCTATCACTTACAATTAAACCAGCTTTACTGAACATGCGTTCAGACTCTACTGCGCTGGTTATAATAGCGGAACGGGACGGAAGCCGTACCGATAGAGAACGGTGACAAACATAAGGCAGTTATAATAGTGCGTTAACTGCCGTCTTTGACATTTGCCACAGCTGTAAATATTGTACTTTGTTTACCAATTTAAAACAGGAAACTTTCCACTTACCCCAACAAGGAAACTTTCAATTTGTTGGTGATTTCATGACGACACACGCCGTTATTAAGTCTTTCCTCGAATTCGCTCATATTTATTTTATAAAATGTTTAAAAAAAATTTTTGCTAACGGTATTCTGTTTTGTCACAGCAAAGAGAACTGTCAAATTGCCGTAAGAATACGGAAGAAATCTAAAATCAACAGATGCTTACGGTTCTCGCCGCTTTCTACCGTTCATTGTAATCAATCACATGCCTTTCACATACAATAGATATTAAAGTCACAGCTGCATCCGTTGCGTTACGGCTATTATAACCAGCGAGTACAGATGATGCCGTGATACAAAAAAAAATTGTTTGCAGGTGGGTTTGTGTTTGGTGCAGAGTTAACTTGCTCCAAGTACTGGCTCTTCTTCAGGATTACATCGGTTTTTTTGCTCTCTGTATTTGATTCAACACTTCGGAAATTTTTGGTTTCTTATACGGCAATGTGTTCTCAATAAAAAATTGTGCTTTGAGAATTAATGTGGAAATGGGTAAATGTCAAATGCGCTGGGAAAGAGTATATACGATAGTCGCGATAGTAGTAAAACTATCGATAGTTATTTAAAGTGACTAGACTATCGATACTATCGATAGTATCGTCGATAGTTTGACAGCTCTACTACATATATATCGTCGTACCATACGAAAACTAGCACCGGATTTTTGGTGTCTGACGAAAACTATAAAATTCAATTTTTTGCTGATATATTCCATATATAATTATCGCTACTTTTCGTCAGGAAAAAATTGAAAGTACTACTTTCTGTCAGCCAATAGTCGAAAGTACCTACTAGTTTTCGTCAGCCAAAAGTCGAAAGTTTCACTTTCCATACAGAATTTTTAAATTGCCCCTTTTCCTAAGAAATTTTTAAAGTGCTAGTTTTCGTATGGTACGACGATATATAAAAATGAGTCGTGGTTTGTTCGGTCGCTTAAAACTTGACACTGAACTAAATTTAATACTTCCTCCCCGAAGTTTGTTAGTAAATACTTAGAATAAGTGTAGAAAAGTCGAAAATATTGAGGAGGCTTGGCACCTCCCATACAAACATAATTTTTCATGCTGAATATCTCAAGTGTTCAGGGTAAGACCCCGCAAATTGGTATGGAGATTAACAATATCAATACTATACCTTCGAAAAACAATGGGAACTACATATTTGCAAAATTGGGCGTGGCACCTCCCATACCTATACAAAGTCAATTTTTCATACTCCATATCTCAGGAAGTGTTTGTAGTGGAGTATCGAAACAGACGATATAAGTAATCAAGAGAAAACTCAGGACGAAAAATGAGATTTATCGAAAAAAAGGGTTGTGGCAGTGTTTTTCGTAGAATATCAAAATTTAGTGGCAGGATATACGAAATGAATGGAAAACTTATGTATGATAGCAATATACGAAATGAATGGAAAACTTATGTATGATAGCAATTTGGGGTAATTGGAAATTGGGGCGTTTCTCACCCCATGCAAACTGAAGTTTGGGTACTAAGAAGTCCTAGAAGTAGTTGTGGTAGCATACCGAAACACGATGTGATGACTGCACATATCTAGAAGTAATAGTGGAGAGAACTGAAATTTGGTATATTATGACATCAATTCAATGCTCTTAGCGAAAAAGAACTGCATAACTCTGGAGAATATACGAAATCAAAGCTTAGGATGAAAATGTAGTTACTGGAAATGGGGGCGTATAACCCTCCGTACAAACTTAATTTTTGTCTACATATATGTACATATGTATATAAAAAAATATGTTTAAAAGTGTTTGTAAGCGCATCAGTCACAAACGACTTAAAGGCCAAGCTACGCTTTACTCTTATGTACCTATTTTGATTCATACTTCTTTTACTAGGATTTATAAAAAAATGGTGTGCCACAAAATTAGCCCCATAAAATAATCATACCATTGATCATATAAAAAATGCGGACCACGTCCACTTATTTTTTATCTTTAGCCGTATTCTGCACTTATGCCTTTGAATTAAATATTGTCCTTCTATATGTATTTAAGGTATAGATACACTTCAGTTGCGTAGCTAGTACCAATCCAGCACAAACAAACAGTACATAAAAAAGGCATTTTAAAATTACGTACGTATAGCCGGTTTTTTCCCATTTTGCGCCTTCTCTCCAAAATTTGATTTATCAAAGTCATTGCTTATTATTTCATTGTCCGCTGGTTTTTGCCCATCCATTTTGAAAAATATACAAAAGTACACATCAATAATATAAATATGCACCTAGTTAGGAATGGACATCCCAGACCGGTTTTACGCTGTTGCAGGGTTTTCTAAAAGTTTTGCATATTTTTAGCGATGATACAACTTAGAAAACCGGTTCACTGTTGGTACGTACATAAACCGTTGAAGGAATTCTCACATCGCTCAAAAGAGAAGCTTCATAAGCATGGTGGAATAATATCATGGTGGAATCAAATGAAATTATGCTTCTTACTTATTAATCAGCTGATGTACAAATGTGCCAAATTTTCAGCCATTATTGTTTTGCTTTATGTCTTCTATACATATTTCCGAGAAAAGTAGTGAAATCGCGTATGCAACTAGTTTTTCTGAGGCTATTATTATATTATTACACACTTTGTATGATTTCTGTGTTGATAATTATATAATTATTTTTCATTATTTCAAGCGGTGAACGCTTGTCAGCCATTTTGAAGTAAAGTAATAAAGTAGTAAATTAATCTTTCATACCAATTTTTCCTTAAAAAAAAAAAAAAAAAAAAAAAAATGGTCTTGAGAGCTCAATAATAAAGTAGTTATCAAAATAAAAACGACCAAAAACCAAAAGTAAATTTTGTTGTTGCCCATTTACCACCACCATATACATATAATTCCACCATGCTTCATAAGCTGCGTACCCATGATTCAAATAAAGAAGATTGTGCATTCAGCGGTACCGCTATGCGTTCATCCAAAATTTGACAGAATCAGCTGATTTAGTGACGTAGTAACATAAATTCCCTTTCACCCAGTTTCGTTTCCGGTTTTCTAATAATTAAAGATTGTGTGCTATAAATGTGAAATTTATATTAAAAGACTATTTTAAATAAAGAAAAATGAAGTGCCGCGTATTTATTTGTGTGAATAATAGTTCAATAAAGGTATTTTTTGCATGTTTGCAAATTTTCTTTGTCGTCGATAATGTAGTTGGTGACGTAGTAACCAAAATGAACCCAGTCTCACGGATGAATATTTTGCTGAATATGGCTGAGTGCACAATCTTCTTTATTTGAATCATGCTGCGTACCCATGATTCAAATAAAGAAGATTGTGTATTCAGCGGTTCCGCTATGCGTTCATCCAAAATTTGACTGAATCAGCTGATTTAGTGACGTAGTAACATAAATTCTCTTTTACCCAGTTTCGTTTCCGGTTTTCTAATAACTAAAGATTGTGTGCGATAAATGTGAAATTTATGTTAAAAAACTATTTTAAAAAAAGAAAAAATGAAGTGCCGCGTATTTATTCGTGTGAAGAATAGTTCAACAAAGGTATTTTTTGCCTGTTAGCAAATTTTCCTTCTCGTCGATAACGTAGTTGATGACGTACTAACCAAAATGAACCCAGGCTCACGGATGAATATTTTGCTGAATATCGCTGAGTGCACAATCTTATTTATTTGAATCATGAAAATGAACCCAGTCTCACGGATGAATATTTTGCTGAATATGGCTGAGTGCACAATCTTCTTTATTTGAATCATGCTGCGTACCCATGCATGAATCAACAAATAAGAGATTGTGCATTCAGCGGTCCCGCTATGCGTTCATCCAAAATTTGACAGAATCAGGTGATTAAGTGACGCAGTAACATAAATTCTCTTTCACCCAGTTTCGTTTCCCGTTTTCTAATAACTAAAGATTGTGTGCGATAAATGTGAAATTTATATTAAAAAACTATTTTAAATAAAGAAAAATGAAGTGCCGAGTATTTTTTTGTGTGAATAATAGTTCAATAAAGGTATTTTTGGCCTGTTAGCAAATTTTCTTTCTCGTCGATAACGTAGTTGATGACGTACTAACCAAAATGAACCCAGTCTCACGGATAAATATTTTCCTGAATATGGCTGAGGGCCGTTTACTCAACCTCTGATTAACGCTAATCACGGTTAAAGTCCGGTTAAACATCATTATCGACTTCATCAAACCATGCATTTAACATGTGGTCGATAATACAGTTCATAAGTTAACCGGCCCTTTATCCTCCGGTTAGCATTAATCAGTGGTTGAGTAAACGGCCCTGAGTGCACAATCTTCTTTAACCCATTAGTGTTCAAAGCAAACCTACAATAATATAAAATATATCATTGGGTGTTCCCAAATTGGCACGGCAACCACTTATGGGTTAATTGAATCATGGTACCCGACCGTGTATGACAATTGGAAATACCAAGGGAGGTCAAGTCAGTCTTCACCTGATCTTCCCAGCGCATTGTAGGTTTATTTTTCTTCTGTCTCTACCAGCTTCCGATAGAAATACTTTCTGGGCCGGAACACTTTCATCCATTCTCGTGACATGACCTACCCAACGCAGGCGCTAGATCTTTTTTCGCTGAATAATCTCGATGACTGCGTAAAGAGCATCAGACGACCAAACGAACGATGTTTATTTTCATTTAATTAGATATATGTATGTATGTATGTGTATATGATTCGTCACATATTACTATTTATTTTCAATGTATAATGCTAATTAATGAATATTGTTAATATAATAATTTTTCTCACTTTCTTCATAATATGAACTTATACATGCAACATAATTTTCTTATGAGTATACTATTTTTCTCCTTCCATTTTCCAAAAACGAAAGAAACTCCTTTACAGCATTTATTATTTCTTGGTAATGCTCTGTACAATTCCCTCTGGAAAAAATGAAGCGTAATTTGTCGACATCCAGATTGAGGCTATAATAGACAAAAATATATCATGAATATGCAATAAGGACAACTTTTTCTTTAAATTCGTTGAGTAATTTAATAAGCATGTTACTACGTGTATATATTTGGTTTAGGTACCTGCTCTAAATGATGCACATATCGAAAAATTATATCATTCTTTGAAAACTGTCAGTACAATAATATACATATGTAATATAATACAATGGCGCTATTATAACTCTGACGAGTTTTATGGCCGAGCTTTTCTCCCAATTCGAGGTGTGCTCCTTTTTATTTTTCCTACTAATTGGGTGGGCCTACAGTTTTATGCTGGCTCCGAACGGCCATATGTGTATATTTATTTGATACGTTTGAAACCAAATCATATACTTAAAAGGGGTTCGATTATATGGAAAAAGGCAAACCAACAATAGCTATTCTTAACATCTAAAAATAAAGTTTCATATAACGGTATTGCGTTCCTTTTATGCTGTTAGGATTTAAACCAAATTGGACAAGGCAGTTTAAAGGATTGTCAAACACACATACATACATACATACACATATAAACTAACTCACACACCATTTCATGCTTCTATGAGTCTGCTACGCTTCCAGACCACTGAGCATTTAAACCCTGGAAAAAATAGCATGTACATATACACATATCATAACGTGTGCTACGCCAATTTAAACTTATTGTGCTTTATTGATCGATTACTTTTGTTGAAGGAATTTTCATTACTTTTGCTGCAATTATTCTAGGATGCATCGCAACGTTGATATTAACCATAAATGAAAAGTGTTCGAAAATTATCAAAATAATTTGTTTCTTTTTTAATGCTAACTAAAGTCCATCTATTTTGTTTCGTTTATAACGTTAACGCTGGCACTTTCGTTTCATTAAAATATCATGGTAACCAAGGAAAAATATTTGTATAGATTTTTGAACATCCTTGCTTTTATATGTATATGGGAAACTAAAAATTTGTTCCCTTAGGCGTACAAGGAGGGATATTTTTGTTTATAAAGCCAAATAAGGTATTTACTTAGATTTTAACCCATTAGTGGTCAAAGCACATCTACAATAAATATAAAATATATCATTGGGTGTTCCCAAATTGGCACGGCAACCACTAATGGGTTAAAAATTGAAATTGATTTGACGTTCACGCGTTGGATTGTGACGGCGAATTTTCTCTGTCGGTGTTTTCTAAAAGCACATTAGTTAAAAGTGTTCTACAAATATTGTTGCATTTTTTCTTGCGACAAATATGTGCATTAGTATACAAAAACACATATTTCTATATATCCAACGAACATATCAATAAAATGGAACGCTAATTTCAGGGTTAATGATTATGCTTTCAAACGGTTTGCTTATCTAACATAGTTTAAAGGCTCAGGCAAAGGTGCTTTAGCTGTAACCTTATGAAACAGCTGATCCAACCAACCTTATGAGAATCCGTGTTATCGGTTATTGGTGCTTGATCGTAAAACTGTAGTCGTATCGTTAACGTACAGACCAAGTGAATTTTGGTTTGCGGCCGTAAAACTGTAAACAGCTGACACTTGTGAAAGGAGAATAGGAAGGTAGGCGCATAGGCGAATTCAGAAACTTCTTTTTTTATTTACAAAGGTAGATTATAATATCAAAATCAAAGCGAATTCACATCATGGCCAATAGTAATGGGCGAGTCCCAAGCGAATTCAGATTTTAACCAAGGAGAAATATTATTTTGACATTACAATATACCAATTACAATAAATAAATACATGGGAAATTTCTGAATTCGCCTATGCGCCTACCTTCCTAGATCTGCCTCGACAAGTGTCAGCTGTTTCCGGATTCAGGACACCACTAACAAAGAACGGTTAAGAAATGTACTGCATTATCGATACGTGATAAATGTGTGGTTTGATGATGTCGATAATGATGTTTAACCGGACTTTAACCCTGGTTAGCGTTAATCAGATGTTGAGTAAATGACCCTATGTGAGTAGAACAGCTGATTGGAATTGTGTATGTATACTAAAATTGTACTCCGCCAATCATGGCCAAGAAGTTGCAACTAAGAATGTCAAACAAGACGAATTGGAAAACATTTTTGTTGTAATTCTATGTTATTAACGGCATTTTTGAAGAAAACAGCAATAGCAAGAAACGCATGAAAACGGAAGTAATATAAAATGCCACCACCAAAATGCAATTTAACGCAACTATTTTTTTGCGTTTTGAATGCTAACGCAGAAAGCAACCCTGAAATCTTCGAAAAGATTTGCCATTCGAATGGAAAATAGTGGCAACACTCTGGCAATACAAGAACGAAATACCTACAAGATTACGCATATAGAGCAGCATGGGCATGGGCACACGAGCTCCATGATGACGTCACTCAATAGGTGAGTTCCCGTGGCAGTGATCTAGATCCGGATACGAATTTTGCAAGCAAATGCAACAATTTTGTGATCCTGATATTTATCTGGACCAATTTCGGATCCGTATAGATTGTAATAGACATTTTTGATCCAGATAAATATCAGGATCACAAAATAGTTGCTGCATTTGCTTGCAAAATTCGTATCCGGATCTGGATCACTACCACGGGAACTCAGCTTACATGTAATGAACGAAAGTAAACAAAACAGAGATCAAAATTAATAAAGCGGTTGGTACGTTTAGTTTGCAAAATTAGTGTATTATATTATTACATATTTTGAAAATTCTTGTTCTATTTTTTTAATTAGACAAAACAAAAAAATAAACCTCAACACCTGATTGCGTAATCTGGGATATCAGCTCCGTTTGTTTCGAAGTTCTCAAATGCGCATTTACAAAACGCAGCAGCATGAACACTTTTCGAAAAGCCATCTTCGAAAATGCAAAATGTTGCGTTTCAAATCCAGCATGAACATAGTATAATATAGATAAGTACACATTTTTTGGAGTTCTTTCCTATTTTGTGTTTCCGTACTGGCTACACTGAACGGAGCAGCGCCACAATCATTATGGAAGATGTTGCCTTTGCATACAAAAACTAGCTGATTTTTATTATAACAAGACATAAATGTAAAATGCTTCTTAGGCCTTAAAGGCTGGTATCGACCTCTCAACAAACAGCTCAAGATTTTTTTGACTTATTTCTTGAGTGAAAAATAGTACGAGGCAAGAAATTTTGACACATAGTAACCCACCGTGAATACAGTTGAATACGAAGAAGAGCATCAAAAACGTTAACAAAAGAAACATATTTGTAAACATAAGCCATTGGTAAGTTTTTAAAAATAGTAAATAAAAACCTTTGAATAAACTGTTTCAATCAAGTATTCTTTTTTTTATGACAGGAAATCATGGAAAGCGACGAAGATGACCTCATCGCCCGTTTTATTCTATAGGGATTTACCTCGGATTCACCTTGAAATTTTCGATTTCTGTGATTTTGCCATATATTTCAATAACTGGGCCATGTCTTTGAGTTTAGTCTTATAAAATACTCAAAAAGATAAAAATGGCGGAAATAAAAGTGATCTTGTCGTTAGTCGTAGAAGGAAACTCTTTGTTATGCTCCTTGCGTTATGTTCCTGACCCCAGCGGGTAGGGGGCTGAGAATATCTTCTTTATTTGAATCATGATTGTGCACTCAGCCATATTCAGCAAAATATTCATCCGTGAGACTGGGTTCATTTTGGTTAGCACGTCATCAACTACGTTATCGACGAGAAAAAATTTTCAAACTTGCAAAAAATACCTTTATAGAACTATTGTTCACACAAATAAATATGCGGCACTAAATTTTTCTTTATTTAAAATAGTTTTTTAATAGCCGTGTTTTTATTCAAGCGCATATACATCTGCGCTTAAATTTTGTATGGACAACTAAGCGCGGATAGAGATGTGCGCTTAGAAATCCATACAAAATTTAAGCACAGATGTATATGCGCTTAAAAAAAAAACAGGGCTAATATAAATTTCACATTTATCACACACAATCTTTAGTTTTTAGATAACCGGAAACGAAGCTGATTCTGTCAAATTTTGGATGAACGCATAGCGGTACCGCTGAGTGTACAATCTCTTATTTGTTCGGGACTAGTACCCGAGCGTACCGTATTTATCCGGCAAAGGACTGTTATCCCCTACACCCCCAAAACCTTTGGCGGATGGGTAGCTCTCTTTCATGCTCACCCATGCTAGCTGGCATTAATTCACTTAAGCAAATAAAATAAGATTTTTCATTTATTTGTTGTTAATTCTGCGTCGGGCAATAATTACGACTTTTCTCCAATGCATTGCTTATGTGGAGCCAAGGCAAATTCATTATGGTAATGTCAGGGCGAATTCGCCAATATTCGCCTCGATTCACTTTAAGTTTTTGTCCATCAGAATGTCAACCTGAAAGTCAAATATTTCTTTGTTTGACATTCTTCTGTACACGGCGAGTTAAAAACGAGAAGAAGTCAGCTGTTCACTTACCATTATAATAATATAATATAATACAATGGCGCTATTATAACTCTGACGAGTTTTATGGCCGAGCTTCTCTCCCAATTCGAGGTGTGCTCCTTTTTGTTTTTCCTACTAATTGGGTGGACCTACAGTTTTATGCCGGCTCCGAACGGCGAATGCATTTTTTGTGAGAAGCATTTTCATGGCAGAAATACTCTCGGAGGGTCATGATAATAGCCCATGATTCAAATAAAGAATATTGTGCACTCAGCCATATTCAGCAAAATATTCATCGTCAGACTGGGTTCATTTTGGTTAGTACCATGACATGATTCAAATAAAGAAGATTGTGCACTCAGCCATATTCAGCAAAATATTCATCCGTGAGACTGGGTTCATTTTGGTTAGTACGTCAACAACTACGTTATCGACGAGAAAGAAAATTTGCAAACAGGCAAAAAAATATCTTTATTGAACTATTATTCACACAAATAAATACGTGGCACTTCATTTTTCTTTATTTAAAATAGCCTTTTAACATAAATTTCACATTTATCGCACACAATCTTTAGTTAGTAGAAAACCGGAAACGAAACTGGGTGAAAGAGAATTTATGTTACTACGTCACTAAATCAGCTGATTCTGTCAAATTTTGGATGAACGCATAGCGGAACCGCTGAATACACAATCTTCTTTATTTGAATCATGGTAACGTAGTAACATAAATTCTCTTTCACCCAGTTTCGTTTCCGGTTTTCTAATAACTAAAGATGTGTGAAATTTATATTAAAAAACTATTTTAAATAAAGAAAAATGAAGTACCGCATTTTATTTGTGTGAATAATAGATCAATAAAGGTATTTTGCCTGTTTGCAAATTTTCTTTATCGTCGATAACGTAGTTGACGTACTAACCAAAATTAACCCAGGCTCACGGATGAATATTTTGCTGAATATCACTGAGTGCACAATCTTCTTTATTTGAATCATGGTTAGTACCAATACCCGGCACTTCATTTTTCTTTACTTAAAATAGTTTTTTAATATAAATTTCACATTTATCGCACACAATCTTTAGTTATTAGAAACCCGGAAACGAAGCTGGGTGAAAGAGAATTTATGTTACTACGTCACTAAACCAGCTGATTCTGTCAAATTTTGGATGAACGCATAGCGGGACCGCTGCATGAATCAACAAATAACCAGATTGTGCATTCAGCGGTCCCGCTATGCGTTCATCCAAAATTTGACAGAATCAGCTGATTTAGTGACGTAGTAACATAAATTCTCTTACACCCAGCTTCGTTTCCGGTTTTCTAATAACTAAACATTGTGTGCGATAAATGTGAAATTTATATTAAAAAACTATTTTAAGTAAAGAAAAATGAAGTTCCGCGTATTTATTTGTGTGAATAATAGTTTAATAAAGGTATTTTTTTGCCTGTCTGCAAATTTTCTTTCTCGTCGATAACGTAGTTGATGACGTAATAACCAAAATGAACCCAGGCTCACGGATGAATATTTGGCTGAATATCGCTGAGTGCACAATCTTCTTTATTTAAATCATGAGTGGCATCCATGATTCAAATAAAGAAGATTGTGTATTCAGCGGTTCCGCTATGCGTTCATCCAAAATTTGACAGAATCAGCTCATTTAGTGACGTAGTAACATGAGTGGCATCCATGATTCAAATAAAGAAGATTGTGCACTCAGCAATATTCAGCAAAATATTCATCCGTGAGACTGGGTTCATTTTGGTTAGTACGTCAACTATGTTATCGACGAGAAAGAAAATTTGCAAACAGGCAAAAAATACCTTAATTGAACTATTATTCACACAAATAAATACGCGGCACTTCATTTTTCTATATTTAAAATAGTCTTTTAACATAAATTTCACATTTATCGCACACAATCTTTAGTTATTAGAAAACCGGAAACGAAACTAGGTGAAAGAGAATTTATGTTACTACGTCACTAAATCAGCTGATTCTGTCAAATTTTGGATGAACGCATAGCGAAACCGCTGAATACACAGTCTTCTTTATTTGAATCATGAGTGGCATCTATACATAGTATTGCCAATGTTCACATTTTACACAGCAAATTTTACATTAGTGGTCTTCATATAAAGTGATGAAGTATTAAATTGCTAAAGTTTATCAGTTTATCTGCATTCTTACATGAAAGCACCTTCTTGTCAGCTGTCAACTTGATTAATAAATGAAAAACAATAAAATAAAAAAAAGTGCATACTTTGTTTGGCTTCGTTTCTTATTAAACTAGCAACTAGCTGTCAAGTATTTATAAATGAAAAGAGAAACACGGAAGGAATTACCTACGCTCATAAAGAGCGAAACGAACAGAAGCGCAAGAAACGGAAAAAATAGTAAAAATTAGCCACTAATAATTTCCATGCTATTTCATTTTCATTATTTTTATACTCAGCTGTACTAGTACACAGAGTATTATAGTTTTGATTTCCTAACGGTGGATTGTAACAGAATGAAATAATCGAGATAGATATAGACTTATATATATCAAAATGATCAGGGTGAAAAGAGAAATCGATTGAGCCATGTCCGTCCGTCTGTCCGTCTGTCCGTCTGTCCGTCTGTCCGTCTGTCCGTCTGTCCGTCTGTGAGCACGATAACTCGCGCAAAAATTGAGATATTTTGATGAAATTTGAAATGTAAGTTGGTATCAAGACAGGAACGGATGGTATTGAAAATGGGCGAAATCGGACCATGACCACGCCCACCTCCCCTATATAGTAAAAATCGGAAATTTTGTATCTCGGTCACTAATAGAGCTAGAGTGATAAAATTTCACACACGTATTGAGCTCAGGCCCTTATGAAGAAATATGGTGAAATTTTGGAAAATGGGCGGTGCCACGCCCACTTATTAAGGGGCAAACATTGAAAGTTTTATGAGTCATAACTCAGAAACCGTTGAAGATATATCGATGAAATTTGGTAGGCGTGATATACTTACTTAGGCAAATGTTTGGACGAAAAATTTCCAAAATCGGTTGACGACCACGCCCACTTTTATATATGGGTATTATAATGTGACCTAATAAAAGCATTTTAAGCGATATCTCTGTCAAATATAAAGATATATCATTGGAATTTTATGGAAGGTGTCCAACTATGGACGTAAAACAAAAAATACAAAAATTTTGGAAAATGGGCGTGGCACCGCCTCCTTTTAGAAGCAGGAATATACGAGATTTCTGAGCCCATAACTCGACAAATAATCGATATATTATGACGAAACTTGGTCTATACACTTTCACTACTTGTAGTAATACATGTTCGAAATTTTAGCGAAATCGGTTGACGACCACGCCCACTTTTATATATGGGTATCATAAAGTGGCCTAATAAAAACATTTTAAGCGATATCTTTGTCAAATATAAAGATAATTCATTGAAATTTTGTGGCATGAGTTCTACAATAGATCGAAAACATAAAATAGAAAAATTTCGGAAAATGGGCGTGGCACCGCCTCTTTTCAGACAAAGGAATCAACGAGATTTCAGAGCCCACAACTCGACAAATAATTGAGATATTATGACGAAACTTGGTTAATACACTTTTATAACTTGTGTTAATAGACACGCAAAAATTTATTGAAATCGGTTTATGACCACGCCTACTTTTTAACAAAGATATTTCTGGAACACCCTTTGGGAATTTGTAACAAGACTTCTTTGTAACTAGAAGTCATAAAGGAATGAAATTTTGCACAAAGAATAATATTCATATGCTTAGTTGGATGACTGGTAAAAATGTTGAAAATGGGCGTGGCTACGCCCACTTTATGCGGCACTCGCTTTATATAAAATACACCCTATATCGAACAAACGCAAACAAACAATGAAAGCATACAGATGAGTATCTAATGTTCGATTCCACTCGAACTTAGGCTTCCTTACTTGTTATTTTAAAAATTCACCAAATTACAAAAACAATAAAATCAAATATATTCGTTGGATTATTTTTTTAAACAGGTGTTCTACTTTGACAGCAAATAATTCGAGCTAGTGAAAAATTTACTAGCTGAAATTTGGAGCTCTCTATGATTCTTATTCTGTACTCTTCTGCTAATTTTTTTAATCAAGAAACGCTTTGCCAAGAAAAACTTAGCTAACTATCCATAACCAAGAATTATTTAACTGAGGATATCGCAGTAGATAAGCTGATTGAAAACGGAAATAATATATCCTTAGTAAGATAATTCTTGTCTATAACTAGTTAATAAGAAACGAACCTTTTGTTTTTTAAACATTTTGAAAATATTAATTGAAATATAAATCGATTGACTCGCAAGTGTGTATAGGCTCTAACATTTGCGTACACAAAGATGTATAGTTTGTTTATCCGCAAGTATTTCATATGTAAGTGCAGATAAGGTTGTGCGCTTAGCAGTCCATACAAAATTTAGGGTGAAAACAGAACCGGGACGTAACG
This sequence comes from Urophora cardui, assembly GCA_960531455.1. Classification (NCBI taxonomy): domain Eukaryota; kingdom Metazoa; phylum Arthropoda; class Insecta; order Diptera; family Tephritidae; genus Urophora; species Urophora cardui. Next base: position 23,161,708 of record OY482674.1, on the reverse strand, counting down.
ACACGACATTGCGACAACGACAGCCTCTTGACGTAAAAATGACGGTGCGAAGCCAGCGACTGAAACATAATAAATGCGGCAACGACCGCCCCTACAGAAGGCTCGTTGCTGCCACATTGCAGTTTTTCATTCACAGCTAAAAAGTTTTTTGTTCAGATCGTAATTTTTTAATGTAAAATAATAAATTAAATAGTTAAATTTATTAATTTAATGCTTTAAACTGTTATTACATTTGGTTGTTTATAAATACTTCTACTTTTTTTGTGAAGTTTCGTTAGATTTATTGAGTTGTCAAAATATTCATATTTCATAATGCAGTGGCAACTCGTCGTCCGCTCGTCGTCGTCACCAAAATTAGAAATCGGTCTAAGTTGGCGACAACGTAATTTTGTCGGTGGACGACGTCGTGCCGCGTCGTCTTTATTATAATTGCTTTCATAAGAACGCATGGGTTTTAATTTTGACAGACTGTCGTTGTCGCAACGTCGTGTCGTTACGTCCCGATTCTGTTTTCACCCTTAAGCACAGAGGTATGTGCGCGTAACAAAAAACACAGCTATTATACATCACGGCTCAATAATTGAATTATTAAAACATTCAAGCCACGAAATATATCAGAAAAAAAAACAGCTGCTTTTGACATATATGCAAAGCTGTCAAAACGGCAAATTCATGTAGTTGACCATTCGTTACAAACAGTAAATTATTGAGCCATGATTTCATGTATAAAAAAATAATAATACATACGTTGTTATCAAAGTGTTGTCCAAGAAATACGAATTCGGTTACTCCAATATTTGACTACTATTACAGATCTTATATTTGACACCAATTTAAAGCAACAAAAGCACTGTCCCGAACGCAGTTTGCAATTTCTTATTTTTTTAAATATTACATAGTTATTAATTATATATTTATTATTTATATATACATATATATTTATATATATATATATATATATACTTTTGATGATGATCCCCGTTCTAAGTTTTTTTATGTCGTACGGCATGGACAGAAAAGGGAAAGAGGACGTAAACATTGTCTTTTACATACTTGTAAATCGTATTAGGAGTGCGCCTGTTTTTTGTTTTTGTTTTTACTTTTAATTTTTTTGTTTTGAGTTTTTTGGTGAAGTTTTCGCGCTTAAATATAATTTAAGTTATTGGCTAAAAAGTGTTTTTGTTTCTTTGGTAGTTTTTTTTTAGAATATCTACCCATTTAACTACCGCGCGTATTTTGTTTTACGTTCTTTAATTTGTGATGCTACGAATTTAATCAACATGTACATATATATGTATGTTTCTTTTTCGCGTCATTATGTAAAAATTATATAACACACTTAGAAATCCGCAAACTCCTTTGCACACTTTTCAGTGCTAGAAATACGAAGCGCTTCTTCTTCATAATCATCAAAGTTGCTAGTATCTCCAGGCCCTTTACATCGCGGAATAAATGGCGCCTCAATTTTTTTCTGAAATATTGCAATCCAATCTGTTGATGCAAACCACTTTTGGTTCTTTATGTCATTGACACCAGCTTTTAAATTGCCATAACGCTTTGTCAAATCGACTTGTAATAGATTTCGTAACAAATCTTTCAAATCGGATCCAAAATGCGAGGGGAAACGTACTTTTCCCGAAACAATTTTCTCATAAATTTGTATAGGTTGATCGGCAAAGAATGGCGGATATCCCGCTGCCATTTCATACACAAGTACGCCGAGTGCCCACCAGTCGACAGCTTTATTATAGCCTTTGGATAATATAATTTCTGGTGCTAGATATTCTGGAGTACCGCATAAGGTCCATGTACGACCTTTAACGCGCTTAGCAAAACCAAAATCGGTAACTTTAAGATATCCTTGAGAGTCGATTAATAAATTCTCTGGCTTAAGGTCTCGATAAATAAGATCAAGATAGTGAAGATATTCAAAAGCCAGTACAATTTGTGCAGCATAAAATCGTGAATGTGGTTCTGAGAAACGACCAACTTTACGTAAATGCGAAAACATTTCTCCACCTGGTACATATTCTAATACCATATATAAGTTAGAATTATCCTTGAAATGATAACGCAGTGAAACGAGGAACGGAAATTGTATTGCCTGAAGTATACGCTTTTCGTTCAAGGTATGCTCGACTTGTTTTAGTTTGACAACCTTTTGTTTATCGAGAATCTTCATGGCGTAATAGTCTTTCGTCGGTTTATGTTGAACAATCATAACGCGACCAAAGGAACCAGTACCAAGAGTCTTAATACGTTCGAAATCATCCAGGCAAGCAGTGTTCGTTGGATTTCGCCGCCATTTATCTTCAAATTCCTCCTTGGCTTGTTCAAGAAATTCTTTTACTGTTTCAGCAGCATCCACTTTCTTATTGGATGTGGTAGCGTTATTACCCATTGCGAAGCAGTTATCAAATTTGTTTGAAAATACCGCTAACGTATGTGAGAAACAGTTATTTCACTCGTATCGAATTTCCAAACCGTGGGGACATCCGTAGATGAATTACGTTTTGAGATTTTAGAACACCTCTGTTTTTCTAACCACACTTTGAGCTTAAAAATGTCCGAAAAATTATTTTACTCGATTTAGTACATCTAGAATTGGGAAGAGAAAGAGAATATGACATCTATAGTATATTTTTTATATTTAAAAGTGTAGGTGTTATTTTGATACAAGCTAACAAATTTTGATAATTATAAACTATAATGCTGTCGAGTCTTAAGTACCAATCTCCACCTAATGGAAATATATAATCTAAGGGTATACAGGGTCCTGCATTCTGTTTTCAGCTCTTGTACATTGTATTAAATTCTTTTTAATTAAAAAAAAGCTATGTAAATTTTCCAAACGGGTACCAACAGCGACCTATTTACTATAATATTAAGAGTATTTAAATTATTATTCACTCGCTATAAAAAATATTCATAATTTCTGGTATTTTTATTTAACACGCTGACACACTCCAGTATGTACTTAACACCCTGTTTTATCAAATAGGTACTATGTAGAGTTTTTAAATTATTATTGAGTCGCTATAAAAAAATAATAATTTCTGGTATTTTTATTTAACACGCTGACACACTCCAGTATGTACTTAACACCCTGTTTTATCAAATAGGTACTATGTAGATACGAATGTAGATATGTATGTATGTATATACCTGAAAAATTCTATAATGCATAAACTTATGTCCAAAGACACTGCGCGGTTATGCAATTACTTTAATATTTCACTTCTTAAACAAACAAAAATTGTTATTAAGGGAAAATAATCGCATTTCAAACATATTTTTAGATATGTATAGACACCTAGGATGAATTATAAGTATGTAGGTATGTATCACATTAAGATGATATAGATAAATACATACGTAGTGATACATATAAGTATCTAAAGATATGTACGGCGAAAATCTATTTACCAAAAAGTTATAGCCATACATAACTACCTACATATATGTGCTGAAATTGCTCTTTGCAGTTTTTTTTAAATGTACATTTATTATAATGCGGAGGAAACCCCCATTGGTTGGCAAACTCTGGCAATTTTTTTTTAGCAAAATGAACATAAAAAAAATTGAATCAGCTGTTCAGGTACATACACATATGTGTGTACATACGAGGGCTGCTCTATATATTTTTAGCCTACTTACTGTGAAATTATTATCTATTTTGTTTTACATATTTAATTTTGTATGGTCTGTAAGATATATATCATAGACTGAATAAATAAATAATAATGAAGATGCGAATATTAATCATTTAAAATGGTTTTATTGTTTTCAAAGTATTCTCCAGCATGACTTATACACTTATGCATGCGCTCTAACCAATTGTCGAAGAACTTTTTCCACTCCGATTGAGACACCTCCAAAACATGGTTTTTGAACGCATTTTCTTTTTTTCTTGATGTGCGGGAATAATAAGAAGTCAGGGCTGTACGGTGGATGGCCCATCAATTCGACGTTTTTACCGGCCAAAAAGGTGTTGGTATGAGCCGATGTGTGAGAGCTCGCATTGTCATGGTGAACAATGATTCGTCTTCTCTTGTTGGTTTTTTCGAATTTCTCCTTCTTCAGGACTTCAGGCAAACAAATTGTGGTGTACCAGTCATAATTGACCGTCCTACGTTGCTCAAGCAGGCGAACATTTGCTTCTCAGTGCTTCTTCCACGAACAACTTTCGTGGGATTTGGCTCGTCTTCGAAGACCCACACGGTCGATTGTTTTTTTTTTTTTTGGGGTTCATACGCATAGATTCAGGATTCGTCACCTGTAACGATCTTATAAACGTCTTCTGAAGTATCGCGATCGTATTTTTGCAACATTTCTTTGCACCAATCGAAACGAGCCTTTTTTTGAGTGACAGTCAAATTGTGCGCGATCCAACGAGAACAAACCTTTTTTTACGGCCAGGTGTTCATGCAATATCGAATGTACATATGCTGATGGGAGATGTCCAAGGATGTCTCTATCTCACGGTATGTCACATGACGATATTGCATTGTGAGTTCACGCACGGCGTCAATGTTCTCTGGCACAACGGACGTTTTTGGACTACCTTCACGGAATTGCTCTTTGAGCGAGCATCGGCGACCATTGAATTCATTATATCAACTTTTCAGTGCTATGGGATGATGCTTCATCGCCATATAAAGATTTAAGTTCACCAATGCACTCTTGTCGTGATAATCCACGTCGAAATTTGTGATCGCACGAAAATGTTCACGAGTTAATTCCATTTTTTTGCCAAATTAAATTTTCCAAGTCACTGCAAACAACACAAATGATGGTCGTATGTCAAAACATTCTGAGTACGGTTATGCTAAAAAATGTTAGGCCCCGTTTCACCAACGTGCTCATTTTTTCGGTCCGTTCGGCGGCTGCAAATTGCAGCAATTTGCAAACAAATAAAAATATGTCTTGCTCTCCGAAAGAGAGAAACTTATGCAAATTTACTGGCATTTCAACGAACAGAACTTTGTCAAAATTTGCAGCAAATCAGCTGTTTGTCTTTATTCACAAGTGCATAACAAAATTAAAATTTTACGAAATGAAATCGAAGGGAAAGCGGGTCCATTATTCCAGCACGCCCTGAGAAAAATGACTTATGCAGGGCGGTAGAGAGGCTCTCACAGATCTCAAAACTGAAAACCAAACTTGCCGGAGGCTTATAGTTCCCGAGATATTCCTTCTTAAAGTTGTGAAAATACTATGCAGGACATCACCGTGGCGGTAGCCACGGTTGGGGCACACGTCCGTACGGATGGCGTAGCCCAGGGTTATTTTTTATAAGCGCGGCCGAAGGCCACCAACGCAGAAAAGTATTCTTTTGCGAAATTTTCGCTAAACTGCATGTGTGGTGAAATTTGTTTGGGAACTTTAACAGCAAATATCTCGGGAACTATAGGCCTCCGGTAGGTGGGGTCTTCAGTTTTGTAATCTGGGGCCCCCCTCTACCCTCCTAAAAAAACCATTTTTTTCTAGCCGTGGGGGGCTCGTCTAAAATTTTACCTATCTCGGAAACCAGAAGCCTCCGGCAAGTTTGGTTTTCAGATTTGGGATCTGTGATAGCTCCTCTACACCCATGTATAAGTCATTTTTCGCGTGGGGTGCTGGAATAATGGAAAATCTTCCCGGGAAAGCTAAATGTGCAGTATCCTATGTTCTACACAAAAGCACTGTGGATTGGTCCAGGAATAAATCCAGAAAAGGAATTCTGCCGGCTGAGGGTTATCTTTTTAACGTGCGGCCCAAGGCCGTCAACGCAAAAAGGTATTTCCTCGGTAATAGTGCGCAGTTTTGGTGTTTTGTTTGGCAGATTTTACAACTTTACCAACAAAAATCTCATAAACTATAAGTTTCCGGCAGGTTTTTATTTCTGTTATAACATCTGTGAAAAAGAAAGGGCGTGCGACATTAATGGATAATTTTCCCATTTAAGTAGTATACAACCTCCTATTTACGATTCAACAACGCAGAATCCCGAGAGTGCAGACGATGATCCCACTGCGCTGTCATTAACACGTTTCCTTTTAGCTGGTACCTTATTAAACAAATTAAATCATTTAAATGAACTTTATAAATTAAAATAATATAATTTTCTCACTTCATTTTCTATTGAATCACATATATTCCCGATTTTCATAGTTTTTTGACTTGAAATCACTTTCGAATTTTTTTTAAATTGCAACCATATGATCGCAAATCATATGTTTTTTCAGTCTACTGACCTTTGCAACGACAAATTTCGTCAGTAAAACTTTGCAGCTTTCTTCTTCTTTGAACTGTCAAAATTGCGCTCTCTTCTGCAAATTTTGACTGAGTTTATGCCTCAAAAAACGCGAATTTGCAGTTTTTTCTGCAATTTGCAGCAATTTGCTGCCGCCGAACGGTCCTTAAGTTGAGACCGGTTGGTGAAACGGTTGGGACCGGTTCCAATGGAAATGTCAGATTTCACCTGGCAACACTTTTTCATTGTTAGGCTAAAAATATATAGAGCAGCCCTTGTATTTATATATCAAACTAATTCAAGATTAGCAGTATACCTGTGCAATATTTGGTACTTTATATACAAACATACATGTTTATATATGATAGGATAGAATTAAATAAAATTGTTTTGACAGTATATTAAAAAGTATTGGTTTTTGGTAATCAAATGGGGAAACATGGACAATAATAGTTTACCACATCTTAAATGCTTCCGTGGCCCAAAGGCTTACACGGTTGGAATATGTGTTCTTATACATAGGTATGTAGATACATAGAGGTGCGTGTGGGAGGCGTTTTTCACATACCTCCCCATCCATAAATTACACTAGACATATCCGAAATGTATGTAACTGTATTAGGACGATATATGCATGCACATACATTTATTTTTATAGCTCAGTTGATTTCTATTTGATTTTGCAGGAAATTTGCGTTAAATGAACAATTTTATAGTTGTTAATTTTAATATACAAAATGTTGCACTTTATTTTTTGTTTTCCTTTTTTTTTTGCAGTCTCGGTTGAATTTTAGACTTGCAATATTACACACTCCATTAAATTCAGTATGATAATTATACAATTTTAGTACGTATTATGAAACTTATAGTAATTATTTGACGTTAGTTTTAAAGAACTTCGAAAAACGAAAACATTCGAAACTCACTTATATTTATTAACACCAAATTATCTAGTCTATACAATTTATAAACTTTGCAAATGGCGACTTCTTCACGGACATCTCGAAAATATGCACTTGAGGTTCTACAATAATATCGATTAAATTTCACCTTCCACTATACACAGTTAATCGAGCCTGAAACGAAACAAGCAAACAAGTGAAAACCAAATTCCAACTGTTCCTGATACATTACATACTGTTTACACTATGAATTTTTTTTGGGCAAAATGGATATTCGTGCTTAGTAGTAGCGGTACTTAAGATTATGTGGCTGCTTTATTACTTTAAAATAGTTAAAATATATCCAAAAAGGACTATCACACACATCACACTGCGTATTTATTGATTAAATTTGTTCGCTTGCAATGGTTTACACAATAGGCAAAAGGTGACTGAATACTTACAACTGGCCGGCAAGTTTGAAAGTGTAGTGGAGACACGACATATGTAGATTTGTTAAACAATCTATCGACTATTCAGATAGTAGTCCATCTCTGGTTTTGTATTTAATTCGACTTTTTCTTCGTTTTTGTTACCTTGTTAATATTATTGATTAGATCGAGTACAATGGCCAGCAGGTATGTTTATTTTATTTAAATAATTTTTTGAGCAGCTTATCACATTTAGAATTGTAATATGTTTAGGCCTGACGGTAATAAACTATGTTGTTACGCCCATCCTGAGGCACCACTAATTGAGGACTACAGGGCTGGCGATATGATATGTTCGGAATGTGGCCTTGTCGTTGGTGATCGGGTAATTGATGTGGGGTCAGAGTGGCGAACATTCAGCAATGAAAAAAGTGGTGTTGATCCAAGCCGTGTGGGTGGTGCAGAAAATCCGTTGTTAGGTGGTAGCGATTTATCTACCATAATTGGTCCGGGTACCGGATCTGCTTCGTACGATGCCTTTGGTGCACCAAAATATCAAAATAGACGTACAATGAGCAGCTCCGATAGATCACTCATCTCAGCTTTTAAGGAGATATCAACAATGGCCGATCGCATTAATTTGCCAAAGACTATTGTTGATCGAGCAAATAATTTGTTTAAACAGGTAGGTATGATAAAATTCTTCACTGTGATAATGGAGGTCATTAATTTTTTATAAAAATAATTTAACTCCTACCATCTTTATTTTCACAGAAATACATATGTTTGCTTAAAATTTTTCTCAATTTCGAAACAATACTTAAAAATGCATAGCATACAAATTTGTATTATAGTTTTTATAATTTACTGAAAATTTAATTACACAACTAACAGGAAATTCATTCGTGTGTGTACCTACATTAAGGTGATCCAAACAAAAATTTAAAGCCCAACAAATCATTGCGGAACAAGTCTATTTTTATGCTATTACTCCTAAAACAATATTTGTTACCTTTTTTAATAAAAAAAGAACATATTTCTTATTCATTAAGGACTTTCCAAAAAATTATGTATCATCACTGATGTAAAATCAGAAGGAAATTTTGAAGCATTTGAGCGACCTCTAAACTAATATATTAAGGCAAAATTTTCGGTATAGATTTTCGTAGTACAGTCGCAAGAAATGCGGGTTGTTCCGCGTATTTCGGCAAAACATTATTTTCTTCATACAATTTTGGCCACCCTAATATGCATGCATTCAAATATGTACGTATTTGGAGACGATGTTGCTTTTGTAAAAGTATACACAGGTGTTGCTCGTTAATTAAAAAATATGCATAAATATCACTTTAGTAGAATAATCAATGACATTCTTTCATAAATAGGTACATGACGGAAAGAACCTAAAAGGCCGATCAAATGATGCTAAGGCATCGGCATGTTTGTACATTGCTTGCCGACAGGAAGGTGTGCCACGAACTTTTAAGGAAATTTGTGCCGTTAGCAAAATAAGTAAGAAAGAAATTGGACGTTGTTTTAAATTGACCCTAAAAGCGCTTGAAACCAGCGTAGACCTGATAACAACCGCAGATTTTATGTCGAGATTTTGCGCAAATCTTGGTAATTTAGATTGGAATTTGTTGTCTTGGTATTTTTTAAGTGTTTTTTTTTGCACTTTGTTTTAGATCTCCCAAATATGGTGCAACGTGCTGCGACATATATAGCAAAGAAAGCTGTGGAGATGGACATAGTTCCTGGACGATCACCAATTTCTGTTGCAGCTGCTGCTATTTATATGGCCTCGCAGGTTTGTAAACATACATATATAAGCAATATTATGAATTTAAATATTAAAGGGAACAGCCAGACGATGCAAGAAAGTTAAATTTTAGTTATTAAGAAAAAAAAAAAAACAAATACAAAAATTTGAATTTTTTACTTTCTGAAAGTACTTTCTTGCGTCGTCTGGCTGTACCCAAATATTCCAAAATAATTCCTTTTCTTCTTTTTATTAACTTCTTATAGGCTTCTGATAACAAAAGGAGTCAGAAGGAAATTGGCGATATTGCTGGTGTAGCCGATGTAACAATCCGGCAGTCTTATAAACTGATGTATCCACATGCCTTGAAACTATTTCCTGAGGACTTTAAATTTACTACTCCAATTGATCAACTCCCACAAATGTGAATTTCATTTTTAGTTTATAAAATAAAACATTTTTACATTAAATTAAAATATGTATGCAGCAAGCTTGCACAATGAATTTCATTTATTCCACATAATAGCTCAAAATATTTGAGTTCTTACATATGAAAAGTGCCTAAGTCCATTATCCAATTTTTTCAGATTTTTTATGCATTGCTCCTTTAATCAACATATTAACAGTTTAAGCAAGCTGGCGCACTGGAACATGAATTTAATTAAAAAAAAAATAGTATATATTTGTAACTATTTTTCATACATAGAAGTCTATGAAAAAAAAATTGAAAAAATCGCGATTTTCTCTAAATGGCTTGGTGGACTTAGTCACCTTTGATATGTATCGTATGCAAGTTTTTCAAATATAAATACCACTACATATTATAATAAATTTGATATATCTTTTGGCCAACAAATGACAAATATGCTTTATATATTATTTGGGGACTACCAAGAAGAAAGCGATCTAAAGTATTTTTGTTATAAAAATGCTGCAAGTGGGATTCGAGACTGGGAACATGGGTTCATGCAGCTTAACATTTAGTCAGATATAACGCTGAGTTCCCAAGCCTGTGCATATACATATGTACATATAAATATGCAGATTAATTTAATGACCGTTTGAAATTTCAGATTAGTCGACCTTTTGTATTTTGCTTTGATTTCATCTCTGCTCTTATTTATTTATTGTGTTCATGCATGTATTTATGCATATTAGGGTGTTTCACTTTAAGACTGATACTAAATTTATGGTACATGTAAAATAAAATGTCCAAGAGTCAAATTTGTTTAATTCGCATGGACTGTTCGATTTTTATTAGAATTGACTTATTCTGGCAAAAAAAAAAATAAAATATGTAAAAGTCTATATTTATGTCTGGATTTTAAAAAGTTTACCAGTTATTTAAGGACTTTCTTATAAAAAAGTTGGAAAAATAAAAATGATGTAGCATTATTGAGGTCCTCGGAATCATTGGGACTCCGTGGAACTTCATTTAGTATCACATTCTTCGGCGAGAGTTTTTCGATCTCCGCTATGGTTTTTTTCTCAGTCCTGGTTATTTAAAAAAAAAATTGTAAGTGTATTCTTCGCTTTGTTCATCGAAAAACTCGATTATCCATACATTTTATTTTTAGCTAGAATTTTTCGTTGTTATGTTTCTACATTTTTTTGACAAGTTAAGGTTTAAAAAATGCATGTAAGTCTTATAGGGTAAAACACCCTAATAAACAAATTAACTTATTTTTGCTTTTATTTATGTTGCTGCAGTTCCTTTCATACTTCTTTATCATATGTGTTCCTTGTCAAGTTTGTTATTATCATTGTGATGATCACTGCGCTTTGCTTTTTTGTTGTTTAACATTCCATACAAAGTCCAGCAAATAACAATAACAAATTTCAATATTCACGTTAACATGCACTCCAAAAATACGCCATTTTTAAGATTTATTCCAGAAGATTTAAAGGCCTCCGAAATAATGCCTGAATATTCTAAGCGAAAAAAATTGTGTGGGCGAAGACTTAAAATAAGGCTGATTTTCTTGTGTTGATGTCATCAGGCTGTAAGGACTACTCTCTCTCTCTCTCTCTCTCTCTCTCTCTCTCTCTCTGAGGGGAATAATAATTGATGTATTATGGAACGATCTTCCGTCATCATTGTCATTGGAGACAAACCAAACTGGACAAGGGATGACGGAAGATCGTTCAACAATACATCATATTCCTACCCTGTCGGAAAAACAAGCAACCAAAAAGTATGGAATAATAATTCCTGATAATAAGGCCTTCTGTGGTACTTAAATGCCTTATAATAAGGAATAATGAAAACGCGTATTTGTTTAGCTGAATAATTCACTTTTTTGTGCAACTTAAGCGCTGCGGCTGGCTGTACATATGTATGTATGAGCGCATAACAGAAAATTAAGTATTAAAAAGTTTGGCGCAGAGAGAATGAGTGCATAACAGCAAGCAGCGCTACCAGCGTATTCCATTTTAACAACTTAGGCTTCAGCTATAAGACTAACCTTTTTGCTGGGTGGCTCTGCACTACTACGAAAATTCATCACCTTCCTCTGCTCATACTGAGAGTAACGATAGATCGAGATCAATGTTCAGACAATAAAAATATGGATTTTAGTGATTGATCTTGGGAATCCGCAAATAACTAACTGCATACATACATACCGTTACCTTAATTCACAAAGCCCCTAACTGACAAAATAATTTTTTTACAGGAGAGCCAAAAAACGTGTTAAAATGAAAATAAAAGACTTTTGTGAGTTTGTAAAAATGCAGTTACTGCATAAACAAGGCCCTGAAGTAGATCTTGAAGAAAAATTTTAGATAAATTGGATTTTGGCAATTTTGTGTCAGATAGGGCTTTTTTACACTACGAATTTAGAAAAAAATAACTGTAGTTAGGGCTTTTTGTGGTTTGAATATTTACACAAATTTTCACCTGCAATTGATTTCAATAACTTCAAAGCGCATTATAAATAACATTTAAGGCTTTAAATATATATCGACGGCTGAGAATAAGATCGCCCTATTTCAAAAATTATTTCAAAAACGCCCTATTTGAAAAATTGTTTCAATAACGTCCTATTTCAGATTTTGCTTCAAGAACGCCCTATTTGAAAAATTGTTTCAATAACGTCCTATTTCAGATTTTGCTTCAAAAACGCCATATTTCAGAGAAAATTCCATATATATTTCTCTGAAATAGGGCGTTTTTGAATAATTGTGGCCGCTGTGGTGCAGTGGGTAGAGTGCTCGCCTGCTATGCCAGAGGTCTCGGGTTCAAACCCCAGTCCGAGCAAACACCAAAAAAAATTTTCTAATTAGTAAAAATCCAATTATTGGGTTTTTTAAGAGCAGCGGTCACCTCTCGGCAGTGGGCGGCATACCCTCCGAGTGTATTTCTGCCATGAAAAAGCTTCTCACAAAAAATGCATTCGCCGTTCGGAGCCGGCATAAAACTGTAGGTCCACCCAATTAGTAGGAAAAACAAAAAGGAGCACACCTTGAATTGGGAGAGAAGCTCGGCCATAAAACTCGTCAGAGTTATAATAGCGCCATTGTATTATATTATTATTATTATTTTAATATATCCTACTAAAATCTGCGAAAAACGCAGTTTCGAAAAATGTGTCAATTAGGGCCTTTATGAATTAAGGTAACGATACATACATACATATTTCCAAGATTCAAATCCATAACACTCTTCGTTCTAAATATCATAAAATTTCAAATTTCCCAATTTATTCTTAGTTTCCATCATGGCCATGGTTTCCATTTATGGAAAAACAAATCGCGAAAACAATTTTATATGACAGAATAACCCACTGTGCCAATTTAGCATAAAGGGTGCTAAAGGTATGTTTACTTTTTGCACAAAATCTTGAAGTGTCAAAATGCAGGAAGAGGAAGAAAATTACAGTCGCTTCAATAAAAAAAACACCCAACCTAAAAAAATAAAATTTTAAATTATTTAATTAAAAACTACCTAAATCATGATCAAAAAACAGCGAAACCTCAGCCAACCGTTCTAATTTTTAGAAAATGAACTCAAAATGTCAACATTTTTATATAGAACAACATTTGTAGATGCATAAATACTTTCTGAGTACATATACAGTCTTATAGCCCAAATTATAGTCTAACAAACTGCAATTTTATTATAATTAAAAAAAATATAGGGATGTGCAACATTTATTTTACATCCTATAAACCTAAAGAATATTACTTTTTAAATGGGAGAAAATACCGAACTAGTTAGTATAGTAACGAAAATTATGAACCAACTTACAACAACATACTCGCATGTAACTACTCCGTTCACCGAAAAGTGTAGGAATTTGAGTGATTGATTCGCTGAAACTGGCGGCTGCGCATACAAACCTACACTTTGACTAAGTGCTATTTTTCCAATAGAAGTAGGTTGTTGAGAATTTAATTTTGGCAATTGCCTTTTGATAGACCACAATTTTTATGTATTTGCCAATTATTAAAATTGAATTAGTGTGCGATTTAAAAGAAAACAAGTGCAAGTGAAAATGAAAATGTGTTAATAATAGTGAGTTGAATTACATATGTACATATATTAAAGCCTATGGAAATTTGTTCTAATAAGTACCTACCAAGTGTAATACAAAACTTAAGCAAATATCTATGTATGTATGTATGCATGCACTTTAACCCTTTCGTAACACAATTTCGTCTGTATGTAATATTTTCTGGCAAAAGAAAATCTTCCTCTTGCTCTTAATTAACTCGACTTATAAAAACATCGAATACTTGTGTTAATACATAGGTATATGTATGTATGTAGATAGGTACATTTCTATATACGCACATGTACATAGGTTCTTTTCTGTGGATGCATAGAGAAGATAATTATATAACCATGTACATAGGTACTTACATATGTATGTATGTATATATGAATGCATTTGTTATAATAGATTTGTGGATAATTTATAATTTGCGTATGAAGTTGATATGGTACATACATATGTACATACGTGATGTTTGACTGTGTTTGTATTTATTTTTAGATAATATATATGTATATAGATAATATTAATATTGTACCTACATACATACATAAAAGCATACATACGTATGTACTATATGATATCACATTGCCTGCCAGCTAGTGCTCCAGGATTCGAGTCTTGGTCCAGAGAAACAGTCACATTAGTAAGCCCAATTATTACACGGAGAAAATTATATTGATGTCACGTCGATATAAATTGATAGTTCTGTCTTATCAATAAATAATCTCATTAGTGTTTTATTCGCGCCTTTTTCATTACTAAATGTAATTGTGTAATTAAAGAACCCTGGGGCTTACGCGCAGCAGAATCAGCAATTAAACTGTGCGGTTATTACGGCTGCGACAACTACATACTGCTGTTAGCGCAGCAAATTCAGGGCCAAGATAGATGAACTCTATGCAATTAAGGGCGTTACCATTTACTGTGTAGGTACCCGAACAGCAAGAAACGAGAGAATAAAGGAGCTGATGTGACAGTCAAAGTTTGGGACGACTACATAGTGAATTCCTTAAAACAAAACCACCAACTATCCTCGGACACTTACTAGAACAGACTTGCAGTTGGCATATCAATAGGGCACTGTCTAAAACCATCACATGCGCTTAAATATAATAGGACTAATGCAAAGTCAATCCGATGCAACATGCAACGAAGACAATGCTGTCGGAACTTTGGAAGCGTCCCTTTGTCAATGCTCATCAGTTGGCAGGCCCCAACACAGATACATCGGTTCTACATACTCCTTGTCCCTGGAAGGCATTGCCAACTCTAAAAGTTTGTATAAGAGCCTCCAATACGTTGTTGGCAACGGCAAAGACCACCTTCTAATCTATGTGAAAAATCATTGAGATTTTAGACAACCTAACATAACCTAAAGCGAGCACTTCGTCTTGTACCCGCTTACCGCAAAGTAATTTTTCAGCTTAGGGACGGCGGATACTTTAGTAAGCGCGATAGGCATTTAAATTATATGAAACTCGAATCCCTGCGGAGTTGGTGGTATTGATCAACCTCATTCGGAATAGACGTATACATAAGTTTTGAAGCGATTTTGAGGAAGTTGATCCTGTGGTATTGGGTGTTCGCTCCTAAGGATTAAACAGATCACATTTAAGTTACAATCATAAGGTCCTACCGTATACGTACCTACATACATATCTGCCTAACTATATGCAGTTTTTCAATATATTTATTTACATATACATATATACAATGTGTTTTTTTTTGTTTAAATAGTTAATACTAAAGAGAGAGGGATACGCCTTCATACAAAACGTACACATCCTATTAGTCAATATTTGTACTTTAATAATTTTATTTTAAACATCTTTCCTTTCAGTGAAATGGATACAATCTAATGGAACTAGCAAACCACAATTGATATTCGAATCATGGCGTTTATAAAAAGTTGCTTTCTGCCATATAATGGTTGATATAAATATAAAGTTCAGCACTATTTGGTATATAGTTTTGCTTATTTCTTCCATGTCAGTTGGGTTACAATCAGGTAAGAGTCGATTTTGGTTATGTTCTTTCTGTAAACACCTGCACGAAAGGGGTTAATTTACTAAATTTAAAATTGTGTATGTTTTTTTCTAGACTTTAGTAAAATGCCCCCTATCAGGAACCATTTTGGTGAATATGGTCAATCATATTTTACGACCAAAAACAATACACGAGTTATAGCGCAGAAAGGCGGCCTAGCAGTGTTGCCATGTGTTGTGAAACTAAATTCACCAGCTACAGTAAGTTCTTACCTAAAATTTTATATTTTACCAAATAAGAGTATTTAAAAAGAAAATTGAACAAATATACATATAGCGAACACCATTTTCTACATGTGTATCTGCATACATATATTTAAAGGTTTCGTGGATTCGCCGCAAGGATTTTCAATTATTGACAGTTGGCCTATCCACACACAGTAGTGATAAACGATTTCTCGTCGAGCATACACGTCATATGGGACATTGGTCATTGAGAATTAAATCTGTGCGGGAAAGTGATCGCGGACTGTATGAATGTCAGTTGTCTATACATCCAACAGAATCAATTTTTGTTGAATTAAGAGTAGTTGGTAAGCTTAAATACCAGAGAAAGGAGCACGCTGTATAAGTTCAATATGTAAACTCTTGTTTTTTGTGAAATTTTTGTAAAAGTACATGTATATGTACTTATATAAAGTTCAAAGTTGAAAGTTAATACGTGTTTTTTTCCAAATATGTATTTTCAGAGGCCGTTGCGGAAATCGTAGGAGCACCTGACTTGCACATTAATGAAGGATCCTCTATGCGTTTAGAGTGTAGGCTTAAAAAGGCAACAGAGAATCCGGCTTTCGTTTTTTGGTAAGAAAATTTTATTTATTAATATTTTTATTATTAAATACTTTTTGGTTGCTTGTTTTTCCGACAGGGTAGGAATATGATGTATTGTGGAACGATCTTCCGTCATCCCTTGTCAAGTTTGATTTGGAGACAAACCGGGATGACGGAAGATCGTTCCACAATACATCACAATACATCATTTTTATTATTATCACACATTCGCCCATAACTAGTTATAAGATTCATGTTCATTACCATTTAGTTTGCCGTTGTGTTTTTTTTTGTTTTTTGTTTTAATTTTCTTTCAAACTCTACACTAAATTTAAAATCGCCATCTCTCAATGCTCAAATAGGTATCGTAACAACAAAATGGTTAACTATGATGCACAAGAAGGCTTTTCCGTTACATCTGTTTCAAATGCAGGAAGTACATCTTCAAAAGATGAATCACCACATACTAGTATACTTTCAAATGATTCAACTATTCCATTGACTAAGCGACCATCCAGCGGCAGCAGTGATAGTACTAAAAATGAGAAAAAAGAGAGCAAAGATAATAAACATGATACTGATGATATATCAACGTCTTCGCTGTCCGCCACAAAACAACAATTGTCTCCATATTTATTGGCACCTACATCTAGTATTTTAAAATTGGAAATTGTACATTTTCATCATGCTGGCAATTATACTTGCGCTCCCTCGAATGCTAAATCAGTCAGTATTACGGTACATGTATTGCGTGGTAAGTTACTGCATTTCAATTCTGAGCATCTCTGCACATTGTATGGCTAGAATATGATGATATATGAATATGTGTATTATTTTCTTTAAGGCGAAAGCCCCGCAGCGATGCAACATGCCAATCATAGTAGCACCATGGAAAATGATAGCAACAACAGCAGCATTATCGGTTCGAAATTTGCACACAGTGGCGCCAAGGGTATTCAAGCTGTCTTCGACAAAACAATATCAACAATAAAATACCAATTTTATGCATCAATGATGATATTGCAATGTAAAATAGGTTTAACAATTTTTGTTGATAAGTCAATTGAATTATTGTTACATAATTTTCAGTGTTAAAATTAAAATAAAGATAAATTAGTATTAAAAAATAAATTGGACGCGTGGAAAGTTTTATTAAACGGTAATACAAGAAAAGATGGAACTGAGTTGTGTAATTTTGTTCAAACATATTTTCTCTAACAGCAATATATTTGACGAAATTTATGGATTTGTACAAAAACTGGTACTGAAAGCATTGCTGAGAGATCGGTAGGACCATCAGTCACATGTGGATATCATTTGTGGCTCGGGTTCTTAAAATACCTGGAGCCCATTTCACCGAATCATTATTCTCGAAGAAAGCTAAAATTAGATTTTTTAAACAAAATATAAAAAAAAAACAAAAATTTTGTTTGCATTTTGTTATTGTTCTAGCGGCGAAACCACGAAATTTATTGCATATTTCAAGGCTTTGAATTTGTGTATGTTTTCTGTGGTATTTTTGTTGTATACAAATTTAGTCTGAGCATAGGTACCCCTAGTACATTCTAGATGTCCCTCTAGCAACTTCCCAAGTATATATTTTCCACTGAGCATACAGATTTTAAGGTTTTACTATGTATATGGATCATCAGGTCTTTCATTCTGAGTTGAAATCCACCGGGCACACTAAAGATGCTGTTGTACCGTGTTATCAAACTGAGAAAAATCTTAAGCTCAAGTCAGATAGAACTTCGTATTGCGCTACCTGACACTTTCTGCGTGACAACTGAGATAAAATACATGTATCTATATGAGGTTTCTTACATAACAAAAAGTAACGCAACGTCAAAGTTACGTAAAGCACAAAGTTGCCCAAATCTCAACTTTTGGACGCGTTGAAGTATTTTTTCAGTTTCTCTTTACTTAAAATGTAAATAAACAAATTTAAATTTCACACAATGAGAATATAAAATAATAGATTTTTATTTTCTTATTTACTTTTTTGTAAATAAAACATAGAATAACCAATTTTTCGGAAAATAAATATTTTTTGAGTGATGTTACAACGTTCATTGTGGCATAGTTTTTCAGTTTTGCGTTGTTTGACATAGAAATGGCGAAAAAAGTTTTATGTGGAATCGGCTTTAGCCTTAAACGTTATGCACATCACACATTTGAAATTTAAAAAACCATTTAAGAAATAAAATCCGTTTCGAGTTTACTAAAATAGATAGTTAAAACAGTGGTTACATATGCACATACATATGTATGTGCATTAGGCCGTATCGCTTTATAGAGACCAAACAAGGTAAACCCCTACTGAAATTTTATGGTGAATAATTCTCTAGAACATTTGGGCGACATCTATTTCAGAATTTTAGCTGCAAAAATTGAAGAGTTATACCCTCAAAACGTAGGCATACATAGCTGTTTGGGATTCGTTTTTTAACTTTGTTCAACTCTAAGAGAACTCGAGGTTACTCATACGCCATAGCGTACTATTGGAAGAAAAAAACAGTTTTCAAGTAGCATAAGTCTACGTTATGGGGAAAAACTCTTCAATTTTTGCAGCTAAAATTCTGAAATTTTGGATTTAGAGCATTTATTGTACACAAAGCGCTGTCAGCGAAAATCATCTATATCGGATGACTATAACATAGATATCCCATACCGCGATTTTGGGCTAAGGAAAAAAGAGTGCATTCCAGTTCTCCTATACCGCAAGATAAATTAATATTTTAAAATATTGTTCTTATATTGTATTGACTTATCATTAAGTAATTTGCAAACAAATGTAAGATATATTATACACAGCAAGAGATAATCGCGAAAATATGCGATTTTGGGCATTCAGCCTCCGTAACCGCAAATCAAGCTATATCTTGAAAACAGATCATCCGATTTTAAATCTGATTTCATATCTGGATTCAGCATAAAATTCTATTTTAATTCAATGTGCATATTGGCCTGGTAATATTTTTGTCGATTTTTTCCCAATCTTTATTTTCAAAAATCCGCCTTTGTCCATAAAAACCAATTTCCGGAACATCAAAATTAATTTTAGACAAATGTCGCGAAGGAGTTTTCTCCTCAGAAAAATGAGAGGAATCCGAATTTCGATGGCGCGATATAGGTTAGTAAATCGCCTCACCCTAATGTACGTGGACTTTTTGTTTCTTTTTTTGTCCCTTTTGTAGATTTTGAAAAAGGGCACCTAACCACTTTGCACTCTAAGCTAGCGATATATACATTTGTGTGTGCATATACAAACATACATACATACATATGTATTAAAAAAATTGTTTTCAAACTAAGCGGCATATATGTACACATATTTGCTTATCCGAAAGGGTTAGCGTTTTTGTGAGACGCAATGCGATTTACGATAAAAAAAAATAATTCAATATAAGTTGCGTTTTACGCATTATGTATATGTATGTACATATGTACATTAGGGTGCGTTTAATTTGTATGAAAAATTTAAAAGTTCATAAAAAGACTGTATCGCCCCCTCAATTTGTAGTAACATGGTCAAAGATATTACACATAAATTTTGGTCCCGATTGGTGGCGGTTAAGGCGTGGCGCATTGAGGTCAAAGTTCAGAAAACTCTATGAAGGGTCGAAAAATCAAAAT
Source organism: Urophora cardui (assembly GCA_960531455.1). Taxonomy (NCBI): domain Eukaryota; kingdom Metazoa; phylum Arthropoda; class Insecta; order Diptera; family Tephritidae; genus Urophora; species Urophora cardui. The sequence continues at coordinate 23,141,451 of OY482674.1, read as the reverse complement.
ATTTTTTTTAATTATCTAATACCCAAAATTAATACTTCTATAACCAATGATAACAAATATAAGTCTTGGTCCCGATTGATGACGGTTTCCTAGTGTTTCAAGGGGGTCAAAGTTCAGATTACCATATGCGACACTAAAAATGTAAGTCTTCTATGGCAATCTGAACATTGACCCCCTTAAAACACCACTAAACCGTCATCCATCGGAACCAAAATTTATATTTGTTATCCTTGGGTATAGAAGTATTAATTTTGGGTATAATATAATTAAAAAAAATATTTTGATTTTTTCACCCTTCATAGAGTTTTTTGAACTTTGACCCAGGGCTGCACATTAACGTTATTTTTTATCAATAACCGAAAAAAAATTTTGTTTTCAATTCAACTTTGAAAATTTTTAACGTTAAATGCTTAACAAAAAAATACTGTTTTGATAATTATCAAAAAAAATTATCAAAAAGAATTTCGTTTTGTTGATTATCAAAAAACAAATATTGAATAAATTTTGTTTCGGTAGCCAACAAAAAAAATTATCAAAAAAATAACGTTAATGAAAATTCAAAGTAAAATGAAGCCGTAAGCCCGAAACAATTTTTTATTATTATTTTGTTTTTGATGATCAACGAAACGAAATAATTTTGATAATTTTTTGTTGATAATCAACGAAACGAAATAATTTCAATAATTTTTATTTGATATTCAACAAAACAAAATTTTTTTGTTAATTTTTATTTGATATTCAACAAAACAAAGTTTTTTTGTTGATATCGTTGTGCAGCCTTGCCATAGAAGACTTACATTTTTAGTGTCGCATATGGTAATCTGAACTTTGACCCCCTTGAAACACCAGTAAACCGTCATCAATCGGGACCAAAATTTATATTTGTTATCCTTGGGTATAGAAGTATTAATTTTGGGTATAATATAATTAAAAAAAATATTTTGATTTTTTCACCCTTCATAGAGTTTTCTGAAATTTGACCTCAATGCGCCACGCCTTAACCGCCACCAATCGCTACCAAAATTTATGTGTGATATCTTTGACAATGTTACTACAGATGGAGGGGGAGATACAGTAAAATATCGTTAATTTAATTGTTGGGGTAAGTGGAAAAAAATTCAACAACTATTTATCGCTGTAAATAGTTGTTGAATTTTTTCCACTTACCCCAACAATTAAAAATTGAATTAAAAAAAAAAAAAAATTCGTGCTAAGCACTAAAAACTCTTTCGTTAATTTAAATTTTAAACGCACTCTAATGTACATGCATATGGATACCCAGTAGGACCAAAAATCTACAAATCATCAATACTTTCCTCAATACGAGTACATTTCCTTTAGGGAGGATACCAACTTACATGACTATGTCCCATGACTATCGCACGGCGATGGCTGCCTACGCATGTATGACTTCGTATAGTAAAAAAGCAATGAGGCGAAAGCTTCGGGCTTTCATGCTTTTTTCATATGGTCGTTATTGTACTCTTATTAGGTATTCAGCATGAATTGTAGCAGTATTGTAGTGCTGAATACACAGCTGCCTACCACCTAACTTTGTCATGTAGATTATTCGTATAAATTTTTCTGTTTCGGCTTACTCTTCTTAACTCCTACTTTAGTCAGTGAAAAAATGATCTGTGCTCAATTTGTACGTGCCATTCAACATACTTTAGCAGTATCAGCGTTATATCTAACAAAAGCAAGCATCCTGGCAAAAAAATCCATCACCTCACAAATGGGCCTAGTGGGTATATGTATACACTAGCATGTGTGAAGAGCAAAGGGCAAGAAGTGTGATGTGTCATTTAATTGATAAGACCGCTGAAATCGCTTCGCTTCCCATATTTATATGTACATACATATGTATGTACATAAGCAAAAATTTACAAATATATGTATGTAGTAAACATACTTACATATCCCTACAAATGTATTTATTTGGCTTAACAGTCGGTCACTTATAATCTTCGTTGTATGTACATTCATACCCACCAAAAAAATCCAAGCCTTATTTAAGAATTAACACAGCAGATTTAAAGGCACCGAAATAAGGCCTGAAAATTATAAGGGTATCAAAAATGTATGGCGTAAGGCTTAAAATAAGGCTGATTTTCCGGTGTTGGTGTCATCAGGCCTTAAGGAGTACTCTCTCTGAGAGCACACCTTATTCCAAAGGCTTATCCGCCATGCGAAATAAGGCCTAGGTAAGTATTAGAAAGTTAGGACCAGACAGAGTGAGTGCATAACAGAAGCAGCGCTGCCAGCGTACTCTTTTTAAACGGTTTTATTTAGCTCACCCCGTTTGTTTTTTTATTTTTTAACACGCCTTTAGTAGTTTCACCTGTATGTATGTAAGTATGCTTGTATTTATGTATGTAAACGAGTTACGTATACGCAGTGTAGTTCACTGTATGTTTGCTTGTGCGCTTGTATGTAACCGACTCCTTTTTGTGTATTCATACACTGAATGAGAGTTTTTCTGTGTGAGTTGTACTTATTTAGATGTGATTTGTCAACAATAAGCAAAGCTTTTTTGCAGGGTAAGTAGATTATGTTTATATACAAATGCAATATTTTGTCCGCTGATATGGGCTCCAGTCAGTGAATTTCAATTAACTATACACATATGCATATACATATGTATGTATGTACATACAGCATTATCCCGATTATCTCCTAGATCACTTATCATCTCAGTCCTCCTTCATTCAGCCTAAAGTTCAGTGAGCGCGCATTTAGTCTTCGATTGCTTTTAAATAATGATGTGTCGTTATCATTCGCTGTTAAAATAAAGAATTACTTAATTCGAGAATATTAAAATAAGTAAGATACTACAAATAGAAATTTTAAAACGCGTGTCTACCGCTACACGATTATGTGCAACAAATGCAAAGTACATTAATATTTTATTTATGTAAGGATTTTGATTTGATATACCTACATAACTAATATTTATAAAAAAAGCAATAAAAATACATATCAAAAAAAAAACCTAAAAAATAAATAAAATTTTATTCGACTGTTTTCCGGCCCAGTCAGGTTGTTTGTCTATATAGCCCAAATCCTAAAATAAATTTAATAAAAAAATGCAAGAATCTTTTTTAATGCACACTGAAATATAGAAAAAGCTTTGAAAATGTGCCAAGACTCTTCAACACGGTTGTAGGACGAGTTGCTTACATTTATTAGCTTACGTACATTTGTATGTAAAATAAATTCATTTTCTCTGCATCAAGTTAATAATTACAGTTTGAAAAATAAGAAATAAGAAAATACTTATAAGCAAATCAAATTAATAATTCGAGCAAAGTGATAACTAATTCAAAATAAGTTAGACAATGAACTGGAAAAATTAAAAAGAAACAACAACAAAATAAATACATACACAGTGTCATATTCTAAATAAAGAACGAAACGTTTTTAATAAAGTTTACGTATTTAAATACGTGCATACATATGTACAAAAACATATATATGTACATACCTGCATACCGTGCAATACGTTGTGCGATTAATTTCTAAACGGCGTAATCCACGGGCGTACATAGAAGGGTCAAGTGGGACAGCTACCCACCGCTCAAGAAATTTTGCATTTTTTTCTTATTTATTGGCGCTGAAAACACCAAAGCAATTTTGCCGGATTCTAAAAGAACACGCCAATCTATCCGCTTCTGTGCCAACTGAAGTCAATTGGAAATGCTAACTAAAGGCCAGGTGTTTCTATACCTGCACTATGTTGTTGGAAAGCTCATATTGTCGTCACGAAGAAATTATTTGTAACATATTATGTAGTACATCTCATCGCTTCATTAATAATAATAATACAATAGCTTCATTATCGTCTGTAAATCTCTAGTAGAAAACTGAGTCGGATCATCAGATGTCCATGTCTTTTTCACTGCCAAATTCAAAACCGCACACATACATATCTAATCAGCTTGATAGACTTAAATAAGGACTGGTTTAGCAAATGGGAGATGAGCTTGAAGAAACCGTTTTAAATATATTTTTAACAGAGCTGGGCGATAAGGATTACGATTACAAGATGATTACGATTAAATTAATCGGATTTTAAAAAATATGAAATTACGATTACCTACAGTAATCCCTCCCTTTAAACCACCTGGTCCTCACATTTTTGCAGGATGACTTCACCAGCTTTCATATATTTAATTAAGTATTCTTGGAGTGTGAATACCTAGCATGCTCAATGTGACCCTGTAAAAAAATTACCAACCGGGTTGGCATTTGAAATCAATGCAAATACGACGGAATATACATATAAAAGAAAAGAGGGTTGAAGTATGAAATTGTAAAATAAAATTTTTGCGAGATAACGTGTTATTAGTGATTAGACATCAATACATCTACGCGATAAGACATTGAACTCTGGTAAAGGAGATTTGGTGTTGCTGCACAGCTCGTAATATTTCGTCGTTTATCTCTTAAATGAGCTCTGAGACACGCTATGTATAAAACAAAAGCATTAAATGTGCCTATTTTCATGAAAAAAAAAAAAAAAAAATTAGAGGAAAACTATCAACAGTTATGAATGTAATAGGGATTTTAATTCTTCTTGTTTAATTGGCGCTTAAACATATAAATCGTTGCAACATACATACATATGTACATGCTTCTTGATGACTGGTGACAATCACAAATATTAAGGTCCGGTTTCACCATCTCCGATTAAGTGCTTAACCGGAGGATTTCTCTCGATTAAGCAATTTATTTGACAGCTCGCCATACAATTTACGTCAAATTAACCGCCGGTTAAATTAACTGGAGATGGTGAAACCGGCCTTAAGTGTTTCTCCCTATTCCACCAGCGTATACTAACAACAATTAGATATAAGTATTATTAATTATATTAGATGTTCACGTCGAATTTTGGGGTAATTCTTCTGTCAAAAATGCAACACAGGGTCACATTTTATGCAACGTTGCTGTATTACACTTCTATTCTACTTTATTATACTTTTCATTAGAATTCATACTTTTTAACTTTTTTTCAATATTTTGCAGATACGACTCATTCATTCGAACATACCTAAATACATAAATGATCTAATTCCTTACATAGAAATATTTGTTCGTTAAACGCTTTAGTTATATAGCGATTACTTGGAGCAAAATGATTATTCGGGTTATATTATTTATTTTGGTATCATTCAATTCAAAATTTACAACTGCAGTCAAACAGAGTAAGAGACCAATGAGTTTCATTGCATTTTATGGCGTTTTCTTTTCTGGAAAAAAAAAATATTTTCCTTCTACTAAATCCTAATTATCGAATTAGGTAAATTGACCTTCTATAAAATGGCTGAATTTGTTAATTACTTAGTTAGTGGTCAATATTTGGTGAAATGACCACACAAACCTACAATATGGCTAATAAAGCCAAAGCGGGGCAGCATTATTTTCAGAAAAGAAAACGGCATTACCTACAAACATATGTATGTGCATCATTTTACATATAAATGTACCTATACATACATACATATTTACAGATCCATTCCGCAATCCCAAAATTTGTGGCAATCCTCATTGTGATGAGCCATTTGAAAAATTTTCTTATACTAATAGTATATATAAGTACGAATACAGTATTGCTTTAAATACGGAAATTGCCGGTACCGACGGCAATGCCTCCAGTCTATTTTTAAAGGCTTCAGTTGAAATTTTTTTCCAAAAACCATGTGACGGTGTATTACGCATTACATCCGCTAAACTTTGGGATGACCATGGAATACAGGAGGATGGTACCAGCATGACAGACGACGATGCTGACGACATTACTGGTGATAGCGACGACGAGGTGAAGAGTCTTAAATCAGTTGTAGATGATTACTATGGCGAATTTGCTGATACAAATGGCGGTGATGAAACAACGGACGAAGACTCTCCTGATAAAGATTCAGAAAGTTTTAGTTTTGAAAAGGATTTAAAAAAACATATTCTACGTTTCTCTTACCAAGATGGGCTTATTGCCGAAATATGCCCAAGCTCTGACGAATCTGTTTGGGTTTTAAACATTAAACGTGGTATATTGTCGACTTTCCAAAATACCCAATTGCGTTTCGATGTTGATCACCGCACCAAAGAAATTGATGTATCTGGTGCATGCGATGTTAAGTATGCATTAGATATCGTTAATGATGTAGCAATTACATTACGGAAAACCAAAAATATCACCAGCTGTCGCAATCGTTATTCAACTCATTCAATTTTGCAAACTACGCCGTATAATTTTCGCGATGATCTGACTGCGTGGCCATTGCTTGATTCTACCAGCTATTGTAATGTAAGTAAAATTTAGTTTTAAATTAGTATTTTTATGGATATTATTTATATCCTCTAAGTCTGTGCTGCCAACTCACAGCACACGGTCAGCTTGAAGCTGTGTATGTAGGTATATACAATTATTATTGTAAATTATTTTCTATTCCGTTTCTTTGAAGATTACTGTTGAAAATAAAGTATATAAAGAAGTATCATGCTACGAACATCACCAATTAATGCCATTCTCAAACCATGGTTCCGGCGCTACAACAACAGTTTTTTCTCGGCTGACGCTGCAAGAGGAAGATAACTATAGTGCGAGGGAGTCTTTGGCTGAGTGTAAGTTAGACCAATAATCACCATGATTGCGTTTATGATTTACATACACATGTCAAATTTTTGGCACTTCCCCTTTCCTTTTTCAGACGATGCACTAATAGCGAAACGTTCAACACTGATTTTTGATCATGCGCCATCTTTTAAGCCAACGCATGTTGAAATTAAATTGGCGCACGACATGTTGAAAGAGATATGCGCAATTGGATTTCCAAATATCCAGCCCGAATTCATAAATGCCTTTACCAATTTTTTGGGTATTACCAGACAGTTGGACTATGAGGCGTTAACACAGCTTTTATATCGTGCTACGAGTATTTGTGAAACAGGAAAGTGAGTATATGGGCGACATAGTAGAGTGAAATATATAAATGGAAAATGATGTTTATCAAAACTAATTAACTGTTTTTTCTTTTGCATTTTGCAGACATCATGTTTTAGATACCTTGCCTTACATCGGCAGCTCAGCATCATACCAACTCATGCGCGATCAACTTCTTACCAGCGCTGTGTCTAAAAATACAGCACTCAGCTGGTTGAAATCCATGTCCTTCATACAGCGACCTGATGCCGATGCAATTGAAACCTTTTATACGATTCTCGGATTCTCGCGCGATAAACCGAGCGAACCGGAATACATACTATGCGCATCGGCGGTAATTCACAGTTATTGCCGTAACAATCCCGATTGTGGGCAAAATACGCGTGTAAGAGCGATAACGGAATCATTTGAAGCTGAATTTTTAAACCATTTCCAAGCATATCGCGACGATGATCGGCACACATATCAGCGAATGGTGGTAATTTTGAAAAGTCTTGGCAACATCGGCATATTATCTGAAGATTTTGCAGAACAATTGCATGAAATCATTGTAAATGAATTTGCTCCAATCGGTATACGTTTGGAATCGGTGTTTGCGTTTAGGCGAGCCGATTGCATGCTGGAAAGAGCATTATTTTTGAATATTTATGCAAACTTCAGCGTAAATTCGGAGGTGCGCATAGCTTCGTACTTACAGGCAATGCGCTGTCCTGATTATTATCTAATTAAAAAAGTCAAGAGTATATTGCAAGTTGAAGAGATAAATCAAGTTGGCTCATATGTATGGTCGCATTTGAAAAATCTGGCCAAGTCTGCCTCACCAATCAACATAGAAGTGCAGAGTTTATTATTGGATAATGATCTCTCGGATAAATACAAGTTGGATATACGTAAATTTTCGCACAATTTTCAACATAATGTTTTCTTTGATGAATATAATATCGGTACGTAGTATATAGGATATGTATGTATGCACATATATGTGGCATTTTTATGTAAAAATTTATATTAGGTTACATAGAAAGTGTTAGACACATTTTATTCTTTGCTCATCTCTGCAGCTGCCGTTTATGCACATAGGGCAATGACCACTTAGAAACCCCATTAGTATATTCATCAAAACATTTATACAACCCGTTAAGTTCATCAACTTATAAAGCTGTGGTCGGCCTTCTGATTGGTTGATATGATTTCAGGGTTGCATTCGAAAAGTCTTGAACTTATTTGCAAACCGAAATCATGATGTTAATTTATATGCCTTTGATAAATTTATCAAGTTAATAGGTTTGCAAGAGTATATCAGTTTATAATATTATGTAGTTACATACGTAAATATGTTTAAGAATAAGAACAAATAATAAGCTAGATATGATACTTCCTTTTCTTTTTAAAGGTAGCAGCACGGATATGAACTTAATATTCGGCTTTGAATCGTATTTGCCACGTATGCTTACGCTAAACCACACGGCACACCTTTTCGGGCATTCAATTAATTTTCTAGAGTTTTCAGCAAGAGCCGAAGGTTTTGAAGATCTGCTTGCTAATATATTTAAGAGGGAGGAAATGCTTTTAAATGAGCATGGTTTTAAGGAGTTTGTTTTGTCTCTAATCAATAATTGGCTGGGCGCGAAAAATAACGGTGAGTTTCAAATTTATACATTCGTAGCGATTTTCGCTTAACGTTATGCATTTGAAATATTGTTCACAGATACTTCGGAGAATTCAATGAATGTTGACAGTGTTGCTGATGCTTCATCTTATCAAAATGCAATTACGCAAGTTACGTTGAAAAATGGTACTCAGAACGTTGGCGAATTTGGTAGTGGTGCGAAATGTAATCAGAAATGTTTAGCCACTGCCAAAAACTTAGCAGCGCAACGCCAAAAAGTACAAAAAGGCATTGCAAATCTGGGTTATAAGCTCAGATACGATTATACCAATCCGAAACTGCAACTTGCAGTACGCATATTCGGCAACGATTTACATAGTTACCAACTGAACGGTATACCTGAGATGGTAGAGTTTGCCAAAGAGTTTGATGTTATCAAAGAGATCTATGATATTCTATTGGGCAAAGAAGTTTTTTATACAAAATCAAAAGTATTCTTAGAGGCTGCATACACTGTACCATTAGCGGTTGGCGTTCCGCTATCCATAGATTTATTTGGCGCATCAGCTGTTGATTTACGTGTAGCCGGCAAATTGGAACAAATGGCATCCGCGGGTACAACGGGATGGAATTTCAATTTCAGAGGGCGCATAAAACCAACTGTACTGATTGAAATGGTTGGAAAAATGCAAACTAATTTTTTCTATGAACAATCTGGCATTAAAGTGAAAAGTAGTTTATATTCAAATTCGGAAGCTGAGGGCGAATTGAAAGTACGTGGCCAGAATTTGGTATCATTTTCGTTTAGTGTACCACAAAAGAAAACCGAATTTTTAAAAATACGCTCAGAGATTTTGAAAATGATGCGAAATGCTACAGATGAACCGCAACGAGGCGTGGCAAGTCGTCGAGATAATTCAACATGTACATGGCCATTGATAGATACCGCAATCGGTTTGAAAATCTGTACACACTATAGTGTACCAAATTTGAAAAATACCACAACAAATTCCAATTATCCTAGTTTACTATTGAGTGGTCCAATGAATTTTAGTATAGTGCTGGAGAAATCTGAACAGACAGCAATTAATTGGACTTTCGAATATACGAAGTCAATGCCGCAGGAGAATGTAACAAAGAGAGCGTTGGTTATCCTTACACCTGCTGCAACATTTCAGCGTTCGATTGTTGTTAACGTTAACACTATGCCTGCAAGCCTAAATGCATCGCTTCTATTTATACATGGCACAAACAAAGCTTCGGCTGTATGTTATTATAACGGCAATAATAATAAATATCGACGATTTTATTTAATTTTGGACACAAACGAAAAGCGTAATTTAGATTTGAGAATAGAACTGAAGCGGCAGCAGGAACGCAACGTTGCGATATACAAGCCAAAAATGTTGCTAGCAATAAATGGCATGAATGTAACTGGCGCTATAGGAACAATTCGAATAAATGATAAAAATGGTATTATACAGACCGAAATCGATTTATCGTTTGAAACGCGTAAACTGCAAATGCTTATTCGAGGCATACTCTTACAGAGTGAGGTTTCCAAATCAGCGAATATAACACTTAATTATAGGGTAAGTAAAAAATAATACCTACATTCCGTTTTTGTTGTTTGTTTTTCCAACAGGGTAGGAATATGATATATTGTGGAACTTTTTCGTTCTTACCTTGTCAAATTTGATTTGAAGACAAACCGGCTTCGGCGATGTGCCATCCTCGGTATCTTTATCCTTCGAACGTTCCACAATACATCAAACAATGCGCTATTTTTATTTCAATCATTTCCCTCCATCTTTCATTCTTCCAGTTCCAAGCAAATAAAATTGAAAGTATTAACTTTGAGGGTCGTCTATTAAATACTGGAGATAAATCGAAAACCGAATACAATGGCAGAATGCAATTGAAATCTACGGCCCATCCCAGATTTAATATTGCTTCAAATATGACATGGCGTTCGCTGCAAGGTCACACCGAAGGTGTGTTGGCTTACAATGATCCAGAAAATTTCGGCAATCCGGACACTACAAACGTTTTACATTTATTATTGGCTCGCTCGTATTTCGAAGATAAAATTTGGGAGGGTTCTCGTTCGAATGCATTCTTTAGTGTTCTAATACCACGGTCGCATATCGATGCTAAAATTTCATTGAAGTAAGTTTCAATATACGACAAATGAATTATGCCTTTAGTAAGCGAAAATTTTGGTTGCATCTAACAAAGCGCAGAAAACTATTATTTTTCGTGATGTATATTAGAAGCAGCGATGGCGGCTAAGTAATTCTTCGATGGAATTTTACAACACAATATAATCCTGTTTACTGTACTGCCACCAGTAATGGCTCGGCTTACTTTTTCACTTCAGTCCCGTTCAAGTGTCTGACAAACTCAGATTTATATCCGGCCAAGGAATGCAAATCTAACTGCACAGCATTGTTTTTGCTTTGTACTACAACTACTATAGCAATATCGACAATAACCGTTGTCCAAAGGTTTATTAATTTGTAAAACATATTTTTTCTCTACAAAATTTTCAAGTACCATCTAATCTAATATTATCAATATTCAACTTGATATTGATGCGCAAAAGCTTCGCATCCGTAAATGTTCCATATGCCTTTTTTCAAAAGACAGAATTTTAGTCGTTCTTATTTTAAAATGAGCATTGTAACACGTTCACGTCACGAAGGTGATGATTTAATTTTACTGCGTGTTGTTCGACAGATCGGCCTGCTCACTGCATAGCACTTACGAAACCTTTGCTTTTTTGCCCTCAGACATAGGCATAAATAAAAATTTGCACAATATCGGTTATTCAATAATAAAATTAATAATTAGGAAATAAATAAAAATAATCGTCTTCATGTTTAACTTTTAATTTAAAGACATGAAGAACGTTTTAAAAATGGCACTGAGCATGACTTTACAGTTGGATTGCGTTTAACCCCGGAAAGGGAGGCAACAGTTCTTTTTTCTCTTGTGCTCCCGCGGAAACCTTTGCTAAATTTTGATGCTTTCTTTAATATAAGTATAACGAGATCCAATTCATGCTATGGACGCCTTACATTCGCCGAACAATTACCTAAAACCTACTTGGTAAGTATTTTAAAGCAAAATAAAATTGATATAAATAAATAATTACTAAATTTCAACTTTTTGGCCAGTTTTTTAAGAAAAATTTTGGTTTTGGATAGTAGAAGGTATAGCTCTAAATATTCCAGAGATCCCACATCCCCTCATCAGTCTAATTTAAACTCATATACCTACATATACATATATAGTAAAAATGGATAAATTAATTAAGCTTGTTATAACTTTACAGGTAAATTTCAATGGTACTTGGTTTACCGAACAATCTATTGCAATAAAAGCCAACTATAAGGATCATAGTCCGCGTCTTCTAGTTCTAAAGGCGGTTGCGGAGAGTGCTTCTTTTGAAACTACCACAATTTATGCCTCGCGTAAACGCAATGGAGCGATCACTTTTAGCAATGTCCATGTAAAATATGGTAATGATCCATATGCGTTGCAAATGCAAACAAATTTCAATCCCGATGAGATTAGAACAACAATTTGCGAGCTACACATAAATTTAAAAAATAAAACATATTGGTTTAATGCCGCCATGTTGTCAAGGCAACCATTAACTGTGCAAATGGAGTTTCATTTAGATAAGTAAGTACAGTTTTATTAGTTAATTATTAAAGATAGATAATATGAATATATTATGCATATATGTATGTAGATGCAATGACTCTTAAGTCAATAACTTTATTTGATTTTACAGACTACGCGATATTTATCTAAGATCTAGTATAATGTACTTGGATGCGAGAAAAGAGCTATCGTTGGAATTAAATTGGGACATGAATCGTGATCCCTCGAAGCGTTTACTCTTATTATTGGAGTCCAAAAAACCCTCAGATTACGAGCATAATGGAAACATTTTAATTGCCTATCCAGATCGTACATTAAGTTGCAAGTTCAACACACACACTCAAGGTCCCAATTATTATGGCGATGCCTATTTGTCATGGGATATTAATGAAGTGGTTGTCCTTAAATATGATATCGGTTTAATACCACACCTTAATGGCAAACTAATTAATAATTGGATACGTGCAGAAATTCATACACCCTTCAAAGCTTGGCGTAAGAATACGCTAGAGGCAGCGATCTATAATTACGGTAGTATTTTTTCAGCCAATACGACCATCATTTGGGGTGAAAATCAAAATTTCGCATTTATTTATAAATATGATATTAAATTGGAGCAAATTCCATTAACGTTTGATCTAAATTTTGCTTTAAGCAGTTCATTTAAAGAGATGCCATCAGTAAATTTGCAAATAAATCATTGGAATGATAATAATAAATATGTAACAGATTTTAATCTGGATTACAATGGCGTAAATGAAACACTAAAAACGTATGGCTGGAAATCAAGGTGGGAATTGATTAAAGATCATATTTACAAAAATGTTACCGGTACAATTTTGATAATAAGTCCACATGAAGACTTTTGGCGGGGCAATCTAGTTACAAGATTCAGTATAAAAGATGACACACATATTCTCGGGGCTGCCTCACTTACCGTAAACGCACAGGAAATGACGCTCAGCATAGCAGGACATGTTAAGAAGCTCAATGATAATATGATAACTGTTAATATCACCACACCGCTAAATAAATTGCGTCATATTAATGGTCGTTTCGGTTTGATTGAAAGCCAAAGGCATTTTGTGGCCGAAGTTCAAACACCCTACTCTGCCTTGGGTATTGAGGTTTTATTCGATGTGACGGCGTTAACCGATTTCGATGTTAAATTTAGCGTGGCATTGCCAGTTGAAAATTTAAGACTTGCGGCTTTGTTTGCCAAATTGAGAAGCGATTCCGTAGATATGCGTGTTAAATGGAATAATGCAACAGTTGGTTTTATGGGTGTATGGTTTATGAAGGATTTGAATGATTTCGAATATTCATGTCAAGTTTTTACGCCGTTTGAAGACTTTGAAGAAAATGGCTATATTGTGAAATTTCTGAAAAAGGATATATTTGTTTTAAATTTACATTGCAAGATATCATATTATAGGCTTGGCATTAAACTAAATGGTAAACCAAAATCATTGATTCTGAAACAATTAGGTAATAAAATAGTCGAATTGGAAACGAAAAAGGACGATGATTTCGCACTGCCCGCCACAGATTATAGTGATGTGGAAGATATAGATTATGAAGAGTTTTTCTCTTACAAGGCCGAAATGCAATTAGACTTAATTAAGTGGCCTACCATTGAAGGTGTGGTGGATATCGATGAAATATTGGATTATTATTTTGCAGTGGCAAAAATTAAATTACCACATGGTTATATTAATATAAATAATAACCTATATTATCCTGACTATTTAAATTTGGTTAATATAATGATATTGCAAACATCCTATGAAAATTGGAAAGAATTTAAATTGCTGCTCGAGCATCACGTGGATATAAACTTAGAAACGTTCTCAGAAAAGTTGTATTACACTTTTGCTAATAAAGAAACAACAACAACAATGAATCCAGCCAAAAAAATAGGAGGTGAAGTAAAATACAGTCGGCCTACCGATGATTTTATAATGCATCCTGTACATCAATTGCAAATATCATTAGCTCTGCCAAATGGTGCAGAAATAGATGTTACTGGGAAAATGCATTTAGAAGATACCATGTTTAATGGCAGTTTAAATGCTTATACGGGGGAAACACATCTAACATTAGTTGCAGCACTGGAGGTGAGTTTACGAAAATCGATTATTTTTAAATTATGCTTTACGAGGGATTTACAACAAAAACTACGTAAATACTTGCATTTTGTTCTTACTTTAAAACGTATATAAATATTTATCATTATTGAAATAAAATGAAATGCAGGAAAGCTAGTCATAGTCATCAAATCTATATAACAGTTTTCAATGACATGACTAATTACTAATAGTACAATTACTTATTTCCGCCGTTTGTTACTTCTGTTTTAAATCACTTACAGGTTGAAGAAAACTTTTTCGAAGGTGCTACTAATATTTTATTTGAGGAAAACTCGATCGCTCAGTACGCTTGCAGTGCGTATATTAAACAACAGTTTTCGGTAGCGGAAAATTCTTTAATCATAAATTGGGATATAAATAATAAGAATAAAATAAGCAAGGTAATTTGTTTCCCCCTTTTTGAGATAAGATCCCGGCAAGATGCAAATCCGCTGTTATTTTTTTACAGTTGAAAATGTCATACTTAGGTATGATCTCGAATTCTAGGGAAAATTAAAAATTTCACAGTTAACCGTTTTCTACTTAAATTTTAAGACATAGTATAGTATGCTGTAGCTATTATGGAGTAACTAAAACCAATCCTTAATATTTTCGTTATTATTTCTTAATTATAAAATTTAATACACTTCGTATCATTTCTGACAACTGCTTAAGTTAGACTAGTGAAATGAAAAGGGCCGCTATTTTTTGGGCGCGAATATGCGCGAAATTTTTTCTTACTCACTTAAAGAGTGTTGCTGGGATTTTAGCTTTTTTTAATTTTGTGTATTTTTCAATAATTTTCACCCAATTACATTATATATTAAAAAAAAACAACAGTTCCAAGCGCATTCAATATGGCAGATGGGAAACGATAGTGATGAAATCACTTCGAACGGAAAAATATTAACCAACGTGTTGCCAATAAAAACTTTTGAGTACGCTCTTCTGTTAGATAGTGGAAAAAAGCCTCGGCTCAATTTAGATCTGAGTATTTCAAATCAAAATGGCGTACAAATGGATTACGGTTTAAGAACAATAAAAAATAATGAAGTTGTCAACATGGAAATGTGGACACCGCTGCCAAATTATAAAAATATATCTCTACATGGAACTGTAATAGAAACATCTGCCGAACAGTATAAAATTGAAGGAGTTTTATATCGTGATATGAAGGCATTTGATGTTAAAGGAGTTGTGAATGCAAAAGATGGTCACTCTGCAAAAACACGGCTACAGATACAACCACAAGTCACATCTAATGGTGCTGATGGTTTCATTGATTTGAGTATTAGTCAAACAAATGGCGCGCTTCTTAAAGGCATCGAAATTCAACTTAATGCAATAGAAAATGAGAAAAACTGTACAGTTTCCGGCAGTTATTTTTATAACGAGAAAAATGGCATAGATTTGTCTATGCTTGTTGAATCGACAGAACCAGCAATACGTAGAATTGGTATTATAAGCAAATGGCAGTCTCTCGAAAATAACCGCACAAAAGCAAATTTAACATTAGAAACACCCTGGCAGCACATAGGACTTGAAAAGGCGAACTTTTGGACAGAAACGCAAAGAAACTCAATTAGCCAAGGAAATACAAAAGGAGGCTACTCCATCGTGCCACATAAGGGTAATGGAAAATTTGAGTGGTCATTGAAGCCTGCAGAGGATATGCGATTATTAATAGAAAGTGATATTACAGAGTCAATAACCGCCAATTCAAGTTATGCATTCACGGAACTGAAATATATTAATCCTAACAAAAATTTCAAGGAGTTGGAATTAGGTGGAAAAATAAATTTTAATACTATGTGGAATTTCGAAATGAATGGAACGTTAAATTATTTAAATATGAATGACATTCAATTTGGTGTGATAACACAGTTACCTAAATCCGCGAATGATATACATGAATTGAAGGGTAAATATCGTGGAAACCTGATTAGCGAGCGGGGAAAGAATTTAGATATGCTGGTTGAGGGAAATTATTTTGGCAAAAAGGCCAAACGACGCTGCAAAGCACATTTAACATACAGAAATATTACTGATATACGAGGCATAAGTTATGTGGAATGGAGTCTTGGCGATAGTAACATTACCACATACAAGGCAGATATACAAATGTTGAAAAAAGCGTTAGCTCGCCGTGAATATATTGCTAAAATAATCACACCCAAGTTTGGAAATAACCCAACTCTCTTTTTAATTGGCTCTTATGATCGTTTAAAAGATGACTACCACTACGTAAAGTAAGTATTTCAGAACGCGCTGTGCACTTTTCCAAAAATTATTATTTTTTTGTTTTCCCATACGCAGCTGGTCCATTGATTATCCATTCGCCAAGCGTGCAGCTGATATGGATTTAACATTTCAATCTTTATCAAATATGAATGGTTATATGAACTGCAGCATACCACTTTTTAAAGCTCCTTGGTACAAGACTGTTTTGAATTTTTCAACAACAGCTGGGTAAGTGTTTATTGCGATCTTCGTCATTGCACTTCTGAATTTTATTCAACATATGTCGCATATAAAGATACAATTTTAATGTGTATTGGGTATAGTGCCTGCCTGCCATACTAGACCACACCAAAAAAAATACTAATTATGCATAAGCTCTAGGTAAATGTGGTTTTGAAAACTCTTAATTTAATTTTCAGTGGAAATACACACCGCTTTTGTCGCATTGACTGGCCAACCGATTTCGCATTCATCAGTCTGCATGGCAATCATACGTACCATGAATTAAGTAATATTTTAGATGGAAAAATTGAAATAGAAGTACCTATAAATACACGTCATCGTGCTGATATAATATATAGTTTGAATGAAAAACCACAACTAGATAAAGGCGATCTAAAAGTGCTCTACAATAAAATATTGCTGGCCAATGGAATTTATCAGCGCAAACAGCAAAATTCAACTATTTTAAGTGAAATAACTGATATTACATTAGAGAATAGTTTTAAACCGATCGGTATACATTTAGTTAATAGTACTGATTTGCGTTCAAGTAAACATTCAAGCTTGAAACGCATGGAAATATTTGATTTGAGAGATGCGCGTAAATTCAATTTGACATTCGAGTTAGATATAATCACACAAGGAGCGAATAAGGATGTTATATTAACAGCTATATCGCCAAATCGCACAGTCACTTTTACCAATAGTTACAAGAAATCAATTGAAAATAATTCAACACAGAAGCGTGGTAAATTACAATTAAACGCAAATGTTTGGATCGAATATAATATTGTTTGGGGAAGTAATAAAATGGTATGTATGAAATGCATTTAAACAAATTTTAATTAGTTTTAAGTTTACAAATGCATGAGTCGATGCATAGGTCCACCAAAAATCAATTTGAGAAAATGACTTATATGCACTTACATACCTACATACATATATCACGTTTACACGTTTACACACGTTTCTTTTAGGAAAACCATGATGTTCGTAATTTCATAGCTGAATTGTCATATCCGAAGAGGAAGTTGTCAATCGATGGCATCTATTTCATCACACCCAAAGTATTCAATTCGAATGTAACATTTGGCATGCAAGATCAAAAAAATACAAGATCTTTAAGAACAAGTACACTCTGGCGTACAGAGCCATTGCAGGAAGGTGACTTCGATAATCAAACACTTACAATCATTTTAGGACATCGCCTTTTAGAAAAAGATCTTATCATACAAGGAAATTTCTATCGCGGCATTAAGGAGCTAATAAAAACTAATTTATTTATTGATTACTCGGAAAGCTCATATCACAATTTTAAATTGACGAGTTCACTTAAAGATTTACGCGATAAAATATACATCACAAATTATGTTATGAATTTCTTAACTTATCATAGAGCATCCGACTTTGATGTACAAATAAATGGATCCGCTAAGGCGCGTGCCTCTTTTATCAAATTACAGTCTGTGTCATTTTTTAAGAAAGATTTCTTTACGACAAAGCATGGAGCATCACTGGCTTTACTTGATTTAAAAAATAAGGAAATGGATTATATGGTAAGTTGTTAGTAATTATACACACTTATTATAAATTTAAAGAACATACATATGCATGTCTTTATTGCCATGACAAATCCGTAATAGGGTTAATGAAAGAGATAAGTCTACCACACTGGTAAATTAACTGTAAAGAAATTGTTTACGTAGTTCTGATAAGTTTATGAAACGTTTTTGGCGTATAAATTCAGAAGCTTAAGCTAATACAACTCTCACAAGCTGAATGTTATAGATTAGCTAAATATTTTTACAATTCAAAATTATTATTTTCTCATTATAGAGCAAGTCTCCAGAGCAAACTATACGATTATGGATACAACCCAATATTACATATCCGACCTACGGTCTAAATGCTACACTCTGGAAAACGCCCGAAACAAACAATACTGGCTATATCTATATCGATATGCTCAAAAAAGAGGCGCATATGTATTTTAATTTATCTGAAGATGGCACGCATAATCTTTCAATGTTTGGTTATATACCGAATGCCAGAATGAGCTATCTAAATATTTGGCGTAATTATGATGAGCTAAAGTTGGTTGATTTGGCGTCGTACATAAAATTGAATCACTCACGCCAAATAACCGGACGTGCGCATTGGCGTCCAAAAATTAAAACTGAATTAGTGGATAAGATGAAAACGATTAAGGAAGCGCTCTTAAATTCATTTAGCGAAAACTTTGATTTTTGGTCAAGAACGGTATACGTTGAAACTTTGTCGGCACTCAAGGTGGTTTGGGAAAGTTCGAAAGAATATAATAAAGATTTTATTAATGATATACGAAAAATTAGTGTTCTGGAAGATGATCTGGAGGATTTGCGTATTTTTATCAATAATTCATATGAAGCTGATGACTTTTATGTAAAAACTATTTTTAATTTTACACTCACGCTCGTTGATGAATCGGCGTTGGGCGAGCACATGGGTGCATCGTTGCCGTTAATATTTAATGAAATTCAACAGGTTTTGGGCGAATCTGGTAAGGCATTGCGCCGTGCCATCGTACAGTTTATTGAAATGATTAAGACTACTTATAATAACATTATAAATACAATAACTAGTTTCTTTCATGGTGACTCCTTAAAACATTTGACTGGCTTGATGGAGAAAGGATTTGAAAGATATGAGAAATTCATGAAAGATCTGCATATAGCTTTTATACATCAGCTAGAAAATTTATGGCATAAATTCTCTAATATCATTTCAAGCTATTTGCGGGAATTACTTAAACGCATAGAACCACATATATTCGAGGCAATTACCTTTGTTGAGGAAACCACATGGAACTTAAGCAAAGAACTATTCAATCTCATCTATGAACGTACAAATGAATTGGCTGAATCGCGTTATTTTAATCAGATAACAAAATTTACACAGGATGTCGAGAATTTATACAAAGATATAAAATCACATGATGCAATTGCTAATATTAAAAAGTATGCTGGTATTATTTGGCGATTTATAAAGGAAAAATATAACAAACTTATTCCATTTGGCGCAGAGATAAGTGAGGTATTCGAAGAAATTTGGTATGAAATTAAAGAATTGGAGAAAGTGCGACACATTCAAGTTATTGTTGGCAAATTTAAAGAGTTGAAAGAGGACATGGAATGGATTGCTGTAGAAATGAGACTGAAAGAACATTTATATAAATTATATGGTTTAATAAACAATAAAATACGCAACTTTGCATTTAACGCTTTAGAAGTATCCGATATGTATCGTGAAGCAAAAACGAAATTTATATTTGATCCCGAAGTCGGAGCCATAGAGTTTGAACAAAAGCTGCCAATGTCATGGCATGCCTTTAATGAAACGCCAAAATTTTATGAAATCCCAGAATATCAGATGGTACATAAAGTAGCAAATTTCTTAACGGCCAGCAATATGTCGATTTTGAGACAAATCTATGAATTACGTTTGAATTTGGATCCGAAAAATTGGCTACCATCACATATATGTAAGTACATACCATTTTTCAACAGTTATTTTCGAAACAAATATTATTAACTAATGAGTTGGTAAATTTATAACCACGATAAAATAAAATGATAAACCAGGTCATTAAATCCGCATATGTATATTTTTTGGCCTTTTATTTCAGCACGAGCATTTTTGCTTAACTCTGGATTTTACATCACTTTCGATAGGCGTTTCGTTACTTTGAACACGGATTCACGCAAATATGAGAATTGTTCCTATTTGTTAGCGCACGATTTTTGGAATAATAGCTTTACACTTTCTTTGAATTTATTGGTAATATTTTTGTATGCTGAACTTTTTCTAAATGTGTACATACAGTTTATATTTTTATTTGAATTAACTTTTCATTGCAGACTAACCCTAGAAAACACAATTTATCTTCTGCCACAAAGTTTAGTTTATTTACTAGAGAACATATGATTGAAATTGACCTCGCGAACGAGGTAGGTAAAACAAAAATATTTAAAATTATAGATATGTATGTATGTATATGTATATGTATGTATGTATGTGACTTTGAGATTTGTTTAAATTATTTATCTTCATTTTCCCTTATGCTATCTTTTTCTTCTCCTCAGCTCTTATTAGTTGATGGCAGCTCGAATCCATTATTACCCATCAAAGTTGATAATCTACTTGTACGACGTGAAGTAGATCTATTATCGATCGTTGCCGATGAAGGTTATAAGCTCGAATGCAATATGCAGTTCCAGCTGTGCTGGTTTGAGGTTAATAGTCGTTATTTTGGTCGTACCGCAGGATTGCTTGGTATAAAGAATAACGAACCCTTTGATGACTTCCTAACACCTTCATATAAAATTGCAAGTACAAATGATCTCTTTATTGAGGCTTGGAATACGAATACGCGTGCATGCAGAAAATCGATCGTTGAAAATGCAACTAAAATTTTTACTGACAAACTAATGGAATCATGCCATCAACTATTTTCATCTCTAACACATTGTGCAAATTATATAGATCCAGCACCATTTCTCAACGTATGTGTGGAATCGGGCTATAAATCGTATAGTGCAGGCAACTCATCGGATCCACACTTGCCATTCATGAAATGGTCTTGTACAGCTGCACTGGCATACGTTGAAGTGTGTGAACAGGCGAAGATACCAATGCGTGTGCCGCAGCAATGCGTATTGTAAGATTCATATGTTTATAAACAAATTAATTGTGTCTGAAAAAGAGTTGCAGCTTGTTTCGGTGCTAAAAACGGAGGAAATGCCGTATATGTACTTAGCTGACGGCAAAAAAAATCTATCCTAGATGCAATTCTGCCTAATTTTGACAGCACTTGTTCGTCAGCGCGTTATCCGCTGGCTTGCCGCAACCCGTTTTTATGCGGATTCGCTACAACTCTGTTTAAGGCGGAATTTCTTCGTTTTAGTTTATTTTTATACCTTATATTTACTGCTTTTATTATATTATATCGATTCATATTCGTTATAGTTGTGAACTACCTAATGCCACCCTTGTACCGGAGAGCACATTTGTCGAATATGACCATAATTTCGAGCCGCTTAGTAGCGACATAGTCTTTTTAATTGAAGCTAAAGAATGTGCCACACATACAGAGGCCAATAAAGCGGTGGTGTCTGTAGTGTCAGCACTGGAGGAACAGATGCAAGAGGCTAAATTTGTAAATAATAGGTAATTTATGAAATATTTAAATAAAATGAAGAATTGAACTAAACTAAATGCAAGGCCATTGGCCATTAGCTGCTAAGAAAATTTTCCTTAAGAAACTGGTCATAAAAAAGTTAAAAAATAAAGTACCTAATTATTAAAGAAAAAGTTCATTTTTATTATTTTTTTTTTAATTCTCTTTCTAGATATGCCGTAGTCGCTTACGGTACACAACTGAAACCGTTTGTTATTTCAGAGGGAAATGGCGAATTCGTAAATCAGTCGCATGCGTTACACAAATACTTGGCTCATGTGTTAAATTTCATAAATATTGACGATGAGTACAATGGAAACAGTGACGTATTGCAAGCTATTTCAACTGCTGCCCGATTAAACTTTCGGCCAGGCGTTACAAAAACCTTTATTCTACTATCTTGCAGTCGTTGCGATGTCAAACAAATGCGTTTCGATTATAGTTCTATATTACAATATATGAGCGAAGAGGGCGTCAGCTTACATATACTCACCGATGCCGATTTTAATTTAGATAAATCAGTTACTACTAAATCGCGCAATTTCTTTGGATTTGATAAGCAAGCGATTTACTCGAATCGTTTCCCTGAAGGTGAGCGAGAAATGCGGTACGATGCGCAGCAAGTGTCTTCTGCAAGTAGTTTGGGAATATGTGTACCATTGGCTTTGGAAACTGGTGGTTCTGTTTTTAGTACGAAAAAAATTGCAGCAGCACGTAAATATTCGTATAGAAGATTTGCAACAATATTTGCAAAACGTGTGATAAAAAGCGCTATACCAGCGGAAAATCAGACGTGCGAATGCATTGGACATAGGACTGGGGTGGCCTACATGGTCTGTACAGCGAAGAAGTCTGATACTGATGAGCTAGCGGCGTTCCTCGATGTAAGTCTTATACATATGCCTTTTTTATAGTTTGAATCTATAGAATAATTAATTTTTTTTATTTTTTATTGTAGGATTCAGATTTTTCTGAGTGGGATTGGGAGCCCGAAAGTTATGATTTGGGAAAATTCGAGAATGTCTGATAATTTTGTGTTAAATAAAGCATAACTGAAGAACTTCTTTAAGTGAAATAGATTATTAATAAATACATATCATATACATACATGTGTACCTAAGAAAATAGAATATACAAGTTTTTTAAACGAATTAAAAGGAGCTTTTTTTCTTTCTAGGCTTTTACAATTTATCTACATATGTATATTTTATCATTAATCTCGATATAAGTCTAAAAATTCTCAGACTTCTCATTTCCACGAAATAATATGCTACTAGCAGAAATAAAATTTAACGATTTTGAGGCCGAGAACCCAATTCAAGGCATGCTCCCTAATTTTATTTGTTTCCTATAAATTGGGTGGGCCTACAATTTATGCCGACCTCGAACGGCATTCATATGTATGTACTTTTTGTGAGAAGCTTTTTCATGGTAGAAATGCACACGGAGGGTAGGCCTGCCAGCCACTTCCGAGGTTTTTAATTAATCTGAACACTACCCACGGCACTACAGCCGCACCGTTGTAAAATGGGGAACTCTCCTTGACTCACATTACATATTTTATGTACATCCATCTTTTGTTATTATAGCTAATTATTGAATACTAGCACTGTAAAATAGTCTTCCTGATTGTTATCCTAGGATAAGAACAACAATGAAACAAATACATATATAAAAAGTCTGGCAAGTTTTTTTTTTTCCTATAGCGACGGTTGTTCCAGCTAGACTAAATAGATCCATAGGTTCCATCAAAAATTAAAAAGCAAATTACCTGGGCCAAAAATCGGTATTTGTACCAGGGACTTGTAACAAACCCCGTAACGAAACGAAACTCTCGTTTCTGGCGTTTCTGTTCCAAGAAACATTAAAGGATAGAAACTAAATTCGAAACCAAAAGATTGTAACGTTTCAATAAGTAACAAAACCTGTAACGAAACTAAATTAATTTTGTTCCTTGTAACAGAAACAGAAACAAAACTTCTTTGTAACAAAAGTCGTAACAAAACTCCGAAACGTTTCCAGCAGAAACAAAACCTGTAACGAAACTAAATTAATTTTGTTCCTTGTAACAAAATCCGTAACGAAACTAAATTAATTTTGTTTCTCAGAAACAAAATTAATTTCGTTTCTCAGTCTCAGAAACAAAATTAATTTTGTTCCTTGCAACAAAAACAAAACCAGCAACGAAATTAATTTTGTTTCTCAGTGGCAAAACTATAAAAATTATTATAATACTATTTGCCGTACATTAGGATGGACTTTTTATTTTTAGGTATATAATATATATATGTATACCTGTGGCATTTTGATGTGCAAACATCTTTGCTGTAGCTACGAGTAATTTCGAAAAACAGGTAAAGTTTACGCGTATCTAATGAAAAGTTTTGGGCAGGGCTTCTACAGGGAGCCCTATTCTTTATGATTCCTAGGTCGGGTCGCGAGATATGGGTCAAAGCGAGGACCCGGATGATCTTGTGTGTTTCTGAGTAATATTGGTATCTAATGAAAGGTTTTGAGCTGGCCTTCTACAATATTGGTATCAAATGAAAGATGTTGAGCGGGGCTTTCGTATAGAGCTCTATTCTAGACCGGGTCTCCGCCTATGGGTCAAAATGAGGATCCGGATGATCCTTGAATATTTGTGAGCAATGTTGGTATCAAATGAAAGGTTTTGAGTAGGACTTCTACACGGAGCCCCGAGATATGGGTCAAACGTGGATCCGAATGATCTTGCATGTTTCTGAGCAAAACAAAACAAAACAAATCAAAATCAGAAATCAAAAATCAAAAATTAAAAATCAAAAACCAAACACCGAAACAAACAAAAACAACAAAATGTAGCAGTGACAATGGCAACAAAAAATTATAAAAACGATAGTCGCATTTTAATCGATAGAAAACCAGTGAAAAAATGAATAAGGGAAAGGGAATAAAAGTCCTATTTCGAAATTGATTACACATCAATGTTCATGAGTACTCCTTACTCACGTAATACACAAAAAAAAAAAAAAAACGCAAGTCGGATATCCCATTATCCGTACGAAACGATATTACACCCGCCAAAGCATCCTGTACTACTTCGACAGTTATAAAAATGATGATGAAGAAATTGCACTACAAAGTAGTCTGAATGAGCTATTACTAGAAAATTAAATATTTCTTGATAACAATTAATGTATACTTTTCACAATCCGTTGTTCTATGCATATGAAGCGTTTTTATATATCATTTAAAAAAAATTAAAAAAGACAACCCTAATAGTCACCCAGTTATATTTTTCTTCATATCGACCCCTTTGTGCGACTTTATCGTAAGGGACAAAAGCAAATTTTACAGGAGAGCATTTTTTTTTGTGTTTTTCACTGATATATTTAAATGAAATTGAACACGCGTTTAGATGGTTAATTAATATCTTGAACCTGATATCTTTTTTCTTGAAAAAATTTGCAGTTTGCGAAAAAATCACAATTTTGTCCCTTACGATAATTTCACTCTCAATGTTTTATGAGCGTATTTGAATAAATGTCCCTTACGATAATATTTCAAAAATATAAGTGTCTTATTCCATACTTTAGTTGGTTGCCACAGACATACATATATATGTATGTATATTATATACCTAAAAATAACAAGTCCATCCTAATGTTCTGCAAATATAATTTTTCTACTGAGAAACAAAATTAATTTTGTTTCTGGTTTTGTTTTTGTTGCAAGGAACAAAATTAATTTTGTTTCTGGCTTTGTTTTTGTTGCAAGGAACAAAATTCTGATACTGAGAAACAAAATTAATTTAGTTTAGTTACGGATTTTGTTACAAGGAACAAAATTAATTTAGTTTCGTTACAGGTTTTGTTTCTGCTGGAAACGTTTCGGAGTTTTGTTACGACTTTTGTTACAAAGGAGTTTTGTTTCTGTTTCTGTTTCTGTTACAAGGAACAAAATTAATTTAGTTTCGTTACAGGTTTTGTTTCTGCTGGAAACGTTTCGGAGTTTTGTTACGACTTTTGTTACAAAGGAGTTTTGTTTCTGTTTCTGTTTCGTTACTTAGCTGTGTAACAGAAACCGAAACCGAAACGCGTTACAAGTCCCTGATTTGTACCTACATTTTATATATGAAAACGAAGGGCTTTTTTCACCCAAACACCATAATGTTGAAAATATAAAAATTTAAAATATACAAACTTTTAGGCCCGAGTTATTTTAAGTTATTAGGCAGTCGAAATTTTGCATTAACTTAAATTTTTTATCAATGAACTATTTTATGTATATTTCAAATAAAGGGACTTTTAGTAGTCGGAAAAGTGACCCGAAAATTGCACTAGAAGCAAAATCGTTTTTTGGAATTACTAGCTGATGCCCGCGACTTTGTTTGCGGAACTTAATAGCTGAGTTCCCGTGGCAGTGATCCAGATCCGGATAAAAATTTTGCAAGCAAATGCGACAACAATTTTGTGATCCTGGTATTTATCTGGATCAAAACAACCTATTACAATATATACGGATCCGAAATTGATACAGATAAACGCCAGGATCACAGAATTCTTGTTGCATTTGCATGCAAACTTCTTATCCGGATCTGGATCACTGCCACGGGAACTCGCCTATTATCTCCATTACACAACAAGCACACGTTACAAAAATTAACAAAAACGGACTATAAATACGGATTTTCTGAATATCTCGTCTCCACTGCCAGCTAGCGGGCTAATTTTTTGTAACAGAGTTTTTGATTACATAACAAACATACTTGCCGAAAAGGAATAGAGCGAATCAAAAATACGGATATTGCGAATACAGCGACTCCAGCGCCATCCACAGAATAAACTGTCAAAGCTTAGCAGAAATCGGATCAGTAGTTTTTGAGCCATTTCCTCACAAAAAAACCCCCTACAATTTTATATAGTTATACTTATGTATATCAGTGGCGTAGTAACGGGGGGGGGGGGGGGGGGGGTTTGGGGAATTATTTAAATTTCAAGTTTTCTTTCAATTACTTATCATCTTAATCAAATAATATTAGTATAAACCATGGTAGAAAAATAGAAGGTAAAATTACTTATTGACGTAGGCAGCTATCTTAGCCATTTGACTTTTATTGAATTTATGACATTTCATTGAAATCATGCTACCAGAGTAAACAGCAGCAAATGTTTTCTTGGGCCGAAATTTGAAGTTTGTGAAAATAAATTAATTTATTTTCAAAAAAGCAATTGTGATTTGTGCAAACTAAATAAATAAATAAATTTACTTTCATACGCGTAATTTGTAAAAAAAGATTTGAAAAATGAGCTGCCTCTTCAGGGGATGCGAAAATACCGTGCACTTTTGCAAAGGCCAAGCGGTGAAGTTTTTTAGGTTTCCAGCAATTCTGTTTATAAGGAATCAATGGCTTCAAGCGTGCCAAATAGAGGAAGCTGATCTTCCAAAGAACTCGTTGATGTGCTCAGTGCATTTCGGTGCTAGCGATATTAGTAGCACAAACAACAAAACGTTACATATACAAATACAAATATGTATTTTTTAGAGTGCAATTAGTGGAAAGCTTTGAGAACAAAAATCTCGAAGCTGTAGATACGTTAATTGAAAATATCTCGAACATCCTGTTGAAAAAAAAAGATTACAAAAACAAAAAAATGAAAAAAATTACAACTTAAATGAGTTTAATAAAGAACTTCAAAATATAGCTTCTTGTTTCCTTTAATCTGAATTCTGCATTTCTGTTCCACCAAATTTTTGCTTGTATTGTACTCCTTCTCTTCCCTTTCTGTAAGATAGAAGTGAAAAAGAACGAGCAAAATGTAAAGAAAAAATTTGTTCGGACATAACGATGACTCCAGCCTTACTTCTTTGTTAAATGCTCTGTCTGTTGTATTGCGTAAGGCTTTGTATTAAATATTCGAGCCAAATACTTCTCACTTTTCACATCCCTTATAATAATATATGACTTTCTTTGATAATTTCTGAGCTTTCTTCAACTAAAACTAAAATTACCAAAATTTTCTTAAAGAATCTCTATTTTTATATTTTTACAATATGGCAGCCTCACTCATGATGTTTACAAAAAAGATACTTCAGAAAAATTCAATAGCCGTCAAAAAGTTTAAAGTGAAATTACCTTCTGAATTTTTATACCATGGTATAAACTACAATGGGAATAAATATGCAATGTATAAGAGTATCTGAACTTGAGATTTTACTTAATGTCTCAAAATGGAATATTAAAAAACTAAATTATATAAGAAAATTATTATTTATAACCGTAGCACATGGTAGAAATATTTTATTGTGTACATCTATTCCAAATTGCTTGTTTAATGCAAAATTTTAATAATTTGTGTTAAAAGTAGAGCTCTCGATTTTTTTTGAACATTTTCGAGTAGCCCGAACAGTTGTTGTTCAAATACTCGAAGAGTTGTTTGTTTGTTTATTACCCGTATGTTTGTACGAGGATTTGAACAATTCGGGTATTTTGAAGTTTGTTTTTTTCTTTTGTTTATTATTATTATTTTTTTTTTTCTTTATATGTAGTTTTTTTTATTTTTGTTTTTCCGATACACATTTTTTTTGTTTGTAAGCTCGAATGATCGAATGTTTGTACGGGCATTTGAACAACAAACGGGCTTCAAACAAAAACGATCAGATCGAATTGCTCGATACCCGGGTATCTAGGGCTCTAGTTAAAAGTCGATTTTATTGAAAAATATATACAGTGACTCAAAAAAAAAATCGTACGCCAGAGTTTTTAAATTTATTTCAAACAGTTCTGTCGAAAATTTGACTGTCTTATTTGCGTTTAAAAATGTAAACAATTTTTCAATAAAAATCGCCTTAAGCAGGATTTCTAAGCTTATGAAAAATCCGAAAAATCGTAGAAATTTCTAAAAGTGGATTAAAAATTTCAAAGCGCGGCCAGAATTTATAGAAGATTTTGAGGAGATTTCTAAGTGTACTGTTATGTAGCCAACTAGTGTTAGTGTAAAAAGTGCTATTCTCAATGCTGTAAAAATTTCCGTCGATTTTAGTAATTTTTTCTGTAGGGTGTTTGCGTTATATGTACGTGAGACCGTTCCAATTAAAATTTCCGAAAAGCCAATGAAATTTTTCAAAAAGTTGAATGTTGCATATTATTATATTACAATTGAATGAGCTGCAAAATTGCATACTCAAAAATCTTCTAAAAAATGTAGCTTTATAATTCTTAGCCCTTTTTATGATAAGTACTTCCTTAACTTTGAAAAATTGGAAATACTAAAAATACTGCCTAAAAAGTTAACAATAATCGCTGCTAAATATCTGGGTTACTTTCGAGCATCACCTACATTAACCAAGATATGCGTTAGAAATATAAACATTAAAATTAAATATAAAGCACAAAAAGAAAATTATTGTAGGTACATATGAAAAACCCTGTATCTAGTAGTGAAGTGCGGCTTTGTGCGACGTAATTTTTTGTCGGCTAACTACTAATTGTACTAGATATCATGTCCGAGGGTTAATTTGACTGAGTCTGACAGAGCAACATAACAAAACCAATTTTTGACATGAAAAAGAATGATAACTTTTTTTTTAAATATCCCAACTTTAAAAGCTTACAACTATAAACTTAGAATTATTGGAAACCAAGGATATTATTGAAAAGTGTTAATAATTACTTGAACCTTTAGGATTCATCACGATTACTTAAATGAAATGCTTTAAATAATAAATATTCAAGTTGAAACTAGCACTTAAAAATATGTAAGAAAAAAACAAAAAAATTAACTTCAGATATGCTAAGTTACGACCATCTGGGGCAAGTGCAGAGTATGGGGTCGGGAAAAAAGCGATGAATTATTGTTCCCCATTCTATTTCCAATATGTGGGTATGTTTTTTTTCTGTAATTGTAACAATTTTACAAAATTCAATTTTGGGCGCATAAAACTTGAAAATCTACCTATGCGCGTAGATTTCCAGAAGAGAATATGAGACTTATGCCACTATCACGAACACCGTCGGCGGTTCCGAAATGACGTTTTCGGCAAATCAGCATTATGACAACCGACGGCGCGCCGAATCTTTCGAAGTTCGGTAAATCGGCATTATGAAACCGAATGAACGAACATTTTGACAGTTTTTCGTGCCGAAATTTGACGCAAGTATTTGGTTGCGGCGATATTAACAAAATATCAAAAATTACAATAAAAGTTTAAGTAAATTATGTAAATGCAGTATGAAGTTGTAATAAGTGTTAGGCAAATGCTACACTGTCAATATGAATCGCGATATTTGAATCGCGATTCATATTGATGGTTTGATGAATTGCAAACTGGTGCTACACGTTCAATATGAATATTGCGATATTTTTCTCGCTCTGAGATTCAAAATATTTTACTTCCGTCCTTTTCCCACTTTCACTTTCAATTCGTTTATTGCCAATATTGCGATCCAGATCACCGATTTCAAAATTTCTAAAAATACACGCATTTTGATGGATCGCAAAATTTTCATGCTATACAGTCAATCCGTATTGTCAATATTGCGATCCGGATCGCGGATTTCTAAATTTCTAAATATACACGCATTTTGATGGATCGCAAAATTTTCATGCTACACAGTCAATCCATATTGTCAATATTGCGATCCGGATCGCGGATCGCAAAATTTCAAAAAATTCGAGATCCAGGATCGCGATCCATCAATACTCGATGCTACACTGTCAATATGAATCGCGATCCACGGATTTCGTCAATATATATTGATAATGTAGCATCTGCCTTATGTAAATACATTAATCAACCGGTCGCGAGAAGCCACAAACATGACGTGGGTCCATTGCATTTTCCACCGCGATTGAATTGCTGTTATATGCAAAGAAAAACTTCAAAGAAAAAATTGTGAAATAATGATAAGAGTGATTTACGTGTGTATGTAGGTTTTGGAAATTAAAATATATTTTCACCCAAGAATAATAATGCATTTTCTGAAGTTGATAATTATTGTTTGACTACTATAAAAAAGCAACTAACGAATTATGAATGTGTATTACCAACAATTTACCATTTCAGTAAAAGTTTTCGTCTCAATAAAGACGCGTTCAAATAAATATTGGAGGTGGTGGAAGGTCGGCTTCAGTATAATGCGCGCGTCGTATTATTTTTTTATCTTCAGCCTGTAATTAAATTTACGCTTGTTTACTTAAAGTAAAAGGATTGCTATGATCTCTCAAAAACTTTCTTTCGTTCAGAGAAATCCTTTGCTCCTCTTCCTCTACTAATAAAGATGCTATCGCAATAGAATCCATTATTTTATTATTTAAATAAATTGTTTTTAGTAAAATAAAGTAAAAATGTTTTTGGTTTTATCAAAAAGATAAGAAACCTGATAAAAACCCGCTCAATTTCGCATCAGCACTTGGTAACGCTGATTCGAACATAGTTCATATAGTTGGCAACACTTAACTTCGAACCGACGGGGTAGCTGATACGATTTTCGAAGTGTTCGGCACCGTGGCTTTCGGCGTTTCGGTAGTTCGTTCGGTGTTCGTGATACTGGCATTACTTTTGAAGTATAGTTAAAGGCCCTTGGCAACTGACAATCTGGCATGTCAAGCAGTGTGTATGTGTGAGTTTTTTTGTGTGTTAGTGCAATCGGCAGTCGTCGTGCTACACGTTCTTGTTCGGGCTCGCGTTGATGAGAATCAAATCTTTTAGATATTTGCGTCAATCACCCGACACTCACACATACTTATGTATACACTTCTTAACATTCCAGATTTTAAGTGGCCAAGGGCCTTAAGAGTTTGATATACATATGTATTATAAGCGATATTTGTGTACTAAAATGTTAAATTATAGTCTGAAAAAATTACATTTCGCTAGCTTAGAGTGAAAACTGTGTAAGTCCACTTTTATGAAAAAGTGTATTTTTATGTAGAACGCTAGAATACGCTAGAATACGCACCGCGCTAAACAAGTCTGAGATACTTGTCATATATCTACTCGTTGTTATTCAGTGATACGCAAATTGTGTAAGTCCAAAAAGCGAAAAAAATTGCGTAAGTCCAAAATATTTATATGAACAGAAATTTTTTTTCATTTCGAATTTTTTTTCTTTTTCGTTTTTTGTCTCTCCTACAAACTTTTAAAAAAGGACTTACACAATTTGCATTCTAAGCTAGCCATTTTTATCATTTGTAAAAAAAATTGTAGTTTTTTTTGGTAATTTTAATTTTGGTAAATTTTTTACATTGGCTGGATATATTTCTAGAAGGAAATAAAACGTCGCTCCGGAAGAAGAAAGACGCATGTCTACTGACATTTGTCGACGAAAAAAGGCGCATTAAAAATATGCCGGGGAAGAAAGACGCTTTACAAAACATGTCGACGAAGATAGACACATTAAAAAATATTTCGACGAACAGAGGCGTATTATAAAATATTTCGACGAAGAAAGACGCATTGACAAAAAAAATAAAAAATCGAATACGTCTTTCTTTCCTAAAAAATATTTAAATACGTCTTTCTTTATAGTAAAAACAAATAAAGCGTCTTTCTTCGTTATCAAAAAAAAAAAAAATAAAGAGTTTCTTTCGAAAAATATTTTTAATGCGTCTTTCTTTGAAAGAAAAAAAGTTTGCGTCTTTCTTCCTCAATAAAACAGTTTGCGTCTTTTTTCTTCTATAGCGACGAAAAGTATTTGTATCAACAAATTTCAGCATACATATATGTATTACCGTTTTTTTTTAAACAGAGTAGTAGTAAAATATTGATTAAAATATATGTATGTATGTATATTAAAGCTTAAAATTTTATTTTTATAAATATTTTTTTAATTGAAAATTTGGATTATTTTTCTCTATCGAATGCAAATGAATGGTAAATCACATACATAAATATGTAGGTATGATGTATGTACCTATTATATGAGAAATCTTTAAAATTAACACACTACCGTCGCGTTTGCAGAAAGTTACCTTTATTTATACACAAGTACCCTGCATATCCACAAAGGTAGTCTACATTGAAAAGTACATATGTACATACATATGTAGATATTTGTTGCGTTGCATGTATTTTTGGGGTTGAATGGCGCTGTCGTCGTCGAGTAAGTCATTTTCTGTGCGAATTTTTTTTCCGCAAAGCTGAAGTGCGCAACTGCAACAAATGATGATAGCGAGGAGTAAATTTTTGGCTGGCTTGTTACAAGACGCAAATTATATAGCAAAAAACGGTAGTTGGCTTAGTGTGTCGTTATAATTGATTGAATATTACAATATTGCGCAATTTGTATCCGAGTATAATTGATAGATATCGTTAGCATGTTAAAAAAAATATACACATAATATGATTTTAATTTTAAGAACGCTGAGCGTTAATTTAATGAACTCAATAAAGGTAATTAATTTTAATTTTTTTTTTATTTTAGATTGCAGATACTTTCTCTTAGATTTTTTATTTAAATTCTTAAATATGCTCTGATTTAAAAATAAATGTAAAATATTTTAAATTCAATAGTGCCGGATACAATAGTCGATAGAATAGTTTAATTACATGAAAAATTAAAGTATTTATTTGTGTATTTCAACGTGTTAACTAATTAAAAAAATGCAAAAAAGTGAGTTCCTCATTGTAAACTTTACAATGTAAAGCTATTTGTTTCTGAAGTTATCCGTCGCGTCGGAGACAAAAATCAGTGAATGGTCAGCGTCCGACGGTATTTTTATTTATTGAAAACAGCTAGGCAGTTAGCACATTTTGTAAGGAAGATTGTAAGATAGACATCGAGATAAAATAATTTATCAGGTTATATAAATTATACATATATAAGGAGTGATTTTTTGACTGTAAGAAAGTATTTTTCTTATATATTTTGCATACACAATATAATACAAGCAGAAGGTATTCTATAAACTAAATTTTTTAGCACATTCCGAGAATGCTTTGTTTAACTTCATTGAAAATCTTTTTTGCAAAAAAGATTAATAGGGCAAGTGGCGATGGTCTCTGTCCACATAGTATTTATGAACCTTTCAATCCAATATTCCTTTCTCTTGCGACAATCAGCAAAGCTAATATTAAGTTTTCGGATACAAAAAAAAATAGTTTAAGTCTTTAACATTTAGCGTCGTTAATTCAATGTCCGATTAGTGCTAACCAACGAATAATTTCAAAAAAATTAGTGGATTAACTGTGGTTGTTGTTTTTTAACGGAAAATCAGTTGTGAAGAGTATAGCCGATGTTGCAGTCCTTGGTCGGATAAGAATCCGTGTCATTCCAGCACTTAGACAAGATTGGCGTGGGAACAAATGGGTTATCTGTCACATTTTTAGCAGAGTAGTGCTAACCTTGAAACTGCCACACCCGTATCTGCGAGAGGCCATTGTTTTATAAAAAAAATTTCGAAGACAATTTTTTACTGGTATTATATGTATGTACTGTAATCCGCAATTATTGGGCCAAGACATGATTTTTGACACTATCATTATTTTTTATATATGAATATATATGCCAGAAAGCCTATCTATGTTGGATAACATTTTCTATCTTCTCTTAACACGTATGGTGTCAGCGTCTGCCGCTGTCTCTTCAATACGGTTGCCGACGGAATTATGCCAGTGTATAAAAAAATGAAGTGCCAAGTTTTCTTATTTATACAACTGCATTAAGAAAGGTTTAGTGAAGTTTTCGGCACAGCTTGAAAATACCAAAGCGGAAACCTTCTTAAAACCTATTTGAGAGGTTTGCAAATTGAGTTGAGATCAGCTGATCAAAGCCGACTAGTTCAAAAAGCCTTTCATTGATCGATAGGGCTATCAGTCAATATTAAATTTTCTCCATGTAGATCCTAGCTCCCATGATAGCCAAATTTCCATTGTGTACACACATTAATTGGGTAACCTGATCGACTCTAAAATTTAGGTTGAAGCTATTGGAAAGGAACGCTTCTATAATGAGCATAACATCGACCTGGCTCTTCCCAATCTACACTTTCGATAGTTTTTCTCATCAAAGAAATTATCCACATCCATATTTTTATGATTTCATAGAGGTAAGAAAGAGCACAATTAAAATGCGGAAAGGTATCGCATTAAATTAGAAAATTATTTTACAATCTTTATTACGAGTTGGAGATTTTTATACTCAGCTGTACTAGTACAGAGAGAGAGAAATACTTTCATGGCCGGAACACCTTCATCCATTCTCACGACATGACCTGCCCAGCGCAGCCGCTGAATCTTTATACGCTGAACAATGTCGATGTCTGCGTACAGCTCGTACAGCTCATTGTTAAATCTCCGTCGATTTTCGCTCTCGCCAACGCGCAAAGGTCCATAAATCCTCGGAAGAACTTTCGTCTCGAATACTCCTAGTGCCATCTCATCTGCTTTTGATATTGTCCATGCTTCTGCACCGTACATGAGGACTGGAATGATGAGCGTCCTGTAGAGTGTGCTTTTTGTTCGTCGAGAGAGGACTTTACTTTTCAATTACCTACTTAGTCCAAGGTAGCATTTATTGGCAAGAGTGATTCTTCGTTGGATTTCAGTGCAGACATTATTTTTGGTGCACCCAGAAAAAAATAGTGTGAAATCAACCAAAAATCAACAAATTTTGTGGTTAATTTTTTTCAACACGATGCTTAATGTATGCCATCGTGTAATCGTGTAAATTTAACACTACTGTCAAGTGTTAGTTTAACAGGATGACAACTGTAGAATTAACACTAAAAAGTATTGAGTATTTTACAATTTTAACTAGTTAATGTTACAATAAAAGCTGGTTAAATTAACACGAAATGGTCCTGCTGAATTAACAATAACATCTTTTTAATTTTACATTAAATTTATTGTTAAATAAACTAGAAAGTCTTGTTGATTGTACAATTTATTTTTTTAAACAAAAAAACATATAAAACATAAAATATATAATCATCACTTCAATTAAGCACATTCGTACATCACCCGCACAACTGACCAAATTGAAGGCGTCCTTCTCATACGAACACAAATGTACCGGCGATAGTTTATACATGGGCGATAGTACTATCACTTGCACCGACTAATGTTTGGCCGCTAATGCAACAACCGCATGCTGCACGCAAACTCCCATTCGCTAAAAAAAACCTCCTCGTGATATTGCAACCTATGAAGAGGAAAAATAAAATATTGAACATTAAGTACTTTTAGAAACAAAAGTGTAATCCTCTTTTAACTCACCTCCAAACTGAAAATATAAATCGAAAACCCACTATCGCGAACTGACAATGATGCTAAACTCGCATCACTGCCACGGCACAAAATTTTCCTTTTTTTTTTTAAATAATTTGCGTTTTGCACGAAAATCAGACTTCAAATGATCAAAAAAATTATGTATGTTTCAAAATAGATTTGACGTTCTTTTTTAACACTTTTTTTTAGATTATATTGACACTATGATCGTGTTGAATAAACCAAAATTACAAATGACGTTTATGTTTGAACACTGTTTCGTGTTATATCAACCAAATTTTATTGTTAATTGTGGTTCTTGTTGTTTTCACATTTGTTTTCATGTTGTATTAACACTAAAATTGGGACGTCATTTTTCTAACATTTTTTTTAGTTTATATTGACACTATCATCATGTTAAATAAACCAAATTCCAAATGATATTTAGGAATAAAATTTTATATTTGAATCATCTTGTATATTTTAAAATTTCTTCATGTTGTATCAACAATAAAATTTGGTTGAATTTACCAAATTTTCAGATGACAGTTACAAAACCAAAATCATGTTTCAAGCATCGTGTAATTTGAAAAAAATTGTTGCTGTTCTATGTGTAAAGATCGATCGTGTTAATTTTACATGAATCGTGTTGATGATTTTTTTTCTGAGTGTGTTAATGCTGGTTTCCAAATAGACGAAGTCCTTAACAGTTTCGGATTTCTAGCTATCAACATTGACGTGGCTGCCAAGGCGTGCTGTTACTTTGTGTAATGATAGGAGGTACTTCGTCTTGTCCTCGTTGACCGCCAAACCCATTTTCTTAGCCTCTTTGTTCAGCTTGGAGAAGGCAGAAAATATAGCGCGAGTGTTAGTGCCAATAATGTCGATATCATCGGCGTATGCCAGCAGTTGCATACACTTGTGGTATAAGACGCTTCCTGTACGATGGAGTTCTGCAGCTCGTATTATCTTTTCAAATTTTATATATGTATGGGTATTATAATGTGCCCTAATAAAAACATGTTAAGCGATGTCTTTGTCAAATATAAAGATATACCATTGAAATTTTTTAGCATGAGTCTAACTATAGATATAAAACCAAAAACACAAAAATTTTGGGAAAATGGGCGTGGCACCGTCTCCTTTTAGAAGCAGAAATATACGAGATTTCTGAACTCATAACTCGACAAATAATTGATATATTATGACGAAACTCAGGAGATACTTTGGAATAAGCGGTAGATACAATTTTATAACTTGTAGTAATACATGCTGCAAATTTTAGCGAAATCGGTTGACGACCACACCCAAGTTTCCAAACAACAATGAAAGCATACAGCTGAGTATCTAATATTCGATTCCACGCGAACTTAGGCTTCCTTACTTGTTTACTTAAAATTTACTTACGTAATGTACATATACATAGTACATACATAAATCAAAACACAATTTTCAGACTCTTTGGTTCCTTATCGCTATGAGTCACAAGCAAAGAAGAACCCGCACAAATTTCACCTCAGATCAATTAGATAATTTGGAAAAACTTTTCGAAGAAACACACTATCCCGACGCTTTCATGCGAGAGGAGTTGAGCAGAAAGCTTGGACTTAACGAGGCAAAAGTACAGGTAATGTAAAATTTATTATGTTCCCCAAAATATTTGAAGCTATTTGCAAAAGTAAAGCAAAGATAAAAAAGAGCGAGAAAATCAATCTCGAATTCTTCATTCTAAATCCAACCGTCACGCGTTGGCATATCAGGTCGTCATTCTCCACTCTGAAAAAAAAAAACCGCAACTAAATCAAACACTTTCCGCAATTGAATTACCGTATTTGTTTCAGCAGCAAAAACTTTAAAACTATGAGTTTTCTTACAGGTATGGTTTCAAAATAGAAGAGCTAAATGCAGAAAACGAGAGAGTCAGATACAAAAAGGTAAGCTAACTTATTTTATTTCCTCCAAAAATGTTTCGTCCTATATTTATGAGCTTAATACATATGATCATAAAGTTTATAACTTAATAGTTGCGTTTTTTACATAATGGGAGTTAAGGAAGTACATAGGAATACGAAAAAGTTATCTGTAATAAAACTTTCTTTGGTTTTCTCAATCGCTCTTAGTGACTTTCTTAATAATGAAAATGCACGAAGTTTGTTTGGTGGTCAACATGGCCCCATACGAATGGTCAAAGCAGTAGAAAGCCGCTACTCTTCTCTCAGTTTTATAGGTTGTCAAATTGTCGTCTTTTGTTTTGGTTTTAAATTTTTCCACGTTTTATAATTTTTTTTACGAGGAGGAAGCATGGAAAGCCATTACCCCGTCAGTGTGGGACTCTAACCCGAACTAAATCTTTTACTGTAATTGCACCGAACCCCCCGGCTCTACCGTCAAGCTACCGTCGGGAGGTGGGTTGAGCACCAGGCTCGAAATCCGTTATGGTCCCGTTATTTCCCTCAATTTGCCTTAAAAGGCTTCACTGGTTTTGCAGATGGCTTTCAAATTTCTGCAACAATTCAAATGCAATAAGGTCTTCCGTGCAAAATCTTTTCAAATTTGAAACCGCAGTCAAAGCCATTTCGTTCGAGGAGATTGCATTACCTAGTTTCAACGGTAGTTAGTATCTTCAATGGTTTCGAAGTTTTCGTCAGTTAGAACATCTAACTGGAAATCCGTGACATTTATTTTAGTTGGTGATTCCCCTTTCATCGTAGCGCTTTTTACCTAACGAACATTCAGCGAACTTTTTTTTATATTGCTATACATATGTACTTATATTTCGTCCGCATAAGAGGAGTTCATGTCCGCCTAACAGAGGTTTTTATGTGATTTGTTATGAAAAAAAAATCAAAGTGTCCGTTCACGAGAGGTTCGTGTCCGCTTAATAGAAGTTTTTAGTTCAATTCAATAGTAAATAACTGTCCGCGTCCGGCCAAGAGAGTGTCCGCCTAAGAGAGGGCAATTTGTTCTAAAAATTGAACCTAAACCTTGGTGCATGAAAAAATGTCCGCTCAAGGGAGGTGTCCGCCTATGAGAGTTGTCCGTTAGGGGAGGTTTCTCTGTAGATCCTTATACGGACTTTCATCCACAGCCTACTATTCCACTAGCGAGTATCAACAGGCATTTATCGATAGTTGCGTTACTTGTTTTGTTTTTTAACACTTAAGGCCCTTGGCAACTTACAATCTGGATTGAGAGGAAGTGTATATGTGTGAGTGTCGGGTGATTGACGCAAATATCAAAAATTTTTGATTTTTGTCGCCGCGAGCCGACAGCGAGCCGACAACAAGTACGTGTAGCACGACGGCTGCCGATTGCACTAACACAAAAAACAATCAAATTTGAGTAACTCACTCAAAAAAACACTCAAACTGGACAATCCAGATTGTAAGTTGCCAAGGGCATTTAAATCGATTTGTGATAATCGCTGAATTGAATTAGCATTACCACATCTTTCCTATGTGCAAAATTATGGTTCATTACAAGCGGTGGCTAAAAACGTGGCTACACTCAAAAAAAAAATTTCTCTCGATCAAAGACATAATTTTCCTTATTTTGAACACGCGTCCCAATACAAAATTTTCTTTGTTTTGTGTAAATTTTCTCAAAAATGTGGAAAAACCATAAAAAAACATTCAAACAAATTCGTTGCCATGGGGATTTGTATGGGAATTTAATTTCTTAAAATTAAAGAAATCAAGTCTTCAAAACAAGGAAAGTTGGGAATGGAATGGCGCTTAAAGAATTTTTCATTATTTTAATGTATGAATTTTTTCAAAACAAGTATATGAAACCATGGTAACGCATGTAACAACAATATTTTATAAACCTTTTAACATGTTTTAAGGAAAATTTACTCAAAACAAAGAAAGTAGTGTTCAAAATAGGTAAACAATTTCTTTGACCCCTCCATATATTTTTTTTCTCTCAGTGTAGTGGCAAAGCCCAAATGGCTAAAACGGCAACGCTGCTGAGGATACAGGAGGCTTAACTCCTGTACCTATCAGCAACGGATGCAGGAGGTCGAGCTCCAGTGCGTATCCGTTCCACTCGAAGTGGTCAATATTAGGTCTGAGCGATGACGGATGCAGGAGACTGAACTCCTGTACTTATCCCTTTCACTCCAAGTACCTATGATTGGGAGGAATAATTTGATTGGTATTCTTTTAGTCGCTGCTGCTTCACCGCACCCTCTCTCCTTCATGTTTTTATCGTATCTGCTATTATGTCACTCGCTGCAGGCCGTTTTACATTGCTTTATGGCATATGCTTAACGAACGACTTAAAAAATATGTGATACATTCATTAAATCGAAAAAAAAGTTGTAAAAGTCCGCCCCTAAATGTCAAGCTTATATTGAGAGGTTTAGGGAACAAATTTTTTTTTTTACCCCGCCAAATACCGCCGAAATCGTTTTATTTTATGGTAACTCTGTTATATGACATCCGATTTTTAAAATTAATATGCCATTATTTTGGTATTTTGAAGCTCTATATTTGATTCTAATCAAGGCAAATTCATTATGGTAATGGCAGGGCGAATTCGGCAATATTCGCCTCGTTTCGCTTTAAATTTTTGTCCATCAGAATTTCAAACTCAAAGTCAAATTTTTCTTTGTTCACTTACCATTATCATATGATGAATTTGCCTTGATTCTAATGTTCTTTTGAACTTCGAAGTCGTTTTCTCATAGTTGGGTCAGCTAACTTATTTATATGTCCATAATTTATCCTTTTTGTTTTTCCAAAGGAAAATACTTCAAAATTCATGAGAATGTTGCTGGTTTTTAACCGGTTATTAAGTCCATATGACACTACATTTTTTTTCTGGTATTCTACCAGGTTTTTTGTGTGAAGGAGATGGTCAAATACAGTTTTGCTTTGGTGCAAGCGAGCAAGCTATATTGAAAAAAAAAACCAAACAAAATACCATCTAGGCGATTAAAAACCAACGAGCCAGCTTGTATTTCGGTAGGTTTTTTGGCATTCGGTCATTTTTTCTGACAATTGTTTCAATTTGACAACTAGAAAATAAATTATATTTAAAATAAAAAAATATATGGAAATACAAATTTTAAATTTGCCTCTTGTAAGCTTCTGCTATGGCCGTAAGGGTAAAGAAGAAGTCCGTAAGAAAAATTATATTGCGTACTGGCTTCCCTTTATAGCATGGAATACACAGCTATCCTGCCCTTTGAGTTTCATAACTTTTTTATTTCAGTAATTTAAATTAAACTTTCTGAAAAAATTAATTTTTGAAATAAATATTATTTTCATTTAGTTTGAAGTTTAATGTCAATCAAATTGTTTTTGAGGGAGTATTTGTCTCTTTTCAACCTACAGAAGAATTGTTTTTAAACGGTTTTATTTAGCTCACCCCGTTTGTTTTATTTATTATTTATTATTTATTCTTGGGTCAAATTTAGTAATTCAAATTTCACCCTCTTCCTGTCAACCGATTAATCTGAAATTTTGTACGCATGTATAACCCCGATGACAATGCAATATTATGAAAAAAAAATTTCCGATAGGTGGCGCGTGGGTCGCTATATTTACAAAAATCGCATTTATGGTCCGATTTGGCTGAAATTCGGAACATGTATTACTACCTTGAAAAGAAATATTTTCTTAAAAAAAAAATTACGCTAGGTGGCGCGTGGGTCGCTATATTTACAAAAATCACATTTATGGTCCGATTTGGCTGAAATTCGGAACATGTATTACTACCTTGAAAGGAAATATTTTCCTAAAAAAAAACTTCCGATAGGTGGCGCGTGGGTCGCTATATTTACAAAAATCGCATTTATGGTCCGATTTGGCTGAAATTCGGAACATGTATTACTACCTTGAAAATAAATATTTTCTTAAAAAAAAATTCCGCTAGGTGGAGCTGAAATCGGGGTAATTAAAACTGAAAATCCTAATTAACTGTTTGAAGAAGGTCAAGCCTACGTGGCTCTTAGTAGAGTAAGAACTTTGCAGGGACTACGTATAGAGGCGTTGGACTGCAATAAACTAACGGGCAAGAAACCTTCCAATAATGAAGCACTAAATGAATTAAACAGAATGCGAAATAAAAACTAAAAACTAGAAAATAAAAATAGGCAAAAAAACTTTTTAAGTTAAACGGTTTTATGTTATACATACATTGCAATGTTTAAGATAAATGTACTAAAAAACAAAAAATAATAAAATAGATACAGTCGTGGGAATTATAAACATTTGCATAGACTAGACTAAAATAAAACCGTGGGGCACGCCAATTGTCTACAATCGTTGATTAAAATGTTTGTTTTGTAATGTTACACTATAATTAGGCAGTTGTTCAACCGACAACGATGGACGTGTGATAAGTAGGGCTAGAATGTGGAAAAAAGCTAGCAAGCTCGATTATAAGCGAGTTTTAGGGTTTCATAGTGGTGAGCGAGTAGTACTTTTATCATATGTTTTGTCGATTAAAGACAAACTACGAGCAGTGAAACGATTCCTCGTGTGAATGTCCAACGATAAACTAGTTGAAACATCTCTTTTATTAACATGGAGTGTATAACTATTGGAATTTCCATGAGCAAGAAAATAGTAAGTAATTTCCTCACCGTCTGCGGGCCAACTGCCTAACGACGAATTAAACGATTCTTCTATCGCACATTAAGTAGATAATTTGTAGACAATTGACGTGCCCCCCGGTTTTATTTTAGTCTAGTCTATGCAAATGTTTATAATTCCCACGACTGTATCTATTTTATTATTTTTTGTTTTTTAGTACATTTATCTTAAACATTGCAATGTATGTATAACATAAAACCGTTTAACTTAAAAAGTTTTTTTGCCTATTTTTATTGTATTTTGACTTTCGGTGGGTTTTCCAAACCAAAAAAAAAAACCAAGAAAAAAATGTAGTGTCATATAGGCTTAACCAAATCAAGCCGCACATGACGGCAGAAAACGCGCTTCACTTGTGCAGGAAAAAACGCGTGTTTACTAAAAACCTCGAAAAGCGGACAACGAGCACACATGAAGACTCGCGTTTGTTATCGCGCGTTTTCGCAAAATAAACGCCGTCCCTTGGTAAACACGCGTTTCTGGGGTTTTAATGGTCAATGGATTTCAATGGTGAACCACACATTTACGAGCGTTTGCTGCTGAAATTTTATTGCTAAATGCTTTCATAAATTAAAGTAATTAAAATAAAATAAAATAAAATAAAATAAAATAAAATAAAATAAAATAAAATAAAATAAAATAAAAAAATTAATTTAAATACAATATATCGTTGGCTTCGTGAGCAAATGTGCTAAGTCCATTTACTGTAACCTTTCAGGAGAGGCAAAAACCTCCTAACTTTTTTTGTTGTTACTATTTTAAAAATCTGAAAATGCAGTTTTCTTCCCCAGATAGTCGTGCTAAAATACCAGTTATCTGCACATTTTAATATAAAGCTTGTACAAAGTTATGAGCTTCTTTAGGACTTAGCACATTTGCTTTCTAGGTTTTTTTAGGTGGACTTAGCACATTTTCTCATAAATTATTATACTCAACTGCACGTAGTAAAATTGAAATATTTTGATAAAATTCGGTACAGAGGCTCCTACCTAGACAGGGAAGGTTGGTATTGAAAATAGGCGAAATTGGATGATAACCACGCCCACTTTCCGTATATAGTATATATTGAAAAACAAGCAAAAAGTGATAATGAATGAAATTTCATCCATGCAATGAGCTTACGCCGTTATAAAGAAATAAATTGAAATTCTCGAAAATGGGCGGTGCCACACCCACTTATGAAAGGATAAATTCTAAAAGTTTTATAAGTGATAAATAACTCAGACCAACCGTAGTAAATATATAGATAAAATGTGGAAGGCGTGATTTACTTGTTAGGGCAAAGGTTTGGACGAAAAATTGTCTAAATCGGTAGACGACCACGCCCACTTGTATATATCGGAACTATAGATGGAACTAATAAAAACATTTTAAGCGACGTCTTTGTAAAATATGAAGATAATTCATTGAAAGTTTGTGGCATGAGTCCAACCAGACCTGGGTAATATCAAGTTTTTAAAAGAATTGTACTGGTACTGGTACTTGCATTCCAAATTTTCAAGTACTAGTACAAGTACAAGTACAAGGAGTTGAAAAAGAATTGAAAGTACTTTTGAAGTATTTGCTAAAACTTCCATTCTTTTTCAATTCTTTGTACTTGTACTTGTACTAGTACTTGAATATTCTGAAAGTACTTAGTACGGACTTATTACTTCAAGATCAAAATATAAAGTATTTTAAGTACGTGATAGTCCAATTACTACTCAGTATTACCCAGGTATGAGTCCAACTATGGATAAAA
Source organism: Urophora cardui (assembly GCA_960531455.1). Taxonomy (NCBI): domain Eukaryota; kingdom Metazoa; phylum Arthropoda; class Insecta; order Diptera; family Tephritidae; genus Urophora; species Urophora cardui. Next base: position 23,096,896 of record OY482674.1, on the reverse strand, counting down.
ACCGAAACCATAAATATTTTTGAAAATGGGCATGGCATCGTGAATCTAAGACATTTCGGAGCCCATAACTCGACATGGCGAAGCTTGGTGTAGTACATATGTACTTTTATAACTTGTAGTAAAATTTTAGCAAAATCGGTTTCTAACCACGCCTACTTTAAAAAAAAATTCTAAAACTCCCTTTGGAAACTTGTTACGTGGCATCCTTGTAACTAAAACTCATAAAGGGATGAAATTTTGCACTAACAAGAATATTTTAGGCTTGGTCTGATGAAAGATAAAACTGTTGGTAATGGGTGTGGCCACGCCCACATTATGCTGTACCCTCTCTAAATAAAATAGGTGCACCGCGTTTCGATCAAACGCATACAATTATAATAAAAATGCAACAAGTACCTACCGCAAACTAGTTTGCATATCAAATTCGTGGGAAAGCTAGCCACTCCCGCAAATTATTAACGTTTACAGTCCAAGCCATGCTTATTAAAGCAATGTAGTAATAATTCCATATCATTCTACAAAACTAATTAAAAAGAACCAATAATTTCTTATTTTCACCTGGTCTTAGCACGTAGATTTTTGGAAAAATTTTTTTTTTATGGACTTAGCACATTTGCATAACACTGCATTACACCATGAAAAACAGACATTATGGTAATTTCTTTTTGGCAGACGATGTATTTTTAGTTGTACTATCTTATTGCATTAAAATCTCAGTTTTGGTAAAAATTGGACTTAGCACATTTTCTCACGAAGCCAACGATATGTATTTCTACAAAAACGAGTAATTTCCAATGAGTGTAAACATCATTAAATAACTGAACCGAACAAGCGCGCGTTTTACACAAAAGCAAACGCCGGTGGGCTGCACAAATTTTAGGCACGATTTATGCACAAGTGAAGCGTGTTTTCTGGCGTCATGTGCGGCTCGCCCAAGGCTGCAAAAGTAACACAATTCTATATATAGTAAATAACAAAATGTGCATACATATATACATAAGCCGGGTTTTTATTCAAGCGCATATACATCTGCGCTTAAATTTTGTATGGATTTCTAAGCGCACATCTCTATCCGCGCTTATTTGTCCATACAAAATTTAAGCGCAGATGTATATGCGCTTGAATAAAGACACGGCTAATATGTACATAGATAAATCAATATTTCAGATGTTTCATTAGATAGCCCGCGAACACTTGCACAAAGACCTTTGGAAACCTGCGGTATATCATCTTATGCCAATCTAAGCGATGCCATATTGGGTGTTCATGTTTTGCATAAAAGTGTTGCGCATTCACAAACTTTAAAATTGAATGTAAAGCAATACCACCAACAACGGAGTGTTTTAAGTGAGCCACCTCAAACGTCTCTATTGACTACATCTATCCCTTCGGCAGCTATCGAGCCACTCTTACTTAGTGCAGCTGTTCAGCAGGTACTTACTTACTTCTACACATATTTATATGGGCTTTTCCTGGGCGTTTCGGACCGAATGTTTGCACGATTTTTTGAACTTTTGAGGCAGAAATATCGCGAAATATTGTATCGTTTTATGATAAAGGGAAAGATTTAGGCCACAGCTACTGATTAAAGTATGTTAGCGACAGAAATTTAGTTTAATGCCTGGACGTTTTTGTAACGTCCGGAACGCAGTTTAAGTGGCTAAAACAGAGGCATTAAACTAAATTTCTGTCGCTGTGGTGCAGTGGTTAGAGTGCTCGCCTGCTATGCCAGATGTCTCGGGTTCAAACCACGGTCCGAGCACAACACCAAAACAATTTTTCTAATTAGTAAAAATCCAATTATTGGGGTTTTTGAAGAGCAGTGGTCACCTCTCGGCAGTGGGCGGCATACCCTCCGAGTGTATTTCTGCCATGAAAAAGCTTCTCACAAAAAATGCATTCGCCGTTCGGAGCCGGCATAAAACTGTAGGTCCACCCAATTAGTAGGAAAAACAAAAAAGGAGCACACTTCGAATTGGGAGAGAAGCTCGGCCATAAAACTCGTAAGAGTTATAATAGCGCCATTGTATTATTATTGTTACTGCAAGGAAATATGCATGGGTTTCGGTGTTGAAGATTTTTAAGCTCTTGCATACTTCTGTGCGCCTGAATTTTGTTGTTATGCGTAGTAAAACTTTGCAATCCATGCACCTTGCAAGGGGCTTGCAATGGATAGCGAATCCCCCTAATGTGTTTACTCTTCTATTTCCTTCCACGAGTGGCAAAATAGGAAAACAGTATTCGAAAAACTGTTATTGGATGACATTCCAATTTGCATTTTACGTGTTTTGTTAATGCATTGAAAAAGTGTCGATTTGCATCTATATCTCAATTTAGTTATTAATTTGATCAGCTGTTGAAGAATGCAACGGATTTTTGGTGTTGCAGATTTATTGGAATTTGCACATGCCTGTAATTTGGTGTTGTCCTGCAATTGGTTTACAATGATAATTGCTATGCAACGATGCAAGGCCATCATGAATACCCCTATTATAATTATTTTGGTATTGCAAGTATATATCGTCGCTTAAAGTGCATTTTCGCGTAAGGGACATCAAGGATAGGCATTTTTCAACTACCACTCAATTTCAACTACCACTCAATTGAGTTGAAAATGAGTGGTACATAGTTGAAAAATGGCCATCCTTGATGTCCCTTACGCGAAAATGCAAGTACCTCTTACGCGAAAATGCACTTTAAATGACAATATACCTTTTATGCATTCACGCACTAATATAATATTATATATATATTTTCAGTCATCACCAAAAAACTGGGTTCCAGTGTATCCAAATCCATATGACCTCGAGGCTATAGCATCAGCGTATAGCAAAAAATTCAGTCTAGTTGATTTGAGAATTAAAGCAAAAAAATATGCGGAATCATGTAATTCTACGCAAAAACGCATGGAATCGCCCAAACATGAAAACTAAAATAAGCTCTTAGACATTTAATATTTGTAATAAAGCAGAACTAAGTAAACATTATTTTATCTCGTTGATTTGGCCCGCATATTTTTGCTTTGAGAAATACATATTCAATTTTTTTTTTAAATGAATTGTGCATAATTTTATAAATTGCATATTTTTCCTTTATTTGGGATTGGATGAATTTTTTCAGCGCAGCATCCACAGTAAACGATTTTAACCCGAAATTTTGTACTCGTTTTTCCTAAGCTATCTCTCTTATGGCCGTTTACTCAACCACTGGTTAACGCTAACCATGGTTAAAGCTCGGTTAAACATCATTATCGATTTCATAAACCACGCATTTATCATGTGGTCGATAATGCAGACCTCCAACAAAACCAATATGATATCGACTGTTTTATCGACCTGGCGTTATTTCTTTGGTTTGATGAAGTCGATAATGATGTTGAACCGGGCTTCAACCGTGGTTAGCGTTAATCAGAGGTTGAGTAAACGGCCCTTAACCAAGACTCAGCTATCGAGCCAGGTATTTAGAAGAAATCTGTTTCGATCATTTTGCAAAATTGCAATATACTGCGCGAACAAAGATTCGTTACCATGTCGTTACAATGAAAATGACAATTCCATAACGACTTGAGGAGTTGCCGTCGACAGTAAACCAACTCGCTACTTTTCCACTGTTTTTGTGTTGGAAACGCTTATCGTTTTCAATAAACAACGAAAAATATAAACAACTAGCTATGGGTAATGGCGCAATTTTTTTGGCGCTGATACAATAACACCAGCGCCAACCGTGGCGCCGCGCACTGTTCTGGCGCAATAACACCTTTAGAGCCTATACACACCTGCGACTCAATCGATTTGGTCGAATTGGACTGTTGTATTCAGTGTTGCCACTGAAAAAAAATTTTACCGACCAAATTACCGCCCAATTTCGCCAAAAAAAACGCCCAAAAATCAGAAGTCTACTTAAAATGGAATTACATATTTATTTTTAAATACATATGTACATACTAAGTAATCTTGGCTCATACTTATTCAATTCAGAACTAACACTAGACTGTCGCCGATCTCTAAAGGAGATGGCCAAACAGACCTGTCTGCACCTCGTGTAGGTCCCGGGACGTAGGGTATCAATGGCAATTGTAGGGCGGATGAACTTGCGAGGCAGGGTAGTGCCCGTAGGTGCCGAGTAGGTTCTTCCTGACAAAGAACGCATAGGTACGCCGTTAGCCACAAACAAGCTAATTCTTAAACAGCATATCTATAAACTAGCAAGTAATAGATGGCAACAGAAGCCAGTATGTCGAACATCAAGGCAAAGCTAGCAGAAATGGGTTCACATGTGATCTCATCAGTCCTCTAAGGAGAGATGACATCTCGAACCTTGTGGGGGTACTCACAGGACACTGCTTCATCGGGAAATACGCAGAAAGGCTAGGTGCACCCTACTGCAGATGCTGCATAAGCTGGAGGCGAGGAGACAATCGAACACCTTATCTACCACTGTGGCCGCTGTGGTGCAGTGGGTAGAGTGCTCGCCTGTTGTGCCAGAGGTCTCGGGTTCAAACCACGGTCCGAGCAAAACACCAAAACAATTTTTCTAATTAGTAAAAATCCAATTATTGGGGTTTTTAAGAGCAGCGGTCACCTCTCGGCAGTGGGCGGCATACCCTCCGAGAGTATTTCTGCCATGAAAAAGCTTCTCACAAAAAATGCATTCGCCGTTCGGAGCCGGCATAAAACTGTAGGTCCACCCAATTAGTAGGAAAAACAAAAAGGAGCACACCTCGAATTGGGAGAGAAGCTCGGCCATAAAACTCGCCAGAGTTATAATAGCGCCATTGTATTATAATATTATATTATCTACCACTGCTCGGCTCTTAACAGCGGCAGACGACGCTTGGGACTTCCTTCCTGGATAGCTTATGCAAAGTCGCGCACGTTCACATAAAGGACCTGGGCCCTCACTCCGTAGTTTAATTCGAAAGAAAATTCGTTCGATTTCGAGTTCTATTCCATATATTCTATGTAATAAAAATGTGCTTTCGAATCGCTTTTCGCTTTTAAATAGAACTACATACATAGTGAGGGCCCTGATGAACTGCATTAAGTTCTTAAATTGGTTCAAAAAGGAGGAGTAATCCGTTTTCTTCTTGTGGTATCACAACGGGCCTCTGCACTGGCCTAAGTGCGACTCTATGGTAGCCACTCCAACCTAACCCTATGTGAAACATAATTTGTGTTAAATTTCAGCATTTTATTTGCAAAATAAATGTCAGATTGTCTGATTTTGACGTTTCATTAAACTTGACATGCGAGATGAGTTCCAAGCGAATTTAGATATAACAATAAAAGAACTTTACACGGGAAAGATAAAATGTTTAGCGTCAGAGAAATTCCCAACAAACACTGAGGTTAGTTATCAATTTGAGAATGACTCGAGAACTAGCCTTAGAGCCTATACACACTTGCGACTCAATCGATTTAGTCGAATGTTGATTTGCATGGGAATGTATGGAAGCATTCACACTACATTCAATTAGTTGTACAACTGAAACAGTTGGATTTGCAGCCCAATTTCATTCCAACTGAAACAGTTGTACAACTGCTTGATCAGCAAGGCGCCCTTCTACGTATTCACACTTGAGACAATTTAGTCGAACGACTACAACAACAACAGTGATATTCGTAGTGGAGTTGCCATGCTGACAGAACTACTTTTATTTCACTTTTGGTAAATTGTAGAGATTGAATATTTCAATTAATATTTTCAAAATGTTTAAAAACAAAAGGTTCGTTTCTTATTAACTACACCATTTCCAGATGGATTTTAGAAAGCGTTAACTGGATTTTAGAAAGGGGAAATTGGATTTTAGAAATGTCAATTGGATTTTAGAAAGGGGAAATTGGATTTTAGAAATGTCAATTGGATTTTAGAAAGCGTTAAAAGGATTTTAGAAAACAAAATTGGATTTTTGAAAGCGTGAATTGGATTTCAGAATGTGCGTTTATAATAAATTTTACACAGAATTTTTCGAATAGAAATTCTTTATTGCGTATGAAAGTATAAATTAATAATTATATAAATTTTCGAAAATCCAATTTACAGTTTCTAAAGTCCAATTTCCCTTTTCTAAAATCAAATCGACATTTCTAAAATCCAATTTCCCCTTTCTAAAATCCAGTTGACGCTTTCTAAAATCCATCTGGAAATGGTGTAGTTATAGACAAGAATTATCTAACTAAGGATATTTACTTCCGTTTTCATATGTTTCTTGATATTGTTGTTCTCTTCAAATGTCATTAATCGCATTTTAAAATAGAAATAATGAAAATGAAATTTCATGAAAATTATTAATGGCTGATTTTTACTATTTTTCCGTTTCTTGTACTTCTGTTCGTTTCGCCTTTATGAGCGTAATTCCTTCCGTTTTTCTCTTTTCATTTACTTGACAGCTAGTTGCTAGTTTAATAAGAAACAAAGCCAAACAATGTATGCACTTTTTGTTTATTTTATTGTTTTTTATTTATTAATCAAGTTGACAGCTGACAAGAAGGTGCTTTCATGTAAGAATGCAGATAAACTTTAACAATTTAATACTTCATCACTTTATATGAAGACCACTAATGTAAAATTTGCTGAGTAAAATGTGAACATTGGCAACACTATGTCATTGTCAATCGCACGACTATTTAGTCTCAAGTGTGAATAGCTGCCACCGATTCGACTAAATAGTTGGAGTAGTGTGAATACAACAGTCCAATTCGACCAAATCGATTGAGTCGCAAGTATGTATAGGCTCTTATTCTTAAACCTCTAACGTTAGAGGACGACTCGAAAATCTATCGAGAATCATAGCGTTCTCAAACAAAAGGGTACCTAATTCTCAAATCGAGAAAATTATAATTCTCGAATCGAATTCTAATGTAGATCTCTAGTGAGATTCTGATCAGAATTTGCAAATACTTCCAATTGACATGAAAAACAAAGCTTTGTCTCCTTTTACATGATTTTTTCATTGTTTAGATTTTATTAACGCAATCTGTGCCTAAATTGCATATGATTATATATATTGACATGTATATGTTTACCACATTTATAAGAACTGAAATTTAAACAAAATTCAATCTTATTATTTAAATTAAAGGTACTTCTTGTACTTTTTAATGGAAAACATTGTACTACGGTAATATTAACTTTACCATTTTTTAGTATCTAATTTCAATATATGTATGTATATTCAATATATCACAGAAATATATTGAGAATTGATAAAAGGCGTGAGATTTGGCTCCTTCTCTAATCACTCGCTAATCGAATTCTAGTGTAGTTTTCAACCCTAGTTATCGATTTGAGAATATATAGAGAATTACACTAGTTATCTAAGGTAATCTCGACAAAATTTCTAACGTTAGAGACTGTGTTTGCTGGGTTGTCTCCACTAAAAATATTCATATTACAAATTGGACCAAAATTGATTTTAGCCGCCCAACAGCCCAAAGTAAATTTATCGGACCAGATTTGGTCCGAAAAGCCCAATTTCGGCATCACTGGTTGTATTCACACTACTCCAACTATTTAGTCGAATCGGTGGCAGCTATTCACACTTGAGACTAAGAGCCTATACACACTTGCGACTCAATCGATTTGGTCGAATTGGACTGTTGTATTCACACTACTCCAACTATTTAGTCGAATCGGTGGCAGCTATTCACACTTGAGACTAAATAGTCGTGCGATTGACAATGACATAGTGTTGCCAATGTTCACATTTTACTCAGCAAATTTTACATTAGTGGTCTTCATATAAAGTGATGAAGTATTAAATTGTTAAAGTTTATCTGCATTCTTACATGAAAGCACCTTCTTGTCAGCTGTCAACTTGATTAATAAATAAAAAACAATAAAATAAACAAAAAGTGCATACATTGTTTGGCTTTGTTTCTTATTAAACTAGCAACTAGCTGTCAAGTAAATGAAAAGAGAAAAACGGAAGGAATTACGCTCATAAAGGCGAAACGAACAGAAGTACAAGAAACGGAAAAATAGTAAAAATCAGCCATTAATAATTTTCATGAAATTTCATTTTCATTATTTCTATTTTAAAATGCGATTAATGACATTTGAAGAGAACAACAATATCAAGAAACATATGAAAACGGAAGTAAATATCCTTAGTTAGATAATTCTTGTCTATAACTACACCATTTCCAGATGGATTTTAGAAAGCGTCAACTGGATTTTAGAAAGGGGAAATTGGATCTTAGAAATGTCAATTGGATTTTAGAAAGGGGAAATTGGATTTTAGAAATGTCAATTGGATTTTAGAAAGGGGAAATTAGATTTTAGAAATGTCAATTGGATTTTAGAAAGGGGAAATTAGATTTTAGAATAGCCAAATGGATTTTAGAAAGGGAAAATTGGATTTTAGAAATGTCGATTTGATTTTAGAAAAGGGAAATTGGACTTTAGAAACTGTAAATTGGATTTTCGAAAATTTATATAATTATTAATTTATACTTTCATACGCAATAAAGAATTTCTATTCGAAAAATTCTGTGTAAAATTTATTTTAAACGCACATTCTGAAATCCAATTCACGCTTTCAGAAATCCAATTTTGTTTTCTAAAATCCTTTTAACGCTTTCTAAAATCCAATTGACATTTCTAAAATCCAATTTCCCCTTTCTAAAATCCAATTGACATTTCTAAAATCCAATTTCCCCTTTCTAAAATCCAGTTAACGTTTTCTAAAATCCATCTGGAAATGGTGTAGTTAATAAGAAACGAACCTTTTGTTTTTAAACATTTTGAAAATATTAATTGAAATATTCAATCTCTACAATTTACCAAAAGTGAAACAAAAGTAGTGCTGTCAGCATGGCAACTCTTTCCACTACGAATATCACTGTTGTTGTTGTAGTCGTTCGACTAAATTGTCTCAAGTGTGAATACGTAGAAGGGCGCCTTGCTGATCAAGCAGTTGTACAACTGTTTCAGTTGGAATGAAATTGGGCTGCAAATCCAACTGTTTCAGTTGTACAACTAATTGAATGTAGTGTGAATGCTTCCATACATTCCCATGCAAATCAACATTCGACTAAATCGATTGAGTCGCAAGTGTGTATAGGCTCTTAGCGCAATTGCCATGGAATAATCTATAAATAACACTTGTTCGCTTCTTAATGTTTACCGTCCCCGTTTTATTTCTTTTGGCGCAAAATTAATTTTAATTTTCATAATCATTTGGAAACATATTCCGTATATTTGTGAAAATATGCTGGAAATTAGAGTCACTTAGATCACTATCAAGCATACATAATTGTGACGGTGTCATATACGCTGTGCTATTATTGGCTTTGTGGTGGTGCCATTTTACACTAGCGCTATATTGGTGCTGGTGTTAGCGCGCGAAATTGAGTCGGTTTTATATTGCAAAATTGTGTTGGCGCTGTATTGGGTTGGCGCTATATTGAGTTGGCGCATTTACCAAATCGGAGTTAGCGCAATAACGCCAGGGTTGGTATTAGCGCAATTGCGCCGCGCAACGCAGTGTTACCCATGCCTATAAACAACCAGACTACAACAGGCAAAAACATAATCGTGGAAGAAAATTTTATCGCAGATCATGAATCAACAAATAACCAGATTGTGCATTCAGCGGTCCCGCTATGCGTTCACCTAAGATTTGACAGAATCAGCTGGTTTAGTGACGTAGTAACATAAATTCTCTTTCACCCAGCTTCGTTTCCGGTTTTCTAATAACTAAACATTGTGTGCGATAAATGTGAAATTTATATTAAAAAACTATTTTAAGTAAAGAAAAATGAAGTGCCGCGTATTTATTTGTGTGAATAATAGTTTAATAAAGGTATTTTTTGCCTGTCTGCAAATTTTCTTTCTCGTCGATAACGTAGTTGATGACGTCATAACCAAAATGAACCCAGGCTCACGGATGAATATTTTGCTGAATATTGCTGAGTGCACAATCTTCTTTATTTGAATCATGACACTGAAGAACAAGAATGAGTAATGTCAAATTGAACGATGATACCCATGATTCAAATAAAGAAGATTGTGCACTCAGCGGTACCGCTATGCGTTCATCCAAAGTTTGACAGAATCTGCTGATTTAGTGACGTAGTAACATAAATTCTCTTTCACACAGTTTCGTTTCCGGTTTTCTAATAACTAAAGATTGTGTGCGATAAATGTGAAATTTATTTTAAAAAGCTATTTTACATAAAGAAAAATGAAGTGCCGCGTATTTATTTGTGTGAATAATAGTTCAATAAAGGTATTTTTTTGCCTGTTTGAATATTTTCTTTCTCGTCGATAACGTAGTTGATGACGTACTAACCAAAATGAACCCAGTCTCACGGATGAATATTTTGCTGAATATGGCTGAGTGCACAATCTTCTTTATTTGAATCATGGACGATACCCATGATTCAAATAAAGAAGATTGTGCACTCCATGAATTAACAAATAACCAGATTGTGCATTCAGCGGTCCCGCTAGGCGTTGATCCAAAATTTGACAGAATCAGCTTATTTAGTGACGTAGTAACATAAATTCTCTTTCACCCAGTTTCGTTTCCGGTTATCTATAAACTAACGATTGTGTGCGATAAATGTGAAATTTATATTAAAAAACTATATTAAATAAAGAAAAATGAAGTGCCGCGTATTTATTTGTATGAAAAATAGTTCTATAAAGGTATTTTTTGCATGTTTGCTAATTTTCTCTCTCGTCGATAACGTAGTTGATGCCGTACTAACCAAAATGAATTCAGTCTCATGGATGAATATTTTGCTGAGTATGGCTGAGTGCACAATCTTCTTTATTTGAATCATGTGTGCACTCAGCCATATTCAGCAAAATATTCATCCATGATTCAAATAAAGAAGATTGTGTATTCAGCGGTACCGCTATGCGTTCATCCAAAATTTGACAGAATCAGCTGATTTAGTGACGTAGTAACATAAATTCTCTTTCACCCAGTTTCGTTTCCGGTTTTCTAATAACTAAAGATTGTGTGCGATGAATGTGAAATTTATATTAAAAAACTATTTTAAATGAAAAACGAAGTGCCGCGTATTTATTCGTGTGAATAATAGTTCAATAAAGGTATTTTTTGCCTATTTGCAAATTTTCTTCCTCGTCGATAACGTAGTTGATGACGTACTAACCAAAATGAACCCAGGCTCACGGATGAATATTTTGCTGAATATCGCTGAGTGCACAATCTTCTTTATTTGAATCATAATATTCATCCGTGAGACTGGGTTCATTTTGGTTAGTACGTCATCAACTACGTTATCGACGAGAAAGAAAATTTACAAACAGGCAAAAAATACCTTTATTGAACCATTATTCATACAAATAAATACGCGCCACTTCATTTTTCTTTATTTAAAATAGTTTTTTAACATAAATTTCACATTTATCGTACACAATCTTTAGTTATTAGAAAACCGGAAACGAAACTGGGTGAAAGAGAATTTATGTTACTACGTCACAAAATCAGCTGATTCTGTCAAATCTTGGATGAACGCCTAGCGGGACCGCTGAATGCACAATCTGGTTATTTGTTAATTCATGGACGATACCCATGATCCAAATAAAGAAGATTGTGCACTCAGCCATATTCAGCAAAATATTCATCCGTGAGACTGGGTTCATTTTGGTTAGTACGTCATCAACTACGTTATCGACGTGAAAGAAAATTTGCAAGCAGGCAAAAAATACCTTTATTGAACTATTGTTCAGACAAATAAATACACGGCACTTCATTTTTCTTTATTTAAAATAGTATTTTAATATAAATTTCACATTTATCGCACGCAATCTTTAGTTATTAGAAAACCGGAAACGAAACTGGGTGAAAGAGAATTTATGTTACTACGTCACTAAATCAGCTGATTCTGTCAAATTTTGGATGAACGCATAGCGGTACCGCTGAATGCACAATCTTCTTTATTTGGATCATGGACGATACCTACGTGGAGACGAGGTAGTTCGCGAAACACCTTGGCTAGATTGTTCGAAGGCGAAATTGGTTATGTGGAGCCAGGCCTTACAAGTTCGCATCGAACGTGTTGGTCGTAATACCCACTTCACAAATACAGTGGTTGCGAAAATTGTTACAACTCATAACGAAAACAAATGTAAACATGTATTTAATTTTAAAAATATTTATTCATAATTAGGCAAATCGCTTTTGATACAATTATCGAGAAATACAAGTACGTATACAAATGGATTCAAGAAAAATACATTCATAATTATGTTTGTTTTCAAGAATCATTTAAAACTACATATTTACTAATTTATGTACATTTATACATATTTCTTTATGGTTTCAGATAACTTTTCCGAATTTGCGCCTGCAAATGTATCGAGTTTTTTATTTTCCTTAATAAAAACAAACGTTGGCATGCTTGAGACTTTGTACTCCATCGCAATATCTTCGCATTCATCTACATCAACCTGAAATAATTTAAAAACAGAATTAATAAATAAAAACATCAATATTTGTATATTCATATATGTATATATATAATACATATCCAAATACTTTCACGAGGAACTTTCTAATCAATTAATTAAAACCTCAATTGTTGGGGTTTTTTTTTAATTTTGGTTATATACCTATATTGCAAAAGTTATACATTGCTAAATTTTATGATATTGTGACAAGTTACTAGACGATCAGATAAAATTTCAATAAAATACATACATATATTAGATATAACATCGAAGTGCCAATCAAAAATAATTACATATATGTATAAAGTGTGTAGGTATTTAATCTTAATTATGGACAATGACGCAGTATGCATGCTTATATACGTAGGTACATACATATACACATACTATATCATTATGATTACATATCTATATTTCGTATTTCATTAAGTAGAAACATGTGTACTTATGTATATGCCATTATGTATGTAAATTCATATACATACATATATCTAAATATCTATTCATCTATTGGAAATTAATAACATACATACATACATACCTTAAGTATAACCAATTTGCCCTCATACTCCTTTGCCAAGTCATTAAGCTTCGGGGCGATCATCTTGCACGGTCCACACCAAGTTGCAAAAAAGTCGACTACAACTAACTTTGAGCCTGCTTCTTTGAGCTGGTTGTTCAAATCGTCCTTAAAATGAAAATATAAAAATTATTTTATTTATAATACCATAATTTCTGATGAATGTTTATATGTAGCTGATAAATCGACGCTTCCAAACAATACTGTACTAAGCCTGAAAACTCTGTTTTGCAGGCGAAGCTCTCACAGTTTAAAATCGATATGAAACTTCAGTTGTGTGCTCAGTATATTTTCGCTTGTAACTTTTATTTGGATTGAAAGGTAAAAATCTCGAGTTGTATTATATGTACACTTTTGCTTATAACTTTTCGACTGGATTGTCCATTTGATACCAAAATTTGACAACATCCAAATGAAGACACGTAGATAATACTTGAAAACGCCAAAAACGGGAAAACGTACATAATAGCCGTGTTTTTATTCAAGCGCATATACATCTGCGCTTAAATTTTGTATGGACAACTAAGCGCGGATAGAGATGTGCGCTTAGAAATCCATACAAAATTTAGGCGCAGATGTATATGCTTGGAAGCGTCGATATGAGGGTTCGAAACTTGCACTTTGCATAAAAATGATGTAGTTTTGGAATTTCAAGATTGAATAACGTTTTCCAATAAACATATTAAAGGATTGCAAAAAGATTTGCAAAAAATATGTGCAGCTTTATGACCAGGAAAATATGCTGCATCAGCGTTATTCAGCAAATACATAAGTTGTTGCTCTATTAATTATGAATTCGTCATTCACAAGCTTGATGTAAAGCGGGAAATCGTCTTTCCGTAACCTGCTAACCGCGGGACAGCAAGTTATCTGTTTATTTGACATTAGTCCAGGAAGTTAAGAGGTGTATGCATTAACGATAACCGACACCAAGGCCACGACCTGCGTGGTTATTGCTCACATGTGTGCATGGTGTGTAAGCCAGTCAGTGTCCGGAAGGCAAGTCGGATGTAGCTAAATTCCAACAAGATTCAATGGAGTATTTAATGAATTAATAGTATAATAAAGTTTTGAATTCATGTGGCACCCTTTTGAATTGGTCGGATTTTATAAAAAAAAACCTCACTAATCGAAAAATTTACAAAGATGATGTCATGGGTACACTATCGTTGGTCTACTGAGGTAAAATAGATAGCGATATGAAAAATACACCAGTTCCACTTCTCACAAAACTATTTACTTACCATATCTTGTACTAAATGCGGCATTCTTGTAAATATTTTCTACAATGTTTCTTTAATAATATATTTCACGCAAGTATTACGACTACACCGCACTTTGCAAAGATGAATAATAAACTAGTATGATTTCACACTTCGTAATAATAGTGATAACACGATTAGTCTTACGGCCGATTAGTCGGATGTTGGTTCTTCGATTAATTTTAATATATCGAAATTATTTCGATTAATGGTTAACCGGTTAATTTGCATAATATTCGGAGAAAAATAGTCATCAAAAATTTGGCTACTCTATTTCCGCAATGACATATGAAACCAATATGATATCAAGTTTTTTTTAATTCTTCCGCTACACATGCCCGTGAACTATTTTTGCCATTTTTCTGTCTGGAGAACATATCTCTCTTTTATTTGGGGCGGGCAGTGCCACCCAGCATTATGCCTCCACCGTTAACTTGATTCCAATCCCTAGTTTTGTTTAAGTCAGCTAATATGTACAATGTGGGGGGGATGAGTGTTGTTATTGACTTGCTTTTTGGCGACATTACATATTTCATCTCTTCCCAGAAGCTTGAATGTGCAATCTGGATCTTCCAACATTTTGAGGAGGGTGCATCTCCATACTATTATCCGAATCAAACTAAATTCCATTATATATGTATGTACCGGTAAATATTAAAATTATTATTACTTACATAAAAGTTCATGGAAAAGTAGATACAAATTCTTAAAGTGCATCCTTAAGCTATTGAAATTCATGACAGTTTGAAGAAATTACTTAAATTATACAATAAAACTCACTACATAGTGAGAGATTACAAATTACATATATTTATGCCGGTAATTGTAGCTTCTTTCCCTTTAGTACTTTAGTTATATATAAATAGAAGAAATCGCAATACAAAATTGTCTGCACAATTCCCGCAAATATTGCAATCAGATCGTAATGACTTTCTGCTATGTAACGATGAATCCAATTCAGTAAATAGAGTGCACGATATGAACCGAGTGCGAAGAGATAGTGACTAGTGATTGATTCCGCTTCTCCAGTTTTGCTCACCATGAACAATTGAGGCAAGATTGCTACCGATTCCAGATATATTGAAAAAGTCCATAGTATTTCCATTACTGTGAATTCATGATTTATAACCAATGATAGAAGACAACAAGGGATCAGCAAAAATTCAATACGAAAGGTGTCATGATTGTGGTCATAAGTTCCTCTGAATTTGCCATACATCAAGTACAATGTAGTTCCGGACGCCGACAAAAACAAGACCTTCATCACTGAATTATATAGACTAACATAGGTTGTAAATAGATCCAAATAGCGGGTGAAATAAACTAATGCAAATAAAATTTGCGATTTTCCTGATATTCCGGCACATGAACGTGTCTTCCATATTTTTAATAGCAGAATAATGATAGCAACAACGTGCGACAAATCACCAGCCAAACGGAAGATATTCATTTTTTTGTATTTAAAGTTTTTCTCAAAAGCTATTTAGGTCCATAAAAAGTCCATTAATATTCTAAAAACTATAAATTAGAACACTCGTCGTCTTCCAATTATTTCAATAACAGAACTATGGAAGAACAGAAATGACGTGGCTAGTAATCGATTTCGATATATGAGGTGACATTTCTAATAATACCGCGTCTATAGTATTGGTACAAATGCTAAACACCTTTTCATCATGATTCAAATAAAACCCTGCTCAAACAGAAGCGATATGATACAGCCAACAAACCAAAATCGTATCGCGTCATGCACAATTGTTCGCGTGGGCTGTATCGTACCGCTTCTGTTTGAGCAGGGTTTAAAGGTCCCCACAAACAGGAGCGATACGATACAGCCCACACAGCAAAATCGTGTAGGACGCGATACGATTTGCATATGTAGGCTGTATCGTATCGCTTCTGTTTGTGGGGACCTTTAATAAGATTGTGCACTCAGCCATATTCAGCAAAATATTCATCCGTGAGACTGGGTTCATTTTGGTTAGTACGTCATCAACTACGTTATCGACGAGAAAGAAAATTTACAAACAGGCAAAAAATACCTTTATTGAACCATTATTCGCACAAATAAATACGCGGCACTTCATTTTTCTTTATTTAAAAGAGTTTTTTAATATAAATTTCACATTTATCGCACACAATCTTTAGTTTTTAGATAATCGGAAACGAAAGTAGGTGAAAGAGAATTTTTGTTACTACATCACTAAATCAGCTGATTCTGTCAAATTTTGGATGAACGCCTAGCGGGACCGCTGAATGCACAATCTGGTTATTTGCTAATTCATGCCGTGAGACTGGGTTCATTTTGTTTAGTACGTCATCAACTACGTTATCGACGAGAAAGAAAATTTGCAAACATGAAAAAAAATACCTTTATTGAACTATTATTCACACAAATAAATATGCGGCACTTCATTTTTCTTTATTTAGAGCCGTTTACTCAACCTCTGATTAACGCTAACCGGAGGTTAAAGGACCGGCGAAGTTGTGGACTGCATTATCGACCACATGATAAATTTGTCATTTGATGAAGTCGATAATGAAGTTTAACCGGACTTTAACCGTGGTTAAAGGTTGAGTAAACGGCCCTTAAAATAGTTATTTAATATAAATTTCACATTTATCGCACACAATCTTTAGTTTTTAGATAATCGGAAACGAAACTAGATGAAAGAGAATTTTTGTTACTACGTCACCAAACCAGCTGATTCTCTCAAATTTTGGATGAACGCATAGCGGTTTTTTGTTTCGAAATTTTTTATTTAGTAGAGACAAAAAACATCTCTCCTAAATAGGACTTACACAATTTGCACTCTAAGCTGGCGATATGTACAAGTATACATTCATTTAATACATGACCGATAATGTAGTGGATATTGGATAATGGAGGAAGAAAAAAATGAGAAATGTCAAACTGAACAATCACATAGCTACGTGCGACGATTTAGTTCGAAAGAACTTAGCGAGATTGTTCGCGTACGAATTACGCTCTGTGTAGACAGGCATTATTACATATCCGTGGTACAGAGGTTATCGTGGTTCACAAATTTTTATCGATGATCGATATAACATTATTATTTCTATATAGGCGTTATTGAAAAATACCGATAAAAATGAGTGTCCTCGAGTGGAAGAGTTGTGAATTCTACGAGCTGATCCCACTCTCGGATGTATGTAAGATTGATATACATTCCAAAATAGTAGCCCATTGCGCCAATGGCAATTTGTATGTTTGCTGCGAGGATACAGGCTTGATTCACGTTTGTTTTCGAAATACATGGGCAACTAGCTTTCAGTACCAAAACAAATCAGACAATCTATTCTGTGCGCTTACAACTAACAACGAGTATCTGGTACTTGTGTCGGAATTGGAACATCGAAAAAAATTACGCTTCAGTGTTTTAAGCGTTGCGAAATTAATGCAAAAGGACGGATATCCCAACATTGGTTCAGCGGTGGAGTTGGATGCAAGTGGTCATATAACATGTGTTAAAGCATGTATGATGAATAAGGGTTCAATATGTATTTCTATTGGTTTAGATACAGGTGATATGCTCCTTTATCGCTCTGTCTTAAATGTGGATTTAACGACTACGCTTACTAATACAGTCTGCATGCAGATTGGAAAGAGTCGTGTAATCGGTATTGAATATCAACAGAAAAACAAAATAATTTATATGTTTGTGTGTTGTGAGGAAATCATACGTTTATATATTATTACAAACAATAGCGCTATACGCTCAGAAATAGTTTTCGAATCATCAACTACAGCTATAAGCTGTTGCAGTTTTTATAATCATGGCGAGAATGCATTTCTTCTGGTTGGTAGAGAGGATGCAGTCTATTGTTTTACAACAGATGGCAGGGGACCTTGTTATGCTATAAGCGGAAAGAAAAAACAAATTCGTTGTTTAAACGAAAGAATTGTAATAATGATGGAGTCCGAAGAGAAACGGCACAGCTATATTATTGTAATCGATGTTTATAACAAAATTATTGTCTATAATAGAGAAATTACCAATACGAATACACACAATACGCTCGTAACGAATAATAGCAGTTGTTACTTAGTAATCGAAAATCTGATTTACTTTACACTAGAGCGAAGTATACAAAGCAAATTACAAATATTATTAAATTGCAATTTGTATAATTATGCTTTACGTTTGCTCAATGGCGGCACAAAAGACAATTTCAAAGGAACTGTGCTCCTTAAATATGGAGACTACTACTTGCAGAAAGGAGATGCTGGTTTGGCCACCACGAAATATAAAGAAACAATACCATTAATAGCACCTTATTTTATAATTAAAAGGCTAACAGATTCAAAATATAATAGTGAATTAGCGCAATATCTGGGGCAGTTAATAGATGGCGGCAACAACGGGAGAAGAGCGACGAGCAAACAGAAAGAATTATTTGAAAATTGTCAAAAGCGTATAAAGTTAAGTTTGAAATGTGATAATATATTGAATGATAATTCCCCTACTAGTCAGTATTCCAAAACATTGCTAAAATTCCTAAATAAGATTGATGATATATTAGCAAATGGCACGGCTGATGTTTGCGACAATGATGCTGTCATTAATGAATTGATAGTAAATTGTCCAAGAATAACTGCAGAATATTGGCAAAAAATTTTCCGGGCACTTAAAGAGTTGAAAAATCCCAGATTTATACCTTTGTTGATCGCCACCAAAGAAAATTGTACTGAATATTTGGAATATTTAGCTTCAAACAACGAAAAAGATGTTTTAGTATTTAGCATTTTACTGGAGCAATATTTAAGCGAATGGCACAATGGTCGAAAGAATGTTGACGACATAATCGAGTTTGTAAAAAATTTCGGCACAATGCCCGCAGAATTAATTCTAATATCATTTGTCAATCATTCGTTTTGGCCTGGCATCATTTATTTGCATGAACATCACAAAATGTCGCAGATGCGTTTAAAATATTGGTTAAAATGTATAGATTTTCCTTTGGAAAATTTGGATAAATCGCCCATTTCGCTGAATACGAATACGGCAATGCAAGCTTTTGAAATAATAAACTCTAGCACACAAGTATCTTCGGAATTGATGGATAAAATTATATCATCAATGTTAAATCATCGTGGCGGTCAAACTAGTATACTGCAAGTGGCGCATAGCATATCGGCGCGTAAAAGCTTCGAGGTGCGTAATTTGAAGAAAATATTCGACAAAAATAATTTAAAAAAATCATTGAAAACGCAAAATGAAATAAAATCTTTGCTTTCCACTTTAGGCTCGTTAAATGAGCAACTAATGAAGTTCCGTAAATGTCCCATTGAGTTTAGGGAGAATATTTGTTTGATTTGCAAACTTAATATTAGTTTGCCTATTGTTTATTTTTTGTGTCAGCACGCTTTTCATGTGGAATGTGTTGAGCGTAATAGTTTAAGTGATAATTTATGTCCGCTTTGTTCGCAGCAGGATAGAGTTTTGAATGAAAATGTAAATAGTAGCAATGGATCAGCAGCAGCGAGACTTCCACTTGCACCCAATTGCATTGAGCATCTATCCGTAATGTTTGGCAAGAGTATTTTAAGTTGATCTAGTATATGTTAATGTTTTGTATAATATTGTACTATTAAGATTAAAGTAAAAAAAAAAAAAAAAAAAAAATTTATTTCATCTGTAAATTAAGTCTTGCAAAGGCCGAATTGAGCATGCATAATTACGTATGTATTTACATATGTGTATGTTTAAAAAGGGGTATATTTAAGATGTGATGAAGTATTATAAAATCTACTCATATTTTGCTACAAAATATGTACATTATCAAAAAAATGTAATAAAAGTTATATTTAGTTTTTCTTCTCTGGGGTATTGAGATGCTTTCTACAACTAATACAGCAACCCATTCGAACATTACACATCTCATTGCACGGCTCTACTCTACCTACTTATCCAAGACATACCTATATGAACACTGAAATTGCACCCATGACTGTAGTTTCAACAATCTTTCTGATCCATCGCGCCCAAATTTCAAATCTCTTCGTGTTCTAGAAGTTTACCTTTCCACGATACACATCAATACGTGAAATTACCCCTCCGATGAAAAATAAAAGGCAAAATAAATTTCCTTCATTCTCTATTGAACAACTATATCTACTGCTTCCATTCCTTACTTCAGAGCTGTTCTAAAATCAGCGCATCCGACACCAAACCGTCAAGGCCAATTTGTCTGTGTTGAACATCGACTCCACAAGACAGCGAAGAATTATACGAAACAATATTAACCATATTTTTCTATTTAACCAACTCAACATATCAGAGTACCGGACAAGGTTAGCCAGATTTCATAATCCATATCAAGAAAAGCATTTAAAAACCAACAACCGCCATCTCAAATCTAACTTATTAAAAACTGCACGAAATTCTTATATGTATTTAAATTTATATTGTAAGCGACATTTTTTTAAAATTCTGCATTACAAATCAAATTTATTTATCCTCCGGCTTTGAAAAAACAAACGTTAGTTGACATTTACCGCAATAATGCCTATCCTCATGCGCTGCCATGAAAACACCTGCACCGCAGTTCTCTCCCGGACATTCACGACGTAGGCGATGGATTTTGCCATTTTCATCAACCTAAACAAAGCAAGATTTGATTTTACATTTTTACGAGAAGCAAATAAGCCGACTTTTTCTGGCCATACCTTGTAATATTTCAAAACAGCTAGCTTAACCTTCTTTCTTTTATGCTTGATTTTCTTTGGAGTCGAGTAATTCTTCTTCTTGCGCTTCTTAGCTCCACCCCTTAGACGCAGCACTAAATGTAATGTAGACTCCTTTTGTATATTATAATCAGCCAATGTGCGACCATCTTCCAATTGTTTGCCGGCAAAAATTAAACGTTGCTGATCCGGTGGAATTCCTTCTTTGTCTTGAATTTTGGCCTTGACATGTTCGATGGTGTCCGATGGCTCAACCTCAAGGGTGATGGTTTTACCCGTAAGGGTTTTAACGAAAATTTGCATTTTTCGGCGATTCTAAAATCCTATTAAAACAAAAAACAAAAAGAAAATATTTGCTTGAGAAATAAATTTAAAAGCTCAATTTTATAAATAGTTGTGTTCAAGTTTATTATATCATTAACAAATGAAAAAACTCCATTTATTTGTTTTAAACGAGCAAGACCGCATTTACGACGCCATCGTTTTCCGGATTATTTGTTACTTGAGCATATTTTCCCCAAACGACTTTGCCAGTCTGTGTAACAAGACCGAGATCTGATATATTTACTTCAATAACTGTGCCCTTGGTCATCACTCCCAAGGAAGTCAACATTGGAGAGCTAGGATTTTTTTTCACTCCGATTATGGGCAAATAGAATGTTGTTTTCAATTCTGGATGTGTGACATGCGCTTTGTTCATCCTTAATCCCATAGGTCTTATAAATCTTTCGAATTTCGGAGGCTTTCTAGTGAAATTTTCTCCCACGAATGTCACCTTAGTTACCATACGTTTCCAAGACTTTCTTTTGGTCTTTCCAGTTTTTACTTCTCTGAAGACTTCTGCATCGGACTGGGCTCTTACTTTTGGAATTGGTACATCCCATTTACCGGCTTTCTCTTTACGTTTTTGTTTAATCATATTTGATAAGATTTTAGCATTAGATTGTTGACCTCTGTCCAGCAAATAGTGTGGGACCGCACCCTCTTCAACCTTTTCTTCTTTCTTTTCACATTTTTTCTCTTGATGAGCCTTGATCTTTTTGGCGATTTGGATTTTCTCATTCCGTCGTTGTTTGTTGAACAATTTTGCTTTGATACCACGTAGCTTACGAGCTTTTCGTGCTCTTTCTTTTGGAAGTCGTGCCTCCTTTTTACGCTTACGCTCTTCATAATCTAAACGCCGTCCATATAGTCGCCGATGGCGGTCCATATACTCGTTTTGTGGCATGTTGGATTCCTTTGCGATCTAAATAATTAAACATTTTTACATTAACACGGAAACATGTGTTTGTGCGTATGTGCTAAAGCACATTTTTCTTCACTATATTTTGAGTAAAATCTTACCTAGTTTCTAAGGATCCGATAGTGTGAAACAAATGTGGAGTTCTGATGCAGTCCAACTCAAAAAAATAGTAATTTTTATATGCTTTCTATACACATAACTCACCCATCAACGCAAAGACCACGATACGAAAAGGAAGAAGAGTTTATTTTACCGGAAATGCCATATTTTATGACAGCATTTCCGCAAACGCATTTGTAATGTGTTCACGAAATGTCAGTCATATTGAAACATTTGGCTGTCGCTACACGGTGTGTGATGCATGTGCTCGTACAGTTCGAGTGGGTGTATTCACTCTTCTTAAAAATCGACTGAATCAGCTGCTTGAGTTGACAGCAAAGGAATGTTTGAGCAGTCGTTTGATCACTCATTATCAGAATTCCATTAAAAATTGTATACAATTTTATGTAAATTTAAATTGGCAATTAAAAAATTAGGGATATTAATAATTAGGTGCAAAATTATGCAATTGCATATTGCAATTTCAAAATAGTTTGTATGGGTAACTCACAGTTAAGAGTAGAGTTAAGTGCTTAACTCGAAATGGCCACTTAACTCTAATTAACTCTTCAACGTGAACATAGTATTATTTGTTGAGAAAGTACAATTATTATATCGAGTAGACCGATAACAAAAATAGCTTTACTTGTCAATTTTTACTCGTTATTTTGACAATTTGACTAATGAGGGTTGCGTAGAACGTTTCAAGCAAAATGGGCGATTATGTAATTCGTTTCTTGCATTTTAATTAATATGGCCATAACGTGGCAAAGATAAGTATTCCAATTAGAAATCATCAACCATAAAAAATTTACTCTTGGATTGATAATAGAGGGATTCGCTACCCTTGCACGGTTGTAAGATTGTACGTATTGCAAAGAATCTAGTCAAACATATGCAACATATCGTGAACACCCTAATGCACAGCTGAAGGAAATCTTTTTCTGCCAAAAGGACGCTTTTACCACTGATTTTTTTATCTCAAAAGTCCCTATGTGAATTTTTCATGTTAAGCCACAAATTAGAAAAAACCACAAGCTCCATTTTATTTGAATATTTGTTGTTATTATCTGAAAGCTTAACCCAATAGGAATTTAAGGATATAAAAAAATAAAACTGGAGATTTTTGCAAATTCAAAGTTAAATATTTTACATAGCTAGTTTTGAGAGAGTAGTTTTTGACATAGAAATTTTTAAGACTAATTTTTCACATAGAAATTTTTGAGACAGTATTTTTCCATCTAAATAAAACATACTTTTGAAAATGTACAAATGAAATATAGAGATTTCTGAAGCAGTATTTTTTTATTCAATGCTTTCTTTTTATAATACGATAGGAATTTGCAATACATTTTTAATGGACATTGTACACCTTTAATTACTGATACACAATCCATCAAAAACTCAATAACGGAAAAAATTCACATAGAGACTTTTGAGAGTGGACTACTCATTTACCGCTTTGAAGAGATGAATGCTAAAAAGTAAAATGAAATAAATTACTTTTCACATATATACATATATTTATTTTCTGTTCGATCTGAAATACAATGTTTTTGAATCTATTTCATGATTTATTTACATTATCTTAAAGTACTCATTTATTTCTGAATTGGTGGAATTCCCAACTCGGAATTTGTCCACGAAGAAATTGATGGATATGGAAATTCGCCCTGCAAAATAAATATTTGTAGTAATAATTTTATATATATTTTTTTATGATATTCTAATATGTATGTAAATTTAGCTCTCCTTCCTGATTTTACTAATAACAATCGCCACTGGGGTATATCTGCTATGAAAAATTGCCGTGTTTTTATTTTAGCGCATATACATCTGTGCTAAAATAAAAAGACGGCGAATATTTAAAGAAAATTTGTCTTAGCCGAGGTTGGTTGAAACCAAAAAGTTCTGTTGAGCACAGTTGGAATGATAGCTCTTGACCGGATATATGTATGTATGGTATGTACATAAATCCGCTCGGATAAAATGGACTCATCAGTGTATACTGGAAGGTAGCTCTGTGTCGGATATATTTACGGATTTTTTCCATACTCTATCCCTGAAGGAACGATGGGGACAATTGTCTTAAAATTATAGCCCTAGGTATAGTTGCATTGTAAGTAGACCAAAGAGAGTTAAAAAAATTAATGCAATGTATTGCTAAGCAGGTCAATTGCCTCGAAAATAGTCCAAATGTAATGCGGGGTAGGTCAATTGGACTTAAATTTGTCCGAATGTAATGCACATTGTGCATTGTTTGTTATACGTAATTTGTATTTTGAAATATTTTTAACCATGGTAACTGTTCTTACTGAAAATTGTTGATTATTAAAAATAAATTTTCCCATTATTTCTGAGGAATTTGCAGGATATTGAAAATTATTTAGTTTTTTATTACAATATTTTAACCGTTGGAAAAAGGTATTGTGAAATCAATGTAGCTATATATTAAAACACATTTTCTATTGAAACTAACGCCTTTATTCTTACAGCGGCGGTTGACCGAGTCTAATCATTAAAGGACATCGCGGAAATTATAGCTGATGTGTGGATTGCGTCACAAAACTAATAACAATATATGCATGTGCATATGTATAATTTGTTATTTACTTTCTGCATCATGTATTTATTTACATCCTTGCAATATGAATTTCTTCAATTAACTTTTAGATATAATGTTCAATTGTTTAATAAAATAAAATAAATTAAATAAATAAATAGAAAAATTAGATATGAGAAATGGTTCCATCTATATAGCATAAGTATACTCCGATTGTAATGCGAAAAGGTCTAGACCAATGTATATAGAAAAAGTATATTCCGACTGTAATGCACAAATGTCCAATCGACCTAAAGCTGGTCCGAATGTAATGCAGATAGGGACAATTGACTTCGACCTAGGACATGCAATGTTAAATGTAATTAGAATTTTACATGGGATTGGACCAAATTTCGAACCAGTTACAATCACTTACAGTCTAGTTTAAGGAGTATACTAAGTCCACCCCGACATCCTACAGGGATACTACATATTCTACTATTAATATACGTACATACATACATATATTATCATGTATGAAATAAATAATTTTACAAGTCACTTCAGTACTTACCGTAATGTGATCAGGTTCGTGCCACAAATGATATAAAACCCACCACCACATTGCAGCTCCTACCATTTCTGCTCCAATCTTTGTAAATCGTGGGCTATCATACACATTTCTGTATGACACTCTAAAATAAAAGGACGGAACAAAAACTTATATAACCAAAGTGGAATGGAAAGACAGAAATTTATACATACATATGACTATTCCGAACATTCTGCGCTAGTGGTGGTAGGCTTTGCATCCCAGCTCTCAAGTTAGAAGCCTTCAAAATGGCTCGAAACCCGCACACCGCACGAATCATTTTCGTTCCCAAATTACTGTTTTCTTTTGTTTTGATTAAAAATACTAAACATGTAAATTAGTGTGATGGTAGATAGTTATCGATAGTGATGGTAGAAGTACACAAACCGATTATAATCAACATGGCAAAGCTACATTGGCTGCACGTGCGTTTGCGCGGGTTAGGCACTCTGGATCTCTGAATACGTAACGTACTGCTTTAGAGCGTGATACTACAGACGTAAGATGTACGCTGTGATGTCGCGCACGTATTTTTATATTTAGAGCCGCATACGAGTCGTCAGCTTCATGAATTCATCAAAGTATGCTAGCTACATGTCGCTTGCCGTAAAACCATGCTGTTAGATAGGCGTACTACGATTAGAAAACAGGAAGAAGATGTTTGTTTACATTTTTCCAATTGTTTGAATTTATGAAAGCAGTAAAATTTGTGTAAAGAGGTGGAAAAAATACGTGTACAATTAAAGAAAATTGGAAGATTCCATAAAATTTGTCATCTATTCTATTTAAAAGAACGAAATTAAAAGAAAAAATTAATTTATAATTTTTTGACATTTTTGTTTGCTTTGCGCATCGAAGTTTACTGTCGCTTCGTGTGCATATCTTGCGGTGTAGGAAAATCGACGCTACATGAAATGTCTGGTACGCGTCTATGACGATACGGCTCGTAAACGCAAACCATGTAAACGCAAACTCGCCGACATTGAATTTCTCCGTTTACGGAAAACGGTGCGTAGAAATCAAAATCGGTTTTGATTTTTTCGTGAAAACATGTCAGCTGACTACTCTCTTTGAAGCCAGTGTTGCCGTGTGAGCCTTTTGTATCAGTGATATATTTTTATTTTGTAAATATAAGATTATTCTTAAAAAAAAAAACCAAAAATATTAAAGGAAAATTATTGATCGGGAAAAGGTGAACTATGGTTAGTTTACTTCTAGTTTTGTTAACAAATTTCAAAAAAAAAAAATTGTAATGGAATAATAAAAGTTTGTTAACGAATGTAAAATGACGACAAAATGGCAACATTGTACCCATGTAAACAAACAAAATAAACAAACTGATTTCTTGCATTACTGCGAGTCAAGAGTTTGCAATTG
The DNA here is from genome assembly GCA_960531455.1 of Urophora cardui. Lineage (NCBI taxonomy): Eukaryota > Metazoa > Arthropoda > Insecta > Diptera > Tephritidae > Urophora > Urophora cardui. The sequence goes on along the minus strand of OY482674.1, from coordinate 23,070,066 downwards.
TATTGTAACGCGATTTAAATCCAGAGTTACATTTGACTTAGGAGCAGCATTGCCGTTCTAGCTTTTTTACAGCTAGATTTAGGTTCTTTTTTTTGTCTTTTAGCCGGAAAAATTATAATTTAGCCTTGGCTTATTTTTTTTGTTTTTCTTTTTAATTGCAAAAACCCCCAAAAAATAAGCTCATTCAGGTTTGGAAGTATAAAATCTGTAACCTTTACGTCACGCAGAAGTCGAAAGTATTTTTAGCACAATCAATATTAAGGTTGTTCTCTCTGTGTGATTTTGGCCTGGCAAATTCGCCGAGATGACATAATTGTGATAATTTTGCCGAGCACAACAACAAAATGCACGTCTTGTCAAATTTGAAGCAAGACGTGTATTTTGTTATTGTGCTCGGCAAATTTATCACACTTATGTCATCTCGGCAAATTTGCCGGGCCAAAATCACACAGAGAGAACAACCTTATTGTAAAAACGAAGCAACGTAGCGGACTTCATTGGAAAATGTTAAATTCAATTTTAACGGCCTTATTATGGTGTGGTAAAAGAAAAAGATCTTTGAACAGGAAGAATCTTTGAAAACCCTTTTCATATTCTGGGAACAGGAAAATTAAGTTACTACCTCAATATGTGATAACATTTTGTTACCATTTTATTCCATTCGTATGGAATTGCTTTGACAGAGATAAAGAGAAAATGTCGCCAAATGTGGCAGCAACGTTGGCAAGCTTCATTGAAAGGTAGATGGACGTACACGCTTATACCGAACATCAGCAGTTGGATAAATAGAAAGCATGGCGAATCCAATTTCCACCTTACCCAGATCCTTAGCGGCCATGGGTGTTTTAGAGCTTACCTTTATAGGTTCAAGTTAGAAGAGAGTCCCTTTTGTCCTGAATGTCCCGGAAAGGTAGAGTGTAGGACATGTGTTTTTTGAATGACCTCGTTTACTAGCAGAACGTGGGCGAATATAGGGTATATCAGGAAGAGCTATCACGGTGGAAAACTTGACTGCAGTTATGTGTCAGTCCTCTGCTACATGTGATCTAGTTATAGAGGTTTCGGCTTAAATTATGGTCCAACTGCGCTCGACAGATCAACGTAGTCGTCAGTCCGTCCGCAATTAAAAAATATGTAGACTTAAGTGTCTAACCCAACTCCCAGGAAGTAATACCTTCTCCGGTGGTTCCGTGGGAGTATTGTCTGGGACGGGAGTAGGTTAGGATTAGCGCACTTTTCAATGCTTCCCTCTACTCATGGAGGAACAATAAAGGAGAATGCATAAGATCAGCTGACTTCTTCTTCAATCTTCATAAACACACGAACATAAGCATTTTTTTTGTTGACATATGCCACACACACACGCACCCTAGTATTTCCATACACTCAGAAAGAAAATCATCAACACGATTCATGTAAAATTAACACGATCGATCTTTACACATAGAACAGCAACAATTTTTTTCAAATTACACGATGTTTGAAACATGATTGAATATTTCACCGGGGAAGGATATTCCTCAGGCGAAATTAATATGGAATGAAAGACCAAAAAAAAAAAAGGTTTAATGAGTAAATTGGAATGGATTTATTAATAGGAATTTTCTGATGCACATATATAAATTGGAAAATATGTATATATGGATTTTGTATATGTGTATTTAAAACATAGGAGTTTTGAGGGATGAACTTACCGCTGTGGTTGGATAATCGCAAGTGTTTTTAAGAAGGCAAAGGAAAAGCGCGCTGACCGGCAGAAAATTTAATTTTCGTTAAGTCAACGGTGTTGCGCTTTTGTTTGTGTACATATACTTATACCCTGCAAAAATCATTGGATTATATGCTCCATTTGTGGTAGGTTGGAGTACTTTCAAAGTGACCACTAACATAGCCCAAACGACCGATTCGTGTATCTGCATCGGTTCGTAGTTAGCCGAACATAACAAAAACCAAATTTTTATCGCGACGACGACGATATGTGTATACATATATAACTACATACATACATATGTTTGTATGTATACACGTCATTCGTCGTCGTCGCGATAAACATTTGTTTTTGTTGTTATGTTCGGCTAACTGTTAGGTACTCCATCAATTAATCCAATGTAGCTACTCCATGGATTAATTTGTTTGTTATGCGGGGCTGGAGTATATACTCCATTGCAATGACATGCAATGTTAAATGGACCATATTTTTTGTATGAAATGTGGCAAGTTATGGAGTAATCGGTTGGTCCATAGCGAGCACTCCATGGATTAGCGACTGGAGTACTCGGAATTTTTGCAGGGTATATGTATACGTGTATGTGTGGGTGCATATGCATATTTAGAAACGCATATGCATTAGGGGTGTCCGAAATATTTAGACTCCTAGTCTAAACAATGATTTTGGCTTTGTAACTGTCATCTGAAAATTTGGTAAATACAACCAAATTTTATTGTTGATACAACATGAAGAAATTTTAAAATATACAAGATGATTCAAATATAAAATTTTATTCCTAAATGTCATTTGGAATTTGGTTTATTTAACATGATGAAATGTTAGAAAAATGACGTCCCAATTTTAGTGTTAATACAACATGAAAACAAATGTGAATACAACAAGAACCACAGTTAACAATAAAATTTGGTTGATATAACACGAAACAATGTTCAAACATAAACGTCATTTGTAATTTTGGTTTATTAAACACGATCATAGTGTCAATGTAATCTAAAAAAAAGTGTTAAAAAAGAACGTCAAAACTATTTTGAAACATACATAATTTTTTTGATCATTTGAAGTCTGATTTTCGTGCAAAACGCAAATTATTTTAAAAAACAAAAAAAGGAAAATTTTGTGCCGTGGCAGTGATGCGAGTTCAGCATCATTGTCAGTTCGCGATAGTGGGTTTTCGATTTATATTTTCAATTTGCAGGTGAGTTAAAAGAGGATTACATGTTTGTTTCTAAAAGTATTTAATGTTCAATATTTTACTTTTCCTCTTCATAGGTTGCAATATCACGAGGAGGTTTTTTTAGAGAATGGGGGTTTGCGTACAGCATGCGGTTGTTGCATTAGCGGCCAAACATTACTCGGGGCAAGTGATAGTACTATCGCCCATGTATAAACTATCGCCGGTACATTTGTGTTCGTATGAGAAGGACGCCTTCAATTTGGTCAGTTGTGCGGGTGATGTACGAATGTGCTTAATAGAAGTGATGATTATATATTTTATGTTTTATATGTTTTTTTATTTAAAAAAATAAATTGTAAAATCAACAAGACTTTATAGTTAATTTAACAATAAATTTAATGTAAAATCAAAAAGATGTTATTGTTAAATCAACAGGACCATTTCGTGTTAATTTAACTAGCTTCTATTGTAACATTAACTAGATAAAATTGTAAAATCAACAGGAAGACTCAATACTTTTTAGTGTTAATTCTACAGTTGTCATCCTGTTAAACTAACACTTGACAGTAGTGTTAAATTTACACGATTACATAATGGCATACATTAAGCATCGTGTTGAAAAAAATTAACCACAAAATTTGTTGATTTTTGGTTGATTTCACACTATTTTTTTTCTGGGTGTAGGGGCCGAATCCGTCAAATTCTTCTACATTCCTCTTTGCATGGCACTTCTGGCCCCACTATGTATGAAGGTATGTCGTCATGCGAAAACCTTTATTGTTGAATCATGCCTCTACTTAAAAAAAAATAATAATATGGTAGATGTCGTCGGCCATCTGGATGCGTAAGCTCGCAACTATACCAATCTTCAGTAGAAAAAACCAAAACCAAGCTATGTACATACATATGTACCAAGACGTGTGCCAATTCCGCCAAACGCTGTATTTGTCCGAAAATTAAAATATTTATAGAATTTGAATAATTATGTCTGTATGTATATTTTTTCGGAGATAATCCTTTTATAAAATTATGGGGATTTGAGTTAAGCCTTATCATCCGATTCTTTGATTCCGGGAGCTGGCCTAAAGATGAAGGTTTGATAGCATCCAGGAAGTGTGTACCAAGAAGAAGGCTCAGATTCTAGAATCTAGATTACCTATCCTGTTGCCCAGTGTGCGATTCGCTTTCGCTAGCGGCGGCAAACTACATAATAACTTCCAAAGTAAAAAGGACATCTTTAATCGGGTTTTTACTAATTAGGAACCACATGAAGGAATTGAAAGATGTATTTCCTATTATAAAAAAAATTATAACATACACGGAAAGAAATTTGCATACTTGATTCAAGAAAAATGCCCTCTGCTCGCTATCATTCACATATAAATTTGACAGAAGGAAATTTATAACCAGCATAGAAATTGTGAATCGAAAGCGGCTACAGTGACTCAAAAAAAAAATCATACGCCAGAGTTTTTAAATTTATTTCAAACAGTTATAAATTTTAGGCCATTAAATTAAATTTGTTACGTTTTTGTTCGAACTTTTGGCCGGTGAAGATGAAAAGCGAAAACAAAGCTTCCTTTTTGCTCTCCTACGCGTTTCGGCGTCTTTTCCGCCTTCTTCAGGGAGACTGTTTTTTATTCAACAAATATATAAAAAAAAACATACATATATACATTAATTGAACATATGACAATAATTGAAAACTATAAATTTACCAATTGTTGCACAAATTAAAAATTTCAAAGCGCGGCCAGAATTTATAGAAGATTTTGAGGAGATTTCTAAGTGTACTGTTATGTAGCCAACCAATTTTAGTGTAAAAAGTGCTATTCTCAATGCTGTAAAAATTTCCGTCGATTTTAGTAATTTTTTTCTGTAGGGTGTTTGCGTTATATGTACGTGAGACCGTTCCAATTAAAATTTCCGAAAAGCCAATGAAATGTTTCAAAAAGTTGAATGTTGCATATTATTATATTACAATTGAATGAGCTGCAAAATTGCATACTCAAAAATCTTCTAAAAAATGTAGCTTTATAATTCTTAGCCCCTTTTTATGATAAGTACTTCCTTAACTTTGAAAAATTGGAAATACTAAAAATACTGCCTAAAAAGTTAACAATAATCGCTGCTAAATATCTGGGTTACTTTCGAGCATCACCTACATTAACCAAGATATGCGTTAGAAATATAAACATTAAAATTAAATATAAAGCACAAAAAGAAAATTATTGTAGGTACATATGAAAAACCCTGTATCTAGTAGTGAAGTGCGGCTTTGTGCGACGTAATTTTTTGTCGGCAAACTACTAATTGCACTAGATATCATGTCCGAGGGTTAATTTGACTGAGTCTGACAGAGCAACATAACAAAACCAATTTTTAACATGAAAAAGAGTGATAATTTTTTTTTTAAATATCCCAACTTTAAAAGCTTAAAACTATAAACTTAGAATTATTGGAAACCAAGGATATTATTGAAAAGTGTTAATAATTACTTGAACCTTTAGGATTCATCACGATTACTTAAATGAAATGCTTTAAATAATAAATATTCAAGTTGAATCTAGCACTTAAAAATATGTAAGAAAAAAACAAAAAAATTAACTTCAGATATGCTAAGTTAAGACCATCTGGGGCAAGTGCAGAGTATGGGGTCGGGGAAAAAGCGATGAATTATTGTTCCCCATTCTATTTCCAATATGTGGATATGTTTTTTTTTCTGTAATTGTCACAATTTTACAAAATTCAATTTTGGGCGCATAAAACTTGAAAATCTACCTATGCGCGTAGATTTCCAGAAGAGAATATGAGACTTACTTTTGAAGTATAGTTAAAGGCCCTTGGCAACTGAAAATCTGGCATGTCAAGAAGTGTGTATGTGTGAGTTTTTTTGTGCGTGTTAGTGCAATCGGCAGTCGTCGTGCTACACGTTCTTGTTCGGGCTCGCGTTGATGAGAATCAAATCTTTTAGATATTTGCGTCAATCACCCGGCACTCACACATATGTATACACTTCTTAACATTCCAGATTTTAAGTGGCCAAGGGCCTTAAGAGTTTGATATATGTATTATAAGCGATATTTGTGTACTAAAATGTTAAATTATAGTCTGAAAAAATTACATTTCGCATTATGAAAAAGTGTATTTTTATGTAGAACGCTAGAAAAATCAAATACGCACCGCGCTAAACAAGTCTGAGATACTTGTCATATTTCTACTCATTGTTATTCAGTGATACGCAAATTGTGTAAGTCCAAAAAGCGAAAAAAATTGTGTAAGTCCAAAATATTTATATGAACAGAAATTTTTTTTCATTTCGAATTTTTTTTCTTTTTTGTTTTTTGTCTCTCCTACAAAGTTTTAAAAAAGGACTTACACAATTTGCATTTCAAGCTAGCGATTTTTATCATTTGTAGGAAAAACAAAAAGGAGCACACCTCGAATTGGGAGAGAAGCTCGGCCATAAAACTCGTCAGAGTTATAATAGCGCCATTGTATTATATTATTATTATTAAAAAAATTTTTGGAGTTTTTTTCGGTAATTTTAATTTTGGTAAATTTTTTACATCAGTCAGAAGTTCGTTAATCGTTAATCCAATGGGTACCTACTATTTACTGTATGGCCGGCATCGCAACGCCTAATAGCCCAGTTAGTCGAGAACGTAAACCCGTGTACCGTGTCAGCTGATCCAACCTATTTAATGGGATTTGTATGTAACCGATTATTCAACGACGTACGACGCAGAAGCCCGTACCGCAGAAATCAAAATCATTTTGATTTTTTACGTAAAAACGTGGCAGCTGATAGCTCGCATGGTTGCAAGGTAGAAGGGTTGCCAGTTGAACATTTTTAGTTATTAAATATTTAAACAGTAATTTTCACAGCATTATACAACTAACTCAACAAGATTGTAAAATGTTCTCGAATATACATATATGTGTTCACATGGAAAAAATAGTATGTCTGATACGCTGTTTTGACAATTTGATTTTTAGGTTAGGTTGTAATTGAAATTTTTGAAATTGGAAATGAATGGAAATAACTGAATTAGGAAAACAAAATTCTACTTTGGCTATTCCACAACATCATCAAGATTCGTTTTTGCACTAACTTATTTAGTACACAATTAGAAATTTGCGTTTAAAATGCTTGTATATTTCCAATTGAAATTTTTGTGATCATATATTTTTGACACTTCTATTTTTTTAAAGCTGCTAGTAGTTGCAAGTGAAAATTTTACTTGCAGCGTTTATCAACTCTCTCGAGGTCTTACTCTCTCAATTTGGCTCCCTTTTGCGAATTTTTTGGGTTATTGAACATAAATTCGTAACTATTCGTAAAAATATGTAAAAATTTTGAGATATTGAACACTCCTAATAAATGAAGATATTACTGAAAATTAAAGCAAAATTGTATTTATCCACAATGGTGGCGGTATTAAAACGATTAAATTAGTATTTTCTTGTCATTTGGCAAATAATGCACAGTTGTGTATTGAAGAGTAATCCGCATAACACTTTGAAGATTAGTAAAAATCTTGTTTGCTCAAAAATGACTAAATGGCAACCCTGCCAAAATGTAAACAAACTTTATATATATGTAAATATGTGTGAGTAAAACAGCTGATTGCTACGGGCTCAAAAAATCCTAAAAATTGCATACGGGCGTTTGCGTCAACGAGCGGCCCACACGTTCTCGACTAACTGGGCTATAAGGGCCTAGTAAACTGCACAGCTTTAGCCAATGCCTTATTAAATGGCATAGCGAAAAGGTTTGGACCACTCCTGAATGATGAACAGTGCCAACTTGCCACGGTAGAATATGCTGCATTCGCCGGAGAACAGATATTCATAAATCTATTCATCAAATACAATACTGCTGTATTCTCAAGCGCTGTAGTTGAACGTCTGTTTAATAATAATACAATGGCGCTATTATAACTCTGACGAGTTTTATGGCCGAGCTTCTCTCCCAATTCGAGGTGTGCTCCTTTTTGTTTTTCCTACTAATTGGGTGGACCTACAGTTTTATGCCGGCTCCGAACGGCGAATGCATTTTTTGTGAGAAGCTTTTTCATGGCAGAAATACTCTCGGAGGGTATGCCGCCCACTGCCGAGAGGTGACCGCTGCTCTTAAAAAACCCAATAATTGGATTTTTACTAATTAGAAACATTGTTTTGGTGTTTGGCTCGGACCGTGGTTTGAACCCGAGACCTCTGGCATATCAGGCGAGCACTCTACCCACTGCACCACAGCGGCCACTGTTTTCCACGGGTAAAGACATTTTAACACCAAAGCGAGCCTCCCTTCCAGACGACAACTTCAATATGTTAATGTTCATGAGGGGTAATATGCACTTTATGCCCGGCGATTAAATTACACACCTGAAATAAACAAGCATTTTGTTTTTTCCTAACTTCCAGAATATCATAAACCAACAGGTTTTATAAGTGTGAACAAAAAAAATTTTTAGAAATGTATGTAAAATTGCATTTTTAAATCGTTCCGTTAGTGATAACGCTGTTGGTGGGGCTCGAATGGATCGGAATACCTCCAATAATTGAGCGCTGGATCGGGGACCTTTTTGGAGTTGTCTGATGGTGACGGGTGGGTGGGGCCTTTCGACGATGTCAAGGAGAGCACATAGAGGCACCCCGCAAAGGGGAGTACTCTCACCCCTGTTGTGGAATATAGTGGTCAACAAAATACTCTTCAGAAAATAACCAAATACTAAAACTTGCGAGTCTTGCATTCCAAGTTTAGTATAACGCCTCCGAAGATGTTGGCAAGACTAAGGACCATATGTGGTCCATGTGAGGGATCACTGCATAGAGACGTGATCACCTCAATTCATGTGTTCATACCTCAATTAGCTTTCATTATTTATTCAAAGAAACTTTTGGGCCCGGGGTAATTGACCCCCTTAGTCCCCCCCACTCGACGGGACTGTTTAAGTATATTTATACTTGATTTTTTCCAGTTTAAGTACATGTTGCTTTTAATTCAAATACATTTAGACTTGATCTTTCTGCGAGTTTAAGTAGGTACCTACCTGCATATGTACATATGCACATGAGTTTTCGTCCAATGGGGACGGGCTTTCAACTCCCAATAATGGTTTTTCTTGTGAAATTTTCTTGAGCGAGTATCGACCTCTCAACAAATTTGATACACTTTTTTAATACTATTTTTCAACTTCACGCGAACACAGCAACACAGGTTGGCCGAGCATATATTTCTTAAAGAAATTTTTACGTTGATGTGTTGATAAAAATCATGGAAATCGTTGGTGAAAATGGACAAAAAGAATCGAAAAAATAGAATCCAAAATTCTTTTATAATGCAAAGCGGAAGTTGGTGTCGCTTTCTTATACATATCTTCTTCCATTCTGGCCATCAATATACCGCAGTTTAGCAATAACATATGGTCTCCTCGTCGCTTTCCACAATTTTCTAAAATAACATCAAAATAAAACTATTGAATATTGAATATGTATTTAAAGCTTTTATTTAATATTTTTAAGAACTTACAAATTGCTTATGTTTACAGAAAAGTTTCGTTTGTTTACGTTTTTGATGCTCTTCTTCGTTTCACTTGGTATTAACGGTGGATTACTAAACGTCAAAGCGTCTTGCCTACTACTATTTTTCACTCAAGAAATAAAGCGAAAAATTTCTTGAGCTGTTTCTTGAGAGGTCGATCCAGCCTTTACTATAAGATATTGTTTTTCTTTGTAAATTCAATGACAAGCCGAACTTGGTAAACATTGTGTTGAATGTTGCAGTTGATACAGAGCCCCTTCACGCTACGCCAGTGACTGAAAGGCTCGAAATAAGTCGTTTTTTCTTGTAAGCGACCTGCAAAAGAACGCCCAACTTGCTAAACAGCCGAGTTCCGTTGTGTTGAGCTTGTTATCGGTAGAGTCCGCTGATGTAGCGAGTGCATAAAAACATACGATTGGTTGATGTTTATGCTACTGGTTGATGTTTATGCTATAAGCAGCTATGTATGTCAGTGGAAGTTTTCTATACACAATGGGCCGTATTAATAAAAACGAAGCAAATACTTTTACTCAAGATTTTAGAAACTTGACATCAATTTGTATGAAACAAATTTCAAAATTTGAGTAAAAGTTCTAAAATTTTAAGCAAAAGCAAATGCTCAGCTTTTATTAATATGACCCAATAGCTTCATGCTTTTACTTTGCAACATTGCTGTTCAGGTCGGCTAATGCGGCCTTTACACGGGTCGATTTCCTAGTCGATTTTTGTCGTTCAACCAAAATCGACCCGTGCAAATAGCTCAGCCGAAAAAAATCGCCTAGCTCAAAGTAGTTTCGTTCAACTTTTGCCTAGTCGATCTCCCAGTCGGCAATAATCGACCCGTGTAAAGGCCGCATAACAGCACAGCGCTTTCAGCTAACTAGCTTAGTTTTTGTTGTTGCTTTCCATGTTATTCGCTAAGCTAGTAATAGCATTGACAGACGGCAGCCATAATCCCGATTACCACTACACTTAATCCGATCCAAATTTTACCCTGACAGACGGCAAATATTGCGGGTTAACAAACCAGCTGATGGAAGGTAGGCGCCGGGGAAAATTCAAAAACTTTTTTTTTTTTCCAAAGGTGGAGTGTAATGTCAAAATTAAAGCGAATTCACATCATGGTCAATAGGAATGGGCGAGTCCAAAGAGAATTCAGTTTCAATCAAGGCGAAATATCATTTTGACATTACACTCTACCAATTACAATAACAAATACATTGAAAATTTCTGAATTCGCCTATGCGCCCACCTTCCTAAATCTTCTTTGGATTCTTCTTTTTCTTCACTTTACATAATTCACAATAGAGACTTTTCGCCAGAGATGTCATTAGAAAATGCCCTAATCCGCTAAAATTTTGAGGACTAACTCAAGAGATATTCCGCATTACCTCCACTTAATTCTCAAGTTAATTCCGAATTAGCTGGATATTCCAGATTATCGCTGCCGTCTGTTAATGCTATAAGGGCCGTTTACTCAACCTCTGATAAACGCCAACCGGAGGATAAAGGTCCTAAGTTATTTTCTAATGTGCTGCGTCTAAAACTATGTCCAGGCTTGCTCTTACTGAACTATCTTCGCTTTTTCTTATAGCTAGTTGGAAAAAACTCTAAGGGCCGTTTACTCAACCTCTGATTAACGCTAACCGGAGGACAAAGGTCCGGTTAAGCTATGGACTGCATTATCGACCACATGTTAAATGTATGGTTTGATGAAGTCGATAATGATGTTACCGGACTTTAACCGTGGTTAGCGTTAATCAGAGGTTGAGTAAACGGCCCTTAGGGCCGGTTTCACAATCTTCGGTTAATTAAATCGCTGGTTAGTTTGACGTAAATTGTATGGTGAGCTGTCAAATAAATTGCTTAACCGGGCAAAAATCTCTGGTTAAGTTCTTAACCGGAGATGGTGAAAACGGCCCTTAGGGCCATTTACTCAACCTCTGATTAACGCTAACCGGAGTATAAAGGTCCGTTTAACCGGACTTTAACCGTGGTTAGCGTTAATCAAAGGTTGAGTAAACGGCCCTAAGGGTTAAACATCATTATCGACTTCATCAAACCATGTATTTAACATGTGGTCGATAATGCAGTCCACAGCTTAACCGGACCTTTGTCCTCCGGTTAGCGTTAATCAGAGGTTGAGTAAACGGCCCTTAGAGTTTTTTCCAACTAGCTATAAGAAAAAGCGAAGATAGTTCAGTAAGAGCAAGCCTGGACATAGTTTTAGACGCAGCACATTAGAAAATAACTTAGACTAGGTACCTACTTACATACATATGTATGTATTAAAATAGTTCTTGATATCTTTGTTAATTAATTTAAGTTATTTCATGTGTGCATAAAATATGCACCCACATACATAAGTACGTCCCTGCTGACTACATTTATGTATGTACATATATAGGTATGAGTTGCCGGCCATTAATTCTAACATACACAGGGACATATGTACCTATATAATACTGTTTTACGATCCATAAATACGAAAATTATCATAGGTACACACCCCCATACATGCATATTGTATGTTTAACTGCTTTGGTACCTACCTGCATATTGCTAAAAGCCGGTTTAGATATGCGAAATAAAAAATATTTTTATCCACAGTGGTACCTACATATGTATGTACCTAAAATATATGTACATACATATGTACATACATATGTATGTACATTAGAGTGCGTTTAAATTCAAATGTACGATATTTTATAGTACCGCCCCCTCAATCGTTAGTAACATGGTCAAACATATCACATATATATTTTGGTCCCGATTGGTGGCGGTTAAGGCGTGGCGGATTGAGGTCAAAATTGAGAAAACTATGAGAGTCAAAAAATCCATTTTTTTTTTTTAATTATTTAGATAATACCTAGGTGGGTATCTATCGAAAATCAATATGTATCTAAGTACTTCTATATCCATGGATAACAAATATAAATTTTGTTCCCGATTGATAACGGTTTAGTGGTGTTTCACGGGGGTCATAGTTCAGATTGCAATAGAAGGCTTACATTTTTAGTGTCGCATATGGCAATCTGAACTTTGACCCCCGTGAAACACCACTAAATCGTCATCAATAGAGACCAAAAATTTATATTTGTTATCCTTGGGTGTAGAAGTATTGATTTTCAGTATTAGGTACCTAGATAGTTAAAAAAATATTTTTATTCTTTGAGTTTTCTGAACTTTGACTTCGATGTCTTAACCGCCACCAATCCGGGCCGATTGAGGGGCGGTACAGTCTTTTTATGAACTTTTAATTTTTTCATACAGTCTAATCAGTCTAATGTATGTACATACCTACTTAGGTGAATGTGTACGCTTTTTATTGAATTGGTGAGCCGAATTAAAAAAAAAAAAATAACAATTAGTTTATGGATCAAAGGCCATTACCTCACTTTTAATTACATGAAAAAAGAATTTGCCGTCTTTGCATGATACTTTGTTATATGGTTTGCTTTTATTGACCTTAATTAGCCGAAAGCGCTGAACCCCAAACTCAGTACCCACTATTTATGTGCCTATGCAGGTATGTATATACATCCATATTTACAAATTTCTGCACATACACTGAACAAAAAAGGCAACTTACTCAGATTATGGAAAAGTGGGAATGATTCGCCGCTAAAGATATATGTATTTTCATTGTTTTGATGTACAATTTTCTTCAACTCAAGGAATAAAAACTACCTTTTAAAGAAAATTGTATTCAAAACAATGAAAATATGTCGTTAGTGCCCAATCATTACCATTTTCCCATAAGGGGAGCTTTTTTTTTTGAGTGTACCTATATACATATGTACATATGTGTGCATACACATATCAATCAAATTATGTAACGCCTTTCGGCCAATTGGTTGCAACGGTGCGCACAACTATTAACTAAAAAGTCACAAAAATTCACTCCCATTGCCATTATAAAGTAGTTAAGGGTGTGATTAGCAACAACCAATCGAATCATGAATTATGCGCGTAAAAGAAACAAAACAGTTTATGTGTAGTTGGTAAGAGAGAAATAGACTTATATTCGAAAAATAATGGCAGGTGTATGAATGTGTTGGGCGCTCGTTTGATTGGGCGATACCAGCAAAAAAAAACAACAACATAAAACTTGATATCTGTGCGTATGTATTGGTATATGAATTGAATGGCTGGCTTGCTGGTTGACGGCAGATGTTAGCTAAATTAAAAATGGAACCTCTAGTATTAAGGCACGTCAATGGAAAATATGTGCGCTGAGTTTGTTTGTAATAAGCAGTTCACTTTCTTTAAGCTTCCAAGAGGCTGAAGTATGTATAAACGGTGTTTTAGTGCTTTTACGGTTTTTCTAATACATAATAAAAAAAAAGAAAATTATAAAATAAAAAATATAAAAAAATAAAATAAATTAGTTATTAAAAAGTTTTAATAGTAGGTAGGTACACAATATACATACATAAATCAATTGCGCGCGTTTTTTTCGTATTAGTGAATGTGTAGGTACGAAACCACCAACAGTGCTTTGAAATTCAGTACGAATGCCTATGTAATTTATATAATAAAAATATATATATGTAGTACATACATACATACCTACATACATAGATATATGAATTACAAAGAAATATCTAAGTGAGTGATAAAAAGTGCACACACATTAGGTATAAATTATGTGCAATAATAAATTAATATTAAAAACAATAAATAGCTAATAATTTAAAAAAGTTAATAGGTATAATCAATTGTGTGGCAATAAAAGGTTTAAAATCTAAAAGCTAAATAAACAACGCTAATAAATATACCTACATAGGTACATACATACCTCCATAGTTCCATATGAACATACATATTTGGATACATGTTCACCTACAGATAGGTACATGCATGTAGATTATTTCTTTATCTCTACAATAAAATACATATTTGCTGTGTGCATGTAGGTATTTACAATAGGTACCTACACCCTGCAAAAAATGCGATCACTCCGGGATACATCCGGGACAACTCGCAAGGGAGCATGTGATTACTACCCATTTGTATCTCTTTATATGGGTTGAAGTGTTCTCTTTTGTTTGAGCATGTCCTATGAAGAGACTAATTGTACCCAGTTTGTACCCGAACGGGTAGCAAAAGCGCACAATTGTACCCGTGTTGTACCCGAACCGGTAGCAAATGCGACACATCCATTTGTGCGACTAATTGTACCCGTTTGATACCCTTTCGGGTACAATTCGTCTACAATTAGTATACATATGTACCCGTTCGGGTACAATTGGGAACAATTGTAGACTAATTGTACCCGAAAGAGAGCGCTCCCGGACAAATCTTTTTAGAGACTCGTCGCACACTTTTTTGCAGGGCATATGTACATACAAACACATTCCTACATACCTCCATATGTATGTATGTAGGTACGAATTTTGATAGATATGCATAAATGTTTCTTGTAGTGTGAATTATTCGACAACCATCTCACCTAAAACTCCATAATAAATCAATTTAAAACTATAAATCAACGCAATAATGGTCTCATACTACAATCCCTTATCGTATACTCAGAAGCATAGCGCTGGTAATTTAAATTATCCACCCGCGCAACCATGGCAGTGGACGACAGCCAATTATCCCGCTTCGGCGAATCATCAACTTCTTAGTGACATGGAATCCACTCATGGCCACCATCAGGTGTACTATAATCCACATCATATGTTTCACTCGGCAAGCAATTCAAGCGCCGAATGGCATTCACCATTAACGGCGGCCGAAAATTTATTGCACAATGCTCCCCCTCACGTACAACAGCAGATCGTCAATGAATCGAACGATGGCGCCGTTATGGGGAGTAGTACAAGTTCAGGTCGTAGCACCAATTCAACTGGTCCGACTAATGCAGCTGAAATAACAACATTAAATGAGCCAACAAGGCGTAGTCTGAACGATTCGCACATTGCTGATGGTTTAGCATCACCAACTTTGGTTATATCGGGCGGCGGTGGTGGCGGCGGCGGCGGAAATGTTCGCAGTGCTGAAGATTCTTTAACTACATCACCTCATCACCATTCAAATAGCAATAATAATAATAATAACAGTACAGGCATTAGTAATGCCACTTATGATAATCATATTACGTCGGTTAAAGGACAATATTATGAGTGGATGAAAAAGCCATCTTATCCTGCACAGCCAGCGCCCGGTAAGTAGTAGTGAACAGAAAAGCTCTAATTGCACAGGTCGACAAATTTTTGTAATAGAAAATAAACCTACAATGATTTCGGCGCGTTGAATTTGAAGCTGCAGTCAGAATTTCCAAATTGGATTTAGTTTCGGGCATATTCATGCCCAAAGGTGAAAAGTGAAAGACGCATTTTTTCTTTGGCTATATTCCATCCACAATATCTTTAATGTTGCTGCTTTCGCTGGATCTTTAAAAGATCGTACAGCTCAGTGTTAAATCGCCGTCGGTACTAGACATCGCTAAGGCGCAAAGGTCCTTAAATCTTCCGAAGAACTTTTCTCTCGAATACTCCGATATTCAGGAGGCTTTTGCCAAGATAATTGACGCGTACTGCGGAGTCTACTTGTTTGTGGATTGGGCAGAGCACACCTAAATTCGAAGTCTGACCATATTTTGCATAGGGGTTGATGTATGCTCCTTATCAACTCCGCCGCCATGCTTGAATAGCTCAGCTGGCAAGCCGCCAGTGCCTGGTGCCTGGTGCCTTTGTTATTCTTTAGCCGAGATATTGCTTCGTCATGATCGGGTGGTGGAACTTGCCTCATCTGCTCAGCTAGCAAAGAAGAGAAGTAGTCCCTCTACAACTTAAGTAGGCTCTGGATGCAGACCGCCGTTATTAGGGCACACCTAAATTCGAAGTCTGACCATATTTTGCATAGGGGTTGATGTATGCTCCTTATCAACTCTTCGCCGCCATGCTTGAATAGCTCAGCTGGCAAGCCGCCAGTGCCTGGTGCCTTTGTTATTCTTTAGCCGAGATATTGCTTCGTCATGATCGGGTGGTGGAACTTGCCTCATCTGCTCATCTAGCAAAGAAGAGAAGTAGTCCCTCTACAACTTAAGTAGGCCCTGGATGCAGACCGCCGTTATTTTTCCAGAAGGAATCTGTACCGGTCTTGACACCTTCAGTCATCCGCCTGACTTTTTGATAACATTTTCGAGCATCATTCCTACCCACGAGTATCCCAAGCTCCTCATACTCGCGACTTTCAGACTCTCTTTTCCTCTTTCGAAAAAGGCTCCTCTCTTCCCTCGCCGTTCGATAACGATTCCATACGCATCGCGCTGCGCCCGTACACAATGTAGCCTTGTTGGAGGCGTTCTCTCTTTCCAAGGCATCGTGGCGTTACGAATTGAACGAGAGATATGTTCCCATTCCTTCCATCAATTGATTTCCCGTTTTTCGATCAATTGGACAGACACACAGTGCCGCGAAGGTGGACAAAAATACAAAAATCGACTGTCTTGAAACTTAGATGTTTTGATGTACAGTTACAGCTAAAACTCCAACTAAGAGAAGTTCATAAGTTATTTTGCCTCTTAAGCCTCACACACCCCCTCAAAGTACACCTATTTTCTACATACCATTTCATTTCGGCGCCTCGCACATAAAAGTGGTCGCAGTTAAAAATTTGTTAAAAATACATATTTATTCCTAGCAAGATCAACTTTTGCAATTTGATAAAGATATATGTATGCGACAAACCAAAACATGTATGGTTTATGAAAAAACAAGTATACAAATGTTTTTTTTATTAATAAATAAATATATGATCAAACATACCAAAATCCGAAAATTGGGAAAATTTGGAGACAAAAATAAAAAAACATCATGAAATTCCGTGAATTTTTTTTTTTTATGGTAGTTTAGACCTTCTACTAACAGAAACAATCGAAATCTCTTCCACCTTTTTCCAATATTTGAAAATTTTCAATTTTGAAAAAGTGACTAAATGCCCTTGTTTTGGTATTATTTTAGCTGATTTATATTTATAATACATTTTGTGAATGCCCTAAGATCTAAATTTTTGGTTCAATTTTCAAAACTAAGGTGTTGAATTAAAGTTAAAAGTGCCAAAAAAAATTTTGGAGGTACAGGGAGGTTTTAATTAAAAAAATTATCAGCTAATTAAAATACTTAAATATGCATCACGGTATGTACATATACGAAGATTTACATACATATATACACATATATATATATATATGGAGAACAATGACACCAGTGGCCGCTGTCGTGCTGTGGGTAGAGTGCTCGCCTGCTATGCCAGAGGTCTCGGGTTCAAACCTCAGTCCGGACAAACACCAAAAAAAATTTTTTTTTCTAATTAATTAAAATTCAATTATTGGATTTTTAGAAATAGCGGTCACCTCTCGGCAGTGGGCGGCATACCCTCCGAGTGTATTTCTGCCATGAAAAAGCTTCTCACAAAAAATGCATTCGCCGTTCGGAGCCGGCATAAAACTGTAGGTCCACCCAATTAGTAGGAAAAACAAAAGAGCACACGTCGAATTGGGAGAGAAGCTCGGCCATAAAACTCGTCAGAGTTATAATAGCGCCATTTTATTATATTATAATGACACCAGTTAACAGGGCCGCCGAGAGAAAATCCGGGCCCGGGGTCAAAATAACTACGGGCCCCTATACTAAGTGAACAAATTCTCAAAATCAAAATTCAATGAATATATAGTTACGAACTTTAATTTATCTATACATTAATACAGATCAAGTAAATATGTTTACATAGAAATATACATATTAGGGTGGGTCAAATGTATTGTCAAAAGGCACATCCAGTTTCCGAATCCATGGGTCATACTGAGTAATATTGTCCAAGGGACCATAGGTCTGAATGAATTCTGTTTAAATACATATTGCTTTATTTGTATGAAATAAATTTCTTTAAATTGGAATACAAATATTTGTTGGTAATAATTTAGTATATCAAAAGACTGATTCTGCTGAACGCTTTACTGAAACAGCAATCGAATTCAACTGTACGAAGCACCAAAGCAAATTTTAGCTTCGCAAGCTTTGTTTGTTTTCGGCGTATCGCTGTTTACATACATACATACACGTACATATGTATATGAGCATTTCCTGGGCGTTCCGGACGGTATGTTCGCACGATTTTTTGAACTCTTGAGGCAGAAATATCGCGAAATATTGTATAGTTTTATGATAAAGGGAAAGATTTACGCCACGGATAATGATTAAAGTATGTTAGCGACAGAAATTTAGTTTAATGCCTCTGTTTTAGCTACTTTTAAAATATGGACGTGTTTTTGTAGCGTCCGGAACGCAGTTTAAGTGGCTTACACAGAGGCATTAACCTAAATTTCTGTCGGTAACATACTTTAGTCATCAGCTGTGACCTAAATCTTTCCTTTTATCATAAAACGATACAATATTTCGCGATATTTCTGCCTCAAAAGTTCAAAAAATCGTGCGAACATACCGTCCGAAACGCCCAGGAAATACCCATATCGCTGTATAAGAATTTGCATCATACCGAATTTTTCTGTTGCAACAGAAAACGAATTCAAATTTATGCTGCAAACTCGACGCCAAAAACCAACAATTCCTTAAGTGGGATGCGGACACGTTAAGAGATTTATAAAATTTGTTGAAATTTAAAATAATTGCTATCTACGAATGGTGATTAAAGGTGTTGTTTGTTTATTTTCTGTAGCAAAAACTTGGATATCATTTTGAGATTCCCGGGCCCTCTAAAGCCCGCGCCCGGGGCAATTGACCCCTCAGCCCCCCCCCCCCTCTCGTCGGGCCGGCCAGTTAACAAATAATATGTTAACCAATTCGGGTAAGCAAATAAATGCAATCGAGACACCTTAAAGCGCCCATTGATTAGACGAAAGGCGAACAAAAAGAAAATAAAAATAAATAACATACCAATTACTTTTTATCTGCATAAATAATAATATTTTGCTTAAGCACCAAACAAAAACAGCTTGCGAAAATGATAGTACAAATGTATGCACATAAGGGAGGTCCAATTTTTTGTATATATATTTTTTTTTGATTGAGTCTTTTTATAATTTTTTTCACGTAACTAATCATAAAATTTCAACGTTTTACTATTAGTGGAAAATGTTGCTCAATGCGAGTTTAAAATTTCATGAATAAATTGTATTTGACATATTTTTTTACCCGTTTACACAAAAAAAATATTTAAAATATAAAACATCGATGAGTTGTGTTTTTATTAACATATAACAGCGATTATTACTTACTTACCTAACAGCGATTATGCTTTATTTTAAAGATTTTTTTTTCTAAAGGTTAACATGTAAGGAAAAACCTACTTAATTTTTCAAATTACCGTAATGTACTCACTTAGGGGTAAAGTTTCGTAAATTGATTATTAACTCTATTTTGCTGAACACTTAGCAACAATGATATGTCATATTTCATTTTTAAATAATGATGTGCAAAATCTCGGTGTACCGTTACAAAAAACCGATTATTTTTTTTAAATTAGAGTAATATAGACACTTTAGATGTATAGTTTCAATAAATTCTGACAACTCCTTCATGTTTTCGCAAACACCACAATCAGCAATGATTATGCCTTATTTGTCTTTCATATAGTAATGTAAAAAAAAATCGTTTTTTTTAATGGGTACCTGGTACCGAAAAATCAGTTTCATTTTTGAAATAAGCATGGCTTAGTCCTTTTAGGTGTAAAGTTTCAACAAGCTATGAATACTATTTCGGTTTTTATAAACATACATATGTCTACGACGATTATGAGTTATTTTACCTTTTTAAAAAATTATAAAGAAAAATTGTTTTTAATTAACTGGTAACAGATACTGAAAAACGGATTTTTTTCTGAAATTGGCGTCATATAGTCCTTTCAGGTGTGAGTTTTCAGCCCATTCTGATGACTTCTTCCACTTATATCAACACATGTTCATAATGACTATTTTCATATAAAAATGCAAGAAAAACTCGGTTTTCTCGAAATGAGTAACCGGTACCTAAAAACCGATTCCATTTTTGAAATTAGCGTGACATAATACTTCTAGGTGTGAAGTTCCAGCCAATTCTGACCACTCCTTCTATTTTTGTCCATCATTTGTATGGAGTCGCGGCACTGTGAGACATGTGGCTTGGTGTATTTTTTTGCGCTGGAATATGACACTGCTGATGACAATGTTTCGGGCCCCGGCGAAGTCGATCAGCCTCCTCCAATTTGGAGTAGTCCCGTCGCGGAGACTGCATTTTCCGACTGTGCTGCCGAAGATATGTATGTACCAACCTTGCCCACCCTGGCATTAAAGTCGCCAAGCAAGATCTTTATGTCGTGACGGGAGCAGCGGTCAAAGGTATATTCTAACCGCTCATAGAAAGAGTCTTTGGTCACAACGTCGCGGCGTGGGCCCAGATGAGCGATATGTTGGAGAACCTCGCTTTCATGCCGTAGGTGGCTAGACGCTCGTTGACTAGCTTGAACGGGAGTACTTGGCGGATACCCAGCGGGTTAGGGGGCTTAGAAGATATCCGCGGTAAGGAATACCTATCGTAAGAGGTGACTAAAATCCACCCGCTTAGAAGGTTGATAATAACCCAAAAAATCGTTCGCACGACAGTCGGGCTAGTGTCAGAAGGGACTAGTAGCCGAGCGTACCAGATTTATTCGGCAAAGGACTGTTACTTCCCCTACACTCCTCAAAACCTTCGGGAAGTGTCTTGGTGGCTACAACCACAACAACACAGTAATTGGCGGCTGAGTCTCTCTCCCACGACGAAACTAAATTTGCGCTCCAGAAAAAACCAAGGTAAAAACCAATCGGATGAGCCTGCCGATAAATAAACTCAAATAACAAAAAAAGTATGGCCTGTCTTGTACAAACAAAAACACACAACCACATCAACATACAGGTGACAGATTGCGACAACGTCGGCAAAGTCACTGATGCTAGGTGGTAGGATGTGAAAAGGAAAAACAAAAGAAAGAAACTTAATCCAAGCAAATGGACAGTTCGTCCTCAATAAAAAATGGTCATTAACCCATTAGTGTTTGCCGTGCCAATTTGGGAACACCCAATGATATATTTTATATTATTGTAGGTTTGCTTTGAACACTAATGGGTTAAAGCTCAAAAATTAAGTAAAGAAACCGCCCTTGGACATTAATATCTCAGAAACTAGATCCGATTCGGAAATACTGGCCCGGATTCAAGGCCCCGAAATCGCTTAGGAAAGTATACATATATAAGTTTGTTTCTGTTACAAACATTTGTTGAAATTTTGTCGGTCTGTGTTATCAATGTCCTTGAATATTATCAAACAAATTTGTATTAGCATAAAAAAGTTAAATTCTATAGATAAATATACAATTTATCTAATACCATAAAAATTATTTTAATCTTTATAGCTACTCTAAACTTATATTACCCAATAAAGTTAAAAACTTATGAGTGAGTGTGTGAGCTGATCATGGTTTTATATACATATATCTTTGATTCAATAATTTGACACTTGAATAGCTTTTAGCATTTTTTTAAATATACATATCGCACCCTAAATCATAAAGGGGCACAACTCAAAATTCAAAAATTTTCAGGAGAGCCAAAAAACTGTTTTTCATTACAAGCAATCGTATGACAAAGGGCCAGGTATAATGGTTATTTTTCGGTCGAAAGAGACAGTTATTCAAAAGTTTTTTTTGGCAATCTCCAGAGATATGTTCCGTATACCCGTTTATGAAAAAAACTCGATTTCGAAAAATTTTGAGTTGTGCCCCTTTATGATTTAGGGTGCGATATGTATATAGGTACGTGAGATATTTTTTTTGGAGAGTTGCCATCTGTGCACGTGAATGGAGCTACACCAAACACCGCGCAATTTTCAAGAATTTCCAGGTACGTTTAGATTTATGTATGAGAAAAGTTATGATTTCGCCAAAAAAAAAAATTAGATCTAGCCGTACGTAAAATTAACCGCTAAGGCGAATGTCGTATCAAGTTTTTTGGTACTCTCCCCAGGGAAGGTAATATTGCGGTCTAAAGGGAAAATTTTCTTTTATCCTCACGAATCTTCAACTTCATGCACTATATTCTTTCTGATAGCACACAAGAGGCTGCGTAATTACGTTATGATCCAATACTGCCCAAAAATATTTTGGGACATCCGGTCAAAATATTGTCCGCTATTCACGGTCCCGACTTTCTAATTTTTTTTACATTTGTGGAGTTATCCAACCCCATAATACAATCAATTGTGTTAAGAAACACTTTTGCTGTCCCAGTTTTCGTCCGAAGAAGTCGATTCAAATATCTCATCAAGTTCACGAATATAATGTTGGATGAGATATGTATTTTATGTCATACCCACTGAATTTCCGCAAAGCGTGCTCAATGTCACCAAAATGTAATCTTCGTTTGCTCTCAACTTTTCTTTCTACCCCAGATTTTTTCTTAATCTCCTCGATTTGCTGCATTAGTTTTAGCAGCTCCAGCCTCTTCTTCAGGGCCACTATTTCCTGATTCACTTCATTACGCAAGCGGCAGCGGCGGCATCATCATTGATGACCACGGCATTGTCAGTGGCTACGGCATTGCTGTTGGTGGCTACAGCAGCGGCATCAGCATCGGCATGTACAGCGCCGACCAACAGTCCACGCAATTGAACAGTTGTGGCCGATAGAGCCTCAGTCGAAACATTTATATTTCCCTGCCTGGGGTTTGTCGGGTCAGTCATTTTGTTTTAGAACACAACACTCGGCTTCGCCTCACACCTGATGTTTTAAAACTTAATTTATTTAAAGGGATGGTTAATAAAATTTCCGATTTTATTTTCTACATGATTTTGACACGTCTTGCTCTCTCTGGATTTATTCCGGAAGTCTCTTCTTCTTGTTTTCTTTTTGCCATCTTCATCTTGGCAACCATCATTGAAAGAAATTCGTATACTACATAGAAGAAAAATGCTTTCCTGAACTCAATTTAGAAATTTGTTTAGAGAAATAAGAAAAATTTACTTAATTATTACTAGGATTAAGAAATTGAGTTTTCCAAAAATGAGACAATTGTTTTCTTAATCACGAACACTAACAAAATCTATGGGAAAAAAGTTAAAAAAAAAATTTGAAATAAATAAAAAAAACTTTTCTTAAATTTACTTAAATGAAGAAACTATTTTTACTAATATCAAGCAGAATTTAAGAAAATTTAGTTTCAATGAATTGTAACTATAAACCAATGATGCCCAAACATTTCTTACGGGCGAGCAATATCATAATTTAAAGAAAAAAATGTTTTTTTTCTATATGTTTGTTTTTGTAGTTTTCTACAACTTCATTGATATCTCGATAACCCAGTAAAAAAATTAGGACACAAACATATGTATACATTTTTAATTAATAAAATTAATATTAATATTTATAAATAAATAATTAATTAATATTGATAAGTGGATTGTTTTTAGAAAGCTTAAAAAATATCTTTAATACGAGATTTATGGATTTTGGCTACTATTACTGAATTTTTTAATTAATTTTCAATGCCCTCCTCTAAATTTTTCAAAATATATAAATAAATAATTAATTAATTATTAGTGTGACAAAGTTAAATATCTTTGCCTCCGAGCGTTTATTTTAAAAGTTTCGTCAATGTTTTTAGTACGTATAAATGTGAAAGTGTATTTTCAAAATTAAAAATTGTAAAATCAAAACACAGAAACCGGATCTCAGACAAACACCTCGAGTCAGTTTTGCAACTATCAACCACAAATGTTGAAATAGACATAGATAACATCCTCGAAAATATGAACGAATCAAATTAATATACATATCGTCGTTGAAGATGCATTTTTGCGTAAGAGGTATGTAATTTAATACCTCTTACGCAAAAATGCATCTTCAACGACGATATGTATATACGTATATATTCCACATTTCATTTTTTCATTACTGGGTTGGACCTGTTCGAATCAAAATAAAAAATTGTTTTTGTGTTTCCATAGAAATGTTTCGGGAGTATACAAATTTTGTTTTCCTATGCTCGCCTATGCTCGCCATATACACAAATTTCTTATGAAAGTGTATAGGCGAGTGAAGTTCAATACCTACGAGCACTACAAAAACAAAATGTGTATGCGAGTATAGGGCTTGGGCAACTATGCTATAAACCATAGATGCCCAAGCCCTATGCTCGCATACACATTTTGTTTTTGTAATGCTCGTAAGTATAGGATTTTACTCGTCTATACACTTCCATAAGAAATTTGTGTATATGGCGAGCATAGGCGAGCATAGGAAAAAAATTTGTATACTCCCGAAACGTTTCTATGGAAATAAAAAAACAATTTTTTATTTTGATTCGAACAGATACAACCCAGCAATGAAAAGAATGAAATGTGGGACATACATATATGCATGTATGTACATATAGACGGCTGAGAATAAGATCGCCCTATTTCAAAAATTGTTTCAAAAACGCCCTATTCCAAAAATTGTTTGAATAACGTCCTATTTCAGATTTTGCTTCAAAAACGCCCTATTTCAGAGAAAATTCCATATATGTTTCTCTGAAATAGGGCGTTTTTGAATAATTGTCTGAAATAGGGCGTTTTTGAAGCAAAATTTGTAATAGGACGTTATTCAAACAATTTTTGGAATAGGGCGTTTTTGAAACAAATTTTGAAACAGGGCGATCTTATTCTCAGCCGTAGATATATACATCGTCCCCTCAATATAACAATAGCGTATGTGCTCATACGCCATTATTTTTTTATTGCATATTTAGAATCTCCATCATTGATTCTATGTCTGGTCAAAATTTCGTCAAATTCTACTTCCACAAAGTGGGTCAAAATGTCATTGGAAAAAATGGTGTATAATTTCTTGTTCAAAAATTTAATAGATATTTGATTTGACAAAAACTTTAAACTCGATTTTCTCAAAACCCAAAAAAAAATTATACGCTATTGTTATATTGAGGGGACGACATATATATACTAATTTGATTCGTTCATATTTTCGATAATGTTATCCATGTCTATTTCAACATTTGTGGTTGATAGTTGCAAAAGCGACTCGAGGTGTTTGTCTGACATCCGGTTTCTGTGTTTTGATTTTACAATTTTTAATTTTGAAAATACACTTTCGCAATTATATGTACTAAAAACATTGACGAAAATATATATAATAATTTTGTCACACTAATAATTAATTAATTATTTATTTATATATTTTGAAAAATTTAGAGGGCATTGAAAATTAATTAATAAATTCAGTAATTGTAGCCAAAGTCCATAAATCTCGTATTAAAGATGTTTTTTAAGCTTTCTAAAACCAATCCACTTTTCAATATTAATTAATTATTTATTTATAAATATTAATATTAATTTTATTAATTAAAAATGTATATATATATTCCAATGCATATTCGATAGCTTTGTTTGCATAACATAAATACAAAGTTGGATTTTTAGTTAATTTCGATCATCAGTCTGGTTTGTGTCCTAATTTTTCTACTGGGTTATCGAGATGTCAATGAAGTTGTAAAAAACTACAAAAACAAACATATAGAAAAAAAAATTTTTTTTTCTTTAAATTATGACATTGCTCGCCCGTAAGATGTGTTTGGGCATCATTGCTATAAACTAAGGCAAAAAAAAAAAAAAATTAAAATATATACGAAGGCGTTTTCTTGAGTGAAGTAAAATATTTATTGGTTAAATTGAAAATACATAAATAAGAAAACGGTCTCTTGAGCGAAGTAAAATATTTCGTGCTGAATTTGCATTGCCAAAATTGCTTGTACCTATTTTTTTTCATTTGCCATCCGCTTTGCATATTTCTGCATATCTCTGCAATTCTCAGATTGTTAGTGAAGCATTTGGCATAAAGAGTTCACTATTTGCATCTTCATTTACATACATATATTAAATGAAATGTTGTCATTTCATGGAACTAGCCCTAGGAAAATACTAGTTGCCTTCGTAAAGGTCAAAGTTTTCCAGACTCGTAGTATTTTTAATAAAATTATTTTGCATGAAATGACCCAAACTTAATTAAAATTTTGCTTTTAATTGTGATAATTTTTAATATGTAAAATAAAAAAGCATACTTTTATTTCAGCATCTGCCATCGATTGAGCTAATTCAGGTACATATACATACCATTAACCTCGAGGCACGAAGATAAAAAATAAAGCTGCAATGCAGTGTTGTGAAGTCGAACATTTTTGAAAAATGTACCCGACCACACAAGTGCATTCTTAATACTTCTCAAAAAGGACCAAATCCAAAAAAATGGCCCAGTGGACCAAACACGAAAAAAGGACCAAATTTGGTCCAAAATGGCCTAAAGTGGCATCCGTGAATATGTTTCCACATGATGTCGTTCGCTCTTTTTATTGTTGTATTCGTCGTTGGACCTCAAATCCGATACCGAACGACGATAATTTCCATACAAAATGCTGAGAGGGAACACGCGTAATCTACGTTGTTTAAAAAAATAATTTCGCTAACCGCGTTAAAATCGATGCCTTCTCGAATTTTGTAGTAGTTAGTAGATATACATACATATGTAGTGTGCGAAACATGCTCTCTGTGTTTCCCAGGATACTCGAAAATTTACTAACAAATTAACTTAATTGTGGAATAGTTGTAGGATTTGCAGAATCAACTACATGCATTCCTCCTAAGGGACCCTGTTCTAAGCACAAAAAAGCGAACGCGAAAATGATTTCTAAGTGCTGAGTAATCTTAGATTATTGAAAGTATGTAGGTACTAGAAACTGGCACGCAAAGACGAATTTATTGTTCTAAGCGTTGACATACCTAAACACCAAAAATTTTGTTGTGGTTAAGATGATTTACTAGGTGCTTGACATAAATACGGATACATACCTATGTATGTACATATGTATGTATATGCATACATATCGACCCCTTTGTGCGACTTTATCGTAACGGACAAAAGCAAATTTTACAGGAGAGCATTTTTTTCGTTTTTTACTACTTTTTATTAGAATTTTGAAACGAAATTGAACAAGTGATTAGGTAATTAATAAATATACTGAACCTGATAATTTTTTTCTTGAAAAAAAATTTGCAGTTTGCGAAAATATCATAATTTTGTCCCTTACGATAATTTTCGCTCTCAATTTTTTATGAGTTTGTTTGAATAAATGTCCCTTACGATAATATTTAAAAAAGAGTTTGTATGAAAAATACAAATGTTTTATTCCATACTTTTGTGTTTTTAATGATGGGATAATGGTAATATAGTGAGTATTGTACTCGTCTTCCATTCTAAAGTTTCCAAGTTCTATTTCCGGCAGACCAGGACCGATCTATTGGGAAAATTGGTTTTTATAATATGTAAGTTTGTTGGAAATTTGGTAAATATGTAGATTATTTCCTGTATTGTGACGGAGCAATGGAACGAGTGTGGGGAGTAAGAGAAAGGGGAGAGGTAAATCGAAATATAAAAATTTTACGTTATTCCGATAAATCAATGGTTGGACAGAGCAACATCTGTCAGTGTTTCTAGTCTAAAATATAAAACTGCACATCGAACGTGAATTTGAACCAGCGACTCCCAATCAGTAAATGTCAGAAAACCCTCCAAAAACAAATTACATTAGCAGATGCCGTTTAAAGGCGCCCCAAGAACAGAGAATAATATTGCTTTTTTTCTAAATAAGTATTTTCAATGGCTAGTTTTCATTATTTTACAATTTTACATGCAAGTGGGGCATTCTCTTATTTACATAAATTACTAGAACCTGGGTGGTCGAGCTCAGACATAATTCTTTGCGTTAGAAAGTATTCTATTTCACCATATAGAAATATACAAATATCTAATCAAGTAAATGAGCCAAAAATAGATGTATAAAATTTCATTCAACTCAGTCAAACCGTTTTCGCGATCGTTTACAAAGGAATTAATAAAATTAGGTTATGTAGAAATCCCACTGAGTAATATTTTAATTGAAATACGTCGTAAAATACCATTCATTTGATGCCGATATTAGCACATCTAATTATTTTTAGTTCCAAAAAGGTGGCAGCATTGGAAAAACATCCCCAGGGGCAGCACGTGGATAGAATATCTTAAAATTAGGCATACTATCTCTAAAACGAATTTCATCCAAATCGGTTCAGCCATTCCCGAGATAGAAGTGGATATCAGAGGCGGATTATCCCTAAGGCAAACTAGGCACTTGCCTAGGGGCGCGTAGTTACAAGGGGCGCGCGAGCTCAGAATTTTTAAACAAATAAAGAAAATAACATATCGACGATTAAGAATTAAAGCTGATCTATAATAGATAAATCGATTATATTGCACAAGCATCGACATATTGTGCAATATTGCGCGTTTGTTGCGTCGTCAGGCTTGCCAGTACTGGCGATTTGTCACCAAATTGGCGATGGCGACTTTTTTGGCGATTATCAAAATATTAGATTATATTATAAAAAAGCAATTACTTTTTCAAGCCTTTTTCTCAAATTTTGAAAGTTTCTTCAT
Organism: Urophora cardui; assembly: GCA_960531455.1. Classification (NCBI taxonomy): domain Eukaryota; kingdom Metazoa; phylum Arthropoda; class Insecta; order Diptera; family Tephritidae; genus Urophora; species Urophora cardui. Next base: position 23,041,113 of record OY482674.1, on the reverse strand, counting down.
ACAAATTTTTATCAAATTACAAAAAATTTGAGAAATAGCAATTGCTTTTTGTTTATTAATACGACCCATTATCTCTACTTTGCCAATAAATCTTACGATATGTAGAGATCTATTGAGAAAATAAATATATACTACATACTCTGGCAACCATTTTCTGCACACTTGAGTGCAAACCAAAATTTTGGTCTGCACACTCGCCTATCCACGATACGACGGTCTGTACAACTTTGACACCCTACGGGACAGTGAGCTTCAGCTGACACCGCACGTGCTGTTCATCGCTGACATATGTTTTGTGCATCGTCGACAGCACTTTCTTAAGGGCCTTGTGAGAAAAGTGATGCCTGGCTTTGCGTACGTGTGATCTTGCATCACCTTCTCTCTTATGTACTTTGGCTATCTATTCAAAATAGGTTTGTCCCTTTTACTCCAATCACAAGTGATCAATAAATAATTCAAAACTTATTTTGTTAATTTATTAAATACTAGCTGTTGCCCGCGACTTCGTATGCGTATAATTTCTCTTCTATTTTTCAACTCTGTTGGTAAATAATAAGTACCAACAAAAAAGACTGGATTTCAACTATAAGATGATACCTGCTTTCAACCAGCTCTTCGCGTCCGTGTTTGAACAGCTCGGCAGATAGTCCGTCTTTTCCAGGAGCTTTATTGTTTTGGACCCGGGGTATAGCTGTCCTCACTTCATCATAGTCGGGTGGTGGAATGTTTTTTCCATCGTCAGGGATTGTGGTATCGGTTCGACGACTCCCTCGCAATTTATCAATGAATTTATCGCTCCATAACATAAGTACACTCTGTACGTCGGTTACCAGGTAGCCATTATTTTATTTCTTATAACAAAATAGCCTAAGCATTTTTTGAGATTAAGAAGGTTCACATTTTATGAGATATCTCCGAAGCCAGTTTAGGTATTGAAATTAATCAAATGGTTTATGGCAGCATTCATAAACACCTTTCGTTTGATACCCATATTGTACTAACACATTTTGGTGCACATATTGGCCGATAACTCCGAAACCGGTCGAGATATCGAAACAAATAATACCTTAAACTTTAAGTTGAGCGTCTAGCAAGGAAAGATTTTGATTGTTAGGGTGTGGCTGCCTAGGGCGCTCTGGACCTTTAATCCGCCACTGGTGGATATATAAATATATAAGTAAACTAATATACATACAAATATACATTCAAGAAAAACTCGTTTAAGGTTATAAGATAACACTGGATCACAAAATGAAATTTTTTGTCTGTACTTTCAACGTGACTATCCTACCTATATGTAAAATCGGTCGCTGATTCCGAAAATCGGGTTCATTTTTAATTCTATGGGAAGGTTTTTGAGATATCGGCAATTTACCGTTATTTGGCCAATTGCTCCACTTAATCCTGTATACCTCTTTAACGCAGTGAGCTATCTTCTTTGGAGTGACACCATACGAAAGAAAATTAAATTTCCTTTTCATGGCTGCTATAACATTTTTCCCTAACTCTTATAGTCTCTGAAATATTAACGATTCAATTTGATTTTTTTCGATTTTTTACGATTTTTTGAAGAAAAAATTGACTTTGTCAGGCAATATCTTTAAAACCAATGTTTTTACCTTCGGTTTTACTCCTTTACGTGAAGCTCCATTCTATTGGGAAAAAGATAAGCTATCAACGAAGAAAATCCATGGTAAAATGGAAAAGTCATAGGCGATCAAGTAAATACACCCAAGTCGCGCAATGCCTCTGCACGGGTATATTCTATGCATATTATACCAATACCTACACATCTGCAGTAGCAGCACATTGGCAGCGCAGTAGGTAACAGCGCATTTACGGGTATAACATGCATAGAATATACCCGTGCAGAGGCATTGCGCGACCTGGCTGTATTTACTTGATCGCCTATAACTTTTCCATTTTACCATGGATTTTCTTCGTTGATAGCTTATCTTTTTCCCAATAGAATGGAGCTTCACGTAAAGGAGTAAAACCGAAGGTGAAAACATTGGTTTTAAAGATATTGCCTGACAAAGTCAATTTTTTCTTCAAAAATCGTAAAAAATCGAAAAAATTCAAATTGAATCGTTAATATTTCAGAAAGTATAAGAGTAAGGGAAAAATGTTATAGCAGCCATGAAAAGGAAATTTAATTTTCTTTCGTTTGGTGTCACTCCAAGGAAGATAGCTTACTGCGTTAAAGAGGTATAAAGGATTAAGTGGAGCAATTAGCCAAATAACGGTAAATTGCCGATATCTCAAAAACCTTCCCATAGAATTAAAAATGAACCCGATTTTCGGAATCAGCGACCGATTTTACATATAAATAGGATGGTCGCGTTCAGAGTATTTTTTGGTTGTAGAGCAGTGTAATCCAAACATAATCATGGTACCATGGCTACATTACGCTTACAATCCCCTTCATATTCTATTTTACATTTCAGAATAAATAGTACATAAAATTACTTGCTAGCTATATTCAAAATATCTTTTATATGGGCGATACGATAAATTCGAGCTCAAGAAAAAAGTGTGGATTGTCCCTTACGATAAAAAATAAAGCCAATTTTTGGCACAACTATAAGGATTTCAGCTATAATATTTTACCAGGTGATGCGCTGACGGATGTAGATTAAATTTGCATCAAAAAGTGAAATTCCAGAAAATGACCGTTACGATAAAATCGCGCAAAGGGGTCGACATGTATGTATGTAGGTACGTAAAATAACGTAACAGTATAATCAGGCGATTGATTAAGGAGCGGTTATGCACAGTCCAGTGTTATCGCTATTTTGTAAACAATGGCAAAGGTGTAGGTATGTATGTACATATGTATATACATATAGGTATATGTTAGGTAATAAATATTATTTATAGTATGTACATATTTATGTATTTAAGGTACATAATATATTTATATAGGTAGTTCGATATGTATGTATGTTCGGTAATCGTAAGGGATGAAGTGCTAGTTTATAATAATATTTAAGCAACACTGTGTACCTACGCCCCTTTGCCAAAACAAAATCTTCATTCCATTTACACCAATTCATTTGCTTACGCATTCCGCCCATTAACTACCTACCTACATGTAAAGAATTTATGTAATCCCAGAGCGGCAATAGTTCAAGGTTAACGATTAAGGAAGCTTAACAGCAGTTTGGCGGTTTGGCAGTGTGAGTACCGGAATGATTAGCCTGTCAGCATAGCAATAATCTACTTATGTAGTTCCTGTTATTGCCATCGTCATTGTTGTTGTAACGAAAAAAACACTCCACAGAAGTTCTGTAGAGTGCAGCCGAGGTGAGAGTTGTTGCCCGGATATATGTACATAGTAAATCCAGTTCGTTCCGCTAATTAGGCCTGTCTGCCATAGGAACTAAATCTTCAAAATTATAATAAGCTTCCTTGCCGAGTTACAGAAAACATTTTGTGGTCAACATTTTGTATGAGAATTTCGACATAAAAGCATGGTTCTAGCCGAAATGAGAAATAAGAAATTACCTAAAATAGGTGATCTAAAATATGCGATTAAATAAAAGCAGTAGGAAAGCAGCATCAATACCGGTGATAAATACGTACATATGTATTTATAACAAAATTTCAAATGGTACTACTACCAGGTAATTCCCATGACGTCTTTATATGGAAATAAGAGTTCCTCTTTTTTCATGAGTACTTACTAGGGATTCCAATTTTTCCGATTTTTACGATCCCGGGATTTTCGAGATTTTTTTTCTAATCCCGGGATCCCGGGATTTATCCCGGGATTTGGACATTAATTATACAGGCCGACAAAATTTCCAAAAAATTTTCTAACTCGAATAAATTCTACTTTTCTAAAGGATTTCGGTGCCCTGAATCTGAATCTGAATTCGGATTTTCGGTAATACTTGTAGGTTTTGAGATATTTATGCGATTTTTTGCTATATTCACTGCTCAATCTGTTAAATTACTTACTTTCATTAAAAAATGATTGCAGCTATTGAAAGAACGATCAATTCTCTTGAAAACAGCGCTTTGCTTTCTCGGGTTTCTTATTTATATATATAGAAATATATGTTTTTGTACAATAAGGTATTTTTCTTCGAAATCAACGGCAGTATTTGTAGCGCTGTTTTAATCGAAATCAAGTTTTGTAGCTGCTCTGCCGAACTATTTTTATTTCAGTATAGAAAATATATACATAGTAGGCCACTGATTGGAATTTTTGTTTCAGTCACGCAAAATTTAGTCGTATTTTCGATAAATTAATATAAATTAATTCAGTTATTTCATTCTAACGCACAGTTTGTTGTTAATATAATAAACTGCCTAAAAGCGTGCTACAAAATTTTTATTTTCAATATTGCAAGTTACAAGCAAGATATCCGAAAAAGGAAAACATTGTCTTCAAGAGAAATGATCGTGCTTTCAATAGATTTAATCAGTTTTTAATGAAAGTGGGCAATTTTAAAGATATTGAGGAGTGAATATGGCCAAAAACCGAATTTTTCGCCTCTTTGGACATGAATATCTCAAAAAGTGCACCGAAATCCTTTTGAAACGTAGAATTTTATTTCTGTTACAAAAATTTGTCGACCAGTATTATTTTCCCACATTTGAGTTTGAAAAATTAAATATGTATATTTTCGAGAAACGCTACAACTTTAACATGCAAAGAAAAAATAGATTTTTATTACCATTTTTTATTATTTCATTACTAACAAAATAAAATAGGAACGTAAAATCATGCGTATTATTTAATAACACTTAAGAGTTACTTTAAAAAACACAATCAACAAAGAAAATTAAATACATTTGGTGAACAAAACATTTTCCTTTATAGTTGGTACTTTTAGGATATTAGGATAAAAAGGTTTGCGATCATTTGATAATTTCCAATAAAAATTTTTAGAATTTAACGACATATTAAGCGGATATTTCCAAGCTTGCCGAAAAATTCTGAAAATTAATGCAACTTCCGAAAATATTTAAAAATCGGAGGCACATATTTTGATATGAATTCCAACGATGCAGCTGCGTATTTAATTTTAGTAGAGTAATGTAAAACTATCAAGTCTAATTAAAATTTTGTTTGCATTTTCTTCCATTATTTACTTTCCATATGGGAAAATTCCAAAAACCATTTGGGAAATAAATGACCAAAAATCAGGAAATAGAAATTATCAAATGAATTTTACCACAATAATTCTAAAGGCTAACGTACGTTTCTTTACAACGCGTACTTCACGACAAAAAAATTTGATTATTAAAAAAAAACATCAAAAATATTAATCCTTACTTTGACTAATGGACTTTTTTATTCTGGCAAAAATGTCGCACTTTCTTCGGGCTGTCACATTTTTTTGTTCTCTTCCACACAGACTCAACACTTTTTTAAGGCTGTTTGTTCTATTGACAAAATATAAAACTGGCCCGACTACGGGGCAACATCTTCTGCTCTTAGCACATTGCATTATTTTTGTTTCATTCATCACATGAAAATTGCAACATTTATAGGGTACAGGACACATGTTGATAATGGTGCAATGTAATAATGCATTTTCATGCAGAATAGGAAATGCTATTAGTATACAGATCGGAGACCACTAAAAATTATATAAAATACAACTTTTCTTTGCTATAATAGGGGAATATTCTGTCTTTATCTTATCCCAAAAATCCCGGGATAAAATTCTAGCGATCCCGGGATTTTCGGGGTGTCCAAAAGGGCGGTATCCCGGGATCCCGGGATTGGAATCCCTAGTACTTACATATGTATGTAGGCACTAAATATCTATATATGTATGTACCTACATACATATGCATTTATGTCCTATGGAGATACAGGACTGACCGTTTTCAGCTTTTTATGCTTTTAACACATTTTTTTATGTTTTTTAACATTTCTTTGTTATAAAATTAAACGATAAAAAAGATACCTTTATTAAAAAAAAATTGCTCTTTTCTCGGTATCGAATTTACAGCTTCACGGCTACAAGCCAAGCACCATAGCAGCTGTGTTGTTGCGTGCGCTGATTAGGTACAACAAAATTTGTATGCAAAGGTACAAATAAACAGTGCCGGCCTTAAGGTGTGGGGACCCGTATTTTACATTAGCGCCCTCACTTGCGATATTCTACAACATATGTATATATACGAACCCCTCTGGTGGGCTGGGATTTAGATATACATACATATGTAAATATAATACACATATGTATGTATATATATTATATATTGCTTGCTTTTTTATCGATGTATTATGAAACGATTTTCCGTCATCCATTGTCAGATTTTGGTTTGGAGAAAATCCGTTGTGTGTGATGTACCTACATTTGTTTTTACGTTCGATGAGGGAAAATATATTTTGGTGACATTTACCTTCCCTTTCCCTTTCATGACATTTCGACTAAACAGAGGTCGCTATCAGAGTTGCATTGAAAATATTATTCAATTTTGCGTCTGATCATAGTATTAGATTCGTTGAACATCAATTTGCATTAGGTCTAGATTTGACCAGCATGCGGGTATATGTATGTACATATCGCACCCCAAATTATAAATTTAAAAATTAAAAATGTTTCGAAATCGGGTTTCTTCCATAAATCGGTAGACAGAATATCGTCGCTATAGAAGAAAAAAGACGCAAACTGTTTTGTTGAGGAAGAAAGACGCAAACTTTTTTTCTTTCAAAGAAAGACGCATTAAAAATATTTTTCGAAAGAAAGACTTTATTTTTTTTTATAACGAAGAAAGACGCTTTATTTTTTTTTTTACTATAAAAAAAGACGCATTTAAATATTTTTTAGGAAAGAAAGACGTAAGTATTGGATTTTTTATTTTTCTTTGTCAATATTAATGCTAATGCGTCTTTCTGTTCGTCGAAATATTTTTGAAAGCGTCTATCTTCGTCGACATGTTTTGTAAAGCGTCTTTCTTCCCCGACATATTTTTAATGCGTTTTTTTCGTCGACAAATTACTGACATGCGTCTTTCTTCTTCCGGAGCGACGATATATCTCTAGCGACTGCCAAAAAATTATTTCCATCAGTATTTTTTAACTGAAAAATTACTATTAACGTGGTCTTTTCCCATATCTTTGCCTTTAAAAAAGAAACAGTAGTTTGGCTCTCCTGAAAATTTTTGAATATTGAGTGTCACTTTATGATTTAGGGTGCGATATGTTCGCCTAACTTGCAAATAACACTTTCGGCAGTGTCCCTCCTTAAAAGTTATGGAATGTCTTTCAAAACTCGAGGATTAAATCTTTTACCAATTTCTTCGTAAGAAATTTCGAAAGTCTTAGTTTTCGTATGGGACGACGATATAGTCTCAAAATTAAAGATTTGGTGAATTTTTACCTTCTTATCCAAATATGCATAAGATCAAGTTGATCCGGCCCTCTTTTACAAAATTTTCTACCTACATACATACATACATATTTATATGTAGTAGTTGCAACCTTAAAGATTTTGTTATTCGTTTTATTTAATATATCTAGTATAACTCAATTCAACAATTTATACGTGCTAAATGAACATTCAACAATACATTTTATCTGTCTAGATATCCCCCATTAGATGTGCACAGAGCATTGAGCAAATGTACACACTTCTGTCGTCAGCCACAGTCTCAACCTCATTCCATGACGATTGTGACTGAGAAAACAAGTTGAATCTCCAAGGGACTTATTGAAAAGCATTTATGTATGTCTACTACGTTTGGTATTATATAGCAGTCAAACTAATAAAAACCACTATTTTGAACAGTTGTGCACAAGAGCACATTTAGGAGTTTAGGTATTTACGAAATGGTGTGAGGAGATCTGAAATATTTTAACAAAAACCAAAACAGACCAATTTTGCAAATAAATACAGATGTACACACACAAACGCATACATATGAATATGTATAGTAAATATTTTCGTATTGTCTCTGTTGCTCTTTTTTTATACAACTCTGTTGATTTGCATTCATGTGCTACTTCCATATAAATCCAAGAGGTATGAGTAAAGTTATTTAGCCAAAAAAAGATTATTTTCACACATATGCATGAAACCAAATCCATTCAACAATGCCCAGTTGGGAATGATGGCAACTGCATGTGTACGTAGGTATGTTTTGTTGGCTACTTTGCAATTAGTAGTGATGTAAAAGTCAATTTCTTTGTATCAGCAATAGGGCAGACTGTGTACACTTAATCTCCAAGGGACAATCATACATACGTACATATGTATATACATACATAGGTACATATGTATGTACGTTTTAGTATGGCCATGACCTATCATCACGAGTGCTGCTGTTGGCACAAAAAAATAAATGTTTGGTAACTTAATTTTGCCAAGGTGAGTTTATGGGAAGCCTTTACATGGCAGATCTACAAAAAACTTTGAGTGTCTGCGATCAGTACACGAAGCTTGCTTCTCTTAGAGGTACTTCGAGTACCTAAATACTTATATTTCCATTATGTTAAGTATGTATTTAGTTCTTAATTCCCATTATACCATGTTCAGACATGCGCTTAATATACTATTAAGCCTTTTAGAAATTAAAGCCCTAATTGTGATACATTTACCACACAAACAACTCAATTTATTAAGAGTCAATTGTAATAAATTAATCGAAAATTAATAAATAACAGTTTGCAATGAAACTATGATAACGAGCTGTGTTTGCTAGCAAACAAAATTTCATGAAAATATCAACATACCTGCCAACCACAGGAGTCCGTATTTTTATATATTTAATTTTAACAAATTAAAAAATCTGCACATTAATTATGTATATTTAAACATATTAACGAATCTTTACTGTAAAGGATATTTTATTTTTAATTTTTTAGAACCTAGAAAAAAATTCTTTGAAGCTTGGATATAGCGACGCGGTTTCACCGTAGATCCTTCTAAGACTCTTCAGGCCACTTTTTGGTTTATTTTGAAGAGAAAAACATTTTTCATCTGAAAAATTTTATGTAAAAGTTCTCTGGGAAGTTTTTTTCGGACTCCTTTTTCACTCCACGTTGATAGCACTCCGTCGTGGGATAATTTTGGTATCGTTTTTCGCTCTTATTTCGGAACGCACCGAAAGTTGTTGGCTGGGATATATTGCTTAATTGTGTATTCACTTAATTGAATATGCGGGAACATCAAATTCAATATAAAGCTTTTTTGATTCCATTAATTTAATTTAATAGATTTAACTTGTTTGTACTACGAGTATCAAGAGAAATCGGTCTTGTATATTTTTTTTTTCAAAATAGAAGATGATTTATTGCTTTAAATTATTATTTAATGAGAACAGACAATAAAATTTTATTAAGCAAAGTACAATAATAATAAAAATACATATATTTTTATGTAAATATGTACTATATGTGTATGTACATGTACGCCAAGTGTAAATTAGATAAAAATCAAACATTTGCCTCTAATCTGGTTGTTTTCTGCATTGGATACTAAATGTGCTGCAAAAGTCTCGACTGGGTCACACTCATCCATTTACCTACACACAAATGTATGTACATATGTATGTACATACATACAGCTATCAACTTTAGAACGTTTTTATCTTATCATGTTGATTTATATATCTCTTTTTTTCCACAATTAAACAACGTAAAAGTGCTTAAGAATTAGTTAGATTTGCACTGTCATAAAATGTGACTGACAACTAAACTAAGATTGCATTAGTAGTATTCTTTATAAATAAACTGTATAAATATAAAGGGCAAATTGGATCAAAACTATAACTGGTACATATGTACATACATACATATGTATAAACATACATACATACATACATAATTGTGTGAAACTAGCCCGATTGCTATACTAAAAATGAAGTTCTACGTTTGTATAGCGGCAATTTACGTTTTTCTTTAATTTTATCTACAAATTACTCACTCTCAATCAGTCGCATTAAAATTTATAGTTTTACCTTCTTTTCGCAAAGAACTTAACATTGTCTTCTGCTGAGCTCTAAAAGTATTTTATTGTGTTAGCCCCAATGTAGGTATTTGGAATTGGCAATAAAGATCACTTCGTCCATTTGATGATCATCAAAGTGCAAAGGCAGTTAAACTGTCTCTTCTAATCACTCTAATGCATGCTGTGATTAGTCGCAGAAAAGTAACGATTTAGACGTTTGTGGTCAGTGGTCGGTTTGCTTGTATGAGCATTTCCACCAAAATATCCAGCGCAGACAATATACAAACATAAATAATAATAAATATATAATACACCGAGAGAAAAGATGCTGGTAAATCAACGGGATTACGGGTTAAAACAACAGATTCCACAGACAAATCACATCCAAACGATATATCTGTTAAATTGACAGACGCTATTTTGTTTTAACAGTTCAACTAACTACTCTGAAAACAAAAAAACGCTGTGAATCCACAACTGTTAAATCAACAACTTTCCGCAGTTGAAATTTTGTCACTTAAAAATAAATCCCTTTGTATTTTTACATGGCCATTTATTTCTAGCAATTACTTTATAATGTATATTTTTAGAGCTATTGGCAAGTTTTTTAAATCTTTTGTTTGCATTTTTCTCTTCATCCTCCCTCCGTTCGGTTTCCAAGTCAAATATGTAGCTTCATCTCGTTCTTCGCCTTCACTGCTTGCTAATTGTGTTCTCTATTTTATATTCTCCTCCGATTTCAAACCATGGCATCAACCTGAAATTCAATCCAACGGCGTCATATACATACATACATACATACATACCTATATTGTGGCCGCTGTGGTGCAGTGGGTAGAGTGCTCGCCTGCTATGCCAGAGGTCTCGGGTTCAAACCACGGTCCGAGCAAAACACCAAAACATTTTTTCTAATTAGTAAAAATCCAATTATTGGGTTTTTTAAGAGCAGCGGTCACCTCTCGGCAGTGGGCGGCATACCCTCCGAGAGTATTTCTGCCATGAAAAAGCTTCTCACAAAAAATGCATTCGCCGTTCGGAGCCGGCATAAAACTGTAGGTCCACCCAATTAGTAGGAAAAACAAAAAGGAGCACACCTAGAATTGGGAGAGAAGCTCGGCCATAAAACTCGTCAGAGTTATAATAGCGCCATTGTATTATATTATTATTATTATTATATAGTGCGACATTCAACATTATTTGAATATTGAACTTTAGTGATGCTTTTATACTTAACTTTATTCGAAAAAGCATCCGTGAATTACAACTCACTCACGTAAGCAAAGCAACCAGTAACAACGGAGAAAGCTGGCAAAATAAAATTTTTTTTTTTTGTATAAGATTTGTTGAATCAACAAATAAATATAAATGTTACAGCAACAGATATTAGAGTTAGGTTAAAAGTTACTCAGATATATCAACAAAAATTTCTGTTAATAATTGACATATCAGTTCTGTTGAACTAACAAATAGGTTTTAATAAATATATTTGTTAAAGTAAAAGATTTCTTCGTTTATATAACTAAAAATGTATCTACTTAAACGTATTTCTGTTAATTTAACGAATTAATACCATGTCTCCACATAACGTGCTTCGCTCTTTTTTTTCTGCACTCGCTCTCTCAATCTTGTTTCGACCGCAAAACGAGTGCCGAATCTCGCCCATTTCCATACAAATTTCTGAGAGCGAGTGAAGATTGAAACACTTGTTTCGTTTTTAATCCTCTTGCCAAACGCGATGATATCGATGCCTTCTCTAATTTTGTATCGAAAATCTATCGAAATCTCACACAGACCAAATAAACGCAAAAATAAGCAAACATACAAACATTTAAGAGGAACAAGAAAGAGAAATGTTAAAGTGAATCATGATCAGCCACGTGGAGACGGGTTATTTAGCGAGATGTTTCCCTAGATGTTTCGCTGGCGAATCAAGTTATGTGGAGACGGGCTTTTAGGGATTAGCAGAAGAAAACTGTTTATACTACTGTGATTCTTTTTCTAATAGGCAGTTTCACGAAAAAATTTAAGTGAAAATTTAATTTTTTCCCTGTCAGATTTCATATAAAATTCAAGTAAAAAAAATTAAATTAAACTTAAATTCTTTCGTGAAACTGGCTGTACACGGTAGGCAGGAAGCGACGATAGGTTGCATGAAAATGTCGAGAAAAAAGGAAAGTGGGGTTGTGTTATGTGATGTTTATAGATGGAACATCCGTTGAAATTAAAATCCGAGCTGCTCCTTTTTCAAGGATATCCACATTTTTTGTTTTTTTTGAAAGGATCAAATATTGAGAAAATCGAAAATTCGCCACCGTCCAAATTTTTCCGATTTCAATACATTATTTGGTCGCTAAGGGATACAAAAAAAGGTATTAAAAAGAAAAATGGACACCTGTAGTGGAAAAATCCAATATGAACAGGACCTAAAGGATAACCACTGAAATATAAAATAACACAAAAAGTACCCACTTTAATTTGCGTATAACTCCTAACATGTTAACTCCACGTGAAAATTCCTTATAATATGTTTCATTCAGAATAAATAAGGGAATATTTCTTTGATATACAATTTTGATGTACCTGCAGTGGTTAATGCACTTTGGTCCATCTAAAGTGAAAATTTCAAAAAAAGTACGTTTTTTTTATGGTGCTATTTTAAGTTCAAATATTTTTCTAGTTTATGTAAATATTTTAATCTAATGATCCAATTCTCATTCTTACATATCTATACGTTAATATTAAAAAGAATTGGAGCTGAAATACGCGCTAGCTGTGCACGGTGGGCGGTAAGCAAAAATAGGTTGCATGAAAATATCGAAAAAACGATCGCCGGCTAAACACTTACGTAAACTGATATTCTAATATACTTCATAAACACACAGCAAGCGTGAATAAAATCTCCAACATTTTTTTTAAACGAAAATTAGTACCAGCACACAGCTAGGCACATATTCGTTGGGCCATCGTTTTTACGATATTCCCATGCAACCTATTGTTGCTTCCCGCCCACCGTGCACAGCTAGCGCGTATCTCAGCTCTAACTCTTTTTTAGTATTAACGTAGAGATGTGTAGGAATGAGAGTTGGATCATTAGATTAATATATTTACATAAACTAGAAAAATATTTGAACTTAAAATAGCACCATAAAAAAAACATACTTTTTTTGAAATTTTCACTTTAGATGCACAAAAGTACATTAAGCACTGCAGGTACATCAAAATTGTATATTAAAGAAATATTTCTTTATTTATTCTGAATGAAACATATAATAAGAAATTTTCACGTAGAGTTAACATTTTAGGAGTTATACGCAAATTAAAGTGGGTACTTTTTGTGTTATTTTATATTTCAGTGGTTATCCTTTAGGTCCTGTTCACATTGGATTTTTCCACTACAGGTGTCCTGTTTTCTTTTTAATACCTTTTTTTGTATCCCTTAGCGACCAAATAATGTATTGAAATCGGAAAAATTTGGACGGTGGCGAATATTCGATTTCCTCAATATTTGATCCTTTCAAAAAAAACAAAAAATGTGGATATCCTTGAAAAAGGAGCAGCTCGGATTTTAATTTCAACGGATGTTTCATCTATAAACATCACATAACACAACCCCACTTTCCTTTTTTCTCGACATTTTCATGCAACCTATCGTCGCTTCCTGCCTACCGTGTGTAAGTGTATTAATAAAATTATTTTCAAAAATAAAATTTCCCTAAGACCTGGACAATAGCTCTAAAAAAATTACTAAAAAATCGAATCTACTTGAAAATTAGTTTATTTTTAAAATGTATATGTATGTGTATGTATGTAATTTCTAGCTGCTGCCTAAATATATGCAACATATTTACTAATGTGATTAGGTTTTAATCACCGCAATCTGCCAGCAGATGGCGCGCGTGTATTTATATTTTTAAAATATTCACTTATTAATTTCGTTGTTTGATGTCTGCGCTGGTCATAACTCGAGTCCAGGGCGACTTGCATTGCAGGCGAGCACTCTACGCTCCAGGCCAAAGTGCTAATAAAATAAACTTTATAATATTTCGTCGCCCCGTTCATGAAAGAGCTTTCGTCGTCGCTGAGACAACTGCGGTCTTAGGTACTTGTTTTTTATTGGAATGTATACAGTGATCTTGTTCGACATGCGACGGATCAATATGTAATTGATGTAAAATGAGAAGAACAATTTTTATTAATAAATATTAATTCTATAATATTTAATATAACATTAAATAACGCGTACATATTTATTTAAACAATAGTTACCGCATTTTTCGGAATTTTTCAAAAATGTGATATTTAAAAATGCTGCGTACTAAAGCTCATTACAAAACTCACTAATTACAAAAATTTTTTTTGGTGTTTTGCTCGGACTGTGGTTTGAACCCGAGACCTCTGGCATAGCAGGCGAGCACTCTACCCACTGCACCACTGCGGCCACCATTATAATTTCTAAAAGACCTCGTATTGATCAATTGGACGCATACATTCAGGGGGTGGCAGTCGTCAGGTTTGGGTTGTACGAAGTAAGGGGCCCTTATACCTACATATGTATGTACGTACATATGTATATACATATGTATGTATGTACATGCAAACATATATTTATGTACATACATGGAGTGATAGATATACATACATACGTACCTACATACATATGTAAGTGTTAAAGTTTTTTCTTTGCCTTTGATAAGCCGTTGCTGTTGCTTAATAACTCTGTATACTAGTTGGTTGGTACGTGCATATTATCGATATAAAGGGTGTTTTTTTAGAGGTATACAACCTTAAAATAAAATAAAACAAAGAAAAATATTTTAACATCAATTAACTGGCTTTGGGCCGTATTAATAAAAACCAAGCAAATGCTTGGCTTTTATTGATATGACCCTTTATTATACCTTTCATGAGAATGAAATGGTATTATAACTTTGTGCCGAAAATCAAATCTTGAAAGTACTAGAAGGAGGCGTGACAGACCCATCAATATACATATATACCGATATAATCAGAATCATAAGCTGAGTCGTTTAAGCCATGTCTGTCTGTCCGTCCGTCCGTCCGTCTGTGTGAACGCAAACTAATCCCTCAGTTTTGAGATATTTGATTGAAATTTGGAACACGGGTGAGTTTTGATGCTCAATCGATCATTTGTCGGAATTGGCCGAATCGGACCACTATAACATATAGCTCCCATACAACCGATTGTTCAGATATACACATTTTGGGGTATAACTTCTCCCTTTTTACAGCTAAGGACACGAAACTTTGGGCTATTTGTACCCATATTGACCCAAAGAAGGTTACCGAAAATTATCAAGATCGGACCACTATAACATATAGCTGCCATACAACCGATTGTTCAGATATACACATTTTGGTGTATAACTTCCCCATTTAAACAGCTAAGAAAATGAAATTTTGAAGTATTTGTACACATGTTGGCCTAAATAAGGTTACCGAAAATTGTCAAGATCGAAGAACTATAACATATATCTCCCATACAACCGATTGTTCAGATATGTACATTTTGGGATATAACTTCTCCATTTTAACAGCTAAGGACACGAAACTTTGGGGTATTTGTACCCATATCGGCACAAATAGAGTTACCGAAAATTGTCAAGATCGGACCACTATAACATATAGCTCCCATACAACCGATTGTTCAGATATACACATTTTGTCGTATAACTCCTCCATTTAAATAGCCCAGACAACATTTTTTCTAATAAATCGTTCCATAAATAACCCACAAAATTGAAATACATTATACTAAATCAGGCTATGTACAACATACATAGGTAGCTTTTCATTTCCCCACTCATGAAAGGTATGAAGTCTTCGGTACTGCCGAAGACAGCCACGCTCTTACTTGTTTAATAGATAATTTTATGACATTAATTTTATGTTATTTATTTGATGTGGGTGTCTCGGCTGGCGCGTACACAGCCGCAACCTCGCAGTCCAATTTTCACACACTTTTCGCCTCATTTGCGGCCGTATTTTTTCAATAAGTCTTCGAATATTAATTTCCAGGTGTTCAATTGCCTCTGGTTTATCAGTGTAGACAAATAAGTTACCATAACCCCAAAGAAAATAATCCAATGAGGTTAAATCACAGGATCTTGGTGACCATTATATGAAATTAATCGTTCATCAAAAGTTTCTTTGAGTAAATCAATTGTAGCGTGCGCTGTGTGGCATGTGGTACCTATTGTAACCATATGTCAACAGGATTAATGCCAGATAATTGAGGTAAGAAAAAAATTTGTAATCATGTCTCTATACCGTTCACCGTTAACAGCAACATTCTGCCCATCATAGTTTTTGAAAACATATGTATAGACCCATGATTCAAATAAAGAAGATTGTGCATTCAGCGGTACCGCTATGCGTTCATCCAAAATTTGACAGAATCAGCTGATTTAGTGACGTAGTAACATAAATTCTCTTTCACCCAGTTTCGTTTCCGGTTTTCTACTAACTAAAGATTGTGTGCGATAAATGTGAAATTTATGGTATAGACCAATGACTCTGACGGCCCATAAGGCACACCAAACAGTAATTCTTTCTGGATATAATGGTGTTTCGACAAAAGCTTGTGGATTATCTTCGCTCTAAATGTGACAATTGTGCTTATTTACGTACCCATTCAACCAAAAATGAGCTTCATCGCTCAACAAAATTTTGTATGCAAATGCACGATAAATTTTACGAACAGAACCATTATTTTGATAAAAAAAAAATTTCAACAATTTGCATAAAAAAATGCCAAAACCAAGCTAAACAAAAACCAACTATCGGTTGTTAAATAAAGCAGTGTAGCCAACTCAAAGTTGTATACCTCTAAAAAACACCCTTTACATACATAAACATACGTACATATGTAGAGATGGGCATATGTACATATATACTACATACATATTTTGTTTTTAATTGACATTTACACAAGGTTTTATGGATTTATGATATCAAAATACGAAAATTATATCAACTTTCTTTTGACATTCACATGTACATTTGTACTATGTATGCTGGTACTGTAGTGAAATCATAATCCTAAATTCGTGAGCAAATAAACTTGTGCTAGATAACAAATTTTATCCCAAACTATTACAGCAAATTAGAACAAAAAAAAATGAAAATGAAAATATAACAAGAGAAGTGTAGTGAAGTTTACGTTATCACTGACTTGTTTTTTTTTTCAAAAGAATTAGAGCAAAAACTCAAACTTATCATATGGACATAGGGATGTACGAATGTATATTAGGGTGGTCCAAAATTTTAAGAAGAAAATAAAGTTCTCACGAAATTCGCTCGGACTGGGATTTGAACCCGAGCCTCTGGCATAGCAGGCGAGCACTCTACCCACTGCACCACGGTGGCCACTACATTGTTTTGGGGATAATAGCATAAAAATAGTCTTGTTCTTCAATGATTTGTTGGGTTTTAATTTTTTTGGACCACCTTCATGCATATCCGCACGTGGATTATACTATTCTATAGTATATATATATATATATATATGTATATATGTATGTAGTAAATAGATATACCTGCATACATACATACAGTATATGTCAGTGGCGGACCTAGCATAAATTGTCTGGGCAAGCCCATGTATGTGTGAAGCATAAACATTAGCCACTTACGTAATTTTCTTTGCTGTATTATCTAAAAGTCTGATTGCGTTCCGTCATTGACTTTGATCTAGAGCTCTCGATTTTTGTTTTTAACATTTGCGAGTAGCCCGAATAAATGCTTTTCAAATGCTCAAACACTCGTTTGTTTGCTTATTACCCGTATGTTTGTACGGGCATTTGAACAATTCGCGTATTTGAAGTTTGTTTTTTTCGTTTATTTTTTTTTTTTTGTCTTCATATGTATTTTTTATTTTTGTTTTCTTGATGCACATTTTTTTTTTGTACACTCAGAGAAAATGAATCAAAAATAAAATTTTTATTTTGATGATGAACGTTTTAAACCAGGTCATTTTTATTTTAAAAATGGAAATTTATAAATTAAAAATGAAAATTAAAAATTAAAATGTATTTAGGATTGAAAAAGGAGCTTGTTTAAATTAAAAATGAAAATGAATGGAATAAAACGAAATTTTTTGGTTCAAATTTTCATAGTGCTTAAAATAAAAATTAACATTTTTAAATTTGAAATGTTTTTCTTGATTTTGCCATTTTACAATGAACATCTTTAAAATAAAAATGTTCGTATTTACTAGAGCTCTCGATTTTTTTTGAACATTTTCGAGTAGCCCGAACAATTGTTGTTCAAATGCTCGAACAGTTGTTTCTTTGTTTATTACCCGTATGTATGGGCATTTGAACAATTCGGGTATTTTGAAGTTTGTTTTTTTCTTTTATTTATTATTATTTTTTTTCTTTACATGTATTTTTTATTTTTGTCCGATACACATTTTTTTTGTTTGTAAGCTCGAAAGCTCGAATGTTTGTACGGGAATTTGAACAACAAACGGGCTTCAAACAAAAACGATCAGATCGAATTGCTCGATACCCGGGTATCTAGAGCCCTAGTATTTACATTATTTTTAAATACGTCTTGACCCATATCTGGGGGCCCGGCCTAGCCCTTACAATTAAAATAGTTCTATCTCGAAGTCTTCATCATTTGATGCCAATATCTCACAGAAACATTCGAGGACCATCTGGGTCCACGTTACGACCCATATCTGGAGACCCGGCCAAGGCATCACAGTTAAAAGAGTTCTATGTATGTTGGAGTCCTCATCAAGACCAATTGCTACCAATATCGCTCAGAAACATTCGAGGGTCAGCCGGGTTCACGTTTTGATTGATGACGCTAAACTTATAGGGAAATCTCACACAAAAGCGCAGAGGTATTTTTAATTTCCTTATACTGACGGACAGCAGTAGCAAGTGTATTTGCTTATTATCTAATATCTAAAAAATGGGTGCTTTAGTGTTTGAAGAACTGAGGTCCAATTACCAAAAGTCGTGAAATGTTTGATTTTATTTGATTTTGATTTCCGTCGCTTTTTAAAATTATCTTGATATTGTGCCAATAGTCGTCAAAAATCACTATCAACGCTTTTATAATCTGGTATTTGATATTTATGTTTGCATGTACATGGACATGTAAGAAATTATGTACATAAGTATGTACATGCAAACGAAAATATCAAATATGCATATGACTGTGAATACTGTTGAATGCCGAAGCCAGCTTCTCATCCCCATACAAATTTCATGTGAAAAATAAAAAAAAGTGTTTTGCTAGTTTTTTTTTCAATTTAAGTATGAAAATAAGCAATTGATTTCTCCTTAGAGAAAGCGAGAAAACAAGCTATGTTATCCTGTTTTGAAAGCCAGGTAAAAGCCAATGTGTTGAAACGTTAAAGCATGCTCACTGTGTTGTGATTGGCTGTACAAACAAAATACACATTGTCAGGTGGATTGGTGGTGTATTTGCGCTATTTTCTTAGCATTCTTTTAGGCACCGGATGTACAGTGGGGGCTATATTTTTGAGAACTTAAATAGTAAACGCATTTAAAACGTAAAATAACCAGATTTTAAAGAAATTTGTAAAATGAAATGAACGAAAATATGTACGCAAGCCGGGCTTCTCAGCTTGTATGAAGCGCCCGCCTCTGGTATATGTGTATGTATATTGTGCAAACATATTTCGTTGGCTTCGTGAGCAAATGTGCTAAGTCCATTTCTGGTAACTTTTCAGGAGAGGCAAAAAACCACCTAACTTTTTTTGTTGTTACTATTTTAAAAATCTGAAAATGTAGTTTTCTTCCTCAGATGATCGTGCTAAAATACCAGTTATCGGCACATTTTAATATAAAGCTTGTCCAAAGTTATGAGCTTCTTTAGGACTTAGCACATTTGCTTTCTATGATTTTGTTCTTTTTAGGTGGACTTAGCACATTTTCTCACAAATTATTATACTCAACTGTACGCAGCAAAATTGAAATATTTTGATAAAATTTGGTACAGAGGCTCCTAACTAGACAGGGAAGGTTGGTATTGAAAATAGGCGAAATTGGATGATAACCACGCCCACTTTCCCCATATAGTATATATCGAAAAACACGCAAAAAGTGATAATGGATGAAATTCCATCCATGCAATGAGCTTACGCCGTTATAAAGAAATACATAAATTTGAATTTTCGAAAATGGGCGGTGCCACACCCACTTATGAAAGGATAAATTCTAAAAGTTTTATAAGTCACCAATAACTCAGAAACGGTAGTAGCTGAAATTTGGAAAGCATGATTTACTTGCTAAGGCAAACGTTTGGACGAAAAATTGTCCAAATCGGTGGACGACCACGTCCACTTTTATATATGGCAACTATAAAGTGGCCTAATAAAAACATTTTAAGCGACGTCTTTGTCAAATATGAAGATAATTCATTGAAAGTTTGCAGCATGAGTCCAACTATGGACAAAAACAGAAACCATAATTATTTTTGAAAATGGGTGTGGCATCGTGAATCTAAGAGATTTCGGAGCCCATAACTCGACAAATAATTAAGATATTACGGCGGAACTTGGTGTAGGTACATATGTAATTTTTTTACTTATAGCAAAATTTTAGCAACATCGGTTTGTAACCACGCCTACTTACAAAAAAAATTGTAAAACTCCCTTTGGAAACTTGTGACGTGTAACGTAAAGGATGAAGGGACGAAATTTTGCACTAACAAGTACGTAAGACTAAATTCATAAGTACTTCTTTACTCTTGTATCTCTAGTCTGTAAGGTCATTGTAACCATAGACTTAATGAATAAATAAATAAATAAATATTTTAGGCTGGTTCTGATGAGAGATAACACTGTTGATAATGGGTGTGGCCATGCCCACATTATGCTGTACCCTCTCTATAGAAAATATAATAAAATGTAAAAATGTATAATAAAAATGTAAAAAGTACCGCAAACTAGTTTGCATATCAATTTGGTGGGAAAGCTAGCCACTCCCGCAAATTATTAACATTTGCAGTCCCAAGCCATGCTTATTAAAGCAATCTAGTAATAATTCTATATCATTCTACGAAACAAATTAAAAAAAAAACTAATAATCTTATTTTCACCTGGACTTAGCACGTAGATTTTTGAAAAAAAAAAAATTTTATGGACTAAGCACATTTGCTTAACACTGCATTATACCATGAAAAACAGACATTATGGTAACTTCTTTTTGGCGGATGATGTATTTTTAGTTGTACTATCTTACTGCATCAAAATCTCAATTTTGAAAAAAATTGGACTTAGCACATTTGCTCACGAAGCCAACGATTTGTTTGTCACGATCTGTTCTTAGCATTAGGGTAGCCACGAAGTCTGACATGTTCCAAGGTGTTGCCATTGAAATTCCTTTGTTACGCTTGCGTGTTTGTATGTGTGTGCATATGTATGTATGTATGCAAGGCAGGCCCGTAGCAAGGGGGGGGGGGCATTGTGGGGCAATGCCCTACCTTAAAATTAGAATGCCCTACCTTAAAAAGGCCAACAAGTGAGATGAATTATTATAATTAAATTTTTTGTCATAGTTTGAGATAAAATATTATTGCGGTTTCAATGTATGATATGGAGAATCCACCCTGCATCACATATATAATTAAGACCATCGAATTTTTGTAGTTTGGTTAAAGGAATGGTTCATTCCGGCACTTTTCTGACAAAAACTAATCTCACTGTGAGTGAACAACACCAAAAGCGCGGAATCGATTTCTAAAGCTGTGTGCTAATCTAAAAAATTTTACTCGATGGAAAAATCAGGTGTCTAAATTTTCTATGGTTATCGTTTAATCATTTTCGAGAATTTTTTTCGCACCTTGACTTGCGTGCATACCTACAGGCGACCCACATACCAAATTTAAAGATCTCCACATCTAAATTGGAAGCTGTACCATCTTGTTGGCTTATTCTCAATGAGTATTGCTTATGTACTGTCACAATAATTATGTGTCAACAAATAGGTATTAAAAGTACGGGGAAAATTTTCCAACAGTCTACCACGCGTTGAAAAAGTCATTGGGGGTTGTAGAGGAGGTCCTCCTGATTCTAAATCCAAAAGTCCCGTCGACCGGAGATGTTGGTAAGTTGTAAAATTTACCAAACAAACCCCCAAAACTGCGTACGATTACCGAGGAAAGGCACTTATAAAAATATGCACATATGTATATATGCGTGTAGAACATCTTTTTTCTTCGAAAGTCATTTTTCTCGGACCGTGGTTCCTTAATGTAAAGCCGTCTCTTTCGGTAAACAGATGGAAATCTGAGCCAATGTACGTCACTGACCTAGAGAAAAGTGATATTTATTCTGACTGATTTTGGAAGCCATGCCTCGATGCACATAGCGCTAGCTTAGAGTGCAAACTGTGTAAGTCCATTTTTATGAAAAAGTGTTTTTAAGTGTAGAAAGCTAGAAAAATCAAATACGCACCACGCTAAACAAGTCTGTGACACTTGTCATATTTCTACTCGTTGCTATTCAGTGATACGAAAATTGTGTAAGCCCAAAAAGCGAAGAAAATTGTGTAAGTCCAAAATATTTACATGAACAGAAATTTTTTTTTTTCATTTTGAAATTTGTTTATTTTTTGTTTTTTGTCTCTCCTACAAAGTTTGAAAAAAGGACTTACACAATTTGCACTCTAAGCTAGCGATAGGTAGATTTTCAAGTTTTAAAATATAAATAAAATAAATATTTTATTGTCTACATCTATTCAAAATTGCTTGTTTAATGTAAAGTTTTAATAATTTGTGTTAAAAGTCGATTTTATTGAAAAATATATACAGCGACTCAAAAAAAAATCATACGACATAGTTTTTAAATTTATTTCAAAGAATTCTGTCGAAAATTTGACTTTCTTATTTCGTTTAAAAATGTAGACAATTTTTAAATAAAAACCGTTTTAAGCAGGATTTGTAAGCTTATGGAAAAAATTCGAAAACTCGTAGAAATTTCTAAAAGTGGATTAAAAATTTCAAAGCGAGGCCAGAATTTATAGAAGATTTTGAGGAGATTTTTAAGTGTGCTGTTATGTAGCCAACCAACTTTAGTGTAAAATGTGCAATTCCCAATGCTGTGAAAATTCCGTCGATTTTAGAAATTTTTTTCTGTAGGGTGCTTGCCATATATGTATGTGAGACAGTTCCAATTAAAATTGCGAAAGGCCAATGAAAATTTTTAAAAAGTTGAATGTTGCATATTATTATATTAAAATTGAATGAGCTGCAAAACTGCATACTCAAAAATCTTCTAAAAAAAATGTAGCTTCAGAATTCTTAGCCCCTTTTTATGATAAGTATTTCCTTGACTTTGAAAAATTGGAAATACTAAAAATACTGCCTAAAAAGTTAACAATAATCGGCCATAAATATCGCGGTTACTTTCGAGCATCACCTACATTAACCAAGATATGCGTTAGAAATATAAACATTAAAATCAAATATAAAACACAAAAAGAATTTTATTGTAGGCACATATGAAAAACCCTGTATCTAGTAGTGAAGTGCGGCTTTGTGCGACGTAATTTTTTGTCGGCAAAATATTAATTGTACTAGATATCATGTCCAAGGGTTAATGTGACTGAGTCTGACAGAGCAACATAACAAAATCAATTTTGAACACGAAAAAGAGTGATAATTTTTTTAAATATCCCAACTTTAAAAGCTTAAAACTATAAACTTAGAATTATTTGAAATCAAGGATATTATTGAAAAGTGTTAATAATTACTTGAAGATTTAGGATTCATCACGATTACTTAAATGAAATGCTTTAAATAATAAATATTCACGTTGAAACTAGCACTTAAAATTATGTAAAAAACTACTACTAATTTACTTTAGATATGCTAAGTTTCGACCATCTGGGAGCAAGTGCAGAGTATGGGGTCGGGAAAAAAGCGATGAATTATTGTTCCCCAGTCTATTTCCAATATGTGGGTATGTTTTTTTCTGCAATTGTAACAACTTTACAAAATTCAATTTTGGCCGCATAAAAGTTGAAAATCTACCTATGTGCGATGTAAGACTAATTGTGATACATTATTTACTTCCGCCCTACCTTAAACCAACGCTGCCCTACCTTAAATTAATGTCTAGCTACGGCCCTGATGCAAGGGCGCAGCCAGCCTTTGACTTATGGGAGATTTTTTAGTAATAGGCGGAAAAATTGTTTTTAATTCCATTTTATTATGTTTTTTTTCGTGTGTATATATGTAAATAAAAATCGTTAGATTTAAGCAAGTTAGACATTTTTGGCATCCTCAGAAAATCTATCTTTAACGGTGACTTAGTTGTCGGCGGAAAAGTTCTGCGACCGTCGGGCCCTATTGGGTTATGCGTTCCGTCGCATTTTGAGTCGAGTTGAGGACATTTGTTTTAGGAGCGGAGAGATTCAATTGCAGTTTAATATTATATCTTTATTCCAGGGACTGTAACGGTTATGAGTTATATCCAAAAAGTTGATTTTTAATCATTATTTGCTGAGTTTTATTTTCTGCTCACAAAATAAAAGTTATTTCTTGAGTTTTATTTTTCCCTCAGAAAATAAAAGTTATTTCTTGAGTTTTATTTTTCCATCAGAAAATAAAAGTTTTTTTTTGAGTTTTATTTTTCGATCAGAAAATAAAAGTTATTTTTTGAGTTTTATTTTTCCCTCAGAAAATAAAAGTTATTTTTTGAGTTTTATTTTGCGATCAGAAAATAAGAGTTATTTTTTGAGTTTTATTTTTCCCTCAGAAAATAAAAGTTATTTTTTGAGTTTTATTTTTCGATCGGTAAATAAAAGTTGTTTTCTGAGTTTTATTTTTTTGCTCAGAGAATAAAAGTTTTTCAGTTTAATTTTGGCTGCAATTGTAGATTTTGCCATATAAATAGGTAAAGTAATTAAATAAATTTTTTAATTTTTTTATTTATAAACTTTACCTACGTTTTATCGACAGCTGCAGCTAAAATTAAACTGAAGAAACTTTTATTCTCTGAGCAAAAAGATAAAACTCAAAAAATAACTTTTATTTTCTGATCGGAAAATAAAACTCAAAAAATAACTTTTATTTTCTGAGGGAGAAATAAAACTCAGGAAATAACTTTTATTTTCTGATCGATAAATAAAACTCAAAAAATAACTTTTATTTTCTGATGGAAAAATAAAACTCAAGAAATAACTTTTATTTTCTGATCGAAAAATAAAACTCAAAAAATAACTTTTATTTTCTGATCGAAAAATAAAACTCAAAAAATAACTTTTATTTTCTGAGCAGAAAATAAAACTCAGAAAATAATGATTAAAAATCAATTTTTTTATAAAAATCGAAAAAATAAAAGTTAATACACCTAGAGATAGTCTGCGTTACGGTGATTACATCTGTGTACTTCTTTTGCGTTTAGCATTTCTCCTTCAGTATGATTTTTTAGTCAAAATTTAAAAAATAACGATTATATGCAATCTCTGCTTTATTCAATGTGACCAAAAACAATCTCAAATATTAATTACCGAAGAAGATTTGCCTATAAACTACATTTAATTTAGCGAATAAAAATGCCGTGGCTTCCTACCAATTCTCGTTGGTGGCAGCAAAGAAAGGAGTAAGTACTGCATTTGAAAGACAAAGTCAAGAACAATTCATCTTCCCAGATATGACTAGGACTGTACTCGACCACAGTCGTTGAGGCGGTTAGTTTAACACTAAGTAAAATTTACCGCAATTTTAATAACAGGATTGTGGACTTCAGATCCTGGATCTCGCATGCCGATCTCAGCATACTAGAATTCCCCACATGTGGAGTCGGTGAGTAGGCATTTTGATGTGTTTATATCGCCGTACCGTACGAAAACTAACACATTTAAAATTTCTGACGAAAGCTAGCAATAAAGAAAATCTGCACGAAAAGTAGCACATTTGACTTTTGGCCGACGAAAACTAACAGTAATTATATACAGTTTTTACATTAAAATTGTTGTTGTTTAAACGAAATTGATAGTTTTCGTCAGCCAAAAGTCGAACTTGTTACTTTCCGTCAGCCACAAAAAATATTATAATCTATGAATTATGTATACGCATCGTTGTAAAAACAAAATTTAAAAAAAATGATTCTCATTATTGTTTTTGTTGGATTTCTCACAAAAAATGTTTTCTCACAAAAATATTTTTAAAAGCAACCGAGTTTTTGAAACAACAGCGTCCGTTTTTAAATTAATTGTTGTGTCAACTGCACACAGAGAAAAAACTATAGTAAATCCAACAAAGTTGACTTAGTTAAAAAAAATTGTATGGGGCCCAATAAACTTGTGCAACTTACCAAAGTACTTACACAATTTATAGCAGGCCTTGGAAAACAAAGCTTAGTTGATTTATTATCCAAGCAATTTGGCTACCAAAAAAAAGGGGTTGTTTTGACTAATTTAGCTTTGGTATTTTTTTTTTTATATGAACTTTGAAAACTATGTGAAAATCAACAAAGTGTTTGGGAAACTTACATACGATCGGCAGAAACAAAGCTTGGGAAATGTATCAAAGTTTTCTTGGGTAATACAGTGATGGTAGACACTTTTTTTGAAATTCCCTACAAAGCAAGAAAAAAACCCTATTTTTCCCTACGTCTGTTTCAAATTTTCCCCACGAAATTCCCTACACTTTTTTTTGTTATTTCCATGTTATAACAATGAATTAAATGCACGGAAGTAAATGAACGTTTTTTTCTTAAGTTTGGAACTTGACAAGGGATGACGGAGGATCGTTCCACAATACATCATATTCCTACCCTGTCGGAAAAACAAGCAACCAAAAAGTTTTTTTCTTATATAAATAATGCAAATCAGCTATTTTACTACATATACATACCTTATATTTCTACAAGGGATATTTATTATTATATGATGAAATATTAAGGAGGATTTACGAAAGTTTCGGGATATAAAAACTCAATTTCTTCAAGTGTGCCTGCACCATTTTCATAAAATTTTTCCAATTTAACAGTTTTATAATATCGTCGGTCTCCTGCCAGAAACACGAATGTGAAAATTTTTTTAAGTGCGATGTCTGCAATTAATATTTGTATATATGCTTATGTACATACAAGTACATATTATGTATGTATGTTTACACAAGAATTTATACAAATATAAATTGTAATTACATCAATATATACCCGATAAAGAGAAGACATCGTGCTTAAAAAAAATTTCACATTCGTGTTTCTGGCAGGAGACCGACGATATGTATAATAAAAAAATCTTTTGCTCCGATGCACAGATAAAAAGTATCGTGTTATCCGATAGTTCAATAAAAGATCTTAAAGCTTGTCTTCACGATACGGCAGCTTGTCTCCAATTACGCCATTAAAGGATTCGCGATTAACTCGTCTTCACAGCGTTTTCATTATTCAGATCGACAGTCAGTTTTGCCAAAAAATCCCTACATTTAGCTATTTTATAAAAATCTGTCCTTTTTTCTCCACGGTCACTTTTTTCCGACTAAAATCCCTACATGTAGGGAATTTTTGCTACGTATCACATCACTTGAGTGTTTTTACTAAGTTAAATTAGGTAGCTTGAACTTTCACCTAAGACACTTTTGTAATCTAACAAAGTACTTGTAATATTTAAAATTATGTGAGCTGCGAGGAGGTCGCTTCGTCATTAAGTGTTTTGTCTTCAATAAAGAATGTATCGCGAGTGAAAAAAGTGTAAAAGTGTAAGTGTACAAAAAAAATTGTTCATCACTTTTGGTTGCGCTTTAAAAAATAACCTTCAGACGGCAGAATTCCCTTTATTTATATTTGTGAAGCGATCTACAGTATTTTGTTAAAGTTGGAAGGGTAGATATTATCAAAAAGAGAGAATTCTGCCGGCTGAGGGTTATTTTTTGAACACTTCGTTTTTATACGTGCCTTTCCCAGATAATAGTGCGCAGTTTTGGTGTTTTTATTTTTTTTATTTTTACAGATTTAACAACCAATACCTCCGGCAAATTTTTATTTGTTCCGAGATCTCTGAAAAGGTACGTTTTTCGGAAAGCCGCCAACGCATAAAGACGTTCTACACACAAACATGAAAGCGGTGAACTGAAACATATGAGAGAATGGGATATTATCATAAAAAAATGGAAGGAAACAATTCCATATAGGAAAAATCTTTTGAGCAACTTGGATTTGACTTTGCACCAAATTTTAGATTTCATTTATGCACACTGGTCACACTGGTCGCGCTGTGAAGTTGTCAAAAATTTTTTCCTCCGTACTTTTGTGCTAAAAAAAATATATAATTGATCAATTTAACTCAATAATATTGTGAAAAAGTGTCGGAAAAAGTGTCGCAATTTAGTGTGCTATCAAATTAATATAAAACTGCTTTATTTAAACTCTAAAGCGTAAATTAAGTGTAATTGCTGAGTGATTGTGCATATTGTTGTTGCATTGATCGCACAATAGCAAAAGCTCCCACACACAAAACTCCACCACAAACCTCTTTTTCACCACTAAGTGGTGAATTAGTGTGGACACAAACCATTCGTGTAAAGTTTATACATAAGTATCAGAGCTGTAAAAAGCTGCAACCACATTGTATTACAATCATAAAAAGTTGTACATATTACAAGCGCAGCCGGGTGCAAATGAATATAGACTAAAATATTCGTTTGCACCAGCGAGATGCCCCCCAACCATACTCCTCCTAAAGTAGGAGGTTCCCAACAAGTCGAAGTGCGAGATGCCCAACAATCCCAAGTGCAACTACAGCACCAAACACCGAGATCCCTAGGTACACCCCAACAAATGTCCCAACATCTAACCCCATCCCGCCTGCCTAGTACCAACGTACCAAACGTACAACAGCAGATCGAAACCCTCCAAAGGCAACTGGAAATTCTCTATGCCCAACAACAACAAGCCCAGAAACCCCAAACTGCAGGAAACTTGACAACTGCTACCCCAACCGACCAATGGAAGATCGTCAATCCCAAACGCCAACGCGAAAGCCCAAGTAAAAATACTGCCTCTAAAAAACAGGCTAAACTTGATAATTATTACTGGCTTGGAAGCCGCCAACCAAATGAAAATGAAAACGAAAACAGATTTGCCTCCCTTGAAGTTGAGGAAACTAACCAACCAACTGAAAAAATACCCAAGCCGCCGCCAATATTTATAGACAAAGTTCTAAACATTCCCCCCCTAATGAGTTTACTACAAGAAGTTGCTCCAAACTCCTATGATCTAAAGCTCACAGGAAAGGATCAAGTAAAAGTACAAGCATCATCCCTGGATGCTTACCAAACCATAGTGTCACAACTGGAACAGAAGGGCACAGAGTTCCACACTTATAAAACAAAACAAGAACGTACCTTCAGAGTTGTTCTCAGAAACATGCACTCCTCAATAGACACAAAAGAAATTGTGGATTCTCTAAAAGATCTCGGTCACTCAGTCACAAACATTTGGAACATAAAACACAGAGTCACAAAAAATCCTCTCCCAATGTTTATCATTGAACTCAAACCCGCCTCCAATAACAAGGAGATATATCAAATTAAAAGTCTCCTGCACTCAAGAATTGCTTTCGAGCCCCCACACCCGAAGCGTGAAATACCGCAATGCGCCAACTGTCAGCAATATGGCCACACAAAGTCCTACTGTCGTCGAAAATCAGTATGTATAAAATGTGCTGGAAACCACCTCTCCGCTGATTGCAAGCGAAAGACAAGATCTGAAGATGTCAAATGCGCTCTATGTGAAGGCAACCATCCAGCAAATTATAAAGGCTGTATGGTATACAAAAACATCCAAAGCGCCAAATACCCAACTCTGAGGAAAAAAGCTCCTGCACAGCCCCAAGAGAAACCACAACAGCCAATTCAAACCCCAATGCAGATTGAAACCCCAATTGAAATTGACCAATACCCAGCCACATATGCTCAAGCAGCAAAGAAAGGCGTAACACCCCGCTCGAACCCTAATAATGCCATTCCAAATAGTAATGAAACCCACACCCCAACGCAAAACACTAACGAAATGCGAGAAATGATAGACTTACTGAAACAAGTCATGCAACAAATGACATCAATGATGAGCCTCCTCGCCACCCTCACGACTAAAAACTGTGCATCTTCAACCCGTTGAAAATTATCATTTGGAATGCCAATGGCCTATCCAAACACTTACTTGAAGTTAAAACTTTACTTCAGACCCACAATATAGATATACTCCTCATATCTGAGACCCACTTAACTGACAAAAGCTACTTTGAAGTACCCAACTACAAGTTTTACCACACAAAACACCCCAGTAACAACGCTCATGGAGGCTCAGGTATCTTGATACGGAAAAGTATTAAACATTACAGCACGAATTCATTCCGTACAAATGCTATACAAGCCACAAATATTGTCATTGAAGACCCGAGCGGCCAGCTTACACTCTCTGCTATCTATAGCCCGCCGAGGCACTCTATCAGCACTGCAGAATATGAAAATTTCTTCAAAACTCTTGGAAATCGATTTCTAGCTGGGGGCGATTACAATGCCAAACACACGTTCTGGGGCTCTCGTCTCATTACCCCTAAAGGAAGACAACTATATAATGCTATTAGCAATCTCAGTTTAACTCCATTCTCTACTGGAACTCCCACTTATTGGCCAACAGATAAAAATAAAATACCCGACTTAATCGATTTCTGCGTGGTGAAAGGCGTGAATTCTTCAGATATAAATTGCAAATCGTGCTTTGAATTGTATTCCGACCACTCTCCAATCCTGGTAACAATTGATAAAAATTTTACACCGGCAGCGGAACAATGCAGCCTTTACAATCGGAAGACTGATTGGGAATACTTCCGACACATCATCACGTCTAATCTTGACTTCAAATTAGCCCTGAAATCTGCTGAAGATATAGAGGCAGCAGTCGAACATTTTAACAGCTGCATCCAACAAGCTGCATGGAAATCAACTCCCACCCTCATCAGACAAAAAAGGACAAGCGTTACCCACAACATACAAGCTAAGCTCAAAGAAAAACGACTCGCAAGGAAAAAATGGCAACAAACCCGTCACCCCGACGACAAGAAAAGATTGAATGCTCTCACCAAAGAACTCAAAAACATCCTCAAAATTGAACACAACAGACAAGTTCAACAATATCTCAGTAATATTGATGCAACAGCTGCAACTGATTACTCCCTTTGGAAAGCTGCTAGTAAGCTAAAAAGGCCGATTTTCTACAATTCTCCAATACGAATGGAAAATAACGAATGGGCGAAAAGTGACGCAGAGAAAGCAAATACTTTTGCACGCCACCTAAAATCAGTATTCACCCCACATGATATTGAACCCCCACTAAGCACAACAACAGAAGTGAAAAATACTCTGAGTCATCCCTATCAAATGGACCTCCCCATAAAACGATTCGCAATATCGGAGGTAAAAACCGTAATAGCGATGCTCAACCCAAAGAAAGCTCCTGGGTACGATATTATTAATGGCAATGTACTAAAACACTTACCTTACGAAGGCATAAAATTTCTCACCCAACTTTTTAATGCAGTACTAATAACTGCATTCATACCCCCTCAATGGAAAGTCGCTCAGATGAAAATGATTCTGAAACCAGGAAAGCCCCCTGATACGGCAGCGTCTTACAGACCCATTAGTCTGCTGCCCATTGTCTCAAAAGTCTTGGAAGTTCTCTTCCTTAAAAGACTCCTACCCAAAATAGAAGAGCGTAACATTATACCTAATCACCAATTTGGCTTCAGAAGAGGACACGGAACAATTGAACAAGTACATAGACTTACCGAGAAAATCTACT
Organism: Urophora cardui; assembly: GCA_960531455.1. Taxonomy (NCBI): domain Eukaryota; kingdom Metazoa; phylum Arthropoda; class Insecta; order Diptera; family Tephritidae; genus Urophora; species Urophora cardui. The sequence goes on along the minus strand of OY482674.1, from coordinate 23,009,376 downwards.
CTGCCTTTGAGCAAAAAAAATACTGTACAGCTGCCTTTCTAGATATATCCCAAGCTTTTGATCGCGTATGGCACGACGGCCTGCTCTATAAAATAAAAAATACTCTCCCTACAAGCTACTTTCTATTTATACAATCTTATCTAAAAAATCGTTACTTTTTCGTCAAAGAAGGAGCAGAGCAGTCTGAGCTTTACGAGAGCTTAGCAGGCGTCCCGCAAGGTAGTGTAATGGGCCCAATACTGTACCTACTTTACACATACGACCTCCCAATAGCAGAAGGAGTCACTATCGGCACTTTTGCCGATGACACTGCTGTACTGGCTTCAGACCTCAACCCTAACGTCGCCTCACTCAAGCTTCAAAGAAGTTTAAATAAAATTACCCATTGGCTGAAAGACTGGCGGATAAAGTCAAATGAATCAAAATCTGTTCAAGTGACGTTTACCACTAGACGCAACACTTGCCCACCCGTAAAACTCAATGGCATTGATATACCGCAAAGTGACGTAACAAAGTACCTGGGTATGCATCTCGACAGAAAACTAACATGGAGAACCCACATATTCACCAAACGAAAAGCTCTTGGTATAAAACTGAGAAATCTTTATTGGCTCATGAATCGAAACTCCCAACTATCAATCGACAACAAACTCCTGCTCTACTCAGCTATCTTAAAACCCATCTGGACCTATGGCATACAGCTATGGGGAACCGCAGCAAACTCAAATATAGAGATTCTCCAAAGATTCCAATCGAAAACCATTAGAATGATTGTAAATGCGCCCTACTACGTCACGAACGACCAACTACATCGTGACCTAAAGATACCTACTATATCTCAAGAAATCAGAAAGTATGCTGCATCATACAAAATGAGAATATTAGCTCACCCCAACCCACTCGTTCTAGCCCTGACGGCAAGACCAACCAATTTCGTACGCCTCAAAAGAAAATCATTTACAGATCTTTGCTGATGCACTATAATAAATGGATGCGCTACTGAGAGCAATCCATACATGCCCACCATGTTTATTAAGTCATTATTAATTACTAATTACTTTTAACGAACCACAAAATTGTTGGATGTATTTTATTTATACAGTTGGCAAAATATATTGGATGCTAAAAAAAAAAAAAAAAAAAAAAAAAAAATTTATGCATACCAAAGTTTTAAATAAAGTATTTCTTTATATTTATAAACAAACTACATACGTTAAGACTAGCAAAAGCACTTTCGTGAAAAACTTAGATTTTTTCAACATACTTTTTATACCACAAATTAAGTTCAAAAATAATGTGTGTTACACATGTCTGCTACACATTATTTTTGTTCCTTAAGTTCTGGTATAAAAAGTATAGCTGAAAATCGCTAAGTTTTTCACGAAAGTGCTTTTTCAAGTTACCAAAGTTTCTTGGTAAGATATTACCTAAATTATGGCAGTTAAAATAACTAGGATACTTGTTCATTCAGCCAAAGGCACTATTTTGAATATTACGCAAATTACTGAGAATAAGCTGACGAAGTATTTTGGTTAAAAATTTGCCTAAGCCAACTTAGGAAAATTAAACAAGACTTTGTCAAAATTACCCAAGTAGAAACTTTGCCAAGCTTTTACAAAGTTACTTTCGTTAAAATGACGAAAAAACTTAATAAGTAAATTATTCCTAAGTTTTAAGTTGGATTATGTGCGATTTTAAGGTGATTTTACAATAGTTTTTCTCTGTGTGTGTTGTTGATTTAACTACGGGTATTTTTTCAGAGTATATATTATCATGTGATAAAATCTTACTATGAATAGTAAATAAGTTTAGAAAATGCAAACAGATAAAATTCAGCTCGTTCAAACATCTTTTTGTGTGCATATGTATGTATGTATGTATGTACTTACATATATCTACATATGTATAATTTGTTTTCATTGGTATTTTATTGTCGCATCTAAATCAAAATTCTTATCAACATTGAATTTTTTTTCGAGATCATTATTTAGAGTAAAAGTTATTTTGCAAACTTTTTTGCCAAACATTTTATTTTGATTTATAGTGTGTTAATTTCGTCATCTTAAGATATGTATTTATGATTTTCTTGTACCTACATACGTGCATAAATATGTACATAATATGTAAATATGTATATACTATTAATTTTTTTTTTTAATTTATTGGTAATACATATGTACCTACATGAGTAAACTGTATTTACTTACTGCAGTATTTTTTTGCTTACTGAAAGAAATAACTCCGCGGATGTTTTCGGCCTTACCAAAGACTTTGTACCTTTTTTCTGTACCATTATATAGATATGACATCCATAGTTTATGGATCAGACAGGATTATAAATATATATGGATGTGTCATCAATATAGTTTTCTCCGTGTTGAGAAGTTTTATTATTTTCGAACTCTGCTTTTAAGATTTACATATCGACGCCTGAGTGAAAGATCACCCTATTTCAAAAGTTGTTTCAAAAACGCCCTATTTTAGAATTTTCTTCAATAACTCCCTATTTCAGAACTTGCTTCAATAACGTCCTATTTCAGCAATGAATTCAAAAACGCCCTATTTCAGAGAAAATTTCACATATATTTCTCTAAAATATGGCGTTTTTGGAACAATCTTTTACTCAGGCGTCGATATGTAGTAAATGCATTTTTTAGTGCTTCCAAAATAGTTCACCACCATCGTAACAGTTTCGTAAAAGTCTTAGTCAAGCTGGGATAAAAGTTAACCTTCATATCACCGATACTATTGTAAAATCGCCGATCGAATATTTAAAAACAGTCAAATTAGCCTGAAACAAAAAATGTTGATTTTTCAGTCGCGGTTTTACGATTTCGATGCATTAGCTTCTGGAACTATGGCCGAAAAACCTGAAATTGCTGTAGAAACATTTCCCCCTTATCTAGCTCCACCAAATGTAGTACGCAGATTTTTTTCTACGAAAATATTTGATTGAGAAAAAGGGGGTTCTATGCCCCATTTATCTAGTGACCAGCCTATAAAGGGGATTTGTGTCCGCCGAAAACGTGGGATAATCCAGTCTTTTATAACAGATCTGTTTTAACTGATTTTATCCTCTAATTGTAATACATAAACAAAGAAGAATTTAAAGTGCGAATAATCTAATGAAAACGCTACTTCAACGGTTGACATCGGCAAAAGTGGTACATATTCCACAAAACACAATAAAATCATTCCAAATATCACCAAAAAGGTTACACACACCTATTTAAAATACATCTGGTATAGGAATCCATATTAACGAAGTTTTCTAAAAGAAAATTTTACTTGAAAATAACAGTCGGACCACTATAACGTATAGCTGCCATACAACCGATTGTTCAGATATGGACATTTTGGGCTATAACTTCTCCATTTAAACAGTTAAGAGCATGGAATTTTGAAGTATTTTTACTAATATGGACCTAAATAATGACACAGAAATTTGTCAAGATCGGACCACTATAACATATAGCTGCCATACAACTGATTGTTCAGATATGGACATAACTTCTCCATTTAAACAGATAAGGACTTGAAAATTTGCTATGTTGGTACGCATATGAATCTAAAGGATGTTACCATGAACTGCCGAGGTCAAAATATGTGTAAATTAAACCAAGGATGGGCATTTTTCAACTACCACTCATTTTCAACTACCACTCAAATTGAGTGGTAATTAAATCTGATTTTAACTACCACTCAATTTGAGTGGTAGTTAAATCTCGAATTTGAATTTTGAATCAATTACCACTCAAATTTGGTGCTCGAAACCTATTTAGGCAGTGGAATCATTGAGAAGTTAATCAACACATCAGCTTGTGGTGAAATGTATGTACATACATATGGATGTGAGTATATGTGAGTTGTTAGTTTTGAAATTGGCATAAGTGAACTAGATTTGAACTAGAAATTGAAATATGGGTGAACTAGAAAGTGAACTAGAACTTTAACTAGAACGAACTAGTAGATGAACTTGAATATCTACAACTACTATTGTAATGCACATGTCCTTCCCTTGAATTTTGTATACTTAATGTACATACATATGTATAAGTTATACGCATACATATACATATGTATGTATGCAAGTTTTTCCATAAGCTTTTTTGGGGTTTGACTGACTTCTGTGCACTTTTGCTACCAACACTAAAGTTGAGTGGTAGTTATATTCAAGATTTAACTACCAATCAAATTGAGTGGTAGTTAAAATCAGATATTTAACTACCACTCAGGGTTGAGTGGTAGTTGCAGGCTGAGTGCACTCAAAATTAGTTGAATCATGCCCAACCCTGAATTAAACAAACAGACCTATTCATGAAAGGTATGAAGTCTTCGGTACGGCTGAAGACAGCCGCGATCTTACTTTTTTAATTTGTTCGCACCAATATATTTGTAATTTAGTATTTATTTATTTCACGATTTAAATCCCCAAAGTTGAAAACTTTACTTTTTACCGCCTAAAGTGAAAATTCTGTCATAACTCGACGAATACCCTCTTATGGAGCGAGATGTTTGCTCATTAGGCTCAAATCTCTTGAATCTAGAATGACATTGATCTCGGCAAATTTTGTTTTTGATTTAATAAGAGGCGCTATTGATTCTCCGTTCTTGTTAGAACGCATTTATTTTAATATCCCACAAAGGAGTTTAAGGAATCATGATGTTTTTTTCTTGGAGCTAGTTAAAACTAATTATGCCATGAATGCTCCGATATGTAGAGCACTAAAAGAATTTAATTGTCTATCAAATTCTTCATACGTGGATTTAGCTTCCACAAAATATAAATTTAATTCTAACATTAATGATTTACTAACCTAGTTATACATTCTTAATTTGCCCATATTCTGTATGAAATTTATAATTTCTAGAAAAATTTTACAAATACAAATACAAATACAAATACAAATACAAATACATATCACCGTTTAAACTTCAGAATCGCCGAAGTGAGACTTTCATAACAGCCAAAAGTTGAAATTGAATTCCTTATGTACAATTCTACGACTTCAGAGCTGCAAAGGGCATTAGAAGGAAATATCGAGCTTCCCGACCTTACCAAATACCAAACTTATGGTAGGTATGTATCGATAAGGCTGGGTGCCAGGAGTTAAAGTTTGGCAAATCTCAATTTTGGCATAGGCGGTTATGAAACTTGCACTGAGGCAGTTATGAAGTTTAAACGACGATATGTTTGTTTTCCAAGCAGAATGAAATATTCTCATTATATCAGTATTTTAACCGCTGTTTAAGCAAATGATTCACTCGCACTTTACTTATTTTAAACTAGGTTGCGCGTCAAACTGTGTTTCTGAACAAAGCCATATACCTAAGTACATATGTACATATGTATATGCAGTCGAGTATGACAAAACTAAAAGTATTTGAATGCCTCCATTAATCTGAGTATAAAACATAACCGACCCCTTACTCGTATAAAAATTACCAAGTTTAAATTTGTGTTTTGTTATCCTTGCCACAATGAACACCATAGCTCAACCTCCGTTTGCAACCGGTTTAGTCCGTAAAATCCCGACGGTATATCCCACCGGAAAGGTGTTCATTTCATGGATAATTTAAAAACCAAAAATCAAAGTACCTTAAAAACAAAATTAACAGAATGGCAGATTTATGAGATCATTGGGATCAATATCATACAAGGATAAAGTATAACGAGTTACGCCTACATACTTATGTACATATGTACATTTATTGTCTCCAAACTTTGGGTAGCGAAAAATGGAAGCCAAGGCTACTCAATATATTTTTTCGCGCAATTTATCAACTTTTAGAGTTAGATATTATTATTTATTTTAAATATGCTTAAAATAATTTTATCTAACAACTGACATTTTTAAAGAGCGTATAACTGTAAAAAGCTTCTAACTAGGTCAGATCGTTTGAAATAGTCCATTATTGAACTTTTTCTTGTATTTAATATTAAACATTTTATTTTTTATGTCCGATTTATATAAAACTTAACAATAATAATGGTCTTCTATTTTTCTCATTTAATTCTCAGGCAAAACTCGTACCAAGGATAAATACAGGGTTGTATATACCGATTTTCAGCGATTAGAACTTGAAAAGGAATATTGCACATCTCGCTATATAACAATACGCCGTAAAACTGAATTGGCGCAAGTGCTTTCACTGTCCGAGAGACAAGTGAAAATTTGGTTTCAAAATCGTAGAGCCAAGGAGAGAAAACAAAACAAGAAGAATTCCGAACCCTCGTCATTACCGAGCGGCGTTGTTTCCCATTGCGATCATGCAAATTCGATAGCCACAAAGCCTAAAATAGAGCCAGGTCTACATCTGCAGCACACGTTACATTCGATGACGACAATCAGTATGCCTACAATGAGCTTACATCACATGAGTCATCATCATCATCATCCATTTGCAGTGGCGCCGCCTCCCCCAACGCATCAACTGCACACACATTCGCATTCGCACGCGCAACACGCTCAGGTTTCTACGGCTGTAGCGACCGTTAGTTCGATGGCGCTGTGACAACAATATTACGATTATATTTTAAATTAGAATGTACTTAAATGTGTATATATGTATAAGATTTATAATTATATATAAACAAAAAAAAAGTTGCAATAAGTTTAAACAAAAAATTATTGCTTATACGTTGTAATTTTATTTCGCAAACTTTTTTTGTTTGATCGTTGACTTTTTAAGAGCACTCGCTTGCAGCTCACAAGTAGTAAAGCAATATATGGAAGTATGTATATACATACATACGTGTGAAACACATACCCAAAGATCAGTGGCGAGCTATGATCTGCCATTGACTGATTTATGCCTTTCTAAGCTACTACTTGAGGCAAATTCGTAGGCGAAATTTGAAATCTTCGTAATTATGTAAATTCAACGCGTGTCCCGCTGAGGGTAATCGTATTTATGTATGTAAGATTAAAATATTCCAAACATCATTCTTGCATGGAAACTTGTCTTTTAGATGTTTCTATTTGTAGGTATGTGCATATGGCCGATTTTCTGGGAAAGTAAACCAAGTAGTTTTTTTTTTTGTCAAATATTGTAAGCACTGGGGTCTTGCGGGGTTCATGACATTTTATAGTAGCTGTTGAAAACAGTGGCATTCAATTTTAGTCGTTTTAAATTAAACTTTTCGCTCTTTTTATAAAACGTTGTGATTAAAAAAAATATGGTCGGAAGTAGTTCAGTAACAAAAAGTTAAATATAACATGTTTGTTGCGACTAAATTTAGCCGTCCAAGTTTTATCTATTAGAAAATTAGTTATAATATCATAACACGTAAAGTTTTTAAAAAAGTTATGTTCCAACTAGGAGTTATGTGAAAAGTAAATGTGCCGCAAAAATCTTATGTAACGTTAGCAGTGCAAAACCAAAAAAGTTTTTTTAAGACATGTTAAAATACGTTTTAATTTAATTTGTTTATATATTTTCTTAATACTATACGTATATCTCACGTTCCAATTAAAAAAAGTTAAACTTCCAAAGATTTGAAGACATTGTTAGCTTAAATAATATGTAACGTTAGCAGAGTTTTTTTTTATCTATATAATACATATAATAAAATTGTAACAGGTCGATGTCTGTACATTGAAGATATTCAAGAAAAACTGATAGGAGAGATCGTTATTGGACCAGCGGAACCCAAATCTACAATTTTTAGAAGTCTATCTGTCTGTCTGTCTGTCCGTCTGTATGATTGTGCGCGCATCACGCTAAAACTACTGAATAGAATTGCATGAAACTTTCACCATTCTATCACTTAACGCCTAACTTAAAATTCAGGACAACTTTCATTTGGATATCTCATCCAGTTCCCGAGTTATTGACCACAATGTGGGAAAAATGTGACCAAAATGTGTTTTTTTACCATAACGCCCGCGTCACACAAAAACGACTGCATAGAAATGAATGAAACTTTCAATAATTATTTTCTGGATGAAAAAATGGGAGCTATTGGAAAAGGGGCGTGGCACAACCCATACAAACTTAATCTTTCATGCTGAATATCTCTGGAAGTGTTTTCCGTAGGATATCAAAACTTGGAGAGATAGGGATAGGGAGATATCTCCGAAACCAATCGAGATATTCAGCCTTATCGTGAACTTCATGTGAACAAAATGTTCCCAAAAATTACAAAGCAAAACAAAAACAAAATGTGAAAAATTGTTATTGTTTTGCTTTATATTTTTCGAGGGAAATTTTTCACATGAAGTTCATGATATTGCTGATTAAATTTAATAGAATTACTTATTGCAGCATTCATCAGCACCTTTTATTTGATACCCATATTGTACTAACAAATTTTGGATCACCCTTGGTCCACATATTGGTCGATAACTCCAAAACTAGTTAAGCTATAGAAATAAGGGATATCTTAAATCTTAAAGTAGACATCTATAATTATAATAATAATACAATGGCGATATTATAACTCTGACTAGTTTCATTCAATTCCATCATTCCAATTTTTAGTGACCCGCGCACAAACATAAGGACAGACAGACAGTCAGACCGACAGAAATTTTAAAAACAGTTAATATGGATTCTTCTGGCTCCTTTTTTTATTTTCTGTATATCTGCAATGTACAGACATCAACGGTTACAATTTTATTATATGTAGAGATACTCAGTTTTCGCACGTGTAACGTTAGCAGTGCTTTGTGTAACGTAGGCAGTGCCTTATTTTATGTTAAATTACGTTAAAAAATCCTAAAGATTTTGGTAAAGTGGTATGCCATAACCTTGTGACATCCTTGCTATATATAATAATATAATGGCGCTATTATAACTCTGACGAGTTTTATGGCCGAGCTTCTCTCCCAATTTAAGGTGTGCTCCTTTTGTTTTTTCCTACTAATTGGGTGGACCTACAGTTTTATGCCGGCTCCGAACGGCGAATGCATTTTTTGTGAGAAGCTTTTTCATGGCAGAAATACACTCGGAGGGTATGCCGCCCACTGCCGAGAGGTGACCGCTGCTCTTAAAAAACCCAATAATTGGATTTTTACTAATTAGAAAATTGTTTTGGTGTTTTGCTCGGAACGTGGTTTGAACCCGAGACCTCTGGCATAGCAGGCACCACAGCGGCCATAAATAACATGAATTAAAATTGGGATGATTATCTCAGCAAGTTCGCAGAAATTAAACCAAACATAATCTGTATCTTGATCTCACTTCCAAATGATGTAACGTTAGCAGTGCATTTCACGCGCTTATAACTTTTACGGTATGGTAGCCATCAGACTAATTTTACTCTTAAAATTAATGTATAGGTCTACCTGATAGCATAAGTAACAGAACCTTGGACGTTTCTAACATTTTTGTTATTATTTCGTATAAACTAAATAAAAACTCCATGCGAATGTAACGTTAGCAGTCAGAAAATTGACCATATGAAGGTACATATCGACAGCCCCACTGCAAAACCCTGTAAGTCACTATTTATCCAAAAATAAGATTCTGAGCCTTTCCCATAGATCGTGGATTTTCGCACATTAAAATACAGCCAAAATCGGGTTACAACTTCGCGTTTCTTTTCAGTGGTTAGTTGGGCATTAAAATGGATTGAAAAAAGTCCGGTTCATATGATAAAATTATCATAGTTTTTCTCTCTCCTGAAAACTTCTTGGTTTTGAACATACAGAGTTTCGCAGTGTTGCTGTCGATATGTATATCTCGGGTAGCGCAACCGTGTGCTCTACACTTAAAGCGTTTTTTAATTCTTTTTTTATGCTTACTATTTAATTGAAGAAGCAAAATTGGATGAATCGACGAATTGCAGATTAGTAAATAAAAATGAGATAGGAATTGAATAAATAAATGCGGAATACCGATTTGTCTGCTCTGTGAAATCTGTCTTAAGTTTTTTTCTATTGGAATGATTTCTCTAAGCATTGAAACTTCGTTCTACACCATTTCCAGATGGATTTTAGAAAGCGTCAACTGGATTTTAGAAAGGGTAAATTGGATTTTAGAATAGCCAACGGGATTTTAGAAAGGGAAATTGGACTTTAGAAACTGTAAATTGGATTTTCGACAATTTATATAATTACGTATATGTGCATTATACTTTCATACGCAATAAAGAATTTCTATTCGAAAAATTCTGTGTAAAATTTATTTTACACGCACATTCTGAAATCCAATTCATGCTTTCGAAAATCCAATTTACGTTTTCTTAAATACTTTTAACGCTTTCTAAAATCCAATTGACATTTATAAAATCTAATTCTCCTTTTCTAAAATCCAATTGTCGTTTCTAAAATCCAGTTAACGCTTTCTAAAATCCATCTGGAAATGGTGTAGAAAATTTCCAATTTTCAATAATTTCATTCCGTTGGTAAACATTTATGTATCTAACTATTTTTATACATACATAACTGCCTTTTTAGTAAGATGATGAAATGAATAAAAATAAATCAATTTAACTTACATATGTATAAAAATGTTTATTTTCACGGTATCTTTAATATGTATATATACTATATATAACAATCTTTTTTTAACGGACTTTAAAAAATACAATTTTAGCATATAAAAATATTTCTTAATTAATTAGATATGTATGTATTAACTGTTATACAAACAACATTTCTGCACCTTTTAACTGTTAAAAATCCTGACAAATTTCGTTGTATTTTCTGCCGAAAAGCACAAAATTTGCTAAAAAGTTCTGAACAACTGTCGTTAACAACGCTTATATACACAAGTAAAAAAAAATTTTTTACGTCCTTAAACCTAATGTGTGTGTATATACCCTGCAGCGAAAGTCCAAACTAGTCAGCCAACCTACCAGTTAACTGACTAGATAAATTATGGAAGTTGCCCAACTAGATTCATAGGGGATAAATTGAGATTAGTTATGAAACAAGAAGTTTTTCCAAAAAAAGGGTTTTAAATTAAAAACGAATGTATCTGGGGTTTCTGGATGCAGTAAAAGTATGCAGTAAAAGTAAAGCAACTTCTTTATTGTTGTTGTAGTATTCGAACCCTGCGTAGTAGGCCCCTTGTAGATTTAGTTGGTTGCAAATTGTTAGATCATTAAATCAGGTGAATACCACAAATATAACATAGTTTGAAATGTTAATATAGCGCTGTATATTAGATACTACTTCAGCCATAGAAAAAGTACATGATATGTTTGTGTAAGGTCAGAAAATCATCAATATAAATGTCAAGCTTAGAATGGTCAACGTGTTACTTATTCACAATGTTAGTGTTAATTTACCTAAATATTTAATATGCAAGATACCAATCTAAAGTGCCTGAATTCTTTAATTTAAATATCATCAATATCAATAACTAAATAAATGTATTAGAAACTTTAATTTTGCAATTTTTATTTTCATTGGAGTAGCATGTAAAACTAGTCAGTCAACTGGTATAGTTCTGATATCTACACTGACTAGTCAGCAAATTGGTATGATGCTGGTGTGGATACTGACTAGTCAGTCAAGTGGTATGATGCTGGTGTGGATACTGACTAGTCAGTTAAGTGGTATGACTCTGGTGTGGATACTGACAATTGCCATTTCCTAGGTCATCACCGTGTTAAAAATACCAGTTGGTAATATGGAAAAAAGATAGATGGCTGACTAGTTGAGCTGTATGGCCAACTAGTTGTCAATTAGTTTATAACTAGTTGATTTCGCTGCAGGGTAATTGCATACATACATGCACACAATTTCGTTAGCGATGTCTATTCACCATATGATCGTTTGAAATCGTTTCACCCGTTACAAATGCTCCTGTGCCTACACGCGTCCTCGACCGACTTCGACTTAACTGCGCCCGCCGCTCTGCACCCGAAGGCCTTGCACGACGTTGCCTCTGATTGCGATTACCAAAGGCGCTACCCGTTTGCAGTGCCTCCAATAAACTGTCCATAACACCCTCCTGCGTTTGCGTAGAATCCATGTCAACCAGCGCCAATTTGAGTTTTTGTCTTTCCATTTGCTCGCGTAACGATTGTTCGCGTGCCTCTTGCAGCCGACGCTTCTTCTGTTCCTCTTCACGTTCGTGCATATTATCGGTGTGGGCTTGTATGAAGGCATCTTTGAAGGCTTTTAAATCGGTGAAAAACTCTTCCATTGAATATTTTTTCGTATCAAAGGTAAAGTATTCACCCAAATCTTTGTAGAGTTTTTCCATTTGAATTTGCATTTTACCTGTGAAAGTACATGCATATGTGCATAGAAATGAAGTATGTATATATGTACCAATAAAAGTTATAAAATTGTTCAGAAGCGAGATTATTAATATTAAATAAAGTTTTAGACCAAGTTGTCCTTAGGTCGAGGCTTGTTTTTTATGGGTTGGACCTATAGGCTTTGTGCCACTATTTTTTTTCGCAAAATCCAATAATTGGGTCTTTAATAACATAACTAATTAGAAAACTGTTTAATATTTAATCTTGTTCGTATGCTTGTTCTTGCTAGCGAAAAGAATTTGAAATATGACCGATCGAATAGGACTCTTTTTTTTCTTCCTATGCTTAAGTATTAGATTTAAGCAAAAATATCTCCAATTACTTACCCAACACCTCAATCTGTTGCCGGCATTCGTTTAAGAATTTTCCCATAACTTCATTTAATTTATCATCATCACATTGCGGTATTTTATTGTTTTGTAAATCCGTTTCCAAACTTTTAACAGCCGAAGTCATCTGACGCATAGCTCGCTGTATTGAATCCAGATTTACACGTGCAGCTTTGTCGACATGCGTCATATCATTATAAAAATCTAGCACATCCGGAAAATCAGCTTCCACTGTTTTCACCAAATAATGTAATAGCGTATGTTTATTATCAATATCTTTTGTACTAGACAATTTCGCCAAATATGACATTTCAAAACCAAATGCCGCCTCGCCCTTCGATCCTGAATTCATATAATTTCCCATCAATAAAATTAATTCCAAAATTTTCGCAAACTTTTTACTCGTGCGCACCTCTTCGCACGCCGCTGTACCGGCTACAATATCGGGTTTAATGTCTTGTATTAAATCGCTATAGGTCAATTTGAAATTGAGATTGTGTAGGCGTGGCAGTAAACGTTTTATTTCACCAATTGTTGCGGCAAATAGTTCAATTGGCGATAGAGGTTCACCTTTCGTTTTGATATCTTGTAACTTTTTCAATTGTTCGGGTGGAGGTAGATATTGAATTAGATTTTGTAATATATTAGAGGATAAAATATCGGTATCACAGCGTAGAATGCAAGTTTTAATTTGTTCATGGGATAAATGCTTTAATGAGCCGCCAAGTAATATTGATAAATTTTGTGCAGATTTGGAATCCAACACACGCAGACCTATACTTTTTTTGACCAACGTGCCGCCACCAGATTTGTCCACAGCATCTTTTTGCTGATCTTTTTTAATTGGTTTCGATGAGAATCGCTCAGCTAGTTCAGTAAGTAGTTGATCTGATGCTAAACGATCCTCTTGACAGCTCAGCCAAAACGCCTTCTCAGACATGGCATGCGGTCCAATGACTTTCCAATTGATACGTTTCATTGGATTTCCAACAACCCATTTTTTCTTTGGTTTTACACCTAATGGTAATGTGTTAGGTGGTTTAAATCCGGCTGCGCCGGGAACCATTGAACCGAAATTTGGTGGTGGTGGCGGTGGTGGTCCCATACCCGGTACGGGTGGAGGAGGTGGTGGTGGTGGTGGACCAGCACCCGTCTTTGCGGACAATGATGGTGGTGGTGGTGGTGGTGGAGGTGGGGGTGGAAAAGCACCGGTTGCTGATTTGGATGCGGCACCTGGCATTGGTGGAGGTGGTGGTATCTAAAAAAAGGGTACATAGTATATAAATAATGGCTCAAAATTAGGGTTTTTAGTTAAATTAACTTTAGCAGGGCTGGGAGTGATAAAAAAAAAACAGAATTTGTGAGTGCTTGTTATGTTTGTGAGCAGCCTGTCCTATGCGGCTTCTACACGGATCGATTTTTGGCGACTGGGAAATCGACTTAGAAATCGACTGGGCAAAAGTTGAACGCAAGTCTACTTTGAGCTAGTCGCTTTTTGTCAACTAAGCTATTTACACTGGTCGATTTTGGTTGAACGACAAAAATCGACTATAAAATCGACCCGTGTACAGGCCGCACTATCGAACCGTATGCGCCAAATATACAACGAAACTAACCTGTGACATATTTGCCTTGGCTTTAGTCGGATCCGAAACCATCAATTTCATTTGCTCCTCCAAATGTGCCACCTTAGCTTCAGCTTCCTGCTTGGCAATTTCCAACTCCTCAATTTTCTTCTCGTACTCCTCTGAACGCCTAGTCTCTTTGGCCTTTGCCTTTTCCACAATATCATCCAAAATTAATGACGTATCAATATTGAATGTACGATTTTCAAAGTTCGGATCGCAGTAGCCCTTGTGCAAAACAATTTGTTGTATGCATTCTTCAATCAATTGATAATATGCTGGGCGGAAATAGAAGTCATCTCTTATGTATAGTAAATGCTGAAGTATTGATAAGAAATATGGTTCCGAACTGGTATCGGTCACAAGATTTTTAAGTACTTCAAAACAGTCTGACATATCATCCATATTAAAGCTGACATTTTCAAATCGCTGCGTAAACTCTTCAAAATCATCTTCACGTATTTCGTTGAATATTTTGAAATGTTGCTTCAAATCATCATTATTACTTGCTGCGACAATATCTTTAAATTCATCGAATCTTTCATAAAGACCCATACGCATTATTTCACAGCGCAAATGTAGGCGAAAATTTAAATCGCTAGGAGTGTTTGTTAGTGTATTAATAAATATAAGACTATGACATGCTAACTCTCTTTTCGAATCGCTTTTTTCCTCTATAAATAGCGCATCGACTATCGGTTTGAAACGTTCACTCGCCTTATACTTGTTTGAGGCTGCTGTGGTTAATGCTCTTAGCACCTTATCATAGCCATTACGCTCCGGCACGATACAAAATGAAGCGAGCAATTTTACAGCTTCACACATTGTATTCGGTTTACGGGGATTCAGCGACTGTGCTAATAGTAATACAACGGTGTGCAATTCGGGGGTTAACACTAGATTTAAGCCCCATGTATTGTTCATTACTGCCTTTAAACATCGTATGCATTCATACTCGATTCTATCGTGACCACGTTCTTTTAAACAACGTCTCCATAGCTGAACAATTTCATTTATGCCATCTTCACCGAACTCTTTTATCCATGAAATAGGATTACTTGTAAGCGCTACACGCAAACTTTCAAGACATTGATAGATTTTGTTTTCGCTGTGCTCCTTATTGCGTAGATATTCAATGTAATCATATGTCTTTTCAAATCGGGAGCTTGAGCGATGATCATTTGAACTTTTTCCTGTAAATTGAAAAAATTGTAGTTATTAGATTCTGTATTAATAGGCATTATTGAACAGAGTATACGGGACTTTTAATGTTATAGGCTTAAATAAATAGAAGGGTAACCTTCTTGCTCAGGATTTTTAAATCAATTTGCAATAGAAGGCAATTCCAATTTTAAACGAAAATACACACAACTGTAACGTTTTAGCTGTTATTTCAAGAAAACAGTTTAAATTACCTCTTAAATGCATGAATATCATTTTACGCTTTTCTGCTAGCGTTTTTGAGAGCAGCGGCCCGCGTTTATCTTTTGGAATATTCATATCTTCGAGAATCTCTAAGAATTTAGCATTTATTTCAGCATCGTTTAGCGTTCGAATCTCATTTTCCAGCTCTTGCGGATCAGCCGACGCTTCATTGTGGTCTGTCGTATTTGATTTGGCTGGCGCAGACGCATTACTTGAACTGCCTTTCACTTTTTGCCGACCACTGGTAAACCATCCATCGAACCATCCATCCGAGTTGCCGGCTTTTAATTTATCGTGTTTCGACATATTTGCTCTATACTGCAAAGAGAAACACAGAAATTGTTGATTTGTAAGTAATTTAACAGGTACAAACATATATATGTACATATGTACATATATACGTAAATTTCAATATTCTTGTTTAATTCTATACTTGTTTCTGTGATGACATCATAACTAAAAATTACGCTTACTAATTCTATTCCCATTTACATAAAAAGAAATACATATTAAGGTTATATGCTATGTATGTATGTAAATAAAAGTGAGGTTAGAGTTACTATTAAAAAACTAAAATAAAAACATAAACAATCTTTGTTGTGACATATGTCACACTAAATGAGGATTACCACTAAGTGCGCAATCACTGTACTTAGTTCATGCAAGTGACGTGAAAGGGCAACAAGGGTTAAATCGCCCATTTGAAACACATCACTATTGCATTCGCAATCACTTTATTTTCACACATAGCATAATTATTATATTTCAGAATAAATGCCAACTATAAACATTTTAATTTAGCAAATGATGCGTAATTAACTTTAACTTTTCCAAAAATAGCCACATAAAACGCACGTCACCCGAATATGCGCCATAACCATATTGCTTAGGTCATCCGTTTTCACGACAGCTATCAAATACCTGTTGATTTCAAGAAACTTTCCATTTTACAGATTATTAACAACTTACCTGCAAGTTACAGATTAAAGTTTAGTAGTATTTTGAAGTGTTTAAGGATATTCTATAATATTTATTAATAAATTGACGAAATTTGCACAACAAACTATTAATTACATTCGATGTAAATAAAGCCAAATATAGTGATGGGAATTATTCGACGGTTTATCGTAGTGATGGGCGAGTCTGAGATGTTTTATTCGATTCTCTCGATTGTTGAAACATCTCGAATGCTCTCGATGGTTTTCATTCGTATTCGAGTCAAGTCGTAAATGGCCGTCAGTCGAAACAATCGCTAAAACATCTCGGACTCGCCAACGATTCCTCTCGTTTTCAAAGCAACCCTACAACATCTCGGACTCGCTGCAAAAAATACATAATAATTGTTGTTGCCGCTTGAATATTAAAATTGCTTTACAAAACATACAGAGTGGTACAAATCTATTGCCGTTGTTGCTACTCGTAAAATTCATTTGTTTCATAAGCGTCTCACTTCAGAAAATTTATTAATGTTTAAATAATTAATTATTATTATTATGCACGACACTGTTTTCAATTTGGTTAATTTATTTATGTATTTGCCTCACTTCCATTAAAAATCCTACTTTCTTTATCAACAAACCTCATTCAGTTTATTTTATCAACTAAAACATATCATCAAAACAACAGCCGGCCCGCCGACTCGGAACAATCGCAAAAACATCTCGCTTGTGTAGTCGAGATGTCATCGAAACAACCTACGACTCGCCGACTCGGAACAATCGCAAAACATCTCGATTGTGTAGTCGAGGAGCGAGTCAACTTTTGACTCGATTGTGATTTTGCAACGATGGCGATTCTCTCGATTGTCTAAACATCTCGGACTCGCCCATCACTAGTTTATCGTTGTTATCGGTTTTTCGGAGTCATATGACTTAAACCGGTTCCGTAAGACAATTACCCTAAGGCTGTGTACACACTGCCCGTGTTGTGGCGGCTTGGCATATATGTAGTACATACATGTTCTGGTTGCTTTAGGATAAACTGTTAAAAATTCAACAATGAATAAAAGCTCCGCTTTTATATGTAATGCTTAAGCATTTTTGAAGATTTGTCCATTATGTATGTATATGGTAAGCTAAAGAAACCGTAGCACCTTTGACATATATATGTCTGTATGTATGTACAAATAAATATAATAAAAATGCTTCCGAATTGAGAATTAACAATTTTACACAATTTTTATTCAATAAATATACATATATACACAAACAACTTTCTAAACATACATCCATGCAATGAGTATTTAATGATGTACACATGAATCATAATAATTTAAATAAATTTTTAATTAGTTTTGTTAAGGAAATGAAGAACATAATGTAGGACCAAGTCGTAACAATATTTGTATTCCGTCATATTTTCAACAAGATGTGGACGATGACGCCGAACCGTTTTGACTGCTTGAAATACATCTACCTCCCCATGTTGAATGACTTGCTCTATGCATGCATTGGCTGCACAGTACACACCAGAGCGGCTTCTACCATCAGGCGACACAACACAAACCGGACCGTAATCAGTTCTCTGCCTACAAATTTCAACCATATTCATGAGATAAACCAACGAATTGGTAGAAGTTGGTACTTTATGACCCATGGGCCAACAAGTTAGTTGAAATAGGTTGACTGTTTTTGTTGGTGCTTTCACACCTGCCATCATTTCTGTTAGAGATACAATTTTCTTATTAATCTTAAACTCCCATTGCTTAATGTTGGCATAACTCTTTGCAGACACGCCGTGTACGGAAAATACCGGTCCGTATTTTTCCATTGCTTTTGGTTTGTGCGGCCAGAATGAAGGAAAATTTTGAGAATTTATTGGAGGTTGACAAAGTACTACAACAACGGAGCATTCCGTATCGTAAACAAGTGACCAAAATTCTCCTAATGTGTGTTTTAATGGCCACTCCGTGACTATGTATTCCCGAGGCTTTGTGTAACCATCCACAAAAACGGCGTTAATGTAATCTGTAAAGGCATTGCCTTGAAATGAAGAGAGATAAGGCCGAAAATTATCAGGAGGAACACACAATACATCTCGATTTTTATCACGATTATCGGCTCGATGGCCTCCAGCACAGTCGCCTATAGTAAAACGCGGTGTTTGCTTACAAATTTGATTATATTCCATTTGATATTCATTCATCTTTGTTATGGGATTTCGACGAGCTTTGACTTTCAAACGGTCAGAAAGTTCGGACACAGGAAACCATGTTTTACCACATATTATATGTTCCTCTAGAGTATCATATATAAATTTGTATTGATCGACATTTTCCACAAGACCTTTTCTCGATTGACGCAGTTTCCTCAAATAGCCATAAACATTAAAACTCTCTTCCTCTTCAGCCAGTTCGAGATTAGCATCAATGGACAGATAAACACCAGATCTTCCACCTCCATCACTGCAGTGAACTAACATTGGACCTTTAATGTCGTCGCCCTTTATTATATTACCAACAACCAAACGTACACGACGACGAAACTCTAGAAGTGCATTAGAAAATGGGCAGGAGTGTGAATACCATTCAGTATAATGGAACTGTAGTATTAAGCGTTCATCTGTGACTACATTTTGTTCATTCATTTTGTATAAATGAAAGGTTCTTATGTGAAAATTGGCAAGTTGCTCTTCTCGCAGTATATTTATATGAATATCGCCATATGTTTCATGTATCTCCATATTCGGAGGCCAATATTGTACGCACATAACTTTTGCAAAATCAAAAGTTTTTGTGAGCATAATGATTGCACTAATGTTCTCCTGCCAAACCATTTGCCAAAATGAATTAACAGTTTCCTCCACAGGACCTTGTGATACAATGTAAGCGTTTGGTTTAAGCAGACTATCTACATAGGAAGCATTTATATAGTCTGAATCCGGGATATCTGAGGTTTTTTTCAGAACCACGCGGTTATAATCATAGGGAATGCACTTCGGATTTTGGTTTTTCTCATGATTATTTTTTCGCAATGCGTGTCTGCATACATTTGTTGTTTCAACTTTGGCAGCGTTCTGGAATTCCAGTTTATAAATAACTGGATATTTTCGACGTAGTTCACATAATTTTAGAAAATGTGTTTTACTTATAGGAACTTGAGGTAGGGCTTTTGATAAGGAGCTATTTTCTTTTCTGGCCTCCAGTCTTATTTTCTCGAATGAAAGCAGGCCACTATTTAACATACTGAGTTTAATTGCGTTCGGTATTGACACAACTCTCCCTTTTGGACTGTCCATATCACCACCACGCAACGCTGACTTAGATCGACGCTTCTGAGCTTTGCTCTTGTCGCCATTTGATTTTTCATTCGAACTCGACATCTTTTATTTATTTACATCTGTGTTTATTTCCTAAATTCCAATTCTCCATCGTAAAACATATGTAGTTAGTTATTAGATATACTAAAAAGCTATCGATGCTTAGATACATATACGATATTAATCGAATCCACAAACCGTAATGCCGGAATCGCAATTAGGCGTTAGGGCAGCCGGGCGTTGATCGTCAATCAAGTGGATAAATATTAACTGCCACTAATACATATTGCTAAATTTTTCGGTGTTTTTAATAACTTTTCATCGAAAGAAAATAATTTCTAGCATTTTTAGTTTCAAACGCCCGACTTTGTAGAGAAATGTTCTACTTCAGCGTTAAACAGTGTTGCAATTAACATACATCAGTTGCTTGATGTCTCGTTGCGATATGCTCTATTTATATCAGCTGGCAAAATTACCAAATGGGACAAAAGTACCAAATGGGGCAAACACTCTTCGAAAAACTAAAAACAGCTGACTTTACATTATCGAAGCTGCACTGAATTGCAGAATAGCCCTGTATATTGTTAAATAATAAAGGTTGTATTTTAGGAACATCTAATTATGCTGTACGTTTGTATTGGTTCAATTAGGTTTATTTCAAACCTATTTAAATAACAAAGAATAACATGAACAATTGTATTTTAAATGCCATGATGTACCTATTTAGTCAACTTGATTTTAATGGTCCAAAAATGGAAGCTCCATCCAAAATGTTAAAGCGAAAGTACATAACTTGCGTTCGCCGTTAAATGCGTAACACCGTAGCTGTCAAAAAATATTGAACATGTGCATTCACAACGACAGCTGTTACAGATGAGGGCGTTACGAATGCGTTAGCGTATTCACCGTCGAACTCGCTACTTTTTTCTTGCATTTTTGCGTTGCGAACGCTCTTCACTTTAAATTTACAACGAAGAGTGCAAAAACCCAAGCTGCACAGGCATAAACAAAATTATGGAAAAAAATATAATGGAAAATCATTAATACATATCAATTTATATTTCTTAAAAATCAAAATCAAAGATACTCCGGTATTGCTGAACGGCTGTTTATCAGGGCCGTAGCTAGACTTAAATTTAAGGTAGGGCAGCGTTGGTTTAAGGTAGGGCGGAAGTCAGTCTTGGCACTACCACCATTGAGCGCTAGGACAGTTTTGGCAATTTACATGCATGTGAATAGAAATATAATTAAAATTTTTAATTTTAATTTAATTTCCTTCGATTATTCCATACCATATTGGTATGTGGGTCGCCTGTAGGTATGCACGCAAGTCAAGGTGAGAAAAAAACTCTCGAAAATGATTAAACGATAACCATAGAAAATTTAGACACCTCATTTTTCCAACGAGTAAAATGTTTTAGATTAGCACACAGCCTTAGAAATCATTTCCGCGATTTTGGTGTTGCTCGCTCACAGTGAGATTAGTTTTTGTCAGAAAACTGCCGGAATGAACCATTCCGTTAACCAAACTACAAAAATTTTATGGTCTTATTTAATTATATCTGTGATGCAGGGTGGATTCTCCATATCATACATTGCAACCGCAATAATTTTTTATCTCAAACAAACAAAAATTTAATTATAATAACACTGTAGAGAGGTCAAAATATCACAGCGAAACGCCGAGACACCCCCACTTAATTTTTGGCTGTAGAATACGATGGCGTTTTCAGAAAGTCAAAGTTAGCTCTCGTTTTCGAGAAATTTAGGAAAGAAGTTTCAGAGCTCCGAAGGTAATTTTTTTCCCGTTTATAAACTTTACTTAGGTTTTGAACCCTTTTCTCGAGTAAGGATTTTGACGGTTGTTCTTACTTAATTGGGGCATTCTAAATTCAATGGCATCATTAGTTTTTCCAAGCTGGAAATTCATCATATCATATTAAATGAATTAGATGATCTTTATATCGTCTTACAGAGAATTAAAAGAACTATTACACAGTTTTTAAATGAAGAAAATATATGCATATTTGAGGATTTTATACGCATTTGAATAATTTTTTTGTTAATTTTTCATAAAATTTTTCTCGAAATAATACCTAAAAGTATGCTTCAATTGTTTTCAGACAATAGTATTGTCATGTGCAAAGTTTGGGCAATTTAACTCATAAACTGACTGAGTTATTAACAAAAAAGTCCAAATTGATGGTAATTTTTAAATACCGTTATCTCATAAACCGGAGCCAGTTTTGAAAAACTAATAATGGCATTGAGTTTGGAATGCCCCAATTAAGTAAGAACAACCCTCAAAATCCTTACGCGGGAAAAGGGTTCAAAACCTAAGTAAAGTTTATAGACGGAAAAAAATTACCTTCAGAGCTCTGAAAGTTCTTTCCTAAATTTCTCGAAAACAAGAGCTAACTTTGACTTTCTGAAAACGCCATCGTATTCTACAGCCAAAAATTAAGTTTACGTGTTTCGGCGTTTCTCTGTGGTATTTGAAAAGTTAAAAATTTACCTACAGTGTAATTGATCTCACTTGTTGGCCTTTTTAAGGTAGGGCATTCTAATTTTAAGGTAGGGCATTGCCCCACAATGCCCCCCCCCCCTAGCTTCAGGCCTGCTGTTTATTGTTTACAATTTAAGTGCGTCATAACGCAAGGTATGTAACAGGAAATTATTCATCGTCGTCAACACATATACACAGCAACGCAAAAACGCAGCAATAAAATTTATGTAACTTATGCTTTAGATTTTTTTGAAGAATTCACAATAGACTTTGTTGTAATAATCGATTTGCCGATAAGATAGTTACATATCTATTTTTTCTAAGGCTTCACAATAAAGGACTGTGGATAAGTGGTAGCATTATAGAATTGGTGATTTGTTGAATTTTATGCGCAATTTTTCGAACAGCAGATAAGGTAAAAACTAGAAAAAAGTATTTACATAGTATTTGCTTTGTGCATATTGTTATATACTGGCAATATATGTACGATTGCCTAACCAAGGCTATTTCCAACACATTCCCAATGTTAGCCGGTTGGGCTACCATGATATTTGATATAATTTTTGAAGGTAGCTAATACATACTACTTAATCATAGTAAAAAAACGAGATGTTTCTGTGTGGCATAATGCGTAAATCTTTAAATTTACTTTATATATGTATTCTCTTTTGATTTGATCGATTTTGTCATTAAACATATGGGTACAGCATGTAATGGGTATACGTACTAAATGTACATTCTCACAGCAAGCATTTTAAATACAGCATGATTGCGAATTGACTTTTTTGTTAAAAGAACAGCAAATTTAAATAAATATATAATATTCTTGCATGGCTTTTGCATCTAAAAAACCATGACTAAGTAAAAAAGGAAATGCGTAAAAAGTCAATATGTCAAAACAGCCATCAGCCAATTTAATGCGAAAATACATTATAATGCAACAAAAACATTCTAAAATCGCAAATATAAACATAAATATGTGCATATACATATGCTATTGTTATAAATTAAATTGCATGCATGCAATTGCACTAATATAACATAAGACAAACTCTTCCATTCATAGAGTAATGACAAATTGTTATCTCTAAAATTTAGAGAATACTAGGCACACATAAATCAATTAAAACTATTGGTTGTCGTTTAGATTTCTTTGCCTATTTCATTGTTTTTATATAACTAACCACTCTAGCTCAAATCCGATTGGCATTGAGCTTATCATTAACATAATCACACATCTATCTACATTTTAAAATTTTAATTAACTTTCAGTGAAAAGGCCTCGCCATGAGTGTGATCAATAAATTTTTAAAAATGGAAAATGGGCTGCGTCACGATACGGTGGCAATATTGGACGCTGGAGCACAATATGGAAAGGTAATTAAATATATACATTATAGGTTTTATGCATAATGCCACAAATATTAACATATTTGCTCATTTCATATTTAGGTAATAGATCGTAGAGTTCGCGAACTGCTTGTCGAATCGGAAATTTTACCCTTAGACACGCCAGCTACTGTTCTACGCAATAAGGGCTACAAAGGCATTATAATATCAGGAGGACCAAACTCAGTTTATGCTGAGGATGCACCAAATTATGATCCGGATATTTTTAAAATTAAAATACCTGTACTAGGTATATGTTATGGCATGCAGCTGATAAATAAAGAATTTGGCGGCACTGTCACCAAAAAAGATGTACGCGAAGATGGACAAGATAATATTGAGATTGAGACTAGTTGCCCGTTGTTTAGGTAAGTAATTTTTTTCAATTCATTTTATTTATTCAATATTGGCATAAATTTTTGCTTTATGTTAACGTAATACGTACATATGTTTGTTATTATATCGTACGCATGATTTAACAGTCGTCTTAGTCGTACGCAATCGGTTTTGTTAACACATGGTGATAGTGTAGAACGTGTTGGAGATAAATTGAAAGTGGGTGGATGGTCATCAAATCGCATTATAGCGGTGATATATAATGAAGCTTTGCGAATATATGGCGTACAATTTCATCCGGAGGTAATTATAATTGCGTAGACATAAAATAATATAATAAATATTTCTTCACTTTTATTTAGGTGGATCTTACAATCAATGGCAAGCAAATTCTTTCAAATTTCTTGTTCGATATTTGTGAAGCGACACCAAATTTTACGCTGGCAAGTCGAAAAGATGAATGCATAAAATATATTAAAGACAAAGTGGGAAACAATAGGGTTTTGGTAAGTTTATAAACAATATCTATATATTAATAGGCTAACATTTTTCTCATACAAATAATTGCCAGGCTGTTTAGCACATTTAACATACTCATATCCACATAAAATTGATATGGATGAGTTCGTATGAGTCAGGAGCAGAGCATAGGCATATAATTTTTTCTATAAATTATTTAATTTGTTTATAATTAATAAATAAAATTTTTAGTTAAGAGAAATAGATATCGTAAACGTGTTTACAAATATCGTAAACACAGTTGAAGAGTTGCTTTAATTTCAAAGCGCTCTCTCTATTTTATATGCATTGGCCCAGTTTACGCTCAGATCAAAATCAACGCGGCCAAATATCTCCTATTGCTTTTCCATTAAAGCGAAAAATGAGAGAGAGGGCGGGAGAGCACACTGAGTAATTTTAATTTTGACCAAAGCATATCTAACAGGTAGGCTCGGCGGCGAATTGAAAAACTTCTTTTTTTTTATTTACAAAGGTAGAGTGTAATGTCAAAATCAAAGCGAATTCACATCATGGCCAATAGGAATGGACGAGCCCCAAGCGAATTCAGATTTTAACCACGGCGAAATATCATTTTGACATTACACTCTACCAATTACAATAACAAAATACATGGGAAATTTCTGAATTCGCCACCGGGCCTATCTTCCTAGATCTGCCTTGATTTTGACCATTATTTCGCGTCGGACCGTGATCAAAAAGGCAAATCAGTGTTGCGGTACAACTGGAATTTGGAAAGTGTTGCTTATCTCCGCGAAAAGGAATAATTTTTGTACCAATACAAAGTTGAAACAATAAATTGCATGATCGAATTTCGAGCACCGGCGATACTAGTATATATAAATAGGTGGCATTTCGGACTGTGGTCCTCCAAGCTACTGCAAAGTGTTGCTTCCTGCCTTTAAAATACAACAACAACAACAAGCTATACTTATTCATATATTTTTTACAAACACTCTACTTTTTCAGTTGCTTGTTAGTGGCGGTGTCGATTCTACAGTTTGTGCTGCTTTGTTACGACGCGCATTGCATCAAAATCAAATTATTGCAGTACACATCGATAATGGTATTACACTTATAATTTATTTAAACACTAATTATTGTACTAATTTCTTATACCTTTACAATCAAGGATTTATGCGTAAGGGCGAAAGCGAAAAAGTTGAAAAATCACTGCGTGAAATTGGCATTGATTTGATTGTAAAGAAAGAGGCGTATCGCTTTCTAAAAGGTACAACACAAATTAAACGTCCCGGACAATTTTCAATTGTCGAAACACCAATGCTATCGCAAACATTCAATCCGGAGGAGAAACGAAAAATTATCGGTGATATTTTTGTGAAAATAACAAATGATATTATAGCAGAAATGAAATTGAAGCCCGAAGACGTTTTGCTGGCGCAGGGTACATTGCGTCCCGATTTAATAGAATCCGCATCGAATGTGGTTAGCCAAAATGCGGAAACTATAAAAACGCATCACAATGATACGGAGTTAATAAGGTACGTACGTTTGTGTGTACAATGGTATATAGCAGGATACATACATATATGTATATGAATACTAATTGTGACTATTTACTAAAAATCAGTTTTATTTTTTTTTTTCAGGCAATTGCGCAACGCTGGTCGTGTGGTTGAACCACTAAGCGATTTCCAC
This sequence comes from Urophora cardui, assembly GCA_960531455.1. Classification (NCBI taxonomy): domain Eukaryota; kingdom Metazoa; phylum Arthropoda; class Insecta; order Diptera; family Tephritidae; genus Urophora; species Urophora cardui. The sequence continues at coordinate 22,983,114 of OY482674.1, read as the reverse complement.
AAGGACGAAGTTAGAGACTTGGGTAGGGATCTCGGTCTGCCAGATGATTTAGTTGAAAGGCACCCATTTCCCGGGCCGGGCTTAGCCATAAGAATTCTGTGCGCTGAGGAGCCTTTTATAGAAAAAGATTACTCAGAGACGCAAGTATGCATAAAAACAAAAGTTGTAATAGGTTTCCAATGCTAATCATTTTTTCTGTTTTTTTTTATTTTTTGGTATTTTTTTTTTGCAATAGGTTATAGCAAAAGTCATTGTCGACTTTCATAATAAACATCAAAAGAATCATGCTTTAATTAATCGTGTCGTCGGCTCCACTTCGGAATTAGAACAAAAGGAATTAAAACGCATTTCGTCAAGCGCTAAAATACAAGCCACCGTCTTGCCGGTGCGCTCAGTGGGCGTGCAAGGTAAAAAAATATATTTAAAAGAAAATTTTTTAATTTTTTTGATATTTTTTTACTTTTTTAATTTTTTAATTTTATCCTTTTATTTTTTCCACAATTTTTATTTTTTAAATTTATTTATTTTTTATTTTTAATTCTTTATGGTATTTAATTTTTGAATATAAATTTTTAATATTGTTTTTTAATACTATTTTTTTTAATTAATTTTTTTTATTTGTTTTGTATTTTTTTTAGTATTTTTATTTTTACTTTTTTCCAATTTTTTTATGTCCTAATTTTTTTTTAAATATATTTTTTTTATTTTTTTTTTGTATTTATTTTTTATTATTTTTTACTTATTTTTTTATATTTTTTTATTTTTTCCACAATTTTTATTTTTTAAATTTATTTATTTTAATTTTTTTGAATTCTTTTTTGTTTTTGTTTTGTTTTTATTTTTATTTCTTTTTGGTTTTTTTTAACTTATTGTTTATTTATTGTAATATTTCTTATATCTTTTTGTATTTTATTTTATTTTATTTTTTAAATTATCTTTCTTGCATTTTTTAATTTTTTTTTGGTATTTTTATTTTTTATTTTTATTTATATTTAATTTTTATTTTTTTCCAATTTTAATTTTTTTTATTGTTTAAAGTGACAAAATGCAGCAAACCAATAATGCAAGGTTGCAAAACGATATTAACAGAAAAGAAATTTTGTTTTAATTTTTTTTATTTTTTCATATTTTTTTTTTTAATTTATTTTATTTATTTGTTTTTTTTTTGCAATTTTATTTTTTAAATTTTTTATTGTTGTCCTAATTTTTATCAAATATGTTAATTTTAAATTTTTTTTGTATTTTAATATTTTTTACTGATGTTTATTTTTTAAATTTATTTAATCTGAATTTTTTTATTTTAATTTCTTTTGGATATTTTTTTAAACTTGATTTTTTCTTTATTGCAATATTAATAAAAATGAAATGAAATGAATAAAATGAAAAAAAATATTTTTTTTTATTTTATTTAATTTTTTTAAATTTTTTTTTGCATATTTTTCTATATTTTTTTTGGTATATTTAGTTCTTTACTTATTTTTTAATATTTTATTTCTTTCCTAATTTGTATTTTTTTATTTTTTTTACTTGTTTAATATTTTTGTTTTCCTAATTTTTATTTTGTATTTTTTTTTTTGAATTTTTTAAATTATGTATTTTTTTTTGCATTTTTAATTTTTTTTTATATTTAAATTTTTTTATTTTTTATTATTTACTGCAATATATCTATAGTGTAACTTATTTTTTCCTTACTTTTACACAGGTGACAAAAGAACTTATAGTTACGTCGTCGGCCTCTCCAGCAGCGCTGAGCCCAATTGGAATGATTTAATGTTTTTGGCTAAGCTAATACCACGCATATTGCACAATGTCAATCGTGTTTGTTATATATTTGGCGAGCCAGTACAATATCAAATTACCGACATAACACACACAACACTCAATAATTATGTTTTGGATCAATTGCGTGAAGCCGATGCCATAGCGAATGAGGTAGAGCTGAAGAAGAAGCAGAAAATATAATAACAAAAAATTACTAATATTCACTTCTTTTAGATCATAATGCAAGCGGGTCTTTACCGCAAAATTTCACAAATGCCAATTGTGTTGATACCAGTGCATTTCGATAGAGATCCAACCTATCGCACGCCCTCATGTTGCCGATCGATTGTGCTGCGACCATTTTTAACAAATGATTTCATGACCGGCGTGCCAGTAACACCAGGTTCCATACAATTGCCAACGCATGTGAGTGTTTTAGAGTTGTTTTATTTGTCGCATTAGTCTATAACTTCCACCAACATTTTTTTTTTATTTATTTATTTTTACTTATTATTTCATTAAAAGGTTCTCAACAACATTGTACATGAGATTTCCAAATTGGATGGCATTTCCAGAGTTTTGTACGATTTGACATCGAAACCACCTGGCACAACTGAATGGGAATAATTTTCAATGTCTCGTTTATTGCTTCTTTTTAAAAACAACAAAAAAGAAAAAAAGCGCACGCATTTAATTTTGACATAAATTTGCCTCTAAACTGTTTTTTTTTTAATTTTATTTTATTTTAACCATGATAAATATGTATCGTATGTATGTATGTAGGAAAAGCTAAGAGTTTCTAATGCTATTCGTAAATTGTACCTACTATGCATATATGTACATATACATATGCTATGCATGTACATATGTATGTATGCACAGTACCATGTTTAACTAATTTAATTGTTTATTGAGCCAATAAAAAAAAAACAACTGTATTATCTATAAAAAGCAAGCGAATATATTCTGTGCAAAAATGTTGATAGCAATAAATCTGAATTATATGAACTGATAACATTCGAGTTAATTGCATTCTGAATATTTGCCAATCAAATGTGTAGACGTTCGGGCTAGACAGCGCTTAGTACTAATAATACAACAACAACATAGAAACGACCTTTAGCCATAGCGCATACGGCTAGACAGCGCTTAGTAGCAGGGTTGCCACTAAGGAATTTTTTTCCTACCAATTTTACTCGCCGATTTGACACACGCAATATAATACCCTAGATGTATCCATGTCAAAACTGGGACTGACTAAAAGGAAGACAGAATTTGATTTTGAACTGGAGCGTTCTTGAAGAATATTTTGAACTGGAATGCTTTTATCGATATATAATCGGTCAGACAGAGACTTGACCACATAAACCTTTAAACTTTTTCTCAACAGCGGTGGAACAAAGTGACAAAATGCAGCAAATCAATAATGCAAGGCTGCACAACGATATTAACAAGAAAATTAAACGGACATGTAAAAACAAAAAAAATTTTGTTTAGTTCGTTATCAAAAAAAAAAAAAAATAAAACAAAGTATTTAATTATTTCGTTTCGTTGATTATAAAAAAAATTAACAAAATTATTTCGTTTCGCCGATCAAAAACAAAATTTCAAAAAAAAAATTTTTTTTCGGGCTTATGGTAGAAATAAATAAAATAAATATTATATCAGAAATTTTGTATTCACTTCACTTTGAAAATTTCTTAAATACTTTTTTAATATTTATTAACGTTATTTTTTTTTATTTTTTTTGTAGACTGCCGAAACAAAAAAATTTTGTTTAGTTCGTTATCAAAAAAAAAAAAAAAATAAAAAAAAGTATTTAATTATTTCGTTTCGTTGATTATAAAAAAAATTAACAAATTTATTTCGTTTCGTCGATCAAAAACAAAATATCAAAAAAAAAATTTTTTTCGGGCTTATGGTAGAAATAAATAAATAAATATTATATCAGAAATTTTGTATTCACTTCACTTTGAAAATTTCTTAAATACTTTTTTTAATTTTTATTAACGAAATTTTTTATATTTTTTTTGTAGACTGCCGAAGCGAAATTTTTTCATTTGTTTTTTTTTATTAAGCATTTATCGTTAAAAATTTTAAAAGTTGAATTGAAAACAATTTTTTTTCGGTTATTGATAAAAATTAACGTAACGCCGCCCTGCAGTTTTACTTGAACGAAGAGATAGATAGATTTCGTTGAGAATTGGGCTTTGTTCAGAAACTCAGTTTGAAGCGCAACCTGCTTTTGTAGTACAAGCAGAGCGTTCATAAACGTAAATTTTGCATAAAGCGTCGCTAATCACAATCATCAAAAAAATAATCACTGCCGCTGTTGCGCTTCATGCTGCGTTTCTGAACATACCCTTGTACTACGACTTGAACGAAGGTTTTAACCTGCCAAAATTCTGGTCGTCCAACCATCCTACCAACCGGAAAAAAAAATACCACTTTTGGTAGGAAAAGCCAAAAAGCGACATCCCTGCTTAGTGCTGCTACTACAGCAGCAACAACAACAAAGAAACGACCTTCACCCATATTTCACTGCTTTTTGGATTTTTTTTTCCATTTTTTCAATGCAAAATAAATCACTTTTTGCTCTTGTACAAAAATATTATTGCAGTCACTCAGCTCAATGCATGCCCACCCATTCGATATCACTTTATTAAAAAAAACACTTGTATTTAAACGGTTAGACCACAGTTTGCAACGTTTTGTTACGATTCAACTGCGTACTATTTATTTTATTTTTTTTTTTCTTCCCTTTAATGTGTAATATAATCATGTTCTGATTCAAATCACAATTTCCAGAATATAAAGAATAAAAAGAAAGACACGAGCAGGAGAAACAATTACATAATTTTACATGATTACATATTTATACAAAACATGATTAACTATAACGTTATCGTGATTTCGAAAATATTGCATATTTTCTAGTACGACCAGAAAATTTTTTTGTATATGTATATATTATTGATATTTTACAATTCGTAATTGGCGAAATCACTTATTGTGCTGCTAATTCCTTCATGCGATTAAGTGCGCTGCCAGCCTTGAACCAACCAATTTGCAATTCATTCAAAGTATGATTCAACTTAATCTTTTCAACTTTGTTGCCAGTTTTGATTTCGCAATCAACTGGCTTGCCGGGAGCCAAGTTATTCAAGCCCAGAATTGAAATTTTACTCTCTGGTTTTATCTAAAGTAGCAAAAAAAAAAAAAAAAAAAAAAATAGTTGTTAACAATTAGTTGCTTTGTAAGCAATAAACATATGCATGTCTCAATTTATACCTTATCATAATCAGCGGGATTGGCAAAAGTCAATGGCAATAAGCCTTGCTTCTTCAAATTCGTTTCGTGTATGCGGGCAAATGACTTAACAATAATGGCACGTCCACCCAAATGACGTGGCTCCAAAGCGGCATGCTCGCGCGATGAGCCCTCGCCGTAGTTTTCATCACCAACAGCCACCCACTTAATGCCATTGGCCTTGTAATCGCGTGCCACATCCGGTACACCACCCCATTCGCCGGTACGTTGATTTTTGATTTTATTCATTTCATTATTTTCCCAATTGGTAGCGCCAATGAACATATTATTGGAAATATTATCCAAATGTCCACGATATTTTAGCCAAGGGCCAGCAGCGGAGATGTGATCGGTTGTGCATTTGCCTTTGACTTTGATGAGCACGGTCATGTCAACCAAATCCTTGCCGTCCCATTTGTCGAAAGGCTGCAAAATTTGTAGACGTTGACTTTTGGGGTCAACTTCGACTTGCACAGATTCGCCATTCTAAAAAAAAAAAAAAACAACAAAAGGATTTTAAATAAAAATTTTAAATTAAAATTTACAGAAAATTATATATATTTACAGCTGGCGGCGCTTCGAACGTATCCATGCCAGGATCGAAGCCTTTTGATGGCAACTCATCACCGTGTGGAGCAGCAAGTTTAAACTTCTTGCCATCTGAGCCCGTGAGTTCATCGGTTAGTGGATTGAAGTCCAAACGTCCAGCAATCGATAAAGCCGTGACCAATTCGGGACTAAAAATACGCACACACACATATAATAAAATAGATGCAAAAAATATCCCAATCCCACCCATCCACCGCCACTCGCCCCCGCACTCACCTTGTAACAAACGCATGTGTTGCCGGATTGGCATCATTTCTACCCGTGAAATTACGATTGTACGAAGTTACAATCGTATTCTTATCGCCCTTCTTAATATCCTTACGATCCCACTGGCCAATGCATGGACCGCAGGCATTTGCTAGCACAGTGCCGCCAAACTTTTCAAAAACCTCGCCAATACCATCACGCGCAATTGTGGCACGAATCTGTTCCGAACCGGGTGTCACATTGAATGGTATTTTCGATTTTAAGCCATGCTTCATGGCATCGGCTGCAATGCTGGCGCAACGACCCATATCCTCATACGACGAATTGGTGCAAGAGCCAATCAAACCGACTTTGATGTCGACGGGATAGCCATTTTTCTTGGCATTAGCACCCAATTTACTGATGGGATGCGCCAAGTCAGGTGTGAATGGTCCATTGACGTGTGGTTCCAATTTATCCAAATTGATTTCAATCAATTCATCATATTCACAATTTCCATCGGGATTAAAGAGTTGTTTCTTATATTTATTTGCTTCATCGGCGATTGATCCGCGATTAGTGGATTTCAAGTAGGTAGCCATGCGCTCATTGAAGGGGAAAACGGAGGTGGTGGCACCAATTTCTGCGCCCATATTACAAATGGTAGCCATGCCAGTGCAGGAGATTGAATCAACGCCACTGCCATGATACTCAATAATGGCACCGGTGCCACCTTTGACAGTTAAAATATCAGCCACCTAAAAAGTTTTAGCAAAAGACATTAAAATATTTGAAGTGGTCAGTTTCTTTTTGTAAATACCTTCAATATAACATCCTTAGGTGAAGTCCATCCACTAATTTTTCCCGTCAAATGCACACCAATCACCTTTGGGCACTTCAACTCCCATGGAATATCAGCCATCACATCAACAGCATCTGCACCACCAACACCAATGCACAGTCCACCCAACCCACCGCCATTGGGTGTGTGCGAGTCAGTGCCAATCATCAAAAGGCCAGGGAAGGCATAATTCTCCAAAATAATTTGATGAATAATACCACTGCCGGGCTTCCAAAATCCTAGCCCGTATTTTGCGCAAGCAGAAGCTAAAAACTTATACACCTCCTTATTCAAGTCCTTCGCTCTAGCCAAATCTTGCGTTCCACCAACTTGCGCCTCAATTAAATGATCACAATGCACCGTGGATGGCACTGCAACGCGCTTCAAGCCGGAGGAGATGAACTGCAAAAGCGCCATTTGAGCAGTAGCATCCTGCATTGCTACGCGATCGGGTCGCAGACGTAAATACGATGTTCCTCGTTCGATATCCTGATTCTTGGGATCATCTATATGCGAGTACAATATTTTCTCGGATAGAGTTAAGGGGCGATTAAGGCGATCGGATACAATTTTTAAGGTTTTTGTAAGCTTCTCGTATGGGAGGAAGACGTCGCCATCGAATTTTGAAAGTGCCACTTTTGAAGCTGTACAGAGTGATGCATGGAAATTACGGCACTGAATACGGTGGCCCCATTGACCAATTTTGCCCATCTATAATATATAAAATGATATGTACATATTTGTTAGCAATTATTATTTTTTTTTTGTTCAAATAATCCATGTTAAAAATCCCTAAACTTTTTCTCTTAGTGAATGCTTTCGCAAAATCATCATACATACATTGGAGTTATAAAATATCTGAAACTGTCCAATGTATAAGTTACATATATTGAATCTTGATGAATTTTTAGTACAGGACGCTGCATTACTTAACACCAAAATACTTCTGACCTTGCTTAACCTTGACATCCTCGCACTGATAACGTCAATATTAGTAAATAAAAAAAAGTTTTTAAGATATAAAAGGTTATTTGCTTAGTTAGGTAACCGCTGAAGTTTTGAGGTTATGATAGATGTCAATTTATTAAAACTAATAAAAAGGATTTAACTAAGCATATCAAATAATTTTTTTCAATTTAAACATCAGTTGTCAGAAATTTATATAACAATGCTATATATATACATATAAAATATATTTGTTTCAATTTACCCTGCCATTGATTAATTTTAGCGAATGAGCCATGGTAGTATTTCTCTATAAATATAGTTTAAAGGATATTTGCTATTCACAACTAATTATGTGTATTTTGTTCTAATTTAAGGGAAGTATCCTTTTTGATAATAAGTCACCTCAATCGCCTTACAAAACTAAATATATAACATCGAAAAATTGGATATACGCGTTTTCTATCGATATTTTTTTTCCTGATAACTCATTACAGAACCAAAACTATCGTTCGGTTCTAGGATACATAAATAAACCGGTTCTTGAAGGTAATGATTGAACCTATCAACCTTGGATTGAACCAAGGCGATGTCGGAACAACTTTGTCGTTTTGCTTGATATATACAACTTTATACGCAACGCAACGCAAAAAGTAGTAGAATGGATGCCTTGCACAACTTTTAAATTGCTTTTGTTTTGCCCAATTTTCTGCGCTTGTTTCGTTGCCTTGCTTTGCTTTGCTTATAATAACAACGTACGAACGCATTCGCTCATGTCAACTATCAAAGCTGTCACGTAAAGCGAAACAAAACTTAAATAACATTCAGAATCGAGCTTGATTACAAACTCAATCAGTCATTGGAACACAACTACCAATTCTGCTGGCACGAGCTTAGCCGACGTCAATACGAGCATTGAAATGTAATATAATAAGGTGATTTATTGTTGCATGCAAAATAGCTGTCAAACAACCAAAATGGCATTTTATTGCCTTGCAGATAGCAGCAATCTGCTCTGATTGGCTAGCCGCTTCGCTCTTATTCGTTGACTTCGAATCAGTGCCGAACAACGATAATTTTAACACAAAATTCTGGGGATGGCAAAATTAAAACACACAGAAATGTAGGTTGTTGCACATAATTGCGGCGGCAACGGAATTTTCGCCGGCGGTCAAATAATTAGATGTATTTCTAATTTCCGCCGGATTAAATGATCAGTTAATTTTTAGCTGTCAAAAGTAGGATCCATACAATTCATGGTCATTCCACATCAAACGATGCTTCCTCTTCTTGATCTACTGTTGGCATGGTTGCTGTAACTTTCGACACATGAAGGGTACGTTCGCGATGGCAATCAGAACCGCTGTGTTGCAGGTATCACGTTCTTCGCGTTTTTGCAAAGAGTGTATATGCACTCAGAAAAAAAATTATCAACACGATTCATGTAAAATTAACACGATCGAACTTTACACAGGGAACATTAACATTTTTTTTCAAATTACACCATGTTTGAAACATGATTATGGCTTTGTAACTGTCATCTGAAAATTTGGTAAATTCAACCAAATTTTATTGTTGATACAACATGAAGAAATTTTAAAATATACAAGATGATTCAAATATAAAATTTTATTCCTAAATGTCATTTGGAATTTGGTTTATTTAACATGATGATAGTGTCAATATAAACTAAAAAAAATGTTAGAAAAATGACGTCCCAATTTTAGTGTTAATACAACATGAAAACAAATGTTAAAACAACAAGAACCACAATTAACAATAAATCTTGATTGATATAACACGAAACAATGTTCAAACATAAACGTCATTTGGAATTTTGGTTTATTCAACACGATGATAGTGTCAATATAATCTAAAAAAAGTGTTAAAAAGAACGTCAAAACTATTTTGAAACATACACAATTTTTTCAACGTTTGAAGTTCTGCTGTTCGTGCAAAATAAAAACTAATATTATTTTTTTTTAACAATAAGAAAATTTTGTGCCGTGGTAATGATGGGATTTTAGCATCATTGGCAGTGCGTGATAATGGTTTATCCATTTATGTTTTTAGTTCGCAGGTAAGATAAAAGTGGATTGCATTTTTGTTGCTGAAAGTTTTTAATGTTAAATATTTTCTTTTTCCTCTTCATAGTTTGCAATTTTTACCACGAAGAGATGTTTAGCGAATGGAGTCTTTCACGCAGCATGCGGTGCATATACCGTTGCATTAGCGGCCAAACATTACTCGGTGGCAGTGATAGTAAGTACTATCGCCCATGTATAAACTATTCGTATGAGAAGGACGCTTTCAATTTGGTCGGTTGTGCGGGTGATGTACTCGAATATGCTTTATTGATCTGATGATTATATATTTTATGTTTTATATGTTTTTTTATTTAAAAAAATAAATTGTAAAATCAACAAGACTTTCTAGTTAATTTAACAATAAATTTAAGGTAAAATCAAAAAGATGTTCTTGTTAATTCAACAGGACCATTTCGTGTTAATTTAACCAGTTTTTATTGTAACATTAACTAGTTAAAATTGTAAAATCAACACGAAGACTCAATATTTTTTAATGTTAATTCTACAGTTGTCATCCTGTTAAACTAACACTTGACAGTAGTGTTAAATTTACACGATTACATGATGGCATACATTAAGCATCGTGTTGAAAAAAATTAACCACAAAATTTGTTGATTTTTGGTTGATTTCACACTATTTTTTTTCTGGGTGTGGATAAGAGGCTGCAGTTTGAAAAAATTTACACTAGATGTCACATTTCGCGCGAGATGGGACCCGCGAAGTGTGACATCTAGTGTGAAGTTTCACTACTGCACCCTCTTATCCATATACGCTCTTTGAGAAACTTCACACTAGATGTCACATTTAGCGGGTCCCATCTCGCGCGAAATGGGACATCTAGTGTGAAGTTTTTCAGACTGCAGCCTCTTATCCATATACGCTCTTTGGTTTTTGTAGCAACACCTGCAAAAGTCAAATGTTCGTTTGACACTTCAACCGTGCAGTTTGTTTGAATAATCGGCAACAGAAAATTTGTGTCTGCATTAGAAAATGGAAAGAGAAGGGTAAGCATGATTGCTATATATTTAATGGAATATGCAATTTTATAATTTTAATAACACAAATTAATTGCAAATGCTCTTAATAATGCTGTTATAGCAATATATCAGCTGAGCATCAGCAGGCAAGTGCAAAATAAGCAACGGGGTTGCTGCACTGCTGCAATTATAAATTTTCGTGAACGTACCCGAATACACAAGTTTGACAGATAAATCTATTTGCGACTACCATTATTTAGTGGATCCTGTGTCAAATCAGTTTCCGCCACAATTGTGTGTGCCAAGATGGATTTTCCGGCGGAAAATATCAGCTGTTCACTACCCGTTAATCCGCCGCAATTGAGTTCGAGGCATTATATGGAGACCGGGTTAAAGCACATTCAGAAACCATTGGTTTTGATACTAATTTATCAATTATCGATTTATAATTTTCGACTATTAAATTCTACAATCATTTCGCGCTCAATATACCTATGCTATAAGTTAGAATAGGCGAACCATTGTCCAACAGGAAAGGTTGATGAGTTAGAGTGAAAGAGCTGTTTTGTGAAGCCCACTAAATACTGTTAAATTCTAAATCGTTAAAAGTATTCCGGATAAACAATTTAAATTTTAAAATATCTCGGTAAGTAAATAGAAATACATATATCTATACGTACATACATATATTAATGGAATATTTAGCGATTTTTATCAATGAAAGAACTCAGTTTACTTACACATCATTCATTTCGTGAAAGTGCTTGTACTTACTCAGCTCCAGCTAATGGTTTTTGTAATATACAAATTTATTTTGTAACGTAAAAGGATTATGTGTATTTGCAGCAGATATTGCATCATTTTTTCAAGTCATTTCCCTTTACTTATTATAAATATGTATATACTTTACTTTTTTAGTAAATACGATATTGTTTGCTATTATAAAACGCATGAATGAGTTAAAACGGGGATACAACAAATCTTTTTATAAACATAATACATTATTCCAAAGGCACCAGTAGGTCAATGTTAACTTTCGATGTGCTGCCCAAAAATTTCTCCTCATCGCCTCTCACAGAAAGCGTTTTTCCAGAGTTCAGCTCTGAGCGATCGCGTACCATACCGCACCGTTCCCATCTGGAGCCAGAACAATTTCCGCAACTTAGCTTCGGTAGTTTGAAAATAGTGGTTGTGCGATTTCCACAATCTTTGCATTGATAAAATCTTTTTACAGCATCCACTACCTTCAGCGTATGCCTTTCCTGCTTGCAACGGTCAGCAGCAGAAAACGCTGCATATTTACAATCTTTACAAATGACAGCCTTGCATGGCATTTGATATGTATTTAACATTTTTTCTTCCATCGCTTCCTTCTTTTCAAGCTTATTAAAGTATTTGTCTTCTTCATCTTTCTGACGGACAGCTATTAGATCTTTATGTGAAGATCCTGCCTCCATAATTTCTTTAAAGTTGACCATTTCTTCGGTTTTTTGTTTCTTTGGATTATCGTTTCCTATGATTTTATCTAAAGCGCGTCTTTTTCCGTCTTTTGTTCCACGCATTGAATTGGGATCAACTTTCTCAATAGGGAATTTTTTCAATGTTTCAACGGCCTTCTGTTTCGTCGAAGAGGTGGGGTCTGTATACAAAATTTGATTTTACAAATATGGAATATTATGTACCTATGTTCGTAAATTAAGGGCAAAGGAATAGTACATACCGAAAAGAAAAAAAGTTTCTGTCGCTGATAACGTTTTGGTATCAGAGCAAAGGGATTTCAAACGCTCCATGTCTTTTGTGCGGTGCTTTGTTTTTGCTTCGAGGTTAGGAGAAGTACCAAAGCTAGTTTGCGAGTTCATACGCATATTTTGGGATGATAATAAATCCATTCCTTTAGTTTGTTGGTAGAAATTGTTAGGAGAATATGAACATGATGTCTTGAAATCACCTGCGAACAAGAGAATCACTTATTAATAGCTATTTAAAAAATGAATTATGTATATACATAACTCATGTGGAAAACAAAATCAAGCAACTAGTACTTTAAAGCCACCAGTTATCTGCTTTTGATTTATTACAAGCGATATGTACATAAGTACATGACTTACCGAATGGCTTTTTGTACCTATCTTGGTAGCTCATCATTTGCGTGGTTTCAGGGCGAGAAAATTTTTTATATTCCTTCCCAACATGGTATATGCACAAATCGCACTCATTGATATTAACAAAATTCTTGCAACGTTCTCCATTTTTCTTTCTAGACTTACATGTACCCATATCTTTGGATGTACCCAACAATAATACTTTTTTTGCAGAGTTAATGGAAAGACTAGCAACATCGCTAGATACTCTTTTCTCACTTAAAGTGGGATTAAGAACGGCTACGCATGTTCCTACAGCAGTCTTCCATAGTTCTTCGTGTGCATTTTGAAATAATAACAGCGATATTGTTTTTATGTCTCTGCGCATATCTGATAACTTCCATATTGTGAAAGGTTTACCAATTTTTGAATTATTTTTTATTTCTTTATTCAGTATAACGCCGGCTATAACCCAATCTTCTGGCATATCCTGTGCAATCTTGTGGCCGGATAAGTCATTGTATGTTACAGCTTTCCGACCCGCCATGCGCTCCGTTAACAAACAGCTCGATATTTGAGGATTGATCAATCGCAATCCAAAAAAAGGATCTATGAAAGCTGCCGGCTCTGATTTAACCGCCATTTTGGGTGCTAAATACTCTTGTTTGTTTCTACTATGAGTTAAAACACCCGGCTCCGGCTTAACAGTGACTTTGGGTGCTAAATACTTTTGCTTGTTTCTACTATGACTGATTTGGAAGTTATCTTTATCCAAATCGCATGATATATCACAATTGGCATCTTCTGTCGTACTGTATTTATTGTACTTCTCTTCTAAGAACAAGTCGAAGTCTTCAACATCGTTGTCAGCTGCACTATTTTGTAATTTTGGAGTACAGGAATTTTGTAAAACAGGTGTGGGTGTAGACTTTTTTAATACAGGTGTAGGATTATAATCTTCTGTATTTGATTCTAAGTCACACAGCGCAGCTAAAAGGTCAGCATCGTCCCCAATCAGGTCCTCGTTATTTAGATTATCCATTTTGAAGATACGAGGCGCATAAAAAAGCGGGAATAAAAACAATTTAATTATAGTCGGAAAGGAGATGTGAAAAGATAATCGATTTTGCACATATCGATCTTTTTAAATAATTGTAATTACTTAAGCGTGCAGTACACTGGCAAAATCATCATCAAGCAATATTAGTCACGTACCAACAATTTATACCTTTCTATTTTGTTGCTCTCTGACGGAAACACAAAGTGCTGGGTATAAAGCACATCTGTCTTTTAAAAAATGAATTAAACACTTGCTGCTTGTCAAATTAGCAATAGTTCTTTAAGTATTGGCGACAACGACAAATGCAACACTGGAACCTCACTATGTAGTTCAATTCGAAAACGAAATGCGATTCGAAAGCACATTCCATACAATAGCTTAGTATCGACCTCTCAAGAAACGCAAAAGTTCCATATAAAATGACGTACAAGAAATGCTCAAGAAATTTTTCTTATGAAACTTTCTCGAACGAGTATCGACCTCTCAAGAAATTTAGTACACTTTTTTAATACTATTTTTGAACGTTATGCGAACACAGCAACACAGGTTTTGCCAAGAAATATATCATCGAGCATTTATTTCTTAAAGAAATTTTGACGTTTGTTGCGTGTTGAAAAAAATCGTGGAAATCGTTAGTGAAAATGACCAAAAAGAAACGAAAAATAGAATGCACAATTTTTCTAATGATGCAAGGGCATAGTTGGCATCGATTTCTCATATTTTCTTCCATTCCGGCCATCAATATACCGCAGTTTACCAGTAATATAAGGTCATCCTCGTCGCTTTCGATGATTTCCTAAAATAACAACAAAATAAAACTATTGAAAACATATATTTAAAACTTCTATTTAATATTTTTTAAGAACTTAAAATTGCTTATGTTTACAAAAAGGTTTATTTTGTTTACGTTTTTGATGCTCTTCTTCATTTCACTTGGTATTCACCGTGGATCACTAAACGTCAAAATTTCTTGCCTACTACTATTTTTTACTCAAGAAATAAATCCAAAAATTTCTTGAGCTGTATCTTGAGCCTAATATATGGAATAAAATTCGAAATTGAACAAATTTTCTTTCGAATTAAACTACAGAGGGCTAATGATGTCACGATGCCGTGCTGCCGCTAAAACGGCAATTTAATTTTGACAGGTTGCTGCTTGATGTTAGCCTGTGCGAATGTGCTTCTATTTAAAAAAGTTCTGCAACTTTGTTTTATTACTGGTGTAATTAGCTACGGTTTCAGTTCATAACGCCTTGCTTATGAGTCAGCCATTCTAACCAATCTGCTACGAAGGAATTTGTTTTTAAAAAAACGAATGAGATAATTACACTACATAGTCAAGGGATCACCGACCCCGAGGAAAATAAACAGATTTATTTGCAACTCCGGTTAATGAACATTTAAAAACATCAAAACAAAATATTAAAACAGTAAAAACAAATAATCACAATCATAAAATAATTCTAATAATCATATTTAAAATACATATTATAATAGGGAATAGTAATTTTTGGATCACTTGATACTATGCTAAATATTGATACACGTTTTTTTGGATCAACCACTAACATTCTTTCACAAACCTTACTCCACTCGAGCCCATAATGAACACTTATCAGTCCAATATTTTGAACACAATGAGCAGCCCTGCCGACTAAATATTTCAAGTGATTTAAATTCTTAGCATATTTGAATGGGTTAACTCCAATGCACATTTCGTATAAAATGCAACCCAGCGACCATATATCAGACTTGAAATCGAACTTTTCACCACTCATTACTTCAGGTGCCATATAAAAATATGTGCCAGCTAGACCTTGAAGTGGCGTATTACTCGTATGTATCTTTGATATTCCAAAATCTGCTATCTTAACCCTATTTCGTTCATCCAATAGAATGTTTTCAGGCTTGAGGTCTCTGTGAATAACATGTCTTATATGTAAATACTCAAGTCCCAATAAAATATCATAGGCAACTGAATGAAATATCTTTTTCGGAATGCAAGGATGATAGCCCTGATGTGAGTTTATAAGATCGCGCACTGTTCCATTTGATGCATACTCCATTACAATATTCATAGAACCTTCGTATACGAAAGATCGAATAAATCTTACAATGTTTGGATGCTTTAACTGTGAAATTATATAAATCTGTCGAGAAATGAAGATAATACATACTTATATTATTATGGTTCGTATTTAATTGTTCTCTAGCAATATTTACCTCGTCCATCAGCATTTTCATTTCTACGTCAGGCTGCCGGACTTGTATACGTTTCACACAAACATACGACGTTTTACCGCTTTCAGTCGACAGACACAGGTACACACAGCCAAATCCACCTTCACCAAGTATACTAACGGGACGTAAATTGGGATCTCCAATATTCATTATTGTTAAATTATAAGCACTCATTCGAAAAATTTAGTTCGCCTTTATTAAATTTATATCAACTCCGGACCCTCATATGTTTTCTTTATTTTTGATTTGCACTGCAGTTTTTAATATATCATTTCTAACGGATCACACATGCTATGTATGGAATTATAGAAATGGAGTAGTATGTATCGATACTTGAAACGATTCATATATAACATACTCGATTTATACTGTGTATCGTCGCTCCGGAAGAAGAAAGACGCATGTCAGTAAGAGCCTTGCGATTCAATCGATTTAGTCGAATTGGGCTGTTATATTTGTCGATTGGGCTGTTATATTGTCGATTGACACTGCTATTCCGAGCGTTACCGGAAAATTACTTTACTGGTAATTTATGTTGCTGAAAATTGTTACCATCTTTTCAATTGGTATTCTGGCACAAATGGTAACGCTGTCAAAGCATTTCCATACGAACGGAATGGAATCGGGCTGAAATGGTAACAAATTGTTACCACGTATTGAGGTGGTAACTTAATTTTCTGCTGCCAGAATACGAAAAGAGTGTTTAAAGTACCAGATTCTTTATTTCACCAGTAAAGTAAATTATGTTACCACACCGGAATAAGGCCGTGAGTCGCAAGTGTGTATCTGTGTTAATTTGTCGACGAAAAAAGGCGCATTAAAAATATGTCGAGGAAGAAAGACGCTTTTCAAAACATGTCGACGAAGATAGACGCATTAAAAATATTTCGACGAACAGAGACGCATTATAAAATATTTCGAGAAAGACGCATTAGCATTATTAACTGCGAAGAAAGACGCATTAGCATTAATATTGACAAAGAAAAATAAAAAATCGAATACGTCTTTCTTTCCTAAAAAATATTTAAATGAGTCGTTCTTTATAGAAAAAAAAAAAATGAAGCGTCTTTCTTCGTTATCAAAAAAATAGAAGTATATTTTTAATGCGTCTTTCTTTGAAAGAAAAAAGTTTGCGTCTTTCTCCCTCAACAAAACAGTTTGCGTCTTTTTTCTTCTATAGCGACGGTATCTTTGTATATGCATAGATGATCGGGTTATGCAGATGTAATTACACATAACCGCATATAGTTAGAACCGCAATCGGGTCTAAGTACCGACACTATTCGGATATAAATATATACTTGTGTATGATACTGACGCTCCAGCTGCGCTCTGAGCTTTGGTGGAGCGTTTTTCTAGTTACAACAACAATAAAAATATTCTTTGCGAATTGGTTGAAAATTGAGATTTGTTTGCCAAATTTTCGGTTAGTTCCAAAAACCTAATTTTACATGCCCAGTCTTTTCTATCATTACTCTTAGTTTATTAAATTTTCCATTTTCCCGACATAATTTTAAGAAATTTCCAAAAGTAAAAATTCAGACCTCAACACTCGTACCCGTACTAAAGCCCATATGACACTACGCTTTTTTTCAAATACAGTTTTGCGTTGGTGTAAGCGAGCAATCTATATTGAAAAAAACCAAACAAAATACCATCTAGGCGATTAAAAACCAACGAGCCAGCTTGTATTTCGGTAGGTTTTTTGGCATTCGGTCATTTTTTCTGACAATTTTTCCAATTTGACAACCATAAAATAAATTATATTTAAAATAAAAAAATGTATGGAAATACAAATTTTAAATTTTGCCTCTTGTAAGCTTCTGCTTTGGCCGTAAGGGTAAAGAAGAAGTTCGGGTTTTCCAAACCAAAAAAAGGGAAAAAATGTAGTGTCATATAGGCTTAAGCACCAAAACACGTTTAAATTTCAAGATATTTCTCTCAAATTCGACAGTTTCACAAAAATCCTAGTCTTTTCTAACGTTTACGCAGCGCTAATAGCATACCGAGAATCACAAAATCTTAATTTTAAACATATATAATTAAAAGACCAAAATAGTTTCGGTTGTATAAATAAACAGTGAAAGCAAAAATTTAATCGCTTTACATGGATATTTATGTTTTTCCAAAAACAAACAAATTGTATCTGAGTTCACAACACTGATCCAATTTGACCTTCACGCAGTGTGTAAATATTATTTTCGATAATAAAGTCCTTGGTATATCGGCCCATGCGGATCAGGTGTTTTTTTCTGAAAATAAGCCAAAGAGCAAAGCATGGAGTTTTTACAATAAGTATAGATAAGTATTTTAATAAGAAATGCTAATGATATAGTAGCAATGGAACTAAGGTCATTTAAAACCATGGCCGTGCGCAGGAATTAACCTTGGGGGGCGTTTTAATTTTGGTTTGCATTCGCATACATTTTTCGCTAAGATAAACATATTTGCTGAAACAGATATCCAGACCCATACATCATAAATTTAAATGTTCTCTAACTTTTCTGAAACTGCATACTCTGATGCTTAAAATTATACCCAAGAAATTTTTTTTAGTTGTACAAATTTTTCTGTATTTGATAGAGAATTTGTGACATGGTGGAATATTATTCGCACTAGTTAAACAGGTCCTGAATAGTACTGTTTACAGTACTTGTTAATTGAAACTGCATACTGTTTTCAAAAATGAACATTTTTTGTTATCAGTACAATTTTTTGAAAAATGCCAAATGAACATATCGCACACTAAATCAAAAAGCGTTACAACTAAAAATTTTTCGAAATCGGGTTTCTTTCATAAATCGCTACACAGAAAATATTTCTAGCGACTGATAAAAAATCTTTTCCATCAGAGCCTTTTGTAACTGAAAAATAACTATTATACGTGCCCTTTTCCCATATCATTGCCTATAAAAAAGAAAATGTTTTTTGGCTCTCCTGAAAATTTTTGAATTTTGAGTTGTTTCACTTTATGATTTAGGGTGCGATATGCTACACAACTTTGTAATTTCGGAAAGCTCCAAGTGCAGTTCAAAGTGCCGAACTTATGTATTGGCCAACCTTATTTTTTGCAACTTTCACCAATTTCTTCTTCCGTAAAATTATTGTAACTAATTTTGTCAAAAATTATGAGTCAAAATTCAATGCAAAATTTATAAACTGTATTTTGAAAATTTTTGCAAAATCATTGCAACTTAGATTTGGCCATGGGGGGGTTTAACCCCCATGTTTATTTTTGTATGCAATTATGAAATTTTAGACTTACTCGTCACAACTACCAATATGTCTCACTTTTACAGATCCTGGAATCATAAATTCATCTGTTCTTCCACTGATTTTTGTTTCTTTCAATTTAACATCTATTTGACAGTTTTGTGGATTCGCCTTATAAATACTTTGGTTATGCTGCTGTTTTGTTAGCATTGAGCTCTTAAATAAATTAAACGTAATTAAATGATTCTTAGATTAAGCATTTTCTGTTGGTAGTAGATCATCCAAAACGAACAAGCATTAACAAATTAGCATAGACATACATATGTAGTTTAAGCGTCCAACAAAATTCACATAATTGTAATTGTTTTTAACACGCTTTTATTATTTTAACGTTGATAAATGTTCATGAATCACTCAATACTGCAAATTCGTGGGGAAGAGAAAGGTCGTGAGAGCAATGATAAGCTAATGCCATGGTACAATAATTTATAATTGTAGATCTGCCTTGCTATAATGCCAATAAAGTGCGGAGGTAAACAAAAAATATCTATGTAAAAAAATAAAAGTGAGGCGGACATGGGTAACCAGCTGATGCGCATTCATTTGGCATCACTTTCACAAGTCTTGCAGGAAAAAGATTAATTATAACTTCAATTGCATAAAACACTATCTTACCTTCACCTAGCTTTCAATGTATGTATGTCCTTTACCTTGTATTCAGACATGTCAACGCTTAAAAGTAGGAAAACCCAAAATGAAGGAGCACGCGTCGAATTGGGAGAGATCGGCCTTAAAACTCATTAGAGTTATATCCGCAACAGTGTATTATTTCATTATTGTACATGTTAATGTATTTCAAAGCCATATGCATCTCGGTGAGGTATACGCACGTAAATCAAATTTTGTCGTTATATATTCAATTTTCAGACAAAAATACTAAAATAAATAACAAAACTAAAAATTTAGAATTAAATTATCAAATTAGATAAGTATATATATGAAACGCATCCAACGTCCGTGAAATATTTGCATGCGTTTCATATATATACTTATCTAATTTCATAATTTCATTCTAAATTTTTAGCTGTTTTATTATTTATTTTAGTATTTCTGTCTAAAAATTGAATATATAATGACAAAATTTCTATAATAAATACAATGGCAATGTGTCGTCAAAGCGTCCTTGTGACATACCATTTGCGATCTGCGTTTTTCTGGCAAAGTAATAAATGCCAAGTAACGTGGCAAAGTTTAATCAGGCATGACCTTTAAATATTTTTTTCAACGTGTGACGAATTGCCAGATTTTGACTTTATTAATTCCAAATTTTTTTGTCATGCCATGGCGCAACGAGCATATACGCAGCGGTAACTGCTAAGTAGCTTATGTCAAACCATATGGATAAGAGAGTGCAGTCTGCTGAAACTCCACACTAGCAGTCCTATTCTGAGTGTTACCGGAAAATTACTTACTTACGGTTATGTTGCTGAAAATTGTTACCATCTTTTCAAT
Organism: Urophora cardui; assembly: GCA_960531455.1. Classification (NCBI taxonomy): domain Eukaryota; kingdom Metazoa; phylum Arthropoda; class Insecta; order Diptera; family Tephritidae; genus Urophora; species Urophora cardui. The sequence goes on along the minus strand of OY482674.1, from coordinate 22,962,291 downwards.
TGGTATTCTGGCACAAATGGTAACGCTGTCAAAGCATTTCCATACGAACGGAATGGAGTCGGGCTGAAAATGGTAACAAAATGGTACCACGTCTTGAGGTGGTAACTTAATTTGCCTGCTGCCAGAATACGAAAAGGATGTTTAAAGTACCAGATTCTTCATTTCACCAGTAAAGTAAATTATGTTACCACGTCGGAATAAGGCCGTAGATGTCACATTTCACGCGAGATGAGACCCTAGAAAAATTTCACTCATTTCTTTTTAAACGCGTATCCATATACGCTCTTTGGTCAAACAGCTTTTTTGACTTCAACCGTCATCTGAAGGAACGTCTCAAATATTTTAAAGACGACGGCGTTCAAATCGCACCCGCACACGTTGCTGACTGTACATACGCAATGTCGCTGGTCAAATTAGAAATAATTATATGTTGGCGACAACGTCAAATACAACCCAGCTGAAATGGAGTCGTGCTGCCGCTAAAACGGTGAACAATTATGTCTTAGAAACTGTTTGATGAATATTCTGTCAAATGATGCTGATGTAGCAAAATAAAAGTGTCGTTTTTACGCGTGTATACATCTGCGCTTAAATTTTTGTATGGACTGTTAAAGCGAAGGTACATATCTCGCGTTCGCCGTTAAATGCGTAACGCCGTGGCTGTCAAAAAATATTGAACATGTGCATCCACAACGAAAGCTGTTACAGGCGACGGCGTTACGAATGCGTTAGCGCAGTTGCCGTCGAAAGTAGCCCAACTCGCTACTTTTTTCATGCGTTTTTGCGTTACGAACGGCTGTCACTTTAAATTTACAACGAAAAGTGTAAAAAAACAAACTGCAACAGGCAAAAACAAAATCATGGAAGAAAATTTAATGGAAAATTATTAATTTTAATTTATATTTCTCAAAAATCCAAATGAAAGATGCTGTGATAATGCTGAACAGCTGTTTTTTGTTTACAATTTAAGTGCGTCATAACGCAAGGTGTGTAACAGCAAATTATTCAACGCCGTCAACGCATATACACATGAACGCCGTCAAAGCAGCATTGAAAAGTATGTACCTTCAGCTTTGAGGAAACAACTTTATCTGCACTTATGAAATAGTTGCGGATACAAAACGAAATAACTGTGTACACAAATGCCAATGTGCGTTATGTTTTTAGTCGTAAACGCAGATGTACATATATGCACGTATAAAAAACACCTAAATTTACGATCGGAAAAATGACGTAAGGTAAACGAACGCCGCCAATTTACAGTGAAAAATTTCTTATGCCGATACAACTTGTATGTGCAACCGAAATTGAACGGTGTGCGTGAAAAGCAAACTCAACTCCCAATTTTCGTATTCGAAAGGAAAGTTCTTCAGAAGATTTTTGGACCTTTGCGCGTTGGCGTAGGCGAGTATCGACAGAGATTTAACGATGAGCTGTATGAGCTTTACAGACATCGACATTGTTCAGCGAATAGATCCAGCGGCTGCGTTGGGCAGGTCATGTCGTGAGAATGGATGAAGGTGCTCCGGCCAAGAAAGTATTTCTATCGAAACCCGCTGAACGCAAAAGAAAAGGGAGACCTCCACTGCGTTGGGAAAATCAGGTGGACAGCGATGCTGTCTCCCTAGGTGTTCCAAGTGGCGCCATGCTGCACGAAACAGAAGCAATTGGCGCGCTCTGTTGGGCTCGGCCGGAATCGTCTAAACAGCTAAGCGCCAATCAAGAAGAAGAATGATGGCTGACAGGCTGTTCGTTGAGCACACGAGATAACCCGAGAAAGCACAGAAATTGGAAGAAAATTTGTATTTTTCTGTTCTACTTGAATTTTTTGGGACTGTTTCGTGCGTTTTCATTATCTCATGTAACTCTGCATTTACTCGCACGCAAATCAATTTCGGTTCAATGCACATGAAATTTGCCTGCGTCTTTTAACTGCCGGTTTCCGTTTATATTAGGGCCCTTGGCAACTTACAATCTGGATTGAGAGGAAGTGTATATGTGTGAATGTCGGGTGAATGACGCAAATATCAAAAAATTTTGTTTTCGTCGCCGCGAGCCGACAACAAATACGCGTAGCACGAAGGCTGCCGATTGCACTAACACACACAAAAAAAAAACACTCCAATTTGACTAACTTACTCAAAAAAACACTCAAACTGGACAATGCAGATTGGAAGTTGCCAAGGGCCTTAACAGCAGGCAGTGCTGCAACATAGACATATAAATACCCAAAAAGTACAAAAACACGAACCTGCTGATTCTTACTTGTCATCATATTGAAACATTTAATGAGCTGTAAAATGAACGATTTTATTTTTGTTGCAGACCAACAAATTTAATTTTTTTCAATGAGGGGTTTGCACTGTTAACTACAAAATATATACATACATACGTTTATGATTGACATGCGACAAAAACTAACACACGTTTATAAAAAAACTATTTACTTGAATACATTTTTTCTAAATAAATTTTATAATACTTTCGTTTTAATAACAAAATCCACTATAAAAAAAAAAAACTTTTTTTTTTATTTTGTACTACTTAATATGAAATGAATGAACATAACAATGGTATTTTACTTTGGCTTCATTTCAATAAACTACTTGCAGCTTCAAACTCTTTCTCATTACTTCTAATTACTTTTGTTTTTGTGGATGTAGATGATTCGCCAAAACAAAATGTTTTAAGTTTAACTAAATACCCCACCTCACCATCCAAACGTCGTTGATCATCGGAGTTGCCTGATTTGCTTCGTATCTCAGGCATAATGTCATCCAATGCTTTCAATTCCTTACGCGTAAATAATAAATCTAAAGATTTTCGTATACCAATCATAATTACCAACATTAATGGGAATAGAATAGAGGTTGCGGAGAATGATTTAACTAGCCACAGGACAATAAGGCAAGCCAATTGAATGATGGTGAATAGGTGAACTCTCTTAATAGGAACCTGTAATAGATAATTTTTTCATAGATATAAGTTTAGAATGTCCATTTTATTATTTTTTACCAAAAATACTTACCTTACGCAGAAACATATAATCTGGCTGATACTTTGCAGGCATGAACATAATGAGTATGCGATCGAAGAATTGTAAGCCCGATAATGATGCTATACCCATATATAGGAATACGCCGAACAGCACTGGCATAGGAATATGACATAGCAGAGGTGTCAATGTGACAGAAAGGCCGATTGTCAAAAATATGAGTATATGTGTTACGCGTTGTTCTCGTACACCCAAGAATTGTGGTTTTTCGCCAGGTGCTGAACATTCCGATTCCAGTTTTAACGAATTCACATGATTTATACTCAAAACAGTAGCGGCAACAAACCTGTTGGATTAGTATTAAAATAAAAGGTATGTATGTAATTATTTACTTTCATATACTCTAAATTGCATTAAAAAATACTCACCATGGCAAGCCCATTATACTACATATTTCTATTAAAATTGACAATACAAATAAATCCAAGTGATAGCCGCAGCCCTTCTTTAATTTGTTCTCTTTGCGATTTATTATAACCGAGGTAATTTGCTGATCCATGAAAATGAGTATCGTTCCCAACATTGCAGGAAATACCGCGAGTATTATTGTCCACCAAGGATTGTTTGCCGTAAATGGAGGAACTACCCAACCGCGCGTACTTAATGTTGGTTTAAATTCATGCGGTACATCGAGTTTAGGTGTAGCAATGTCCATTATAAAATCCAAAAGTGACATTGATAGTATAGCAATGATAACGGCAAAATCACTTATAAATTGACGCACAGACGACGGGAAATAGGGTGCACTTTTAAAGTCTTTTAACATAACTGATAATACGAAAGTGCCGCAGAAAAGAATAACTGACATGAGGAAGACATTTTCACTACTTTCATGGTTGCAATCTGAACCAACCAGTGTGCCATTGTTAACCTATTGGGAATGTTTCGAGAAAATATGTAGGCGCGATTAGTACTTAATTTATATGTAGGTAGTATTTGGTGTAAATACTTGAGTGAAGTTTCAGTATTTCAACAAACTAAGTTTACACCTGTTTTTACATGGCCGTTTTAATTCTAATAATTATTTTATGTGAATTTTATATGAGCTATTGGCCAGTTTATAATTAAGAAAAATTGAAAAAATTTTTTTGGTAGAAGTTATGGATCCATTTCGGAGACCACCACATCCCCTCATCAGACTTCTTCCAGCGGCCTCAACCGAGAATCGAACTTAGGTCGTTTCGATTGGTAGTCCAATGTTTACACCTCTCTTGAATAGTTTTTGCTTTTGTGCTCGTAGCTTGTTTGGTGGTTATTTTTATGCACATAGTACATTCTCAGTCTCAGCGTTGATTTCACATGGAACGGTTGATGTGCTATTGCTAATTTTGACAGCTGACTGAATTGCTTCTGTTGCAGTAAAGCGTTAAACGGATTTGGAGATATCAGCGCCGAATACCAAATGCGTAGTTGCTGTCTTAAAATCAGCAAAATTATAGTTTATACTAAAGAGTAGCAAATATCCTATGTCAGGGCCACATTTTAAGGTTCCATTCAATGAAAATGCAGCCCTTGATAATAAAAATATTAACAGTTAAATGCAGCAATAGTAATTAGGTCGTAAAATCCATAAATATTTAATACGAGACGTGCAAGCTTGCATTTAGTTTTAATAAATTAAAAAAAGAATTTCCCAACTGGAACTTACCAAGCAATTAGATCTGTCATATTTTGCATATTCCAAAATTGTAAAATTACTATTCGATGGTGGTGCGCATACGCAATCGTAAATGGGATTAAATATTGGAAAATTTGTTTTTATCGCCCAAACATTTTCAATTGCCTAAAAAAAAGATAGGGGTAAATGTGATTGAAGTTCGTGATATTGTAATCGTAAAAGCTGTGTTTAATGAGTTTCAGCAGCGATCAAGTTATGTCTGTAAAAATCTACTATTACGGTATTAGTAGCGGCTTTAGCTGTATAGTTGTTCAAATATAAACATTATATTTACGTACAATTTTAAAAGCAACTTTAGACAGCATAATCTCATAAGATTTCTGCTCATTAAACATAGCCGTTTAAGAAATAAAAAAAAAAAAAATTCATTGTACATACGCACCTTGTATATAAAAATGAAAGCGATTAGTGTTGCGAAATTTTCTTCGGTAAATCGTGTTATATAACATACTAATGCGCTGGCATCGATTGCCGTTAAGAATAGTAATATGACAGCTATCCAAGTGCCAATCCAAAAGCGAAGCGTTAAATAGTCCCAATTTTGACTTTGACAGAAGTCATAGACGATTGTCTCAAACACTAATACTGGTCCTGTTGAGCCCAAAATTGTAAGCGGTTGTCCGGAAAATAGACCATATCCCATACCGCAAACAAAACCCGACACCAAAGATTCCATGGCAGCTATGTTCTTGCCTGTAGCTTGCGACAACAAACCGCCAAATGTTATAATCGGCGAGAGGCAGGCAAAATATAGAAAAATCCAAGATGCAACGCATTGCATCGATAGACCATCCTTGAAGTCGCTAAGATACCATATAGATTTTCTTTTGAAATCATTCATTAAACCACCGAAAAGTCGTTCTGTACGCACCAAACCAGATGCTTCAAGCACTCTTTGCTCTTCCTCTTCCTCATCGATTTCCTCCTTAGTGGTTTCGGGTGGCCTTTTGCGATCCTCTTGTGACGGTATCGCTGCTGGTGGTTCGATTCTTATGGATGGATCCCATTCGCATGGTGGTAATATTGTAACGGCATCCAGAAATTCATCAATACCAACAATTAAATGATCTCTCTTCCAAGCACGATAAGCCACCTCATGGAATATTTCATCGGACATAAGTGTGCCCATAGCACGACCGATTTCGTGTAAGGTATTATGACTACCAGGTCCACCCAGTGCAATAAAAATAAATCTGAAAAAAAAAAATGGTATATACATATATATGTATATTAGCATTGCCCTTAACATCTTTCTTATATTATTTATTTGTATTCTATTACGATTACTTTCACTAAATTATTTTTTTAGGAAATTTATGTATAGGTGAAAAGTTTCGTATTCCATTGCTAGCATACTCGTATAATATCTTTCCTTCGTATGAGTTGCCTTAACCTCAAAAACTTGTCAGTTCCTGAGACTTTAAAAAACTTGACGGTGAAGGTTAAGATGTCACATTTTAGCCGTATAAGAGTATAATAATATATAATAAAATGGCGCTATTATAACTCTGACGAGTTTTATGGCCGAGCTTCTCTCCCAATTCGAGGTGTGCTCCTTTTTGTTTTTCCTACTAATTGGGTGGACCTACAGTTATATGCCGGCTCCGAACGGCGAATGCATTTTTGTGAGAAGCTTTTTCATGGCAGAAATACACTCGGAGGGTATGCCGCCCACTGCCGAGAGGTGACCGCTGCTCTTAAAAAACCCAATAATTGGATTTTTACTAATTAGAAAAATTGTTTTGGTGTTTTGCTCGGACCGTGGTTTGAACCTGAGACCTCTGGCATAGCAGGCGAGCACTCTACCCACTGCACCACAGCGGCCACAAGAGTAAGAAGAGTATACATAACCTTAAAAAAGTACATACTTCAAAATTAGTAAAAGCTAAATTAAAATTTTAGTGATATATACCCAGTTGCAAATTTAGACTAACTTAAGTTCTCATGAAAGAAAAAAACTGTACAGACTACAGTTATTTTCAAACTGTCCTAATTTAAAAAAACATACATATTAATATCTTCTGCATAATCTCAAAATCATTGAATTGAAATGATTGATAAATAAGCATTTTTACAACTAACCGTGTTGGTATCGGCACTTCTGTTAAATCGCCCAAAAATGTTGCATTTCTCAACCGAACAAAACACACCAGCGTTGTTTGTAAAAAATCTACTTCGCCAACAAGTATGTTATTTGCTTCAGCTCCATTCGGTATTTTGCGCATGAAGTTTGTATTGCTTTTATGATCGATTAAGTCGCTAGAACTATTATGACGCGGTATGTAAGCGCTATTCGAGGTATTTAGCATATCCACTCCTAATGATAATAAAAACCATAAAGAAAATGAAACGTTGGGTATAAAAATGTTTTGATTGAAAAAAAAAAAAAAAAATACGTCGAATGCCTTTAAGCAATAACATGATAAGATAGTAGGTAATTGTTGTTATAATGTTTAATAAAAGTAGATATCTATAATTAGCGCAACATGTTGATTTAAGGTACTTACTCTTTGATGATGACTGATTATTGCTGCCGATATCGACAAGTGAGCGAATAATTGGCAGTCCTTTGTTCTTCTTACTATATTCGTGTAGATGACGATGACGTCGCAATAATACATTTGTAATATGTGAGCTCAAATCTTTCGGCAATAAGCCATTATTCACCATATTATCACATAGCAAATCGGCAATAACTTCCAAGCTACTTGCCTCCACATCCAACATAACCGAACCTTTTAGCAATAAGTTACGCAGTTCGAATAATGAATGTAGAAATAATGTAGCTACATGTGGTTTTGACCATCTATTGCCGCCCTCCTCCACATCTTCTTCAAATTTAATCCATCTTGCCACTTCATGCCATTCAAATTCATTACCATTTTGGACTAGAGCTTCCATCTCGGAAAATATCGGATGTATGTCGTAAGTGTTGCTGCCGCTGCCATTAGCACCAGCATCCTCATACTCACCGAGTATGAATTGTACGCGCTGTGCCAGCGGAGTTGCTGTAAAAAAGTGATAGAGTGGGTTTTTGTATTTTTTTTCGAGTGCGATGCTAGTAAACTTACCGGGCTTCTCGATTTCATGCTGCTTTTCGTTATTACTAGTGGATCCTTTGCTATGATGATATTTACGACGCCGTGTCAAATGATGACGACCACTGGGTAGGTGTAAACCCACATAAACGGTGTGTAGGCGATGTCCTAAAAGATTAAGCAAGTCTTTCAATTTGCCATGGCGAATAAGTCTTGGGAATAAGGGTTGCCCTCAAAGAGAGAGAGAGAGCATTGAATTTCCGTCGAGAACGAAACAAGATACTGAAGATGGCACATAGCCGAAACCGGTTTGTAACCAAAGCAAACTTGACAAGGGATGGCGGAAATTCGTTTCACAGTACATCGCAATCCTACCCTATCGGAAAATCAAACAACAAAAAAGAAAAGAGAGAGCATTTCTTATGAACTGGTGGCATCGACACAGTAAAATCAGGATTAATATATGGAATGGTGCATACAACTGAGATTCCTTAGAGAATTCAGAAATTAAATTATAAACCTTATGATCATATGAAATAAGCGCCGAATATAACTCTAGTGAGTTTAAGGCCGAACCGCTATTTCATTCGCGGCGTGTTGATTAATTTTCTTCCCCCACTGGGTGGACTAACGATTTTATACCGACTCCAAATGGCAAATGCATATTTTGTGAGAAGCCTTCTCATTATGAAAATTTTATGGCAGAAATACACACGGAGAGAATGCTGCCCACTGGCATATTTTTTAAACCCCACACATATATTTCGCGTACATACCTTTAAAATCATGTTCCGTGAAATGTTGCGAAAAGTCTTCCTCACCAGTCTTTGGATCTTTTGGTGGATCATCGTGTTGCATAGACGGATGCATTATCCAAGGGCGACTGAAATGGAAAATATTAAAATACAAATCAGATGTAAGATCAAAAGGGCATACAAGTGAAGCAATAAACAAGAAATAATATTAATTCAGCCAAACATAAGTAGGAAAAAATAGGGGTAATTCACCAAAGTAAGTGTAGTTAATTTTTTCCATTAAGCTATAGAAATTAACCGCTACGTTTGAGTGTACATATTATCTGCGCTCAACGGTCAACTGTTTATGCACTAGTGTTTTTAGAGTAGTCTTCCAAAATCTCAGCTAGAGCAGCTGAGCGATTTTGGGGCAATGCGTAGTTGATTTCCATGCCACTGCTTCTCCATTCGATAACATTTTTTTTCGATAAATTTTTTCGTTTATTCGTTCTCCGTTTTCGAATTGGCGCTAAAAAGTTAACTAATCCTCTACTATCTACAGCTACTCTATGCTAAAACATTCTTTTCTAGCGGTAAGCGCAGCAAAGCGCAGATGCAAAGTGATAAAGTGCCTTGAAAAATATGAAAAAATTTTCCAATTTTAATAATTGTTTAAACTCACTGTTGCTCACTGCGCGGCGTTCGGTAAGCTAACTGACTTCATAATTTGAAAACTGTTTTGGTTATGACAGCTCAACTTTATGGCAGCCATTACGCATTGAATGTAGTCATAGCGCAGCGCTGAGCTAATAATGCTTTCTGTCATACAAATTTTTACATATGTACATACATATGTATGTACATTTTTTTGTACAATGCATATAAAATTATATGCAATGATCCTTGTTCCGGCAAAGTAATTGCAAATTATAAATTATATACCGGTAAGTACCTACAATGTAAATAAACAAATGCATAGGTGCATACTTATACGTAGTATGTACATATTCGCATGTCTGATTACATAGCAAACACACAAAATTTTATAAATATGAAATCACCGTACATACATGACAACAAGAACGACTCATTGATATCAACATGGAATCAACGTGCACTTGTCTAAATAATATTATTTTCAAATGCTATTCTAATGACAAGGGCACCCACACCCACATATGTAGTACACATTTTTCTTCTATGGTGCATGCGGTAATTTTTTATGTGCGCCTGTTCCAGCGTATTTCACTGTGTGATAAATACATATATGGATACTTACATATGTATGCATGTATGCACATCGACGTCAGAATTTAAATCGCTTTTGAAAAAAACCGGTAAATAATTAAAAAATAAAAAGACCGACAGTAAGTATGTGACCGCTTTATTTATAAAAACATATGCAAATATTACGAGCTAATTTATTTATTCTAAAATATAATATACAGGCATACCAGGGCCGTGCGCACGGGGGGGGTTTTGGGGGTTAAAACCCCCCCATGACCAAATCTAAGTTGCAATGATTTTGCAAAAATTTTCAAAATACAGTTTATAAATTTTGCATTGAATTTTGACTCATAATTTTTGACAATATTAGTTACAATAATTTTGCGGAAGAAGAATTGGTAAAAGTTGCAAAAAATAAGGTTGGCCAATACATAAGTTTGGCACTTTGAATTGCACTTGGAGCTTTCCGAAATTACAAAGTTGTGTAGCATATGTTTGTTTGGCATTTTTAAAAAAATTGTACTGATAACAAAAAATGTTCATTTTGTGAAAACAGTGAGCAGTTTCAATTAACAAGTACTGTAAACAGTACACGGAAAGAAATTTGTATACTTGAATCAAGAAAAATGCTTTCTTGAACTCAATTTAGAAAATTTTTAGGGAAATAAGAAAAATTGACTTAATTATTACTGGAAATAAGAAATTGAGTTTTCCAAAAATGAGACAATTATTTTCTTATTCAAGAACACTAACAAAATCTATAGAAAAAAAATGTTGAAAAAAATGTTTAAATAAATAAAAACATCTTTTCTTAAATTTACTTAAATAAAGAAAATCTTTTTGCTAATATCAAGAAGAATTTAAGAAAATTGTGTTTCGACGAATTGGAACAATAAAATACAGCGAAAAAAAATGTAAAATTAATAAGAAAACGTTTTCTTGAGCGAATTTTCTTGCTGAATTTGCATTTCCAAAGTTACATGTATTTTTTTTCATTTGCCATCCGCTTTGCATATTTCTGAATATTTTAGAAATTCCCAGATTGTTAGTGAAGCATTTGGTATAAGGAGTTCACTATTTGCATCTTCATTTATATTAAATAAAATGTTGTCATTTCAATAAACAAGTCCTAGAAAAATACTAGTTGACTAATTATGGTTTTCTAATCCCTCATGATTAGTTTTCATTTTCCTTATTTTTTACGTTTTTAATATTTTTAGAAAATATTTGCTTAATTTAATATTTAATATTTTCTTATGCCTCAGACACACATGTGGTATGAATATTAGAATATCAATATTATGATTTGGCTATGCTATGAAAATTTTCAATTAAACTACAATATGAGGGTGACACATATGTGGTATAGATCGAAATATTACTATACTACGATGTGAGTCTCTCGCATTACTTACTTAAGCTCGTATAAGAAAAGTTTTACTTGCAACAAAAAATAATTTCTTAATTTATTTCAAAAAACAAGAAAAAAACACTTACCCTAAGTAAATTATTTCTTATTTATTTAAAATCCAATTTCACTTGAAGCAAGAAATTTTCTTGGATTTTCTTGATATTAAGAAATTATTTTCTAAGTTCAAAATCAAGTCTAATTTTTCTCGTCTCGGCATTGATTCTAGTAAAATATTCTTTCCGTGTACTATTCAGGACCTGGTTAACTAGGTTTTCATGAATCATAATGAGTTTCAGAAAAGTTACAGAACATTTAAATTTATGGTGTATGGGTCTGGATATCTGTTTCAGCAAATATGTTTATCTTAGCGAAAAATGTATGCGAATGCAAACCAAAATTAAAAACCCCCCCCAAGGCTAATTCCTGCGCACGGCCCTGAGGCATACATATATTACACTGGCGCGAATATATGGAACACTAACGAGTTTTATGGCCGAGCTTCTCTGCCAATATATTTTTTGTTTTTCCTACTACTAATTGGGTGCACCTATAGTTTTATGCCGGCTGCGAACAGCGAATGCATTTTCTTGTAAGAAGCTTTTTCATGGCAGAAATACACTTTGAGGGTGTGCCGCCCACTGCCGAGCGGTGAACGCTTTTATTAAAAACACATTAATTGGGTTTTAATTAATTATACAAAATTTTTATGTTTGTCCGGGCTGAGATTTGAAGCCGAGACCTCTGCTATGGCAGCCGAGCAGTCTACCCACTAAACCACAGCGGCTATAAGAAGCAAAAAAGAATAATATACATATCGTCGTTTGAATTTCATAACCGCCTAAGTGAAACTTTCATAACCGCTTGTGCCAAAAAGAGATTTGCCAACCTTGAGCCGTCAGGAACTCCCAGCTCCACACAAGCATAGTATAACTTTGGTCTTTGGGAAGATCGGTAAGCTCGGTATACATATTTCCTTCTAATGTCCTTTTCAGCTGCGAAGTCATTGAGCTGGGCGTCAGGAATTCAATTCTATTTTTTGGCACAAGTGTCAGTTAGGCGGTTATGAAATTTAAACGGCGATATGTACGTATTTTTTCATATGTATGCATGCGTAATTTTTTTTAAGTTCTTTCATAAAATGCAATACAAAGTCCAGCTTAGGCTTGAAAGTGTGATCCGATTCTTTTGCTACAAAAGTTATATTCTAAATTCGAAAAAAGTTTTAAGAATGTCAGAAATTAAAAAGTTAAGCCGATTCCACATAAAACTTTTTTCGCTTTGCGTTACGCCATTTTCTATGTCAAACTACGCAAAACTGAAAAACTATGCCACAATGAACGTTGTAACATCACTCAAAAAATATTTATTTTCTGAAAAATTTGTCATTCTCCGTTTTATTTACAAAGAAAATAAATAAGAAAATAAAAATCTATTAAATTATTTTCTAATTGTGTGAAATTTAAATTTGTTTATTTAGCTTTTAAGTAAAGGGAAACTGAAAAAAATTTCAACGCGCCCAAAAGTTGAGATTTGGGCAACTTTGTGCTTTACGTAACATCGGCGTTGCGTTACTTTTTGTTATGTGAGAAACCTCATATAGATACATGTATTTTATCTCAGCTGTCATGCAGAAAGTGTCAGGTAGCGCAATACGAAGTTCTATCTGGCTTCAGCTTTATTTTCTTCAAGACGTTTAAGACATAACGCTGATATTTATGAGACTAGACACATCTTAACAAGCATTGGCCGAAAATAGAAGTTTGTAATTTCAAAATGCCGCAGGTCGGAGTAAAATTTTTGGAGGACACTGCGCTATATTTTTTTTTTTTTTACAAATCCCAACATTCGACGCCATCTCTATAACTTTTGCCCAGCAAATAGCTGTACGCATTGCTTTATCACCTTAAGGCAAAAAATTTCCGCGCAGAAATTCTAACCGAATGGTTATTATTACGAAATCCACTATAAAATCTGCACATACATAATATGTACATACTATATGTACACTCAGAGAAAAGTAATCCAAAATAAAATTTTAAAATCTCAGTGCTTAAAATAAAAATAAACATTTTTAAATTTTTTTCTTGATTTTGCAATTTTACAATCAACATTTTTAAAATAAAAATGTTCGTATTTACTTTACTTTTAAAAAACCTTTAAATTTAAAAATGTTTATTTTTATTTTAAGCACTATGAGATTTTGAACCACAAACTTTCGTTTTTATTCCATTCATTTAAATTTTTCATTTAAACATGTTTCTTTTTAACTCTCAAATACATTTTAATTTCAAAAATTTAATTTTTGATTTAAAAATTTTCATTTTTAAAATAAAAATGATTTGATGCATTATAAAAATAAAAATTGATTTGTGATTCCTTTTCTCTTAGTGTAGGTAGGTACATATGTATCTGTGGTCACTAGCAATAACCGCTTAAGTCGACTTAGGAAGATTTCGAGTTATATATACCACGTTATTCTCCTTTTAAAGCTCTATATTTCTTTAAAACCCCCATGCTTATAACTTAATTCAATTAAAAGATATAAATAAAAATATTTAGGCTTAACTTACAATAGAGGTATATTAAACTTGCTATAACAGCCGAAGTATATGTAGTATATACTTAATCAAATTTCTTCATGACTTTGTTTTATTTACAAAATTTGATCGCAACATTGTGAATGGCTCACTGATTTTGCGTCCATAGTTTTTAATCGACTTTTATGATTTGCTAAGAAACGCCTTCGAATATAAAAATCAATTTATCTCGAAATCATATTTTTCGACTTAAGCGATTATTGCAAATTGCCACAGATATGTATGTACGACTCCTTGAGCCGAATTTCACACACTCAACAGGAGTAAAACCCGCTGATGCATTTCACGCGGCACAAAGCGGGTCGGAAATTCTTATACATATGCGCATAACTTGAATGCAAAAACTTACTCTACCGAATATAATAGCTCTGTTCAATATTTTGTAATATTTTGTAATTTTTTTGTAATATTTTGCACATTAAGAACGTAACTACCTTTCATAATTACATGTTTGCCTTGGTTCTTTGTTCTCCATTAGGAGACGATGAATTAATTAAAAATTTGCACTGCTACAAAATAGACTAGGTACATTCCCATTGTCGCCTTTACTGATACACTAATTATTTTATACAATATGACAACGACAGGCGGAACAGTAATCCTACTTGTCAGTCGTAAGTTTATTTAATCTAGCGTCAATGATCTTTCTGACCTAACTTTACTTTTAGAACACACACAAAGTTATTTGTTTATGCAGCTTACATACAGTGGTGTGCACCATAATAGCGCCAAAATGTGAAAAGTCACAAGTATTTTTGCTAGCGGGTTAAAAAAATTTTTTTTTTTACCAAGATTATATAACAAATACATGTTTTGATAACTTGTTTCTTTCTTTGTTCACACTATTTTATGCATACATATTTACTTATGTATGTATTTTGATGTGTTAAGCCGAACTCATCGTGAATTTTGCCAAAGAATCACTTTATCCGTGCATTAGAATCCCACCCCTAGTGCGTACGTAGATATGTCTATTGTAAAAGTCCAACTTACGTATGTATGTATGTATGTAGGCGCCGCGATCACTTAGGATTTATACTTACAATTCCGAATTGAAAGCCATTACACGAGACCAAATAAACTCAACCGAACTTAAACAAATTGATGTCTTATTTATGTAATATTTATAATTCAGTGGACGGAATGCTGATATGAAAATATGTATATGTATGTGCCTACATACATACTATATATAAAATACACTTATTATTAACAGATAACCGCGAAGTGAAAACGTTTGTCTGCTCGACAACTTGGCTCATTAAAGACTGTTCTATTAGTGGGTATATTATATTGTAATATAATTCCATATCTTGTCACAAGTTGTTACTCGATTATAATATGTAGATATGTACATATGTACGTTAGTTAGAAGCGAAATTGACATTGCATCAATCGTGTGTATTGCTATCGGACAACAGACATTTGCCAAAAAACCTTATACTTATTCATTAATCAAATATATGTATGTATAAGTATGTATGTATGTATGTATGTATGTACATACAATAACAACTGATTGTATCAGTTTTATAAGTACACTAGCTAAAAAAAGATATTTTACGATAATTATTTGACAGCAACAAAATACCCATAAGCAAACAAAATCAGTATATAGGACTTAAAATATATAATAGGTACATAGGAGAGATGGGCGTTATCACAAAACTTATCATAACTTAAGTTTGACTTAACTTTGAATAATTTATAAATTTTTACAAAAAACAAATTTTAATAATTGAATAAACTTTTATTTATAATTCAAAAAGTTTTAGTCAATTATTCACAGCTTTATGAATAATGAATAAAAATTTATTAAATTACTCACAACTTTTTGAATAATAAACGAAAATGTATTAATTATTCAACGTTAAGTTGAATGATGTATGCAATATTAATCCCTATTGAATAATAACACTGGATCACAAAATGAAATTTGTTGTCTGTACTTTGGACGCCACTATCCTATCTATATTTTACAATCGTTCGCTGATTCTGAAAATCGGGTTCATTTTTAATTCTATGGAAGGTTTTTGAGTTATCGGCAATTTCCCGTTATTTGGCCAATGGCTCCACTTAATCCAGTATGTCTCTTTAACGCATTGAGCTATCTACGTAACACCACGCGAAAGAAAATTAAATTTCTTAACTCTTATAACATTTTTCTCTAGGTCTTATAGTTTCTGAAATATAGATGACTTAATTTGAAAATTTTCATTTTTTTTACGAAAATTTGAAGAAAAAATTTACTTTGTTGGGCAAGATCTTTAAAACTAACGTTTTCGCCTTTAGTTTTACTCCTTTAGGTAAACCCCGTTCTATTGGCAAAAATATAAGCTATCAACGAAGAAAATCCATGGTAAAATGGAAAAGTTATAGGCGATCATATAAATATAGCCAAGTCGCGCAATGCCACTGCACGTGTATCACACCAATAAAGATGACTCAATGTGTTAAAGAGATATACAGGATTAAGTGGAGCCACTGGCCAAATAACGGTAAATTACCGATATCTCAAAAGTCTTCCCATAGAATTAAAAATGAACCCGATTTTCGGAATCAGCGACCGATTTTACATATAGATAGGATAGTGGCGTTCAGAGTATTTTTTGGCTGTATAGTAGTGTAATTAATTCAAAATGCCCATCCCTGTTATAATTTGTGTATGTACCCCGCAGTAAAAATCCGAAACGAATCTTTTAAGAATCTCTGATGAAATTCACCTATGACTGAGGAGGCATCAGTGAATACTTTCATATAAAGACTACTGAATTTTTCATATATGTAAATGGTTTGGTTTCCTCAGAAAAAAAAAACAAAAAGGAATAAAAATGTACTGAGTTATGACGACAGTTATGAATATTCAATAAAGAATCGTCACTGATCCTTCAGCAGTGAAAGAAATTTACTGCAGGGTATAGTAAGCACACTCATATGAATATTTATATATTTTTGTTTTTTCCCCTGATTTGGCTCCTAAACGTCTTTAACGACTTAAGCCGAGTCTAAGAAAACGCACCATTCGCATCTTCTACGGTTGATAGCGGCGCTGCAGCTGTAAATGACCTGTTAGCGGCGAAGAGAACTTCGCTCCCCTCTTCCTAAAGCTTCAAGGTCAATGCGAGGAAAAAGTATCTATTTGAAAACGATGTGAGTGCCCCGTTCTGTGGTTGTTCTTATTTTAACACTTAACTAACTATATAACTAACCGTTAACGAAATCATCTTACGGCAGGTCCCAGAAATCTGCATTTTTCACGTGGTTGTGGAAGCTGTATTAGATGACATGGTTTAAGTGAACATGAGAAGATAGGGTTCGTTTTGTGGGGGATTCTGAAAATACATACTGAATATACATACATACAGATGTACGTATGTGTGTACGTTTGATCGATTCGAGATCTATACAAATTGAAATCGCTACAAAAAGCCGAACGCAGTTCTGCCAATGTGGCGTGATTATCTCGTTACAGTTGTATATCCTTTTCAGGATATTGATCTCTGATTATCACGTACTTATGGAAATAATTGAAATGGAAGTTTCCTTAGTATTTATAACATAATTATACCCTACACAGTAAAAAATGATAGTTTATTTCTAATATCATTTGGTACTTAATTTAATCATTCTTGGAATTAAATATGAATTTCAATGCCAAAAATTCTTATTTTTAAACCATGAGAAGTTTTACAATTTTATTTAATCCAAAATAGTTTAAAAATAAAGTCTTGAAAAGTACTAAATTCTCTCTTTCTCATTTTTGGTTTGAAATCAAAACCAAAAAAATAGAGAAATTTTATCAAAATATGTTAATATGTAAATACAAAATGTTTTTTTAAACTGAAATAAGTAGGATGGAGAAATAAAGTTTATTAAAACCCGCAAAGCGAATTTTTCATGCCTGATGGAACAATTGTATCAAGTAAGTAATACAGGAGATTAAGTGAATATTTTGAGGGTAAATTTTGTTTAATTTTTTTCAGTCTTGGGGCAGCTGATCGTCCCTCTTGATACCACAATATCCTTGCAATACCGCGACGGTGCCGAAATTTCTCTGGCAATGGCCAGTACCTGTAGCAGTTTTTTTTCACTGACGGTGGTACAATTCGACAAGAGGGCAGCCCATCCTATTATCGAGGAATACAAACAACACAGACTATGTGATAATTCCTATCTTTGTAATATTACATATTTACATATATTATTGAAATAAAACGAGCATTTCTACATATTTTTGGTTTTGATTTAATACCAAAAAAGTATATTATTTATTCCAATTTTCGGATAGATCTTATACCATTTCAACTATTTTTAATACCAAAAATATTCTAAAAATAATTAAAATTTGGTTTTGATTTAATTCCAAAAAAGTATTAATTTGACACCAAAAATAATTTCTGTCTCTCATATTCTCTTCTTTTTTAAACCAGAATGGTTTTAATTTTATTCTTTTTGGCATTGTTATATATAAATACCAAAATGGTATTAAAATTAAACTAAAATTTTTACTGTGTAATACATATATGTACATACATACATACATATTTTTTTAATTATTAAATTATTAACTCAAGTCCTGTTTTTTATGCATATATGTATATGCAGTCTGCAATGCGCAGTTAATTATATGAACTCTAATCATTAGAAACGGCAAACAATACTCTGCCAAATTATTAATTAAAACCCCATCTGTGAAAAAACCCTATTTAAAAATATTCTGCTCACAAATACATATGTACATACATACATAGGTATATATGCCTTAACAGGAGCCGTCTGGTTCTATCTGCATCTAACTGACTCCGTATCGTTTTTACATCAGAGACAGAATTGGGCCCTTTAATTTAAAATTGTTTAAATTGTGTACGTATGTATGTATGTACGTATTTTGCTAATTGGGCCTTTTGTTTGCTTTTTGGTCTGATATATGTATGTGTTGTTTTATACATATGTACCTATGTATGAAGGTTATGTTAGCCATCCGTGTATCTGACGTACCTACTCGTGAAAGTCTTTTAACTTCAATTTGTTTAGTCTTATTTTTACTGTTGTTGTAGTAAAATAATATAATAATAAAACGATCTATAGCGATAAGGTAGTAGATAACGGTTTTTTTGTTCCGCTGATAAATTTGCAAGTTTTCTAATCTACATATATATTAACCGGACATGGAAAACTTGAGGTTTTTTTTGGGCCTTGAAGACCAAAAATTTCATTTAGTGAAAGTTAATCGATTTTTATACTCAGCTGTACTAGTACACAGAGTATTATAGTTTTGATTTCCTAACGGTGGATTGTAACAGAATGAAATAATCGAGATAGATATAGACTTATATATATAAAAATGATCAGGGTGAAAAGAGAAATCGATTGAGCCATGTCCGTCCGTCTGTCCGTCTGTCCGTCCGTCCGTCTGTGAGCACGATAACTCGCGCAAAAATTGAAATATTTTGATGAAATTTGGAATGCAAGTTGGTATCAAGACGAGAACGGATGGTATTGAAAATGGGCGAAATCGGACCATGACCACGCCCACCTCCCCTATATAGTAAAAATCCGAAATTTTGTATCTCAGTAACTAATAGAGCTGGAGTGATGAAATTTTACCCACGTATTGAGCTCAGGCCCTTATGAAGAAATTTTGGAAAATGGGCGGTGCCACGCCCACTTATTAAGGGGCAAACATTGAAAGTTTTATGAGTCATAACTCAGAAACCGTTGAAGACATATCGATGAAATTTGGTAGGCGTGATATACTTACTTAGGCAAATGTTTGGACGAAAAATTGCCAAAATCGTTTGACGACCACGCCCACTTTTATATATGGGTATTATAAAGTGGCCTAATAAAAACATTTTAAGCGATATCTCTGTCAAATATAAAGATATATCATTGAAATTTTATGGCAGGAGTCCAACTATGGACATAAAACAAAAAACACAAAAATTTTGGAAAACGGGCGTGGCACCGCCTCCTTTTAGAAGCAGGAATATACGAGATTTCTTAGCCCATAACTCGACAAATAATTGAGATATTATGACGAAACTTGGTGTGTACACTTTTATCACTTGTGGTAATAGACACGCAAAAATTTATTGAAATCGATTTATGACCACGCCTACTTTTTAACAAAGATATTTCTGAAACACCCTTTGGGAATTTTTAACGTGAAATCTTTGTAACTAGAACTCGTAAAGGAATGAAATTTTGCACAAATAATAATATTCATATACTTAGTTGGATAACTGATAAAAATTTTGGAAAATGGGCGTGGCTACGCCCACTTTATGCAGCACTCACTTTATATAAAGTACAACGTGTTTCCATTAAACGCAAACAAACAATAAAAGCATACAGCTGAGTATCTAATGTTCGATTCCACTCGAACTTAGGCTTCCTTACTTGTTTTTATTTTTCGAGTTGTTTTCCACTTAGAAATTTGCAATAATTTTTTTCTTTAAACTTTTAATGCTAACGCAAGCAACTTCTTATCCGCAAAGACATTCAGGGGCATCTGCCAAATGTAACTAAGGTGGTGTGCACAAACATAGAGCCAAAATACAAAGACAATTATCATCCGTTGCTCTACATTTTTGAGTTAAATAGAAGTTATAGAAAAACATTTTAAAACAAATTTGAACTAATTAAAGTATTTTAAAATTTTCTTTCGTTGGACAAGTGATGGTCCTAATTATTTGTTTTTACTAAATAAAAAACTTTTTAGAGCTTTTGGTTTGTTTTTATTTTTATTTTATTTGAAAAATTATTTTTTTACTTGAAAGAGTTTTTAGTGCTTAGCACGAAATTTTTATTTTAATTCAATTTTTAATTGTTGGGGTAAGTGGAAAAAAATTCAACAACTATTTACAGCGAAGGTTGAGTGTATAGCTATTTCACGAAAACCCATTTTCGATCATCAGCACTCTTTTCGGAAGTGGATGCACCGGGGATTGAACCCGAGTCCATTCCATCCTCAGCCGCAATGACCCAACGCATAAACACACTCGGTCATTGAGACTCTGTGCAAGTTGTTGGATTTTCCCCACTTTTGCCTTTTTCATTTTCAACATTAACGTTAGTGTGTATATGCTTTTTGCATATATTCTCCACAAACGTGCTGAATTTTTGTTGTAGGCAGTTCGCAATGAACATTATTGTTGGTATTTATTTTATGTATATACCAAACAACGTTAACAATTTTACTTGAAAGAGTTTTTAGTGCTTAGCACGAAATTTTTATTTTAATTCAATTTTTAATTGTTGGGGTAAGTGGAAAAAAATTCAACAACTATTTACAGCGAAGGTTGAGTGTATAGCTATTTCACGAAAACCCATTTTCGATCATCAGCACTCTTTTCGGAAGTGGATGCACCGGGGATTGAACCCGAGTCCATTCCATCCTCAGCCGCAATGACCCAACGCATAAACACACTCGGTCATTGAGACTCTGTGCAAGTTGTTGGATTTCCCCACTTTTGCCTTTTTCATTTTCAACATTAACGTTAGTGTGTATATGCTTTTTGCATATATTCTCCACAAACGTGCTGAATTTTTGTTGTAGGCAGTTCGCAATGAACATTATTGTTGGTATTTATTTTATGTATATACCAAACAACGTTAACAATTTTACTTGAAAGAGTTTTTAGTGCTTAGCACGAAATTTTTATTTTAATTCAATTTTTAATTGTTGGGGTAATTGCGGCTGAAGATGGAATGGACTCGGGTTCAATCCCCGGTGCATCCACTTCCGAAAAGAGTGCTGATGATCGAAAATGGTTTTTCGTGAAATTAATGCATTTGATTTTTTTAGCATAATTTTTTTTTTATAAGAAAACAGATTTTCGAGTAAGACAAAGAAACAAAAAAGAAACGCTCGCAAATTACATACCTATGAGTAGTCCACTTTCAAACAGGGCTATGTGAAATTTTTGCGATTTTGAGTTTTGGACTGTATACCAGACCTGGGTAATACTGAGTAGTAATTGGACTATTACGTACTTAAATACTTTATATTTTGATCTTGAAGTAATTATTTCGTACTAAGTACTTTCAGAATATTCAAGTACAAGTACAAGTACAAGGAATTGAAAAAAAATTGAAGTTTTAGCAAATACTTCAAAGTATTTGAGAAGAATTGAAAGTACTTGAAAAGAATTGAAAAATGTACTTGAATCGATTTTTCAATTCTTTTCAAGTACTTTCAATTACTTACAATCACAAATCGACGGCTGAGAATAAGATCGCCCTATTTCAAAATTTTTTTCAAAAACGCCCTATTTGAAAAATTGTTTCAATAACGTCCTATTTCAGATTTTGCTTCAAGAACGCCCTATTTGAAAAATTGTTTCAATAACGTCCTATTTCAGATTTTGCTTCAAAAACGCCCTATTTCAAAGAAAATTCCATATATATTTCTCTGAAATAGGACGTTTTTGAATAATTGTCTGAAATAGGACGTTATTGAAACAAATTTTCAAATAGGGCGTTCTTGAAGCAAAATCTGAAATAGGGCGTTTTTGAAACAATTTTTGAAATAGGGCGATCTTATTCTCAGCCGTCGAAATATAAACGATATTTTATATTTTTTACATGTCGCTTGTAGTCCATATTATGTTTATTTAACAAAATGCATTTGAAATTTAACATAAATAAATAATTAAATTTAATTTAAAAGAAAAAAAATAATTCAACATAAATAAAATTATAAGAAAAATATAACGTATTTTAATCCTAAATATCTAGAAAAACTGTCGAAATTCGACAGTAGGCGCACCCTATTTTTTTTTAAATATTGGTTTCAACTTGACGTTCCGTCGTCGATTGTAAGTAATTGAAAGTACTTGAAAAGAATTGAAAAGGTACATTTTTCAATTATTTTCAAGTACTTTCAATTCTTCTCAAGTACTTTGAAGTATTTGCTAAAACTTCAATTAGTTTGCAATTACTTGTACTTGTATTTGTACTTGAAAATTTTGGGAATGCCAGTACCAGTACCAGTACAATTCCTTTAAAATGTACTTGTCACAAGTCGTACTGGTACTTGATATTACCCAGGTCTGCTGTATACCAATATTTAAAAGTGTATAATGCCCATTCAGAATTTATTGCAAAATCATTGCGTAATCTGAAAAAATTAGCATTAATGCGAATTCACTTTCAAAAGCCGCTATGATTTTGTTTTTTACACTTTCTCTATCTGAAAAAGGTTGTTCATACGCCCAGGCACGCATTGTTGTAATTATAATTACATAATTACATAATAATAATTAATATGCGTGCAATTTAAAAACTAAAAATACTGTCTCAAAATTAGCTATGTGAAATATTTAACATTGAATTTGTTAAAATCTGCCATATTGCCGTTTTATTTTTTTTTTATAACGTTAAATTGTTTATGGTCTAAGCTTTCAGGTAATAACAAAAAATATTCAAATAAAATAGAGCTTGCTGCCCTTGTGATTTTCTCTGATGAAAAATTCACATAGCCATGTTTGAAAGTGGACTAGTCATATGTACCTACATAGCTAAGCTCAAATATTTGTTATACTCACCTCAAACCAAAATGGCGTTCCGTAATTTGCCAAAAGAAAATGCTCTACTCTGTTCAATTTTCAAGTTTAATTAATCCCGGAAGCTCAGTTGTTTACATGAAGCCAAGCGCAGATACACATGTACGTAGGTATGTATGTATATGTATACGGATGTCTATACTGTTAGACACCGCCTTGAAATAACGCTAATTCCATTAGGTAACACTTCACTTTAACTGTCTGCTGCTATTTTCTTTTATATGCACACTTATGTACATACATTATTTACTAAGCATTTTTATATATTTGCATTATTTGCATTTTTTTGGCATTTTTTCTTCTAGTTAAATACCGTTTTTTATACAATAATACATAATAGACTAGTTGCAACTAATTAATCGATAAAAATTTGTACTATATTTACTAAAGTACATACATACAAACACACAATGTTTAATATATGCAAATGAATAAATGTAATGTAATTGTAAATGCAACTTTAACTGTACATGTACATACATATATTGGCACTGATTTAGTTATTTAACAATTGTATGGTTTCAATAATCACTACATATTCCACTACACAATTCATGCATTGCTTATTATTTAACTATATAATTTATTTATTTTTTTAAATATAATTGATGCAAAGTCCCCTTCTTCCTGCGTACAACTACACTACACAAATTTTACTATTTAATTAATTTATTTATTTTGGTTTTTGAATTATTTTAGCTAAATAAAAATGTTTTCTGTTTCGCGTATAGATTTTTTTGACGAATGCATTGGAATTCAATAAATTTTTTTGCATAACGCGCAGGCGCCAATTTAGGTACCCTATAATATACACATACAAAAGTAAGTCTTTTAAATGTTGGTGATAGCATTTTGCATAAGGGTGATTCGCAATTTATTCGAACCAAAATTATTCCATTTAAGTGTGCATGGATTTCGATGTGGTGAGAAAATCTATGTATATCGCTTCTTTTATATACTCTTCATATTCTTCCAGGGAAAGACGGATAATTTTGTTACCGTTGTTAAAAGGTATACTATGCGTAGACATGGGTTAAAATTACGAACCTTTCTTAAGTTTAAAGCCATAATCGAGCTTCATTTGTACGGCTTAAAAATCAGGTTTTATGTTTAAATTGTTTTAAACTTAGTTTATATGTCTTTTTATTCATATTTGAAGCCTACTTCCAGCAAAATTATTTTCCCAATAACTTTTAGGATTATCTGAGTTAATTTATTCTTCAGCGGCCGTCAAAAATTTACTGTGTCAAAATTTATATCATTTCAAACAGAAAATTGGTAAAAAATGTCCACCATAGTAAATTCACACTCCACCACATTTCGAAATACAACTTTTACATCGATTCACACACGGCCTAAATCTGACAAATTACCCATAGTTATAGAGACACATTTAATAAGAAAACTTTTAGAGCTACCTTAACAGCATATTCTAACATACATACATATGTACATATAACGCCCCTAGCGATAACATTTTATGATTATCATTCTCCAAACCAGATTGACATCTCTATTTATTAATCCTAGACTACATTGCGGCGCCATTGCAAAATTGAAAAAAAAAAATTTAAAATTGGACAAAAAATGTCCACTCTTGACTACATATTTCCAATAGCAATGTGCTGTGGCGCTTAGTGTGAGAAAAAAGTGTTTAGGTCTGAATTTTTACTTTTTCTAATTTTTTAAAATTATGTCAGTTATATAGTGAACAGCCTAAGGGAAACTACAAGCGATAAGCTATCTGATAAGCTAGTGAGCATTTTGGTGTTTGCAACTTTGGCGAAGTTATGGAGGATTGAATATATGGCCCAAAAAAAATTCCACCGTACGCCACCATACTCGTATGATGTCTTTTTGGAAAATATTTCCAGAAAATAATTTTTTTTGAACGCCGCTAAATTCATTTTTTTTTTCATATATTCGGTGTTTGTAGTTTGGTCTTTGGATTGAGAGGAGTGTTTCTACTTTATAATCGCATTAACCTTATGTACGTCATTGGGGTCACTTCCACCCAGTACTTAGTTTATACCATCTTAATATAACTTTTGTTTTGCCTGCATGTCAAACGTCATCAAAAATCATTAATCTTTTGCAAATCAAGTACTTAGACCGCTTTAGTAGAACTGGAAATAAGACACATTTAACATTCCGAGGAATATTTTTTGCAGTCTGTAGTCTGTTAGGTTCATTTTCATTTTTGACCCATTTTTTAGACAGTCAGGAAAAAGTCGTATTTTTAAGGTCGTATCGAAACTCGCTAAAAGCAGAAAAAATCGAGATCTCCACTACGTTGGGACGATCATGTGAAGACTGACTAGTCCTGCCTCGGTATTTCCAATTGGCACCAAGTAGCACGAAAGAAAAAAGACTGGCGCTCTTTATTGAACTCGGCCAAAATCGTCTAGACGGTTACGCGTCAATTAAGAAGAATTAGGTCTCGACCAATGATGCATCGTAACGTTAATATTATCGTTTACCGAAAAAAATCAATCATTTCATTTCGTTGATTAGCGTTATCATAACCATTTGAGTGACTGTGTATGTATGCGCCTCGTGCGGGCAATCTTTTTGTTGATTTACTTCGTTTCAACGTTACCGGATGCATTTTGATAATTTAGTTTTCTTAATTATCGAAACGAACTGGTTTTGATAATTTAGCATTGTGAATTAACAAAACGAAATAGAATCCGTTCGTTCGTTAAGCATCTCTGGTCTCGACTTATAGGCGCCAAAAATAGTCCGCCGTATCTAACACCTCCAAGAAAACGTTATTTTGACCCCTTTTTTTTAGAAAATATGAGAAGATTTGTATTCTTAAGGTTTGCTAGAGTGCCCGCCTGCGATGAAATTGATTCTGGGTTCGAATTATGTATGGCTCGGGAAAAACACTAAACACCAAAATTAAACTAAAAAAATACTAAATTATCGGGCTTTTCAAAAATTAGCCCCTGGACAGTGGGCGGTATACCCTGCGGGTGTATTTCTGTCAAGGCTGCACAACGATATCAACAAAAATATTTTGTTTTGTTGAATATCAAATAAAAATTAACAAAAAAATTTTGTTTTGTTGAATATCAAATAAAAATTATTGAAATTATTTCGTTTCGTTGATTATCAAAAAAAAAAATTATCAAAATTATTTTGTTTCGTTGATTATCAAAAACAAAATAATAATAAAAATTTGTTTCGGGCTTACGGCTTCATTTTACTTTGAATTTTTATTAACGTTATTCTTTTTGATAATTTTTTTTGTTGGCTACCGAAACAAAATTTTTTCAATATTTGTTTTTTGATAATCAACGAAATTTTTTTTTCATAATTTTTTTTGATAATTATCAAAACAGTATTTTTTTGTTCAGCACTTAACGTTAAAATTTTTCAAAGTTGAATTGAAAACAAAATATTTTTTCGGTTATTGATAAAAAATAACGTTAATGTGCAGCCCTGATTTCTGTAATGAAAAAGCTGCTCACAACAATACATTTGCCATTCGGAGTCGCCATAAAACTCTAGGTAAACCCAATTAGTAGGAAAAACAAAAAGATGAAGGATCACGCCTCGAATTGGTAGAGAAGCTCGGCCATAAAACTCGCCAGAGTTACAAACGCGCCAGTGTATTATATTATTATTAGTTGTGTTTCTTGCACCATTTCTCTGCTCGCTTATACTGGATTCTGTTCTCTTAGCTGACAGTTTTCATACAAAATGTTAGAGACGTTAGAGCCTTTAAGAGAACGAAACAAGATACTGAAGATGGCACATAGCCGAAGCCGGTTTATAATCAAATCAAACTTGACAAGGGATGACGGAAATTCGTTCTACAATACATCACCTTAAGAGATCTTTAGAGAGTATGTCAGCTACACATTGAAGTGAGTGTAACTGATTTTGCCAATTTTCTCTATTGTGAATAGGTAAAATAGTTTCAAAATGTTTGTCTTAAGTCGTTGATAGTGTCGAAATGGAGAAGAGGAAGAAAATACACACACTTTTTTACAGTTCCATTCCTTCAACGAACGGACGTATTATGCTCACTTGTTTTATACCAGTGCTGAGGAGACCTCCACAGTGTTGGGAAGATCAGGTGGACAGCGATGATGACTCCCTAGGTGTTCCCAAGTGGCGCCATGCTGCACGAAACAGAAACAGCTGGCGCGCTTTATTGGACTCGGTCAGAATCGTCTAAATGGTTGCGTGCGTAAGTAAGTAAGTTGGTTTTTTTCGCCACTCTCTAAGTTTTGCCCAAACTAACGTAGCTATTATGTTCACCAAGCGACTATAACTTGGTTATATTAACTTCTTTTTATTACGTTTACTTTGTAAAATGAAACACTGTGCATTGCCAGTAAACATTTGAATGGATATCCATCCAACAACTATGTATCATACACGACACAACAGATGAAACAGCTAACTAAAGGAATATGCGGCAACCGATTGAACGAAGAAGATTTTAGCAGCACTTGCAACATGGAAGCATACATGCGGACATACATACATACTTAAATCCATACATATATACATATGTATGTTCGTATGTGACTCGGCGCGCGAACTCAAAATGTGCGTTTCTTTCATTTGCGCAGAGTATCAAAATATCAAAATTAGTACTCTTATCTGCTGCGAAACAGAAATCCAAAAAAGTGAGTTTGTACTATTTAGGAATGTATGTTTGTATTTACCCTGCAAAAAGGTTAAGCTTATAGCTGAAGCGTAAGCTGTTAAACTGGAATACGCTGGCAGTGTTGCTTATGCTATTATGCACCCAATTGCTCTGTTGCAAACGTTTTAATACTTAATTTTCTGTTATGCGCTCATACATATGTATCTCAAATAGAGAGAGAGGGAATTGAGTCTTATGAGCAATGAGAATACTATAGGGGTATTCGCTATCCATAGCATAACCCTAGCACGTAGCACGGATTGCAAAGTTTTACAACGTACAACAACAGAATACAGGCGCAAAGAAATATGCTAGACCTCAAAAATATGCTACACCAAAACCTATGTATGTATATTTATTTGCTATGAAGTGTAGGAAATTAATTGCGACCCTGCGTCAGCTGACATTTGCCAATTGCTAATTTCAATTTCAATTTGAGCATTCGAATTTTGCTTAAAATGTTATTTTTTATGTATATTTATTAAATTTACTAAAATAAAATGATTTATTTATTAAAAAGTGAGTGATGAACGCGTCCCTTTGGCTAAAAAGAAAAGCTGCTTCTTAAAATTTCCTACGACTGTGCAATGGGGTGCTCTCGATGTGTAGCATATTTTGGTCTAGGATATTTGCAATCCGTGCTATCTTGCTATCTTGCTAGGGATAGCGAATACCCCTTATGTATGGCCAGAGTAAAAATTGCGTATTGCCGAAGGAAAGATTGTCGCTTACAAAAAATACATACATATTCAGTTTATTTTCAACTGACATGCAATCAAGTATTTGGTAAAGTGCGCTCGCTTATCTCATTCCGATATAAACATAGTATATGTATGAACAATAAAGTTTCCACCAGCAGAATATATTTTTATACCTTTCATGAGAATGAAATGGTATTATAACTTAGTGCCAAAAAATTTTTGTCGAAAGTACCAGAAGGAAGCGTGGGGGACCCACCAAAATATATACCGATATGGTCAGAATCACGAGCTGAGTCGATTAAGCCATGTCCGTCTGTCCGTCCGTCTGTGTGAACGCAAACTAGTCCCTCAGTTTTTGAGATATCTGAATGAAATTCGGAATACAGGTATGTTGTTATATGCAGCTGATCATTTGTCGGAACCGGCCGAATCGGACCACTATAACATATAGAAAACAACCGATTATTCAGATATACATGAAATTTTTGGATGTAATTTGTGCATAACTTCCCCATTTAAACAGCTAAGGACATGAAACTTTGAAGTAGACGTGCCCATTTTGGCCCAAACAAGGTTACCGAAAATTGTCAAGATCGGACCACTATAACATATAGTTCCACAACATCCGATTATTCAGATATACACATTTTGGTGTATAACTCCTCCATTTTAACAGCTAACGACCTGAAATTTTGAAGTATTTGTACCCATGTGGACCCAAACGAGATTGCAGAAAATTGTTAAGATCGGACCACTATAACCTATAGCTCCCCTACAACCGATTGTACAGATATACACATTTTGGTGTATAACTCCCCCACTTTAACAGCTAACGGCGTGAAATTTTGAAGTATTTGTACCCATATGGGCCCAAACGGGATTACCGAAAATTGTCAAGATCGGACCACTATAACATATAGCTCCCATACAACCGATTGTTCAGATATGCACATTTTGGTGTATAACTCCTCCATTTTAACAGCTAACGGTGTGAAATTTTGAAGTATTTGTACACATATGGGCCCAAACGGGATTACCGAAAATTGTTAAGATCGGACCACTATAACATATAGCTCCCATACAACCGATTGTTCAGATATGGACATTTTGGTGTATAACTCCTCCATTTTTACAGCTAACGGCGTGAAATTTTGAAGTATTTGTACCCATATGGGCCCAAACAGGGTTACCGAAAATTGTCAAGATCGGACCACTATAACATATAGCTCCCCTACAACCGATTGTTCAGATATGGACATTTTGGTGTATAACTCCTCCATTTTAACAGCTAACGGCGTGAAATTTTTAAGTATTTGTACCCATATGGGCCCAAACGGGATTACCGAAAATTGTCAAGATCGGACCACTATAACATATAGCTCCCATACAACCGATTGTTCAGATATACACATTTTGGTGTATAACTCCTCCATTTTAACAGCTAACGGTGTGAAATTTTTAAGTATTTGTACCCATATGGGCCCAAACGGGATTACCGAAAATTGTCAAGATCGGACCACTATAACATATAGCTCCCATACAACCGATTGTTCAGATATACACATTTTGGTGTATAACTCCTCCATTTAAATAGCCAAGACACCATTTTTTCTAATAAATCTTTCCATAAATGAACCCACAGAATTAAAATTATAAATTAAACTTAATCCGGCTATGTACATACATAGGTAACTTTTCATTTCCCCACTCATGAAAGGTATGAAGTCTTCGGTACGGCCGAAGACAGCCGCGCTTTTACTTGTTTATTCTTAAGTTGCGCAAAAAATGTGAAAGCCGCAGCTAAACAAAATACACCTTTTCATCAGTCTTTATTATAAGGCATTGAAGTACCAAATAAGGCTTTATTATCAGGAATTATCTAAGCCCTAATTCCCATGACAAATAAGCCTTATTAGAAGGTCTATAGACAACACATTATTATCAAGAAATTTCTAAGCCTTAATTCCTATGGTAAATAAGCCTTATTATAAGGTCTACAGACACCACATATGGCCTTATTATCTGGATTTATCTAGGCCTTATTCTCATGGCTTCTTTTGTTTTTCCTACTAATTGTATGGACCTACAGTTTTATGCCGGCTCCGAACGGCGAATGCATTTTTTTTGAGAAGCTTTTTCATGGCAGAAATACACTCGGAGGGTATGCCGCCCACTGCCGAGAGGTGACCGCTGCTCTTAAAAAACCCAATAATTGGATTTTTACTAATTAGGCAAATTTTTTTTGGTGTTTGTACGGACTGGCGTTAGAACCCGAGACCTCTCGTATAGCAGGCGAGCACGTACTCTACCCACTGCACCACAGCGAGAGATAAGGCCTTATTCTCATGGTGGATAAGCCTTGTAAATAAGGTTTCCTCTCAGAGAGAGAAAGGGAGACAGTAGTCCTTCAGACAACTTTTGTTCGCTTAGAATTTATTTCAAAAGCCTTTAAATCTTCTGGAATAAACCTTAAAAAAGGCGTAGATTTTTTGGAGGGCACATACTATGAACGTAGTATAATGTTTATAAGGGTTGGAATGAACCGCATTGAAAAATGCCAAACCACAACGAACATCGCGCAACAGCTGAGCAGCAGCAACACAAGAAGAAACCAACCAAACTCAAAATCATCAAATTCAATCAACAAAGTCCAACAGCGCCGCTGCGTACATGAACTGACTGATGGCGGATGGACTGCCTGTGCTTGCTTGCCTGTGCGTTGTTTCCAGGGCAAGACGCAACATCATCATCATCAGTCGAAACGCGAACGTGTTCGTTGTTGAACGTTTTCTGCGGATGCTGATGCTACACGGTAGAGAGTGTTTTGTTTTTTTATACTTGATTGACATATGGTACTAAGTACACCGCCGTGTAATTGCCGCCAGTTTAATTCACAACATAAAGGAAAAATAAAAACAACAACAACGACAAATCTTAATGAAGCAAGCAGTTCTTTTTTGTGTGCCGGGAAAGACACGTGAATTTTGAATGCGACTTTTGTGTGGAAGGAAAAAATTGTCTTAATCAAATAAATGTGTATTAAAAAAAGCGAATACACGCAATAAACACATACATACATATATGTATATAAGTATAACATAAATAAAATCATGACATAGAAATATGTGGCATCTCAACGCGTTTGCTTTCCTGTACTATTTGTGCTAGTAGAGAGTACTTACTGTTTTGAATTACTTTTCAACACAAGGTGTGTGTTTAATTTAAAAAAAAAAAACAAAAAAAAAAATATAAAATAAAAACAGACGAATGAAATGAAGATGAAATGAGAATGTTTGTTCATTATTTTAAATTTGGCCACAGTTGATTGACTGACTGATTGACTGATTGCCATAGAAATGTATACACATATGTACATACATACATACGCATACGTGCATGCATATGTAGCACATAAAGACAACAAAATATGTATTAAGAAAACAGCACGAGATTTAAATCTGAGCCATGAATGAATGAAATTCTTATTTAATAGAACTTATGTACATACATACATATAGTGGCCGCTGTGGTGCAGTGGGTAGAGTGCTCGCCTGCTACGCCAGAGGTCTCGGGTTCAAACCACGGTCCGAGCCAAACAAATTTTTCTAATTAGTAAAAATCCAATTATTGGGTTTTTTAAGAGCAGCGGTCACCTCTCGGCAGTGGGCGGCATACCCTCCGAGAGTATTTCTGCCATGAAAAAGCTTCTCACAAAAAATGCATTCGCCGTTCGGAGCCGGCATAAAACTGTAGGTCCACCCAATTAGTAGGAAAAACAAAAAGGAGCACACCTCGAATTGGGAGAGAAGCCCGGCCATAAAACTCGTCAGAGTTATAATAGCGCCATTGTATTATTATTATATTATGTACATACATATGTATGCTTTAAATACAATACAGTACATACATATGTTAGTACATAAATCTCAAGTAGAATGTCAAAATGCTTTTTAACTCAACTTGTGTGTGTATGTGCACAAATAAAAAAATCAGCACTGCTATTTTGTTGTTATTGTGGCAAGCGACCTTTTATATCCAACCATACAGATGTACATAAATGCGTATGAATATTAATTTACTTGAAACGCATAAATGTACCTACTATATTTATACGCGCATGAAAAGCATCTTTCAAATGCTTGTCGTGGCTTGTATTAACCTTTAAGCGCCTCAAGTTGAAAGTTAATTTGTATTTAAATTGTAACAAATGCACCTGCTTGCGCTTTTATTCGTGTTGATGAACATCATGTGCACATACTAAATACCTACATATGTATGGCTGTACATAACAAGCATACATACATATATATGTATATATATATATATATATATACATACATCCACATTTCGCCTTCATCATACAAAGAAAGAATCGCTATAAATGTTATTAAATGCATTCATCTAGATTCATACATACATATACATATACATATGTACCCTGCAAAAAAATGTGCGATTAATCCCGAAAGAGATTTGTCCTCGATTGATCTCTTTCGAGAACAATCGATCCACAATTAGTCCCCGATTGTTCCCGTACGGATATAAATGTAGACTAATTGTAGACCAATTGTTCTCGAACGGGTATAAATGTAGACTAATTGTAGACCAATTGTTCCCTAACGGGTATAAATGTATATTAATCGCTTTCATCCCGAACGGGTATAAATGTAGATTAATCGCTTTCATTCCGAACGGGTACAAATCTAGATTCCTTAAATGTAGACATTTTACAAAATTATGCAATGTATTTAAAAAATTGTAGAACAAGCGGTAAAACGAATTGAACACCCTTTTTTAATAACAATTTTAACAAAATGTTGCCTAAAATATCCTATGAAAAAATCCTTTACATTACGCTCATATAATGCATACTCAAAACTTAAAATTTTTTAAATTTATTTATTTATTGAGATTTTTTTACAAAAGTAAAACATTGTTTAAATATGCATGAACATTTACAATTTTTTAAGGAAAAACCTACATTTGTACCCGTTCGTACTGAAAGCGATTGATCCACATTTGTACCCGTTGGGGATGAAAGCGATTAATCTACATTCGTACCCGTTCGGTATGTTAGTGATTAATCTACATTGGTACCCGTTCGGGTATACAAGTTGAACAATTAGTCTCGAACAAATGCGATCAATTCACTCCATATAAAGGGATGTAAAATTGTATTAGTCGCATGCTCCCTTGCGATTGATCCCGGACACGTCCCGGATTAATCGCATTTTTTGCAGGGTATGTACATCACTGCGCCTTTTGTGTATTTGTATAAAGATTGCGTTAAGCATAATCCAAATGTATACCCCTTCTTTTATAAAATACAGATATAGAAATCAGTTTTATACACCAACACATATGTACATTAGACCGTATCGCAAAAAAAAAAGAAGTACGCCGTACGCCCCCCATATGATGTATTTTTGGAAAACATTTTCGGAAAAAATTTTTTGTTTTTTCATTTTTTTAATATCTTCGGTATTTATATACCGATCCCGAAGTTTACTACACCAATGTCTTTGGCCTGAGGGGAAGGTTTCCACTATGTATATAGTCTCATTAACCCTATATGCGCCATTGGGGTCACTACCATCCAGTACTTAGTTTATACCACCTTAATGTACCTTTTATTGTCTGCATGTTAAAAATCGTCAAAAATCATTAATCGTTTACGAAAGAAGTATTTCAATCGCTTTAGTGGAACCCGAAATAAAACACATTCAACATTTCGACGAGGTCTCCGAGGGTTAAAATGTTCTAGAAAATACTGGCCATAAAATTTCAGTAGGGGTCTCCTCAGAACAAATCTTTGTAAAATGAGCCTAAAAGATACTCACAGCAGGTGAAAAACATATATTGAATGTGCTTTATTTCGGGTTCTACTAAAGCGATAGAAATACTTCTTTCGCAAAAGATGAATGATTTTTGACGATGTTTAACATGCAGACAATAAAAGTTACATTAAGCTGATATAAATTAAGTACCGGCTGGTAGTGACACACATAGGGTTAACACGAGCATATAATATATAGTCGAAACCTTCCCCTCAAGACATTGGTGTAGTAAACTTAGGGATCGGACTATAAATACCGAATATATAAAAAAAATGGATTTTAGCGGCATCTAGCGGCGTCCAAAATAAAAAAAAAGTTTTCCGGAAATTTCCTCCAAAAACACATCATATGGGAGTGCGTACGGTGGACCTTTTTTCTTGGTCCATATAAGGCGAGACGGCCTAATGTACATAGCTATACAGGCAATATTTCCCGGGCTAAAAAATTAGTGCACCTAATCTCCAAAAGAGTAGTATCTAATTGTTGCCAAGAAGAACCACAAATACTGTGGTTAAATATCGATTAGAGATTTACGCGAGAACTAAAACTACTCTCAAAATTTCCAATGTTAAAGGATGTCTCGGGATACAGTGGATAATCTGAAAGAAAAGGGAACATACATATCGCACCCTAAATCATAAAGTGGCACAAATCAAAATTCAAAAATTTTCAGGAGAACCAAAAAACTTTTTTCATTACAAGAAATCGTATGGCAAAGAGCAGGTATAATAGTTATTTTTCGGCCGAAAGAGACAGTTATTCAAAAGTTTTTTTTTGGCAATCGCTAGAGATATGTTCCCTATACCCGTTTATGAAAAAAAACTCGATTTCGAAAAATTTTGAGTTGTGCCACTTTTTGATTTAGTGTGCGATATGTAATTGCCAAATCAAGAAAATTATGATTCTAGAATCGAAATTTAGCGTAGAGAATTTGCAGTTTCCCATTCTAGTGTAGTTGTGTACCCTCGCTATGGATTAAATAGAGAACAGTTTGAGAATTACACTAGTTATCTGATATTATGTTCATATATACATGTCAAATTGATTGAGACAAATAATCCTTATTAATAACATCACTGAACATGGTTTTACACATTTTCACATACAATTAAGTATTGTGGAGTAAAAAGGGACTGCCCAATGATCGAGTGCTCTGAACGTTGAATGCAAATTGGACTCGAAAGAACTCCCTGCAGAAGTACTTCCATTTCCTTCTTTATAACACTGAGCACACTCTTTATCGGAGTTGCATTGAAAGTCGTATTCAATTTCAATAGAATTTTTTAATAACAGACTATTAATAAATTGAGTTGCTTTTATGGTAAAAGGGGTAAAGGGAGGTCAAATAGGGCTTTAAATAAGCTAATAAGCGATTGAAAAGTATACGCTCCACTTCGCCACTAATCGCTGACGCATTCCGAGATGCTGTGAGACTTGTTTGTTGGGTATGCACATACATGCATGCATACGCACAAATAAATGCATGCATACGCATATTTGATAATGTAAATAAATAAAAAAGTACCTATACAAAAGTTCTTTAGAATTTTTAGAAGAAGGATGGATTAGAACGTACCGATTAATAAAAGAAGAAAATTTTTGTTGTTGTCCTATATGTACAAGTACCTATGTTTGTAGTACTTAATTATTTATGAAGTTTGTATGTGCAGTGAAAGTGATAGTACCTAGTTCTTAATTAGATTATTAAGCTATGTACATCACTTTCCGGATCAGTGGGTTGTTATAAACAAAAAAACAATATTAATAATACATTGCTGTATTTCTAATTGCGAGGTTTATTTATTCATTATGTTAGAGCTTAAAATGCAGCCAGCAGTTTTTTTCAGGGACCCATAATAACTGTTATCGAAATATTTTTAGACAAAAAAGTCAAAATCAAATTATCGCCGTAGAAAAAAAATTTTCATATTTCTGAAGTCCTCTCGACCTCCTCTCCAAGAATCAGACATGATTTTTATTTTTCCAACTTTTTCGGAAAAAGTCCCATATTAACTGTTAAAAGTTGACTTTTATTTTTTCAGTCAAATAATAACAGTTAAAATGCGACTTTTATTTTTTCCGGCAAAAATAAAAGGCAATTTGAAATTACAAAGAGACCGTTAGCCCAACTAGGGTATCAATGGACTCGTCGTAAGTCCTAGATTCCAACGACATATAATACATGTATATACATACAATTATATACATATATTATGACCAAATATGTAATCTATGTTATTGTATGATGAAAATATTAACCACTTCTTAGAAAAAAAACTGCCAAAAATCAAAACGATTTCCTATAAAGCTAAAAGTTACACTTTGTTAGGCTAGAATTATTTGGTCTATAAAACTGTGTACTCAGAAGTTTTCTAAAAAATCAAAAAATAAAATAAAAATTTTTTTGGAGTTAAACTCTCAAAAACAGTGATTTACGACAAAAATAAAAGGCAATTCGAAACTACAAAGAGACCGTAATCCCCACTAGGGTAAATTTGGTATCAATGGACTCGTCGTAAGCTCTGGATTCCAACGACATATAATACATGTATATACATACAATTATATACATATATTATGACCAAATATGTAATCTATGTTATTGTATGGTGAAAATATCAAGCACTTAGAAAAAAAAAACTGCCAAAATTCAAAACGATTTCCTAGAAAGCTAAAAGTTACACTTTGTTAGGCTAAAATTATTTGGTCTATAAGACTGTATACTCAGAATTTTCTAAAAAATAAAAAAAAAAATTTTTTCGAGTAAGCTCTCAAAAAGAGCGAAGAATAAAAGGCAATTCGAAAC
Source organism: Urophora cardui (assembly GCA_960531455.1). Classification (NCBI taxonomy): domain Eukaryota; kingdom Metazoa; phylum Arthropoda; class Insecta; order Diptera; family Tephritidae; genus Urophora; species Urophora cardui. The sequence goes on along the minus strand of OY482674.1, from coordinate 22,924,972 downwards.
TACAAAGAGACCGTAAGCCCAACTAGAGTAAATTTTCTATCAATGGACTCGCCGTAAGCCCTGGATTCCATCGACATATAATATATGTACAGTCTGTCAATTAGTTCTTTGCAAAATGAAAACAGTTCAGAAATTTGTTTTCATACTGGTATTTGGTCAACTAAAATAACTTTTTAATTTTTTTAAAGCTAATATTAAACTAAATATGGTTACAGCATTTAGGGCCAACAAAATCCAAAACCTAAAGCATTGAAACAACAGAAAAGAAACTAAAGTTTAAAAAATTTGAAAAGACACATTGTAAATTAATTATTTGGAATTTTTTCACATGTGACAGAAACTGAAAAAAGCAGACCTGATCGTTGAAATTTTGGTATGATGGCCACTAGCCTCAACCACACATTGTACACGAAGGGTCATGGAATGAATTAGGCCCTGCAGCCCATGAATTTCGCGTAGTTTATGCCATTTTTCCTGAATGGCATTAATTACAGCCTTTTTCGCTAGTAGACCCTCGTTTTCTCTCTTGTTATTTCAAGAAAGGCTAAAAAGGTTTGACTGGGCTTAACCTGGGACTTTGGGCAGGTGTATCCATTGCTTTGGTGCAATTATGCAGTACCCAAGTCCTGCACAGCAGCGATTTGTTTTTAGGAACGTTGTTCAGGTACATCTTGTACTTTAATTTATTGGCGTTTTTAGGTTAAAAAATGCAAATTTTTATTGCGATCTTCGACTACTCGTCAAGCTAAAGCTCCTTCATCATCAGGTTATTAAAAATCCGCAGTCCGCCAACACCCTTGGAGGATAAACAACACATTATTGCAGACAATTTGGTCTAATATTCTTCTGTAGCAGAGCTGTGTGGATGTTCTTTTCGCGATGAAACAAAAATACGCACGATGCATCGCTATGGACACGGAAAACTTTCGAGAACAACCAACAGAGCTCTGCTACAGAAGAATATTAGACCAAATTGTCTGCAATAATGTGGAGTTGTTTATCCTCCAAGGGTGTTGGCGGACTGCGGATTTTTAATGACCTGATGATGAAGGAGGTTTAGCTTGACGAGTAGTCGAAGATCGCAATAAAAATTTGCTTTTTTTAACCTAAAAACGCCAATAAATTAAAGTACAAGATGTACCTGAACAACGTTCCTAAAAACAAATCGTTGCTGTGCAGGACTTGGGTACTGCATAATTGCACCAAAGCAATGGATACACCTGCCCAAAGTCCCAGGTTAAGCCCAGTCAAACCTTTTTAGCCTTTCTTGAAATAACAAGAGAGAAAACGAGGGTCTACTAGCGAAAAAGGCTGTAATTAATGCCATTCAGGAAAAATGGCATAAACTACGCGAAATTCATGGGCTGCAGGGCCTAATTCATTCCATGACCCTTCCTGTACAATGTGTGGTTGAGGCTAGTGGCCATCATACCAAAATTTCAACGATCAGTTCTGCTTTTTTCTGTCACATGTGAAAAAATTCCAAATAATTAATTTACAATGTGTCTTTTCAAATTTTTTAAACTTTAGTTTCTTTTCTGTTGTTTCAATGCTTTAGGTTTTGGATTTTGTTGGCCCTAAATGCTGTAACCATATTTAGTTTAATATTAGCTTTAAAAAAATTAAAAAGTTATTTTAGTTGACCAAATACCAGTATGAAAACAAATTTCTGAACTGTTTTCATTTTGCAAAGAACTAATTGACAGACTGTACATATATTATATGTCGATGGAATCCAGGGCTTACGGCGAGTCCATTGATACAAAATTTACTCTAGTTGGGCTTACGGTCTCTTTGTAGTTTCGAATTGCCTTTTATTCTTCGCTCTTTTTGAGAGTTTACTCGAAAAATTTTTTTTTTTATTTTTTAGAAAACTTCTGAGTATACAGTCTTATAGACCAAATAATTTTAGCCTAACAAAGTGTAACTTTTAGATTTCTAGGAAATCGTTTTGAATTTTGGCAGTTTTTTTTCTAAGTGCTTGATATTTTCACCATACAATAACATAGATTACATATTTGGTCATAATATATGTATATAATTGTATGTATATACATGTATTATATGTCGTTGGAATCCAGAGCTTACGACGAGTCCATTGATACCAAATTTACCCTAGTGGGGATTACGGTCTCTTTGTAGTTTCGAATTGCCTTTTATTTTTGTCGTAAATCACTGTTTTTGAGAGTTTAACTCCAAAAAAATTTTTATTTTATTTTTTGATTTTTTAGAAAACTTCTGAGTACACAGTTATATAGACCAAATAATTCTAGCCTAACAAAGTGTAACTTTTAGCTTTATAGGAAATCGTTTTGATTTTTGGCAGTTTTTTTTCTAAGAAGTGGTTGATATTTTCATCATACAATAACATAGATTACATATTTGGTCATAATATATGTATATAATTGTATGTATATACATGTATTATATGTCGTTGGAATCTAGGACTTACGACGAGTCCATTGATACCCTAGTTGGGCTAACGGTCTCTTTGTAATTTCAAATTGCCTTTTATTTTTGCCGGAAAAAATAAAAGTCACATTTTAACTGTTGTTATTTGACTGAAAAAATAAAAGTCAACTTTTAACAGTTATAGTCTGCCGAAAAAAAATAAAGTCAAAAAATAACTTTTTGATCGTAACTTTTATCATAAAAGTCATAACTGGTTGGGTCCCTGGTTTTTTTTTACTAAACGATTTTGGGCAAACTAGAACGCTGAATATATGTATGTACATAGTAAATTTTAAATAAATAAATAAATGAATCTAATGTGTATTGTGTATGTATGTATGTATACAGAAAGGGGTTAATACAAAAAAAAAAACGATAACCACACTCTCAATCAGAAAATGCGCAAATCTTGCAAAATTTTTGTGCAATATTGGCGCAGAAATGGCATGCGAGGAATACTCAAGTTATTAAATTAATATGCACATGGATGTAAATTACCCCAAAAAAAAGTTTAGCTTATTGTTGCCAAATCAGGTCTAAATAAGGAGTATGCTGGCAGCGCTGCTTCTGTTTTGCACTCACTCTGTCTGCTCCTAACTTTCTAATACTTATCTAGGCCTTATTTCGCATGGCGGATAAGCCTTTGGAATAAGGTGTGCTCTCAGAGAGAGAGTACACTCCTTATGGCCTGATGACATCAAAACAGGAAAATCAGCATTATTTTAAGCCTTACGCCATACAAATTTACTACTCTTATAATTTTCAGGTCGTATTTCGTAAGCCTTTAAATCTGCTGTTTTAATTCTTAAATAAGGCTTGGATTTTTTGGTGGGTATAGATATACATATGTATGTATGCATGTATGTATGTATGTATAAAAGAATGCGTACAATACTTATTGATACATATCGTTGGCACAATGCACTCCCGCCAATTTATTAATATATTCATCAAGTGGACAACATTAAAAAGCTATACGAAGCGTACGCATATATGTATGTATATATGTATGTACATTAGTGTGATGCTTAAAATCAAATTAGCGCTTTTCTTCGGCCTCACCCTCTTAATCGGTAAAAGCATAGTCAAAGATATCATCATCACGAAATCGATAGTCTTGCACTCAAAGATATTAAACACAAATGTTGTTCCCGATCGAAGAAGGTTTACGGGTGTTCTCGGGACAAAAGTTTATACGTATGTGGTATGTTTGACTATATTGGCATCGACCTAGGCGGTGAGGATGAAAAAAATTTGTCTCCATACATTTGGAAACCACCCTAAAGTACATATGTACGTACAGACATTCGAAGACACAGTTTATAAAATGTTTCATGCTGTGCGACTATAATAATAATAATAATAATAATAATAATAATAATAATAATAATAATAATAATAATAATAATAATAATAATAATACAATGGCGCTATTATAACTCTGACGAGTTTTATGGCCGAGCTTCTCTCCCAATTCGAGGTGTGCTCCTTTTTGTTTTTCCTACTAATTGGGTGGACTACAGTTTTATGCCGGCTCCGAACGGCGAATGCACTTTTTGTGAGAAGCTTTTTCATGGCAGAAATACACTCGGAGGGTATGCCGCCCACTGCCGAGAGGTGATCGCTGCTCTTAAAAAACCCAATAATTGGATTTTTACTAATTAGAAAAATTGTTTTGGTGTTTTGCTCGGACCGTGATTTGAACCCAAGACCTCTGGCATAGCAGGCGAGCACTCTACCCACTGCACCACAGCGGCCACCATGCTGTGCGACTACTTAGTGCACAAATCCGTTTGCATGCATGCGCCTACATATACAGTGTACTCACTCTTAAACGAACATCTAGGGACCGATAAATTTGCCGGTATTTGAAGGCATGATATAAATATCTATACCGTTTTTATACCTTGCATGAACATGAAATTATATTAGTTATAACACGTTTCTTGTATGCACCAGAAGGAGAGGTTATAAACCCACCAAAACTTATACCGCTATGATCAAAATTATAAGCTGAGCCGATAAAGCCAGTCCCTAAATGTTTGAGATATCTGCTTGAAACATACACTCAGAGAAAACAGCATTTTAAAATAAATTTAAAAAAAATTTATTTTTCTCACGCACGTTTTAAACCATATCATTTTTATTTTTTGCACGTTTTTCGGTCAAATTTAGAAAATTTTAACTTTTACGCTGCTCAATATAGCCTACATATTGTAAAAGTTAGATGATCTTTATTTTAAAAATGAAAAATTGCTAAACAAATCAAGACATTTTTTAAATTAAAAATGTAATTTTTAAATAAAAATGTGTTTTAGATTTAAAATAAATCAATCCCAAATTTTCGAAATGAAATTAAAAATAATAATTTTGTGCTAGCAACACAGAGCAAAAAGGCCACCTAAAATGCCCTATAAATTAGAACAAAGTTTAGTGGATTTCTCTACGCTTTCTCTCCAATAAGATGCCCGTCTTACTATGACTGGGTGTCTCATTTTAATAAAAATAAGTAGATTATCTGTAAAACTAATATGAAAACCTTTTCAATATAATTAAGAAGATGACCCGTGGATTTTAGATGAAATCATTTTCAGTAAAATTTAATAGATAACCTATAAAAATAAGATGAAAACCTCTTATATAAAATTAAGATTACTCCTATAATAAATATGGAAACCTTTTCACATAAATTTAGCAGATAACCTGTAAAATTAAGAAGAAACCCTATTTAATATTATTAACCCTAGAACCATAACGATATTTCATACTACGTTATTACTAATGTACGTAAATTTTACGTAGTGATTAGAATCCATTTTGCAGCCAAAGTTTATTACACTACTTTACAAATGGTTAATTTGAATAAAATACCAAGAAATACCTGATCTCAAAACTTTTTTTTTAATTTTTTTATGGTTACCTATACATATGATGATGCATAATTTTGTGTTTTTCTGGGTATCACTTCATTCAAAAGTATTTTTCGCTAAAGTTACAAGTGCAATAACCACAAGCAGTACCTCGTTCGAAAGGAAATTAAAATACGCTTCCAATGACATACAACTTGTAGCGGTTGAACAAAACCTCGCTGAGCGATAGCTGGTCAAAATTTTTTTAATTTCTTGCGATTTTTTTTAATTGTTTTACTAATTTTTGTTCCAGGTCCAGAGATATAGGTCAAAACGTGGACCCGGATGACCCCGGAATTTTTTTGAGCAATATTGATATAAAAAGAAAGGCTTTGAGCAGGGCTTTTACATGGAGCTGTACTCATTATGATTCCTAGGTCGGGTCCCCAGATATGGGTCAAATTGTGGACCCGGATGACCCCGGAACGTTTCTGAGCAATAATAATATAATATACTGTCGCGTTATACAAAAATTACATGAGAATATTACACTTTCATATTAAATACCATATCCTATTTTTTCGCTTATTACTAACTATACGTAAATTTTACGTACACGATTTTTTCGCTTATTACTAACTATACGTAAATTTTACGTATAGGGATTTGCGCATACATGCTGCAAGCACTGCCGGAGTTACATAGGTACCGTTACAGTATGTTATACTTGTGCAATCACAATCTGAAAATTCTATATACGTAAAATTTACGTACATTATGGTTCTAGGGTTAAGAAGAGAATCTTGATTTTCATTAGAAACTCCTCTTAATTGTAATAAACAGATGATCTTATCAATTTGAAATGATTGCCACCTGAATTTAAATACATTACTTTCTGAAAATAAATATGTAGCACACTGTTTTTTTAAACTGTTTTTTATTTAATCATACAAGTTTTACTTATAATTATAATACGATCAAGTACTTACATATTTATTAAGTATAAGAATATACTTAACATATTTGCCTATAACTTTTATAATACTTGTATTTATTATACTTTGACACAAATTGATGGTGGGGGCGGAATAATTCACACGCAGAACGAAAGACCACTATCCTTATAGTAAGACCTCCAAGCCGTCTTGCTCCCTGAGGTCAAATTTTTTTATAGCCATTTTAATTTTGCGAAATTTTGTCTGAGGAATTCTAGTATGCACGAGTATATACATACATGTGTACATATGTACGTATGTTAAGACGTTTATAGAAAAATTTGAATTAATAAGGGCTCTTTTAAAAATAAAAAGTTTTCATTTTTAATAAATTCAAAAAGGTTCTAGTAAATATTAGAGGATGTTCTTATTGATTTGCTTTATAAAAATTTCCTCATAAAAACAAGCAGATTTCTTCTAACAATTAAATTTTTTTGACAAAATGACATACAAAATTAATAAACAAGAAGTTATCTCCTCGTTTTCAGACGATATCCTTTTCAATAAATTTAAGAAGAAATTGAAGCTAAAATCTAGAAGATTTTCCAGCAAAAATTTCTTCAATTTTGTCCCCTCTCACTCTCCTCGGCCATATAGCATTTTTAGATGGCAGTCTCTTTGATTATAGGTGAACTTTTTGGCTCTGTGAACTACACATACAGAAAAAGATTTAATTTTAAATTAAAAAATGGAAATAAGTGGAATAAAAACGCAAGAATAAGAATCAAAATCCCATAGCGCTTAAAATTTTTTTTAAATTAAAATTTTTTTTTTACGTTATTTTACAATTTTACGATAAACATTTAAAAAAAATGTTAGTTTTACATTAATTTTAAATACGTTTTTGCTTATTTTAAGTACTTTTCATCAGGGACGGAAAATAACCATAATTTTTTTTAGCGTATGAGCAAAATGCGAGGTATATTTTTTGGGATTTTTTAACCATTATACGAACCAAAAAAAATTTTGGTTAAGAATAATCATTATATTGACAAAAAAGAAGTGTGGGTCAAGAATAACGATTATAGTGACCAAAAATTTTTTCGGTCCAAAATAACCATTATGGTGACCATAATTTTTTTTCTAATTTTTAATAACTCAGAAAGCTTAAACAAGTAACGCGTACAGACCTACCTACCTATATATTGTTTGAGCTTTCATAGTCATGGGAACCAAAAAAAAATATAAAAATTAGAAAAAAATTTTGTAGTTTTCTAAACAAAAATTTTTTTTTGGTTTTTATAATGGTTATTTGTAACCAATATTTGGGTTCATCAATTTTAATAGTTAAATGTGACCATTAGGTACTTCATTTCTCTTATAACCGTTACATCGCTGCTTTTCATTGGTTTTATAATATTTTTCCCTGAGTGTAGAATATAATATTTTTGTGAATAATTTATTATACAACCGATTGTTCAGACATGAACAGGACTAATGAAAATCAGATCGTCTAACATTTAATTTCCCTTATGAAGTCTTCGGTAGGGTCTTTTAAGTTTATCTATCCTCAGATGAGTTCGTGAGAGATAATAGAAAAAGTCAGTAATGATATTCTCTAAATCTATATTGTTAATTAAAATGTTGTTATCTCATAACTTATAATAGGATTATAACTTATGAAAGATTACCTTCGGCAAAACAATGTCTATTTCTATTTGACCAAACAAGTTTTTATGAAGAGTATATAAACTTTTTAGAGCGGAGAATTACACTGGTTATATTATGTAATCTCCATAAATTCTCCAACGTTGGATATTGTGTTTGATGAGCATTTCCGAATTCAAGTACTGACAGAATTGAAGTATTAAAGTGTTGTAAAAAACTAAAATAAAAATAAAAACTTAAAAAAAACACAAAAAATACTATTGTGCTTTAGATTGGTGGTCCATTTTGAGCGAGTCGACTGTATATGTACGTATACGGTGTAAGGTGCAATTGTATTTGACATTCGTTTTATTCCTCACCGAAGTTGTGAATGAAAATTAGTTAATACGAATGGACCTAGGAACATACATATATGTAATGTACTTAAAAATAAACGCTATTGTATGAATATGGACATAACATAATAACAAAAAAAAAAAAAAAAAACAAATGTTAAGATTGAGATTGAAAACAAATGAAGTAAATTAATCATGCTTACTTATGTAAGTAATAATAATCAACCCAACTCCAATTTTAGATGAATCAATCAATCAATAATCATAATAAAAAGATTTTACACCACATGCAACATAATACAACATAGATAATTCTGAATTCCAAATAACAGCTTGATATGCAATAATAAGAATTGAAGAAAAAAATGCATTTGCTGTGGATTGCGGGTATTATGGGAATATCGGTGTTACACTTCCACTTCTCTCAGTGCAATGATCTTAATATGCTGAGTGTCGGTCTGCCCAGCAACAGCAAACAGGAGAATATTGGCCGAAATGGTGGCAGCGCACACTTAAATGCAAATACAAATATCGGTTTAAATGCAAATGATCTCGTTGGTGGCGGCGCTAAAAATGTAAATAGTAGTACTATATTGGGTGGTGAGTCGTTTAATAGCGGTGGCGGCGGCGGCGGAACGTTTAATAAAGGCATAAGCTCTAACAATGGTTTTGGTGATTCTATAACCGGTGGCGGGAGTAGTGCACATCATGGCATGGATATATCCTCTGATCGGAACAATGGTAAAATTGTTGGTGGCGATGCAACCGCGGTTGGCTTACCTGGAATGAGCAGCAATGGCCAAGATGGCGTATCCTCATCCTCATCCTCCTCCATAGGCGGCTCATCTGCCTCATCGTATAAAGGTCACAACAAGCATATGAAGGTGTATGGTGGTCAACAGCAATATGGTCAACAACAGTACGGTCATGCATTGGCTGGGTTGGCGAATTTGGGTATCATTTTGCCGCCTACAAGTAAAGGAACGAATGTTGAAGATTATTCATACAGCAGGGGACGTATGATACAATCGAAATTTGATAGCGATACAAACGTTAAGGACACCACTGATATTAGTGGTGGGGGACAAAGTGCATACCAGTAAGTATTTGTGTGTTTCATTGTTCTTTTTTTGTTTTTTTCTTGGTTTTGTTTTTATATCCTTTATAACTGCATTTAAGGAGGTCTAAAAAAGTTTGACTTAAAATCTGAAATTTCTATCTACCTTTTTTGAACGAAATATTTACTATTTTCGTGATAATACCTATCTCAAAATATCGCAAATGTTCGATTTTTCGTTAATATATAGAGGAAAAGACTGGCAGATACGCGTTTACGAAAAAAAAAACTAAAGATAAATCTTAAGTAGTTTATAATAACGGAAACTGCAATCACATGACGACGGCAATGCTAATCAAAGCAGGGTTGAGCCGTCGCACAATGGGAACGTTTCATACAAAAAACAGCCATAAATAGTAAAAATGGACCTAGAGTGCTCAAATTTTTTAAATAAGCTTTTTTTAATGAATATTAGTACATGGTGTAAAAATGAACTTAATCTGATGACAAATTCTCCCACTCCCCATATAACGGGTGCCGCGAAAAACCATTAAAATGCATTTATTTTCGAAACTAATTAAGTTACAATGCTAAAATTCAGTATGCAAGCTTCCTTGATGAATATTAGTACATGGTGTAAAAATGAACTTAATCTGATGACAAATTCTCCCACTCCCCATATAACGGGTGCCGCGAAAAACCATTAAAATGCATTTATTTTCGAAACTAATTAAGTTACAATGCTGAAATTCAGTATGCAAGCTTCTTTGATGAATATTAGTACATGGTGTAAAAATGAACTTAATCTGATGACAAATTCTCCCACCCTCCATATAACGGGTGCCGCGAAAAACCATTAAAATGCATTTATTTTCGAAACTAATTAAGTTACAATGCTGAAATTCAGTATGCAAGCTTCTTTGATGAATATTAGTACATGGTGTAAAAAAGAACTTAATCTGATGACAAATTCTCCCACCCCCATATAACGGGTGCCGCGAAAAACCATTAAAATGCATTTATTTTCGAAACTAATTAAGGCACTCTGCACACGAGGCGTATCGTCATAGACGCGTACCAGACATTTCATGTAGCGTCGATTTCCCTACGCCTCAAGATCTGCACACGAAGCGACATAAAACTTCGCTGCACAAAACAAACAAACAAATTAATAATACGGTATTTGCTTTAAATTTCGAAGCTTTAAATAGAAAAGATGAAAAATTTTATGGAATCTTCCATTTTTTTTAATTATACACAAATTTTTTCCGATTTTTTCCACACATTTTACTGCTTTTATAAATTTCGCCATGTGGAAAAATGTAAACAAACGTCTTCTTCTTCCTGTTTTCTAAGCGTAGTACGCCTAGCTACCAGCACTGCTTTACGCCAAGCGACATGTAGCCAGCATACTTTGACGAATGCATGAAGCTGACGACTCGTGTGCAGCCTTCAATTGAAATATACGTGCGCGACATCAAAGCGTACAGCTTTCGTCTGTAGTATCTAATACGCGTCTAAAAGAGTACGCTCCGTGTGCAGAGTGCCTAAGTTACAATGCTGAAATTCAGTATGCAAGCTTCTTTGATGAATATTAGTACATGGTGTAAAAATGAACTTAATCTGATGACAAATTCTCCCACCCCCCATATAACGGGTGCCGCGAAAAACCATTAAAATGCATTTATTTTCGAAACTAATTAAGTTACAATGCTGAAATTCAGTATGCAAGCTTCTTTGATGAATATTAGTACATGGTGTAAAAATGAACTTAATCTGATGACAAATTCTCCCACCCTCCATATAACGGGTGCCGCGAAAAACCATTAAAATGCATTTATTTTCGAAACTAATTAAGTTACAATGCTGAAATTCAGTATGCAAGCTTCTTTGATGAATATTAGTACTTGGTGTAAAAATGAACTTAATCTGATGACAAATTCTCCCACTCCCCATATAACGGGTGCCGCGAAAAACCATTAAAATGCATTTATTTTCGAAACTAATTAAGTTACAATGCTGAAATTCAGTATGCAAGCTTCTTTGATGAATATTAGTACATGGTGTAAAAATGAACTTAATCTGATGACAAATTCTCCCACTCCCCATATAACGGGTGCCGCGAAAAACCATTAAAATGCATTTATTTTCGAAACTAATTAAGTTACAATGCTGAAATTCAGTATGCAAGCTTCTTTGATGAATATTAGTACATGGTGTAAAAATGAACTTAATCTCATGACAAATTCTCCCACTCCCCATATAACGGGTGCCGCGAAAAACCATTAAAATGCATTTATTTTCGAAACTAATTAAGTTACAAGCTGAAATTCAGTATGCAAGCTTCTTTGATGAATATTAGTACATGGTGTAAAAATGAACTTAATCTGATGACAAATTCTCCCACTCCCCATATAACGGGTGCCGCGAAAAACCATTAAAATGCATTTATTTTCGAAACTAATTAAGTTACAATGCTGAAATTCAGTATGCAAGCTTCTTTGATGAATATTAGTACATGGTGTAAAAATGAACTTAATCTGATGACAAATTCTCCCACCCCCCATATAACGGGTGCCGCGAAAAACCATTAAAATGCATTTATTTTCGAAACTAATTAAGTTACAATGCTGAAATTCAGTATGCAAGCTTCTTTGATGAATATTAGTACATGGTGTAAAAATGAACTTAATCTGATGACAAATTCTCCCACCCCCCATATAACGGGTGCCGCGAAAAACCATTAAAATGCATTTATTTTCGAAACTAATTAAGTTACAATGCTGAAATTCAGTATGCAAGCTTCTTTGATGAATATTAGTACATGGTGTAAAAATGAACTTAATCTGATGACAAATTCTCCCACCCCCCATATAACGGGTGCCGCGAAAAACCATTAAAATGCATTTATTTTCGAAACTAATTAAGTTACAATTATCTCCAATAACGGGTCTGTTTCTCTCGGTGTGCTGGACACATCGTCTAAAATCGATGAAGCAGTTGACTTTGTTACTAAATCCTGTAACGCTGCTTTCAAGAGTGCCTGCCCGGAGGTCAAAGTTCGGGGTAAAAAGAAACCTTATTGGTGGAACCCGGAGATCTCCAAGCTTCGGCTTAACAGCAGAAAACTCTTCAACCAGGCGAAATCAACTGGCAACTGGCAAGCCTACAAGGATGCCTTAAAAATTTTCAAGAAGTCGATCCAAAGAGCTAAAAGAGACTCATGGAAAAACTTCGCTAGCGACATAGAAGAAATCTCTGAGGCCAATCGTCTACGAAAGGTCCTCTCTACTAACCCAGTTCCCCCAAGCTGTATCCGAATGCAAAATGGGGACTGGGCCACATCTAGTACTGATATTCTGAACACCCTGGTCACCACACACTTTCCAGGGTGCACCTCGGAACCTTATAGAACCTACTCTAACCCCAGGACATCTAATGACTTGGAGCACATAATTACTAACACAAGGGTAAAATGGGCAATTAAATCCTTCAAACCCTTCAAATCTCCGGAAATAGATGGAATCTTTCCTGCTGAATTACAGGCAGCAAGTGATACTCTAATCCCTCTACTTGTTCCTATCTATAAAGCCTGCCTCAACCTGTCATACATTCCTCTGGAATGGACCAAGGCGAAGGTGATCTTTATTCCTAAAGGGGGCAGAGCCTCCTACAGCAGCTCAAAGGATTTCAGGCCGATAAGCCTGACCTCTTTTCTACTCAAAGTTCTTGAGAGATTGCTGGATGTCTATATCAGGCTCCGTGCGAATACTCTATCTCCTTTTCAACACGCTTATTCCAAAGGCAAGTCCGTAGAGACTGCTCTACACGCTATCACTTCCAAGATAGAAAAGGGGCTAGCCTTTAAGGAATTCACACTGGGCATCTTTCTCGACATAGAAGGAGCTTTCAACAATGTTCTACCGGGAGCCGTTACCACCGCCCTACGGGACTTGGAGGTAGAAGAGGCTCTCGTGAGGTTTGTCGAACTTCTTCTTAGTAGAAGAGCCATTATTTCTGAAATGGGTAATTCATCGATAACTAGGTATGCCAACAGGGGAACACCCCAGGGTGGAGTTTTGTCTCCTCTGCTTTGGAACCTAACGGTGAACACCCTGCTCTCTAAACTTCAGCACACGGGCTGCCAGGTCATTGCGTACGCCGATGACATCGCCCTGACAGCGACTGGCAAGCATATACCGGTGCCGAGCGACCTTTTGCAAAATGCACTCAACATTGTAAAAACCTGGTCTCTGAAATGCGGGCTCAGTGTCAGCTCTGAGAAAACGGAAATGGTTCTGTTTACCCGCAAACACAAGATACCTGAATTCAAGCCTCCGTCCATAAATGGGAAGGAGATTAAACTCTCTACCGAGGTTAAATACCTTGGTGTTATTCTAGACAGAAAACTAAACTGGAAACGGAACGTAGAAGTACGATCCCAAAAAGCAATGTTAGCACTTTACGCATGTAAATCAGCGATAGGCAAGAGATGGGGACTTAACCCCCAAATCGTCCATTGGCTGTACACAGCGGTAGTGCGACCTATTCTCTTCTATGCAGTCACCATATGGTGGCCAGCACTGGAACTCGAAACCAATAAGAGCAAATTAACTAGAGTGCAGCGAATGGCTTCCATGCTTATTAGCGGAGCCCTTCCCTCCACCCCAACTAAAGCTCTCGAAACCATCCTATTTCTTCTCCCCACGGATATACAGGGGAAACTCATTGCCAGCTGCAACGCGGCAAGGCTCAATGCAACCGAACCCTGGAGGGACACCAGATTCGGGCACGCTCAAATTCTTAGTAACGTCCCTGCCAATTTTCTAAAGCTGGACTATGCAATACCAGCCTTTTGTTGGGATAACAAATTCTCCACAAGAATCCCGGAGAGGAGCGAGTGGAAGAACTTAGGGGATCCCGACCCTAATACACTGCACATTTACACGGACGGCTCTAAATTGAACAATAGAGTTGGAAGTGGGTTTTTCTGCGAAAAGCTTCATCTGAAAGTAAGTTTGCGCCTACCTGATCACTGCAGCGTCTATCAGGCTGAGCTCATAGCCATATGGGAAGCAGCTCGTCGCCTGACAGATCTGCCAGACATAAATTCTATCAAAATCTTCTCTGACAGCCAAGCTGCCATAAAATCCTTACAGAGTAACAATGCTACATCTATAGTTGCAATGAAATGTAGGGAGTCTTTGAACAAACTAGCCGAAAGGTGCGACCTGAACGTCATTTGGGTTCCAGGCCATAGCAACGTTCGGGGCAACTGCATTGCAGATGAGTTGGCAAGGGAAGGCACAAGCTTGCAGGATATCACATCTGCGACATGGGTTGGCCCCCCGCTTAACTCATGCAAGCATTGGTTGAGATCTCGCTCCATTGAACAGGCTAACGCTAGATGGGCCAAGGAGTCAACTTGTGTGATTTCTAGGCAAATCTGGCCTAGACTGGATGAGGCTAGGTCTGTATCGGTGCTGCATCTGAATCGGCTCTCTATAGGTCCGCTGGTGGGACTTCTAACAGGCCATTGTCTTATGGGCACTCACGCCTCTCGCATGGGCCTATATAAAAACGACTTCTGCCGCAGCTGTAGGCGTGGAGGAAATAGAGAGTGTTGAGCACTATCTATGCCACTGCCCCGCACTGTCGCTATCCAGGTACCGCTTCCTCCATAAACACTTTTTCGAGTGCCTGGCGGAGATGGAAAATGCAAAGACACTAGATTTTCTGCGCTTCATGAAACAAACGCGCTGGTTTAGCTTCACGGGCATCTAATCTTATCATACTTTTGAATCTAATTTTTCCGGAAAGGTTTGTAAACAGGGATAAGGAAGCTAGGGCTCCCGTGTGGCCTAAGTGTGTCCCCGCTTTCATGAATTGCGGAGACAGCCACCTCAACCTAACCTAACCTAACCTAAGTTACAATGCTGAAATTCAGTATGCAAGCTTCTTTGATGAATATTAGTACATGGTGTAAAAATGAACTTAATCTGATGACAAATTCTCCCACTCCCCATATAACGGGTGCCGCGAAAAACCATTAAAATGCATTTATTTTCGAAACTAATTAAGTTACAATGCTAAAATTCAGTATGCAAGCTTCCTTGATGAATATTAGTACATGGTGTAAAAATGAACTTAATCTGATGACAAATTCTCCCACTCCCCATATAACGGGAGCCGCGAAAAACCATTAAAATGCATTTATTTTCGAAACTAATTAAGTTACAATGCTGAAATTCAGTATGCAAGCTTCTTTGATGAATATTAGTACATGGTGTAAAAATGAACTTAATCTGATGACAAATTCTCCCACTCCCCATATAACGGGTGCCGCGAAAAACCATTAAAATGCATCTATTTTCGAAACTAATTAAGTTACAATGCTGAAATTCAGTATGCAAGCTTCTTTGATGAATATTAGTACATGGTGTAAAAATGAACTTAATCTGATGACAAATTCTCCCACCCCCCATATAACGGGTGCCGCGAAAAACCATTAAAATGCATTTATTTTCGAAACTAATTAAGTTACAATGCTGAAATTCAGTATGCAAGCTTCTTTGATGAATATTAGTACATGGTGTCAAAATGAACTTAATCTGATGACAAATTCTCCCACCCTCCATATAACGGGTGCCGCGAAAAGCCATTAAAATGCATTTATTTTCGAAACTAATTAAGTTACAATGCTGAAATTCAGTATGCAAGCTTCTTTGATGAATATTAGTACATGGTGTAAAAATGAACTTAATCTGATGACAAATTCTCCCACCCTCCATATAACGGGTGCCGCGAAAAACTATTAAAATGCATTTATTTTCGAAACTAATTGAGTTGGAATGCTGAGGGGCAATTATATATATAGGTATAAGCATATATTTGTAACTATTTCAAAAATATTTATTATATGACGTTTATGTATACTTATTTAAAATCTGTACTCTTAGGGCTTGGATCCCCACGTAAACTCCCATTTATAAGGTAACGGCACAGGTGGGAGACGAAATTGATAAATGCAAATATCAACAAGTTTATGCGTACCAAAGACTTTATACCATTTATGAATGATAGAAATTAAATTTTATCTGTTTAATTGAATAAGTTACAAATACTCAAATTTATCTTGTACATTTGAACAATCCGTTGTATGGGAGCTATATTTTATACTGGATTTGGGCGATTCCGACAAATGATAAACTTTACATAAAAATACATAGTATTTCGGCACAAAGTTATAACACTATTTTATATTCATGGCTGGTATAAAAAGCAGCAAATGATAGTATATCGCTCATTTACTTCTATACTATCATACCTTAATAAGCTGATTTTACGAAAAAGCCCTTTAAGTTTTCGATCGCTATATATGTATGTATGTACATCAATAGATAGTAAATATAGCACAGATAATTTTTTGATCTCAAAATCTAAATTTTCAATATATCAGACCGAAATTTCGTCATATAATGCATATACATATATGTACATACACACATGCATGCATACCCATCTTTGCCTGAAAACTCGCGTTTTTGAGTTATGATACTTTTGAAGTAAATAGGCTAAAAGTAAGTATATATCTAAATATTCTATATTACATTGCATTAGTTAATATATTAGCGATTTTAAAGCATAAACATATGTCAAAACTGCTCATCAACGCTTTTCTCTCTAGCTACACATGTGTACATATGTATGTACATCCATAGTGATAGCGCGCATATACAGCTCGTCGAAAAATATGAATTAGTGAGAAGAGCGCGCGTGAATGATGAAACTGACAATGGGGGGTTATAAAGCACACTTGGGGTGAACATATTAAAAAATTGAGGAGACCTATTTTTTATTTTTTTTTTTATTTGATTTCAAGCTTTTGGATTTGTTTTGAATTTTTTTTTTTTACCCTGCAAAAAAAAAAACAATATATAATAGAATCTATATAGCTAATTCAAAAATGAGCTACTGTACTTCATATTGTGAACCATTTTCGATATTACAGATGTAAATTGGATGATAGATCTTCTATACACTTTATTTTTTTTAATTTTGAATATGTCATTATAAATGTAATTTGAAAAATGCACTTTTAGCCAGTTAGGAGAATAATTAAAACACGCGAAGGCGCGCGTGAAATTAATATCTGTTAATGTGATCTGATAAAGAATATATTAGTTCATAACACAAAAAAAAACCAAGATACCGTTTTTTTTATTTTTCTATTTTAGTCCTTAAAGTGGACGAAGAAAAATTTTTTTCTATATTTTTTATCAGTATTTGAAAAATCATATAAAATCAGATTTCAAAGTTAGAAGAAACGAGATTACTTCCTAGAAAATTAGAGGTCATTTTCTATATTTAGATGTCAAAACCACATATATACGTCGATAAATGGCTTAGATAGAGCTTTTCGTATCAGGTCATAAAATTCATAATTCATATGACATATTTTTTGTTCAACTTTGAGCACCCTGTATGGCTAAAGGAAACGGAACTCAAAAAATTTTACATGGGCTTTTTTTTGTCCCATAAGATATCTGTCGATTGCAGTTAAAAATATTTATTTATCACTACTTTAATTTCGAATTTATTTTTAAGCATAGTACTGAGTTCGAGTTTCACGTCAAACTGCTGTCAAAATCCATACAAAAAAACTGGCTGTGAAACATTTGTGAAATTTCACAGATATTTCACGCCAAAGTTGTACTGAGTTCCTGCCGTGAAAATGTTGCGCAACATGCTAGCAACATCATGCCAGAAACATTTTTTCACGACAATTAAAATATACAATGCTATTTATTTTCGAGTGAAAACTGACATTTGTTGAAATTGAAATTTATATTTTGTATAAAATTTTTTTATTGGTCAAAATTTGAAAGTTGGTTCTGAGGCGATGCTCCAAATTTTTTCTTTTTACATTTGCTCAGTCTTCGTTTTGGCATTTATTCTCAATTGACAAAAACTTTTTTTGAAACATTTCACGGCAAAATAAATGCATGTTGCTGGCGAAATTTCACGGCAGTGAACTCAGTACTAGGCTTTAGCCAAAAGATCCCATTGTGCGTCGGCTGAACGTCAAGTGAGAGTTTTTGTTTTTCTTTAAAAGTTGTCACACATTATGTATGTAATTTAATCGACATTATCCACAGATAAAATCAGAGAGGGCACACGCTAACCAAAACTTTGTTTAAACATATTTTCACTTTAGGAAAAGATATCAACTCATTGAATAACACTAAAAATCGTGTCCAGATTGAGCTTGGTTGTTATTATTACACAATTTTTGTATATTTTTTCATTTTTACTTGTTTTAAAATCTCCAATTGGTGAATTCCGGATCCACTTATCAAGTCGATCCATGATACATACACACATACACGCCGTGAGCTGTATGTCAAACTATTCTGACCGAAATGTCAAAACTGCAAGGAGAGCGAAATAATTTGACATTCAGCTCACCAGCGAATGATGGAGAAACTCGGAGAACGAAGAATTTGACCAACAGTATGCATGTATAGAATATGCAGAAGTAAAGAAATTGGATAGCTGTTGAAGAAGAAGGAGAAGTCAGCTGATCTGAAGAGCCTATCTGTTTAAGTGGATTCTGGGTGAACTGATAAGAGAAAGAGCCAAATCTGAATTTTTATGAAATAAATGCAAGCTCTCTTCAGAATCTCATTAGAGAAGAATTACATTAGATTTGAAAATTATGTTTGAAAACGCTATGTTCTCCACTGTTTCCGACTCGTCCTCCACAGTTTGAAAAAAGGGCTAGTTCTCGAGTCAATCTCTAAACGATATATAAACTCAGTGTTTTGTTTGGATCTTCTAGAAACTACATATCGCACCCTAAATCATAAAGTGACAAAACCGGCACCAGCGGCGGGCAAAAAAGACTTTTCAGTCGGTGTCTCTTTTAACTGAAGAATACCACTATACGTGGAATTTTGCAGTATATGCTTCTTTTTGATTGGCGCTTAACCGTCTAGACTCTACACGATTCTGGCCAAGTCCAACAGAGCGCGCCAATTGCTTCTGTTTCGTGCAGCATGGCCCCACTTGGGAACATCTGGGAGTCAGCATCACTGTCCACCTGATTTTCCCAACGTAGGGGAGGTCTCCTTTATTTTGTTTGCAGCATCATTGTTTATAAAGAAGCAAAGTTTTTTGGCTCTCCTGTAAATTTTTTAGTTTTGAGTTGTGTCACATTATGATTTAGGGTGCGATATGTAACTCATTAACTGTCGTTTATTTTATTAATTTCTTCTACATTCGCTCTGCGACAATCCGGAATATCCATTTGAAATGACAGCATTATATCTGAGAAGTGTATTGATTCACTTTCAGGAATATTTCTTCTTTCTTTACTGTTGTCTCTCCAGAACTATTCATTGCCTGTTTTCTTTGCTTGGGTTTTTTATTAAATAGCGGGGCTTGTCTTCGTGATCTTCGTAAAGAATCTACCTATCCATGGCTGTATCAGAAATCATATACTGACAATAAGAAATCAAAAGCAAATTCATTGAATGTGTAACACCAATTTGAGGGGATTTCTTGTAAAATAGCATTAAAACTGAAACTTGAAGGCAATCTTTAATAGTACCAACTTATGTATTATGCTATGTATTCTTAACTTCTTAATCTTCACATCTAGGCTATCTTGAATAATTACATAAGGCGTTTTCAAACCAACCGAGAGAGAGAAAGATGGAGGATCTTTCTGGAAATATAAGGTCGATAATGAATTGGCCTTCCTTGGTGTTTCGAAGCAGAGACGGCTGACCGGCTTTATTGGCCTAGGTCGAAATATTCATTATTTTCTTCTCTTCTTAATTGGCGCGTAGCCGTCTAGACCATTTTGGCCGAGTGAGGCATAGTCGCTGCCCATCTGAAGTACCCAGTACAGTGGAGTTCTCCCTTTTCTTCTACCTATAGCGGGTTTCGATAGAAATACTTTCTCGGCCGACGCACCTTCATCCATTTTCACGACATGACCTGCACAACGCAGCCGCTGGCTTTTTATTCGTTGAACAATGTCGATGGCTGTGCACATCTCGTACAGCTCATTATTAAATCTCTGCCGATACTCACCTTCGCTAACACGCAAATGTCCATACATCTTCCAAAGAGCTTTTCTCTCGAACACTCCAAGTGCCATCTCAACTGATTTTGACATCGTCCTTCCTTCTGCGCCGTACCTAAATACATGAGGACTGGAACGTGGAGTGTCCTGTAGAGAGTAATTTTTATTCGTCGAGAGAGGACTTTACTTTTCAATTGCCTATTTAGTCCAAAGTAGCATTTATGGGCAAAAATGATTATTCGTTGGATTTCCGTGCTGACATTATTTTTGGTATTAATGCTAGTTTTTAAATAGACCAAGTCCTTAACGGTTTCGAATTTGTAGCTGTAGACAGTGACGTGTCTGCTAAGATGCGCTGTTTCTTTTTGTGATGACAGGAGGTACTTCGTCTCGTTCTCGTTGATCGCCAAACCCAGCTTGAAGAAGCCAGAAAATGCAGCGCGAGTGTTAGTGCTAGTGATGGCAATATCTTTGCAAGTATATTTATCTTTATTTATATTACGCTAAGCGAGATCTTGTACGCACCATAAATTTTACACCGTTAAACCGATTTTCGAAAATGTGGTGTCAAATGAAAGGGCATGACCTGTATATGTGCAGGAAGGTTTAACTCTTTTGAAAATTCGTTTTTATGCACTAGTTTTTTTGATTTAAATTTAAGGTGTTATATGAGAGGGATTGACCTGTAAATGAGTAATTTATTATAGTTTCCGCAAAAAATGGTTGCCACCTGTTCAAAAATTCAATTTTACTTCACAGTTTGTTTGATTTGTAAATTTAAAGTGTCATATGAAAGGGCTTGACCTGTAAATGAGTAATTTATTATAGTTTCCGTAAAAATGGTTGCCACCTGTTCAAAAAACTAATTTTTACGCTATAGTTTGTTTGATTTTTATGTTGAAATTTTTTCAATATAAGAAAGAAAGGAAAGCAAATGAAAGGAAAGGAAAGGAAACGAAAATACGGCAAAAGTAAAAGCGACGGAAATGGCGAAGGAAGAGGAAAAGGAGGAAAAGGAAAGAGAAAAGTGCACGAAAAATAAAAAAGATTAAGAGAAAAGGAAACGCAAAAAGGAAAGGAGAAGAGGAGGGAAATTGGAAAGAGAAAGAAGAGTCCGAAAAATGGCTTTTTGAAGGTCACTAGAGGATTCGAATATTCTAGACAATTATTCGACATAAAATTTCACTATGTAACCTCGGACAAAATAACCAGTAATTATGTTTTAATTTATACATATTTTATTAATAATAAATAGGGTCTTTCTTTCCACTCTCAAATCTTAGCACAATCTAATTGGTTGAATTTCCGTCCAAGCGGATACTACACCATTTCCAGCTGTATTTCAGAAAATTCCAAGTATATTTCCGAGAATTCCGAATGTATTTCAGAAATTTCCAAATATATTTCAGAATTTTCCAAATATATTTCAGAATTTCCAAACGTATTTCGGAATTTTCCAAATATATATAAGAAATTTCCAAACGTATTTCAGAAATTTCCAAACGTATTTCAGATCTTTCCAAATGTATATCAGAAATTTCCAAACGTACTTCCGAATTTTTCAAATGTACTTCAAAATTTTACAAACGTTTTTCAGAATTTTCCACACGTTTTTCAGAAATTTCCAAACGTATTTCAGAATTTTCCAAAGGTATTTCAAAATTTTCCAAATGTATTTCAGACATGAACACCATTTTTCTAAACACTCAAATCAAAACAACATAAATCAAATTTGCATCGCTTTAAAAGTCTTAATAAAAAATACGCAAAATATTCAGTTCATTCGTTCGTGCATATATGTTCACATAAATTAACAAAAAAAATGGAATTTAAAGATAATTGCGCGATTTGCCAGACAGACATGCGCAGGAAATCAGTGATTCGTTTGCTTCCATGCGGCCGCTTGTTCCACCAAAATTGTTCCAATTACATTTTAGAAACCAATAAGTGTCCCATATGCCGAGGAGATGTCATAGGTATGTAGGCACATACATACACATCCTTTAAATTATTTTATTTCAACTCTTTAATATGCTTTTAATCTTCTTTGGTACAGGCAACGAAGGTGTAGAAAGAAAAAAGTACGCCGTATATAACGAAGTAGACCGCGCCCGGATCATAGAAGCCGTAAATAAAGGTGAAGACTGGAAGAGTTTGGCAACTTCCATGGGTGTCAATTACAAGACGGCGTACTCTTGGGTGCAAACAGGTATAACCACAAGCCAGCAGCGTGGAAGAGCCAACACAAAAAAGCTTTCAACGGAAGAGATTGAGATAATTGTCAAGTGGATTGAAGAAAATGCAACAATTACTTTAAACGAGATGGTCGGCAGAGTGAGAGCAGAACTCCACAAAGACATAAGCAAATCAACGGTGGCAAACTATTTAAGCGGTTGTTTATTTACCTTAAAAAATGCTCACCACATACCAGCAAATATGAATACCACTGAAAATAAGGAAAAAAGGGCAGAGTTTGTGAGGATGTTAACCCAAAATATACAGCAGGGAAAACAAATTATATATATTGATGAAACCAACTTTAATTTATTTTGCCGCCACACAAAAGGACGATCTCGTTGCGGTACCCGTGCTGTTGTAACTCTACCACCATCAAGGGGGCCAAATGTTCAGTTAATTGGCGCCATAAGCACATCAGGTGTGCTGAGTATGGAAACGCGAAGGGGATCCTTCAAGAAGGAAAGTGCGACAGAGTGGGTGAATGGGCTACTTGAAAAATGGACCAGCATGGGCAACTTGTTATCGGAGCTAGTTATAGTCTGCGATAACGCGCCATGCCATGCTCGTCTGGAAAACGTGATTGGAGCTAACGGTTCC
This sequence comes from Urophora cardui, assembly GCA_960531455.1. NCBI lineage: Eukaryota > Metazoa > Arthropoda > Insecta > Diptera > Tephritidae > Urophora > Urophora cardui. Next base: position 22,901,750 of record OY482674.1, on the reverse strand, counting down.
CCTACCATTTTGCGCCTGGGACCTTACTCACCGATGCTTAACCACATCGAAAATATTTGGTCAAAAATAAAAAGTCATGTGAAATCCAATATGGGCGTGCCGTCAACCGTAGGGCCAGGTGTCGTAGAAAGGAGAATTCAATGTGTTGAAGAAAAAATAAATGAGGCGAAATGTTTAATAACAACTGCCGATTGCGCACGTGCTATTCAACATTCTTAAATTTTTTTTGCCGATGCTTTAGCACTCCGCGATATGCCAGTTGGCATGTAGACACGTTGTACCTTTACTTTTATATTTTAATTTTTGTATACACAATTTTAAATACAGTTAACATATGCATACATATGTACATGAAATAAAATAAAATAATATGAATTTTGCGTTATTCTACGGTATTTACATACATATGTATGTATACATACATTAATTTTTATATATGTATGTTAATACATACATACATGAAATAAAATAAAATATGAATTAAAAATTGTACGTATTTTTTATTAAGATTTTTAAATCAATGCAAATTTGTATTTAGGTCATTTTGTATTTGAGTTTTTAGAAAAAAGCTGCTCATGTCTGAAATACATTTGGAAAATTCTGAAATACCTTTGGAAAATTCTGAAATACGTTTGGAAAATTCGGAAGTAAGTTTGGAAAATTCTGAAATACTTTAGGAAAATTTTGAAATACATTTGGAAAATTCGGAAGTACGCTTGGAAATTTCTGATATACATTTGGAAAGATCTGAAATACATTTGAAAATTTCTGAAATACGTTTGGAAATTTCTGATATACATTTGGAAAATTCTGAAATACGTTTGGAAAATTCTCAAATATATTTGGAAAATTCTGAAATATATTTGGAAATTTCTGAAATACATTCGGAATTTTCGGAAATATACTTGGAATTTTCTGAAATGCAGCTGGAAATGGTGTAGTCATCATTATTTTCTAACTTGATTTGTTTTGAAAACTAGCTCGGTGTTTTTGTCAGTCAATATGTTTTCATTATTACTTTTTTTTTACAAACATCCTTTGATCAGGTCTGTTATGCAAATAGACTAAGATGATTAGCTTATTTCCCTAAATTATTTGACCTATGCTCTTGCGTTACTTTTAACATTTGTAGTAAGAAAGGCCAAAGCAATCTTGACTCTTTAAGTCTCGCCTATAGTAAAATCCTAAACTACTAAAAATCATATCTAAAAATTTATTATATCTACAATGAAACTCCAATAGCAACCTTGTTGTAGGAAGTCCGGTAAAATGGGCAAAGACGTCTTATCTCTTTCAGAGTATCAGATAGAAGAAAAAATTTATTCAATACAATCATATGTTAACACATTTCATTTTGACAGCTAATATATACAGTGTGTCATACATTGAAAGCTCTCATAGTTATAATCTATTACATTCACAACACCCTCACTAGAGCTTCAATTTATGTTAAATGTAGAGTAAAATTTTATAATTCATGTACATTTTATATGTATTTACATATTAAATTGCTTAAAAGCGGATTCGAAAAAATAAATTCATTTCAATTCAATATTTGATTTATCTTTTATATACACATACATACAAAGTAAGAGATTTAATATAATGTTAAACCGTATTCAGAAATAAACTTAGATAAAGTGGATTTATTTACCGGTTTTGTCATAATATCAGCAATCATTTCATTCGTATTCTTATAATTAAGTTTAATTAAGTCCTCCGCTAGTTTCTCACGGATGAAATAATTCTTTACATCTATGTGCTTTGTTCGTGCATGATAATTGTTGTTCGTGGCTAACTTGATTGCACCTTGATTATCGCAATATAGCTGTATCGATCGTTGTACTTCTCTTGACCCGAAAGAAAATACTTCACTTTCAAATCGTTTAAGCCAAAGAGCCTCTTGAATAGCCGCCACCATTGACATGAATTCTGCTTCCGTGGATGACAATGCTATAGTTGGCTGCCTGCGAGTTGCCCATGAAATAGCACCTCCTTGCATTAAAAATACGTAACCCGTTGTGGATCGGCGCTCGTCTTGGTCGCCAGCCCAATCGGCGTCGCAATAACCCGCCAATTCTGATTCATCGCTTTTATTGTAAACCAATTCCATATCCATTGTTCCCTTTAGATAGCGAAGTACTCTCTTCACTGCGATCCAGTGTGCTTTGCCATAATTAGTGTTGAATCGACTGAGCATACTCACTGCAAATGCAATATCAGGTCGACTGATTTGTGCAGCGTACATGATGCATCCAATTGCTTCTTGATACGGTATCGCATTTAATTCATGCTGTTCAGATTTCGATTTTGGACACATATCTTTTGTCAACCGCTGGTTTGGATCCATAGGCGTACTGACTGGACTGCAATCAGTCATATTGAATCGACGTAAAATGTTTGCTATATACTGCTTTTGGTTTATGGAAATGGAACCATTGTCGTTTCGCGTAATGTTCATTCCAAGCACAGATGTGGCAAGTCCCATATCTTTCATCTTAAAGTGTATGGACAAATCTTTCTTCAGCTTCGTTATCATTTTATCATCGTTACCAAAGATGAGAATATCATCTACATAAACAGCTAATACAATAATATTTTGACTTGAGTGTTTAAAATATACCGATTGGTCAACCGTCGATCGAATAAATTTTAATTGCTTAGTAAGTATTGAGCTTAGTTTCATATTCCATACACGACTCGATTGTTTCAATCCATACAAGGATTTACGAAGACGACATACTCTATCGGTCTTATCTTTAAAACACGCCGGTTGGCTCATATAAATTTCGTCATTTAATTCGCCTTGCAAAAATGCAGTTACTGCATCCATCTGATGCACCGCCATATTAAACTTAACTGCAGTAGCCAACAAAAAACGTATAGTCGAATAGCGAACTACTGGAGAGTAAGTTTCGTCATAGTCTATGCCTTTTACTTGCGAATAACCCTTTATCACAAGTCGCGCCTTGTATCTTTCAACATCACCTGCTGAATTTCGTTTGATCTTAAAAACCCATTTAGAATCAATTGCTTCCCTCCCCGGCGGCAAATCTGTCAATTCCCAAGTTGAATTTTGTATTAAGGCGTTGTACTCACTTTGCATTGCGTTGGCCCATTTCTCACTATCGGCACTGTTCAATGCCTCACGAACTGTTTTTGGCTCATTAGGATCAATATTTGCTGCTAATAAGCTTACACCCGCTGTACCCGCATCGTTTACGTTTTCACCATCAGAAATGTGTACTTCATCATCAGTATCGTGAAATGAATCATATGTTGGGGTCTCCTGGCTGCTACTGGAACCACCCTCACTGAATCCATGAAATGGTTCACTAAATGAAATCTCATTGCTGCCACTGGAACCACCCTCACTGAACCCAATATGTGATTCGTTCAAATTGTCGTTCGTTTTATTACAATTTTCTGTTTTCTCGCCCTGATTATTATTGATGCATACATTATCGTCAACGTCGTCATCACTGAGATTGTCATCACTTGACTCTTCATACTCTTCCATTATTTTTGTATTCGAATTGTGTGAGCTGCAAGTTTTATTATTTGCTGGTACCACATGACTTTTGCTGTCCTCGAAAAATTTGACATCACGACTAACGATGATTTGCCTTCTATTTTTGTTGTAAAGCCTGTATGCTTTCGATTCCTCGCTATACCCGAGAAAAATACATTCAACTGATTTTGAGTCTAGTTTATGTCTTTTTTCTTTCGGAATATGTACCATCGCTTTGCATCCAAACACTCGAATGAAATTTAAATTTGGTTTTACCTTAGTCCAGGTTTCCTCAGGCGTGATCTTCATGTCTCGACACGGTGTGCGATTAATTAAATATGCGGCAGTTGTTGCTGCTTCGGCCCAATACTGGTGAGACAACCCAGCATCAAAAAGCATACAACGTACCTTTTCTAATAGCGATCGATTCATACGCTCAGCAACTCCGTTTTGTTCTGGCGTATAAGGTGCCGTAAACTGGTGTACAATTCCGTGTTGTGTGGTAAAAGTTTTGAAATCTTTGTTGCAGAACTCCTTACCGTTGTCTGACCTTAGAATTTTTATAGTAGACCTCAGTTGGTTTTCCACCAACTTTTTAAAATTAACGAATAATTGGAATACCTCACTTTTTTTTTTCATGGGGTACACGAAAATCTTTCGACTGAAATCGTCAACGAAAGTCAAGAGATATCTGGAACCTCCAAGTGATGTAGTGGGCATCGGCCCACATACATCTGTATGAATAATTTGCAACAGTTCCGTCGCCCGATTTCCAACATTTTTAAATGATGCCCGGCTCTGCTTTCCCTGAGCGCAAACAGTACATGGATCTAAAGAACCACCTTTAACATCATAGCCATCAACAGACATTTCGATACGATGTAAGTTACTTTCGCATGCATGTCCCATTCGCCTATGCCATAAATTTTTGTTCGTAGTTGCAATCAATGCATTTGGTTCAACAGTACAGTTAAGTTGATACAAATCACCAACTAGAGGAGCGGTTGCTAGCAATTTAGAATTTTCGTCAAGGATTCGGCAATTTTTGCCATTGAAAATAATTGTTTTGCCATGTTTGGCCATTTGGCTAACCGACAGTAAGTTAGCGCAAATATTTGGAGTATATAGAACATCCTTCACAGTCACTTGCGAACTGTTATGCGTGCCATTAGAACATAAGGTCATGTTCACATCTCCAGCACTCTTCACACTTAGGTGTTCATTATTTCCAACTATAATTTCTTTGAACTTGGGTTCGCGTAACTCACGTAAATTACTTTCGTTCCCTGTTGTATGAGCAGATGCACCGGAATCAATGTACCAATGATTTAAATTCGCCACTTTTGCCACAAGCGATGTTGACATCAACAATAAATTCTCATTTTTCTCATTTTTCTTCGATTTTGAAGGACATTTGTTTGCGTAATGCCCCTTCCCATTACATTCAAAACAAATTATATTTAATTTTTTCTTTTGCTTTGACACGCGTTTATTGGAATTGCCCTTTGATACTAATGCCATAGTATTATCGTTTGCAAAGTTATGCCTTACCTCCTGGAGTAAATTCGTGCGCACTAAATCTGTTGTAAGCGCTTTGCCACTGTTGGCAAGTGCCATTACCATCGGTCGGTACTCATCTGGTAATCCACTTAACATGATTTGTGCCACAATGTCATCTGGGATTTTGGTGCCTGATTTGTCAAGTTTTTGTTGGGTACATGACATTTTGTTAACGTAGTCTTCCATGGATGTACAGTCGGAAAGTTCTAATCGCATTAAATACTTAAGCAAGTCCATGCGACGTAGGACTCCATTGTCTTCAAATGCAATTTGAAGGTTATCCCACGCGGTCTTTGCAGATATGCAATTTTGTACGTACGTGTAATTAGCCGGCTCTATGAGCAGTCCTAGTGCTGAAATCGCATGTAGATTCTTCGTTGAGTCCGCTTCACTACCCTCAATGCATGGCCAGTATCCCTTCAAAACGAGGTAAGATTTTGCGGCAAATTTCCACGTGTCGTAGTTTTCCCTACCTTTTAGTTTTTCTATCTTTTCGATGCCCATGATATGCGTTAAAGTATGTGATTTAAGCAAAAATCACTATCGCTACCCGCAATAAACTCAAATACTTTAAAACTTAATCGAAAAATACCGAAAACCACGTGCGGCCCATAACCTGTTGTAGGAAGTCCGGTAAAATGGGCAAAGACGTCTTATCTCTTTCAGAGTATCAGATAGAAGAAAAAATTTATTCAATACAATCATATGTTAACACATTTCATTTTGACAGCTAATATATACAGTGTGTCATACATTGAAAGCTCTCATAGTTATAATCTATTACATTCACAACAAACCTATTACCCTATACATGTTTTGTGAAGAAAAACTGCTTTTATTCATTTATTTGCTATTCCCATCTATGTATATATACCTAGTTAAATAGACGCATAAAAAGTTATCATATCATATTTCCAATCAATATTGATCTTATTGAAATCTAGTAGCTTCAAACGGAATTCGATAACAAAAGAATCGTTGTCTCTTTTGAATTTGTTTAACGATCAGTAGCTGCTACCGTATATACATAAGTGAAATACATATGTACATATAAGAATCTGGTTTCTACCATATTTGGACTGCAGTATTTCTTGATGGTTGACTTAAAAATAAATTTACATAATTTTTTACTAAGTAACTTTTAAATGAATAAATAACTGTATAAACTGAAAATTAAACCAAACCAACAAATTTAATTTTAATGGCCTTGATTATTGAGTCGACAAAAAACTTACTATTATTTAGTTATGAAAAAGATATTGTATCTTCTTAATTTGTCATATAAGCGTCTAAGTATGCATGTGTGTACGTACATATGTTTGCATAGGGTTGGGCGATATATATCGATATATCAATATATCGATATTTTTAAAATAGTACAGCCGATAATATCGACGATATTTTGAACTACCGTGCATCGATAATCGATAATTTTTTGCCATTTCGAGCCAAATTCGATATTTTTCATACATTTCTGATTCGCTTCGAATTTAACAGCAGAACATTTTTTAAGAAGTGGTATAACCATAATGTCCGGGTGCTTGAATTTACATTACTTTCTTCTTCAAGCAATTCTTAATGATTTTTATGTTTATACTTCAGGATTCGTAGAATATATGTAGATCCATCCAACTTTAACAACAAATATCTAGTAAACTATAAGTCTGCGGCAAGTTTGGATTCCAGTTTTGAGATCTGTGAGAGCACCTCTAGCCCCGTGAAGAAGTGGTTTTTCGCGGGACGTGGTTCCTTAATGTGAAGCCAGCCCTTTCGATATATTGATATATCGATGTTTTTACACGGCATAAATCGATGTTTTTTTAAATATCGATACAATATATATCGATATATTTTTCCAATTTGCCCATCCCTATGTTTGCATAGAGACTAACTTTCCGTAGAAAACCAAAATCACAGCTTTACTTCCGCCCACGTAAGTAAATACAAAGTAGTGCGAGAAAACAAAAACTAATTTAGATACGAGGGTGAGCGACGTAGTCTGCATTTCTAGTATGCATAAATTGTTGCCTACATAATATGCATACATACATACATACATACATGTAATAAATATGCATACCCGTATATATACATACATACATATATATTTGGTTATAAATATGTACATTGTATGTATGAATGTTTTCTTCGCCTTCCTCTTTCTAGAAGCTGCTTAAAAGCTACACACTAGGTAGGTATCTACATAGTATAACTATGCGTTGTTGGGTACACGCATCCACGTCAAGTAAAGTGTATGCAGTGGGGTATTTTTAGAATATATTTTTGTGAATGTAAACTATCTAATGAATGCATGTTCCTACGTACAGATTCACGTATGCATGGATGTAGTATGAACTTGTGCCTGCTTATGTATGTATGTATCAGTGGCGGATCTACGGGGGGGAGGGGGTTTATCATAGATCCCAAATTAATGCCTTTATAGATTCTGCGCCCAAATTTCCCAAACTGATCAAGGAAAACTCTATTATTCCAAAAGCAATGGTTGGACCACATAACATCCAAAATATGTACATACAAAAAAGTTCATGTAGGTACCTTTGGACGCACGCGCATAAAATCAAATTGGTCAAATGCTATTCGCAAATTGCCAAATCGCAAATTTATTTTCTTTTCTTTCTTATCCCTATTTTTATCGGGATTGTACAGAATTAATTTGGTCAGAAATGTCTGGATCGTTGGAGAAATTGCTTTTTTCAGAGGCATTACGCAATTCTTGTTTAAATTAATCTTTTAAAAATGAGTATATAAAAACAAGAACAAGAATAATTCTATTAAAAATATAAATATAACCAAAAAGTACTACATACATATATTCTTATTTATTTTGGCTTTAAATGCAAGGGTAAGTGAAATTGATGATCAATTTGCCACCAATACCATACGATACTTATTCGCACGTACCAATGCAAAAATATACATACATACGTTATACATGTTATTTAGAACTTCAATTGAAATCTCCTGCACTTTATGTGATGACATACATATTGTTAATTTGGTGGGTTTTGTGTTTGGTGTTTTTAAGGTGCGGGAAATGGCGCAACTAGTATATAGAATGATAATAGTAGGTGGTATTAGTCCATATTTTCACCAGCGCACATAGGTAGATTTTCAAGTTTTATGCGGCCAAAAATATTTTATTGTCTACATCTATTCCAAATTGCTTGTTTAATGCAAAATTTTAATAATTTGAGTTAAAAGTCGATTTTATTGAAAAATATATACAGTGACTCAAAAAAAAATCATACGCCAAAGTTTTTAAATTTATTTCAAAGAGTTCTGTCGAAAATTTTACTTTCTTATTTTAGTTTAAAAATATAGAAAATTTTTCAATAAAAATCGTTTTAAGCAGGATTTCTGAGCTTATGGAAAAAATCTGAAAAATCGTAGAAATTTCTGAAAGTGGATTAAAAATTTCAAAGCAAGGCCATAATTTATAGAAGATTTTCAGGAGATTTCTAAGTGTACTGTTATGTAGCCAACCAATTTTAGTGTAAAAATTTAAATTCTCAATGCTGTGAAAAATTCCGTCAATTTTAGAAGTTTTTTTCTGTAGGGTGTAGGGTGAGACCGTTCCAATTAAAATTTCCGAAAAGCCAATGAAAATTTTCAAAAAGTTGAATGTTGCATATTGTTATATTAAAATTGAATGAGCTGCAAAATTGCATACTCAAAACTCTTCTAAAAAATGTAGCTTTAGGATTCTTAGCCCCTTTTTATGATAAGTATTTCCTTGACTTTGAAAATTGGAAATACTAAAAATACGAAAGCAGGTAATTTTCCAAATAGGCCAATTTTTAATCCATTGTTGATAATTTCTGGCTTTGCATTTTTCCGTAGAGAAATTGACGGGTAATCGATCGGAGGCGATAATATAACTAAAATGCTTTTGAATTAAAAAATTAACAATATTTTTTCAAGAAAGGCCAATATGCTTAAAAGCTTCAAAATGGTGGGTCTTTTATTATGCTAGGTTGACGATTTCTTCAATAAAAAATGATATTTACCTGAAGCACTCGAATCCATGATGTTTACTTTGATAACTGTCTTAAAACTGAAAATATTGACGTCTAAAAATGGGTTACTTAAAATACGTAAAAAATAAAAAATCGAAAAAGTGGGAGAATAATAAGTTTCGACTAGCGGCAGGGACACCCCCGTTGTCTATAAAAGCCGAGAAGACCGGTTTATTATCGCCCGGTCTATTATAAACGTAGAGCGATTTTGGATTTTGTATTTGCACCAATTTTAAAATTTTCAAATTTTGGCCGCATAAATTCGTAAAATCTACCTACATATGTGCAGCGTCTGTCCTTAAAAAACATCTTCCAAAAAAAGAAATTTTCAAAACCCCCCCCCCCCTTGCCGAAATCCTGGATCCGCGCCTGGTATGTATGTATGTATATGGAAATTGTGCATTTAGTTGCCTGCCTTGAGATGAAAAGTCGGCGCAGACATCAAAGGGCAAGCGCTAAACACATTATGATCAACCAAAAAACAACAACAACAACAACCAAAATGTAGGGGCAACACTGTATACAGCTATGCAAGTACATACATATGCATGTATGTATGCCCTGAACTTCATACCTTTATTGATTAAAGGAGGAGGAGTGGTTTTTTTCTTTGAAGTGTTTTGAAAGTGAAAAAAAAGAAAGAAAAAATTCGTTCAGTAGGAGTCATCTGCTTTTAGCACTTTTCCATTATGCGCAGGTAGTAGCAACGATTGCTCAATAAAAAGAAAGAAAAAAATCCGAGGCGAAAACACTTATTAAAATAATGAAATTTAGAAAATATTAAATTGGTTCTATTGCATTGCACATCACTGCCCAGTAGGCGCAAAAATCTACAAATCATCAATACTCTCCTCATTACATTTCCTTTAGGAAAGATAACAACTTCCATGACTATGCACCATGGCTATCGCACGGCAATGGCCGCCTTCGCATGAATGACTTTGTATAGTAAAAAAAGCAATGAAGCGAAAGCGTCGGGCTTTCATTCCAAACCGCATGCTTTTTTCATATGGTCGTTATTGTACCCTTGTTAGGTACTCAGCATGAATGGTAGCAGTATTGTAGTGCTGAATATGCCGCTGCCTACCATCTAACTTTATTATGTACTTCATTTGCATACATTTTTCTGTTTCGGTTTACCCTTCTTAACTCCTACTTTAGTCAGTGAAGAAATGATCTGTGCTCAATTTTGACGTACCGTTCAACATACTTTAGCAGTACCTGCGGTATATCTAACAAAAGCAAATCATGGCATGAAAAAAATCGAATCACCTCATAAATGGGCATAGTGGGTACACATATATACATATGTATATGTTTATACAAATATTTGTACAACATAAATTCCAATAACTTTTAATCAGATATTCCCACCCCTAACATCCATATACATACATAATTTTTAATATCAACACCGCAGCATAATCAAAAGTTGTGTATAGAAAGCATATTTACATACATTCATATGTACATAATACATACATATGTATGTATGCCTACAAATGTATGTAAATAATAAATACCACGGAGTTTCACACCAAACATTTTTTATGACTATGTACTATACCACATCCATGTTACATTTATTGCTCAATTCTCACCTGTTATTAAAATTGCGAGATTTCAGGTACGAGCATACATACACACATATTTAGTATTGCATTGTGGCTGGATAAGCCAAAAAAAATTTATTCAATCGGCGCAGGGAACGAAACAATTCCAAAGAATATGCAGTTTTAGAGCTGTAAATGAAGCAGGGATGGGCATTATTCAAAAATTTAATAATTCAATAACGAAAAATTAGAATAAATTTTTATTCTTCATTCAGCTAATTTTGAATAATGAATAAATTTTTATTCATATTATTCAATTATTCTTGCTAAACACACTAGTGAATGGGTTTTTTTTAAGTTAGTTTTCGAATACTTTCCTTAATCCGAATTTTGAAAAAAAAAAAAATTATTCACTTGTGTGACTAACAAGAGTAATTGAATAACGTGAATAAAAATTTATTCATTATTCAAAACAATCTGGATGCATAATAAATATTTATCCATTATTCATGTCCATATTATCAGAGTAGAGAATAAAAATTTATTCATTATTCAAAATTATCTGAATGAAGAATAAGAACACTACGCAACAAATTTTGATCAACTTTAACCACCAAAAATAAAGTAATACTTTTCTAAAGCGAAATTTTACGCTGATTCCAAATATCATATCCACCTTTTTTTTGCAGATCCAGTTTTTGAGATATTGGTAAAAATGTAGAAAATGTCATATATGCAAGAATTGCATTACATAAGTGCATCAAAAAGTTTTACTAAACATCGTGGCGTTTTGCAATCTAGAGAGAGCTGGTAGAGGGAGCTCCAACAAAATGTTTTGCCTTCACACTAAAAAATTGGTCAAGTAGTTTGGTTGCAATGGCAAAAAGAATGAAAAAAAATGGGGAAAAAATCGATTTTTTTAAAGAAATTTCAGATTCGGCTGTCCTAAAATCAGAAAAATTTTATGGGGGACAAAAAGTTAGTCTTCCTATCGTATAGAGAATTTATTTTTGAACATTTTAAGACTAATAATTGGATGTAACATTATTTATATTTACCTATTTTTATTGAAAGTCCTTAACCAAAAATTTTGCGGAAGAGTAAAATTTCAACAAGTTATGGGTTTATTCATAAAACTTTCTTAAGGAGTAATACTTAGCATTATTTAATTCCATTTTATACGTGTTTTCAAGTGCACAATGTCTCTCAAAGCAGCGATAAATAGGAAAAAAATTAATTGTATAAAGACATATCTGTATTTCGTGATTTTAAGGAGAGGATAAAAACAGCAGAGGCGGGCGCTTCATACAAGCTGAGAAGCCCGGCTTGCGTACATATTTTCGTTCATTTCATTTTACAAATTTCTTTAAAATCTGGTTATTTTACATTTTAAATGCGTTTACTATTTAAGTTCTCAATAATATAGCCCCCACTGTACATCCGGTGCCTAAAAGCATGCTAAGAAAATAGCGCAAATACACCACCAATCCAAATCACAATGTGTATTTTGTTTGTACAGCCAATCACGACACAGTGAGCATGCTTTAACGTTTCCACACATTGGCTTTTACCTGGCTTTCAAAACAGAATAACATAGCTTGTTTTCTCGCTTTCTCTAAGGAGAAATCAATTGCTTATTTTCAGACTTAAATTGAAAAAAAAACTAGCAAAGCACTTTTTTTATTTTTCACATTAAATTTGTATGCGAATGTGAAGCTGGCTTCGGCATTCAGTATTCACAGCCATATGCATATTTGATTTGATTTTCGTTTGCATGTACATACATACTTATGCACGTAATTTCTTACATGTGCATGTATCAAATACCAGATTATAAAAGCGTTGATTGTGATATTTGGCGACTATTGTCAAAATATCAAGATAATTTTAAAAAGCGACGGAAATCAAAATCGAATAAAATTTCACGACTTTTGGTAATTGGACCTCAGTTTTTCAAACACTAAAGCACCCATTTTTTTTAGATATTAGATAATAAGTAAATACACTTGCTACTACTAAAATTTCCGTCGGTATAAGGAAACTAAAAATACCTCTGCGCTTTCGTGTGAGATTTCCCTATAAGTTTGGCGTCACCAATCAATTCAATTGAGTTCTTCCCAATTTATTCTAATAATTTCTTCTCTGCTTTTGTAGATAATTCTGATGGTAAAAAACTTGAATTTACTTTCGACTTAGCCAGGCTTGTTGATATGCTGACCAAAAGTAGCTACAGCTAAAATACCAAAAGTCAAAAACATATGTACCTACATATCTTCATAATATTCATTGTATACCTATAAAAACTTAAAAATTCTTTATCATCCTCATTTTCTCGATTTAATGCAATACATTCAGTTTCATATGTTATGAATATAAACAACAAACCAAATATGCAAACCGAATATAATCAAAGTAGAGCTCTAGATACCCGGGTATCGAGCAATTCGAACAGATCGTGTTTGTTTGAAGCCCGTTGTTCAAATTCCCGTACCAACATTCGAGCTTATACTCAGAGAAAAGGAATCAAAAATAAAATTTTTATTTTTATAATGCACGTTTTAAACTGTCATTTTTATTTAAAAAATAAATTTTTTTAAATTAAATGTGTAGGATTTAAAAAGAAAAATTTTTAAATTAAAAATTAAAATTAATGGAATAAAAGCAAAAGTTTTTGGTTCAAAATCTCATAGTGCTTAAAATAAAAATAAAGATTTTTAAATTTAAAAATGTATTGTATTTACATTATTTTTAAACACGTTTTTATATCTATCAAGAAAAAATATCTTAAGTTTAAAAATATTTATTTTTATTTTAAGCGCTATGAGATTTTGAATCAAAAACTTTCGTTTTTATTCCATTAATTTTCATTTTTAATTTAAACATGTTTCTTTTTAAATCCTAAATATATTTTAATTTCAAAAATTCAATTTGTAATTTAAAAATTTTTCATTTTTAAAATAAAAATGACTTGGTTTAAATCGGGTATTATAAAAATAAAAATTTTATTTTTAATTCCTTTTCTCTGAGTGTACAAACAAAAAAATTTGTATCAGGAAAACAAAGATAAAAAAATACATATGAAGACAACAAAAAAAAAAAATAAACGAGAAAACACAAACTTCAAATACCCGAATTGTTCGAATGCCCGTACAAACATACGGGTAATAAGCAAACAAAGGAGTGTTCGAGAATTTGAAAAGCATTTATTCGGGCTACTCGAAAATGTTAAAAAAAGCGAGAGCTCTAAATCAAATTCAATAACGGAACGCAATCAGACTTCTAGATAATACAGCAAAGAAAATTACATAAATGACTAATGGTTATGCTTCACACATAGGCTTGCCCAGACAATTTATGCTAGGTCCGCCACTGAAAAACAGAGGGATGTGAGTAAATACTTTTCATTACTCTTTTGTGATTTTCGCTTTAGAAAAGTATTATTTTATTCTTGATGATTTTTTTTGTCGATTAGTGGAATTTATTTTTTATTGAATAAAAATTCATTCAAAAACGCCCACCCCTGAAATGAAGATATAGTGGAAATATAGGCTTAGTAAATTTATCAAAAAAAAAAAAAAAATACTAAAATGGCTTTAAGGAACTTAAATCGAGAAAGAATTGATAATTTTATGCACAAAAGTGCATTTGATCAATGCTTAATATTATATTCAGACATGTTGTTCACAAACATCCAATTACATGAATACACAATTTCGAAATACATTAGAGGTTAATAGAATTCGTATAAGAAATTACTTAAAAAATGGAGAAACAGAATAAATTACACAGTGCTACAAAATCAGAAAAAAAAAATATGCAGGGGCTCTCACATGGTTTTTTGGTTTCGTCATGGCCCATAAAACACTACCTCATTTGCGGTTTTTCCCCATCACTTCGTTTTTAAATTTTTTGAGTACAAATATAATACAACTCTGAAATTATTGAAATTACAACTTCGAGATGCTATAACTTTCTTGTTTCTTGATCGAATTCAATTTTTTTTCTTTTATTTATTATCATTGAGGTCGAGCAGTGCACTTTTGATAACCATTTTTACATAAAACTTACGCTAGAGAAGTATTTCGTACAATGGCAAGCACGTTTCAAGCAGCAGAAACAAATGTTGCTAGGCTATCAAGGGTGTTGCTGGCAACATGTCGCGCGGTGTTTATACGGCGTGATTTCGCAAGATTTGTGCTTTTTTAGCGTAGGTTTTTTTTTTGACAAATTGAATATTAAGATAGCGCTAATTGACAACAAAAACCCAGATATACCATAATTCTAAAAATTAGCTCCTTTAGACGCCTTTTTTAACGCTTAGTGCAAATAAAAAAGAACGAACGTGCTGGAGTATAAGTTTTTCCTCTTCCTCAGCAAAATACCTACCTTGGTTACTCTATTGCAATGTGCTGTTGGACAGTGTTATTATTGCTGACTGATACATACATATGTACATACAAAATTTCGTGTTGCGCCAAAAGCTTTTCAGTTAATTGCCAAAAAAGCTATAGTTTCGAAGCAAATTATGCTTTAGGCAATCAATTCAAAATGTTCAACATTTCTTTTGTTAGTGACGACGTGCTCACCGAAAACTACCGTGAAATGCAACATTTCGCACATTTAATTACCCTTCGATACTTGTTTGCTGAAACATTGGCTCTTGCTATTGGCAATTATTCCGCAACCATTGTTTGTGCGTTGAGCAATAAACACACTTACCACAAACAAACATAACACTACCTTCACCTGTACATAGTATTAGAGTGTTGTTGCTTATGGCGTTTATTTCAGAAACTATTATACGCGTATTTGCTGCAACTACACTAAAGCACAAAAGCGGCACGAACTATTGTCCATCTACAAACGTTCAACGTTAGTGTAAATAGCTGTAGATGTATGTATGTATGTATGTATGTACGTAGCAGCAAATTTACACCACTGCCGCCTTGAGCGTGGTTTGCCTTTAGAACAATGCAACTAGCCAAAATTCCTTGTTTGGTTGCAAAACTTTCCCTCCCACCATTAAATATACCGCCGGCAGGCGCGGATCCAGGATTTCGGCAAGGGGGGGGTTTTGAAAATTTCTTTTTTTGGAAGATGTTTTTTAAGGGCAGACGCTGCACATAAGTAGATTTTACGAATTTATGCGGCCAAAATTGAAAATTTTAAAATTGGTGCAAATACAAAATCCAAAATCGCTCTACGTTTATAATAGACCGGGCGATAATAAACCGATCTTCTCGGCTTTTATAGACAACGGGGGTGTCCCTGCCGCTGGTCGAAACTTATTATTCTCCCACTTTTTCGATTTTTTATTTTTTACGTATTTTAAGTAACCCATTTTTAAACGTCAATATTTTCAGTTTTAAGAGAGTTATCAAAGTAAACATCATGGATTCGAGTTCTTCAGGTAAATATCATTATTTATTGAAGAAATCGTCAACCTAGCATAATAAAAGACAAACCATTTTGAAGCTTTTAAGCATATTGGCCTTTCTTGAAAAAATATTGTTAATTTTTTAATTCAAAAGCATTTTAGTTATATTATCGCCTCCCGTCAATTTCTCTACGGAAAAATGCAAAGCCAGAAATTATCAACAATGGGTCGTATTAATAAAAACGAAGCAAATACTTTTACTCAAGATTTTAGAAATTTGACATCAATTTGTATGAACCAAATTTCAAAATTTGAGTAAAAGGTCTCAAATTTTAAGTAAAAGCAAATGCTCAGCTTTTATTAATATGACCGAGTGGATTAAAATTTGGCCTATTTGGAAAATTACCTGCTTTCGTATTTTTAGTATTTCCAATTTTTCAAAGTCAAGGAAATACTTATCATAAAAAGGGGCTAGGAATCCTAAAGCTACATTTTTTAGAAGAGTTTTGAGTATGCAATTTTGCAGCTCATTCAATTTTAATATAATAATATGCAACATTCAACTTTTTGAAAATTTTCATTGGCTTTTCGGAAATTTTAATTGGAACGGTCTCACCCTACACCCTACAGAAAAAAACTTATAAAATCGACGGAATTTTTCACAGCATTGAGAATTTAATTTTTTACACTAAAATTTGGTTGGCTACATAACAGTACTCCTCAAAATCTTCTATAAACTATGGCCTTGCTTTGAAATTTTTAATCCACTTTCAGAAATTTCTACGATTTTTCAGATTTTTTCCATAAGCTCAGAAATCCTGCTTAAAACAATTTTTATTGAAAAATTTTCTATATTTTTAAATTAAAATAAAAAAGTAAAATTTTCGACAGAACTCTTTGAAATAAATTAAAAAACTTTGGCGTATGATTTTTTTTTTTGAGTCACTCTATATATTTTTCAATAAAATCGACTTTTAACTCAAATTATTAAAAATTTTGCATTAAACAAGCAATTTGGAATAGATGTAGACAATAAAATATTTTTGGCCGCATAAAACTTGAAAATCTAGCTATGTGCGCTGGTGAAAATATGGACTAATACCACCTACTATTATTATTCTATATACTAGTTGCGCCATTTCCCGCACCTTAAAAACACCAAATTCAAAACACTCCAAATTAACAATATGTATGTCATCACATAAAGTGCAGGAGATTTCAATTGAAGTTCTAAATAACATGTATAACGTATGTATGTATATTTTTGCATTGGTACGTGGGAATGAGTATCGTATGGTATTGGTGGCAAATTGATCCTCAATTTCACTTACCCTTGCATTTAAAGCCAAAATAAATAAGAATATATGTATGTAGTACTTTTTGGTTATATTTATATTTTTAATAGAATTTTTACTTTATTGAAGTTCTTGTGTTTATATACTCAAATTTTTAAAAGATTAATTTAAACATGTATTGCGAAATGCCTCTGAAAAAGGCAATTTCTCCAACGATTCAGACATTTCTAACCAAATTAATTCTGCACAATCCCGATAAAAGTAGGGATAAGAAAGAAAAGAAAATAAATTTGCGATTTGGCAATTTGCGAATAGCATTTGACAAATTTGATTTTATGCGCGTGCGTCCAAAGGTACCTACATGAACTTTTTTCGCATGTAGGTACATATTTTGGATGTTATGTGGTCCAAACATTGCTTTTGGAATTATAGAGTTTTCCTTGATCAGTTTGGGAAATTTGGGCGCAGAATCTATAAAGGCATTAATTTGGGATCTATGATAAACCACAAGGGGGGGTTTGAACCCCCAAAACCCCCCCCCCCCCCCGTGGATCCGCCACTGACCGCCGGTTATGTAAATATGTCTGTATGTAGGTACATATGTATGTCCATACGTGCAGATTATGATTTTGATGTTGGGGGTGGTAAAACTAATTTGATGAGGGAGATCGATGTGCAAAATTTAAATCAAAATCAAAATCATAATCAAAATTGGAATTGAAAGTCAAATCGAAGTCGAATTGCAAACGGAATTCTACTTGAGACCGCAATGGAGTGTAATTCATAAATAATTAAATCCGAAAACAAAACGAAATGAAAACAAGGATTTAAATAGTAGTCGAAATCAAATTGAAAATCGAAACGAAACATAGGTTAGGTTGGGTTAGATTGGCCAGTATACAGTGATCCCTCACATAGACCACATATGGTCCTTAGCGTTGCCAACAGCGTATTGGAGGCGTTATAAATATTAAACTTGGAATGCAGGACTTCGAAAGTTTTAGTATTTTGTGTATTTCCTGAGCGACAATGCTTTCTAAGCACGAAAAGTGTGCAGAACCGAGGCAGCTAAGGCGGAGTCGGCTAGAAGCTGAACATTGACAGAGAAGATGTTCTAGAACGGCAAAAACATCGGGCTTGTTGCATACCGTACACGCCCGAATCTGCAACATTGCCATGTTCAACGCATGCGATGGCGTGAGACAGTGTCCTGTTAGTATGCCAACTGCCAGTCTGCTCTAGGAAGTGTGAGTAGATAGCTTGCAATTTCTGCATTGTATGACCGAAGCATGATTTGGGCGATCTTGCAGGATGACAGGGTTCTCCACTAGGAATCGCCTGTACCTAGATACGTATCAATGTCTGCTATATTTGAGATTTATGGTAATTTAAAGAGCGTAGATTTTTTCCAAATTCACTTGCGCTAGCGATGCCCCGGCTTGGAGTATTCGAGAGGAAAGTTTTTCGAAGGATTTATGGATCTTTGCGCGTTGGCGAGTATTGACGGAGATTTAACGATGAGCTGTACGCAGATATCGACATTGTTCAGCGAATAAAGATCCAGCGGATGCGCTGGGCAGGTCATTTCGTGAGAATGAATGAAGGTGCTCCGGCCAAGAAAGTATTTCTATCGGAACCCGCTGAACGAAGAAGAAGGGGTAGATCTTCACTGCGTTGGGAAGATCAGTTGGACAGTGATGCTGACTCCCTAGGTATTCCCTTGTGGCGCCATGCTGCCGGTTGCTTAGTAGATAGGAGCGCTTTTATTCACACAGAGTTCTTGTAACTTGGCTCTGCACTGATTCATTCATTAAGAAGTGGTCGTCGCTTTCATTGTCGCCTGGTCATTTAGACTCCCGAACAAAACACTGCAGTTCCCAGCTTTGTGTCCATCTTTTATACGTCTGTAAATAAGTTGAACGCATGGTGATTGATTCGTAGTCCTTTCTTGCATCCGTCCTGTTCTATTATTAACCCGTAGTCTCCTGTTTAGGTCGGTTCGGGGAGTAACATAGTCTGCATTACGGTTTGGCCGCCGATGTTTTTGTGTGTGCAAAAGGTCGTTGTCCAAATTGTTCTGTTACTCTAAGCCTTAGCGCTCTGTTTTCAGCCAAACTCACAATCCCTACAATTATTTGCTTAAATCTCTTCTGAAACGCTGCAATTTCAAAAATGCTTGAGCTGTTTGTATTTAGTACTTTTCACTTGCGCAAGTTATTTTAACCTTTAACCTTAGTTTTAAGGCTGAATTGCTATTACGATTTTTCGTGCATTTTTTTTTTTAAATGTTCTACTCTAAGATTGTCTCGCCAAATGTGTACCTACATATTAATATGCCAATTCCGAAAACACCATGTGCTAAAGAGGGTTTAATTTTCGATTTAAGGTTTATTTTATTTTTTTTTACACCCAAGTCCTTTTCGTTATTGCTGTGTGGTATACTTACATATGTATGTAAGCTCGAGGCAGTCAGCCCTTTTACACATTAACCAACCAACATACAACAACACACCGAAATTATCTAATAAAGTTACGCTAAATTAGCCTCATCTGACACAACGAGGGTGCTGGAGTATAACAGAATGTTGTGAAAGCAAGCAGCAAGCACTCGTGCGGTACATAATTAGCTGTGCTCCTCATCTAAGTGTTCATATCGACGCTTCCAAACAAAACTGTACTAAGTCTGAAAACTGTGTTTTGCAGGAGAAGCTCTCATAGTTTAAACTCGATATGAAACTGCAGTTGTATGCTAAGTACATTTTTATACTCAGCTGTACTAGTACACAGAGTATTATAGTTTTAATCACATAACGGTGGATTGTAACACCATAAAATAATCGAGATAGAAATTGACTTATATATATCAAATTGATCAGGGTGAAAAAAGAAATCGATTGAGCCATGTCCGTCCGTCTGTCTGTCTGTACGCACGATAACTCGCGCAAAAATTGAAATATTTTGATGAAATTTGGAATGCAAGTTGGTATGAAGACTGGAACGGATGGTATTGAAAATGGGCGAAATCGGACCATGACCACGCCCACTTCCCCTATATAGTAAAATCGGAAATTTTGTATCTCAGTCACTAATAGAGCTAGAGTGATAAAATTTCACCCACGTGTGGAGCTCAGGCCCTTATGAAGAAATTTGGTGAGATTTTGAAAAATGGGCGGTGCCACGCCCACTTATTAAGGGCCAAACATTGAAAGTTTTATATGTCATAACTCAGAAACCGTTGAAGATATATCGATGAAATTTGGTAGGCGTAATATACTTACTTAGGCAAATGTTTGGACGAAAAATTGCCAAAATCGGTTAACGACCACGCCCACTTTTATATATGGGTATTATAAAGTGGCCTAATAAAAACATTTTAAGCGATATCTCTGTCAAATATAAAGGTATATCATTAAAATTTTATGGCAGAAGTCCAACTGCGGATATAAAACGAAAAGCACAAAAATTTTGGAAAATGGGCGTGGCACCGCCTCTTTTTAGAAGCAGGAATATACGAGATTTCTGAGCCCATAACTCGACAAATAATTTAAATATAATGACGAAACTTGCAGTGTACACTTTTATTAGTTGTGGTAATACATGTTCAAAATTTTAGCGAAATCGGTAGGCGACCACGCCTACTTTTATATATGGGAACTATAAAGGGGCCTAATAAAAATATTTTAAGCGATATCTTTGTCAAATATAGAGATAATTCATAGAAATTTTGTGGCATGAGTTCCACAATAGACCGGAAACAAAAAATATAAAAATTTTGGAAGATGGGCGTGGCACCGCCTCTTTTTAGACAAAGGAATATACGAGATTTCTTAGCCTATAACTCGACAAATAATTGAGATATTATAACGAAACTTGGTTTATATACTTTTATAACTTGTGTTAATAGACACACAAAAATTTATTCAAATCGGTTTATGACCACGCCTACTTTTTAACAAAGATATTTCTGGAACACCCTTTGGGAATTTGTAACGTGACATCTTTGTAATTAGAAGTCATAAAGGAATGAAATTTTGCACAAAGAATAATATTCATATGCTTAGTTGGATGACTGATAAAAATATTGAGAATGGGCGTGGCTACGCCCACTTTATGCAGCACTCGCTTTATATAAAATACATCGTGTTTTCATCAAACGCAAACAAACAATGAAAGCCTACAGCTGAGTATCTAATGTTCGATTCCACTCGAACTTAGGCTTCCTTACTTGTCACTTGTAACTTCTGTTTGGATTGAACAATCAACACCAAAACTCGAGAGTATCAAAGTTAGGGCACGCTTTATATAAAACCGTAAGAAAAAATAAAAACTTGCTACGTTGTTTTTCATGGCAAGCTCTCAAAGTTTTTATTCTGAAAAAATCACGAGTTGTATTATATGTATACTTTTGCTTATAACTTTTGATTGGATTGTCCGATTGATACCAAAATTAAACAGCATCTAAATTAAGATGCGTAGTACTTGAAAACGCCAAAAACCAGAAAATGTACTAAGTCGACTTAGTACAGTATTGTTTGGAAGCGTCGATATGTAATATACGTGTGGATATGTAAGTATGCGTGTACGTACTGTTTTGTTCTTAGACAGGTGTATTTATGAATGGAAATATTTAGCCCCACATGAACACACAAATGCTCACATACCTATCTACGCATGTAGGGTATTATCCTTTGTCTAAACTCTTGATTCCAATTACATGCTTTTGGATACACGGTTAGTATGCATACGGGCCATATGCACGCCACACACATTTCGTAGCTACCCACTCGGCAAAAAAACTATTAAAGTGTGCAGCAATGTCCCGAGAAATGAAGTCTTTTGCTTGCACTTTTTGCAAAACGGTTTCTACGGCGAATTTCCTTAAAATCCGTCTAATTTAGATTTCGAATAAAGATTTTTTAAAATTATTAGGTATCGACTAGAGAATGACTCGAATATTTGTCCTTTTCTCAAATCTGTAACGTAAGAGGACGGCTTGAGAAACAGGGGAGAATCGTAGCGTCCTCAAACAAAAAGAAATATAATTCTCGAATTAAGTTCTGTAATGAGATTCTAATTGAGATTTCGCATTTAGTCTCCACTAGAATTCTAGTGTAGTTAGACGTTTAAGCGTCAATTAAGATGATGCCAATTTAAAGATTTAGGTTCCGCTTTCAAAATGTTTTCATATGCACATGAGTAGTCCGCTTTCAGAAGTGGCTATGTCAATTTTCCATAATAAGCCACAAATTAGAAAAAACAGAAAGAGAATTTTGAATGTGCATACATAAAATCATAGAAACTTTAGACAGTATATTTGAAGGACAGCCGCGAATAGCGTTGTAAGTTACGAAATATACATTTTTAAGGGGAGCAAAAACGGAAAAATCATTATTTTTGGTAATGTTTGGATTTTCAAAAATAATAACAATTTAAGTCCTTATTCGAAAAATTTAATCAATTTAATTTTTATGTGAATTTTATATGAGCTATTGGCCAGTTGTGGTGCAGTGGGTAGAGTGCTCGCCTGCTATGCCAGAGATCTCGGGTTCACACCACGGTCCGAGCAAAACACCAAAACAATTTTTCTAATTAGTAAAAATCCAATTATTGGATTTTTTAAGAGCAGCGGTCACCTCTCGGCAGTAGGCGGCATACCCTCCGAGTGTATTTCTGCCATGAAAAAGCTTCTCACAAAAAATGCATTCGCCGTTAGGAGCCGACTTAAAACTGTAGGTCCACCCAATTAGTAGGAAAAACAAAAAGGAGCACACCTCGAATTGGGAGAGAAGCTCGGCCATAAAACTCGTCAGAGTTATAATAGCGCCATTGTATTATTATTATTATTGGCCAGTTTATAATTAAGAAAAATTGAAAAAATTTTTTTGGTAGAAGTTATGGATCCATTTCGGAGACCTCCACATCCCCTCATCAGACTTCCTCCAGCGGCCTCAACCGAGAATCGAACTTAGGTCGTTTCGATTGGTAGTCCAATGTCTATACCATTGAGCTACCACCGCCGTCAGCTTTGTTTCGCTTAAATTTTTATGGTTTTGTGAGTAACCACTGACACTTTCTAATTGCATTTTTCATGCGAAAAGGCGAATCATTTTAGCTGATTTCGTGTTGAGCTAATACAAGAGAATAATGTACGCCATAATTGCAAAAAAAAACGGGTTTCGTAAAAAATGGCGTTTGAAACGTTATTCGCGGCTGCCCTTCATTTGTATTCAATACTAGTTTTTTTAGAATACGGAAGGATTTTGCAATAAATTCTTACTGGACGTTATACACCATTAAGTACTTGTACACAATCCATCAAAAACTCAATATCGAAAAAATTTCACATAGCCACTTTTGAAAGTCGACTACTCACTCACATAAATTTGAATTATTTTTTCATTATAAAAGTAAGGTTTATTTTAATATAAAATAGCACCAACTCGTTCTTTTGCCGAATGGGCAAGTATATACCTACTGGGTAGTACTGCAAAAATATATATGTACATTAGAGTGTGTTTAATTTATATGAAAAAATTTGAAGTGCATAAAAATACTATAAAGCGGTAGCAACATGGTTAAATATATCACAATCACCGATTATTGGCGGTTATGGTTTTTTTTTTTTGCTCTGGAAATAGAAGTTAATTTCTTAGTTTTATTTTTCGATCAGAAAATAAAAGTTATTTTTTGAGTTTTATTTTTCGCATAAAAAATATTTTTTTTGGTTTAATTATTTAATACCCAAAATCAATACTTCTATACCCACTGATAACAAACATAAATTTTGGTCCCGATTGATGCCGGTTTAGTGGTATTTCACGACGGTCAAAGTTAAGATTGCCATAGAAGACTTACATTTTTAGTTTCGCATATGGTAATCTGAACTTTGACCGTCCTAAAACACCACTAAACCGCCATCAATTGGGAACAATATTTATATTTGTTATCCTTGGGTATAGAAGTATTGATTTTGGGCATTAGATAAAATTAAAAAAAAAAAAATATTTTGATTTTTTGACCCTTCATAGTTTTCTGAACTTTGACCTCCACGCCACGCCTTAACCGCCGCCAATCGGGGCCAAAATTTATGTGTGATACCTTAAACCATGTTACTAACGATTGTGGGGGCGATAGAGTAAAATATCGTTAATTTGAATTTTAAACGCACTCTAATGTACATACATACGTATATGCGTACCTATTTAATATCTCAATGCAATCGCTTCCCATTATAACATTACAATGAAAATTTTTCCAACCAAATAATAATAGGACCATAAGACTTAGTTAATTGGATATACGTAATAATAAAAAAACAACAACAACAAAAAAACACAAATAACAAAAAACAGAAATGTACAGCAGCAACATCATCATTGTAAGAAGTGCAATAACAGCCTTAAGCAAAAGGAGCATGTTGAAATTTAGCAAGAGAGTTTGTCTTGACTCAATTACACCAAGTACAATGAATACAAAATCAACCAACAACACCAACCAACCAGCCAACCAACCAACCAACCAGCGAATGAACAAAACGTAACAAAACGCAAACGAAAACCTTAACCAAATGGGTAAAAATGAAAATGCTGTTGGAGTGGGGGTGTGGGGCAGCAGCAGCAGCATAAAAACACAGTTTGACGCGTGTTTATTACCAACCACACCACCCTCACCTCCAACACCAAACACGCCACTCACACTCCCCCAACCTCCCCCCCTTCTACTAACAATCATTATTGCTCGAAAAGTCACTGCTCTTATACTGTTGAATGCATTTTCATGCGAAATATCTGTATATGTTTGTATGTGTGTGTGTGTGTGTATGGCAAATGAGTTCATTATAAAAAAAAACAAACCATACTGAAAATACTGGAATGTAAGTATGTATATTTCATTAAAAGCCGTACGTACGCGCACGCATCCCCCAAAAACAAAACAACACAAAAAAAAATTATTGTCGAGCTTTTAAAAACGAGTCTCATATCCCTTGGCGAAAATTTTATGAGCCATCGTAAAATGCTGCTGTTATTATTATATAACGTACATACGTACAGCAATATTGTTTGTACGCGTTCAACAGCGCTAAAATCGTAAAAATAAAAAAGGGCGAAGGTTAATGCAACCATCATAATATTCATCCCTTAGTTTTAATGATGGAATTAAACTCTGAAAATGCCAGAGTTGATGACTAAAATCTTGAATAATTTTTGTTTTTTTTTTTTTCGTTTGTTTTATGTTTTTATATGCATGTGTGTATGTAAATATGAATTTATACCCATTGTTTGCATTATTTTCATTATTATTTAGACACTGGCAATGAAAGTGCGCTTATACATATTATATGCGTATATGTATGTATATTTATGTGTTGGAATATTTCTCGCAAAAAAGCAGTCCGATTACCGATCTATAAGGAGATTAATTTTCGTATAGGTTTACATATATATATGTATGTGGTGCAGCATCATATTCTACATTGACTAGTCCGAAACTGATGCCTTCTTATTATTTTTTTGGAATAGGACGGAATGGAATTGTGGTGTGCCGGGAAAAACATTGTCTTTCCCAAGCACTCAGGCATATCTGCTCATTGTGCTTAAGGCCTTTAGAAAGGCTCAGGGTGTAGAGAAAAGGGTGGGATATTGGAATCAGGGTTCCTTTGCAAACTTTCCAGATTCTTTAATAAATCTGAGAAGTTTGTCGAGTCGTAGTGAATGTGCATCCGCTATTCTCAATACATACGACCCGAGAATGCGCAATCTTAGTCTAGCGAAGGCAGGGACAGGTGCAGAGAAAATGCTCGTTCTCTTCCAAACAAGATAGGGCCCTAGCGAGCTCTCGATGATGCCTTTGGTGGTCATGTGCTGTTCACATGCATTGTATTCTGTAATCACCCTCCACACGGGCCCGAAGCTCTCTCTTCCTCCTCTGCTTGTTGAGGAAGTTTGCTACCTCCCTTTTAGGCTTTTTCAGAAAACACTTTTGTTTTTTACAGGAATCTGTAGGGTTGCAGCGTCTGCCGTGAGTTTCCGCTCACGGAGTCCTTGATTTACTCCACAGTGTCCCCTATACTTGGTCCTATTATTGGCTGCGGTCTAGTTGGTTGTACAGCTGCTCCACAGTTTGGCAATTCATCGGCCAGCTCGTTACCTTGAGCACCGCAGTGGCTGGGTACCCACATAAGTTGAAGTTTATTGCATTTTGCTTCAACTTATATTCGTGAAAAAATTTTGAAGAGGCTCGCGTAGTTTCCTGTGCATTCGGTGCAGCCTGGCTGTCACTGCAGACACAAATTTAGTGGCCACGCCATCTTTCACCAACTATCCATTCTGCTGCTTTTAGTATATGACATAAATATCCGATTGAAAAACCGTCGCCATTGTACCTAAAGCATAATGGTAGCTGAAGTCGGCCGCCAGGTGCCAGCCTGATCCAGTACCATATCGCTTTTGATCGGTCTGTTGAAATCTGTTGAATCATCTTCTGGATGATTTTCTTCGGTCCTCCCAGTAGAGTTTCTGGATCTTTCCATTGATCTCTTGTGTGAAAATCGGCAGTGTATCGTCTACCAAAGCATACTCGGAAGACCAGCTTGTCATTTGGGATCAGAAACAAAGGGTATTGCTCTAACAACCTGTTAAACAACTCCCCGTGCCCCGAGCTCCAGTCGTCGTGCCACAACCCGAAGGAGTATAGTCGTGGACTTAACCATGGCTCCACGCCACCACACAACAGCAGAGTACGTGATAATCGGTCTGATCAAAGCTGTGTAAATTCACATAACCGCTGCTGGTCTCAGACCCCAGGCCTGGCTGAAGGTTCTTCTGCACTGTCCGAAAGCTTTCAGTGCTTTGTTTACCTTGACCTCGATATGAACTTTCCAGAGCAGTCTCTTGTCTAGAATCACTACTAGATATTTTATCTCTTCGGAAAGACTTAGGTTTACGCCTCCCATCCGAGGCTGGTTGAGATCTTCCAGTTTCCCTTTCCGTGTAAACAAAACCAGGGTTGTCTTGCTAGAGTTAACAGCAAGTCCCTGTCTTAGTTTCTTAATCTGCGCTTAATCGTATAAACGATTTTGCCGAGTTCAATAAAGCATGTGCCAGTTTCTGCTTCGTGATAACTACTGGCGCCAATTTGGAAATATCAAGCAAGTAAAACTCATCCTTAAACTTACTTCGATATTCGCCGTCGTCAATGCGCAAAGATCCATCATCCAAAGAAGTTTGTACTCGAATAATCCCAAGTGCCATGTCATCCGATGTTTATTAAGTCCAGAGTTTTGCAACGTATATTAGCAATAGAATAAGTATCTGAACCAGCCGCTGAGTGCCTTTTCTCACTCTTCCGCGAGCCGAAGTCAGTTTTGCAAACGGATAATTAAGTACAAACATCACACGCACTTGATCCTAAATTAACAATATGTACTTGATTCTCGTACTAAAAGCTGATATTAACTTTTGCCACAAAAATTACTTAGTTACATACACTTTTCAACATACATACGTATATCATTCTTTTAATCACAAATAACTTTATTGTAAGCACTTTATACCACATTTGTTTGATGGGCATTATTTGTTCATTCACCCTCTATTGATGTGACATTGTTTCACACAAAATTTTTTATGTTCTCTCGTCGCCCATATTCGGCGCCAGTAAGACCATTTGAATTTAGGGACACGAATTTCGATACGATACGATACCAAATCGATATTTTTTGCATTTGATACCGATACTTTTTACTCGATTCTTTTGCAACGATATTTTTTTGTATCGAGTACTTCAACCACGGTATCGAACAAATGAGTACATTCAGTGATGCAAAATTAAAATTGTATCATATTTGTCCAAAAAATTGTGCAACGTGAAATAGTGCCGAAAATAGATCGAGTGTGCAGAAGTGACAAGCTGCAGGTTTTTTGACATTTGGCTCTTTTTTTCTGACAATTGTTTCAATTTGACCATTATAAAATAAATTATTTTTAAAATATATGGATTAAAAATAAATTTTAAATTTGCCTCTTGTAAGCTTCTTCTTTGGCCGTAAGGGGAAAGAAGAAGTCCGGAAGAAAAAGCATACTGCGCAATGGCTTCTCTTTATAACATGGAATGCACATGTATTCTGCCACTTGAGTTTCATCATTTTTTTGTTTCGATAAATTCAAATTTCCAAAAAAATTGAATGACGGATACATATAATCTCAATGAAAATGAATTGTTAATGTTATTTAAGATGTTTATTTTTCAAAATACTAAATTTTTCAAATTACTAAATATTTTGCAAATATCTTTTTACAACTGTGATTGCGTTAAATACACCTGTGCTGGAATTCTCTAACTTATTTTGAGACCGATAATCGCAAAATCTACCGACACAAAAATTTCCCTCGATACCTCTGCGATGATTATCGGAAACATCTGTCCAAATATACTATAGAATTCGACCGAAAATCGTACAGAATAGCATAATCGCAAAAATGATCGCAAATTTACGATACCGATCCGAAAATTGTCGCAAATTGGTTACAGAATAGGTCCACTGTTGTTTTGTAAAAGATGTTGGTTTGTAAAAAATGTTTTCAAGAACTTAATAAACTTGTATAATTTTTTTAATCAGCTTGAACTATTCTCATGAGTTGGAAAAGGATTTACGTCAAAATCAAAACTTTGGACCCAGCCATGGCATACTATGCCATGGAATTAGCACTAATACAGCGATATGCGTATGGCTCAGGATGCAGTTTTATTGCGTTTTTGGTAACTTTCTAGAAGACGGTGCAACTTTAAACGTTTTAATAAATATCTTTTAAATGTGGAAAAATCTTTTATTTCCGCTTTCGAATTCATAATCTAGAGGTCAGAACGCGTCGCATCTTTTAACTATTTTAGAGGAAATTTTAAGGTTGCACCTTCTAGAAAATTACCGCATTCGATACCGATACTTCGAGTATCGAGTAGTTTAGTTTCGATATTATCGGATTCGCGATTCTTTTTAACCGATATTTTAACTGAGTACCAGATCGATGCTTTTGATTCGATATCGTGTCCCTATTTGAATTTATTGGGCATATGTATGTACATTTGAGTTTATGTTTGCAGATAACTAAAAATTTAACTTCTATAAAATCCTCAATGTTCTTTTGTCATGTTTGGTTACACTGGGTTCTGGGTTTTGTAGGATTCGTTTAAATTAAAGTCTTTAGCACATACCTACATACGTACTAAATTTATTAATAACCCCCGGTTTATTTTTTTTTTAATTTACCTAAACTTACAGGGAACACTTCATATCCGAACATACCGTCATGGCTGTATTCACCTCACAGGGACAAGTGGGCGGTCCCTGCTTGTACATGCCGGCGACGCGTCGTCAAAATCATCAATGTCGCAAAGAGTACGGTTTGCCGAGCGCAATATTTGAAGCGCGTCGCCTAGCAACAACACATTGCGAAAATCAATTTCGTTACGATCGCTGGAATTGTTCAATCGAAACACGCGGCAAGCGGAATATATTCAAAAAGCTTTACAAAGAAACAGCATTTGTTCATGCTCTGACCGCTGCCGCGCTCTCGCACACCATAGCGCGTGCTTGCGCCGAGGGCCGCATGACGAAGTGTATATGCGGACCGCGCAAACAGAATATGATCGGACAGGATTTTCAATGGGGCGGTTGTAATGACAATTTGAAACATGGCAAGCGTGTGACACGAAGTTTTCTCAATTTGCGCGATACTGATGGTGATGATGAAGTATCGGAGATATTGCGACATGATTCGGAGGTATGTAGCTAAATGATGTTTTTTTGTGTTCTAAGTTGTTTTTGAAAATTTGTTTTAAATGCTGTAAGTACAAACATATTTTCATATTATGTATATTATACACATATTCTGTTTAGGTGGGCATAGAGGCAGTATCAACGCTCATGAAGGATAAATGCAAATGTCATGGCGTCTCTGGATCCTGTTCAATGAAAACCTGTTGGAAGAAATTGTCAGAATTCAATGCCACATCGACATTATTGCGCCAGAAGTACAATGAAGCTATACGCAAAGCACCAAATGCACGCACAATCCGTAGAGATATTGTGCTGCCTACAAATCGTTTAAAGAGGCTAAAGCAGAGAAGAAAAAAAGTAAGTATACAATTTTACAATAAAAAAACGAAAGCGAATTCTAACTTGCTTATGTAGACAGTTTACAAGATTGCTATTCAATATCTGTTAGCAAGACAAGTTTCCAAGAGTTTTCACGCATGAACTTTCTTAACAAAACGTTAAGCGGGAAAATTATGCCAAACTTGTCGAAATCTTAAGGAAGTTTTTTAACTTCTTTTTTCAAACACATATGTGGCTATGGCAGCGACTGTTTTTCGAAATCAGCTGATTTTTAGAAACTACGGTTTGCAATGAAACGGAACATAATACAGCAAAGGCAGCTGTCAGCACCGCTCCGTTTAACCCAAATTCTAAATTCGCTGCTGCTGCCTTGAATCGCAGCTATCTTCTAAGTGTTGATGTGAACTTATGTATGTTTCCGTACTATCCAATGTAATATATTTTTACTAATTTTGTGTTTCCGTACTTTGATGCCAGCAAGCGGGAGAGAATTTAATTTTTACTTAGTTGATTTTCACTAGCAAATATTGCTGGCGGGATGAAAAAGCAAAGAAGAAGAAAGAGCGGAGGAAAAAATAAAGCAAGATTGATTATTTTAATTGAAAAAAGTGGACATGAAAATGTTAAGTAAATTTATGTCACCACGTGTCCAAGGTAAAAGGAAACAGATCTAATATATGTATAAAGAAGTCACTGCCAAATACTGCAGAGGCTCTATTGTGTTTGGTCTGGCAGTCACTGCTCATATTCGACGCATCAGCTGATTTCTAAAACCGTCACTGCTCTCTGCCACATCGCTAATGTAATTTGGGCTCAATGGAGCAGAGCCTTTTTGGCATATTTCCCAACATTGCCTAAGCTAAGTGATGGCAGGCAAGTAGCCTTAATAACATCTGATCCTCCTCCACTTGGCCGTGTCCCTTGCTGTAGATCAGTTTGGATAACCAAGCGGAAATCGTGCCGGTTAGGCACACCTCCACTCTGTCCTCCAACTGGCCTACCAAGTCTGGTACCCTCCACTCAGCACCTTCCAGTAGTGTGCAGTCATGGGGACGAAGGTGTCCAGCACGAGAGCCTGTATACTAACCGGAGACTTGAAGTAAATTCAAGCCAACGACTCACATATATAATTAAGTCGTTATATTTGGTTTCCTTGAAACGTTTGCTCTCCGTTTATCAAATAACACCGCTCATTTAGATCCAAAGAATATTTAAAAAATGTCTGGCAATGTTGCTACCGAATAATTATCGTACAAACGAAAGCAATAAATTCTAATATGTATCTGCAAACGGTGGGGGCAAACGGCAATAAAGAAAACTTTGCTTTATTTCACTTCCGAATGGGAAATAACACCAACTTGGGTTTTTCTAATTTCCAGCAGAGTTAGGTAATAACGCAAAATTGTTCTTATTTCACTTTTTTATCCCTGTAACATTTCATGAGTATCTATGCCGCGACTAAAAGCGATTGACCAGCTTATTTACTGATATCTCCTTTGGTGTCGCTCCTGCTTCGGTGAATTTTTTTTTTAATATAAAACAAAAGCGCCGATTTATTTAAATTATTTTTTATTATAAAATGAAAGAGTTGCAAGCAAAAATTGGAAAACCGCGTTTTTCAATCTCAAATTTTCATTTATTTAAAGTATTTCTTAATATAACAAAAGCGCCGCCCAATTGCCCACTGAAAAATTGGGTACTATTTCTCAAGGCCATGCGCAATAAAGTAAATTTGTGTTATTTCTTAATTGGGGGTGCAATAACACAATTTTGCTTTATTGCCGTTTGCTTTATAGCACCCCACAATCTGCAAACATTTTAACAATTTAAATCTTTAATTTTATTTTTTATTTATATTCAACAGCAATCTCAATATACTACACTGTATTATTTGGAAACATCGCCAACATATTGCTCGGTAACGAAAGATCGCCAATGCTTACATCCGGACAATTGTGCCACCCTGTGCTGTGGCCGCGGCTACACTACGCACGTATTCAAACAAGTGGAAAAGTGTCGTTGTCGTTTCAATAATGGACGTTGTTGCCAATTGATTTGCGATTATTGCCAACGTTTTGAGGATAAATACTTTTGTAAATAGTTCACTTTCACTTTATAAATAATTTTTCATTCCTTCCCATACATACATCCATACATACATACATACATATGCATCTTAGCCATTTTTTAACATACATAGTACATAGCAAGTTTGAAAAGAAACAAAAAAAAGAAAGTATTTTAAAGTTTTTTAGACTTTTGTGGTTTTTTGAAGAAGTTTTAATGAAAAATTAAAACATTATAAACTATTATAGTACATAAATACATACGCAGATATGTACATACATATGTACATGCATAAATAAATTCATATATAGTATCCACTGCACCCGTCGAAGTCAAATACAAACATAAATATGTAGCTTAAGTCAAATTGTGATGAATGGCAAAAAAGAACGGCAGCAATTTTTTAAGTTTTTTATATTTTTTACAATTTTAGAACTGAATTTTATTGATTAATATATGTATAAATGTATAAACAGTGGCTACATACTGTGCAAAAACATTAGACGAAATCACAGTCAAAGTGAGTAACCAGAGAATTATGTACATATATGGAAGAAGTAGGTACTAGAGGGATATATAATGATTGTGAATGCTTTTACATGATCTCTTATCTCTCTCTCTCCCTCTCTTCTGCAACTCAACTACCCATCAGTATTTATTATTTATTATTAGCAAGTTTTTGGGATTTTTTCGCTTTGATATTTTAAATCAGGGCTCGCTAGACAATGGCTCTATTGACGCGCTATGGTCGACAAAAACGTCAATTTGAAAGCAGCTTTGTGCGAATTATCTTTTGTCATTCCGGCAACGATTTTATTGTAAAGTTTGACGTTGTGATCCTATGGCCTCGTTAATCAAATTGGCCACCCTTGTTCTACATTCAGAAATAGGAAATAATTATGAGTACATTCGTTTTGCCGAAAGTTTTAGAAAATAGCTCCCTACGCGCGAGTTAAACGCTGTGGAAGGAATGAGCTCTGAAGTACTTACTATGTAACTTTTAGTTGTCAATGTGAGTCCGTGCCGTGAAACAAAGCTATAAAGCAAATGACACCAATACTCCATCAGGAAGAACATGTCGTCGAACAAATTGTATTAATATTAAATATAGATATTTTATTAGTGTTTTTTATTTAAACTTGATTTACGCTAATTCTTTAAAATGTATGAATTTTCACATTCACGTTTTTTTTTTCTTAATTTTAAGGTTAATGTATGTTTATTAGAAAAGAAAAGAGGAGGTTTGCCTTTGAAAGCATTTAATTTTTATACCAAATTTAGTTTTACTTACATAGTTAATTAAGCTCATTTTATTTTATAATTTAAAAAATGTTTTTGCAATTAAATATTAATAATAAAATAAGCATTTAAATATATTTATGTTCTTAAAAGTTTTACTAGGCGCTACGTATGCTATGCATTCATAAAAATTTGGCAGAATCGGCGGATAATTTCGTGGCTTTGAAACCAAATTTTGCTTGATATTTTTTTTATCTCCGAGAAGTGCGTGAGAAATTGAAAATTATGTGCGATTACAAATTATAAAATTAAATTAATGTCATTTGCATAGCTCTGTGGTAAATTTATGTATGTATGTAAATATAATAAATGTTTAATTTTTCAAAAAGCTTCCAAAAAAGTCAGAGTTTTGTATCAGTTTTATATTTTCCCTATTTTTCATAAAAATTCAATGTCAATGACATCAGCACAAGATAAAGCCAATCGCTGTGTTAAAAACAAAGAACAACTCCAAGTATAAGGCGCGAAACTTGTCTATCGATAGAAATGAAAGAGAATGTCTCACAGACCAACTTTGCTGAACAGAGTACTAGTCTAGAGGGGCTGAGTTTTTTTTAGGGGTGGTTAACATTTACAATTACTTAATCGATAATATCTTATAAAAATACATTCAAATAAAGTTTTTGACCTTGGAATTCTTCTATAGAAATTAATAAGCAATTTCTTTGCGGTACACTTTAACCCTCTAACCCCCACGAAAATGCCTCTTTTTAACACATGAAGTGAATATCAATTAAAAATGCAGATAGAGTGTTAAAATGTTTTAGAAAATTATTCGGCATAAAATTTTAGTAGGGGTCTACTTAGAAGAAATCTTTGTAAAATGAACCAAATGACCAAAGTAAGTGAAAACCATACATTCCTCGAAATGTTGACCGTGTTTTATTTCGGGTTCTACTGAAGCGATCGAAATACTTCTTTTGAAAAAGATTAATGATTTTTGACTACGTTTAACATGCAGCCATAAAAAATTGCATTAGGGTGGTATAAACTAAGTACTGGGTGGTAGGAACCCCAATGACGCACATAGTTAATAATATTGCATTGTATAAACGCCAAATACATTGGTGTATTAAACTTAGAGATCGGACTATAAATACCGAAGATATGTGAAAAAAATGTGTTTGGGCGACATCTAGCGGCGTCAAAAAAAAATAAAAAAAATTTTCCGGAAAGGTTTTCCAAAAAGACATTATATGCGGGAGGGGGCGTACGGTGGATTTCTTTGAGGTCCCTATAAGGCGAGAAGGCCTGATGTAGATATGTAAAGCACTGTGTCAATCAAGTACAATTCTAATATGTAGCTTCACCTTCGCTTGTTGTCTTTCTCTTCGCTTTCACTACTTATTATATATGCATTATGTAATCTATTAGTCCAACGACATCATATAGTGGGACTGTTTCTTGCGGAAACGATTCCTCGGTCTAAACAGGGACATTCAAAATTATATTGCTTGTTTCCTTGATGCTTTTATTCTTACCTTTAATCGAAAATGCATCCATGAATTACAAATTACTAACGTATGCAAAGCAACAATTAACGAGTTTGATATTTCATATTGGACACGAATGTACTAATAGGTAGTATTACACAAGACAACTCTGATACATTTCATTTATTTTTCATTTCATTTATTCATTCATTTTCTTACAATATTTTTACAACAATTCTAAAAATTAACAATTTAATTTCATTTTTATTTGGAATGTAAGAAAAGGTGTAGCTTTATTTCTGCCGATCGTATGTAAGTTTCCCAAACACTTTGTTGATTTTCACATGGTTTTCAAAGTTCATATAAAAGAAAAATAACAAGGCTAACTTAGTCAAAACAAGTTTTGGTAGCCAAAGTGCTTGGGTAATCACCTAAGCTTTGTGTTCCTAGGCCGGGTATAAATTGTGTAAGTACTTTGGTGAGTTGTGCAAGTTTCTTGGGCCCCATATATATATATTTTTTTTTTTAATAAGTCAAACTTGTTGGATTTACGAGCGTTGTTTCTCTGTGTGTAAAGTTGTCTGACTAAAAACAGCTGAATTTTTTTCATTATCTAAATGGTAAAGCTTTATATATGTGTTGCTTTTTTATGTATGTGTTGCCTTTTTTTATGGATGTACATATTGCTTTTCTTGTATGTATATGTTGTTTGGCCAATTTGACAATGGTCGTTTGATAATTCAGTTAGCAACATGGACAACAATTAAATCCATTGCAGGGTTGTTGCTTTTCCGTACTAAGGCAACCTTTTTGATCAGCCTTGCTCTATATACTGTGAAACGCGTCTACACTGCGTATACGTAATTTTTTCTTACATACAAACATACAGGTGAAACTAATAAACGGGTTTTAAAAACAATAATAAGCAGGGCTGGCGTTGTCTTTAAAACAGAGATTTGCTTTTGCTATGCACGCGTGCAAAAGCTTTTTGTAGCTTTCACACCGACAGCCTCACACGGACACTACAGAACTCTGCGTGCACGAAAAGAAATTTTGTTTGCAAATTTTTGTTGAACGATTTCTAGTCAGCGTTAGGCTGTTGAGCTAGAAGGTTGTGCTGCTCGCGCAGTCTCTGAACGCTTGTAAATGATTGTGCGTTGAGGGTGGTTTTTCTATATCTAATTTTTTTACATAATATTTTTATTAGGCTTTGTTTTCTTGCTCTTATTTTGTTTGTGTTTTTTTGTTAAGTTAATAATAATAGTACATAATATCCATTTCCAATTTCAAAATTTTAGTCTTCGACCATCATTGAGTTTCTTTTGTGTGTAGGCAAGAGCTTTTTGTGCTTTTAACACCTCAGCAAGGTTTTCCCATATTTTGGTAATGGCTTGAAATTGTATTCAATGAAATAACGCATTACAAATAGCTAAGAGACACTCCTTCGCTTACTTTGCTCATTACTTGTAATGCGACAGTTTTAAAATTATTATTTTTTCGCTTACTGGTAATGCAGAAAATAATCGAAAAGGTTTGGAGTACTGCCGTTATTTTTTTGCAAACGCTTTGCTTTGCTTTTAATTTTTCTACGAGTAAATAGCAGTTTTGCAAAGGAATTTACCCTCATTCTCGTTTATTTTGCCAGTTTTCATTATAAAACTGTCGTGGTTAGTCGCGTTATTCCATCGTTGAAAATTTTTTAAATAAGCCAATAGCTGTGCAAATACATAGTGTAATAATTATTATTCAAATAGTGTTTTTTTTTAAATACATTTTGCAAAGAATGTTTTGATTCATTCTGTTTGCTATTTGTTTTCGGCATAAATTGCTAACTCATAGTTTTAAAATTATTTTTTTCGCTTACCGGTATTGCATAAAATAAGCGAAATGATTTGGAACACTGCCGATATATTTTGCAAAGCCTACATTGATTTAAATTTTTATAACTAGCAATTTTGTAAAGAAATTTACCCTCATTCTCGTTTATTTTGGCAGTTTTCATTATAATGCCTTATAGATTACTATACTGGATTGTGTGATATATGCAATTACTTATACCAGTGAAAGAACTTATTATTTGTAACGGCTTACTTTTCTCAATATTAGTAGCGACTTTATAATGCATTACTGTCTACCATATTGTAAGACAATACCGCCAATGACATGCCTATGTTAAAGTAATGCAATCCGTATTCGAAAGTGTAAGCGATGAATCAAGATTTCTCGATGATTTTACCCATTACATGTAAGAGAAAGCCCTGCTGGGACATGCACAATATGTGAGAGTGTTAGTGTGATAATCCCTGCTTTAAAAAGTCCACAAGTAAGGTAAGTTATTGATGTTTTAGGGTATTGTCATTCGTTAATTGTACAAATTACGTGTAATTCATAGATGCGATTTCGGAAAAACAATTGTAGCTACATATGAATATAAAAAAGTTCCGCATAACGTAAAGGCATTAGCCTATTGGCTGAGTGTGTTGTTGCTGTGGATGCGCACCAATTCTTTGAATAAATATGGATAGTTTTATATATGTAAATGCCAAATCAAATTGTTTGTTGTCGTGAAATGTGCCAAAAAGAGATTCAACTGACCTTGATGGCGGAATGCGAATAATAAGACGTATCGAACAGTTTTAAAGCTGTCAGCTTCATCTGGGTTTTTTATTTACATTCGAGAAACAAATTAAAACTTGGAGGGTGGTTAAGAATGTGGGGGAAGCATATATACATACATATGTATGATGATTTTATTTATGCGCAAACATGTTTTCGTTATTTTATCATTACTCACGTGTATGTTTACATGTGAATATACATATGTATGTAAGTATGTATGTATAAATAACTGTGATGAAATGTACAGGTATCTAAATATTTGCCATGTTGCGTGCGCGCAATTACACGCTGCCGGCATTAGCACTTGAATTAAGAATCATGTTTTGCGGTTTAAGTACCATGTAAGTACCTAAATACATACATACATATGTACGTATGTACATATGCTCCGCTTGAATATGCTACATATGTAAGTATTTCGCATCTACCAATCACAGCACGCAGTTGACTCGAGACCACTTAATGCGGTTCCCTGGAGTATGACCACTTAATGCGGTTCCCTGGAGTATGTACACAAGGTATACTTCATCTCGCTCTTTCCAGTCGAGCGCATGCAACGCAACGCATCGCCTAGAACTAAGAATTCTCTCTCCCCCCCAAACTCCATACGCAAGGATAATGATCCCGCCTCGTTTCAAGTGCGTGCTTTTTGGTTGGAAATTTTTATCTTATGGTATTTTTATTATTAACACAGTAAGTACAATCACATTCCCAGAAATTTTGCTTTAAATTTCTTGCTGCTTTCTAAATTATAAAAAACAAGTAAAAGCGCGGCTGTCTTCGGCCGTACCGAAGACTTCATACCTTTCATGAGTGGGGAAATGAAAAGTTACCTATGTATGTACATAGCCGGATTAAGTTTAATTTATAATTTTAATTCTGTGGGTTCATTTATGGAAAGATTTATTAGAAAAAATGGTGTCTTGGCTATTTAAATGGAGGAGTTATACACCAAAATGTAAATATCTGAACAATGTTGTATGGGAGCTATATGTTATAGTGGTCCGATCTTGACAATTTTCGGTAATCCCGTTTGGGCCCATATGGGTACAAATACTTCAAAATTTCACGCCGTTAGCTGTTAAAATGGAGGAGTTATACACCAAAATGTCCATATCTGAACAATCGGTTGTATGGGAGCTATATGTTATAGTGGTCCGATCTTAACAATTTTCGGTAATCCCGTTTGGGCCCATATGTGTACAAATACTTCAAAATTTCACACCGTTAGCTGTTAAAATGGAGGAGTTATACACCAAAATGTGCATATCTGAACAATCGGTTGTATGGGAGCTATATGTTATAGTGGTCCGATCTTGACAATTTTCGGTAATCCCGTTTGGGCCCATATGGGTACAAATACTTCAAAATTTCACGCCGTTAGCTGTTAAAGTGGAGGAGTTATACACCAAAATGTGTATATCTGAATAATCGGATGTTGTGGAACTATATGTTATAGTGGTCCGATCTTGACAATTTTCGGTAACCTTGTTTGGGCCAAAATGGGCACGTCTACTTCAAAGTTTCATGTCCTTAGCTGTATAAATGGGGAAGTTATGCACAAATTACATCCAAAAATTTCATGTATATCTGAATAATCGGTTGTTTTCTATATGTTATAGTGGTCCGATTCGGCCGGTTCCGACAAATGATCAGCTGCATATAACAACATACCTGTATTCCGAATTTCATTCAGATATCTCAAAAACTGAGGGACTAGTTTGCGTTCACACAGACGGACGGACAGACGGACAGACGGACATGGCTTAATCGACTCAGCTCGTGATTCTGACCATATCGGTATATATTTTGGTGGGTCCCCCACGCTTCCTTCTGGTACTTTCGACAAAAATTTTTTGGCACTAAGTTATAATACCATTTCATTCTCATGAAAGGTATAAAAATATGTTTGTACCTACGCATGTACCTAAGTCAATTTGAAAATAAGAAAACCTCAAAGGAGAGATATGCATGTTTGTATAATTGAGTAGTTCCCTTTCAAACATGGCTATG
This sequence comes from Urophora cardui, assembly GCA_960531455.1. NCBI lineage: Eukaryota > Metazoa > Arthropoda > Insecta > Diptera > Tephritidae > Urophora > Urophora cardui. The sequence goes on along the minus strand of OY482674.1, from coordinate 22,861,872 downwards.
CGCGATTTTTTCACATTAACCCACAAATTAGAACAAAACCACTAGGGCATAAAGCTTTACTTTATTTGAATATTTTTTGTTATTAGCTGAAAACATAATCCATAAGAAATTAAACGATATAAAAAATTAAATCAATATGAAAGATTTTTACAAATACAAATAGCTAGTTTTGAGATAATAATTTCTCACATAGCTAGTTTTGAATCAGTGTTTTTTAGTTCTGAAATTGAAACGCATAATAAGCAGGGTTGCCACTTTGAAATTTTTTTTCCGACCAAATTCGTCTCAAAAACCTACCAAAATAGCTTTCAGCCGACCAAAATTTTTTTTTCACAAAATGCGTCATTTAAGCTGGTACATATCGTCGTACCATACGAAAACTAACATATTTAAAATTTCTGGCGAAAGCTATCAATAAAAAAATTCTGTACGAAAAGTAGAACATTTGACTTTTGGCCGACGAAAAGTAATAAAATCGAGTTTTGGCTGACGAAAAGTAATAAAATCGACTTTTGGCTGACGAAAAGTATCAGTAATTATATACTGTTTTTGCATTAAAATTGTTGTTGTTTAAACGAAATTGATATTACTTTTCGTTGGCCAAAACTTGAACTTTTTACTTTTCGTCAGCCACAAAAAATCTGATGTTAGTTTTCGTATGGTACGACGATATATAGGAACTTATACATACATACATATCACTCTTCAAGTATTTTCACAAGTTTTAGCTTAAAATAATAAGGTACGAATGCGTTTGTACATACCCTGCAAAAAAATGTGCGATAATACCGAAAGATATTTGTCCCGGATTTATCTCTTTCGAGAACAATCGGTCCACAATTAGTCCCCGATTGTTCCCGTACGGGTATAAATGTAGACTAATTGTAGACCAATTGTTCCCGAACGGGTATAAATGTAGACTAATTGTAGACCAATTGTTCACTAACGGGTATAAATGTAGATTAATCGCTTTCATTCCGAACGGGTTCAAATCTAGATTCCTTAAATGTAGAAATTTTACAAAAATATGCAATGTATTTAAAAAATTGTAGAACCGGTAAAACGAATTGAACACCCTTTCTTTTAATAACAATGATGAATAATAATTTTAACAAAATGTTGCCTAAAAAATCCTATGAAAAAATCCTTTATATTACGCTCATATAATGCATACTCAAAACTTACAATTTTTTTTATTCATTTATTGAGATTTTTTTACAAAAGTAAAACATTATACATATAATCCTTATTTAAATATGCATGAACATTTACAATTTTTAAAAAATTTTATTAAAAATTGCCTTGGCTAACAACTTGGAAAAATCTACATTTGTACCCGTGCGTGCTGGAAGCGATTGATCTACATTTGTATCCGTTGGGGATGAAAGCGATTAATCTACATTTGTACCCGATCGGGATGTAAGCGATTGATCTACATTTGTACCCGTTCGGGATGTAAGCGATTGATCTACATTTGTACCCGTTCGGGATGAAAGCGATTGATCTACATTGGTACCCGTTCGGGTATACAAGTTGAACAATTAGTCTCTTCATAGGACATGCTCGAACAAATGCGATCAATTCACTCAATATAAAGGGATGTAAAATTGTATTAGTCGCATGCTCCCTTGCGATTGATCCCGGACACGTCCCGGATTAATCGCATTTTTGCAGGGTATGTATGTACATTAATTTGTGTATGTAATTTATGTTAACATTTTGAAATAGTTACGACTATGGTTTAACAGGTCTCCAAGTAGGTATACAAATGAGATCAGAACTTTAATTAAATATCAAAATTGAATCTAAGATCTTTTTTAGATGACCACACGTAGTGCGGGTCATTGTTTTTGTTTATCAGTTCGGTGCACATCATTATGTTGTTTATAGTGCATATTTCTAATTTGTTTCTGAGTTTGGTTTTTATTAAAGTGTAGAAAATTTGCGCTCCGCTGCAGATGAGCTGTGTGGAAGCGTAAGCAAATTAAAAATAAATTTTGTGAGCTCGCCAAAGGAACTTTCATTAAGCGCATTTTTCATCAAACTAAAAAATGAAGAAAGGGTTTTCATGCGTATGCGTTCACCTTTTATCCACTTTGCACAAAACTCTGCCGAAGAGAAACACAAAAAGTATTCAAGCAAACTGTTGCTGTGAGAAAGAGACATGAATACATGAACTTTCAAACGTTCTTTCAACAGTGTTGAGGCAAAATCTAGCAAATCAGTGATGTTACTTGAAGGAAGGTAAAAACCTACGAAAATTCAAATCGTCCGACCATCCGACCAACAGGAAAAAAACCGACCAGTTTTGGTAGGAAAAGCCCACTTATCACATCCCTGATAATAAGTATGTACACTAATATGTGCGTAGGCGTATGAGCAACATTTTTCAGATAGAGACTTTTGAAAGTGTATACAGAGAAACCTCCCCTAACGGACACCTCTCATAGGCGGACACCTCCCTTGAGCGGACATTTTTTCATGCACCAAGGTTTAGGTTCAATTTTTAGAACAAATTGCCCTCTCTTAGGCGGACACTCTCTTGGCCGGACGCGGACAGTTATTTACTATTGAATTGAACTAAAAACTTCTATTAAGCGGACACGAACCTCTCGTCAACGGACACTTTGATTTTTTTTTCATAACAAATCACATAAAAACCTCTGTTAGGCGGACACGAACTCCTCTTATGCGGACAAAATATAAGTATGTATAGCAATATAAAAAAAGTTCGCTGAATGTTCGTTAGGTAAAAAGCGCTACGATGAAATGGGAATCACCAACTAAAAAAACTGTCCGCATGACTTTATTGGAAGATATAACAACATTCACGGATTTCCAGTTAGATGTTCTAACTGACGAAAACGTCGAAACCATTGAAGATGATAGTACCAATACTAAATACCGCTGAAAGTAGGTAATGCAATCTCCTCGAACGAAATGGCTTTGACTGCAGCTTCAAATTTGAAACGATTTTGCACGGAAGACCTTATTGGATTTGAATTGTTGCAGAAATTTGAAAGCCATCTGCAAAACAATTTTATTTTAAATAAGCAAAAAACCCCTCGTCAATCGACAATTTCGCAATTTTTTAAATAATTTCAAAGATATCCCAACGTTTCTAGTTCTCAGCAACTTACTAATTGGTATGTAATATGATTGTTAGTACTTTATGTATATGTATACATATGTACATGTATATGTTTTTATGTATTTAAGTGAAATTTTGAAGACATAAGAATCCTTGTTTTTTTCAGTGATATATGAATAAATAAATCCTTTAAAATTCAAAAAATTTCTAAAATAGCAACCCACTCCCTTAGGCGGACACCTCTCTTGGGCGGACAAAATTTGCCCGACGGTGAGTGTCCGCCCAAGGGAGGTTTCACTGTAAATAAAATTATAGTGACTTCTAAAATTGTATTCGTATTCAATGCCATTTTTTCAGAATACGGAAGGATTTTGCAATAAATTCTTAATGGAAATTACACACCTTTAAATACTGGTATACAATCCATCAAAACCCCAAAATCGAAAAAATGTCACATAGCCCTGTTTTAAAGTGGACTACTCAAATAAACGCTCGACTTTGCGGTGGCGAAAACGCCCATTTTGATTAGACTCCAACAAGCACTGAGGTATCAAATCTTGAACGCTATAGGATGACTCGAAAAACATGAAATGCGTCTACACTGCGTATACGTATTTTTTTACATACCAACATACAAGTGGAACTAATAAAAGGGTGTTAAGATATACATACTTCCATGAAATTAAAAAAAAAAACAAATTAACTTGGCCCAATTTGCTGTTGATGTTCAATATTAATTGTCTTGTGCAGGATGATTTTTGTATCACATACAATAAAGGATGAATGTAAAAGGCTCTATCTGCAGGATTTATTGGATAATTTAAATGTACCAAGAAGATTACAAGCTCTAGTAGGTGTTATACATATATGGCCACGGAAAGTACTAATACACATCTTTTTATACTCAGCTGTACTAGTACACAGAGTATTATAGTTTTGATTTCCTAACGGTGGATTGTAACAGAACGAAATAATCGAGATAGATATAGACTTATATATATCAAAATGATCAGGGTGAAAAGAGAAATCGATTTAGCCATGTCCGTCCGTCCGTCCGTCCGTCCGTCCGTCTGTCCGTCCGTCCGTCTGTCCGTCCGTCTGTAAACACTCTAACTCGCGCAAAAATTGAAATATTTTGATGAAATTTGGAATGCAAGTTGGTATCAAGACAGGAACGGATGGTATTGAAAATGGGCGAAATCGGACCATGACCACGCCCACCTCCTCTATATAGTAAAAATCGGAAATTTGGTATCTCAGTCACTAATGGAGCTGGGATGGCAAAATTTCACCCACGTGTAGAGCTCAGGCCCTTATGAAGAAATTTGGTGAATTTTTGAAAAATGGGCGGTGCCACGCCCACTTATTAAGGGTCAAACATTGAAAGTTGTATAAGCCATAACTCAGAAACCGTAGCAGATATGATATATCGATGAAATTTGGTACGCGTGATTTACTTACTCAGGCAAATGTTTGGACGAAAAATTGTCGAAATCGGTTGACGACCACGCCCACTTTTATATATGGGTATTATAAAGTGACGTAATAAAAACATTTTAAGCGATATCTCTCTCAGATATAAAGATATATCATTGAAATTTTATGGCAGGAGTCCAAATATGGACATAAAACAAAAAACACAAAAATTTTGGAAAATGGGCGTGGCACCGCCCCTTTTTAGACAAAGGAATCTACGAGATTTCGGAGCCCATAACTCGACAAATAATTGAGATATTATGACGAAACTTGGTTTATACACTTTTATAACTTGTGTCAATAGACACACAAAAATTTATTGAAATCGGTTATGAGCACCAAATGTTGAAAATGGGCGTGGCTACGCCCACTTTATGCAGCACTGGCTTTATATAAAATACACCGTGATTCTATCAGACGCAAACAAACAATGAAAGCATGCAGCTGAGTATCTAATGTTCGATTCCACTTCAACTTAGGCTTCCTTACTTGTTTATTTCTATTAATAAACATTCATGGAAAACAATCAAACTAATTGATAAATCATATCAAATCTACACACCATCACTAAGGTGAAATTACATACACACATACATACGTGATTCATGAGATGTATTGCGTTGTCACCTCCGCGTTCTTAGCGATGCCTAGCGAAAGAAAGCACAAGCTTACGCCATCTGTTGGTGAAAAGTGCAAATGTGAGGGTTTGCAGCAAGAACGTATATTGTATAAAATACGTTCTTTGATTTTATACGCTTTTGAATTTTCATTCGTAATATCTCGACGAGTTCATATTAATGCGGGTACGTCAAAAAAAATGTAAGTGTTCTATATGAGATTTTCAGAATTTTATGAACTTAGAACTCAATGAAAGGAAGGCCACGGAACTTTTTGATACGATATTGGTGTCAAATGAAGCGTGCTAATCAGAGTTTCAATCTAGACTTATATATTTTCATTGTAGCTTCTGAGTGCGTTCTGCAGATATGGGAGAAAACGTAGACCCGGATGATCTCGGAAAGTTGTTAAGTCATATTGGTATAAAATGAATGGTGTGGGTGTGTGTGATAACAGAGGGCAAGAGGAGAGGTAGTTTTTTTTTACAGTATAGAGCAACGGGAACTATTTTAAAACTGACAAGTAAAAACAAAACAAAGTTCGACTGAATTTTTAGCTACTCGGGCCCGAATTCCGAATATGTTTTATTCCTTGATATTTCGCCTTTCATTTGTTGTAAAAACTTCTTTCGGACATTTTAAAAGTGCCGAACATATTTGAAATTTTTATGAAGCGTTCAGTTTACGGTCAGATGTTGTCGTTCCGAACTAAGTTTAGGTAGGTTTCTGTTCTCTATAAAAGTTATTACTTTTCAGGTCCTTGGAAAAAAAAGATACAAATGATGTGCCTTGTGATGTAGTTAAGGAGTGGTTGTTTAGCTTTGTGTGTGTGTATGTTTTTTTAACAGCCGTATAAACTTCGCAGTTAAATGACGCATTTTTTCAACAAGTTACTTATATTGATAACAGAAAATCTTGCTTATATTTAACACAAAAGTTGTGTTTTTTGACGTTATTAAAGTAAACGATCGTTATGTAAGCACATATGGATGTAGGTACAGATGTATGTGGATCCGTGAAATTGAACGTTCTTGTTTTGTCAATGCAACAGGTGAGATAAACAAATAAAAAAAAGCATAAACAAGCGTATGGCCAGCCAAACCCATTTATAGGAAAAATGCAATAGGTACTAGATAAGAAATCGTAGCGTAGGTTTTTTATTTTCCCATAGACCACACGCATAAAAAGTTTTATTATGTACATTAGAGTGGTCCCCAAATGTATGGAGATAAATTGTATATTGACATTTCGTGAACCTCACCCCCTAGGTCGATGCTAATATAGTCGAAGATACCACATATAAATTTTTGTCCCGATCGGAGACGGCTAAGTGGTGTCGCACAGCGGTCAAAATTCAGAAAACTCTATGGAGACTGAAAAAAATAAATAAATAATGAAATAAATTTAATTTTTTCTATATCTAAAGCCCAAAATCGATAGTCCTGAACTAAGGGAACAAAAATATAAATTTGACTGTGCTGTTACCGTTCTAGGGGATGTGACCGAAGAAAATCGCCAAGTTGATTTTTTTAAGGACTGCCCTAATGTGCATACATATGTACATAAATATCAAAAGAGTTCGTGGTGTAAAAAAACCCAGCTAGCCAAGTACGGAGTGCTCCGAATAAGGAGCGTAATGCGACTCCCAAAACAATGCCCCGACGGAGAGCTGCAAATGCGGAGTGAAAAATGAGTCCGAAAAAGCTCCCCAAAGGAGTGTTTGAGGATTATTTTAACGAGCGTTTTAGGACTCTGAAAACACCCATTTAAGGAGTCTCTAAGGGTGCACTTTTTGAGTATATTTCAAAAGGCACTTTTCTCCGTCTGATACACTCCATTTGGCGCTATTAGGGAGTCCTAACGGAGCACCGTGCGGGCTCCTCTGGTTGGTTGCTTCCATGATTTAAGCATCAAGTTGTCGGGAATCGAGTCAAAAAATATTATCCAGCACCATCTCTCGGAGCCATCTTATAAACAACACGATTAAATGATGAAGGAGGTGGTATAAACAATACTGTGTACCCATCAGAGGTTGGAAGGACGAAATCCAAAAAGTTGCTATGATGATATTGCAAAGATATATGTATGTACTTAACATATTGTATACAACGCAAATTTAATGGCATATGCAAAATTAAAAATTTGGGAAATGCCCAGCAAACTCAATCTCTAAAGTTAGAGAATTTGTAGAGATTGCATTAGATAACTCGGCAATACTCTAACTAGTCTATAATAGAGGGCAAAGGTACAAAAAAAATTAGGATGCGATTGGAAATTGATAAGAGAAAGAGCTAATTCTCAATGTCTATGAAATAAATGTAAATTCTCATTGGAATCTCGATTGAGGAATTATAATTTGCTCGACTTGAGAATTATAGTGCTTAGTTAGGACTTCGAATCGCCGAATGGCTCTTAATAGTCTATTAGGCGCATGTCGAATCATAGTATTAGCAACATAATGGGTTTCGAACTTGTTACATTTGTTATGCTAATGGTCAATTCGTAACCTACACAGGAATGTAAGTATATGACGACATATACATACATATTTTATGCTTTCACAAATTAGGTCTTAAAGAGGCGTTAATTTGATTCTACAAAAAAAAAAAAAATTATTCATATTTCAAGGCGCGTCTCTTGGTGCACCTGTGCTCTGCACTTGCTCGCAATACACCTAAGGCAACACCAAACACTACGAATTCGTACATATTATGTATGCACAAACATTTTTTATCTTATTTTATTGATGTCTCTGGTTTCTTTTTGTACCATACAACTTGTATGCACACATACCCACTAGGCCCATTTGTGAGGTGATGCGATTTTTTTTCATGCCAGTATACTTGCTTTTGTTGGATATATGTATCTCAAGTGCTCCTAAAGTACGTTGAACGGCACATACAAATTGAACACATATCATTTCTTCACTAACTAAATTAGGAGTTAAGAAGAGTAAGCCGAAACAGAAAAGTGTATACGAATGAAGTACATAACAAAGTTATACCATGTCTCCACATAACGTGTTTCGCTCTTTTTTTCTGCATTTTCTCTCTCAATCTTGTTTCGACACGAAAACCAGTGCCGAAACTCGCAAATTTCCATACAAATTTCTGAGAGCGAGTGAAGATTGAAACACTGTTTCATTCTGAATCATCTTGCCAACCTCGATGATATCGATGTCTTCTCTAATTTTGTATCGAAAATCTATCGAAATCTCACACAGACCAAAACAAAAACGCAAAATATAAGCAAACATACAAACATTTATTACGCCGAAACTCCACAAAACATAAATTCTGTTACTATTTTCGAACATTATTATGTCTAAAATCCATGTTTTCATATGCGTGGGCACTTCATTATGTTAGACATAATTTGCAAAATGGCGCCGAATTGGCATGCCGTGTACGCAGAAGCACTTAGAAAGTTAAAAAAAATTGTTTAAAATTGGCGATGATGCTCGCAAACTGTATATATGCACTTAATGTTCTTTTTATTTATTTTTTAAGCCAAAACACTCAAGCAAAATGGACGCCATGCGAAATTTCACGTTCCATGTGGAGATGTTGCCACTGTGAATTTTTCGTTGAAATGAAAAATTAGCTGTCAAATCATCAAACTGACAGCACATGTTAAGGCAATCTTGTTAAAGCAATTGCCTTGGCATCTCTGTTATACCAGAAGACAGAGGCGGTCTCCATTTGAAATCTATGTTATAATGGTGCTTGTGATGACAGAATTCTGTTTTGAGGAGACGCCGGGTTAAGAAGAGCAAGAAAGAGAAATGTTAAACTGAATCACGATCAGCCACGTGGAGACGGGTTATTTAGCGAGATGTTTTGCTAGATGTTTTGTTGGTGAAACAAGTTATGTGGAGACGGGCTTTTAGGTGGTAGGTAGCTGTACTTATATTCAGCACTAAAATACTGCTACCATTCATGGTGAATACCTAACAAGAGTATAATAACGACCATATGAAAAAGCATGCAGTTTGGAATGATAGCCGAAGTTTTCGCTTCATTGCTTTTTTACTATACAAACTCATTCATGCGAAGGCGGCCATCGCCGTGCGATAGTCATGGGGCATAGTCATGGAAGTTGTTATCTTCCCTAAGGGAAATGTGTCTAATGAGGAAAGTATTGATGATTTGTAGATCTGCGCGCCTACAGGGTAAGTACATACGAGTATGTGTGTATGTACTCTGAAAAAATACCCGTAGTTAAGTCAACAACTTTCGGCTGTTGAAACTCCGTCTTTGATTCAACAGCAAAAGTATTTGATTTAAAGGCAAAAGTATTTCATCCAACAGTTTCCGTTGTTAACAAAACTAATGAGAACAAATTAAAAATTTTTTTTTTTACAATGATTCATATAATTTATAGATGCTCTTTCGGGAAAGAAGAAGTATAAAAGGCTGTTTTAAATTCAATATAATGTTGAATGTTCCACTATGTGATGATTGGATAGAATTTCAGGTTGATGTCATGGTTCGAATCGGGAGGAGAATATAAAATAAAGAAGAAAACGCAGAATAAGGAATAAAGATAGCAAGCAGTGAATGCTAAGAAGGAGAGAAGAAGAGGAGAACAAGCGGAGGCTACATATTTGCAGTTGGGACCCGGGTGGAGAGGAGATGAAGAGTAAAATGCAAACAAAAATTTATTTTTAGGTGAACATGTTTTCCAACAGTCTCCGCTGTTAGCTTAACCCTAATCACCGAATTTTGAAAAGTTACGTAAAACCGAAAGTGAGACTCTGAGGCTCACCTATGGGGAAATTTTGAAACACATTATTTTGGTATTTGGTTTTTACTTTTATTTATGCAGTAATGAATTCAGAAGCATTTTTATACATTCTTATAACGGTTTATGACAATTTTTTTAGTATATAAAGATAAAAAACGTAATTCCGTAAAATAGGAGACATTAATGTACTACAATTTTCACACATTTTTGTAGTTGTTTGAATGTTCATTACAAATGGTTTTATTACATCTGTTATAAATTTGTTTTTGTGCACACAATGAGAAAAGCTATGAATCAAATGAATATGAATACATTTTTCATATGACCGCCGCTAATATATATTTTTCGCAACCAAATTCCAAATTTTTAAAACGCGACGTTCGTGGTGAAATTACTTACGCATAAAGCAGCTCGTCGTTCGATTCTCTATTTAAACGCATCTTTTCCGTAATTTAGAATCTCAGTAAACATAAAAATGATAAAATGTTAATTGTTTTGAAATTGTTGACTTTTCCGGTCTCCTTAATTTTATGACATCCTATTATATTAAGATCCATGGTGAAATACGTCGAATTCACCAAAATCCGGGGGAAGTATGGTGAGTTCACAATGTAAAAACCTCACTGGATAAACCTTGTGAACAACGGATTCAAAATTTAGTTGAACTCTAGAAATGTAAGCTTATTACGTTAAAGATACTTAAGGTGAGTCTTTGAGGCTCACTTTCGGTTTTTCGTTACAATTTTATACGATTGCAAAAAAAATTGTTAAAATAAATAAATAGCCCAAAGATCATAATTATTTCATAATTTATGAACACAAATGGAGGAATACCCAAAATTTCAGACAAAAAGCTTTTTTGGTTTAGGAATAATTCGCTTTTAAACTTTAAAGTGAGACTGAGAGGCTCACTTTAGAGGATTAGGGTTAAAGGCAAAAGTATTTGACTCAACAGTTTCCGTGGTAGACTTAAATCAACAACGCTCGCACCTTTGAAACAACAACGGAGCATTGTTGGGCACATTTCAACTGCGGAAAGTAGTTGATTTAACAGCGAAAGTCTTTAGATTTACAACGATTTTTTTTCAGAGTATGTATGTGTTTTAGGTACATCTGCAATTATCGAACTTTTGACACTATCCACTATGCATGAACTTAAGGGGGTAGCCCCACTTAACACTAATATGTAACACAACAAAACGTTCGCGCTCAACCTCATGTGCTCGTACATATATTCATATGTATGTAGTCAAGTACAAAAAAAACAACTTATTTTTATACATATTACTTATGAGAAGATTAGAATGCACAGAGGAAGTTTTTTGTAGACAAAAATGTGTGGCGCCTATTTTTATGAAATTGTGAAAGACAATTGCTTTTGTTGCATACACAAATAAATGTTTACAAAAAGCAATGCTGTCTGCAAGCGTAGGTAAATACATACAAACATGCATAGATATATTCTTAAAGTATCATTTAATTGTTTTGTTTGCTAATAAACCTTGTTACTTTATTATGTGTTATTATCGATTTTTAGCGTTGTTTTAAAGCAATATTATGTATGTATGTACAATGTGCATATATATGCGCATATGTAGATATCCCAAATGCCTATAAAATTGTGTGATATTTTTCATTAAAATATACATACCTAAATAGGTACATTAGTAATTAAGTCTTGCTGTTTATTATCTTTGTGGCGACGCTTAGCTGTAACGAAGAGATACCTATTGATAGGTCTATGTCTGCACCTTCTTCTGAAGTGAACTAAAGCCAGAAAAAAAGTTTTTGTTCACGAAGGTTAGATACATATATGCAGAGGTACATACATACATACAATATATGTACAAAAAATTCAAGTTAACGTTGAGTCTAAAACTCCCAATATTTGTTTCAAGGTCTATCTTTTTCGTTTAAAGCACGAGTCAAACCCAACGTGCGATTACTGTGGGGGGGCAAGCAATAGAGGATGTACATATACATATCACATCTTCTTTTAGTGCACAAGATTCTACGAATCTAGAAGCAAGCTCCGTAGAACATTTGGAGGAGACTATACACCTGAGCCGTTCGTAAAGTACATGCTAGAAAGCAATGCAAAAAAAAAAGAATACTAATCAAATTATTCTTCCCAGTCATATGTCCTTCGAGTGCAACGAAAACGTACAGGACTACAGCCTCCTGCATCCGTCATCGCGCGTGGTGCGGAATTTAGGCTTTCGCACAGTTGGAGAAGTGCCCTTAGTTAAATTTCAAAAATACAATGGCATAAATGCAGAAAATCCCATTCTTTTTCAGCTATTTAGCGTAAATTCACCTTCCAAAATTAGCACGATTTTTCCCAACAGGATACTGATGATACCGAATTCAACATTTACATATGTATGTACATTAGGGAAGTCCATAATTGTATGGAGACAAATTGTATATCATATTTCGTGAACCTCACTCCCTATGTCGATGCTAATATAGTCGAAGATACCACATACATATAAATTTTTGTCCCGATCGGAGACGTTTAAGTGTTGTCGCAGAGGGGTCAAAATTCAGAAAACTCTGTGGAGACAAATTAAATTATCTAATGCCCAAAATCGATAGTCCAGCACTCAAGGATATAAAATATAAGTTTTGGTACCGACCGCAGACGATTAATTGGTATCGCACAGGGGTCAAAATTCATATTACCATATGTGATCCCTTTACAGTTAGCGATGTAGGGGGTAAGACCGAAGAAAATCGCCAATTTGATTTTAAGACCCATGCCAATGTACACGCATACGTGCCTGCGGCTTCAGCTACACTTCGTAGAACTTCCAGAAAGTATTTTCGTTGTTCCATCAACAAGTACAGTTCAATTTATAGAATATGTGAATAAATTAATGAAAAAGAAGTAGGAGCGCGGCTGTCTTCGGTTGTACCGAACTGAATGAGTAAATGAGCAGGGATTTCACATAGAGATGAACTGCTTATAATTCCTAGGCCGAGTCCTCAGATATGGGTCGCGCAGGAACACAGATCTTGAAAGTATCAGAAGGATACGTGGCTGACCCACCAAAATGTATATCGATATGATCAGGATCCTGAGCTGAGCCGATTAACCATGTCCGTCTATCTGTCTGTCTGTTTGTGTGAACGCAAACTAGTCCCTCATTTTTTGAGATATCTGCTTGAAATTGGGAATGTGGGTGTCTTTTCAAGATCATTTGTCGGAATTGGTCGAATTGGACCACCATACAACCGATTGTTGTCCGTCGCTCTGTTGTCCTGTTCCGTTTCGTTCGTCATTGTCAATTTCTTTTGGTTTGTTTTTTTTTTCATTTTTTTTTTTTGTTTTTCATTTTTTTTTCCCCACGAGTGTTGCGGAAAGGTCGTAACTCGTCCGCATAGCCGGAATGCGGGGAGAAGGCATTTATACAACCGACCGGGCATCGGAGGAGACCGTACGGGATCAGTTATTTTAGCCACCCACTGACCATTCATCCTTCGGCACGTATACCTGAGCACCTTGGATTAGGGTGGTATTGGTGCGGCAATCACGGGATTTCCAACACACGCATAGGAGATAGCTTACCGGATTGGTTGGCTATACTTCTCGACAAATGCAGGCAAATGGAGGGCTTTCATCTTAGTTCACCACACATCAAGGTTCCCTCTGTGGATAGATGCCTCGATCTGCAACTTAAGCTCCTTCGCTGCGGCAAGGCGACCAACGTGAAGGACATTGTGTAGCGCGAACAATTCCTTTAATTAATTTAAAAAAAAAAAATTTTACAACAAAAATTACAAAATTTCAATGCAATGGAACTGGATTAGGTACTGGATTGGCTTGCTCTATTTACACAGCAGTTTTGATATGCACATTAGACCGTATCGCAAAAAATAAAGTTCGCCGTACGCCCCCGCATATGATGTCTTTTTGGAAAACATTTCCGGAAAATTTTACTTTTTTTGAACGCCGCTAGATGTCGCAAAAATTTATTTTTCTCATATCCTCGGTATTTATAGTCCGATCCTCTAGCGACCTTAAAAATACTATTTTTCCTGATTTTCTAAAAAAAGGGGTTAAAATAACCCTTTATTGGCGGTGCTAGAGGGTTAAAATGTTCCAGAAAGTTATTCACAATAAAATTTAAGTCGAGGTCTCCTCAGAAGAAATCTTTGTAAAATGAACCTAAAAGACCAAAGGAAGCGAAAAACCTTTATTCCTCGGAATGTTGAACATGTTTTATTTCGGGTTCTGCTGAAGCGATCGAAATACTTATTTTACAAAAGATTAAAGATTTTTGACTACGTTTAACATGCAGACATAAAAAAGGTACATTAGGGTGGTATAAATTAAGTACTGGGTGGTAGTGACCCCAATGGCGCACATAGGGTTAATAATATTCCATAGTATAAGGCGTCCTTTCAATCGAAAGACATTGGTGTATTAAACTTAGAGATCGGACTTTAAATACCGAAGATATGAGAAAAATAAATTTCAGCGACATCTAGCGGCGTCAAAAAAAAATAAAAAAATTTTCCGCAAATGTTTTCCAAAAAGACATCTTATGCGGGGGCGTACCGCGAACTTTATTTTTGCGTCCCTATAAGGCGAGACGGCCTAATGCACATTGAAGAAAGTTTAAGCGGAATTAAATTTGTTAAAATTATTAGGGTAAAAGCGTTCGAGAGTATTATTATTTTGTTTATTCCAAAGCCTATTTTATTTTTAACAAGAATGTTGGCTTTTAGTTCATTACTACAACCTTCTACATAAATTATACTTTTTCGTTACGGCAACCAAAGAAATTTTATACTGGGTATATGTAGGTGTGTACATAATGTATACACATGTATCCATTCACAAATATATACGCCTTAACTTGTTCGATAAAGTTGAAGTTGAATGTTGAATATGGAAAATTTACAGTTTATAGGTAAATAACAATAGTCTGCAGACAATATGATGTCTTTGCCCATAGCATATACCTATTAGGAAAGGATTATTGCCCAAGACAAAAGGTATGCATACATACCTTTACTTAGAGCACACATGTACCTACTTACTTACATACTTGCGTATGTGCAATGTTACAAGCGCATGTAAGTGGCATATAATTGTTTAGGAAAATGCTTATTTGTTTAGAGTTTAAATCCTTAACAAACATAATAAAATTTATACAGCAGTTAAATAAATATTCATTGCAATATTTGTTTTTCGTGTAGGTAGGTAGGTACTATGCCAAATGTAAGTAGGTATGTTGATTGTCTGTATGTAGGCACATAAGTGCACATACTTACATGTACCGCCATATGTAACATAAAAAAATATATGTATGTATGTATGTATGAAGGTACTTACATTCGTATTCTGTGAGAAAATTGAAACACGAGAACATCATCTTGGCATTTTACTCAATGGACCATAAAGAAGACCATAAAGAAAATGCAGAGTTCTGAAAAAAAAAGATGGAAGTGAAAGAAGATAAAGAGGGAAGATAAATTAGCCTTAAGCAAGTAAAAAAGGAGCCAATAGTAGGTACATAATATATACATATACATAGTTACTACATATTAAGTATATAGTACATTAAGATTATACATATGCACAGCCGCACGAAATGACGCCAGATATTTATATGTTTCCAGAACGCGCGCTTTTGTTTTAACACGAGTCCACGCGCAGGTGATGTCCAAGTACCGCTCATGCATGAATGTAGGTACATACATACCAGTGGCGGATCCACGGGGGGGTTTTGGGGGTTCAAACCCCCCCTTGTGGTTTATCATAGATCCAAAATTAATGCCCTTATAGATTCTGCGCCCAAATTTCCCAAACTGATCAAGGAAAACTATCATTCCAAAAGCAATGGTTGGACCACATAACATCCAAAATATGTACCTACATGCGAAAAAAGTTCATGTAGGTACCTTTGGACGCACGTGCATAAAATCAAATTTGTCAAATACTATTCGCAAATTGCCAAATCGCAAATTTATTTTCTTTTTTTTCTTATCCCTATTTTTATCGGGATTGTACAGAATTAATTTGGTCAGAAATGTCTGAATCGCTGGAGAAATTGCTTTTTTCAGAGGCATTTCGCAATTCTTGTTTAAATTAATCTTTTAAAAATTTGAGTATATAAAAACAAGAACAAGAATAATTCTATTAAAAATATAAATATAACCAAAAAGTACTACATACATATATTCTTATTTATTTTGGCTTTAAATGCAAGGGTAAGTGAAATTGATGATCAATTTCCCACCAATACCATACGATACTCATTCGCACGTACCAATGCAAAAATATACATACATACGTTATACATGTTATTTAGAACTTCAATTGAAATCTCCTGCACTTTATGTGATGACATACATATTGTTAATTTGGAGGGTTTTGATTTTGTTGTGTTTAAGGTGCGGGAAATGGCGCAACTAGTATATAGAATAATAATAGTAGGTGGTATTAGTCCATATTTTCACCAGCACACATAGGTAGATTTTCAAGTTTTATGCGGCCAAAAATATTTTATTGTCTACATCTATTCAAAATTGCTTGTTTAATGCAAAATTTTAATAATTTGAGTTAAAAGTCGATTTTATTGAAAAATATATACAGTGACTCAAAAAAAAATCATACGCCAAAGTTTTTAAATTTATTTCAAAGAGTTCTGTCGAAAATTTTACTTTCTTATTTTAGTTTAAAAATATAGAAAATTTTTCAATAAAAATTGTTTTAAGCAGGATTTCTGAGCTTATGGAAAAAATCTGAAAAATCGTAGAAATTTCTGAAAGTGGATTAAAAATTTCAAAGCAAGGCCATAATTTATAGAAGATTTTGAGGAAATTTCTAAGAGTACTGTTATGTAGCCAACCCATTTTAGCGTAAAAAGTGAAATTCTCAATGCTGTGAAAAATTCCGTCAATCTTAGAAGTTTTTTTCTGTACGGTGTAGGGTGAGACCGTTCCAATTAAAATTTCCGAAAAGCCAATGAAAATTTTCAAAAAGTTGAATGTTGCATATTGTTATATTAAAATTGAATGAGCTGCAAAATTGCATACTCAAAACTCTTCTAAAAAATTTAGCTTTAGGATTCTTAGCCCCTTTTTATGATAAGTATTTCCTTGACTTTGAAAATTGGAAATACTAAAAATACGAAAGCAGGTAATTTTCCAAATAGGCCAATTTTTAATCCATTGTTGATAATTTCTGGCTTTGCATTTTTCCGTAGAGAAATTGACGGGTAATCGATCGGAGGCGATAATATAACTAAAATGCTTTTGAATTAAAAAATTAACAATATTTTTTCAAGAAAGGCCAATATGCTTAAAAGCTTCAAAATGGTGGGTCTTTTATTATGCTAGGTTGACGATTTCTTCAATAAAAAATGATATTTACCTGAAGCACTCGAATCCATGATGTTTACTTTGATAACTGTCTTAAAACTGAAAATATTGACGTCTAAAAATGGGTTACTTAAAATACGTAAAAAAAAAAATCGAAAAAGTGAGAGAATAATAAGTTTCGACTAGCGGCAGGGACACCCCCGTTGTCTATAAAAGCCGAGAAGACCGGTTTATTATCGCCCGGTCTATTATAAACGTAGAGCGATTTTGGATTTTGCATTTGCACCAATTTTAAAATTTTCAATTTTGGCCGCATAAATTCGTAAAATCTACCTATGTGCAGCGTCTGCCCTTAAAAAACATCTTCCAAAAAAAGAAATTTTCAAAACGCCCCCCCCCCCCCCCTTGCCGAAATCCTGGATCCGCGCCTGATACATACATATGTACATAGGCAAATAGAACCCACCTGCGTTCTAGGACATACTTAGAATGTTCATATTTAACGATATCGAAACTCTAAAAGAAACTCTATGGCAAAAGAACTGCCATGCCAAGACAAAACCAAGCAGTTGTTTGCCGAAAGTCTCAACAACAAAACTGACAAGCAATGATGGAAAATCGTTCCAATAGACATACGTGACTTAGTTGGTTTAGAATCTTCCCTAAATTCGCATTCATACTTCATAATATATGCAACTCTGAAAAGGATTCATCGGCTTTGCTGGATAACGCCACTGATAATTGAGATGCCCACACTGTCTGAAAGTAGACAACTTGTTCGAATTTTCCCAGCCGTTACAGATACCAATGAGAAGCAGCTGTTTCGAATATAGTGATGGTGTGCCTAGATTGAACAGGATGAATGGAATAAAGAACAAGAAAGAGCGATATGTTCAAATTATTTACAGACGGATCAAAGCTGGACGCAAGGGTGGGAGTTGCATCAGTGTTTTCTCCGGAGCTTTGGATAGAACAATCCCTTGTCCTGCCGGACTACTGCAGTATTTTTCAAGTTGAGGTTTACGCTGCTTCAAAAGCAGCGGAACTTGCAGACGAACTAACGTCCTCAAACCCTCGTAGAACTTAACGTTTTCATCGACAGTCAGGCGGTAATCAAAGCGACCGCGGCAGCGACGACCGACCACCTGTTAGTGTGCCAATCAGTGCAGGGTCAAGTTACATGAACGCTATGCAAATAGAATCGTTACGATCTACAGGGTGCGCGAACACCAGTGAATCGAGGGAAATGAGAGAGAGGGCGAACCTGTTAGCCAAAGCCGGGGGGCATCACTAGCACAAGTGAATGCGGAAAATATCTTTCCCTCTCTAAATTCCTATAAGTCTCAAATAGATCAGGCATTGATACGTACAGGCGATTCCTTGTTGAGGACCCTGTTATCCTGCAAGATCGCCAAAATCATGCTTCGGTCACACAACGTAGAAACTAGAGCTTACGATTTCTCGAGTTCGAGCGAGACTAGATTTCTCGCGAGACACGGGTTCTCGCGAGATTCTCGAATCTCGAAAATCTCGAAAGGCTCGCGAGCTTCTCGACATTCAACTACATCGCAGAAATAAGCGGTATAAGCATACTATGCTATTTCGTAGATTGTTCTGCTTGTATGTACTTACATGTGTATGAATATTTAGCCATTTACGCCATTCCCAGGTGTATTTCACAAATCAATGCACAAAATTCCCAGAGAAATACAATTACAATTTCATAATATAAAATTTTTTCTTCCCAATGACATACGAGAAATTTTTGATATTTATGTTTTTTGACACAATATGTTATCGAGAAATCCGAGAAACGAGATTTAATCGAGAACCCGAGTCTCGGTTTTCTCGATCCTCGAATTTCTCGACACTGCTCGAGATCGAATTGTAAGCCCTAGTAGAAACCAGTGGTGGCAGATTAAGGGAAATTTCCCTTTTTGAGGGATATTTCACTTCAAAATTTTTAAAGAGGGAAAAAAAGGACATTTTGTTATCGTCCATATAAAAAAAGGGATTTTCTGGTTGCAGAACTGTTTACATACCTACTTACTATGTATAATTTATAGTAAGCACAGCTCACACTGAAAAACTCCCATTCACTGTATGAATACACACGCTTTCGCGTTAACTTATTCAATGAAAAAGGAGTCGGGTGCATACATGTGTACAAGTAAACATACAATGAACTACACTGCGTATACGTAACTTGTTTACATAAATACATACATATAGGTGAAACTAATAAAAGCGTGCTAATAATCACCACACTTAGGTAATTTATTTTTCATTGTGCACATTCGTACTGTATTGTTAATAATCGAAAGAATTTTGGAGAATTGGGAGCCACATATTTTCGCCTGGTCTCATTAAGTACCGCGTTACTTACTACTGTAAAAATTTTACAGTAATAAGTAGTCTTTACTTACTACTGTAAAAAGTTTACAGTATTTCAGTATTATTTACTGTTTACTGTAAGACTACTGAAGTAGCGAGGATACAGTAGTCTAAGAATTGGCATACACACACACGCACATTGATGAGCACAAGCGCATGCATTAACGAGCATATGAGGTATGATGCCCAATAAACATAATAGAAAAAAATCTCGAACGTTGAAAAAACGTTTATACACATTTCTAATTCCAGAGCATTTTGAAATTCACAATTAAACGTACCTATCCTCAATTTTTTCTCAAATATACCAAGGTAAGTACCCAGGTATGTATAAATTAAGGATATGAAAATAAAAACTATATTTTTACCACAATTCTCGGTAAAACGTCAGGAAGCAAAAATTGACTTAATTTTTTTTTATAAAATCTTAACCTAGAATACAATTAAGATATTTGTTGCCACTGCTTCAAATAACATTTGGATGAAAAGCAATTTTATTTTTTCAATTGATTTTTAAGTAAATTTTTGCTTCCCGACGTTTTACCGAGCATTGTGGTAAAAGTATAGTTTTTATTTTTATATCCTTAATTTATACATACCTGGGTACTTACCTTGGTATATTTGAGAAAAAATTGAGAATGGGTACGTTTAATTGTGAATTTCAAAATGCCCTGGAATTAGAAATGCGTATAAACGTTTTTTCAACGTTCGAGATTTTTTTCTATTATGTTTATTGGGCATCATACCTCATATGCTCGTTAATGCATGCGCTTGTGCTCATCAATGTGCGTGTGTGTGTATGCCAATTCTTAGACTACTGTATCCTCGCTACTTCAGTAGTCTTACAGTAAACAGTAAATAATACTGAAATACTGTAAACTTTTTACAGTAGTAAGTAAAGACTACTTATTACTGTAAAATTTTTACAGTAGTAAGTAACGCGGTACTTAATACTGTAGAAAATTTTAAGTAATAAGTAAAGCGATACTTAATACTGTAAACAATTTTAAGTAATAAGTAACGCGTTACTTATTACTGTAAAAAATTTTAAGTAAGCAATATTCTTTTACTGCTTACTGTTTGCTTTACTGAATTACAATTTTACTTCAGTATGCCCATCTATGGATGTACATATATGGCGGAACAGGCAGATAAGGCGTGGTAATAAACGCAGTGCTGTGGGGTGTCCAAAACTACTTACATGTATGTAAATCATACTATGTGAAGCTAAATAATGGGTATCTCTGAGAGGGTTTATCGGCGTATCTACCCCTTGGGATTCTGCCTTCTATCATTACATGCATCTAAATGGGTCTATTGGGTTCAGAGGATTCATGGGATGTCGATTCTATAAAGGGACGGTAGAGCATGTCCTCTGCTCGTATTCTGCGTTTCCTATTCTGTACCAAAATAGGGACAAAACAACTCTTGATATTTACCATATGTAGGTATAAGCTTGAAAAATGTGAGGAATAGAACTGCGAAATATGAGGGAAGAACTTTATTCGTGGTCTCGGAAATCAATATTTAAATACCGTTCATTGGGATTTCAAAGAATGCCGCTACCTCTCGCCAGTGATCGGCAATCCGTTAGAGAATATTTCTGTTATAGTATAGTATCATAACGTTCTCAAACAAAATGATACATAGTTCTCAAATGGAGAAAACTATAGTTCTCGAATAGAAATCTAATGCAGTTCTCTAATGAGATTCTAATGCATAGACCGACAAAAGTGTCCCACACGGGCAAATGAGAAATATCACACACATTCTAACCAATATAGCTCAAATCCGTCCGCGGTCTCCGACACAAATCCTCTCAGAATTTTGCCGTACTATGTTCTAATGAGAATTTGCACATATGTACTCGTACTTCTTTCTCTAATCCAGAGTACCGCAGTATTGTGAGATTTCGCAGACCGATTTGCTCTAGATTGGCTAAGATGTGTGTGGTGCTTTTCATTTGCCAATGTGGGACATTTTTGCCGGTGCCTGCTCTAATCAGTTTCCAATTTAGTTCTAGTGCAGTTTTCTAACTTCGCTTTCACTTTCGATTTGAGAATATTTAGAGAATTAGACTAGTTACCTATTGTAGTCGCTACAAATTCTCTAACGTTAGACACTTTTTATGCTGGGTTTGCACCTATCTATAGGTATACTCGTACTTAGTAGCTTGAAGGTTGAATGAAGTTAATAAACGCTCAATAAGAAGCCATTTTTCTACTCTTATTTTCAACAGCGCTTATGCAGTCCCCTTAGAGAGAGAGATATGTAGATATTTATAAGTATGTCCATGAACACATATATATATATATACTACATAGGCATCTAAGCATCAAAGTATGTACATAAATTCCAAGCTTAAGATTTCTTAAATAACAAACAATTAATTTAAATTATCTAAACATAACTGAGCAAGTAGAAAATCTACTAACTAGTAGGTATGTACATAAATATGTACTGTAAATACTACAAATACCCTACATGCCTAACAAATATCCTTTTTGACTCTCACGCTTGCGCTATTTAATTAGCCAACTTATTTACGTATACATATATGTACATATATTTACCTTTTCATTCATTACATGGCATTTATTACATTAGCTCTCGCAATGCAGCACATTTGTTTCTTAATTGGCTTCCCTATGCAGGTTTATATACAAATTCCAATTGGCCAGCGTAATACACAGTTAATGTAAGAGAGCAACAGCTATCGATTGATTGTACATCATTCATTGCGCTCGCACATACAGCGTACAAATATGTGTGTATGCTTATAGGTTTTAATTAAGTGATCGTAAATATAGAATTGCCATCTCTTTCTTGCATACACGCTTGTGCTTAGAACGGAGAAAATGTGAAGGAATGGACGATCACTCGACAATACAACAAAACACCGTAACAACAACAACAAATACTTTACAAAGCAACAACAAATGCTATACAAAACAACTTACCTACCAGCAGTTAATGAAAATACAACAAGAACAACAAGGCAGCTAAAACAACAATGACAACAACAACAAGCTGAGTAATAGGACTTAGTCACGCTAAGAAAATAAAAACAATGCTTTGCTAACAAAGTGCTACAACAACAGCAACAACAATAATAAGAAAGATGCTGATATATGTATGTATGTTTGTATATATGTATGTATGTACATACACACATACGATTGCAGTGGCAGGCAGTGGTGGCTGGCTGGCTGTTGATGACGACGATGTTACCAACCTCATTTTTGTTGTGAATTGTAGCGAGAAAGGTGAGACCAAAGTGCTTTAGTGTCAGTTTGGTGATAGCATTGGACCGGGTAACAATTTTGAGTCCGTGTTTGACAACAATTATTCGCACATTTATGTACATTACAGAGTATAACGTACGTACACACATAAGTGAATGCGCAAATTACGGAAAAGCTTTTACTTTTTAAGCAAGTGTTGTTTTTTTTTGTTTGTTTGTTGTTTTTAATTGAAATTTTCCAATAGCGAAAATTGAAACGTGCAGCTAAGAAAATAACGCAATTATTTATAAAGGCATATGTACATGATGTATACGCACATAATATACAAAAAGTGAATAAATAAATTTGACTAAGACATTTTACAAAAAAAAATACACAACTAATTTGCCGCGTATGCATACAAAAACAAAACTAAATGCATATCTATTTTCCGAATGCTAAATGCGTAAACAAAAGCCTTTTTATGAAGTGCTTTTAATGCATATAAAGCAAGTGTAAATTGTGTAAAAAAAATTACAAAACTACTATGTGTTGATTGAATGTGTGCTAATTAAAAAAAAAAATTAATTATTAAGAAAAAAAATAAATAAATAAATAAAAAGAGACAGCCGACACTAGCAACTAAATTTCTAGCATTTCCCTATTCTTACATATAAAACTACAAACATGAACCGCGCTTATTTGTTTTGTATAAAGTGAATGCAAATGTTTACACAAATTAAGTTAAAAACCTTAACATACGATTAAAAACAACAAAATTAAAAATAGCAAAGCCAGGCGCAGTAATTTAAAAATAAAAGAAAAAAATGTACACAAAAATGGATATACCCACGCTACTTTACATATGCCTAACGGTATTAAGCACAATTTGCACACAAACAACAGAGAGCAAACAAAAAACAGGACGTGGCAGAGGATCAATGTGGTGGTAAGTTGAAAAGCAAAATCCATATTTTTTTTATTTATTTTAAAATTTCAATTACAGTAATCGCTATCAAAATGTAAGCGTCCAGTTCTGATTTAAACAAATCAGAAATATGAATTATTTAGTTTTCTAGTACTATTACACTGTGGAACAAATTCAGGTCAACAAAAGTTAACTCGGTTCTGAAAGTTGGGGGTGAAAATAGAGGCTAAATTAGAAGACCCGTATCGCGGCGTTTGCTTAGGTTAGTTCGAATTTGTTTTTAATCGACCTTTGAACTTTGCAGGCAAATGCCGATTTTCAGCATATTGTTTGTATGGTTTTTTTTGCTATAACTCGTCGACTAATTGAGATTTTTTTATTGGAGTGACAGCAAACGAAAGAAAATTAAATTTCCTATACAAGGGGTCTATAACATTTTTCTCTACCTCTTATAGTTTCTGAAATATTGATAATTCAATTTGAATTTTTTCGATTTTTTAAAGAAAAAATTGACTTTGTCAGGCAATATCTTTAAAACCAAAATTTTCACCTTCAGTTTTACTCCCTTGCGTGAAGCTACATTCTATTAGCAAAAAAATAAGCTATCAACGAAGAAAATCCATGGTAAAATGGAAAAGTTATAGGCGATCATGTAAATACAGTCAAGTCGGGCAATGCATCTGCACGGGTATATTTTATGCATGTTATACCCGTAAATGGGCTTGTATCTACTGCGCTGCCAATGTGCTGCTACTGCAGAGGCATTGCGCGACTTGGCTGTATTTACATGATCGCCTATAACTTTTCCATTTTACCATGGATTTTCTTCGTTGATAGCTTATTTTTTTGCTAATAGAATGTAGCTTCACGCAAGGGAGTAAAACCGAAGGTGAAAATTTTGGTTTTAAAGATATTGCCTGACAAAATCAATTTTTTCTTTGAAAAATCGAAAAAATTCAAATTGAATCATCAATATTTCAGAAACTATAAGAGGTAGAGAAAAATGTTATAGACCCCTTGTATAGGAAATTTAATTTTCTTTCGTTTGCTGTCACTCCAATAAAAAAAATCTCAATTAGTCGACGAGTTATAGCAAAAAAACCATACAAACAATATGCTGAAAATCGGCATTTGCCTGCAAAGTTCAAAGGTCGATTAAAAACAAATTCGAACTAACCTAAGCAAACGCCGCGATACGGGTCTTCTAATTTAGCCTCTATTTTCACCCCCAACTTTCAGAACCGAGTTAACTTTTGTTGACCTAAATTTGTTCCACAGTGTTATTCGTTTTGAGGTTTGTTGCTTAAGTCTTTCGTTAAAGATAAAGTTTAATACATGTTTGTTGCTTAAGTCTTTCGTTCAAAGAACACGTTTAGTCACATGTAAAGCTGATATCCATAATAAATGATAGCAGCGGCAAATTTCAATGATCTTATGCTAAATATGTATATATATTTTTTTAAATAAATTTTTTGTTCCTTTCTCAAAATCTTGCTGCCGTAGGTAGCTACAAGTCAGCATTTCCGACGCTTGTGATCATGTAAATTTTTCTCCCTAAAACAATGTTTTGAATAGAACAACGAAATATGTCCGCACTTTTTGGGTGTAAAAACAATGCAAAAGAAAATTAAGCAAAGAAAACGCTACATGTTAATACACGCTTTTGCTGGTTTCAACCATGATAGCGATTTTAATTGGAGGAAGTACGTACGTGAATAAAAATAACCGCACAATTTTTATTATTTATATATATATATATATATATATATATATATATATATATATATGATGATAAAACAAAATAGGACAAAAGCTATCAAGACTACAAGTGTAAAAGAATGCCAAACTTTATATAAAAAGTCGTTAAAAAATGGCGTTTAGAGCAAACAAAAAAGCAAAAGTGAGAGGGGACTTAATACGTTAAACACTTGCTATATGTAGCTTTCACATTTTGAAGCCAAAAACTAAAATAAAAAAATAAATAATAAATAAAAAAAGAATAAATAAAAAAAAAACCAAAAAGCAAATTTAAATAAGAAAAACTTAAATAAATGTTGATTTTTGAGTTTAAAAGAAGGAATATGGAGCTGATTATATAATTAAGCAACTGTCAGTTTCATTTCTTCCTTTTTTCGAACTCACTAATCAGTTTACCAACACGCATGCATACTTCGGTGAGCCGGCGGGCATTTAATGCCAATAATACTTATTAGGATGGTTAATTGCACATTTCAATACTAAAATACATATACGTACATATACATATTTATATACATACACCCAGCGAAAAACATTATAAAAGCAACGAAAACGTGCTTCGAATAGCCACAAACGTATTTAAAAGTGATGTTAGTCAGGGCTGCACATTAACTTTAATTTGTATCAATAACCGAAAAAAAATTTTTTTTTTATATTCTAATTTGAAAAATTTTAACGTTAAATGCTTAACCAAAATTTATTTTAAAATTTTTCGTAAATAAAACTGGCCAATAGCTCTATAAAAATACACAAAAGATACCGTTTTTATAATAATAATAAAAAAAAAATATTAACAGAAATTTCCTTTCGTTGATTATAAACAAAAAAATATTGAAAAAATTCCGTTTCGCGTCAACAAAAAAAAAACGTTAATAAAAAAACTAGCATTTCCAGCTGTATTTCAGAAAATTAAAAAAGTGTTTAAGAAATTTTCAAAGTAAAATTAATAGAATATTTCTGAAACACATTTGATTCATATCAACGATAAGCACGAAACAATTTTTTTTTTTTATATTTTGTTTTTGATGATCAACAAAGCGAAATAATTTTGATAATCAACGAAACGAAATAATTTCGATAATTTTTATTTGATATTTAACAAAACGAAATAATTTTGATAATTTTTATTTGATATTTAATTTAACAAAACAAAATTTAGTTTTGTTGTTATCATTGTGCAGCCTTCATGTAAATTGGAATTTTTTTTATTTTAAAGATGTTCATTGTAAAATTGTAAAATCGAGTAAAAACATTATAAATTTAAAAATTTGTATTTTTTAAGAATTGAGATTTTGGGATTTAAACCTTTCGTTTTTATGCCATGAATTTTCATTTTCTAAGTCTAAAATATATTCTTATTAAAAAAAAATACTTTTTCCATTTTTTTTATTTAAAAATTTTAATTTTTAATTCAAAAATTTTAATTTTTCATTAATTTTTTTTTTAATTATTAGAAATAATCTTAATTTTTTAAATCTAAAATACATCTTTATTTTAAAAAATTACCGACTCGTGCGGTCGGACGGGATTGGAGGGCGTGTGTTATTATTATTATTATTAATTAAAAATTTGATTTTTAATTTGAAAACCTTAATTTTTAATTTTAAAATTTTCATGCATGATAAAAATATTTTTTTTTTTTTAAATTATTAAAAATAAACCTTTCGTTTTTATTCCATTCATTTTCATTTTTTAAATCGTAAATACATTTTTATTTCAAAAAATTACTCCTTAATTTAAAAATTTGATTTTTAATTTAAAAGTTTTAATTTTTAATTTAAAAATTTTCATGCATGACAAAAATAAATTTTTTTTTTGAATTATTAGAAATAAACCTATCGTTTTAATTCCATTCATTTTAATTTTTAAATCTTAAGTAAATTTTTATTTTAAAAAATTACTTCTTAATTAAAAAATTAGATTTTTAATTAAAAACTTTTAAATTTAATTTAAAAATTTTTATTTTTAATTTAAAAATTTTTATTTTTAATTTAAAAATTTTTATGCATGATAAAATTTTTTAAATTATTACAAATAAACGGTCATATGAAAACAAAATAAAAATATTTTTCATTTTTAAATGTTTTTTTTTTTTATTTTAGTGTATGTATGTAAAAGTGGCCGCTGTGGTGCAGTGGGTAGAGTGCTCGCCTGCTATGCCAGAGGTCTCGGGTTCAAACCACAGTCCGAGCAAAACACCAAAAAAATTTTTCTAATTAGTAAAAATCCAATTATTGAATTTTTTAAGAGCAGCGGTCACCTCTCGGCAGTGGGCGGCATACCCTCCGAGTGTATTTCTGCCATGAAAAAGCTTCTCACAAAAAATGCATTCGCCGTTCGGAGCCGGCATAAAACTGTAGGTCCACCCAATTAGTAGGAAAAACAAAAATGAGCACACCTCGAATTGGGAGAGAAGCTCGGCCATAAAACTCGTCAGAGTTATAATAGCGCCATTGTATTATTATTATTATTATTATTATTATTATTATTATTATTATTATTATGTAAAAGTAGGTAAAATATTTAAATATTTCTAATGCATCTATTTATGCAATTATTTAACTAAGTATATCTAGAAGAAGGAATTATAAAAAAACCAATTTTCTCTTCCTTTCTCGTTATACAGGGGCATAGCCAAAGTTGGCGAACCAAATAATATATCGCCGTTGAGTTCGGGCATTATGTACATGGATCCAGCCATACATTCGACATTGCGACGCAAACAACGTCGCTTGGTGCGCGATAATCCCGGTGTGCTGGGCGCGCTGGTGAAAGGTGCCAATTTGGCGATAAGCGAATGCCAATATCAGTTTCGTAATCGACGTTGGAATTGTTCGACGCGAAACTTTTTGCGTGGCAAAAATTTGTTTGGCAAAATTGTGGATCGAGGTAAGTGTGTGTGAAGAGTGGCAATGAAAATTAGTCATATATACGAAAGTATGTAATAATGTATATAAAGTCACTTAAACTTAATGGCGTTAAATGTTGGCACTTAACATTTAATTAAAATTAGCCAATTGGAAAAGGAAAATTTTTGTGTTTGCCTGCCTGCTCGCCTGCCTGCTGTTCAATATGTTAATAATGCAAGTTATTACGACCGCAGTTAAAGCAAATCATTTGTCTCATAATCTCTTTTAAAATACATACCTACATGTGGATGCGTGTATGTAAGTATATGCGCATTTGTATCATTGAGTTTTGCATTGGACCACACTCGAAGACCACGCAGTCAACAGCCTGCAGCACAGCCATCAGCAAGCGCAGCAGCAGCAGTACAAAATCAAAAAAAAAAAAAAAACAAAAAAAAAAAAGAATTGAATTATTATCGCACAGCATGAAGCTCCATGTACCTGGTTTTGTAAATCCTGTGTTTCACATTATTATTAACACACACGGTTCGCTTATTCACACCACACGCAATAAAATAAAATTAAAATGTGAAGACAAAAAAAAACAAATAAAATTGAGAAAAGAACGTTATTCTTTAGCTGTCAGCACTCATCCGGATTGCGCTGTTGTGCACCGCTGCACCCGCTGCACACCGCTGGACCGCTGCTGCTGTGTGTAACTAATGAAGATATCATTTACAACATAATGACTGGCTTCTGCTGGTTTTGCTGGCTGGCTGCTGCTGCCCTGACTGCCCAAAATTCTCCATTCTTTTAAGGCAATTTTGTCAAATTTTTGAAAAATGTTAAATGCCACGCCACGATAGAGATGCACACAAGATACAAGCGATAGCCTTTAAGGATATATTCTGTTTCTTATTTCTTATTTTTTTTTTTTTTTTGTTAATGAAAATTAGTTCCGCCGCACGGCAGTAACATACATACATACATACATACATATATAAGTACCCAGCCAGCAAAATCATCGTAAACGAGCTCGTAAACGGGTGTTTTCTCGAAGAAAACTCTAATAAAATATCGTTTATGATATCCGTTTACGATTCGCCTACGAATACTGTTTCGCTTTAAAATGTTCAGTGCCTACGAGTGTCGTAAATGTATCGAAAAAGCACTCGTATTTGAATCTTTTTACGTCCGTTTTTTTTATCGTAAATGTAGAAATTTTACAAACATACATACTTACTTTTAAAATATTGAGTTTGAAATTTTTCGTTTTCTTTTTTTTTTTTGACATGATAGAAAAAAGTTTATTTTGTTATTGTTTTCTTATTCGAGAATAGCTCGTAAATCGCAATGTTCGTAAAATGTACGGTACCTTGCTGGCTGGGTAGTTATTCACTTTATTTGCTTACTTTCTTGCATGCATTCATACATATTGACTTTTCCTATAGCCTGACTAAATTTGAGTCTTTGGGTTTGAGTTTGGTCTAAGCAGTTGCAAGTTCCTTTTTCAAAAGTGTTCAAATATCAGCGGGATATTTTGTCACTTCTGATTTCTGATCATTCATTCTACCGCCCTTTTTTCTTTCTTTATATATATTTTTTTTTTTGCCTTCTACTGTATTAGGCCACACACATTTTCATTATTGTTATGTACTATATATATTTTTTTCGTTGTTGTCTTAATTTAGTTATGCCCATATGCATAGTATGTTTCTTAAATTTTGCCATTTCATGCTACACTATAAAATGCATAATATACTTCATATTAGTGACGCTACAGTGGCTACGTCCGTTCAGCTGCTCAAGTTTAATACCTACATACATATATATGTATGTAAATATGTATGTGTGCATGTAATGAGATCAATTTGACACGTTATAGGTAAACTTCATTGTATATATGTACTATACATACATTTGTACAAAGACAGCAATGATGATACATAATAATAATATGGCCATAATAATATGGCGCGCTTGCACGAATGTAGTTTAACGAGTTTCAGCTGAAGCTTCTGAATTCGAGCCAAAATTTCACTAAACATAACTCGTTATCAGAGTTGCATTGAAAATTTGATTGATTTTTAGTTCAATTTATTTATAATTGACCATACACGGAAAGAAATTTGTATACTTGAATCAAGAAAAATGCTGTCTTGAACTGAATTTAGAAAATTTTTAGGTAAATAAGAAAAATTGACTTAATTATTACTGGAATTAAGAAATTGAGTTTTCCAAAAATGAGGCAATTATTTTCTTATTCAAGAACACTAACAAAATCTATAGAACAAAAATGTTGAAAAAAAAAATGTTTAAATAAATAAGAACATCTTTTCTTAAATGAAGAAAATATTTTTGCTAATATCAAGAAGATTTTAAGAAAATTGTGCTTCGACGAATTGGAACAACAAACTACAGCGAAAAAAAAAAATGAAAATAAATAAGAAAACGTTTTCTTGAGCGAAGCAAAATATTTCTTGCTCAATTTTAACGCTAAAGTTCTTTGAGCATATCAGCAAACTGCAGCAAAAAAAATTGAAAATAAATAAGTAAACGTTTTCTTGAGCGAAGTAAAATATTTCTTGCTCAATTTGAACGCCAAAGTTCTTTGAGCATATCAGCAAACTACAGCAAAAAAAAAATTGAAAATAAATAAGAAAACGGTTTCTTGAGCGAAGTAAAATTTTTCTTGCTGAATAATTTGCATTTCCAAAGTTACATGTATTTTTTTTTCATTTGCCATCCCCTTTGCATATTTCTGAATATTTCTGCAATTCTCAGATTGTTAGTGAAGCATTTGGTATAAGGAGTTCACTATTTGCATCTTCATTTATATTGAATGAAATATTCATTTCAATGAACAAGTCCTAGGAAAATACTAGTTGACTAATTATGGTTTTTTAATCCCTTGTGATTAGTTTTAATTTTCCTTATTTTTTACGTTTTTAATATTTTTAGAAAATATTTACTTAATTTAATATTTAATATTTTCTTATTTATTTAAGCTCGTATAAGAAAAGTTTTACTTGCAACAAAAAAATAATTTCTTAATTATTTATTTCTAAAAACAAGAAAAAAACACTTATCGTAAGTAAATTATTTCTTATTTATTTAAAATCCAATTTTACTTGAAGCAAGAAAATGTTTTCTTATTTATTTAAAATCCATTTTTGCTTGAAGTGAGAAAACTTTTTCTTATTTATTTAAAATCCAATTTAACTTGAAGCAAGAAAATGTTTACTTATTTATTTAAAATCCAATTTTCTTGGATTTTCTTGATATTAAGAAATTATTTTTTAAGTTCAAAATCAAGTCTAATTTTTCTTGTCTCGGCATTGATTCTAGTAAAAATTCTTTCCGTGTAGTTACTTATAATAATTTTAATTTTAAAACTCCATTTTTCTCTGAGTGTACTAACGTAATTGCTGCTTAACTGACTAAACGATTTTGCCCGAGTCCAACAAAGCGCGTCAGTTTTTTCTGCTTCTTGGTAACTGATTCCAATTGGAAATATCAATGCAGGCCAAGTCATACTCCACCTGATTTCTAAAACGCAGTGGAGGCCTACTTCTTTCTCTGCTGCCGACGGCGAATGTCGATAGAAGTACTTTCTGGGCCGATGCTCATTTTCATTCATTCTTATACACATGACCAACACAGCCGCGCATTTCTATCTGCTAAACTATGTCGTTGTCTGCGTAAAGCTCGTAGACAGCTGATCCTTAAATCTCCTGCAATATTCATCGTCGCCAATGCGCAAAGCTCCATAAGTCATCCAAAGAACTTTTCTTTGGTATGCTCCAAAAGCCGTCTCGTCTGATGTTGATATCGTCCATGCTTCTGCATCGCATATCAGCACAGCAACGATAGGCGCCTGGGTGAGCGTGATTCTTCTTTGTATTTCCATGCTCATATTATTTTCGGCGTAGATGCTGGTTGCCAAATAGACGAAGTTCTTAATGGTTTCAAAAACTAACAGATCTAGTTGGTAGATCATGTATGAAGAGGTTAGAATCAAAAGTATCTAAGCACGTCTGAACTTGGTTTCAGATAATAGGGTTAAAGTTGATTGGAATGGAATGGAATTTTGGTAGGCCGCGAAAAACTATGTCGTTCCCAAGCACTAAGGCATATTTTCCAATTGTACTTAAGGCCTTTATAAAGCCTCAGTGTGTAGGAAAAAGGTGAGATTGCGGAATCAGAGTTCCGCTGCAAACTTCCCAGATACTTTAATAAATCTGAGAAGCTTGACGAGTGGTAGAGTATGTGCATTCATCATTCTCAAGACATTTTACCCGAGAATGCGCAATCTTAGACTAGCTAAGGCCCAGACAAGATAGGACAGGCATAATGAGCTTTCGATGATGCCACTGATGGACATGTGCTGTTGCCATGAATTGTGTCCTGTAATCAACCTCAAGCTCCCTCCTTCTCTTCTTGAGGAGGGTTTGCTACCTCCCTGTTAGGTTTTTCCAGAAAGCACTTTGTAATTTTATAGGATCCAGCGTCTCCCGTGAGTTTCCCTCGTGGAATCCCTAATGTACTTAACAGTGCTCGCTATACTTGGCCACATGATTGGCTGCGGCCTAGTTCAACTTACATTGGTGAACAATTTTTGAAGAGGTTCGCGCAGTTTCCAGTGCGTTCAGTGCAGTCTGGCGGTTACTGCAGATACAAATTTGGTGTCCACGCCACCACTCACCAATTATGCACTCCGATTAAAAACCGTCGCCATTGTGCCTAAAGCATAATGGCACCTGTAGTCGGCCTCCGAGTGGCAGATGGATCCAGTACCATATTCTGTTTTTCAGCCGTCTGTGTGGATGATTTGATTCGGTCTTCCCAGTAGAGTTCCTGGATCTCCCCATTGATCTCTTGTGGGAAAATAGACAGTGTAGCGTCTACCAAAGGTTACTGAGGGTCTTGGATCTCCTTTTCACCAAATAATAAACACTATATTTAACTATACAAATAGGGGTATAACTTAAATTTTCAAAAAAAAAAAAAATCCCACTTAGACCCTTATGATTATTATATCTGTGGCAATTTTCAATAATCGCTTAAGTCGAAAAATATGATTTCAAGATAAATTGATTTTTATATTCGAAGGCGTTTCTTAACAAATCGTAAAAGTCCATTAAAAACTATGGACGCAAAATCAGTGAGCCATCCACAATGTTACGATCAAATTTTGTAAATAAAACAAAATGTTATGCAGAAATTTGATTAAGTATATACATCTACTTTGGCTGTTATAGCAAGTTTAATATACCTCTATTGTAAGTTAGGCCTAAATGTTTTTATTTATATCTTTTGATTGAATTAAGTTATAAACATGGGGGTTTTACAGAAATATATAGTTTTAAAAGGAGAATAACATGGTATATGTAACTCGAAATCTTCCTATGTCGACTTAAGCGGTTATTGCTTGTGGCCACAGATATGTTAGATCATGAAAAAAAATTAAAAAAGAAAAAATCCCAATATTTTAATCTGCAAAAAAAAACCAAAACGTCTATTTAATTTTTTTAATTAATCAATTCAAATTTCACGCCAATTTTTGCTAAAAAAAAAAAAATTGGTCATGAGAGCTCAAGAATGAAAATGTTTAAATGTAAAAAAATAGACATTTTTAAAATTTAAAGCAGAAAAAAACAAAAACACCGCTTTTTATTAAACCTCTTCCGCCTGTAAAGTTTTATTTTTTACACGAAAAACAATTTCAAAGACCAAGTAGAAAAACTAGGCAAAAATCAGTAGCATTTTTTGAAAATATAAAACTTGCATGCTTTAAACTTTTGTATTCTTTTTTTTTTTTGGTTTTAAAACAAGTTTTTCAATGTTGTTTTTCGCTGTAGACGTCTGTAAATATTGTTTTTTTTTAACATTTGGAATTTTTTTTTTTTAATTTTGAAACAAGTATTTCAAGTAATTATTTTTTTTCGGTGTAGATGTCTTTAATATTTTTTTTTAACCTTTGGATTTAAAAAAAAATTTTTTTTGTTTTTTTTTCGGTATAGATGTGTGTAATTTTTTTTTTAACTCTTGTAGTCTACCATTTTTTATTTGTTAAGCCCAGTTACAGATAATTTAAATTTGTTACATTATCGGTTGCAATTTATAAAAAAAAAAAATAAATAAGTTCTCAACTTGTATTCAAGCTGTGCACACAATAATCTTAAGGACCTTTCAAACAAACAAAAAAAGAAGAAAAAAAAAAACATACATTATAAGTACGCCGGAAACAATGTGCGCTTTTGTGTGTAAATACATATGTTCGCATACTCCTACATAATATAAATGATATGAGGGATTAAACATCTTAACTGGATTAGCCCTACTAATACCTACCTTTTGTCTTTTTTTGGGTCAATATGAATACGTACGAGTATGCGCATATGTACAAAATTGGTTAAGCAAATATCTACTACCAACTCAAACTTTCAAACTTTAAGAAAACTAAAGCAGCTTAAAACAAGTAAGGAAGCCTAAGTTCGAGTGCAATCGAACATTAGATACTCAGCTGTATGCTTTCATTGTTTGTTTGCGTTTGTTCGATATAGGGTGTATTTTATATGAAACGAGTGCTGCATAAACAGGGCGCAGCCACGCCCATTTTCAAAATTTATATCAATCATCCAAATAAGCATACAAATATTATTGTTAGTGCAAAATTTCATCCCTCTATGACTTTTAGTTACAAAGACTTCACGTTACAAATTCCAAAAGGGTGTTCCAGAAATATCTTTGTTAAAAAGTAGGCGTGGTCATAAACCGATTTCAATACATTTTTGCGTGTCTATTAACACATGTTATAAAAGTGTATAAACCAAGTTTCGTCATAATATCTCAATTATTTGTCGAGTTAAAGGCTAAGAAATCTCATATATCCCTTTGTCTAAAAAGAGGCGGTGCCACGCCCATTTTCCAAACTTTTTTATTTTTTGTTTCCGGTCTATTGTAAAACTCATGTCACAAAATTTCAATGAATTATCTTTATATTTCACATAGATATCGCTTAAAATGGTTTTATTAGGTCACTTTATAATACACATATATAAAAGTGGGCGCGGTCGTCAACCGATTTTGGTAATTTTTCGTCCACACATTTGGCTAAGTAAATATATCACGCGTACCAGATTTCATCGATATATCTTTAACGGTTTCTGAGTTATGGCTTATTAAACTTTCAATATTCGCTCCTTAATAAGTGGGCGTGGCACCGCCCATTTTCCAAAATTTTTGTAGTTTTTGTTTTATGTCCATAGTTGGACTCCTGCCACAAAATCTCAGTGATTGATCTTTATATTTGACAGAGATATCGCTTAAAATGTTTTTATTAGGCCCCCTTATATTTCCTATATATAAAAGTGGGCGTGGCCGTCAACCGATTTTGATAATTTTTCGCCAAAACATTTGACTAAGTAATTATATTACGCGTACCGAATTTCATCGATATATCTTCAACGGTTTCTGAGTTATGACTCATAAAACTTTCAATGTCTGCCCCTTAATAAGTGGGCGTGGCACCGCCCATATTCCAAAATTTTTGTGGTTTTTGTTTTATGTCCATAGTTGGACTCATGCGACAAAATTTCAATGATAGATCTTTATATTTGACAGAGATATCGCTTAAAATGGTTTTATTAGGTCACTTTATAATACACATATATAAAAGTGGGCGTGGCCGTAAACCGATTTTGATAATTTTTCGTCAAAACATTTGTCTATGTAAGCAAATTACGCGTACCAAATTTCATCGATATATCTTCAACGGTTTCTGAGTTATGACATATAAAACTTTCAATGTTTGACCCTTAATAAGTGGGCGTGGCACCGCCCATTTTCCAAAACTTCATCAAATTTCTTCATAAGGGCCCGAGCTCAATACGTGGGTAAAATTTTAAAACTCTAGCTATATTAGTGGCTGAGATACCAAATTTCCGATTTTTTCTATATAGGAAAAGTGGGCGTGGTCATGGTCCGATTTCGCCCATTTTCAATACCAACCGTCCCAGTCTCGATACCAACTTGCGTTCCAAATTTCATCAAAATATCTCAATTTTTGCGCGAGTTAGAGTGTTTACAGACGGACGGACGGACGGACGGACGGACAGACGGACGGACGGACGGACGGACGGACGGACGGACGGACGGACGGACATGGCTCAATCGATTTCTCTTTTCACCCTGATCATTTTGATATATATAAGTCTATATCTATCTCGATTATTTCATTCTGTTACAATCCACCGTTATGTGATTAAAACTATAATACTCTGTGTACTAGTACAGCTGAGTATAATAAGAGAGATGCGTTGGAACAAAAACAAACAGAAAATGATTTTGTTGTGCGCTAATAAAAATATTTCAAGCAAAATTAGAAACCGGTGTAGGTACTACTTCTGTACAAACATGTATGTATGAATGCCAATTTTAATTTTTAAGTGGCTAAATAAACATACAAAATACAGATGTACATACATACAGTAGATACATATGTATGTATGTATGTACACACTTACTTATGTAAGTAGAGATATGTGCGCGCGTGCGCAGTTGTCTCACAAAACTAAAATTGGGTGCTACATTACTTTAAAAAGAAGGATCAAACGGCAGCATCAGCAGCCGAAGCTGTAGCTGTAGCTGAACCAGAAGCAGCTTGTAGTGATCAAAGATGATACAAGTGCCTTGCGCCATGAAACATGAAAAGGGCACACACAAAACGAAATCCTTATTGGTACACTTAGCTCTTAGGCGCTATTGTTCAATAAGACATTATACCATGCATACATATTTATATACAGATGTATGTATGTATGCATGTTTGTATGTAACTAATATACATACATAAAAGGAAGCAATTGAGTGCAAGCTGTAGACGTCCGGGGACTATATTTAAGCACTTTTATGCGTATGTTTGTATGTACACACATTCATACATACATGTAATACCTTATAACAACAGCCAGCAAACAGAAAAACAAAAAGGTAAGCAGTAAGGTAAGCAAGTATTAGGCACTATGAGTACTTAGGCTGTGTGCCTGTGAGGCTGCGAACAATTTCACAATTATGTATAACATATGCACGAATGCATATACACATAGTTATCAACATACATGCATGCATACATTAAGTGAAATAGGAAATGCTCACACATACATATTGTGCCATATACCATGCCATACAATAATACCTTTTGTATTGCTTGATGATCAGTCGGTAAATTCATCTCTTTATAAGTAGTAGACCTACATACGCCCTCTGTTAAATACAAAACGGAAAATCCACGCCCAACAATAATATTATGTTATACCTACATATAGATGTTTGTTTTTGTTAAGCATACAACAAGTAAAGTAAATCACAACAAATTTAATTATACCTTCTTACCAAAGTAAGTACTTGGGACATGTATGCATACAGTTGACAACAAAAAAATAGGAGCAAAATATACAGAGAGTCAAAATCTTGCCACTAGAACTATTTTCCCTTAGTGGAAAAAAGTAATCAAATTAGTGATAATAGAAAAATTTTTTACTTAAACTATTTTCAATTTAGTGGAACAAATTTCAATATCACTAATTAAGTCGCACTTCAAAGTCAATTTTATCAATAGCCAAAAAAAAAATATTGTTTTTAATTCAAAAAAAAATCTTAACGTTAAATGCTTAATAAAAAAAACACTGTTTTTTATGTGTATTTTTTTATAGAGCTATTGGCCAGTTTTATTTAAGAAAAATTGAAAAAAAAAAAATTGTTGGCAGAATTTATGGACCGATGATCTCCGAAATGGATCCATAATTTCTACCAACAAAAATTTTTTCAATTTTTCTTAAATAAAATTGGCCAATAGCTCTATAAAAAATACACATAAAATAATTATTAGAAATAAACGGCCTGTAAAAACACAAATACTGTTTTGATAAAAAAAATTTCAAAAAAATTTCGTTTCGGTAGTCAACAAAAAAAATTATCAGAAATAATTTCGTTAACAAAAAAAGCATTTCCAGCTTTATTTCAGAAAATTAAAAAATGTATTTAAGAAATTTTCAAAGTGAAATGTATACAAAATTTCTGAAATAAATTTCTACCAAAAGCCCGAAACTAGTTTTTTTTGATATTTTATTTTTGATAATCAACGAAACGAAATAATTTTGATAAGTTTTTTTTGATAATCAACTAAACGAAATAATTTTGATAATTTTTTTTTTTTTTGATGATCAACGAAATGAAATAATTTTGATATTTTGTTTTTGATAATCAACGAAACGAAATAGTTTTGATAATTTTTTTTGATAATCAATGAAAGGAAACAATTTTGATCTTTTTTTTGATAATCAACGAAACGAAATAATTTTGATAATTTATTTTTTTATTTATATTTTGATAATTTTTTTTATGATCAAAGAAACGAAATAATTTTCATAATTTGTTTTATGATCAAAGAAGCGAAATAATTTTGATAATTTTTTTTATTTATATTTTGATAATTTTTTTATGATCAAAGAAACGAAATAATTTTCATAATTTGTAAATAATTTTGATACATTTTTTTTTTGATAATCAACGAAACGAAATAATTTTGATAATTTTTTCTTTTTGATAATCAACAAAACACCAACTAACTAATTTTGATAATTTTTTTATGATAAAAGAAACGAAATAATTTTGATAATTTCTTTTTTTTTTATAATCAAGGAAGCGAAATAATTTTTAAATTTTTTTTATGATCAAAGAAACGAAATAATTTTGATAATTTTTAAGTATTCAGTAAAACAAAATTTCCTTGTTGATATCGTTGTGTAGCCTTAGTTGGGACTAGAAAAAACATTTTATTTCACACTTTGTTCCTCTTTATTTGAGAAAAACTGTATGCCAACATATGAAGGTACATATGTATGTGTGTAAGTTGTATTTAGCATATGATATGTACCGAGACTCTCCCTTAATAACTATCGAACAAGCATTATTTGGCACGACAAATGCCACAAAAACAACAATACTTTATATTAACAAAAGTCTCGCAGTGAAGTACGAGTACAGTAGTCTTAGATATATGTTTGAAGTCCACCCATGGCAAATCAAGCATATTCGTTTCCTTTTCCTGCTTTGATTTCAATATTACGAGAATTCCTTCCCAGTTATTATTTTTATTTTTTTAATAAAACTTTGCAAGGCACCAATAGCCTAATTTTATGCCATTGGCTTACCAACAAAACGATCCGAGGTCACGGTTGCCACAAAAAAATACGAAGCAATTGGTAACAAAGAGGTTCAAAAGTCAAACTTTTACTTACGGAACTTCTTTGTTCAAATTATTGATTTTTAAAATATAGAACAAAAAAATAAAATATGTACCTTATATACTTATACAACTACCAAATTTCAAGCAGATATCTTACAACTAAAGGACTAGTTTGCAAGAATAAAAATTTCAACTCTAAGAAAATTCAACATATCCCATACCATGATTTTGAGCTTAAAAAGCGGGCTGCTAGTTTTTCTATACCGTAAGATAAATTCTAATTTTAAAATATTGTTACTAACTCCATTGTATTTCTTTAATTTTAACTAATATTGGCCTGGTATTTTTGTTGATTTTTATTCATGTTTGATTTTCTGAAATCTGTCTTTGTCCATAAAAATCAAGTTCCGGAACATCAAAATTAGTTTTAGACCAAAGTGGTGGAAGAGTTTTTCACTCAGAAAAATAATGGAAATCCTAATTTCGATGGCACTATATCGATTAATTTTCCTCCATAGAAATCGCCCCGGCCTAACATACATACATATGTGCATAGAAGCAACCCTATTTCCTTTTTTAATTGGAGATATGCTCTTCTTCATTTGCTTATGCATATTCACAATGAACAGTCAGAGCTCCAAAATAT
Source organism: Urophora cardui (assembly GCA_960531455.1). Classification (NCBI taxonomy): domain Eukaryota; kingdom Metazoa; phylum Arthropoda; class Insecta; order Diptera; family Tephritidae; genus Urophora; species Urophora cardui. The sequence continues at coordinate 22,821,557 of OY482674.1, read as the reverse complement.
TTTCACTGTCGGATATTTCTATATTTTCTTGTATATCAAAACTAGATACAGGTTACCAAGTAACCAAAGGCGAAAAAATAACCCATTTTGTTAAGTAATTACCAAGTTCGGCAACCGTGACCGAGGTTGAAAACTCAGTAACTGCTAAGAAAAATGTTGACTGATGAAGAGATGTGGTAATCTCCGAAATAGATCTACTATAACTTCTACTAAAATTAAAAAAAAATAATAATTTTTCACACCAATTTTTTCTTAAAAAACAGCTAGTCATAAAAAACTCAGAAAGAAAGTATTGCTCAGATTGATCCAGCTGTGGTCCACTGTGGTAAGCTGTTGTTAGCGACTTTCCCTACGCTGAGCTACTCTTTTGGTTTTTAGTTTGTTTCATTTGCATTCCAAAAAAATATTTTAATGAAATAAAAAGTGTATTATAATATGAATAATTCCTATTTACTTATGTATGTACATATGTATCTCGGCCGGTGAATTTGCTTGAATACGAAGCCACTGAACACCGCTGAGTTGTCGTGTTCTGTCGCAGCATCTCATATAAAAAGAAGGAATGGAATTTGAAAGGCTAAACTGATAAATTATTAAAATTAAGAAAAAAAATTGGTCATGAGAGCTCACAAATGAAGTAATTATTAAAATAAAGACGACCAAAAACCAAAGTTAAAATTTGTATTCTCATTTTTACATAAATGTGTACTCAATTCGTGATTAAAAATAAGTTAATTCTTTTGTTGGAGACTTAATTAATTGAAAATTAGAAATGTGCGTAAAATTAGCAATAAGAAGAGCTTTATTTTTATTATGATTTATGCTTATTAGGCAATTTTGCTAGTATTTTCTGTTAGTTATTGCTAATATTTTATATAAGTTATTGGTAAAATTCAATATTTTTTATGCGTAAGACAACGGTGTGCTCTATCACACAGCATACATATGTATGTAGATTTCACAACAAAGTTTTTGGCATGAAATAGATATTGAATATTTAGCTTATTTCCGCTTCTTCATTCGCATGTGTGTAGGTATATATGTATGTACATTAGTGATGGGCGAGTCCGAGATGTTTTATTCGATTCTCTCGATTGTTGAAACATCTCGAATGCTCTCGATGGTTTTCATTCGTATTCGAGTCAAGTCGTAAATGGCTGTCAGTCGAAACAATCGCTAAAACATCTCGGACTCGCCAATGATTCCTCTCGTTTTCAAAGCAACCCTACATTTCGGACTCGCTGCAAAAAATACATAACATTTGTTGTTGCCGCTTGAATATCAAAATTGCTTAAAAAAGTATACAGTGATACAAATCTATTGCCGTTGTTACTGCTCGTAAAATTAATTTGTTTCGCAAGCGTCTCACTTCAGAAAATTTATTAATGTATTAATGTTTAAATAATTAATTGTATTTATTAAGCACGACACTCTTTAATTGTGATTGCAAAAATGCAGCGTCTATATATAGCATATTTTTCAATTTGGTTCATTTATTTACATATGTATTTGCCTCACTTCCATTAACAATCCTACTTTCTTCATCAACAACACTCATTCAGTTTATTTTATCAACTAAAACAAATCATCAAAACAACAGCCGGCCCGCCGACTCGGAACAGTCGCAAAAACATCTCGCTTGTGTAGTCGAGATGTCATCGAAACAACCTCCGACTCGCCGACTCGGAACAATCGCAAAAACATCTCGGTTGTGTAGTCGAGATGTCATCGAAACAACCTCCGACTCGCTGACTCGGAACAATCGCAAAAACATCTCGATTGTGTAGTCGAGGAGCGAGTCAACTTTTGACTCGATTGTGATTTTGCAACGATGGCGATTCTCTCGATTGTCTAAACATCTCGGACTCGCCCATCACTAATGTACATACGTGTATGCAATATATGGCGTCTGTTCCTCATTTCAGCTGCCTTTGAAAACGATGCTTACAAATAGGAAAATTAGAGTACGGCTGGCGATCAGTATTCGCATACATACATATTATGTGCGTTGTACACTCAGAGAAAAACAGCATTCTAAAATAAAAAAATTAAATTTTTATTTTTATCATGCATGTTTTAAAACAGATTGCTTTTATTTTTAAAATTAAACATTTTAAATTAAAAATGCAATTTTTAAAATAAAACTGTATTTTAGATTTAAAAATAATTATGTTTAAATTTAAAATAAAAATTAATGACATAAAACGCAAGTTTGAGATTCAAAATCTTCTCTAAGTGTTTAAAATAAATAAAAATATTTTTAAATTTAAAATGATTTTACTTGAATTTAGTTTTACAATTAATATTTTTAAAATAAAACGTTTGTATTTACATCAATTTTAAATACGTTTGTGCATATTTTAAGCACTTTTTCATTGATTTTATAATGTTTTTCCTGAGTGTACAGATAAAAATATATACATATATAAATTCTGAGGCCATTGGACTACTTCGATCTTTTTATTTTTTTTAATGAAAGTATATTTTTTCAAACAAAAATTCTGTATCTCTCTCTGTATAGTTTCTTTTTAAAAAGATACGGTTCCATAAATTTAACTTTATTTTAATTTTAGAAACAAAAAAAACGGTAAAATTTTTTTTTGTGAAAAATTTTAAAATATTTCCAAGAAAGAAATTGTGTAAGTGCTAGAGCTAAAGCGTATAAAATACATATACACGTGTGTACGTTCATCTATTTCTGAAAATTAAAAAAAATATATATAGGTATACACTGCTTACTTATCTTATTTCATTTGCACAGAGCATTTTGCAGCTTTTGTATTTATTAGTGTACATTCATACATACATACATATATATGTGTATGTAAATTTGTGTATATGCGCTCATCATCTCATGCTCATCATCATATGCATTTACATTTTATCAGAATTATTAGATTTTGCTAAAAACGTTGGCGCGCGTTTGTTCTGCTTCTTGCTGTTATTGTTGTTGTTTTTATTGCTGACTTATATCATTTAATTTTGCTTTTTCAGTAAAATACTTAGGGTAAATGAACATAAAACAAAAGCGAAAACTACAGTAAGAAAAAATAATTACAAATCTGTGCTGCTGCTGTTCATCATTTTATGACGCATAGCTACATTGTGTGCTCATGTACAATGTATGTATGTTTGTATTTATACAGATGTATAATTGCACGTAAAACCTGAAACATTCATACAACATTTTATAAAATCAAAAATTTTTTAGCGTACGAAAACTAATGTGAAAACCTTAATTAAAGCTTTTTACATACGTTTATATGTATGTATATATGTATGTATGTAGTACGTGGTACGCTAACAGCACATATCAGCCAGGTGCGCATGCCCTTTTTCTTATCTTTTGCAAACCATCGCTAAAATGTAGATGTTAATATGTACATACATATGTATGTATACTTTGTTGTGTCTTTTGTTTTCTTTAGTCTTTTTTTATACACAATACATGTGATACAATTTTTTTTTAATTTTTGTAATGTATATACCCCTCCTATCGTTCTTTGTTTCAATATTTACGCATTGTCGAAATACATGCATACATATGTATGTAGGTATGTATGCATGTACATAAGTACATATATATTAATAGGCCTTAGCTGAAAATTATGCAATTTAAAACATTTTCTGTATGAACAAATGTTATCGCACTAAATATCTCTTAATGTGCATACATGTACATATGTGAGTAAAAATGCGAAGTGAATCCTTTATGAATCGCTGATAAAATTCCCCTACTACTGGGCAAGCATCAGTGAATACTTTCATATCAAGACTGCTGAATTTGTCATATCAATGGTTTGCTCTCCTCAAAAAAAAAAAAAAAAACAAATAAATTGTACTCAATTATGAGGACAATGATGAATATTCAACACAGAATCATCAACGATTATTCAGCAGTGAAATACATTCACTGCAGGGTATATATATGTACATATATAAGTATGTAAGCACTCAAACGGTACTAGCTCACATTTATGATATATCCAGATCTTTGCTAGACCTAGAAACTAACGACAAGCACAAACAGCAACCGGTTTCTAAAATTAATTTAAATTATTTTTATTGTAGAAAACTTACTATGAAGATTTTTCAAAAGATTACTCGAAAAAAATTAAAAAAACTTTCGCACTAAATATACATAAAATAGTGGTAGTGGAATTTTCCATTAATTCAAAAATAGTGACAGTGAAATTTTTTCCGCTTTCAATGAATTATGAAGTTAGGGAAAATCTCTAGTTCCGAACTAGGTCGCTTCTAGTGAATTTTTCGCCAATACTAGTGCGAGCTAAATCTCTTTTCTATGTTATCAACTGGCGAATTTAACACGGCGATGTCCTTGGCGGTGTCAACTGTCAATCTCTGCACTATATTTTCGATAGTTCCGAACTAGAACTAAATTCTACAGTTTACACTAGTTCGTTTATTGGCACAATTTCTATAGTTCTGAACAAGCTACAAGTACCCACAAATTCTACAGTTTTACATTTGCCGCTTAAGTGCAGCCTTTGACACACTTCATGCAAGTGGCGCGATGGCCGACTGGCTAATGCATGTGCCTTTCAATCTGAGGCGCGCGGGTTCGAATCCTGTCGGTGTCAATGTAGATGCTAATTTTTTTTTAGTTTTTTAACTAATATTTTTTTTTATTTATTTATTTAACACAAATTTACAATAATATTTAAAAAGTAATAAAATAAAAAAAAAGCATAATTAGGGGAACATTTCATTTCACACAAAAAAATTTTGGTTGGTTGAATATCAAATAAAAGTTATTGAAATTATTTCGTTTCGTTGATTATCAAAAATAAATTATCAAAATTATTTCGTTTCGTTGATCATCAAAAACAAAATAATAAAAAAAATTGTTTCGGGCTTACGGCCTTATTTTACTTTGAATTACAGAAACGAAATTTTTTCAATATTTGTTTTTTGATAATCAACAAAACGAAATTCTTTTCGATAATTTTTTTTGATAATTATCAAAACAGTATTTTATTGTTCAGCATTTAACATTAAAATTTTTCAAAGTTGAATTGAAAACAAAATTTTTTTTCGGTTATTGATAAAAAATAACGTTAATGTGCAGCACTGCATTAAACATCTGAGAATTGCAGAAATATACCAAGCCGACGGCAATTGGACGAACGAAAAATTATCATAGAATTTTTGTCACTTCGAAATTGCATAAAATCAAAGTGTGTCTTATAATGGTCACTCAATTCACTCCTTCTGAACTGGTGAGGGTCTAACTACAATTGATCTAGTTCCCTTTTGACAACTTTTCACTACTTCGGAACTAGAAATTTTGCTCACTAGTTATTGAGTTCCCTGCAGGGTTTAGTACAAACATACATAAAAAACCACTCCATTCTCGTACTGTGGTACATTCAACTCCCATGGGAATAAGGTGACCCAACAAAGTTTCTTATTACTCATTCATTCATTGGGTAAAATACCAGAACGAAGTTAACTTTTTACGCGGCCTTGGACTGCGACCTCGGCCGCAACGCTACGCCAAGAACGTGAGGAGTGCTTTTTTTGCGCGTTATAACAAACAGATCGCTCTATTTCTATTTAAAAAAGGGAGCGCTCGAGTTATTATTATATTTTTTTCAGAAATAAAAACTAAATGTACTTACGCATATAAGTATGAGTAGGTAATGCAGCTGAGCTACTTATATATAAAAAGGCATAAAATCAAATTTTTACTATTACAAAAATTTGTTTAATTAATTTTGTTAATCACATTTTCAAGTAAAAATTATTTACTAGTTTTTGTTGTAGTTTAAAACACACATTTTCTTTATATTTTAATAGAAACTAAAAATTAAAATTCAAAATAGTTTTCCACTTACCCAAATCAATATTAAAATAATTTTAGTTTGTTAATTCAGAAATGATAATTTTTGTATTAGGCCTTTTTTGTAGTGGGCAGCGTATGTATAACTAATTGTATGTTATGCGTGTAAATACAATGTTCTGCTCTTTTTCAACTTAGCCTTATTTATTTGTGTATATATGTACATATTTACAAAGTACACATTATGTAGGTACTAACCAATTTTTTCACACGCCCAGACGCACACCTTTCCAGTGATCTAATGAACTGTAGACTCGATGAATGTACATTGTACAAATATGTATGTTTCTATATTTGTACAATGTACTCACACTTTTAACAATTTACATACATATATGTATATGTAGCTAGTTTGGGTTTTCTTTCTACGTAGCACGAGATATTACTCATATGTACTATGTTTTGAACTTCCTTCCGCAAAGAGAAAACATTTATTTTGTTTTCTTTAAATTATATTATTATGTTAAAATACAAAAACAAAAAATACTTACTATAAAGAAAGTAAATACATAGACATGTGGCGGTGTGGCAAATGTAAATATCTACAGTGATTAATAGTTAGTGGGAAATGATGCAGTTCGGTGAGCAAACAAGTGCAACACAATTAGTTGGAAATGGAGTTTGATAAGCATTAAATCATGGGCTTGGAGTTTTAATCGTCTTTTTAACAGCTGTTTTTTTTTTGTTTTTTCTGAGAAGAATAATTGTATAAGAAATAAATAGTAAAGTATACTTATTTGGACAGTGCATATATACAAAGTTAGGAAATATGTAATTCTGTTGAAAGGTGGCAACATGCTAAATAAATATTGAAATTTGTTTAATTGGTAATATTTATTTATTTATGTGGGTTAGTTAAGGAGCGGATAGGCGTAGTTAAATATATACATATGTAGTATATCTATTTATATATACATACATACATATATATTAAATCTATTATGTATATAAAAATTTATTTGTGTGTGTCTGTCTGTGTGGCCTTTATGAACACCCAAAGTAGTCAACCGATCTTTACATACTCTTGACAGAAGATTTATACTGCACATAGTAGGGTATATAGAATTTGGAAAAAGTGGCAGCTTCCCGGAATATAGACCCGAATGGGGACCCAGAGCGAACCATCAAGTCTTTGAGCAATTGGTAATTCCTACATATTTATTTATTGGTATCAAATAAAAGGTGTTGAGCAGGGAAGTGTTGCGCAACGAATTTCCGTCATCCCTTGTCGTTCTCGTACGAAACAAGATACTGAAAATGGCACATAGCCGAAACCGGTTTATAACCACATCAAAATTGACAAGGCATCACATAAATTCGTTCCGCGACACATCGTAATTCTTCTACCCTGTCGGAAAAATAAACAAAAAAAAATAAATGTTGAGCAGGGCTTTAACATAGAACTATTTTCATTGTGAAGTCTAAGCCGCTTCCCAGATATATGTATACAGCCCAAACTGTGGAACTGGATAAGCCTGGAATGTTTTTTTTTTTGCAAAAGTGGTATCAAATCAAAATCGGAAATCAAGGGCTTCTATATAAAGCTTTCCCAACTTGCCGGTTCCGGGAAAGGGAAAAGAAAGAAAGAAGGAAGGGAAAGAGAAATGATGGAGGAATGGAAAGGAGAATGGGAAAAGGACAGGAAATGGGTCAGAACAGAGAGTGGCAAAAGGAATCAAAAGGGGTTAAGATAGGAAAAGCTCGTAAGATGGGGAGAGCTAAAAGCGAACGATAGAGAAAGGGAGACGGATAGGGAAAAAAGGAAAGGAAACAAAATGAAGTTAAAGAAAAGGAAGGTTTGGATAGGGAAAGGGAGTAAGATGGAGTGAGCTAAGTAAGGACGATAGAGAAAGGGCAAGTGATAGGAAAACAAAAAAAGAAAACGAAAGGAAATTAAAGGAAAGGACAGGGAAGGATAGAAAAGGAAAGGAAGAGATAGGAAAGTTTGCAAAGGTAAAGGGAGTAAGACGGAAGAGCTAAGGAAGGACGATAGAGAAAGGGAAAGTGATCGGATAACAAAAAAAGAAACGAAAAGAAATTAAAGGAAAGGACAGGGAAGGATAGGAAAGGAAATGAAAGGAAAGGAAGGTTGGGATAGGGAAAGGAAATAAGATAGAAAGAGCTAAGGAAGAACGATAGAGGGAAGTGATTGGAAAAAACAAGAAACAAAAGGAATTTGAAGGAAAGGGAAGGAAAGAAAGGTTTGGAAAGGGAAAGGTAGTAAGACGGAAGAGCTAAGGAAGAACGATAGAGGGAAGTGATTGGAAAAAAAAAGAAACAAAAGGAAGTTGAAGGAAAGGGAAGGAAAGAAAGGTTTGGAAAGGGAAAGGTAGTAAGACGGAAGAGCTAACGAAGAACGATAGAGAAAGGGAAAGTGATAGGGAAAACAAAAAAGGAAACGAAAGGAAATTAGAGGAAAGGAAAGGAAGGGAAGGTTGGGATAGGGAAAGGGAGTAAGACAGAAGAGCTAGGGAAGAACGATAGAGAAAGGGAAAGTGATGGGGAAACAAAAAAGAAAATTAAAGGAAAGGGAAGAAAAGAGAAGGAAATGAAAGGAAATTAAAGGAAAGGGAAGGAAAGGGAAGGAAAGGAAAGGAAAGGAAAGGAAAGGAAGGAACCCTTTTTGTTGCTGCGAAGCGTTTTTAAGTTGAGTTTTTTTATGGTAAATAAAGCTCAAGTAGGGCTTTAAATTACTGAAAGGCTTTTAATACCTATTAGCGTGTATCTGAACATAAAATGAATTACTTTATAGTTCAGTTTAATTAATATATATGTATTATGGAAATTCAAAAAATAATTTCCTTTGTTTACAAAACTTACACCCTCTTGTAACTAAAACTAATGTTTAACTATGAAAAACTAAAACAAACAAAGCTGAAACAGAACTACCCTAATACAAAGGAAAAGCGAAAAACAAAAAAAACAAAAAAATGAAACCAAACCAAACCAAAATATCCTCATTTATGTCCGTACATATTTATAAAGACTTTAGCTTAAACATATTTTATTTGCTGTCACTTTAATGTACGTACATAATGGATATGCATCTATTTTATATTTGTTCATTTATTCGCTGTTATGAACGTTTATTTTATTTCGATTTTTTTTTATTTTTTATTCATTTTGTGTTTTTCTTCTTATTTTTCATTCTCAGGTTGTCGTGAGACTGGCTTTATTTATGCCATCACCAGTGCGGCTGTCACACATTCGATAGCGCGCGCCTGTAGCGAAGGCTCCATTGAATCGTGCACCTGTGATTATAGCCATCAGTCGCGATCGCCGCAAGGCAGCCACCAGGTTGGCAGCGTAGCGGGTGTTCGCGATTGGGAATGGGGAGGGTGCTCGGACAATATCGGATTTGGTTTTAAATTCTCACGTGATTTTGTCGACACGGGCGAACGTGGACGCAATTTGAGGGAAAAAATGAATTTGCATAATAACGAAGCCGGCCGAGCGGTGAGTATTTAGTACTTTGTATTTTTCGCATTTTTTTTTTTTTTTGTTTGTTTTTGCTTTGGTTGATTTGCGCACATTTTGCTGCATGGATATCATTTAATCCATTTAGATTAAGTAATAAACATACAAGCAAATGTACTTACATACATACATATGTATATTGTAAGTTTTAGAGCATTAAGAATTAAAGTGGGTTTTGAAAAGAATTCAATTACATTCATACATATTATTGTATTTGATATAGTACATATGTTATTCATACTGTCGCGACATGTCGTTGTAAATTGTAGACTTTCCTTTGGCAATTAAAAACCCACGTCCAATTCACTTTAGATACATATTTTTTTTTTTTGGTGTGTTAGTTCAACAGCTGATCGTTGCACTACATATTGTGTCAAACTTCATTGTCACTTTGACAGATGGTGCTTTGTCTACTCGAAAATCATCTAATAAAACAGCGACCTAAAAATTTCCTTTTTGCCTTTTTTTATAAAGCACACATTTTTCACTTCCCTAATTTCACATTATCTACTCATGCACAATTTACGGGAATGACGATAAAATTAAACGATCATAAACTACTTAAATCCGGTTTTCATTCACACATATGTATGTATGTATATACCTACATACCTACTCCTGTACGTACATCATTATGAACGGGTACTTAAATATGCGCCAATCAAATGCAAAGATATGTCTACATTTGGTAGTCTTTATTGCTTTTGTAAGGTAGAGTAACACCGGAGTGCTGTTACTCGTATATGTACGAGTACATTAAAAACGTTTGGGAATAGGAGTAATGACAATTTTCTCTTTATCAAATCCAATTACTATAAGATATTGTTATCTCTGATGACAATGATATTGGCCGTAAATGTACGAAATTTTATAGGTCTGCAGGTTTTTGTAGCCTCGGTTAATTGCCAATAGAGAAGAAGAAGAGGAAGAAGAAGAGAGTCATGAATGATGCTGGGGATTGAGGGGTACTTACAAACATGCATGTTCACATCCATAAGTGCATACATACATACATACATATGTATGTAGGTATTTACGTCTCTTTTACAGATTACATTACCAGCCCATTTTAATGGATTGTTACCAATTTACATTAACCCGTTTTTATAAATTGCACAGAACAGAAATTTATGCCCACTATGTGCATATGTAACTATGTATGTATGCATGTAGATCGGTACGTAGGCAGCTTCGTTTTATTGATTTGAATTCTTTTGCCATAATACACTGTTAGAAATTAAAGGTTGAATAAGAGAAAATATAAAAAAAAACAAAAGTGAAATGGACTTTTTTCAGCTTTGAGATCGGTATAAGTTTTAAATGTAACTTTAAAAGCAATCACGAAAAGCTCTACGAATAAAATATTTTTTTTAACGAAGAAGGAAACAAAAAATTCGTTCATTATATTTGTTAAATTTCACGTAAACCAAATAGCATGTCTCCACATAACGTCGTTCGCTCTTTTTATCGGTGTTCGCTCTCTCAACCGTCGTTCGATCTCGAATTCAGTCTCAAACGAGGATAATTACCATAGGCCGCTGTTACGCCATGATCAAAATGACCATGGTCAAATTTCTGCTATTGCTTTTCTATTAAAGCGAAAAATGAGACCCATCTCCACAAAAAAGAATTCTGTCATAATCAGCGCCATTTTAACATAGATGTCAAATGGACACCGCCTCTGTCTTCTGGTATACCGCAGATGTCAAACCAATTGGTTTAACATCAATGGTTTAACATGGGCTGTCAGTTTGCTGATTTGGCAGCTAATTTTTCATTTCAACGAAAAATTTACAGTGGCAACATCTCCACATTGAACGTGAAACTTCGCACGGCGTCCATTCTGCTTGAGTGTTTCGGCTAAAAAATAAATGAAAAGAACATTAAGTGCATACATATAGTCTGCGAGCATCATGGCCAATTTTAAACAATTTTTTTTTAACTTCTTAAGTGATTCTGCGCACACGGCATGTCAATTCGGCGCCTTTTTACAAATGATTTTGTCATAACATGAAGTGCCCGCGCACATAAAACCATTACCAATATTCTTTCTTGTGGAATTTCGGCGAGAGAGAGAGAGAGAGCGGGAGGGCACATTCGCACTCTCAATTTTGACCGTGATTCGGCGCCGACACCGAATCAACGTGCAACCAATCTCTCACAGAGAATAAAAATCGAAAAATGAGAGAAAAAGTGTATTTGGCCATGGTAATTTTGATCGTGGCTACAGCGGCCATACAAAATTCTGAGAGCGAATAACAATTGAATAACGTTATTCATTCCAAACACTTAGTATAAAACGTTAGAGATTATATATGTAAATTTTTGTGTTTTTTTTTTGTGGTAAAATTAAATAATATGACACTCATTTCGCAATAGTCATTCAAACAGCTGATAAAAGCGCAACAACAAAAATTGCGTATATCAGCTGACACTGACAGTTGAAGCCGTAACTTCCGATATAACATCGCCTTACATTGTATACGCCTAAAGAAGAATCGCAAAGCTTTTTAATTTCTCACAGCAATTTCTAACCGTGTCATATCGACGTTTTCTTATTCGCACATTTGTGCGTATTAATCTCAGTTCATAATCTTTTTTGCATAAACCGTAAAATACTTACATACATACAAACAAATATACACATTCTCATACACGCATGTAATAGTTCTTTTACTTTTGATTTATATTATTCGCTGTTTATGAAGTAGTTACATTCGAACATCAGCTCATCCTATACATACATGCATACCGCGCTTGCTGCTCCCATTACTCCATGGGGCGGTAACTAACTACACCACCGTCGTCGTCATCGTCATCGTCGTCGTCGAAGTCAGTCAACTACGCTTTTATTGAACATGCAACGCAAGTTGGTGGCCAAAACTTCTTTTATTTTTCAATTTGCGCTGCCACACACACGGATTTTATATGTACACATGTATGTAGGTATCTACCTACCGTGCGCGACCCGCTGTTGGTAAACAGTATTAATATGTTGACAGTATTGCTGATAGGAAAATTTAAACGGCCATTAAACTGGCAAAAAAGCGTAAAGCGGCGCTGTTGTTGCGTGTGTGATTGCTTTGCATTATTATATACCCTACATAGTACATGCAGAAATGCATAAGAGGGACAGTAGTAGTAATTTGTGCAGTGACATTGTAAAAAACGTTATTTTATGCAGCGCAGCTAAATTGAGCTGTTAAAGTAGCAGTTGCAGTTAGGCAAGCATGTGTTGTTAGCAGGGTTCGGATTTAACACATTTTGGCTCCTCACTCACACATGCCTCATTCATAAGGTTGCAGCTGAATGAGTATCCTCTGATTGTGTAAACAACAGAGGCCAGCCAATAGCGCGAGCGCTCTGCATGAGTGGCAGCAGAGTGCGCAACCAAGAGAAGGAAAGCTAGCAGTCAAGGCTTATCCAAATAGAGGTTATATTACTTCCGTTTTTATGTGTGTGTTTTCTTTAAAAATGTCAACGTGAAAGAGAAGAGAAATTAATTTCAATGTACAATTTTTGCCAATTCGTTTTGTCTGACATTCACACTTTTTACTATACATACAAAATTCCAATCAGCTTATCTACTACGATATCCTTCTTTAGATAATTCTTGCCAGCAGTGCTGCCTCTCCTCAGCTGCGCCCTCATATGTTACTCGTGAGTGAGTGAGAGCCATGAGCGAGGCCTCATAGCTTGGCGATGAGGCAGCCAAACATCTGTAGTGTGTAGTATGAAGGAATAAAAAAAAATCTTAACAATTCAAAAAACAAAAAAATTATATTTGTTAAATGACAGTTCGTTATCATTGCGTTCATTTAGGCTTATTAAATTTTATATAATTTTAACCAAAATTTGAAATTTATAAATTTTTTTTTAAATTGAAAAAAAAAAAAAAAAATTGGTGGTTGGACAAAATTAACACATAAATCTAGCATTCATTTTTGAATATTGAATTTCAGATCAAAGAACGTGAGGTTGCATCCCCAACATTTAATTTTAAAAAGTGTCAAAACTTCAAAAAACAAAAAAATTATTTTGGGTAAATCACAGTTCGTTATCATGGTGTTCGTTTAGGCTTATTAAATTTTTATAAATGTACCCCAAATATGAAATAATATTTCTTTTAATTAAAAAAAAAACTGGTTGTTGGGCGAAATTATCACATAAATCTAGCGTTCATTTTTGCATATTGAATTTTCGATCCATTGAGGGGGATCACTCACACGCATTACACCAAGAGAAGGAGAAACTGACGGCGGCTCATCATCAGGCAGAGTGTGCGGCATATACCTATCTACCTTGCTCATTCTCGCTCAGCCTTCTATATGATTGAGAAAAGCAACCCTCACTCATGGGCACAGTCTTGCCGCTCAAAAATTTCAAAAGGTGGCCCAAAAAATTAAAAAAAGTGGCCCCAATTTTTTTTTTAGCTAAAACACATTTAATTTTTGTGGTTTATTTAATGCTTAAAGAAAATGGAATTTAAGATATTCTCTACACTAACGCAGCGTTAATATGATTGTTCGTTGAGCAGACGGAATAACCCGAGAAAGGCAAGGAATTAAAAAAAAACTGTTATAGCGTTCGTTGAGCCGTAGGAAAGTGCAAGAACCGTAGGAATTTTACCAAAAAAGAGCGAATATGAGTGCAAAGAATGTAAATTGTGGTAAAATTCCTACGTTTCTTGCACTTTCCTACGGATCAACGAACTATATACATATATGTGTGTGTGTGTCTGGGCTGCTCCGTGCGTTTTCATTATCTTAACGAACAGCCCAAATTTCAAAGTATTCAAGGGTAGTGTTGGCAAACAAATTAAATAAAGAACTTTTCGAAACGGAGAGTTGCTAATGCAAAGTAAAATAGTAACAAAGAGGTTTTTTGTTCTTATATTTAAGAAAATACTAAAAATTATTTAATAATTATAGTTTTGAAAGTAAAAAAGGACCAAAAGTGGCCCGAATTTTTAAAAAGGTTCAAATATTGCATATTTTCAAAAAGTTGGGTTCAGGTTGCCTGGCTTTAAAAAAGGTTCAAATTGCCACTTTAGTGGCCCAAACGGCAACGCTGCATGGGCATGCTGTGAGGATGAGTTTCCTCACTCACTCACTCATACTCTGAGTTTCTTCCTACCCTGGTTGTCAGTGTTGATTTTGACGTTTACCACAAGTATGTAATTGCGGAAGCAAGAAACAAATTAGTTTTAATGACCTCAGCATAACTTTTATATGCCCCAGATGGGTACTAGTTTCTATTTTGATAATGTAGGTACAAACTATTTTATCGATGAATATGCTGACCTTGGCAATAGAAGAGGAAGCCACAAAAGTAATAGAGTTGATTAAGTTTGATCAATAAGCTTGTATCAGTTCGCAAAAGCAGCTCTGCAATACCTACATTTTGTTGTTGCCCATCTTGCTATCTGATTTGTCAAAGCCACAATTGCATAGAAGAAAAGCAAGACATATGTACCTAAAGCTTGACAATTTAGATAATAGCTTTGTTCAATAACTCAAAGTTTTTAATTGCTTTTACAAATAGTTACGAATTTTATGTTCAATAACCCAAAAAATTTGCAAAAGAGACCCAAATTGGGAGAGTAAGACTTCGAGAGAGTTGAAAATAGTTGCAAGTAAAATTTTCACTTGCAACTACTTGCAGGTTTAAAAAAAATAGACGCGTCAAAAACATATGATCACAAAAATTGCAATTGGAAATATGCCAACATTTTAATCGCAAATTTCTAATTGCATACTAAATAAATTAGCGCAAAAAGGAATCTTGACGATGTTGTGGAATATCCAAAGTAGATTTTCGTCTTCCTAATTCAGTTATTTACATTCATTTTCAATTTCAAACATTTCAATTACAACCTAACCTAAAAATAAAATTGTGAAAACAGCGCATCAGCTGTTTACTTGCAAATGTTTACGATTTTGTGTTCAATAACTTTGGTTGATGATTTTCTCTTTTACTCGCTTTTACTCTTAATTTGTCACTGGTACACTTGTTGCAAGTGAAGTTGTTGAACAAAGCTAATGAAATAAAACAGTCAGCTGTTTCAAATAAGACGACCTTATTGATCAGCTGTGGAGTTGGCAACGCCAACAACTCAAATTGCACCACCTTACCTACAACATGTGTGGTGAAATGCTCACCTGCAGCAGCAGCAGCAAAACTATCGTAAATCTCTTAATATTGCTTGCATAAATTTCGTTACCATTTCGTATGGCATAAATTTTAATGTAAATGTATGTATGTATGTATGAATGCGGTTTTTGATTATGAAGAAACAAAATTTTCACATAAAACTACATTTAAGAAGGGGCATCGCGCGCATAAAGATATTTACCTCCCAATCATTTTTGTTTTTTCTTCTTCTTTTTTGTGTTTTAATGTACATATCTACCTACATACTACATTAATACATATCTACATTTGTAGATGTATGTATATATGTTATTTGGTTGTGGTTTTCCAACTTTGTTGGGAATCGCACTAATTGCTTATGCAATTAATATACGGATTGAACCATTTGTTCTCCCTAGTGAGCTATGTATGTATGTATGTATGTATGTATGTACGTACATATGTATGCGCATTTTTAGAAATAAACTACTTTTAATTTTCTTCATCTATCCACACAATGAATGTTGTAATGTCTGCTGCTGAGCTTCATGGCGTTCAAGCCAAAAAAAAAATACAAAAACAATGATCTAAACATGTATGTACATATGTATGTATGTATGTATATATGTCTGTTATCTGCAGCACATTAATGAAAACTTACTTATGGTTACATGTATGTACATATGTTTGTACATATTTATGTACATGATTTCAAAATTAAGTTACATTGCCTTGTCAACTGCTGACCGACCACCATTCACCACGCAGCGCTGCTCCACCACACTGCGCTGCTTTGCTCCCCATTTCGATATTTCTTATTTGACTTTTTTTGCGTTGTTATTAATATAGTCATACATATGTTTGTAGCCGGCCATCCATGGTTTAAGCTTTATTGATCGTGTTATAGAGATGACCTGATCGTATTTGCTTTTAACTGATGCTTTACTTGCTCTTGCCGTTGCTGTTGGCTGCTGCCTTGGTTGTTGTTGTTGCTGTCTTTATTATTGTTGTTGTTGTTACTGCCTCTGTTGTTGTTGTTGCTGACTTTATTCTTGTTGTTGTTGTTGTTGAACTTTGTTGTTGTTGCTGCCGCTCTGGACGCTGAACGCTTCTTTGGTTTGACGTTTTTGTAGTTTTAGTTGCTCTCGTTGTTGTTTTTGTTTTTTCCCCGTGTGTGGAAATATCAACAACCGTATAAAAATTGAACTCATGCTGTGCTGATTCTTTTTTGTGCTTTTTGTTTTTGTATTTTATTTGCTGCTCAATGCAGCATCAATTGCGTGAAAGATTGCGAGCATGTGGCAATTTCAAGAGATGCATTGTAAAAATCCTTGTGCAGATTGTACTACCTATCAACATCATCATCAACATCATAAGCTTTTTTTGCTGATTTTTAAAGCAAAAAGCACAGCTCAGCTTAAAAAAAAAGAAAAAAAAACAAAAAAAAAAAGAAGAAAAAAAAAAACACTGTGTTACAGCCAGACCAGAAAAACCAACTCCTTTCCAAGGAATGTTTAAATCAATTTTAGTTGGTAATAAACAAGTAATCGTTCAATATCGTTTTTATATTCCCTGTAATATTAGCTAATAAACAGGCTATTATAACTCGGTTCACATAATGCCGTTGATCTCTCTAAATGCCATAATGCCATAAAGGCGGAATTAATATGCTAAATATGCTATTTAATATGGAAATCGATTGTGTTATGCAGCATTATCGCTGCATTCCATTACATACAAAAATTAATTTAGCTTTAGAAGCTTTTATTTATGACAAAACGTTTTTTTTTTTTTTTTTTTCTTTGAAACGCATGCATTGCATTCATTTCACTTCTTGTGCGTTTTACCCAAATCATGTGTGTGGCCATGAGTTAATGCACATGCATACATACATACATACATCTGTAATTACCCTGCAAAAAAATGTGCGATTAATACCGAAAGATATTTGTCCCGGATTGATCTCTTTCGAGAACAATCGGTCCACAATTAGTCCCCGATTGTTCCCGTACGGGTACCAATGTAGATTAATCACTAACATACCGAACGGGTATAAATGTAGATTAATCGCTTTCATCCCGAACGGGTATAAATCTAGATTCCTAAATGTAGAAATTTTACAAAAATATGCAATGTATTTAAAAAATTGTAGAACAACCGGTAAAACGAATTGAACACCCTTTCTTTTAATAACAATGATGAATAATAATTTTAACAAAATGTTGCCTAAAATATTCTATGAAAAAATCCTTTACATTACGCTCATTTAATGCATATGCAATGTATTTAAAAAATTGTAGAACAACCGGTAAAACGAATTGAACACCCTTTCTTTTAATAACAATGATGAATAATAATTTTAACAAAATGTTGCCTAAAATATTCTATGAAAAAATCCTTTACATTACGCTCATTTAATGCATACTCAAAACTTACAATTTTTTTATTTATTTATTGAGATTTTTTTCAAAAGTAAAACATTATATAAAGGGTATTCATCTAAAGTGATAAACTGCTGGTAAATGGGGTAAAGTGATAAAATAATAATTGTGATAAATTATTTGTCAAAATTTGTATGAAAATATATTTAAGCAAATTTTATCACTTTACCGAACGATTTTGTTGCGTAAATTTATTAATTTTGGTAAAAAGTCTGACACATTGTCAGTTTTACTTTTTCAATTCAAAAGAAGAAATTGTGCTTTCTTTCGGCATTTTAGCACGAATTATTAAAATAATTTCTACGAAAATGTTATATGAATTTTTTTGTTTATTTTATTGGGTTTTTTACTTATTAATCAAGTTGACATTGACAGCTGACAAGAGTTTAAACGATTATTTACCAAGGTGCGTTCATGTAAAAATAAGGATAAACTGATAAATTTTAACGATTTATTACTTTATCACTTTATTTGAAGACCACTATTATCTTTATTTATATATGTATGCATGAACATTTACAATTTTTAAAAGATTGTTATTAAAAATTGCCTTGGCGAACAACTTGGAGAAATCTACATTTGTACCCGTTCGTGCTGGAAGCGATTGATCTACATTTGTACCCGTTCGGTATGTTAGTGATTAATCTACATTGGTACCCGTTCGGGTATACAAGTTGAACAATTAGTCTCTTCATAGGACATGCTCGAAAAAATGCGATCAATTCACTCCATATAAAGGGATGTAAAATTGTATTAGTCGCATGCTCCCTTGTGATTGATCCCGGACACGTCCCGGATTAATCGCATTTTTTGCAGGGTAATGACAGGCGATGCAGGGTGGTACATATTGGCCATGGCGAAAAAACACAAGGTGGTCCATGTGCGCAGAAAAAAAATTATTGTGTGGAATAGCGGCGGCATTTTTGTTTATATATTTTCTTGAAAATATGGTCAACGAGCGCGGCAACATTCACTTCCTTAAGTTTAGATTATATACCCAATCTGGTTGGTTGGTTTGTCTCGGCGAGTCCCACAGACTCCAATTAGCGCCGAAACGCCGTTTTGATACCAGGACTCGTGACTAAAGTTTAGGTATCTAAAAAGCGAAAGTCATTCGCATCGCAAGTTCTACATCGTTTTCTACGCTCCAGGAAGATTACAGCTGCGACACAGAGTGTTATACTGTAATCCAAATCGGGCTGCTTAGCTACCAATAGCCTTTGAATACCGCAGTTAAACGGAAAATATCTCTGCTGTCTATCTTTAGAATGGTTGAGGATCACATATCATTGTTTAAAGGCCACATACTTGCAACCGCTTCCATGTGGTTTTAGCTTCCACGAGATGCGGCATTTGATGAAAGCCAGCGGCGCAGGAACCTGCTGCACCTCTATGAGTCTTGCCTTGCTAGCTCATCAGCTATTTCGTTTCCCTGGATGTCGCGGTGCACCGGCACACAGATTAGAGATACGCTATATCGACTTGCCAAGCCCATGACCTACTCCCTACACTAGCCGAGCAGGCTTAATTAAACCGTTGTAGACCACAGAGCCCTTAGAGCCGCCTGAATATCCGAGAAAATTCCTATCCTGCTTCCGACACCGGTACTTTCCGTTGCAAGTAGAACCTGGCAGCCCTCCTGTATAGCGAAAACTTCAGATTGATAAACGCTTGCCGTGTGCGGAAGGTTGATTGATATGGCGGTTTCCGCCTGAGTTGCGATGATATCCGCCCTCATTCCGCATGCCATCTTTGACCATCTTGAAAATGAAAACTGAAACATCGAATCTCTGAGCTATTTTACCATCTCCTCAGTTCTTACTAGACAGAAAGATAGTCTACTTTTATTATTAAATACTAGACCTTTTTACAAATTTAAATAAAATAAATTTTTACATTTCAATAACGGTTTTTTTGTTTTTTTTTTCCTTTTTCTTACAGCACGTACAAAGTGAAATGCGCCAGGAATGCAAATGTCATGGCATGTCCGGTTCGTGTACGGTTAAAACATGCTGGATGCGGCTAGCGAATTTTCGCGTAATCGGCGATAATTTAAAAGATCGCTTTGATGGCGCTTCGCGTGTAATGATCACAAATAGTTTGCGACATAATACGGCTGGCACTATACCAGGCAATTCAGCTAACTCAATTGCCGTTGGTGTAGCGATCAGTCCAAATGCCGCCGGTGGTGGTGGCAACGCCGATCACATAACCGAACGTATACTGAAAGCGCATCCGAATATGCCGCCATTAAGCCATGTAAAGAGTCCGAATAGTTTGTCGAGGAATTCGGTGCGTGGACATGGCAGGCAGGGCAAGAAGCATAATAGGTAAGGCAACTAAGAACTATTTGTAAAATTATAAATTATTTTTTTTAGTGGATACGTCGACGGCTGAGTGGAAGATCGCGATATCTCAAAACTTGTTTCAAAAACGCGCTATTTGAGAACGTGTTTCAAAAAGATACTATTGCAAAACTTCTTTCAAGAACGTATTTCAGAACTTCATTCAAAAACGCCTTATTTCAGAATTTGCTACAATATTGCACTGTTTCAGAATTTACTTAAAAAGCACTCTTTTTTACTTGGAGCAAACTCTGAAATGGGGCGTTATTGAAGTAAATTCTGAAACTTGGCGTTTCTGAGACAAGTTTTGAAATTGGGTGATCTTCCACTCAGCCGTCGATATGTGCATTTCTTTCTATAAAAATTTGTGCTTTCTGCTGCAAACATTTACAGCAAGTTTAATGTTTTTTTTCTCTTCGTTTATCTTATCCTTACAGATACAACTTTCAATTGCGGCCGCACAATCCCGAACACAAGCCGCCCGGCCCCAAAGATATTGTTTACTTGGAACAATCGCCAAGTTTTTGCGAGAAAAATCTACGCCTGGGCATACAAGGGACGCACGGCCGTCAATGCAATGACACATCGATCGGTGTTGATGGTTGCGATTTGATGTGTTGCGGTCGCGGCTATCGTTCGCAAGAGGTGATCGTCGTTGAGCGTTGCGCATGCACATTTCATTGGTGTTGTGAAGTCAAGTGTAAATTGTGTCGAACTAAAAAGACAATACACACATGTCTATAACGTAGTAAATATTAATATGCGTAATAATTTGCGACATGCGTGGATTTTATGGATTATTATTATATGTAGTATGTATCTATATACTTTATCGAATTGCCGCCGCCCGCCGATATCCCAACCGCCGCTGCCGTTCGATGACGCCCCTTGCCGTCCATAAGTTTCTTTTCTTTGATTTTCTTGTTAGTCCTTTAAGTATTTTTTCATACAAAAATAATACTAAAAAAACTAAAACAACGCCTAAAGAGTCTGCCACAAATCAACAGAAATACATAAATACCACATACGAAGATGTATGTATTTACAGCGAGCGAGTAATATGAGAATACATACATCATGGGCAGCATACTTTTGTAAAACAAATCTGCCAACAGCTGAGCATAAAGAACGAGCGAGTAAAAAAAACAAAAAAAAAAAAGAAAACAAAAAAAAAATAACAAAAAACGATAACAAAAACAAAAAGAACAGCTATCAAAAATTGTTGGGAATCGGCATTGTGCTGCTGCTGGCGCCTTTGCCATTTGTTATACATGAATGCATACATACATACAAACATATGTAGATATGTATATCCTGTTTATTTATTTATTTATTTTTAATGCACTTATTCCCTTAAAAAAAATAATAATAACAAAATAAAAACAAAAAAAAATTTACCTTTCATAAGAAATGAAGAAATGGCAGCATCATGCATCATCATAAATATTTTTTTTTTTTTATTTAAAATTTGATGCGAGTGCACAACACACACTCATAATTTTATCAGTATTTTAGTGGCTAAGTTTATATATATACGCATATATGTATGTAATTTGTTTTGTAATTAGCTATATGTATATGTAGTTATATAAACGAAATTTAATTTTAGAAAAACTTAGTTTTAATAATTAATTATAAAAAAAAAAAAAAAATTTATCGAAATATACATAAGTATCGCACACCAGTTAAACTCAGTGGTAAATAAATGTACATACATAGATACATATATACATATATGTACATAAATATTGTAATCGATTGCGCGCTAATTATTTTTTACAACGATTTTTTTTCTTTTATATACGCACTTTTGTATACAAGTATGTACATATCTGTATGGCAGTACATATGTAATTACTAATTAGCTAAGCAAAACCCACCCAAGCGAATTTTTATCGCATTTTATTTGCAGTATTAAATTCACATTTAAACATACAGACATACATACATATAAATACATACAAATATGTAGATATGAAATTTAGAATAATAGTTGTAAGTTTATGTTAATAATAAAAACAAAAATAGTTTATAAGACAATATAATATTAAAACAAAAAAAGTAAATTAAAATATTAGCAAAAAATTCCCAGTTTATTATACATATACGCATGTTTGTATTATGTCACACAAATTGTATTGAACATTAATTAACAAAGACTGAAATTGTGTAAATTACATACATACATACATACATACAGACAGACAGGCAGACATAATGCAGTTATACATAATTTTATGCTAAATATGACGCTGAGAAAGCGCGCGAATTTCAAATTGCAACCAAAATTTAGCGTTTGCTTTTTTTTTTTGCAACAACAACAATGTCAAATTTATGCTTGCAGTTTTATTACTATTATTTTTTTCCGATAATGCCCACAAAAATACAGCAATGTAAACTTATAAAAAAAAAAAAAAACAATTTAGTTAATTTCTCGGCGAATGTAAAAATTTATTGTTTTGTAATAAAATTTGTTTGTAAAGTTTTTATTTAAAAAAAAAATTCAAGGGGAATCGTATTGTCTTTTATTAAGGCCTATAAGAACATTTTTTGAGCGTAAGTACATTTAAGAGCGAATTTTTTATTGGATTTTATTTGTTCTGAATTTTTTGTAAGTCAAAACAAGACGCCTTTACCTACTCCTATACCCCTTGCTATTGTTCTCCTCTACCCTACCTCTATTTCTCTTTTTAATTCTACCTCTTACCATCCTCTTTTCCTTTTATCTTTCCTTTTTTTTGTCGATTTCCCAACCTTGACTTAGTCCCCTTCTGTCTCCCATTCCCTCTCCCTAACGTTCTTCTTCTCTTTGGATGTCAATCTTATCGCAAAAAGTGGAAACGAGCATCATTCGCCAGCTGCAAAATGTTGGTAACTTCTCGTTTGGACGCACAGTTCCGCTAAGAGAAGATTTTACGTTAAACCCCATCTTCATACTCATTCCAGAGAGTATTGTTGGCATGAGTGATGTTTCGTTGTAAGTATTTCATGGCTGACATTAACATTTCAGTACAAGCGCAGTTTCTCAGATAGATATGTAATACGTATGTAGGTCTGCCAAAGCGGATGCAGAGTTTAATAGAAATGCGATATTTAAATATTATGGCCTTGATCTTTGTTTGTTTGTCTTGTAGTCAAAAAGTTCAATGTTAAGATGTGCGTGTGATAGCTAATATATTGTGATGTGATGTGATCTTATGGTGATGTGATGTTATGCTGATATGATAATATTGTGATAGCTAATGTATTGTGATGTGATCTTATGGTGCTATGAAGTTATGCTGATGCGATGATATGGAGATAGCTAATGTATTGTGATGTGATGTGATCCAATTATATAGTGATAGCTAATGTGTTGTGATGTGATGTGATCTTATGGTGCTATGAAGTTATGCTGATGCGATGATATGGAGATAGCTAATGTACTGTGATGTGATGTGATCTTATGGTGATGTGATGTTATGCTGATGCAATTATATTGTGATAGCTAATGTATTGTGATGTGATGTGATCTTATGGTGCTATGAAGTTATGCTGATGCGATGATATGGAGATAGCTAATGTATTGTGATGTGATGTGATCTTATGCTGATGTGATGTTATGCTGTTGTGATGTTATGCTGATGCAATTATATTGTGATAGCTAATGTGTTGTGATGTGATGTGATCTTATGGTGCTATGAAGTTATGCTGATGCGATGATATGGAGATAGCTAATGTACTGTGATGTGATGTGATGTTATGCTGATGTGATGTTATGCTGTTGTGATGTTATGCTGATGCAATTATATTTTGATGTGATATGATGATATTGTGATAGCTTATGTATTGTGATGTTACGTTATGGTAATGTGATGTTATGCCGATGCGATAATATTGTGATGTGATGTTATGTTATGGTGATGTAAAATCCCGTCTCCACGTAGCTGATCATCGTCAACTTTGATATTTCTCATTCTTTTTCAATGTTTGCTTATTTTTGCGTTTTTGTTTTGGTCTGTTTGTCAGATTTTGTCAGAAGGTGGCCGCTGTGGTGCAGTGGGTAGAGTGCTCGCCCGCTATGCCAGAGGTCTCGGGTTCAAACCCCATCCCGAGCAAACACCAAAAAATTTTTCTAATTAGTAAAAATCCAATTATTGGGTTTTTTAAGAGCAGCGGTCACCTCTCGGCAGTGGGCGGCATACCCTCCGAGAGTAGTTCTGCCATGAAAAAGCTTCTCACAAAAAATGCATTCGCCGTTCGGAGCCGCCATAAAACTGTAGGTCCACCCAATTAGTAGGAAAAAACAAAAGGAGCACACCTCGAATTGGGAGAGAAGCCCGGCCATAAAACTCGTCAGAGTTATAATAGCGCCATTGTATTATATTATTATTATATTGTAGAGCTCTAGATACCCGGGTATCGAACAAATCGAATTGATCGTTTTTGTTTGAAGCCCGTTTGTTGTTCAAATGCCCGTACAAACATTCGAGCATTCGAGCTTACAAACAAAAAAAATGTGTATCGAAAAAACAAAAATAAAAACAACTACATATGAGGAAGAAAAAAAATAATAAACAAAAGAAAAACACAAACTTCAAAATACCCGAATTGTTCAAATGCCCGTACAAACATACGGGTAATAAACAAACAAACGACTGTTCGAGCATTTGAACAACATTTTTTCGGGCTACTCGAAAATATTCAAAAAAAATCTGGAGCTCTATTATATTGTCAGATTTCGATAGATTTTCGATACAAAATTAGATAAGGCATCGATTTCATCGTCGTTGGCGAGTGTGTTGAGAACGAATGATGTATTTCATTCGTTATTCGCTCTCAGAATTTTGTAAGGAAATTAGCAAGTTTCGGTACTGGATTCGAGGCCGAACGACGATTGAGAGAGCGAACAGCGATAAAAAGAGCGAAGGAGACAATGTGGAGACAAGATATAATATTATCCTGTGAGTCAATGGCGATCGCTAATATAATGTGATATATCGCCATGTGATGTTTTGCTTATGTGATGATGTATTGATATGGAAATGTGATGTTGTATGGTCATGTGAGCCGTTTTGTGAGCCAGTTACTGAGCAAGTCAGCATGTTCACAGTGATACGGCGTCTAAACAAATAATATGAGACTTCCGTACAACAAAGGAGAATGTCTCAGAAGTTTAGGATATGCATAAACAGTTTGTTGATACTGAGCAGAATTAGTTATAAACCCACATCCACACTTTCGCTGCCCACCTATACACCCCACCAATTACTTATAATTAGGGCAACCAAAAATTGGCACAAGCAAGTTTTTTTCTATGGTAGCTATCACATAATACTTAATTTAGGGTAGTTTTTAAGAAAAATTATACATTCTGACCTACTTTTGATAGAGCTAAAAATTGCCAAATTCATAACACAGGCCAACAAAATGAGACCGATTTTTTTGACCATAAACCAGACCATACTTTTCTAAAGGTTTTCGATGCGCAGGATTTTGAGATATCCTAACCTAAATGTGCAAAAAACACCGTTTTTGCCTATTTTTGACGATATATATAAACTACAGATTTTTTTTTGTTAAAAAAGCACACATATCATCTTAAAGAAGAAGTCTTTCTCTTACGAATGGCGTTGAGTTTGCTCAAATATCTTTTTTTTTTCGCTAAGATAGAGCAATTTAAAATTTATAAATGCTTAAACACCACAAGCCCACAATACACAATCCCACAAACTATGAACACATATGTATGTAAAAAATTCAAGAAAATATATTAGTGACAGTTAGCATTTTTTCACTTGAACGCCTAACGCCAAATTACGATTCCGGCATATTGTCTTTCTCTTCTGAGACATGTACCTAAGAGTTTACATTTTGTTATTTTATTTTATTTTATTTTAGTTTACTTTGGGGCCGATTTCACAATCAAATTAAAAGTTCATTTAAAATCTAAAGGAACCTTTAATTTGTTGATCGATTTCATAATGTCTTTTTCAAGATAAAAGTTCCTTTAAAGTTAAATACCGAAAAACGGGCATTTAAGTGATTTAAAAATCCCTTTTGTCGGAAAAAATTTAATTTCTACAGTCCTTCAAAATCAAATATCAAATTTATTAATATGTTTCAACCGATTTTCTTTGTTGAATCCTATAATGCAATATTCATCTTCTTCCTCTTTTGTGAGGTTGGATGACCGCTTCCTATTTTTTCTCCACTGGGTTTCCAAATTATGCTTCTTTTTACTTTTTTTTTTCAAAAAAATTAAAGCCACAATCAAAAAATTTATTTATTTTCAGAAAAAAACAAATGATAAATTTCAATATTTTTAAATTTATGACAATAATTTGACGTGAAACTGTCGAAGACGGCATTGTCATTTGCAATATTTTCGCTTAAAGGAGCCTTTTAATATTATATTATTATGAAATCACTCCTACTTTAAAGTACGATTAAAAAGCATTTTTTAGAGCAATTTTTTGGTTGCCCTACTTAGGTATAATATTATATTTAATATTTTAATTATGCTCATTTCTGCTCAATACAATTTTCATTCAAAAAAAAAAAAAACCAAAAAAAATTGTTCTCTTCTGCATACACACTGGCTAAAGGTAAATTGAAGGTAAATCAGGAATTTTGTAGGATAAATGCAAATCACTGAATCGAATGTTTTAATTATACATACATATGTACATATATACACAGCCACATACAAAATATGCTGTCAACAAATCGATATCGCATGAGAGAGCACATGCGATGATGTGCTGTTGTGGCAACGAAATCTTCGCAAGATTATAAAAATCATAATAATGATGACTTCCTTTAGCTGATATTGGTGGTGGTGGTGATGGTAATGATGCTGCTGCTTACTGCCGCCCCAGCTGCCAATGCTGATGCTGCTGCTGCTGCTGCCGCTGTTTTGTCGATCAAGCTTATTTTTACTTGCTTGTCTGTCTAAGTGAAGCTGCTTGCTTGCTTGTTGATTAAGACCAATTCTGACAAATATGCAATCACGCATACAAGGGAGCAATACATATTTTACGAAATAGATGTTTCCTTAACAAATCCGAACTGACATTTTTTGTGATTTGAATGTTTTCCGTTGGTTGTTGAATGAATGAGTTTTCGCTGAGCACGCATGCGCGCCGTCCGACGTCTGTCGCGCCTGCCTACCTGTGCGCGCAGCAACCATGCATGCGCAAAAACAAATTTGATTCGAGAGAAAAATGTTGCATAAACTTATGTATGTATGTATGTATGTACATTTATGGGAATTTGTGTTTTCGTAATTTAATGCGCTTACTGTCGCACTATATTAATGAAATTAAATTGAAGTCAGTGTCATGACGAATTTGCGATTGAAATTGGTATGTAAATATGTACATATGTATCTGGCTGTACCCTCACGGCGTGAATGCCCATCAGCGTTGCAGAAAACAAATTGCAATCATATAATATTGCTAATAATGCAAACTTTTTTCTTTCATTTCGTTCGTTTCGTTTTTTCGACGATCAATATCAAATTTGTTTCAAACTTACAATCGCAAACAACCCATGTCAGAAAAGAATTCAGTGAAGTAGTAGTTAGACAAAAAGAGTTGTGCTGCTTTAAAACTTGAGCACTTCTCATCGCCTCTGTTGAGCTTTTGTTATATTGTTTACTTTTTGTTTTTTTTATTTTTTTTTATTTTTTTGCTAATCTTCAGTGGCAAACTCAGCGAACAATTTCCTACCTGACGTCGCCGATATTAAAAGGATTCAGCGCTGTTTTTTTCTGCTGCTTTTATTTATTTTTTTCTTTTTTTGGTGATACCTGACAGAGTTTAGATTAGTGTTATTCGATTACTTTGCTTTCAAGAATAATATTGGCTGACATTATGCAAAGTAAATTAGTGAATTTTTTGAGATTTCAATTTGTCATCGAATTTGATTGCAATCACTTTAACTTTTCACAGCTTTCTCATCTTGTGTTTGTATGAGAATTTTGGCCGGACTAAAAGAAATGATTCGCTGATTTCTCTTTGTGATAACATGTTAATTGGAAATATTAAAAGTGAAGCTACATACGTCATTATTCAGTTGACTTTGCGACTCGTTGCCGAAATGTGCACACTTTCAGGGTTAAACCATCTTCATGCATAATATATCCCGGTTAATGGCATCAGCACCGCGCGGTAAGAGACTGATTATCGTTCAGACACCGGCGAAAGTGTGCCCCACGAGCCAATGAGAAGCATCACACACATTTTAACCAATGTAGCGCAAATCGCAATGTGCTCTTGCACACAATTTCTCTCACAATTTTGCCTCGTTCATCAAAGGCGAAGAACCTTATTCTAGGGATGGACAAATTGGAAAAATATATCGATATATATTATATCGATATTTAAAAAAACATCGATTTATGCCGCGTAAAAACATCGATATATCAATATATCGAAAGGGTCGGCTTTACATTAAGGAACCACGCCCCGCGAAAAACCACTTCTTCACGGGGTTAGAGGTGATCTTACAGATCTCACAACTAAAATCCAAACTTGCCGGAGACTTATAGTTTACTAGAATTGTCTGTTTAAAGTTGGATGGTTCTACAGATATTCTACAAATCCTGAAGTATAAACATAAAAATCATTAAAAATTGCTTGAAGAAGAAAGTAATGTAAATTCAAGCATCCGAACATTATGGTTATACCTCTTCTTAAAAAATGTTCTGCTGTTAAATTCAAAGCGAACCAGAAATGAATGAAAAATATCGAATTTGGCTCGAAATGGCAAAAAATTATCGATTATCGATGCACGGTAGTTCAAAATATCGTCCATGTTATCGGTGTTTAAAAATATCGATATATTAATTTATCAATATATATCGCCCAACCGTGCCTTATTCATTTCTCACTCCCACACGTTGACCACCTTGCCGCGGCGAAGAGTGTTAAACGACATACCGAGGCATCTCTACATAGAGGGATCCTCGTTATATGGTGAACTAAGCCTTCCATTTGCCTGCATTCGTAAAGAACTGATCTCAAACGGTTCCCTCCGATACCCGGCAAGGTTAGTTGTATAAGTTCCTTCTCCGCGTAACCCAGCTCTGCGGATGAGTGACAACACTTTCCGTACTACTCGTTGGAACAAAAACAAATTAGAATGGAAACAACAACCTCTTAGTCCCGAAAGTAGCAGCTAGTTTAAGCGCGTCATTAACATTTGACATTAACACCGGATCCCAAATAGATAAAGTCCTTCACACACCTTCAAATTTGTATCTGTCAACAGCAAAGTGGCTGTCAAGACATAAACATGCCGACTCTTAATGTGTTGACATCAAGTAAGTAGGAACGAGGTTTCGCCCTCAATCCTCGGCAAAACTATTCTAGTACACTGGGTATAAAAGCAGGGGAGAACATGAGGTGTACTTAGTATCAGTGATTTCAATAAATGACTTCAAGGAAGACATAGGAATGTTCGTCATGATCTAAATATTATGTCTGTACTCGTAACACTTTCTTACTCTCTGAAAGGTTAATGTTATACGAAAAGACGTAACCAAGGAATGGAATAGCCTTAACCCGAAAATGGTAATGGAAAATGTAACCTACTAGCGAGCCCGACAAAGCACCTGAATCGGCGCTGTCTCTGAGACGTTGTTCTTTGCCTAAATGGCACTTTTGTGTGTATATGGCCGATAAGCGAGATGTTTTTGAGAGCGATTGGTAAAGGGAGATCCACTTTTAGAAAGTAGAAATTAAAAGCCAAATTACGAGTGTGTAAGAAGAAGCTTGAGCATGAGCTGCTCGAAATGGATGTTGGAATATTTTACCAGAAAAACCCAAAAGACTGCCGATGGTTGTGAAAAATGTCAATAGAGATCCGGTAGCTTAGAATCAGAAGAACGTGGGTTAGGTTAGATAAGGTTGGCCAGGATACATACAGTGATCCCTCACATGAACTACATATGGTCCTTCTTAGTGTTGCCAACAGCGTATTGGAGGCGTTATATTAAACCTGGAATGCAAGACTTAGTATTTTGTGTGTTTCCTGAACCGCAATGCCTTCTAGGTACGCAAAGTGTGCATAGCCGAGGTAGTTAAGGCGTAGTCCGCCAAAAGCTGGACATTGACAGAGAAAATGTTTCAGTGGGTTAGGGGGCTTAGAATATTGCCGTGGCACATTGGGGTATTTAATCAATCTGGGCGGCCAAAACTCTTTTTTGCCTTTAAATTGTTAATTATGTTACCCACGGTGATTTCAATTCGATTTAACATAGAAAATAATGTGGCTTTACATTTTTAAAAAGTGATGTAGTGAGACCAAACCGACCTCAGATTTGGATTCAGAACGTCGAAATACATGTTAGTAGGTTAGGTCGATGAAATGTGCCATTTGGGGCTTTTTTTAGCTTTTCGCAATTTTCTCGAAGTTTTGGGGGTATATTGGACAAGCGGACTTTGGATTTCGATTTATATGTTCCTAGATGGGTGTTCTCGAATCCACAAACAACTAATTTTTTTTTGTGTGGTGGGGTCATTTTTCCCAACGTGAAAAATCGCCTGTTTTTCTTAAAACCGGAAAAAACCGGAACCGATCTTTCTTGAACTCAAAATAACAGGGAACAGACTATCTAGAAAAAAAAAGAGTCAGTGCCGGGCAATGCCGGGCACCTAAACAAAAACCATTTTGAAAACAAAAAATTGGGAAATTTTTTTTTTAATACATCATAATAAACATCTCAATAAACATGAATTTTGTACTCGATTACCTGTATTATAAGAATCCATAACAGTATTCTAAAAAACTTCACTTAAAACCGTAAAAATATTAATTGGAAATGTTGAAACTTTAAGAACGTTATAAAATGCCGCGAGAAATACACGAATGACCAAATTTTCATTGACTGTAAAAACTTTGTGTTTGAGTTTTGAGAATAAACTTTTATTGAAAATGATGCGTTAGGGTCCTGGCCTACTAAAAAATTTTATTTTTTGGAAATCGGGCCAGTTTTAGGAAATGAGGTTTTGGCCGCCCAGATTGATAAAATACCCCAATTTGCGTGGTAAGGAATGCCTGTCGTAAGACTAAAATCCACCAGCCTTGAAGGTTGATAAACGCCAACAAAATCGTTCGCACGACAATCGGGCTAGTGTCAGAAGGGACTAGTACCCGATCGTACCGAATTTATCCGGCAAAGAACCTTCTGGGAGTGTATTGGTGAATACAAAAACAACAACAACATGTTCCAGAGTGCCAACAGCATCGAATTCTTTGCATGCTGTCCACGCTGTGGACTCTGCACCATTTCCATTTTGAACGCATGGGATGGTGTGAGACAGTTCCCTGTTAATATGCCGACCTGCAGTGTGCTCTAGAAATTGTGAAGCATGATTTTGGCGATGTTGCAGGTTGACAAGTTCTTCCACTGTACATAACAATGCCTGATCTATTTCAGATTTGTGTTAATTTAGAGAGGGGAAGATGGTTTCCACAAACACTTGCGCTAGTGATGCCCCCCGGCTTTGGCTAACATGTCCGACCTCTCATTTTCCTCGATTCCCTGATGTCCATTAGATCCCAGTAGATCGTAACGCCTCTATTCACACATAGTTCATGTAACTTGACCCTGCACTGATGCACGCACTTAAAGGAGTACGTCGCTGTCGTGGGCGCTTTGATCGCCGGCTGGTTGTTAATGAAAATGTTTATAGGAGAGTTTGAGCACGTTAGTTCAACCGTACCGCTGCTTTTGAGGCAGCGTAGAGCTTAGCCTAAAAGATATCTACTGCAGTAGTCCGGTAGTCTAAAGGTTTGTTGTAATTCAAGCTCTGAAGAACGTAAGTGCTTAAGTTGTAGAAACAAAATTTCTTCTTGCTCAAAAAGAGGAACAGCCAAATTGCCTAAAGAGCTGAAAAATAGATATCTAAAAGCTGATGCAAGTTCTGCCAGCCGACCATGATGATATAAGGATTATCAGAGGTTTTCAAGTTTATATTAAAATACCTACTTATAAAAAAATCTTAAAATTTATGGTAGTTTAAAAAATGTTTTTTTAATATTTCAAATTTTTAAACCAGCGCTCTTATATGTAAATACCAAAGCAATAAAAATAAAAATTAAAAAAAATGCTCATCACACTCCGCGCTGACAGCTACTACTGAGGTCTTAATCATTCTTTTTAATTTTCCGATTAAACAAAACGACTTGGAAAATCTGTAACAAATTGACTTAAATCTATTAGTGCTACTTTGGTCCTTCTTCCACACACTCTCTCTCACGCTCTTCTGCGCACTGCATGTGTTTAGAACGATACCTGTTTTTGTGCCTACTCCTATAAAGCTATACTACTTGAATAGACAATTTAATGGTCTTGTGCCAGTTACAAAATAAATAAAAAAAAAAATAAACATTAAAAAAAAATTAAAAGAAAATGAAGAGCTTCTTCCTATAAATCAATTCCGCCATTCAACCGATATTGTGTTAATTTCATTAGCACCTTTATGTGTGCTTCTTTAATACAAATTTTCTTTGTTAATAACTTTTTTGTTTGTTGTTGTTTTTTTTTTTTTGGAACTCACATATCAATCTGGGTTTCATATACTCGTATATATGTATGTGTACATATCTCAATGCTTGAAAATTGATTTCATCCTTCCATAAAAATTGCGTGCTTTCCACACGTTCTTGCCATCTACATATTGCGCTGTGCGTTGCTAGCAAAAGTGGCGTAATTTGAAAATAAGCAAAAACATGAGATAGCATACACACATATGTATGTAACTATGTATTACGATTTTTATAGCGATCGATAAAATTTAATTTTATTATTGACTTTTCGCCTCCGCGATACTCTTAATAATTTTCTCTTCCCAGTTCCCGCTCATCCTAACAACAGCATTTGTTATTTTCATAGTCGCCCACTTAACTACTTTTTTCTGATTTATGACACTCTTGCTGTAGCTGAACGTTAACCATATATGTAAGATTATGTGTAAATATGTACACATTTACTTCAATCTAGCTGTTGCTCCAATCAAATGGACCACACACAACAACTGTTCGAGTTTTGACTTAGTAGCAAGAATATCAACACATGTATTTTTTTTTAGTTTTTTTTTGCCTTTTTTAGTTTTTTTTTTTTACCCATATCAGCAAATTAAACCGCTCGCAGGTAAGCACAGCCGCCGTATTCATATGTGCGTACATACATGTGTATGTATGTTTGTAAGTTCGTATGCAACTTGCTACAAATTTGTTCAAATATGTAACCATGTATGTTTGGCTTACCGAAATGTTCCCTGCAGGAACGCATTAAAACAATAGAAATTGTTAGTATAATATGGGACGCTTTGCGCCTTAGTTGATTTAGCATGACCTGAGAGTTATTTTGGATTGCAATAAGAAAACTAAAAAAAAAAACAATAAAAACGTAATTTTTAAAGTAACATCTACATAAAACATACGGAAGATAGAGCTTAAAACAAGCAAACGAAAAACGTTAACTCATATGCCTGACAAATAAACAGATTTTAAGTAATTTGTGACCTTAATAAGTATGCAATCTGCTTAAATCAGAGGTCAGAATAAAATCTCCTTATATTTGGGAAATTGCTTTAAAATTGCATGCGCTCATCCGCTCCGTTCGTAGAAAAAAATGTCTGTATTTTACATGCTAGAATTTCATGCGGTTATTTGGCTTATTTAAAAGTCAAATTAAATACAATAGAAGTTTTAAAATGTGTTTAAAACATTTGAGATATCGCACCCTAAATAATAAAGTGACACAACTCAGAATTCAAAAACTTTCAGGAGAGTCAAAAGACATTTTATTTTTTATTTTTCAGTTTAAAAGGACTCTGATGGAAAAGATTTTTTGGCAGTCGCTAAAGATATATTTTGTGTACCGATTTATGAAAGAAACCCGATTTCGAAAAATTTTGAGTTGTGTCACTTTATGATTTAGGGTGTGATATATTTACTAATATCATTTGAAACAGGCCTGCGCAACGCTCTCGCATTGAAAGTACAAAACACAATACATGTACTAATTTTTATATGCACTGAGAAATTTTTTTGCTCATTTAAATTTTAATTTTATAAATTCCAATAAAATTTTAGCGTAGAATTTAGTTTCAAATGGTAGTGTCATATAGATAAATTTTTTTTTTATTTTTTATATTATGTATGTAGCCGATATGAAAATATTTTGACTACTAATTTTTTTCAGTGCTCTAATTTTTTTAATTTTTTTCTTTACACATTTAGTGTTAGTGTAAAGTTCGATTTTTTACGACAGTGCTTGCGCTTCTTATACAAAGTGCGTTTGCTCTGCACATACATACATACATAATTTTTTTTTATATCTGAGTGCTTATGGCATTGCAAAGAAAATTTTATTTTTTTGTTTGAAGTGAAAGGGCATATTTAACTGTGCCATCTGTGGCTATGATTCAGAACAAAACAAAAACAATTGTGCTTTGAGTGCCTATTGGCTGAGCAGTCTTTGAATTTGTTGAATTCAGGTTCGTGTCTTAAGTCTTTTTTTTCTCCAACCCACAATAAGCGTACACTCAAAAACTTTTTGATACTAAAGTTCAGAAAGTTCGCTATTTAACTAAAATGTAAGGACATTTTGCTATTTTGTAGGAAAAAACGAAATTTTAAGGAAAAAACTAGATACTTCAAACAAGTAAATCAACGTGCTTGATTTCATATGCCCGGAAAATTAACTGATTTTGAAGAATTTGCGGCCATAATAAGTATGCGATCTGCTTAAATCAGAAGTGAGTATAAATTCACATTTGCTCTATTCATATAAAAAAAGTCTGTCTTTTACATGTTAAAATTTCTTGTGCGAAGTATTTTTTTTTTCTTAGTTTTTTCTTGTTGTTTACGCCTTTTGTCTTTTTTTCTTGTATTTTTTTGTACTTAAACTGGTAAAAAAATCAAAGCTAAATATGCTTGAACTAAGGATAACATATACTTAAACATTTTTTTATGCAGTACAAGTAAACCAAAGCCTTAGTTTTAGGACAACTATGCTTTATTTTATTCCTTTTTGTCCTTAAATTTTTATGGATGTTTCTAATTTTCAGGAAAACACTTTTTTCAGTGTAGCAATAACTTAATACTTTCATTTACATACATTATATTCATGCATATAAGTACTATGTAGTATATTTAGTGCATTACTGCTTAATTTTTCCTATTGGGCAGTCATTTGCATAATATTTGCTTCTACAAATTGATCATTATGTACACCCTGCAGTAAAATTATGCAATCAAATCGTAAGGACACCGGTCAGGAACGCCTTTCAAATGAGTACATTTGAACATGCATTAAACCAAGTAGAAATTGTTAGTATAATATGAGGAGAAAAGATAGTTGGAGTAAGAAGTCTTAAAAATTCAGTAAAAAAAAATTATTTTTGGTAAATGACAGTTCGTTATCATGGTGTTCATTTAGGCTTATTAAATTTTTTATAAATTTACCCCAAATAAATTTGAAATAAAATTTTTTTTTTTTAAATTAAAAAAAATATGGCTGTTGGACGAAATTAGCACATAAAACTAGTACTCATTTTTGCATATTGGATTCTCGATCCGTTGAGAGGGGGTCCAGCTTCAGGTATTCTGATGTATGCATTATTGACTGATTTTCTGCGCACCGTCATCACGCACACGCATCACACTGAGAGAGGAGGAAACCTACGGCGGCTGACCTCACACGCAGCGTGAGCGGCTCATTCCAACATCAGTCATTGAAAATGAGTGAAGAAAAAACAAACCTCTCACTCTGTGTTCTAGATGAGTGAGAAACGCAAATGGTAACTCATCATCATACCGTGAGAATGAGATTCCTCATTCACTCACTCACTCTACCTACCCTGATAAGAACACCAAGGCAAGCCAAGATGTTCGCCGAATTTTTGGTTATTCGAGAAAATCACGAAAACCGAATAACTAATCTGTATACTACTCTGAAAAAAAAAACGTTGTAAATCTAAAGACTTTCGCTGTTAAATCAACTACTTTCCGCAATTGAAATGTGCCCAACAACGCTCCGTTGTTGTTTCAAAGGTGCGAGCGTTGTTGATTTAAGTCAATAACGGAGATTGTTGGAAAAAATTTTCACCTAAAAATAAATTTTTGTTTGCATTTTACTCTTCATCTTCTCTCCACCCGGGTCCCAACTGCAAATATGTAGCCTCCGCTTGTTCTCCTATTCTTCTCTCCTTCTTATCATTCACTGGTTGCTATCTTTATTTCTTATTCTGATTTTTCTTCTTTGTTTTATATTCTGCTCCGTATTCGAACCATGACATCAACCTGAAATTCTATCCAATCAACACATAGCGGAACATTCAACATTATATTGAATTTAAAACATCCTTTTATACCTCCACTTTTCCGAAAAAGCATCTATGAATATGAATCATTGTAAAAATAAAATTAAAAAAAAATGTGTTCTCATCAGCTTTGTTAACAACGGAAACTGTTGGATCAAATATTTTTGTCTTTAAATCAACAACGGGGAGAAAATTGTTGCTAAAAATAAACTTTGGTTTGGATTTTTCTCTTCATCTTCTCTCCATCATTATTTTTTTTGTTGGTTTTCTCACAAAAAAATATTTTCTCACAAAAATTTTTTTAAAAGCAAGCAATTTTTTGAAAAAACAACGGCCGTTTTTGAATAAATTGTTGGATCAAAAACTTTGCTGTAAAAACAAATACTTTTGCTGTTGAATCAAAGACGGAGATTCAACAGCCGAAAGTTGTTGGTTTAACTACGGGTATTTTTTTCAGAGTACATCATCTATAACTCAACACAATGTGCCGCAGCTGTAATCTTTCTGTAGCAGAGGAGACGGTGGAGCAGCTGCTATACGAGTGTCCTTCGTACTCCCAAAGGCAGAATGAAATTCCTTGACAAACCTTTCTTCGACAAGCTCTCGGAACTCAAAAGTGTCAGGCCTGAGGGGCCTCTTAGATACCGAAACTCAACAGAACGTCAGGCCTGAGGGGCTTCTTAGATACATAAACTCAACAGCATGGATATGGGGCGTAGGACTTACCCTCGTTTCCGAATTGATATTCTCTTTAGCACTATTCTTCTGATTTTTAGTTACGAGTCGTGGTATCAAAGCGGCGCTTCGGCGCTAACCAACCAATCAACACCATATACATTACGGATTAGTCGCATTTCTTCACAGGGTTTATAAATGAATAAAAGAAAAAAGGAAAAATTACCAAAAAAAAAAAAAAAAAACAACAACCAACACTCATCTACACTAAAAGTGTGGATGGCTACACAAAATTAAAGGCCACGCTTCATAAAAGTGTTGAAGTTATGCCGCCACACATATGCTGCCGCTGCTGGCTGCCTACTACCTACATATGGATATATGTATGCAAGGCCGTAGCCAGGATTTCATTTTGGGGGGGGATTAACTAAAAAAAAAAACATTTCAAATTCAAATTACATACTATGCTATGTGCATGAATAATTAGGTTTCGCTTATCACCCATATTTAATTGTTATTGCAAAATCCAATTAATTTCATCAAATTTATCTGTCAAATAAAATTTTCGTCAGCTGATTTTCAGTGCAACCAGCTACCCTGTCAAAGCTTCAGTGGGTAAAAAGTGTGAGTTTTTTACACCACTGAAGTGTACATTTTTAGGAAACGAAAACAGGGTAGCAAGTGAAAAACTTATGTAGTTTTTTTACACTAAATTACCACTAGATCCACTAGCCATATTCTGTTTGACGTTTTACCTTCATTTTGCAAACGAAAACGGAAAATTGAAGAGTGTAACAAAAATGCGCATTTTTTTGATGAAACGAAATCACCATTAATTTCAATGGTAAAATTTTAAATTAAGCTCTTACCCAATTAAGTTAATTATAAGTTTATGATTTTGTTAAACAATTTCTTAGACATGCCAAAAGCAAAACCGCAGTTATCTATATCTTCTGGAAACAGGCGCCCAATTAGGTTCAGAAGAAACGGGACAGTCGCTGAACATGCAAATCGTTTAGAGAACTCACGGTTGCGTGGAATGCAGAGGAGACATGTGGCGATTCATACGAAATCAGCATTTAACTACATACCGGATTTAAACTATATGGAACATTCTTCCCTTTTCATGGGTCGTATGAGTGAAATTTGCGTTTTTTTGTAAGTCCCAAGGGAAAACATTTAGCTATATTGGGGTAGACCTTCGCAACGAGGAGTTTTCTCACGGTCAAATGTATGTCGCTCTGTCGCGAACTGGTTCACCACAAAACCAGAGTTTTCTTATACCTGGAAATGGCAACAAAACAAAGAATGTTGTGTTCACGGAAGTTTTTAATTAATGAACAAGATGTACCTTATTTTATGAACTAATTTGCCTACTAATGTACACAGAGCCAAATAATCCTCATAAAAATAAGAAGATTGTCTCTTTGAACAGCTTCGTGGCCCAAAAAGAGGACAGAAGTCAGAGACGAAGACATTTCCATAGAGATTTCTTCTTATTTTTGGGAGGTAAATCTTTTTAATTTTATTTAAAAGTATAAAAAACTTTCTACTCAACTTTTCTTTACGCATTATTGTTGTCGACTGTGAACCGCTAACTCAGTTTACATATGTATGTATATAAGACTAACTTTATAATAAATTTAATTAGATAACCTAATAAAAATAAGAAGAACGCCCTCTTTATTAATTCAAGGAGATATCCACATATATATTCGAAGATTTCTTCTTGATTTTATTAAAAAGACTATCCCATTAAAAGTAAGTAGGGATTCTTCTTAAAGAAAAACTATAGAGATATCTTCTTACTTTTGTTCT
Source organism: Urophora cardui (assembly GCA_960531455.1). NCBI lineage: Eukaryota > Metazoa > Arthropoda > Insecta > Diptera > Tephritidae > Urophora > Urophora cardui. The sequence continues at coordinate 22,782,487 of OY482674.1, read as the reverse complement.
ATTTTATTAGGTGGTTTTCGCTCTGTGTAGGTACCAAACGTTGTTTGAATTATTATAACTTTGAGTTTTTTGTTGTTAATAAATGTATTGTTTATAACTTTGTTTAATTTTAAAGTGTTTGCATTTCATCTAAAGGAGGGTGGTATATTACATTCCTTGCAGAAAACAAGCACAAAATATGAATATGTAACCAATTTTTACACTCTACTCAAAGCTAAACATCAGTATATTTAATTTTTGCGGCGCAACGAAGTAAGCCGGGTACTTGCTAGTACATACATAGATACAAATAATAATTGAGACTAACTTTTTACATGATTTCTATGCTTCTAAAAAATACAATTAAGCATATTTATATTATAAAAAAAAATTTAATCGCATTAATTTCGGGGGGGGGGGGGTTTGATCCCTGCCATCCCCCCCCCCCTAGATACGGCCTTGCATGTATGTATGTATGCTTTGCCTATGTGCCATCATGCCGCTATGGAGCTATGGTAGTAGAAGTCGCAGAGATCGAGATTGTTGTCAGAATTTTGTGGGCACACTATTGCCGCCGAGGAAGCCGTCGCCGCCACCGCCGCCGATCAACAACAAAAACAGCAACAGCAGCCACTGCACAACAACAACACTAACAACAACAACAACTACACACAAAAAGGAAAAGGAAGAACGGTGGAAACAAAATAAAAATAGGAAAAAGAAAAAGTAATACAACATCGCCGCAACTCATATCGCGGCCGCAATAAAAGCATTTACAACAAAACCAACAACAACAACAAACAGCACGGGGGAAATACTACACACATAATACCGCCGCGCCGATTCGTACGTGCATAGCAGCATTAAATAAATAGCAGTAAAGGTAAAATGGTTTTATTAAATTGAGGGTTTAGACTACTACTCTTCTTATGTTCGCATCGCATCGCAATGAACTGAAACTGAACTGAAACTGAAGATGAGGAATAAGAAGAAGCAGAAGCAGTGACCGGCCAAAGAGCCAACCGACCGACCGACCGGCTGACCGTACGTACATAATAGTAAAGTAATATGGTATTTGTGGCGTTTTGACGACGGCATCTGTTTGTTTGTTTTTGTTTTTGTTTTTCTGTTTTTATTTGTTGTTTGTTGTTTGTTGTTGTTGGTTGGTAGTGTGAGAAAATTCGGTCGGTCGTTCAATCGTTTGGCCGGCCGGTTGTCGGTATGGTATGGTATGGTATGGTATGCTATGGACCAGCCAACGCAGAAGCGGCGCATCAGAGATGTAAAACATGATATTAGTGTATGCTACCAAAAGCATTAAGCATTTAGGAAGCTTTATGACTCCACTGTATGGAATCATTTGTGGAGATATGTACATACATACATATGTACCTACATATGTACATTAGATGAGTTTTTTTTTTAGATATTCCCTCCGGCACCGGAATACGAAAATAGGATGTTTTAGAGTAAGTAAACTGAAAAAAAATTTCACTTTTCCAAAAACTTTTCAAGGTATGTTAAGATTTATGTATGAAAAAAAAAAGTTAGGATTTTGCACGAGAAAAAAAATTGATATCCATCCATACGTAGAATTAACCGCTAAATCGAATGGCGATTCCGTTTTTTGGTACACTACCCAGGGAAGGTAATATCGCGGTCTAAAGTGATCATTTTTTTTTTCTCATGAATCTTCAACTTCTTGCCCTATACTCTTCCCGAAATCGGAAATTATTTTTTAACTAAGTCACACGGCAGGCTGCGTTATTTAATGCGCTTTCCATAAATGTATAGCTATTAAAAATCGAATAATATTTGGATAAGTTCATCAAGTTTAAGTGAAGTAAAGTCGGGTATAAAAGGGTAACATACCTTAAAATTTCTAATTTTTTTTTTTAAAATTTTGCTCTTGAAGACGGTTTTTTGGGTTATTAGTGATTTTTTTATGTGGGTGGATAACTCCACAAATGTAAAAGTGTACAAAAAAACTGAATATGCCATTCGATTTAGCGGTTAATTCTACGTATGGATCGATATAAATTTTTTTCTCGTGCAAAATCCTAACTTTTTTCAGACATAAATCTAAACATATCTTGAAATTCTTGGAATTTGCGCGGTTTTCGGTGTAGCTCCATCTAGTTTTTGGAAAAGTGAAATTTTTCCAGTTTACTTACTCTAAAACAACCGATTTTCATATTCCGGTGCCGGAGGGAGGATCTGAGAAGGTTTAAAGAATCCCGTACAAAGAAAAACTCATCTAATGTACATGTTGTGTTGTTGTTTTTGCTGCTATTAATATTTTGTTTGTTTTTGTGTTTTTTGCTTTTTTTTTTTTTTTTTTTTTTTTTTGTTTTCGAAGTGGTGACCAATTGGCAATTATGACATAGAGAGTGGAGAGACTGTGCGGCCACCGCAGGCGAATTTTCTGTACAAATCATTCAAAACAAGTAATTTTGCCCAAATGAACTCACCACCACTTGAAATATCGTAATATTTTATGATTATTTTTTATTATTAGATTTAAGCTGCGCTTACGTATAAAATCACTATATTTTGTTGGGTACATTTATACATATATGATATACATATGTATGTATGCTTCTATATGTACATACATATATCGCTCATTTATTTCTATATGATCATAACTCAGAAAAGGAAAAAAAAATTTGAGTTAAATATGAGCAGATATCGGCATTATGATTTATACTGAGTAAAAATTTCAATCAGATTCTTTGAAAATATCGCGCTTAATCAAAATCGTCGCAACTTTACTGGCAACTGAGAGCCTCTCCTCAAATTGCATTGTCTCTTGAGTTATGCTGTTGTTCATGTAAATGTGTGATACGGATATTGAAATATAAAAGAAATACATATGCAAATTTGAAGTTTTATGTCAAATTTATCATTCAATTTTAGTTATTACTGCTTCTGCTTTTTCCCTATAAATTGCTTGAACCAGACACCGTTTTAGAATTTTCGACACCGAACATCATCCACCGAACGGTGTAAAACCGTTGCCTCAATTGAAAATGAGTCTTATTGCTTCCTCTGTCAATATGACAGTTAATTGTCAACCTATTGGCAGCATTCGATTTATGACATATTTTCCATTATTCCATTAATTGCTCTCAGACCAGGTCAGGATCTTCAAACTGTTTTCAATCATTTTGCGACCACTAATCATTTCACACGGTAGGCAGGAAGCGACGATAGGTTGCATGAAAATGTCGAGAAAAAAGGAAAGTGGGGTTGTGTTATGTGATGTTTATAGATGAAACATCCGTTGAAATTAAAATCCGAGCTGCTCCTTTTTCAAGGATATCCACATTTTTTGTTTTTTTTGAAAGGATCAAATATTGAGGAAATCGAATATTCGCCACCGTCCAAATTTTTCCGATTTCAATACATTATTTGGTCGCTAAGGGATACAAAAAAAGGTATTAAAAAGAAAACAGGACACCTGTAGTGGAAAAATCCAATGTGAACAGGACCTAAAGGATAACCACTGAAATATAAAATAACACAAAAAGTACCCACTTTAATTTGCGTATAACTCCTAAAATGTTAACTCTACGTGAAAATTTCTTATTATATGTTTCATTCAGAATAAATAAAGAAATATTTCTTTAATATACAATTTTGATGTACCTGCAGTGCTTAATGTACTTTTGTGCATCTAAAGTGAAAATTTCAAAAAAAGTACGTTTTTTTTATGGTGCTATTTTAAGTTCAAATATTTTTCTAGTTTATGTAAATATTTTAATCTAATGATCCAACTCTCATTCCTACACATCTCTACGTTAATACTAAAAAAGAGTTAGAGCTGAGATACGCGCTAGCTGTGCACGGTGGGCGGGAAGCAACAATAGGTTGCATGGGAATATCGTAAAAACGATGGCCCAACGAATATGTGCCTAGCTGTGTGCTGGTACTAATTTTCGTTTAAAAAAAATGTTGGAGATTTTATTCACGCTTGCTGTGTGTTTATGAAGTATATTAGAATATCAGTTTACGTAAGTGTTTAGCCGGCGATCGTTTTTTCGATATTTTCATGCAACCTATTGTTGCTTCCCGCCCACCGTGCACAGCTAGCGCGTATTTCAGCTCCAATTCTTTTTAATATTAACGTATAGATATGTAAGAATGAGAATTGGATCATTAGATTAAAATATTTACATAAACTAGAAAAATATTTGAACTTAAAATAGCACCATAAAAAAACGTACTTTTTTTGAAATTTTCACTTTAGATGGACCAAAGTGCATTAACCACTGCAGGTACATCAAAATTGTATATCAAAGAAATATTCCTTTATTTATTCTGAATGAAACATATTATAAGGAATTTTCACGTAGATTAACATGTTAGGAGTTATACGCAAATTAAAGTGGGTACTTTTTGTGTTATTTTATATTTCAGTGGTTATCCTTTAGGTCCTGTTCACATTAGATTTTTCCACTACAGGTGTCCATTTTTCTTTTTAATACCTTTTTTTGTATCCCTTAGCGACCAAATAATGTATTGAAATCGGAAAAATTTGGACGGTGGCGAATTTTCGATTTTCTCAATATTTGATCCTTTCAAAAAAAACAAAAAATGTGGATATCCTTGAAAAAGGAGCAGCTCGGATTTTAATTTCAACGGATGTTCCATCTATAAACATCACATAACACAACCCCACTTTCCTTTTTTCTCGACATTTTCATGCAACCTATCGTCGCTTCCTGCCTACCGTGTTCACAGTTCAGTGATTGATAGGTTGTTTTTTTAATATTCTGAGCAAGGTCTACAGATCTAGCATTTTCAGCATAAGTGGCGCACCTAGAACGACGCCTAGAGAAGCTATGCAGGCCATTCTGGACATCCTGCTTCTGGATCTAGCAGGTCTTCAAGTGGCGGCTGAACAATCTAAGTTTTCTAGCCGATAGACGGACCGCTTTACTACTACAATAGTTGCAGACAGCAATTTTGAAACAAGGATTGCCAATAGGTTAGGTTAGAGTGGCTGCCATGAGGGCACACTTAGGCCAGTGCAGAGGCCCATTGTGATACCACAAGAAGAAAACAGATTACTCCTCCTTTTTAAACCAGTTTGATACCCTAATGAAATTCACCAGGTCCTTTATGTCGACAACCGCGACTTTAGATAGGCTATCCAGGAAAGGTGTCCCAAGAAAGCGTCGTCTGGCGCTGTTAAGAGCCGGGCAATGGCAAATGAGGTGTTCGATTGTCTCCTCTTCCTCATCATCTTTGCAGCTTCTGCAGCATCTACGGTAGGGTGCACCCAGTCTCTCTGCGTGTTTCCCGATAAGGCAGTGTCCTGTGAGCACCCCCACAAGGTTCGAGATTTCCTCTCTCCTTAGAGTACATATTTGACGAGATCGCTTGTGGTCCCAATTCGGCCAGGTTTGTCTTGATGTTCGACATACTGGGTTCTGTTGCCATCTATCGCTTGCTAGTTTATAGATATGCTGTTTAAGCATTAGCTTGCATGTGGCAAACGGCATACCTATGCGTTCTTTGTCAGGAAGAACCTGCTCGGTAGTGCCTTGCCTTGCAAGCTCATCTGCCCTACAATTTCCCTCGATATCCCTATGTCCCGGGACCCACACGAGGTGCAGACGGGTCTGTTTGGCCATCTCCTGCAGAGATCGGCGACAGTCCAGTGTTAGTTCAGAATTGAACGAGTTGGAGCCGAGAGACTTAATTGCTGCTTGGCTGTCGCTGAAGATGAATAGATCCCTGTGGATAGGTTCATGTCCTATACGGTTGACAGCCTCCATTATGGCTGACACTTCAGCCTGGTAAACGCTGCAGTGGTCGGGTAACCTAAAAGCTAGCTGTAGATTCAAGTCCTGTGAAAAGACTCCACCTCCAACTTTGTTGTCTAGTTTCGAGCCATCGGTATAGATGGAAACGCTACCTGGGGTTGGGTAGCACCGATTTGGCTCTTCCCACTCGTCCCTTTCTGGAATCCTTGTTTCGTAGTTGCTGTCTGCAACTATTGTAGTAGTACAGCGGTCCGTACTACCGGGTAGAAAACCTAATTTGCTTAGAATGCTAGAGTGTCCTGTGGCTTTTGTATGCCATCCGGATGACTCTCTTAAACGTAGAGCTGACGTAGCCGCTACTTGAAAACCTGCTAAATCTAATGGCAAGATATCTAGGATGGCCTGCAGAGCTTCACTAGGCGTCGTTCTGAGTGCGCCACTTATGCTGATCATGCTAGATCTGTGGACTCTGCTCAGAACATTAAGGTTTGACGCCTTGCTCAAAGCAGGCCACCATACTACGACCCCATATAGCAGGATTGGTCGAATGATCGCAGTGTAAATCCACCTGCAAATGCTGGGACTAAGTCCCCACTTTTTGCCTATGGCTCTTTTGCATGTGTATAAAGCAATATATGCTTTGTTTTGGCGCTGAATGATGTTATCCTTCCAGTTCAGCTTTTTGTCCAGAACTACCCCTAGGAACTTAGCCTTGTCGGCCAGGGTCAGGCGAACGCCATTTAGTTCTGGTAGATTTAACGGTGGTATTTTATACCGCCTAGTATAGAGGACAAGTTCCACCTTATTTGAATTGACACTGAGCCCACAACGAGAGGACCACGCTGAGATCTCTCGCAGTGCTACCTGCATCAGATCACATAAGGTCTGTGGGAACTTCCCTCTGTATGCTAAAGCAAGGTCGTCCGCATATGCCACGACTCTCCCGCCGCCCCAAACTGCGTCTCTTTTTAGAAGTGAGTTGACAGTGAGGTTCCATAGCAGCGGGGAGAGGACACCACCCTGGGGTGTGCCTCTGAAGACGTAGCGTGTAGATTTGACCTCGCCCATTGATGAGAGTACAATCCTTCCCCTCAAAAGTTGATCAATCAACCCAATCAGAGATACGTCAACGCCTAAGTGACTTAAAGCGTTGCTTATCGCCTCTGGGGTGACATTGTTAAAAGCGCCTTCGATATCTAGAAAGGCCACAAGGCAGAACTCCTTATCGGTCAAGGATGATTCAATGGTAGAAACCAGACTATGTAATGCCGTTTCGGTTGATTTCCCTTTAAGATATGCATGTTGATATCCAGAGAGAAGTTTACTATCAATTGTAATAGAGAGGAAATTACTTATTATCCTCTCCAGCGTCTTGAGCAAGAAGGAGGAAAGGCTTATTGGCCTAAAATCCTTCGGCTCATAGTGCGAGGCTTTCCCAGCCTTAGGAATGAATATAACCGAGACGCGTCTCCACGTATTCGGGATATGATTGAAAGCAAGACAAGCAACGAAGATGCGTTGAAGCCAGCTTGCTGATGTCTCCAGGGTATATAGGAGTTGTGCAGGAATGATCCCGTCTGGTCCCGCAGCTTTGTAGGGTTTGAAGCTTTTGATTGCCCACCTAACCCGTTCCTCAGTCACAGGTATATTAACAGCGATACCCGTTGATGATATCGCCAGTCCGTTTCGCGAGCTACCAGGAAAGTGTGTGTCCAGCAGCAGCTCTAGAGTTTCCTTTTCCGAATTGGTCCAGGATCCATCAGGCTTCCGAAGGTAGCCCAATGACGTTTGTGTCCTTGAGAGCACGCATCTAAGTCTTGCCGTCTCATCGACGCTTTCGACTCCGGTACAGAAGTTCCTCCAAGAGGTTCTCTTCGATTGTCTCAGGGCTTTTTTATAAGCCCTTAGATTTTCTTTATATTGCAGCCACTCGGGCTCATTGTCGAGTCGTTTGGCTCTATTGAATTGCTTCCTGCAAGATTTTCGAAGTGAGTCCAGATCGCAGGACCACCAATGAGGTTTCCGCTTGCCACGCGGTCTTGGTTCCGGACAAGCTAAGTTAAAAGCGTTTGAAAGTGCATTAGTGAAGGTACCGACCAGATCCTCCAACTCCCCTGTCGATGAGGGATTACAGGGTGGAAGATCCGGTAGCCCCTTAACAAATAGTTCATTGTGAAGATCCCAGTTCGTGTTACGTGGGTTCCTTTTTAAAACGGATTGTTGAATGGAGAAATCTAAGATTATTTCAATATATCGGTGGTCAGAGAAAGAGTGTTCATCAAGAACGCGCCAGCCTTTGACACCCTCATGAGTTTTTTCACTACATAAAGTGAGGTCTAGTACCTCTCTTCGATTTTTTGTAATAAATGTTGGTTCATTACCTATGTTACACACTACCATGTTAGTTGTCAAAAGGTAATCAAAAAGTGACTCACCCCTTTCATTTGTGTCAGAGCTGCCCCATTGTACATGATGCGAATTTGAGTCCGCTCCGATGAGTAGATGGCCGGGGCAATATTTGGCCACCAGGTCCATCATCAAGCCTTGTGGTGGAGGTGTGTGTGAATCATAGGGCATATACACCGATGCCAGAGTTACCGGTGTGCCCTTGATCGTTGTGCTGGCCGCAGTAATGTCGCCGTCGCTGAAGTTAGGCAAGAGAAACATTGTTAGCTCGTACTTAACCAATATACAGGTTCTTATATTACCTTCAACACAAGCTCGGATGAGCCTGTAACCAGTGGCCCCCAGTCCGCAAATCCTCAAGTTATTCACCCAAGGTTCTTGGATGAGGACCACATCAACGTCGCCTTGAGAAAGGCGACTGACGAGAGCGGCTGTAGCCGCTTTAGATCGGTGGAGGTTTATCTGTAGCACTCTCATGAGTATCTACAGCCCCCACCCCCTCAACCACCGTGACGTCGGCAGCCTCTTCGTCGCTGTCCAGCACGAAATCCTCCATTGTCAAATCATGCAGAGCATCTGCACAGTTTGACGTGGCGGACTTCATGCTGTCCACGTCGGAGAGATCCGCCTCCGCTTCGGTCGCCTCGATGTCCGAGTCCACCGAGGTTTCAGGAGCGGCGGCGCGCTGAGCGTCGCCACGGTACACGTGAATTATGACATCCCCGACGCCATAATTCACCCTACCCTGGCACTGTTTAAGTGGCTCGAGAGCCTCCTTATTTAGCGCCAGGACCACCTCCCTTCTCGGGCCCACTGCGTCTTCGACTCGAATGACGCTCCAATTCTTCGTAGGGAGGGATGGGTTCATAACCTGCAGCATCGTGAGTATCCGCTCAGGAGCTGCTGGGGTTACAGGAACCCATACCCTGGCCCTAGGCCGAATCGGAACGTCCTTCCAGTCGACGACCTCTAGTCGCGCACCGGGGTATACCTCGCCGACCCTCGCGACCGCAGCCTTATACAGGCTGACGGTCCTTGCGTCATCGCAAGCGAGCACCTTAATCTGGCCCTGGTACCATCCCGCGTCTCTACCACGTGGGGGTGGTCCTGGAGACTCCAGCACGACGTCAAGGATGGCGTCGGTGATGGCGGCCAGGACCCACAACCACTTGTCCTTCGGGATGGCCCCACGGTCATTTCCGCGGTCCAGGACCCCAACGAGGATCCTGTCCCTGGCAACCTCGGCGAAGGTTGGCTTGGGCACACCGGCGTGCTGCTGTAGCCGCTTCGGATGGGGCTTTAACTCCTCATCCGATCTCTGGCGCTTAAAGGGAGTGACACTTTCCACATTTTTCCCCAACACGTTTTGGAACGATGGCAGCAGAGCTTTCGCCCTAACTACCGCCTCCCTCACGTCCTGGGGCAGCGTGTCGAGTGCCACCCCCCCGTAACGTTTGAGGACCTTTGCGGCCCTCCGTTTATCCCCATATTGGGGTTTATTGTCCAGGGGGAGGCGGCTCGTAGTTTCCCTCGCTGCCGCTCCCCCGGTAGATGTATTAGCTTCGGCTACCTTCCCCTTCGGATCAGCATGGCCAGGTCGTGAAACCACTGCCGCTGACGTCGGGGGAAAAGTTGCCTTTAAGGCGCTTGATGGACCCCTGGCCTCAGCAGGAGCTGGACGGCTCGCCGTTTCCAGCGTTGCCGTGACAGCAGCCCTGCTGGTGCTGGGCTCCATCGTATCACCCTTCAATGTATTGAAGAAGGCTACCTTCTCCTTTGGCGTACTATGGCCAGGTCGCGAAACCACTGCCACCGCCTCTGTGAGAAAGGTCGCCGTACCAACACTCGATGGACCACCCGCAACAGTGAGGGCTGGGCGGCTCGCCGTTTCCAGCGCTGCCGTTCCAGCGTTCCCACTGGAGTTGGGATCCATCGGGCGTCGATCGTCCCTACTTTCGGCTACCTTCTCCTTTGGCTCGGTGTGGCCAGGTCGTGAGACCATTGCCACCGCCTCGGCGAGAAGGTACGCCGTTCCAGCACCTGGGAGGTGTTCAGCATCAGCAGGAGCCGGGTGGTTCGCCGTTTCCAGCGCTACCATTCCGGCGGTCCTACTGGTGCTGGGGCCCCCCAAGCTGCCAGTCAAAGTTGTTGTTGTTGTTGTTTGGTGAGAGGCAAGCCTCCCACCCACGTGGGCGCCATGTAGGCGCGAAAGCGTCATTGGCGCTTGCGCCGACGCAGTCCCCCTCCGAGTGGAAGAGGACGAAGGTTTTTTGTTTTGTTTTGTTTTTGTTGTTAAATTTTTGTCCATGCGAAAAGGGCCCCAACTCGAAGCCGCTATCCTTCCCCGTTTCGTGCAGTCACTAAGGATCCCAGGTTATGTGTGAAATCAGGGACAGCCTGGGGAGGTTGGAACCCCCGCCGTCATGTGGGGGGGCCCAGAGCCATCCATGCAAAGACAGGAGTAATCTCAACATTGCCAATAAGGCAGAGTCTTTTCACAAGACTTGAGTCCACAGCAAGCTTTTAGCTTACCAGATAACTGCAGTGTTTACCAGGCTGAAGTCTCAGCGTTAATTCAAGCTGTTAACCGTATAGGACATGAACCTATCCACAAGGATTTATTCATCTTCAGCGACAGCCAAGCAGCGGTTAAGTCTCTTCGCTACCACTCGTTCATTTCTGAACTAACACTAGACTGACGCCGATCTCTACAGGGGATGACCAAACAAACCTGCTTGCACCTCGTTTGGGTCCCACAATACAGGGTTATCTATGACAATTGTAAGGCAGATGAACTTGCAAGGCAAGGCACTACCGAGCAGGTCATTCCTGACAGAGAACGCATAGGTATGCCATTTGTTATATGCAAGCTAATGCTTAAACAGCACATTTATAAATTAGCAAACGATACATGGCAATAGAACGCAGTATCTTAAAAATCAAGATAAACCTGGTCAAAATGAGATCATAAGCGATCGTGTGAAATATTTACCTAAAGGAGAGAAGAAATCTCTAAACTGGTCGACGTACTCACAGGACACTGCCTCATCGGGAAATATGCAGAGAGGCTAAGTACACCATACCACAGATGCTGTAAGGATGATGAGAAAGAGGAGATGGTAACTCATTTGCCACTGTCCGACTATTAGCGGCGCCATATGACGCTTTTTTTGGTACTCCTTTCCTGGCTGGCCTATGTAAGGTTGCGAACGTCGACGTAAGGGGCCTGGTGAACTTCATTAGACTATCAAACTGGTTCAAAAAGGAGGAGTAATTTGTTTTCTAGTGCTATCACAATGGGCCTCCATACTGGCCGAAGTGTACCGCTATGGTTGCAGCCACTCCAAACTAACCTATTATATTCACCATACAGCCCTTAAACAAAGTTTGCTTGTCCCCATCAGACTACCAACTGATTTAAATACTTCATGCATTTCCAAATAAACTCTGCACCGCTATTTTATTTCTTGATTTTCCAACCGTTTGCATGCGATAAACGACGTGTTTTACTACTTTCAATGGCTATTCCTCGTTTGTAACACTATTTCAATTAACTAAAGAAAAGCGAACAATTCAGACTAGACTCTCCTTTCCGAATGTTTGTTCATGCTAATTTGCTCCTTATCCACATACGAGGAGATCACATAGAAATCTAGCGTAAATAAAGTAAAATTGCAGCTTACTAAAGATCAGTGAACGAACACTTTGTTATTACACTCGTACCTTGTTGGCAAAGGACAACAATTTTGCACAGGAATGCTCAATTAAATTATCTTCCTATCTACATAATATAGAATAAATTACCTCCATTGTTTGTTTTCATGCAGTTAAACAAACTAGAATGTAACCAAACTCGCATTACCGAATACAGATCGTACGTAATTTGCCAGCTGACCTGTCACAGTGTTGATATTGTGACGAATGTATGTATGTATGAATGTAGATGCGCTGAACGAAGAAATATTTTGTCCACATCAGCGCAATAAGCACAATCTGATACACACAATTTTGTTGCTTCTCAGAATTGTCGTTGGTTGGCTACACTTCGAGGTGAAAAGCTCTGACATGCGCCGTTTTGCAAGTACGTGCACGTTTGCATTGCCGACGCCTTCGGTGTTGCTGGTTATGTGCACATGTACGTGTGTATGTTTACAATGTATGTTGCACACGTTACTTTCTTGATGTGCTTCGCGGAATTGTTCTGCTTTCTTGTACAAGTTTACGCACAATTATACAGATAATATATACCTACCATTATTTGTTGGTAAAGGTACAAACATGCATATGTATGTAAGTGTATTTAAATTGTAAGCGTAGATTTTCAAAAAAATATCTAATCTTCGGCTAACTTCCACTTCTGAATACACTTGCTCAATTAATATTGAAGTTATTAAAATTGAAAATAATAAAACTGCGTCGTTTCAGCGTGTCATCAACCATCCGTGTTTGCTTGCAAGTTCCGAATGCAGTTCCTGCTCGCAATGTTTAGTTGCATTGTTAGCTTGTCAATATCAGTGTTGCCAACTGCAGCTGATCAATCTTTATTACACGTATCGATGTGAAATCAGTTTTCAATAGCTGCAACAGCCGAGCAGTTGCTTGTATTGAAAGCCTGATCTTCACAACGCAGCGGAGGTCTCCCTTTTCTTATGCATTTAGCGGGTTTCGATAGAAATACTTTCTGGGTCGGAGCACCTTTATCTATGCTCACGACATGACTTGTCCACTCAGCCGCTGGATCTGTATTCGCTGAACAATGTCGATGCCTGCATAAAGCTCGTACAGTTCATCGTTAAATCTCCGTCGATACTCGCCCTCGCTAACGCGCAAAGGTCCACAAATCTTCGGAAGAACTTTTCTCTAGAATAGTCCAAGTGTTATCTCATCTGATGTTGACATTGCACATGCTTCTGTGCCGTATATGAGGACTGGAGCGATGAGCGTCCTGTAGAGTGCGATTTTTGTTCGACGAGAGGGGAATTTAATTTTCTATTACCTATTTAGTTAAATGATACTTTGATTAGCAAGAATGAGTCTTAGTTGGATTTCCGTACTGACATGATTCTCAAATATACGAAGCCCCTAACGGTTTCGAATTTGTGGCTGTCAAGGCGTATCGTTTTTTTGTGTGACGACAGTACCTCCTGTTACCCTCGTTAACCGCCAAACACATTTTCTTCGCCTCTTTATCCAGCTTGGAGAAGGCAGAACAACATGTTAGTGCCAATGATATCAATAGTCACCTTGTCTGAAACCTCGTTTGGTCTCGAAAGACTCGGAGATGTCCTTCTCAATTCTGACGGTGCTAGTGGTGTTAGTCAACGTCATTTGGCATAGCCGTATAAGTTTTGTAGGGAAACCAAATTCAGGCATTGCGGCATTGCGGCATAGAGGCAATTTCTATTGCTGCTATCGAAAGCTGCTTCAAAATCGACTAAGTGATGGCGTGTGTCGGTTAATTTTCCATGGAATTTTCCACGATTTGGCGTATTGTGAAGATCTGGTCGATGGTAGACTCACCAGGTCTGAGGCCACACTGATAAGGTCCAATCAGCTTGTTGACGGTCGGCTTCAATATTTCGCACAATACACACTTGCTAAGATCTCATATGCGATATTCAGAAGGCTTATCCCACGATAATTGGCGGGTACTCTGGAGTCTCCTTTTTTGTGGATTGCGCAGAGCACACTTGAGTTCCAATCATCGGGCATGCGCTCATCCGATCACGTTCTGCATAGGTCATACATTTTCTCCTTAATCAATTTCACTGTTTACGTTATCTAGTAAAGAGAAGTGGTCCCTCCACAACTTAAGTACGCTCTCCACGTCAGTTACCCTCAGTCATCCGCCTGACTTTTTGATAAAATTTTCGAGCACCACACTCTCACCTTTAAGCCTATCTTTTCTTCTTTTGAGAAAGGCGCTTCTCCTCCCTCCACGCCGATCGATAACGCTCCCATACGCTACGCGTTGCGCCCGTACACAATATAGCCCTGTAGGCGGTATTGTTTCTTTCCGAGGCATCGTGGCATTCCTTATCGTACCATGTGTTTTTTCAGGCTCGCTAGTATCCAATGGATTCCTCAGCGGCGGTACGAAGTGAAAGAACGATATGTTCCCATTCCTCGGATACATCGTTTGGTGGAGGATTGCTCTCGGAGAGCAGGGGTGAGAAGCGAGTGTGCGTTGTGTGCAGGCTCTCGACTTCAAACCTTCTTTGCTGTCCTGTTGTCACATTCTTTGCTGTCCTGTTGTGGCATTCTTTATTGCACAGAGGTGGGTGCGTACCTTGGCTGCCACAAGATAATGGTCCGAGTCGATATTAGTACCACGGAGGGTGCGCACATCTACATAGGACGCTGGAGCATGTCTGCCGTGACCGATATGTCATGATGTGATCGATTTAATTTCGTGTTTTGGTTGGCGGTTGGTGTATTTTTTTTTTTTTGTGCTGGAATCTGATACTGCTGACCATGTTTCGGGCCCCGGCGAAGCCGATCAGCCTCTTCCGCTTGAGAGTACAGACATGTTTTGCGCAGGCACAGAATAGGCTAGGCTGTCCACAATACTTTTGCAGGGGGTGATTGCATATGCTTTGCCGAACAATATATTTTCCCAGTGAAGTCGTTTTGTTTTTTGCAAAATATTTAAAAAATAAAATGTAAATGCTTTCGCATCCTCGTAAGAAGTCTTTAAGTGCAGATGTGTACATAAATATCAGATACGCATGTCCATAAGTATTTATGTAAGTTTAGTCCGCTAATATGCCGGAAAATCACTCACTATAGTTCGTATGTACATTAGGCCGTCTCGCCTTATATGGACCAAAAAAAAGGCTACCGTACGCCCCCCCCATATGATTTCTCTTTCGAAAACATTTCTGGAAAAAATTTTTATTTTTTTTTGGACGCCGCTAGATGTCGCTAAAATTAATTTTTTTCATATCTTCGGTAGTTATGGTCCTATGCCTAAGTTTGATACACCAATCTCTTTGGCGTGAGAGGAGGGTTTCCACTTTCTAATTGCATTAACCCTATGTGGGCGATTGGGGTCACTTCCACCCAGTACTTAGTGTATACCACCTTAATGTAACTTTTTTTTCCGGAATTTTAAACGTCGCTAAAAACCATTAATCTTTTGCAAAAGAAGTATTTCGATCGATTCAGTAGAACCGGAAATAAATCACATTTAACATCCCGAGGAGTATAAGTTTTTCGCTTCATGTGGTCTTTTAGGTTCATTTTACAAAGATTTTTTATGAAGAGACTCCTACTGAAATTTTATGGCGAATAATTTTCTAGAACATTTTAGCCCTCTAGCAACCTTAAAAATACTATTTCCTGACTATAGGTACTCTATTTCCTGATCAAAAAGAAAAAGGGATCAAAATAACCCTTTTTCAGGGGTGTAAGATGGTTAAAATGTTCTAGAAAATTATTCGACGTAAAATTTCAGTATGAGTCTCTTCAGAAAAAATCTTTGTAAAATGAACCTAAAAGACCACAGGAAGCGAAAAACTTATATTCCTCGGAATGTTAAATTTGTTTTATTTCCCGTTCTACTGAATCGATCGAAATACTTCTTTTGCAAAAGATTAATATTTTTTGACGACGTTTAACATGCCGGCAAAAAAAAGTTACATTAAGGTGGTATAAACTAAGTACGGGGTGGAAGTGACCCCAATGGCGTACATAGGGTTAATACAATTATGAGTTAGAAACACTCCTCTTAAGCCAAAGAGATTGGTGTATCAATCTTAGGGATCGGACCATAAATACCGATGATATGAAAAACGAATTTTAGCGACATCTCGCGGCGACCAAAAAAAAAATTAAAATTATTTCTAGAAATGTTTTCGAAAAAGAAATCATATGGGGGGGGGGGGGGGGGGTGGGGCTTCTACGGCGAACTTTTTTTTCTCGATACGCTCTAATGTACATATATATATATGTATGTTGTATATAGTACATTAAAAAAATATCTATGGGTGTGGCAGTTTTTTGGGCATTGCTGTGTGCAAGTCCAAGCCAAGCCACGTCAAGTCAAGTTGCTTGCGCCTGTGCCAATACCATCACCAGCGCCGCCGCCACGGACTGACAATTTAACGGTGATGCACGGCTTTTATTGCACTTAACACACATTGCATTTTAGATGTTTACGTGACTTCACGTAGACGAATCAGATGTTCAGCAAATTGCGAAGCACAAATCTCCCACACACCAAAATGCCTAGAGAAACACAACAAACACACAACAACAAAATAAAAAAAACAGCGAAATTAACGCAAAAATGTGGGAAATATGCACAATCGCACTACATCGACTATGGGATGGACTTAAAGGCGTGCTTCTATGTACACATATACACACTTAAGTAGGCTTATGATGCACCTTCATACGTACGCATGCGCATATATTGCATATTTACATTGCTATACATATGTATGTACAGATGTAAGTATGTATGCATGTAAATATATTTGTATAATTAGGCATATGCCCAACAGTAAAGCACAATATGTCATGCGTTGGACTCATACGCCGCATGGTAATGACTTCAAAAAGCTTCAAGGGACCATATTAGATCAGAAAGCTTTCGAAAGTTCAGTGGCGACATCGGAGAACTGTAGGCCTTGGAATCAAGCCTACAAAGCGAAAATGCATCCTTCAGTTTGCACTTTTTTCGGTTGCACAGCATGACAGAGAAGGTAAGGTTAAGTTGGCCAATCTATAAATTTCCACACAAACCAGAATTAGTCCCTAGTGTTTCCAACAGCAATTTGAGGGCAATTATGTAGTATACCTTGCTTGGAATGGAGTTCTTTGCGGTTTTTAATTCGTTGTCTGCCAAAGGCAGGGCATTCACAAAGCAAAAGCTCTAGAGTGCTGATAGCGTTGAACAAGGGAAGTAAAATACTTAGGTTAGGTTGGAGTGGCTGCAGCCATAGCGGCACAATTAGGCCTGTATGGAGGCCCATTGTGATATCACGAGAAAACATATTACTCATCCTTTGTGAACCAGTTTGAAAGCCTGCTGAAGTTTACACAGGCCCCTTACGTCGACGTCCGCGACGTTAAATAGGCTATCTAGGAAAGGTGTATCAAGAAAGCGCCGTCTGGCGCCGTTAAGATCCGGGTAGTGACAAATTAGGTTTTCTATAGTCTCCTCTTCCTCATCATCCTTGCGGCTTCTGCAGCATCTGCAGTATGGTGCACCTAGCTCTTCTTGCATGTTAACCGATGAGGCAGTGTCCTGTGAGTACGTCCACCAGTTTAGAGATTTCTTCTCTCTTTAGGGTACATATGTATTTGAGGAGATCGCTGATGATCCCATTTTGGCCAGGTTTGCCTTGGTGTTCGACATAATGTGTTCTGTTCAAAAAACGCGAAAATTAAAAAAGTGAAAAAGTAAAAAAAAAACAAAAAAAAAACAAAAAAATTCTTTTTGGTAAATGACTGTTCGTTATCATGGCGTTCATTTAGGCTTATTAATTTTTTTTTTAAATTTACCCCAAATTTGAAATTAAAATTTTTTTTTTAAATTGGAAAAAAAAATTTGGTGGTTGGACGAAATTAGCACATAAATCTAGCATTCATTTTTGCGTATTGAATTTCAGATTCATTGAAGGGGGGAGGGAGGTGGGATTTTTCGAAAAACGTGAAATTTAAAAAAAGTCTGAAAAGGAAAAAAAAAAACAAAACAATTCTTTTTGGTAAATGACTGTTCGTTATCATGGCGTTCATTTAGGCTTATTAAATTTTTTATAAATTTACCCCAAATTTGAAATAAAAATTTTTTTTTTTAAATAACAAAAAAAAAATTGGGTGCTAGCATTCATTTTTGCATATCGCTAGCTTAGAGTGCAAATTGTGTAAGTCCTTTTTTCAAACTTTGTAGGAGAGACAAAAAAACAAAAAATAAAAAAATTTCAAAATGAAAAAAAATTTTCTGTTCATATAAAAATTTGGACTTACACAATTTTCTTCACTTTTTGGACTTACACAATTTGCGTATCACTGAATAACAACGAGTAGAAATATGACAACTATCACAGACTTGTTTAGCGTGGTGCGTATTTGATTTTTCTATCTTTCTACACTTAAAAACACTTTTTCATAAAAATTGACTTACATAGTTTGCACTCTAAGCTAGCGATATTGAATTTTCGATCCGTTGAGGGGAGGTCCAGCTTCACGTATTCTAATATATACATTATTGACTGATTTTCTGCGCAGTGTAAGCACTCACTCACACGCATTACAGCGAGAGAAGAGGAAACCTACAGCGGCGCTCACCTCACACGCAGCGTGAGCGGCTAATTCCTACCTCACTCATTCAAAATGAGTGAAGAAACAAACAAAACTCTCACTCTGCGTTCTAGATGAGTGAGAAACGCAAACGGCCACTCATCAGCACGCCGTGAGGATGAGATTCCTCACTCACTCACACATACTCTGAGTTTCTTCCTGCACTGGAATTGAACGATTGGGAGCCAAGAGACCTTAATTGCTGCTTGGCTGTCGCTGAAGAAAGTAAAATACTTAAATATTTAAAATTCAGCTATAATAGGGTAGTTTTATGTTACAAAGGTCACTGGATATAAAAACACCATTTTTTATAGAATCTAGTTCATGCAAAAATTTGACTAGTTCACTTACTTCACCTTTTCACTGCAGGGTTGATTTTTTGTAGCTATGTATGCATGTATGTATTAGCGCTGTACTTTTCTACGCTTCTCTTGTCAATTCTTCACACAAATTTTTTACACTTGTTAAACCTATGAGAAAGACAAACACTAGTAAGTGCTAACTATAGTAATGCAATGAAGACATCATCACAAACATTCATTTGCTGCATTTAAATGCATTTACCTTTTCAACTTTGTGTTTTTTTTGTTTTTTATTTTTTTTTTGTTTTTTTTCTGTTTTTTTTTATTTTTTTTTTTTTGTTTTTTTTCTGTTTTTTTTTTTTTTGAATGCATATGCTACAGGAAAACAATAAAAGCAACAACAAAACAGGTAAATACAAATTATGTCCCTGAATGCGCAGAATTTAAAAAATAAAATATATGCATACATACATACATATGTAGTTAATTTCAATTTCCAAGTTTTTTTTTATTTTTGTTTAAAGAACACATTGAAAAGTGCAAGCAACAAAAAAATAAAAACAAAATTAGGCCACTGTCATGCGATAGCTGACGTCGCACACTGGGGCCGAGCGTGCTCAAAATTCAGTTTTTAAATAATGAGTTTTTCAAAAAAATAAAAAACGCAGTATTGTTCCCTATAAAATTCTACACTTCTGGCCCAATTTTCAGCTTTCTATCGTTTTACAGTTGGGAGTTATCGATACACAAACATGGCAAATTTTCCAAAAAATAATTTTTTTCCAAAGTGTGAAATTTTAATGTGTATTTGAAATAGTTGGTGTAAGAGAAGGATATAAAATTTTATTATTCTGCTTTTTCCATAACATTAAGTGAAGCTTACATAATCGATGAGTGTTTTTTTTTTTTTGGAACTAGATGTTTTGAAAAATTAATTTTTAGTATAAAACTAAACGTACCTCTTTTTTTAAATATTTTTTTTCAAAATGGATTTTTTTTTAATTATCGCAAAAAAGTAGCAAATGTAAAAATGCAGCAGTAAAATATGGTCCTTTGTGACAAAGAATCCGAGTTCAGAAACAAAAGCAAAGTGCGCATTTTAAAAAAAAAGTGAGTTTAAAAATTGCATTCCAATTTTAGTTAAAAAAACACCTATATCTGGTTGAATTTGATTCTGTTCTATCTTAAATTTAGTTGATCCATTATTTACTGGTTACTTTAGTTACAAATTGTGGTTAAGGCTACTTGTCAAGCCAGGTTTCTTTAATTTAGACTTGTAAGTTGGATTACAATATGAGTTCTTTGAAGCACAAGTTGTGTTACTCCAATTTTGTTTTTTTTTTATGTTAGGCATGAAAATGTGTGGGGAAATACGTGTTCTGCTTAAAACGCTAACGGTGAAACTCCTAGTTCCCATATAAACATACTTGTGACCACAGAAAATTTTTAATATCTCGAAACAAAAAATTGGAGAAAACCATTTTTGTATACATACATATGTACCTGCACCTGCATATTTTATCAATGGGTTAATAAATAGCCGCTAATGGGTTAATACAATACACATTGGCTATTTTTGTACAGCCATACTAATATAATAATAATATAATACAATGGCGCTATTATGACTCTGACGAGTTTTATGGCCGAGCTTCTGTCCCAATTCGAGGTGTGCTCCTTTTGTTTTTCCTACCAATTGGGTGGACCTACAGTTTTATGCCGGCTCCGGACGGCGAATGCATTTTTTGTGAAAAGCTTTTTCATGGCAGAAATACTCTCGGAGGGTATGCCGCCCTCTGCCGAGAGGTGACCGTTGCTCTTAAGAAACCAATAATTGGATTTTTACTAATTAGAAAATTTTGTTTGGTGTTTGCTTGGACTGGGGTTTGAACCCGAGACCTATGGCATAGCAGGCGAGCACTCTACCCACTGCACCACAGCGGCCACCATACCACAGACATACTAATTTTGATTTAAATAATTTGTTTACAGATCTTAAAAAAAACTGGTCACCAATGGGTTAATTCATGACCGTTTTAATGGGTTAAGATTCCAAAGATTACTAGTTTTAGTGTAGATACAACTAATATGATTTAAATATTTTAATCTAAGCATTAAGTGAAAAAATTTGGTTAAAAATGGGTTAATGCGTGGTCGTTAAGGGGTTAAAATTCTTGGGATTTACTAGTTTAGTATCGATATACCGATTCTGATTCAAGAAAATTAAACTCGAAACTAAAATAAACAAGTAAGGAAGCCTAAGTTCGAGTGGAATCGAACATTAGATACTCAGCTGTATGTTTTCATTGCTTGTTTGCGTTTGATGGATTTTATATAAAGCGAGTGCTGCATAAAGTGGGCGTAACCACGCCTATTTTCAACATTTTTATCTGTCATCCCACTAAGCATATGAATATTATTCTTTGCTCAAAATTTCATTCCTTTATGACTTCTAGTTACAGAGATGTCACGTTACAAATTCCCAAAGGGTATTCCAGAAATATCTTTGTTAAAAAGTAGGCGTGGTCATAAACCGATTCGAATAAATTTTTGCGTGTCTATTAAAACAAGTTATAAAAGTGTATAAACCAAGTTTCGTCATAATATCTCAATTATTTGTCGAGTTATAGGCTAATAAATCTCGTATATCCCTTTGTCCAAAAAGAGGCGGTGCCACGCCCATTTTTCAAAATTTTTATACTTTTTGTTTCCGATCTATTGTGGAACTCATGCCACAAAATTTCAATGAATTGCCTTTATATTTGACAAAGATATCGCTTAAAATGTTTTTATTAGGCCACTTTATAATACCCATATATAAAAGTGGGCGTGGTCGTCAACCGATTTCGCTAAAAATTTTGAACATATATTACCACAAGTAATCAAAGTGTACACACCAAGTTTTGTCATAATATATCAATTATTTGTCGAGTTATGGGCTCAGAAATCTAGTATATTCCTGCTTCTAAAAAGAGGCGGTGCCACGCCCATTTTCCAAAATTTTTGTGTTTTTCGTTTTATGTCCATAGTTGGACTCCTGCCATAAAATTTCAATGATATACCTTTATATTTGACAGAGATATCGCTTAAAATGTTTTTATTAGGCCACTTTATAATACACATATATAAAAGTGGGCGTGGTCGTCAACCGATTTTGGCAATTTTTAGTCCAAACATTTGCCTAAGTAAGTATATTACGCACACCAAATTTCATCGATATATCTTCAACGGTTTCTGAGTTATGACTCATAAAACTTTCAATGTTTGCCCCTTATTAAGTGGGCGTGGCACCGCCCATTTTTCAAAATTTTTTGTTTTCTGTTTTATGTCTATAGTTAGACTCATGCGACAAAATTTCAGTGATATATCTTTATATTTGACAGAGATACCGCTTAAAATGTTTTTATTAGGTCACTTTATAATATACATATATAAAAGTGGGCGTGGCCGTCAACCGATTTTAACTATTTTCCGTCCAAATGTTTGGCTAAGTAAGTAAATCACGCATACCAAATTTCATCGATATATCTTTAATGGTTTCTGAGTTATGACATATAAAACTTTCCATGTTTGACAGTTAATAAGTGGGCGTGGCACCGCCCATTTTCCAAAATTTCATCAAAATTCTTCATAGGGGCATGAGCTCAACACGTGGGTAAAATTTCATCGCTCCAGCTATATTAGTGACTGAGATACCAAATTTTTTCTATATAGGAAAAGTGGGCGTGGTCATGGTCCGATTTCGCCTATTTTCAATACCAACCGTCCCAGTCTCGATACCAACTTGCA
Source organism: Urophora cardui (assembly GCA_960531455.1). Taxonomy (NCBI): domain Eukaryota; kingdom Metazoa; phylum Arthropoda; class Insecta; order Diptera; family Tephritidae; genus Urophora; species Urophora cardui. The sequence continues at coordinate 22,759,929 of OY482674.1, read as the reverse complement.
TTTCAAATTTCATCAAAATATCTCAATTTTTGCGCGAGTTAGAGTGTTTACAGACGGACGGACAGACGGACGGACGGACGGACGGACAGACGGACGGACGGACGGACGGACATGGCTCAATCGATTTCTCTTTTCACCCTGATCATTTTGATATATATAAGTCTATATCTATCTCGATTATTTCATTCTGTTACAATCCACCGTTATGTGATTAAAACTATAATACTCTGTGTACTAGTACAGCTGAGTATAAAAACATAGGTCACCAACGGGTTAACTCATGACCGTCAATGGGTTAAGATGCTATAGATTAACTGCTTTAGTGCAGATAAAGCGATTCTGATGTAAAAAAGTTGATTTCAGAATTTTGAGCGTCCTCATATATATAAGTGGCCCAGTGTGCGTCGTACGTACGTTTAGTATCGTAATCGTAACCGCCAATTAATAAAATGCCGCTATACGCGATATTCTGTTTACATATACAGAGTTTGTTTTGTGTGGATTTTGGTTGCATGTTCGACTTAACGCTTGTGAATTTTGTCAAATGCATTAATTGCCATTTTGAAAAGGTAATAAATAACATCAATTGACACTTTTTTTGTTTTGTTTTTGCGATTCAGAATAATGTAATTTGGCAAAAAATTCACTTGTGTTATTACCAGTTCCTTTATTAGACTTAGTTACGAGGGTTGTTTGATAAGTGCATGTCTTTGTCTCTAAAATACTTAGTTACAGCTTTTTTTTTGCCTGATTTGCCAATTCTATGAAGTTTTTTAAAGCTCTTGTTGAAAGACAGATCTATATATGCTTGCTTAAAATTTTCATCATATGTAAATCCATGAGCAAGTCATAAACCTCAGACCCAAACAGTCGATTTCTCCAGGTGAACGTGTCCGTCGGACATTAAGGTTGTGGCTACAGTTTTTAGATTTGCACGAGGTGTCATCGACAATTAGCAAATATTACTCAGAGCTTTTGAACAGATTTGAAGTTGATTTAAAGCAGAAACGGCCGGATTTGGCAAGAAACGAGTTCTGTTTCATCATAACAATGCACGAGCGCACACGTGTGTATTCATCACGGTAAATGTTCATAAATAGTAAGGTTACGAATTGCTAACTCAACCAACATACACTGAGAGAAAAAAATATATGGAGGGGTCAAAGAAATTGTCTCCCTATTTTGAACACTACTTTCTTTGTTTTGAGTAAATTTTCTCTAAAACATGTTAAAAGTATTATAAAAAATTATTGTTTACATGCGTTGCCATGGTTTCGTATACTTGTTTTAAAAAAATTCATGCATGAAAATAATGAAAAATTCTTTAAGCTCCATTCCATTCCCAACTTTCCCTTGTTTGAAGACTTGATTTCTTTAATTTTGAAAAATTGAATTCCCATACAAATCCTCATGGTAACGAATTTGTTTGGATGTTTTTTTATGTTTTTTCCACATTTTTGAGAAAATTTACTCAAAACAACGAAAATTTTGTATTGGGACGCGTGTTCAAAATAAGGAAAATTATGTCTTTGATCGAGAGAATTTTTTTTTGAGTGTATTTTTCAGATTTAGCCCCATTCCGATTATTTTCTATCTGCAAACCTGAAGAAATGGCTGCTTGGTAAGAGATTCGGGTCAAATGAAGAGGTAATCACAGAAATAAATGCCTATTTTGAGAGCGTTGAAAAATCATATTTTTTTTGAAAGAATACAAAAAAAATTGGAAAAACGCTGCACTAAGTGTAATGAGCTGGAAGGAGATTATTTTGAGAAATAAAATGCATTTTTCTCGAAAAATTATTTTTAATACAAAATGTCATGGACTTAACAAACAACCCTCGTATGTGTCCTATCATTTATTATCTTAAGCGAAAATATATCCATCGTTTCCAATCCGATAGCCGTATGTGTTAGTTTTTTATAGATGTATTACAAAATCAACGAAGGGATTGGAATTACAGTACTCTCTTGGGAAGATAGGATCCCAACGCTAAGCATAGGAAGACGAATTTAACCTCCATATATGTACTTTTGTGCGCATAAAGTTCATAGCCAGTAAACATACGTATGTACATAAAAAATCTTAGTAGAAAGCAATTTATAAAAGTCGACATTTATCATGCGACCAAAGGTGATAATTACTTTTTTTTTTTATTTTCTCTAGGAAAATATAGGCATTGCCGGGGCGAAACGTTTTAACTACAAAATAAACACCTCATCTTACATACTGTACCCATGTACGCATGTGTGTATATATGTATATTATATTGATTTTGTGTGCCTGTGTGTAAATACTTTCATACATACATATTTACGCGCATTTTGTGATTCTTAAACGTTCCGCAGCCGTAATATTTGACGGCAGTCATAAAAGCCATTCAACAAATTAAGCGCTTAGTGAAGATCAGCTCTCAACAGCTCAAGGTGGTGGAACAACAGCGGCACTTGCCACACAGAACACAGACATTTTTCATATGCAAATATTTACAAATAACAACAACAAAAAACTAAATATAAACTGGTCAGCCACACGTTACATATTATTTTACTAGACCTTGCACTTACCGTGCCCAAAAAAAAAACACTTACTCACTTACTTGATTGTCGCGCACGCATATTTTCCTATGTTCAATAATACATAATTACATAGATACATATTTACATAAATACATATGTACATATATGTATATAGGTATGCTGGAATAGTACCTACCTATATTGTGTAGTCCATGTGTTATTCTAGTAAGAAAAAAAAATAACAAAAAGTACTTGCTTAAATATTTGTATTTTCTATAGCTCAGCGCAAAGTGTAAACTGATATTTTACTTATTTATGGCTTTTAGAGAGTTCTAGCGCCCTTACACTATGTTCAGACATACGCTTAATAGAGCCTTTCAGCAATTAAAAGCCACAATTGAACTACATTTATCATAAAAACTGCGCAATTTCTTAATTGACCTAAAGTGATACATAAAAATTTCTAATGCAACTCTGATGATGAGCTGTGTTTAATGAGCAAACGAATTGGCATGAAAAAGAAATGCAAGTTACATAAGGAAAATTACATTAAAATTAACATATCCCAGCCTAACAGATGAGTTCGTGTTTTGAGATACTCGCTTTTATTTTTTTAATTTTGCTAATTAAAATATTTGTTTTTAAATAAATTCATTTGATTAATCCGCTTTCAAACAGAGCTATGTGAATTTTGTATATTAGGCCACACTATGGCATCATAGCTAGTTTTGAGAAAGTAATTTTTCACATAGTTACGCATAATAATTACACTAATGTATACCTAGGCGTATGAGTAACTTTTTTCATATAGCGATTTTTGAAAGTGTTTTCGTATTTACGAAATAAATTTTTTTCAGAATACGGAAGGATTTTGCAATATATTCTTAATAGACATTATACACCCTTAAATTCCGGCACATAATCCATCAAAAACACAAAAATCGAAAAAATTTCACATAGGCCTGTTTGAAAGTGGAATGGTACTCATTTGGCACTTAACTAATTGAATTAAAATTTTTTCCTGATATGCGCACTCAGAGAAAAGCAGCATTTTAAAATAATAAAAAAGAGTTTTTTACCAGATCATTTTTATTTTAAAAATATAAATTGTGTCAAGAATCAAGAAATTTGTTTTATTAAAAATGCTATTTTGATGTAAAAATATATTTTAGAATTAAAAAGAATTATTTTTAAATTAAAAACTTAAATTAAAAAAAAAAAATTAAGCTTAAAATATTTTTACAATAAACAAATAATTTTTTACCAAAATATTTTTATTTTAAAAATATAAATTGTTACACAAATCAAGAAATTTTTTTAATAAAAAATGCTATTTGTAAATTAAAAATTTATTTTAGAATCAGAAAGAATTATTTTGAAATTAAAAACTCATATTTTATTTAGTGCTTTAAATAAAAATAAATTAAATTTAAATTTTTTTATTTGATTTTAAAATTAAGAACAATTATTTTTAAATTAAAAACTCATATTTAGTGCTTAAATTAAAAAAAAAATAAATTTAAAATATTTTTACAATAAACAAATAATTTTTTTACCAAACCATTTTTATTTTAAAAATATAAATTGCTACACAAATCAAGAAATTTTCTTACTTAAAAATGCTATTTGTAAATTAAAAATTTATTTTAGAATTAAAAAGAATTATTTTTAAATTAAAAACTCATATTTTATTTAGTGCTTAAAATAAAAAAGATTTAAATTTAAAATATTTTTACTTGATTTTACAATAAACAAATAATTTTTTTACCAAAACATTTTTATTTTAAAAATATAAATTGTTACACAAATCAAGAAATTTTGTTAATTAAAAATGTTATTTGTAAATTAAAAATTTATTTTAGAATTAAAAACAATTATTTTTAAATTAAAAACTCATATTTTATTTAGTGCTTAAAATAAAATAAAATTAAATTTAAATTTTTTACTTCATTTTACAATCAGCAAATAAAGTTTTTATCAAAAAATTTTTATTTTAAAAATATAAATTGTGACACCATTCAAGAAATTTTTTAATTAAAAATGCTATTTGTAAAGTAAAAATGTATTTTAGAATTATAAATAATTATTTTTAAATTAAAAACTCATATTTTATTTAATGATTAAAATACAAAAAGAAATAATTTAAAATTTTTACTTGATTTAGAATTAAAGAGAATTATTTTTAAATTAAAAACTCATATTTAGAGCTTAAATAAAAAAAAATTAAGTTTAAAATATGTTTACTTGGTTTTACAATAAACATTTTTTTAATAAAAATATTCGTATTTACATACATCACGTTTTTGCTTACTTTGTTTTTTTTTTCTTGCATCTGAAAAACCAAATTACGTGATGAAATTTAAAGCTTAATTGCCTCAATTAATTTGGCATGTCTAAACATAATATTAAACTAAGAAGAAGATGCTTAGACATGCAAGTGTATACATACAGCTGCATATGAATTTCCGTTCTCGCACGAAACATTAGTTGCCATTTGATTTTTAATGTTTCTATTTGTAGTAAGTAATGAAATTTTTCGTAAATAATGAAAATGAAATTAAATGTTATTTTAGTATGCATTTTTTCATATGTATGTCCATATTATTTTCATAAAAGGTTTCTTTTCCACTAAAGTACCCTCTTTGTTTTTGTTTCTAAACGAAACAAGTAAGGAAGCCTAAGTTCGAGTGGAATCGAACATTAGATACTCAGCTGTATGCTTTCATTGTTTATTTGCGTTTGTTCGATATAGGGTGTATTTTATAAACATAAACAGGGCGCAGCCACGCCCATTTTTAAAATTTGTATCAATCATCCAAATAAGCATATAAATATTATTGTTAGTGCAAAATTGCATCCCTCTATGACTTTTAGTTACAAAGACTTCACGTTACAAATTCCAAAAGGGTTTTCCAGAAATATCTTTGTTAAAAAGTAGGCGTGGTCATAAACCGATTTCAACACATTTTTGCGTGTCTATTAACACATGTTATAAAAGTGCATAAACCAAGTTTCGTCATAATATCTCAGTTATTTGTCGAGTAATAGGCTCGTATATTCCTTTGTCTAAAAAGAGGCGGTGCCACGCCCATTTTATAAACTTTTTTTATTTTTTGTTTCCGGTCTATTGTAGAACTCATGTTACAAAATTTCAATGAATTATCATTATATTTCACAGAGATATCGCTAAAAATGATTTTATTAGGTCACTTTATAATACCCATATATAAAAGTGGGCGTGGTCGTCAACCGATTTTGGTAATTTTTCGTCCACGCATTTGGCTAAGTAAATATAGCACGCGTACCAAATTTCATCGATATATCTTTAACGGTTTCTGAGTTATGGCCTATAAAACTTTCAATATTTGCCCCTTAATAAGTGGGCGTGGCACCGCCCATTTGCCAAAATTTTTATACTTTTTGTTTTATGTCCATAGTTGGACTCCTGCCACAAAATTTCAGTGACAGATCTTTATATTTGACAGAGATATCGCTTAAAATGTTTTTATTAGGCCCCTTTATAGTTCCCATATATAAAAGTGGGCGTGCCCGTCAACCGATTTTGATAATTTTTCGCCAAAACATTTGTCTAAGTAAGCAAATTACGTATACCAAATTTCATCGATATATCTTCAACGGTTTCTGAGTTATGACATATAAAACTTTCAATGTTTGACCCTTAATAAGTGGGCGTGGCACCGCCCATTTTCCAAAACTTCATCAAATTTCTTCATAAGGGCCTGAGCACAATACGTGGGTAAAATTTTATCACTCTAGCTATATTAGTGGCTGAGATACCAAATTTCCGATTTTTTCTATATAGGAAAAGTGGGCGTGGTCATGGTCCGATTTCGCCCATTTTCAATACCAACCGTCCCAGTCTCGATACCAACTTGCGTTTCAAATTTCATCATAATATCTCAATTTTTACGCGAGTTATCGTGCGTACGGACGGACGGACGGACGGACATGGCTCAATCGATTTCTCTTTTCACCCTGATCATTTTGATATATATAAGTCCATATCTATCTCGATTATTTCATTATGTTACAATCCACCGTTATGAAATCAAAATTATAATACTCTGTGTACTAGTACAGCTGAGTATAATGAAGCAAATAATTTACATGCACACAAAAATTTATTCTTCTTATTCTTAATAGGCGCTTAACTGCGTAGGCAATTTTAACTGAGTCTACCTACATACATAACGCGACAGCTGTTTCTCAAGCATAAGTCAACCTTTCATACTCTATTTATATTGTGCACCTGATGCTGAAACGGCTAATGCGCTGGGAGTGCTATAAGTGCCTATGCACATACCACATGTTTGTTTGCTTTTCTTTTTTTTTTTGGTGATAGAGCAAACATAATTTTGTGGTTTAGATGCACAATAGTTAGATCGATCGGTCATAAGGTCCAAGCGTAATATGTCAAATTCTATATGTAAATATTTGCATATACAAACATGCAAAGTAGAAACTTAAATAGTACCTTTTTAAGTGACAGGGGTAGAAGGAGGTAAAAAAAGGACTACAGAAAAAGGGTTAGCTTTATGGTATGCCATTGTATTTGTACGTATTTGTGGGCTGCTCCCCTGTAAAAATCATAGGGTTATATGATCCATTTTGTGGTAGGTAGGAGTACTTTCAAAGTGATCGTTTATCTGCATCGGCTCATAGTTAGCCGAACATAGCTACGAAAACCGAATGTATGTATGTATATCGCGATAACGACGAAGCAAGTGCGTACATTTGTATGTGTATGTATATATGTATGTACATATGCATGCTCGTTTCAACGTGCACGATTTAGTAATAAAAAGACATTGAACGCGACACATGTTGGTGATTGCGCTAGAAAAATTTTATTATTTTATTTTTATTAAAGAAAGGCTTACTTATATATGTATGTAATGCTAATAATCAAATTGAATTGACAGTAGTTCAAATCTGTTCAGAGATAATTAAATTTCATTAATTTTAGTACCTACTCCATGAATTACTCCCATGTAGGTACTCCATGGATTACTCCTATGTAGGTACTCCTTGGATTACTCGGGTGTCATGCGGAAATCGGAGTATGTGATCCCTGCCTAGGACATCGCCATGTTAAATGGACCATATTTTTTATATGAAATGTGGCAGGTTGAGGAGTACTCGGTTGGTCCATAGCGAGTACTCTATACACGCGTGCATGGAGTACTCGGCTTGTTTGCAGGGTCTGTTAGAGTTATGTACATACATATGTATATATAACCACGTCAAATTAGGTACTTGTACGACAATGATGAAAATGTATGCGAAGAAAGAGCCGAAAACGACGTAGTGGCATGCCACAATTAATAGTGTGGTTAGTCAACGACGGAAGCCCGTATACCGTGTCAGCTGATACGATCAATTCTACCGGAGTTGTATGTAAACGGTTACTCAACGATGGATGACGGTGACCCCCGTATCGCAGAAATCAAATGAGTTGCGTAAGCGGGCAATGTCTACACATTCTCCATTAACCGCACTATAAGGCGTTGCGTATTGTAAACAAAAATTAGCTGTTCTTTGCCACCACAGTTTTTCCTGAAACTAAGAATTTACAATTGATATTATTCTAATTACGTTACTATTATTGGAAGCCATGGAGCTATTTTCTTAGCGGCTGCTTTCTACAAGCTGGATAAAAAGGCTAAGAAAATGGGTTTGGCGGTTAACGAGAACAAGATGAAGTAACTCCTGTCATCACACAAAGAAACAGCACGCCTTGGCAGCCACGTCACTGTTGGCAGCTGTAAATTCGAAACTGTTAAGGACTTCGTCTATTTGGAAACCAGAATTAACACCAAACATAATGTCAGCACGGAGATCCAACGAAGAATCACTCTTGTCAATAAGTGCACTCTTGTCAATAAGTGCCATATTGGACTAAGTAGGCAACTGAAAAGTAAATTCCTCTCTCGACGAACAAAAATCACACTCTACAAGACGCGCATCATTCCCGTCCTCATGTATGGCACAGAAGCATAGGTAATGTCAAAATCAGAGGAGATAGCACTTGGAGTATTCGAGCGGAAAGTTCCTCGAAAGATTTATGGACCTTTTCGCGTTAGCGAGGGCGAGTATTGACGGAGATTTAACGATCAGCTGTACGAGCTTTACACAGACATCGAAATTGTTCAGCGTATAAAGATCTAGCGGCTGCGTTGGGCAGGTCATGTCGTGAGAATGGATTAAAGTGCTCCGGCCATGAAATTATTTCTATCGAAACTCACTGAATGCCGAAGAAAAGGCATCCACTGCGTTGGGAAAATCAGGTGGACAGCGATGCTGCCTCCCTAGGTATGCATTCCCAAGTGGCGCCATGCTGTACGAAACAGAAACAACTGGCGCGCTCTATTGGACTCGGCCAGAATCATCTAGACGGTTACGCGCCAATTAAGAAGAAGAAGAGCTTTCAGTGTGTCAAAAGTTGAGAATTGTGGACAACGTACGTATACGACTGGCAACTGACTAAATTGTATTTTGGGTACCTATATATAACATTAGTCAAATCGCACACATTGTCGTAACGTACACTCAAAAAAAAAAAATTACTCAAATTATGGAAAAATGGGAATGATTCGCCGCTAAAGACATATTTCCATATTTTGATGTACAATTTTCTTTAAAACGTGGTTTTTATTCCTTGATTTGAAGAAAATCGTACATCAAAATATGGAAATATGTCTTTAGCGCCGAATCATTCCCACTTTTCCATAATCTGAGTAAGTTGTTTTTTCAGTGTATGAAAGTTGACAGACTCTCAACAAGAATAGCCCTATATCATATTGGAAGAGGTGGACAAGGCAGAAAAGTTGGATGAACGTATGGCGCACTTGATATGGCAGATTCCTGCATTGTGTAGATATGTGTTGTCAGTCGTTTAAGTCCCCGGAACGAAAGTAACGTGCCTACTACATCTAACGTTATGTAAGGGAATACATTCTGACATTCTGCATTGTCAGCCTGCCTTGAAAATTGTCACCGTTGGAAACTATTTTTATACCTTTCATGAGAATGAAATGGTATTATAACTTTTCCCCGAAATATAAATCTTGAAAGTAGCAGAAGGGGGCGTGACAGACTCCCCCCCAAAATATATACCAATATGATCAGGATCATGAGCTGAGTCGATTTAGTGATGGGCGAGTCCGAGATGTTTTATTCGATTCTCTCGATTGTTGAAACATCTCGAATGCTCTCGATGGTTTTCATTCGTATTCGAGTCAAGTCGTAAATGGCCGTCAGTCGAAACAATCGCTAAAACATCTCGGACTCGCCAATGATTCCTCTCGTTTTCAAAGCAACCCTACATTTCGGACTCGCTGCAAAAAATACATAACATTTGTTGTTGCCGCTTGAATATCAAAATTGCTTAAAAAAGTATACAGTGGTACAAATCTATTGCCGTTGTTACTGCTCGTAAAATTAATTTGTTTCGTAAGCGTCTCACTTCAGAAAATTTATTAATGTATTAATGTTTAAATAATTAATTGTATTTATTAAGCACGACACTCTTTAATTGTGATTGCAAAAATGCAGCGTCTATATATAGCATATTTTTCAATTTGGTTCATTTATTTACATATGTATTTGCCTCAATTCCATTAACAATCCTACTTTCTTCATCAACAACACTCATTCAGTTTATTTTATCAACTAAAACAAATCATCAAAACAACAGCCGGCCCGCCGACTCGGAACAGTCGCAAAAACATTTCGCTTGTGTAGTCGAGATGTCATCGAAACAACCTCCGACTCGCCGACTCGGAACAATCGCAAAAACATCTCGGTTGTGTAGTCGAGATGTCATCGAAACAACCTCCGACTCGCTGACTCGGAACAATCGCAAAAACATCTCGATTGTGTAGTCGAGGAGCGAGTCAACTTTTGACTCGATTGTGATTTTGATACGATGGCGATTCTCTCGATTGTCTAAACATCTCGGACTCGCCCATCACTAAGTCGATTAAGCCATGTTCGTCTGTTCGTCTGTTTGAACACAAACTAGTACGATGTATTGTGGAACTAGTACCTCAGTTTTTTAGATATCTGGTTGAAATTTTGAAATTGAGTGTATTTTTAGGAGAAGCTGATCATTTGTCGGAATCGGCCGAATCGGACCACTATAAAATATAGCTCCAATACAACCGATTGTTCAGATATGGTCATTTTGGGGTATAACTTCTCCATTTAAACAGCTAAGGCCATGAAACTGTGAAGTAGGTATTTGTATCCATATGGACCTAAACGATGTTACTGTGAACCGTCAAGCTTAAAATATGTGTAAATTAAACACAGGGACCGTAATCATTATGAGTTTTATAATAAAAATCGCCATTTAATGATTATATGTTGAGTTTTTTTTTATATTACATCACAAATAATCATTATTTTTCAAGTTTTATTTTTTTTTTTATCAGAAATAACACTTATTCTTTGAGCGATATTTAATCCTTCAGAAATAATCATTATTTTTTTAGTTTTATTTTTTTGATCAGAAATAACACTTATTCCTTGAGTGATATATGTATTTATCGTTCAGAAATAATCATTATTGTGTGAGTTTTATTTTTTTTCAATCAAAAATATCACTCATTTATGAAGTTATAACGATGGGATTTTTTTAGTAATTATGTTCCAGAGCACTTCAGAGAAGATTTGAGTTTTTCGACCTAAGCAAAAAAATAAAACTCAAAGAATAATTTTTATTTCTGAGCGATAAATATATCACTCGAGGAATAAGTGTTATTTTTGATCAAAAAAATAAAACTCAAAGAATAATTTTTATTTCTGAGCGATAAATATATCACTCAAGGAATAAGTGTTATTTTTGATCAAAAAAATAAAACTCAAAGAATAATTTTTATTTCTGAGCGATAAATATATCACTCAAGGAATAAGTGTTATTTTTGATCAAAAAAATAAAACTCAAAGAATAATGATTATTTTTGATTTTTATGGATATCGCTTAAAAGTTTTCGATCATAGTGGATTGGAATAGTGCTCTTTCAGACATGCACACACACAAACTCAATACTCTTTCGCGATGTTTGCAAGCATTTGATTTTTTTCACTGAAAATATAATGAATAATGATTATTATGGGTCCCTGATTAAACAAAATCAGACCCATTCATGAAAGCTATGAAGTCTGCGGTACGGTCGAAGGCAGCCACGCTCTTACTTGTTTCATGTCGCTTTTTCTCGCAGTGTACTTGCTCTTTTTTCTTCAGTGTACGTGCTCTTGCGAATTTACCGCTTGCGTATCTATTTCAATCAGCTGATTGATTGTTATTGTGCTTTTTTGTACATTTAAATGTCAGTTTACATGCAATTCGGTTAAAAATGGCTATCGTTTTCTATTTCCCACATTCTATGACATTTACATAAGTATGTATGTCCAAAAATACATTGCGAAATACATACATACATATACGTATATACAATTGAATTTGCTTCCATCTTGTCTTGCTTTGTGCCAGATATGTATGTATGTATGTATGTATGTATATTTCATCACGTTAATTCGTCTTTCATGTTTTGCTCTCGATATCATTTACCTACTCCGTAAAATCTATTTTAAATTCACTTAAGTAGTTATGCACATACACACATATGTATGCTATCTTGTGCGCTGCCACCCAGAAGACTTAATTAATTATTATTTCTTTAATTTTTACACACATATACATGTGTAATTACATACTTATGAAATGAAAATTATTAATGAATGGCTGCTCTACCAAGACTGACCAACGATGATCGTGATCGTGCTTATTTACAAACATGCATACGAGTACAAACATGCACACACCTACATACATATTTACACATTTAGAAAGCCAATCTCAATCGCTGGCAATTGCCTTATCAATAAGCTTGGCTGTACGTCCGGCCGTCCGTTCCTGCATACATACATATACATATGTTCACAAATTAGCACATTAACATGCAAATGTCGTTCACAAATGTCAAGCTTAATTGTTTAATTAGTAGGTAACTGGTGTGATAGCTTTTTAAATGTGATTTCCAACTCGAATTAATTGAGATATGTAACTTAATGAGCTTGACTCTGCCATAATCATTAATTGAGCTATGCAAATAAAGGCAATAAACTTAATTAACATGTTTATCCTACAAAACATGCTAAATATACATACATACGTACATACGTACAAATACAATGCATTAGTGAATTCAAGTATACGACGAACAAAAAAAAAATAATTAATTAACTTAAAATTCGAAAATCTGCATACACTTAAACTTGACGAAATTTTTATAGTATGTATGTATGGGCGTGGGTATGTTTGCACAAATACATTTGATAATCGTGATTATATGTATGAACTCGAAAAGATAAAAAACTAATTTATTTATTATTATTGTTTTGGTTTCGTTTTTGTTTTCTATAGCGTCTAAAATGAGAGAAATTAACATATGCACTACCAGTTTTTTTCCTTCATAAACATTTTTCAAAATGTTCATACATTGTATGTCTGCTATTTGCATTTATTTTATTTCTGAAATCGACCACCAAAGTTTAATACAAAATTTATTTTTGTTTAATTATCATATTAATGCATTATTTGCACAAATTTCTATTTCCATTTTTATTGATTAAGCATTTTAATTTATTTAATCTACTCTTTGTCTTTGTTTGGGTTTTTTTTTTGGTGAATGTCATCGTAAACTTGTTTTACAGCAGAGATTCGTTCATAAATCTTCGCACGACTTTTTCCACTCGCATGCTTTAAGGGCCATTTTAGGTTATTAGGTCTCTAATGTTCATGCTTCCGTATATTTGGCCGGATGTATGTAAATAAGCAAACTTGACTTAAAATGTGCGTTGAGAAATAAATCGAATATGTATTAAACCAGTGGTCGGCAAAATTTCATTCATGAATCATGATATCCGCTTAAGCACTTAGCCAAAGATATTCGTTCGCTTAAGCAATTTTTTAACAGCTCTCCATACGATTTACGTCAACTCAAGCAACGTTTAAATTAAGCAGAGATTATGGAAATGGCTCTTATTAAAACTAATAAATCGCATCACCTATTGTTGAGCTTACTTAAGGAACTTTTAGGTTGCTTGTTTTTCCGAGGGGATAGGAATATGATGTATTGTGGAACGATTTTCCGTCATCCCTTTTCAAGTGTGATTTGGATACAAACCGGTTTCGTTTGCTATGTGCCATCTACTATGGTTTCGAATGAAAAAAGACGCTGAAGATGGCACATATCAGCCGAAACCGATTTACCTCCAAACCAAACTTGACAAGGGATGATGGAAAAACGTTCCACAATACATCATTACTTAAAGGAATTGCTAGCGAGTTGGCGTATCCTTTCTCGCTCGCAATAAATTAGAATGAACAAGTACGAGAGCGGCTGTCTTCGGCCGCACCAAAGACTTAATACCATTCCAAGCAGGTCTATAAAGGTAGGCCCGGCCCGGTGCGAATTCAGAAACTACTTTTTATTTACAAAGGTAGAGTGTAATGTCAAAATCGAAGCGAATTCACACCATGGCCAATAGGAATGGGCGAGTCCCAGGCGAATTCAAATTTTAACCACGGCGAAATATCATTTTGACATTACACTCTACCAATTACAATAACAAAATATATTGGAAATTTCTGAATTCGGGACCGAGCCTACCTTTGTAAATCTGCCTTGATACCATTCATTAATGGGAAAATGAAACTTTACATCGTCTGATATTCATTAATTTGCGCTGCCAATTATGTGGGTTAGGTTGGTTGGTTTGAGAGGTGAGTCCCGCTGACTACAATTAGCGCCGCAGCGCAGTTTTGATACCACGGCTTGTGACTAAGGTAGTGAAAAATAAAAGTAAGGCAGAATAAGCAGTTCGGAAACCAGTACAGGTTCCTTGCCGCATATCCATCCTGTTGAGTATAAATATTTAAGCAGCCCCTTAGATCTAACGTCCTTCAGTTGCGAGAGGCTGTCGAAGAAAGGTTTGCCAAGGAGCTTCACTCTGTTTTGACAGTGCGTAGGACACTCGCATAACAGGTGCTCTGCCGTCTCCTCCGTCCCATGAAGACTGCAGCTGCGACAATGTCAATCGGGCCGCGTGGGTAGGTACCAATGGTCCAACGTACTGTGAATACCGCAATTAAGCGGGAAATGTTCCTTATGTCCATATTTACAATGGCTGAAGACCAAAGACTTCTACAGACCCTGCAACCGTCTCCATCTGGTTCTAGCCTCCTCGAGCCAGTGTCGAAAAATTCGGACCTTTATGCAGCCCAGGAACGCAAGAACCTTGTCCACCTCTGCGACATCAAGAGCCGAACCCTGCCTGGTCAGTTCATAAGCCATTTCGTTACCCTGAATATCGTGGTGCCCCGGCACCCAGCTGAGCGATATCCTATGTCGACTTACCAAGCCCATGACCCACCCTCTGCACTGCCTGACTAGGCTCCTCGATGACACCGTTGCAGATCCCAGAGCCCTCAGAGCCGCGTGACTATCCGAGAAAATTCCTATCCTGTTTCCGGCACCGGCACTTTCCGTGGCACTAATAGCCTTGTAGGCCTCCTGTATGGCGGAAACTTCGGATTAAAAAACGCTCGTCATTGACACTCGCTGCCACGCCGCATGTCATCTTTGAAACCGTCCGTGAAAACATCTATGCGCAAGTTTACCATCTGCACAGTCCTTCCTGAATGGAAAGATAATCTAATAGTTTGTATCGAAGACTGTTATAGAACGGATATAATATGTTTTGTATTATTGTAGGAGTCAGTAACTTGGAGCAGAATTCGATCGTGACCGTTTGTGCGTTCCTTCCAGAGTCTAAAAACCCTGTTTGTTTGGTTTCGATCGACTTGTAGAGACTTATCAATCTAAATTCTAGGCGTAGCTGATTGGTTTTTATCCAATATCATATATGCAGCCAACGAGAAGGTACATATGTATGTATATAATATCTTGCGGTAGTAAAAACCAAAATGGTTGATAAGCAAAGTTTTAGGAACGCATATCGTTGAGCGTTTCTTTTAATATATAAATATTAATGAAAAGCAATATAGATAACTTAATGAAATAAGTGCTAAATAGTTACATACATGTGTAGGTACATATGTACATATATATGTTTGCATGTATGCAGGCACGTCATTCATACAATTACATCTGCTCGCAATACTCGAATATACATGCTCACTTATCTCAGTAAGTACCACTTTAAATATTTTACTTACTACCTCTTAACCGCGCTCCCTGACAACTTTGGCCCTTTTTTTGATATCTCTATGCATACATATGTACATACATATTCATGCATGTAATTGAAAAGCAAAGTCAAACCACCCAAGTCGCAAGTCTACACAACTACGGTACCGTGGCAAGCTGTAAACTCGTTCCTAGTAAAAATTATTATAGCATACAGATATACAAATGTATATACCCTGCAAAAAATGCGATTAATCCGGGACGTGTCCGGGACCAATCGCAAGGGAGCATGCGACTAATACAATTTTACATCCCCTTATATGGAGTGAACTGATCGCATTTGTTCGAGCATGTGCTATGAAGAGACTAATTGTTCAACTTGTATACCCGAACGGGTACCAATGTAGATCAATCGCTTTCATCCCGAACGGGTGCAAATGTAGATCAATCGCTTTCATCCCGAACGGGTACAAATGTAGATCAATCGCTTCCAGCACGAACGGGTACAAATGTAGATTTTTCCAAGTTGTTCGCCAAGGCAATTTTTAATAGCAATCTTTAAAAAATTGTAAATGTTCATGCATATATAAATAAAGATTATATCGCACGTTTTATGCAATAGGGATTTAACTCAAAAAATTTTTTTTTTGGGAAAACGCAAATAAAGTTTTTTAATTTCAAATAGTTTCCTTCTACGGCTAACTACAAAATCACTTTTATTTCCGCCATTTTTATCTTTTTGAGTATTTTATAAGACTAGACTCAAAGGCATTACCCAGTTATTGAAATATATGGCAAAATCCCAGAAATCGAAAATTTCGAGTTAAATCCCTATTGCATAAAACGGGCGATATAATGTTTACTTTTGAAAAAAATCTCAATAAATAAATAAAAAAAATTGTAAGTTTTGAGTATGCATTATATGAGCGTAATCTAAAGGATTTTTTCATATGATTTTTTAGGCAACATTTTGTTAAAATTACACTGTACAGCACCCGGTTGGGTATTGGACCAAACCAATTTTTTCGAAGAGATTGAGACATAAGAAAAAAATATGTATACGCCATTTTTCGAAGTTAGCCTCCAAAAGTTAGTAATGGGCTTTCGAATTTCGAAATTCGACCCTCCCTAATTTGATTGCAATGTTTAAAAAATTGAAAAATAAAAAAATGTGGGTGTGATCCGCCTTATATTCGAACTCGACTGGTGTACATTTTCTTTTTTGAAAGCTTATGTAGCAAATGTTATAAGGGGTCAAAGGTCAGATCTTCGAAAAAATTAAAAGTCGAATATATCCATTTTTTTCCAACCGATTTCGAAAATCTTCATAGCGTTGTAAAGGTGATTGAATTCCCTTTCTTGTGATATGCTCACCTTTATCCTTTTTTAAATAAAAATTTTATGAAAAAACACTTTAAAAGAAAAAATGCCCGAAAAAAATGTTTTAAGTAGTATATTTCGAAATTTTTGCCAGCTATTTCGAAAACCTTTACGCTGTTATATAGGTGCTTAAATTCCCTTGTCTTTGATATGCACAGCTTTATGGTCGATGAATGAAAATTTTATAAAAACAACAATTAAAAAATACCAAAAAAAACTAAAATATTTGAACACATACTTTTATTCACTGTGCTCATCAACAATTGCAATTGATGCCGGTCAAGTATGCCGTGATTTTAAAGTATGTAAATGCGGATAATGATATTTAGTATTAAATCAATCGCACCCGATTTTACTCCGAGTTAATATTAGCAGCTTTTTAATTTAAAAAAATGGCGGATAAAGTATGTCAAGCAATTCTACAATCGAATTTTTGTTTTGTTTGTGCTAAATTTAATATAAAAACAAGCTACAATTTGGTATAAACCAGGTAACTCCAAACGGCAATTGCTCAATTTCTTTCTTCCACCATTTTTTGTAAATGGTTATAACAGGTTCTACATATTTTGTTGGGAACCCAAGACTCACTTTTGATAATCGGCTGATCAAAATAATCTTTATTATTCAAGCTCGGATGTGGTCGCTGTGGTGCAGTGGGTAGAGTGCTCGGCTGCTATGCCAGAAGTCTCGCGTTCTAACCCCAGTCCGAGCAAACACAAAAAAAAAAAAATTATAATTAGTAAAAATCCAATTATTGGGGTTTTTAAGAGCAGCGGTCACCTCTCGGCAGTGGGCGGCATACCCTCCGAGAGTATTTCTGCCATGAAAAAGCTTCTCACAAAAAATGCATTCGCCGTTCGGAGCCGGCATAAAACTGTAGGTCCACCCAATTAGTAGGAAAAACAAAAAGGAGCACACCTCGAGAGAAGCTCGGCCATAAAACTCGTCAGAGTTATAATAGCGCCATTGTATTATTATTAAAAATCGGATGCGATTGATTTAATACTAAATATCCTTGTCCGCACTTACACACTTTAAAATCACGGCACACTTGACCGGTATTAGTTGCAATTGTTGGTCAGCACAGTGGATAAAATTATGTGTTCAAATATTTTAGTTTTTTTTGGTATTTTTTGAATTGTTGTTTTTATAAAATTTTCATTCATCGACCATAAAGCTGTGCATATCAAAGACAAGGGAATTCAAGCACCTATATAACAGCGTAAATGTTTTCGAAATCGCTTGCAAAAAGTTCGAAATATACTACTTAAAACATTTTTTTCGGGCATTTTTTCCTTTAAAGTGTTTTTTCATAAAATTTTTATTTAAAAAAGGATAAAGGTGAGCATATCAAAAGAAAGGGAATTCAATCACCTTTACTACGCTATGAAGATTTTCGAAATCGGTTGGAAAAAAAATTGATATATTCGACTTTTAATTTTTTCGAAGATCTGACCTTTGACCCCTTATAACATTTGCTACATAAGCTTTCAAAAAAGAAAATGTACACCAGTCGAGTTCGAATATAAGGCGGATCACACCCACAGTTTTTATTTTTCAATTTTTTAAACATTGCAATCAAATTAGGGAGGGTCGAATTTCGAAATTCGAAAGCCCATTACTAACTTTTGGAGGCTAACTTCGAAAAATGGCGTATACATATTTTTTTCTTATGTCTCAATCTCTTCGAAAAAATTGGTTTGGTCCAATACCCAGAAAAAAAGTTGATTTTGTCGTATAGTGTTATTATTCATCATTGTTATTAAAATAAAGGGTGTTCAATTCGCTTTACCGGTTATTCTACAATTTTTTAAATACATTGCATATTTTTGTAAAATTTCTAACTTTAATGAATCTAGATTTGTACCCGTTCGGAATGAAAGCGATTAATCTACATTTATACCCGTTAGGGAACAATTGGTCTACAATTAGCTACATTTATACTCGTTCGGGAACAATTGGTCTACAATTAGTCTACATTTATACCCGTACGGGAACAATCGGGGACTAATTGTGGACCGATTGTTCTCGAAAGAGATCAATCCGGGACAAATATCTTTTGGTATTAATCGCACATTTTTTTGCAGGGTACATATACTCGTATATGATCTACTTATATGGACATAAATGCATACATACATACATATGTACAAATGTGTCTGGCATTAAATTTACCTTTTTAAAAGCGTACATACATATGTATGCATGTTGTTCAACGTTTAACTCTGCAATAAAGGTGAATATTCGAAGATAATGTTCATCCTACTGTTTTATCAATGCTTCACATTCCTTATTGTTATTATCAAGATATGTACTATGTATGTATGTACGTATGCATGTGTTATATACATTTTCGTTCGTGTCATATTCGGTGCACTTCCTTTCCATTTGCCTTTGCGCCTTTGCACCTTCGCTTGGCGCGTTCGAGAGAGTATTTTGAAATTATTGTTTTTTTTTTTAATTTTTTTTTTAACTTTTTTGTTAATGTGTTAGCGAGCGACCATTCTGTTCTTTTCATTCATTTCTGTTATCTTCTGGCGTTAATGTAATTTGCTTGTATTAAGGTCGTTTGAACAGATCAATATCAGCAATTATGCTGAAGTTCATTGATGATATTGTATGCTTTTCCCATCAATCTATTAAAAATAAAAACCAAAAAAAAAAAGATAGCAGCAACAACAAAATACAAAAAAAAGTTATTACTTTCAGGTGCCAGCTTAAATATATACATATATATCGCTTGTATAAGTTGTACATACATTGCTGTCTATATGTACATATGTATGTATTTACATATTATACAAAATTAAAATAACGTAAGGCAGTGACGGTCTTCGGCTTTCTCGTAAACTGTTTTACCCTGTCTCTCTCTATCACTATCTCTATCTCTATCTCTATATCTATCTCTATCTCTATCTCTATCTCTATCTCTATCTCTATCTCTATCACTATCACTATCTCTGTCTCTGACTCTGACTCTGTCTCTGGCTCTGGCTCTGGCTCTGTCTCTGTCCCTGTCTCTATGTCTATCTATCTCTATCTCTATCTCTACCTCTATCTCTATCTCTATCTCTATCTCTATCTCTATCTCTATCTCTATCTTTATCTCTATCTATATCTATATCTATATCTCTATCTCTATCTCTATCTCTATCTCTATCTCTATCTCTATCTCTATCACTGTCACTATCTCTGTCTCTGACTCTGTCTCTGTCTCTGTCCCTGTCTCTGTCTCTGTCTCTGTCTCTGTCTCTGTCTCTGTCTCTGTCCCTGTCCCTGTCTCTATCTCTATCTCTATCTCTATCTCTACCTCTATCTTTATCTATATCTCTTTCTCCAGTTACACTCAGAAACATTCCGGGACCACCCGGGTCTACGTTTTACGCCAGCTCTGGGGAACGGACAACGAAAAATGATCTATGTTGAAGCCCTGCTCAAAACACCTTTCATTCGATATCAATATCGCTCAGAAATATTGCGGGGTCATGCGGGTGCACATTTGGACCCGTATCTGTGGACCGACCCGATCTAGATTTTAGGGAATTTTCTAGGATATTGTTCTTGTTGTAAATATCTCTCGAAAATCCCGGGATTACTAGAATTTCAACCCGGGATTTTCGGGATAAAATAAAGAGAGAATATTCCCCTATTATAGCAGAGAAAAATTGTATTTTATATAATTTTTATTGGTCTCAGATATGTATACTAATGTTGCATTATTACATAGCAGCATTATCAACATATGCCCTGTGACCTATGAAAATGGTGCATTTTTCATGTGATAAATGAAACAAAAATAATGCAACCCTTTTGTGCTAAGAACAGAAAATGTTGCTCCTTAGTCGGGCCAGTTTTACATTTTGTCTATAGAACAAACAGCCCTAAAAAATGTATGGAATCTTTGTGGAAGAGAATAAAAAACTTGACAGCATGAAGAAAATGCAGAATAAGTTTGACATTTTTGCCAGAATAAAAAAAGCAAAGTAAGGATTAATATTTTTGATTTAATAACACTACAAATAATTAAAAAAATACCAAGAAATTCAGGTTTGGGGGAGAATAGATATGGGCCTGCTGAGCTCGGAACTATTTTTTTTTTAATTTTTTGTATGGTTAGGTTTTTTTGGTTATCACTTCATTGAAAAATTATTTTCGCGGGAGTCACAAATGGGATAATCACAAGCAGTACAGTACCTCGTTCGAAAGAAAATTAAAATTGTCGATGTACAACTTGTAGTAATTGGACATTACCTCGCTGGTCGAAATCAAAATGTTATTAACTAGTTGCGATATTTGAAAAAAATTTGATTTTAAAATTAAGTTTTTGTAGGAAGTTGTAAAATTCAGGAAAGTTTTATTCTTTTAAAAATTAGCCTTCTTAATTGTGGTTATCGCATTTTTGATTTCCGAAAAAAATTTTTGAGTGAAGTGATAACCAAAGAAACACCAAATTACCGTTATCTCAAAACCTAACCATACAAAACATTAAAAAAAAAATAGTTCTGAGCTCAGCAGTCCCATACCTATCCTCCCCCATACCTGAATTTTTAGATATTTTTTTGGCTATAAACTAGTGTAGTTAAATTTTTTTTGTTGTGAAATACGCGTTGTAAGGAAACGTACGTAGTACGTTAGGTATTTTTGAAATCGTTAGAATTCTTGTATTAAAATTCATTTGATAATTTCTATTTCCTGATTTTTGGCCATTTATTTCTCAAAGGTTTTTGCAATTTCCTCCCAAGAAAAGTAAATAATGGAAGAAAATACAAAAAAAAATTTCAAAAATTAAATTAGTAAAAACCAGGAAAAAGTTTAATTTTATTTGAGAATTTCACATTACGTACTAAAATAAAATACGCAGTTGTATACTCGGAATTCATCTCAAAATTTCTGCATCCGATTTTTAATTTTTTTCCGAATGGTGTATTAATTTTCAGTATTTTTCGGCAAGCTTGGAAATATTCGCTTAAACGAAGTACGTAATTAAATTCTAAAAATTTGTATTGGAAATTATCAAATGATCACAAGCTTTATTATTAATATCCTAAAAGTACCAACTGTAAAGGCAAATGTTTTGTATGTAATTTTCTTTGTTGGTTGCGTTTTTTAAAGTAACTCTTATTATTAAATAATACGCATGATTTTACGTTCCTATTTTATTTTGTTACTAATGAAATAATAAAAATGGCAATAAAAATCAATTTTTTCTTTGCACTTTAAAGTTGTAGCGTTCCTCGAAATATATATTTACTTTTTTCAACCCCAAAATGTGGGAAAATAATTAAGGTCCAAATCCAAAAAAAGGATTATAAAAACAAATCTCGAAAATCCCGGGATCGTAAAAATCGGAAAAATTGGAATCCCTAGTAGGTGCGCATACCTGCTTTTCTATCTCATATGCCCTCAAAACCAACTTTCAGTACTCTGCTACAAATATTTCAAAAGATATTGGCTGTGAAATTTTCACTATGTATGGCAGGTGCCCACTCCTGCCTATGTAAAAAATTCATGAAGGGTATAAAAAAATAAAAAGGGTACATTTGTTGATAGTTTTATGGTATGTAAAGTGGCATGCACTGTTACAAAAAGTGCCTAAAAGTCCAATATAATAGTCCTATAAAATGGGCGCCATCGCACGCGTGAGAAAAAAATGCTTGTTACTGGATAGAAAAGGAAATATGTAGGAATGTAAGACATGTTATAAGTATGTATATATGTATGTATCTACAGGAGAGCCTATACTGATGATATGTCAATTTGGATCTGTAAGCATCAATTATCGCTTGCGCAGAAGCATAAGATTAAAGGTTTACATTTTTATCAGATGAGTCACAAAAGGAAAAGCTTGGCGCTATGAAACCAAGTTTGGGGAAAAAAATAAAAACCAAACAAAGCAAAAAAATAAAAACCAAACAACAGGAACACCAACTACTGGTAATGACATGATAAATACGCACTTTTTGCATGAAAAGAAAGCTGGTCGCGTAATGAAGTTCTCCATAGAAATACTTATGTTATTGGGTTAAAACTTTCATACACCATTTGAGCTGTGAAGAATGCAAAGCCTCTAAAACAGGGATTATCACACTAAGGGTGCGAACAGAGTGGACGCTGATGCCGAGCGGAGCCGAGCCGAGCTTATTGACGCTTCTTTTCATGCGAGAAGAAAATTTGTCTATAACACAGTGAATGCGAGAATCAGCGCTGAAATTCTGTTTATTCCATGTGTTTTGCCTTTATGTGATTTAGTCTTATTTTTCATTTGTGTTTATAAAATTGCTGTACACGGTAATGGATTCATCTGATGAAGAGTATTTTGCTTCTCCTAGTGTGGTTAATGCAATTATTATCACAAAAGAATTTGGAAAACATCCAATTACACTAAAAATATATCAATTTGGTGAATTTCATCATTTATATAATGATTTAAGAAAATATCCAGCTAAATTTCTTTAAAAAAACCATTAAAAAACACGATTTCACGCTAAAAAGTAAACATCAACAATGCAAACAAGCGCGCAAAACGCTTTGAAACTGTTTTTCTCGCACTCATCGGCTTTGCTCTCTGCTCTTGTCGGCGTTCACTGTGTTATGCACAAGCTTATTTGTATTGACTTGTATGTAACCAGTTTTATCGCACTGGCAATCTTTATCGCATTGACAATCTCGGCTCGGCTTTCAGCGCCCACTCTGTTCGCAGCCTAATACTTTCAAACATTGTGACATTGTGCATGTGCTAAAAGCACAAAAGTTCTTGGCTACACCCAAAAGAAACTCAATCATTGTCGAAAACTAAAATTTTTAAATTGCAAATGCATAGTATTTTTATTATTAACTTCACAAAAAACCGCAAACAAAAAAAAAATAAAATAAAAAAATATGAGACGAAATGCAAAATCACGATTCCTAATAAAAATATTACGTAAAAAAATCCAAATAAAAAAACCACCCCAAACACACAATCATTTACAAGCATTCAGAGACAGTGATGGTAGATACTTTTTTGGAAATTCCCTACAGAGCAAGAAAAAAATCCCTACTTTTCCCTACGTTTGTTTCAAATTTTCCCTACGTAATTCCCTACACTTTTCTTTTAGTTATTTCCATGCTAGAACAATGAAGAAACCGCACGGCAGTAGATGGACGTTTTTTCTTTTACTAAATAATGAAAATCGGCTGTTCTACTGCATACTGCATACACACTGGCTCTCAAAGAAATCAAAAAAAATAAATAAAATAAAATACTGATGATTTACTGTTTTGAACAATTATTATAATAAAAAAATATATGTATTAATGCGTTGTATGTAACATATATATCGCACGATTTATGCAATAGGAATTTAACTCGAAATTTTCGATTTCTGGGGTTTTGCCATATATTGCAATAACTGGGTCATGCCTTTGAGTCTAGTCTTATAAAATACTCAAAACGATAAAAATGGCGGAAATAAAAGTGATTTTGTAGTTAGCCGTAGAAGGAAACTCTTTGAAATTATAAGAGCCTATACACACTTGCGACTCAATCGATTTAGTCGAATTGGGCTGTTGTATGCAAATCCAACTGTTTCAGTTGTTCGACTAATTGAATGTAGTGTGAATGCTTCCATACATTCCCATGCAAATCAAAGCCCGACTAAATCGATTGAGTCGCAAGTGTGTATAGGCTCTAAAAGTTTGTTTGCGTTTTCCCAAAAAAAAATTTTTTTAGTTAAATCGCTATTGAATAAAACGTGCGATATATAGGTAGGTAGACGTAGGCATATAAATATGTAAGGGAACGAAACATTTCATTGATACTATCATAGGTACAACATTTCTCTAAAAAATAATAAAAAAAATTTATTGCGTCAAATACTTTGCTTTAGCCCATATGACACTACGTTTTTTCTGGTATTCTACAAGGTTTTTTGTGTGAAGGAGATGGTCAAATACAGTTTTGCGTTGGTGTAAGCGAGCAAGCTATATTGAAAAAGCCAAACGAAATACCAACAAAATACCATCTAGTTGGTCGTAAGGAAAAAAAAAAATTCGGAGCTAAGAGCGTAGCCAGAGCAAAAACATCTTTTGCTCGGATGCCCTGATTAAAAGTATCGTGTTATTAGATAGTTCACTATACGGTATTCCCTCTCCAATTACGTCATTGACGGGTTCGCGATTTAACTCGTCTTCGCAGCATTTTCATTATTCAGATCGACAGTCAGTGTTGAAGTGAAAAAAAGTTGAATTGAAATTTTGATTTGACTTTGCCAAAAAATCCATACATTTAGCTATTTTATAAAAATCTGTCCTTCTTTCCCTACGGTCACTTTTTTCCGACTAAAATCCCTACATGTATGGAATTTTCCCTACGTATCACACCACTGTCTGAATAGAAATTTGCAAAATTTCTGTGGGTGATTGAAGTGCTTTGACTCGTCGGTGTGAGCAGTGTTGCCGCTCAAAAATTTCAAAAGGTGGCCCAAAAAATTAAAAAAGTGGCCCCAATTTTTTTTTAGCTAAAACACATTTTTATATATTTTTGTGGTTTATTTAATGAAGAAAATGGAATTTAAAATATTCTCTACACTAACGCAGCGTTAATATGATCGGAATAACCCGAAAGGCAAGGAATTAAAAAAAAAACTGTTATAGCGTTCGTTGAGCCGTAGGAAAGTGCAAGAACCGTAGAAATTTTACCAAAAAGAGCGAATATGAGTGCAAAGAATATAAATTGTGGTAAAATTCCTACGTTTCTTGCACTTTCCTACGGATCAACGAACGCTATATGTGTTTGTGTGTGTCTGGGCTACTCCGTGCGTTTTCATTATCTTAACGAACAGGACTAATTTCAAAGTAGTCAAGGGTAGTGTTGGCAAACAAATTAAATAAAGAACCTTTCGAAACGGAGAGTTGCCAATGCAAAGTAAAATAGTAACAAAGAGGTTTTTTGTTCTTATATTTAAGAAAAAACTAAAAATTATTTAATAATTATAGTTTTGAAAGTAAAAAAGGACCAAAAGTGGCCCAAAGTTTTAAAAAGGTTCAAATATTGCATATTTTCAAAAAGTTGGGTTCAGGTGGCCTGGCTTTAAAAAAAGGTTTAAATTGCCACTTTAGTGGCCCAAACGGCAACGCTGGGTGTGAGGCTGTCGGTGTGAAAGCTATAAAAAGCTCCCGCACGCATGCATAGGAAAATCAAACACTGCTCTAAAAGCATTATCTGATAGTAAGCTTGGAGAACTCATCCAATTCTCTGCCCCGGAAAAATTTGTAGATGCTCTGAGATGATCTACGGAATATCAAACTACATTAATAAGTCTCGTGCGAAGCCTCGTGCGAAATTACACAAAGTAGCACTTATTGGCAAGAGTGATTCTTCGTTAGATTTCCGTTCTGACATTATTTTTGGTTTTAATGCTGGTTCCGAAATAGAGGAAGTCCTGATGAGCTGTTCATGTGAGTGGTGACAGCTTGGAGAAGGCAGAGCATACAGCGCGAGTGTTAGTACCAATGATGTCGATATCATCGGCGTACGGCATCAGTTGCACACTTTTGTGATACCAAAATGCTTCCGTGCGGTTAAGTGCTGCAGCTTAAATTATTTTCGCCAGAAGAAATCTTACGAAATCATTTGGTCTGGAATGACTCGGAAAGTTCCTTCCTAATTCTGATGGAGCTGATGGTGTTAATCAACGTCATTTGGCATATATAGGCAATTTCTATTCCTGCTATCGAAAGCGTCTTCAAAATCGACATACCATCTCTTTCCTTTTCATGAGCTTTTTCCATTACTTGGCTATTGTGAAGGTCTGGTCGATGGCTGATTTACCAGGTCTGAGGTCATACTGATAAGGTCCAATCAACTTGTTGACAATGGGCTTCAATATTTCGTACAATATACTTGCTAAGACCTTATATGCTATTGTCGGGAGGTTTATCGCGCGATAATTGGCGGGTACTGTGGAGTCTCCTTTTTTGTGGATTGCGCAGAGCATAATCGTCGGGCATGCGGTCGTTCGACCATCTTCTGCATAGGTCGCACATCTTCTCCATCAGCAATTTCACTTTTTCCGTTATCTATCAAGGAGAAGTGGTCCCTCCACAACTTAAATACGCTCTCCACGTCAGTTACCCTCAGACATCCGCCTGACTTTTTAATAAAGTTTCCCAGCATCATTCCTACCCGCCATCATCCCAAGCTACTCTCACTCGCGCCGCTCTTTTCTTCTTTCGAAAAAGGCGCTTCTCTTCTCTACTCGCCGTTCGATAATGCTCCCATATGCTAGGCGTTGCGACCGTACACAATGTAGCGCTGTGGACAGCGTTGTTTCTTTCCGAGGCATCGTGGCATTTTTCATCGTACCAGTTTTTTTTTCGGCTAGTAGTAGAATAGATTTCTCAACGGCGGTACGAAGTGAATGAGCGATATGTTACCATTCCTCTTTACCATACATCGTTTGGTGGATGATTGCCCTCAGAGAGCATGAGTGAGAATCGAGTGGAGTATTCATTGGCTGTGTACGTCGTGTGCAGCCTCTCTTCTTCAAACTGTCTTCTTCGCTGTCCTGTTGTCGTATTCTTTGCTGTCCTGTTGTAGCATTCTTTGCTGCACAGAGGCGGGTGCGTACCTTGACTGCCACAAGATAGTGGTCCGATTCGATATTAGGACCACGCATTGTGCGCACATGTAGGACGCTGGAGCTGTATCTGCCGTCGATCATGATTTATGCAAACTTTTATATAAATCAAAAGAGTTTGTAACATGCGAAGCCGTACCACAACCCTGGAGAACTATGTAAATACAGTCTGTCATTATAAACATGCAGGAATTAGCAACCCTAAAGGACTGAAATACTAATATTGGTGGTGCAAAATTAATTTTATTTACATACGTATGTAGGAAACAAATAGGGACATGATATCGAATCAAAAGCATCGATCTGGTACTCATTTAAAATATCGGTTAAAAAGAATCGCGAACCCGATAATATCGAAACTAAACTACTCGATACTCAAAGTATCGGTATCGAAAGCGGCAATTTTCTAGAAGGTGCAACCTTAAAATTTCCTCTAAAATAGTTAAAAGAGGTACCAATCGACGCGTTCTGACCTCTAGATTATGAATTCGAAAGCGGAAATAAAAGATTTTCCACATTTAAAAGATATTTATTAAAACGGTTTATAGTTGCACCGTCTTCTAGAAAGTTACCTAAAACGCAATAAAACTGCACCCTGAGGCATACGCATATCGCTGTATTAGTGCTAATTCCATGGCATAGTATGCTGGTTTCAAAGTTTTGATTTTGACGTAAATCCTTTTCCAACTCATAAGAATAGTTCAAGCTGATTAAAAAATTATACAAGTTTATTAAGTTCTTGACAAAATTTTTTACAAACCAACAGCTTTTACAAAACAACAGGTGTATTTAAAGCAATCACAGTTGTAAAAAGATATTTGCAAAATATTTAGTATTTTGAAAAATAAACATCTTAAATAACATTAACAATTCATTTTCATTGAGATTATATGTATCCACCGTTGAATTTTTTTTGGAAATTTTAATTTAAATTATCGAAACAAAAAATGATGAAACTCAAGTGGCAGAATAGCTTGCACTCCATGTTATAAAGAGAAGCCATTGTGCAGTATGATTTTTCTTCCGGACTTCTTCTTTCCCCTTACGGCCAAAGCAGAAGCTTACAAGAGGCAAATTTAAAATTTGTATTTCCATATATATTTTTTTTATTTGCAAACGTCAAATTATCGTATGAAAATGAAAAATATATAATCCTATGTATATCTCCAGTGGCCGCTGTGGTGCAGTGGGTAGAGTGCTCGCCTGCTATGCCAGAGGTCTCGGGTTCAGAATACAGTCCGAGCAGAACACCAAAAAAATTTTTCTAATTAGTAAAAATCCAATTATTGGGGTTTTTTAAGAGCAGCGGTCACCTCTCGGCAGTGGGCGGCATACCCTCCGAGAGTATTTCTGCCATGAAAAAGCTTCTCACAAAAAATGCATTCGCCGTTCGGAGCCGGCATAAAACTGTAGGTCCACCCAATTAGGAGAAAAAAAAAGGAGCACACCTCGAATTGGGAGAGAAGCTCGGCCATAAAACACGTCAGAGTTATAATAGCGCCATTGTATTATTATTATTACCAGTGAAAATTACTCGTGCTTGTGCATTTTTCGCCCTTTACGAAGCAGCTTGTGACTTCTGCACACTCGACCGATTTTCGGCACTATTTTGCGTTGAACAATTTTTTGGGCAAATATGACACAATTGTAATTTTCCATCACTGAATGTACTCATTTGTTCGATACCGTGGTTGAAGTACTCGATACCAAAAAATATCGTTGCAAAAGAATCGAGTAAAAAGTATCGGTATCAAATGCAAAAAATATCGATTTGGTATCGTATCGTATCGAAATTCGTGTCCCTAGAAACAAACGCTATTGGCGCTAATGACTGGTACGGATCTTCTGTGATATTTGCGCGCCATGAAAGCAATGAAACGGTTATGTGCGCCTCGAGTTTACTGCGCTATTTAACTCGTACCTATCGCACGAGACTGCGTAGAATAGATTGATTGCTGATAAACACGAATCAAGCATTACTATACAATAGAAGAGATGCTCTTACAGAGAACAAAAGCCTGATTCTCTATGTAGTAGATATGTATGTATTGCCAAGATCATCAAAAAAAAAAAAAAAGAAGAAAAAGAAAAAAACAAAAGAAGATCAAACTCAAAGGTTTCACTGTACAAAAATTAAATATTTGGGTTTATCTTGGACCCACTTGTGTGCAGTGCGAAATAATTAAATCAAATGGCAAAGTCTCACATTTGAGTTGGATTAATGGCGATGAAACTGTCGGCGGCGGAGCGCTTTGTTCGAGTCGCTAAAATGCATATGTATGTATGTATGTGCATAAATGCTTCGTGCGACATGCATACAATAAGAATAATTATGTTTTTAAACTGTGTGGTTTTTTTTTTTTAAAAAATGGAGAATTTTTGCCACTGATAGATTTTAAGATCCATTTTTTTACGCATTAAGCGATTAACCTAATTATGACTTACTTAAGACATGAAGCATTATAAAGTGATGATGACTTCCCAAATCTTGCATTGTGCATGACAGAGTAAAAAATATACAAATATGAATATCTACCTTTATTTTTTTCACTGAACTGCAGTTGAAAGCAATTTAGAGTAGATATGTACATATAGAATGTAGATTTGTATATATGCATATTAGTGTGGTTCGAAAAGCATGAACTTTCTTTTGCACTTGTCAGAGGCAGAAGCTTAAAATTAAATTAAAATTACAGTTTACTTTTTGGTTGCTTGCTTTTCCGACTAGCCATGGGTAATAGCGCAATTTCTTTGGCGCTGATACAATAACACCAGCGCCAACCGTGGCGCCGCGCACGGTTCTGGCGCAATAACACCTTTGGCGCAATTGCTATGGAATAATCGATAAATAACACTTGTTCGCTTCTTACTGTCTACTATCCCCGTTTTATTTCTTTTGGCGCAATTCTGCTTACATACACGCGGGAACAATAATTGTGCCACAATTAAATTTAATTTTAAAAATCATTTGCGTATATTTGCGAAAATATGCTGGCATCTCGTTTTGCTGCATCTTCATTATGGAATACGAGGGTCGGCTCCACCCTATTAAAAAGAAAGATTCCGGGTCCGGGCGCATTATATTGAAATTTCCTCTTACCATTTACCATGCGTAACAAAAATATACTATATGCTAATCAATATTTTATTTAATTTATTTTGTATTATATTTTTCTCTCCTATTCACAGATACTGTCAATTTTGTCTTCTTTCTTTGTGAAAGTAAAATATCAATACCCTTTCGTATTAGCGATGGTTCGGTATTGGCGTTAGCATACATAATTGTGACGGTGTCATATACGCTGTGCTGTTATTGGCTTTGTGGTGGTGCCATTTTATACTGCGCTATATTGGTGCTGGTGTTAGCGCACGAAATTGAGTCAGTGTTATATTGCAATAGCGCAACATTGAGTTGGCGCTACATTGAGTTGGCGCTATACTGAGTTGGCGCTACATTGATTTGGCGCTATATTGAGTTGGCGCATTTTCCAAATCGGAGTTAGCGCAATAACACCAGGGTTGGCGCTGGCGCAATTGCGCGGCGCAGCGCAGTGTTACCCATGCCTATTTCCGACAGGGTAGGAATATGATGTAGTGTGGCACGATTTCCGGTTTCGGCTAATATGCATCATCTTCAGTGTATCTTTTCGTTAGAAGATGGCGCATATTAGCCGAAACCGGTTTGTCTCCAAACCAAATTTGACAAGGGAAGACAGAAAATCGTTCCACAGTGCATAAAGTTACAGTCCTGAATTTGGTGGTTTGCTGGGATGTGGATATTTTTATTACCTTTTACTTACTTCATAGGATATGAACCTATCCACAAGGATTTATTCATCTTCAGCGACAGCCAACCAGCAATTGGGTCTCTTGGCTCCCACTCGTTCAATTCCGAACTATCGCCGATCTCTACAGGAGACCTGTTTGCACCTCGTGTGGGTCCCGGGACATAGGGATATCGATGGCAATTAGAAGGCAGATGAACTTGCAAGGCAAGGCACTATCGAGCAGGTTATTCCTGACAGAGAACGCATAGGTATGCGGAGGAGGAGTAATATGTTTTCTTGTGGTATCACAGTGGGCCCCTGCACTGGCCTGAGTGTGCCGCGGCAGCCACTCCAAATCTAATCTACTTATCTTCCTTATTCCCTATTCATGACATGTTTTTTTTTGCTCACTAAACACAGCTCGTTATCAGAGTTGCATTGCAATTTTTTTTTTTGTAATTTTGGCTCAATTTATTTATAATTGACTATTAAGAGTGTTGTTTGTATAGAAAATTGAGCTCAATTATGGCTTCTATGGCTAAAAGGCAAGCGCATATCTGAACATAGTATTAAGAGTTTATAGAGAACATTTCGTAACATAATAAAAACCACCCTAATTTACTTATGTACATACAAATAGACATGTACATAAAAGGTAAACACATCTTAACATACATGTAAACACTTCTTAAGGCCCAAGCCACACATAATGGCTTAATTTTAAATCTGTTACGCCCAATTCAACGCGCTCTTCTGCAAACACAGAATTATATGTACATACATAAACCCAGTAATACTTATGTGTATGCATTTGATTGCATAGCATGTAATTTGCTAAGATTTGGTAAATGCTAAGGTTCGCCAGTGAATTCGATGAAAACAGCTATTTGTCAAGTGAAATCATTGACACTACTAATTTGCGCCTGTAACTTGATACTGTCAGAGTCAGCTGATTACAATGCATGTGGATGACAGCTTAAGTCAGCAGTGCGAATAAATCAGATGCTCTAATGAACTCAACTACTTTTATTCGACAAAGTGAAGGCGAAATGCATAGTTCACTAAGAATTTTACAAAATGAAGGAAATAGAAGGTGATTGATTTGAATAGAATTGACAGATTTAAATAAGTAACAGAAAAGTTCAGCAACAAGTTAATTTTATGTGGTCAACGTGTGAGTTATTTCACCATTAGCTGTCAGGAACTTTTGACTTCGCATCATGCAAATGGCCATCAAATAGTTTCAATAAGTTTGTTTGTATTATTATTTTTTTTTTGTTTTTATTATTTTTTTAGAAGTTTTAGACATTAGCTTGCCGTGCACGTCAATCATCTGGCATGCCAGCTAGCATATGACAGCGTTCCTTATATTCAAACCTTAAGCGTAAGCAAGTGTCAGAAACAACAGCAGACATAATTTATGAATTTGCAGCTAAAATAATAAAAAGAATGGTAGGGAACGAGCTGCTTTTGTTGGTGAAAATGCAGTAAGAATTTGACTTGCTTGTGATGGCAATGCGTTACCAAAGGTTTTTGTTAAGATTTTATCACATTGTATTAAATGTAGCGTGTGAGGACTTAAGAAACACTTGCTGGTTAGTACTAGAAGCTGACAGCTGAGTTTACATCACACAAACAGCTGATTTTTCAAATTCTTCCTTTCTGGCGCACTTCATTGTGAGCAAGCAGTGATTGATACGAGAAGCAGATCGAACAAGCAGCAATGGATTTTCTGCTGGGTTAAGACGATGCAAACACCTCATATATATGTATGTATGTATGTACATATATACAAATGCATACATTCCCTGCAAAAAATACGATTAATCCGGGACGTGTCCGGGATCAATCGCAAGGGAGCATGCAACTAATATAATTTTACATCCCTTTATATGGAGCAAATTGATAGCATTTGTTCGAGCATGTCCTATGAAGAGACTAATTGTTCTATTTATATACACGAACGGGTACCAATCTAGATTAATCACTAACGTACCGAACGGATACAAATGTAGATCAATCGCTTACATCCCGAACGGGTACAAATGTAGAGCTTTTATCTCGAACGGGTAATGTAGATTAATCGCTTTCATCCAAAGTTGTAAGCCAAGGCTATTTTTTATGAAAATGTCCAAAAATTATAAATTGTTATATATTAGAAGAAAGTTTATTCGATTAGCTTTCATCTTGTAGTGAAATCTTTAAAAAAAAAAATTAAGTATTTTCTCCAAATATTTTAAGTTTTGAGAATGCATTATTCGAGTGTAAAAGACATGTGAGAAATTTTTCAAAGTTGTTAGCCAAGGCTATTTTTTATAACAATCTTTAAAAGTTATAAATGCCCATGCCTATTTAAATAAAGATTATGCAATAAGTTTTACTTTTGTAAAAAAATCTATTCAATAAATTTAAATTTTTTATTACTTAGTCAGTTTTGAGTGCATAACTGTAATTGATTTTTCAATGGATATTTTTGTTAACATTTTTTTAAAATTATTATTCATCATCTATATATATAAAAGGAAGTGGCGTTAGTACAAACGCGTATAACTCAAGAACGCCTGCACCGATTTGGATGATTGACACCAATTTAGATTGTTCTCTGGCCAGAATAGGAGAATATTCCATAAAATTCCCGAAAAATTCAAAAAAAAATTTATTTTCCCATACATTTTGTATATCTATATATATAAAAGGAAGTGGCGTTAGTACAAACGCGTATAACTCAAGAACGCCTGCACCGATTTGGATGATTGACACCAATTTAGATTGTTCTCTGGCCAGAATAGGAGAATATCCCATAAAATTCCCGAAAAATTCAAAAAAAAAAAAATTTATTTTCCCATACATTTTGTATATCTATATATATAAAAGGAAGTGGCGTTAGTACAAACGTGTATAACTCAAGAACGCCTGCACCGATTTGGATGATTGACACCAATTTAGATTGTTCTCTGGCCAGAATAGGAGAATATCCCATAAAATTCCCGAAAAATTCAAAAAAAAAAAATTTATTTTCCCATATATTTTGTATATCTATATATATAAAAATGGTGTAAAAAATGTTACTAACCTCATCAGATGAGAACGGCTGGGCCGATTTCTGTAAAATTTTTTGTCAGTTGTTCGTATTCTCGAGGAGATGGTTCGTAGGGAAGAAAATTTTGGAAAATCTCTCCGGAAAAGTCCGAAAATTGGAAAAATCGGTGTGTATGTGTGTGTGTGTGCATCTGTGGATGTGTGTCCTTTATAAACTCCCAAAGTAACCATCCGTTCTTTATGAAATATTCACAGTAGATTCATGTGGTGTTAGTGCACATAGTAGGGTATATAGAATTTCGAAAAAAACTAAGCTTCTCGGAATACAGGCCTAACTGAAGACCCAGATCGATCCAGCAAGTCTTCGAGCAATATTGGTATCAAATGAAAGGTGTTGAACAGGCCTTCAACATAAAGTTATTTTCATTGCGATACCTAGGCCGGGTTCCCAGATATGGGTTAAAACGTGGGACCGAGTGACCCTGGAAAGTTTCTGGGCAATATTGGTAGCAAATGAAAAGCGTTGAGCAGGCTTCCACATACAGCTATTGTCATTGTGATTTCTAAGGCTGTTTCCCAGAGATGGCTAAAGTAGTGGGCCCGGATGGTGATCGACGGTCCCAGTAAGGTAAAGGTAGGTAGCTATAGGGATAGGGGTAGGGATAGGGATAGGGATAGAGATAGGGATAAGGATAAGGATAGGGATAGGGATAGGGATAGGGATGGGGATAGGGATAAGGATAGGGATGGGGATAGGGATGGGGATAGGAATAGGGATAGGGATAGGGATAGGGATAGGGATACGGATAGGGATAGGGATAGGGATAGGGATAGGGATAGGGATAGGGATAGGGATGGGGATAGGGATAGGGATAGGGATAGAGATAGAGATAGAGATAGAGATAGAGATAGAGATAGAGATAGAGATAGAGATAGAGATAGAGATAGAGATAGAGATAGAGATAGAGATAGAGATAGAGATAGAGATAGAGATAGAGATAGAGATAGGGATAGGGATAGGGAAAGGGTAGGGATAGAGATAGAGATAGGGATAGGGATAGGGATAAGGATAAGGATAGGGATAGGATAGGGCTAGGGATGGTGATAGGGATAAAGATTGAGATTGAGATTAAGATTGAGACCGAAATAGAGATAGGGATTGAGATAGAGATAGGGATGGGGGGAAGTAGGTTTGTCGCGGCGAATATAACTATAACTTTTATTCAGAGAATAGACAATTTTTTGTTATCATTATGTAGTCATTAAGATGGACTCTAAGATAATGGTTAGCAATACGGTAATCAAAGACTTTTCTTTAGGCTTCATGGGAATAAATTTTAGCAGAACAACGTCTGCCGGGTCAGCTAGTTGTTATTAAAAGAAACGGTGTTCAATTAGTTTTACCTATTGTTATAAAATTTGTTTAATAGTTACATTGAACTTTTTTGTAAAATTTATACATTTAATCAATCTAGATTTGTACCCGTTCCATATGAAAGGGATTAATCTACATTTATGCCCGTTCTGGAAGTATTCGTCTACAATTAGTATACCCGTTCGGGAACAATTGGCCTACAATTAGTCTACATTTATACCCGTACGGGTAAAATCGGGGACTAATTGTGGACCGATTGTTCTCGAAAGAGATCAATCCGGAACAAATTTCTATCTGGACTAATGGCATATTTTTTTGCAGGGTTCATATACATACACATAAACACACCCGGATACATATGTACATACTACATAGATCGCGCACATTCTTGAAAGGTTGGAAACGATGCGAACTCATCATCGCATCGATTTTATCTCACAACTAAGAAGCGCCGTTTAACCAATTTAAGCCAAATTGCGTGTTTTGAACCAAATGGACGACGATGACGTTGGACGACGACGACGACCACGACGGTATATGGTCAGCACAGTCAGCAAAACTGAAAGAAACTGGGCATAGTGTGAAGAGCGATCAACACAAAAAAAAAAAAACGAAAACAAAAAAGCATGAAAAAAAAAACAAACTAAACATAAAATTCTTGAGCAATTTGTAAGGAGAGGCGTGAAGAACACCAACGAAGGAAACACCTTAATTAATGTTATTAAAATGGAACGAAGCAGCGCAAGAAAGGTACTAAATATGAAGTAAATGCAGCCATACAAACATACAAACATACATGCATATGTACCTATATACTTATGTACAAATATCTGAATATATATGAAATGCATATAATGCTGGTGAAATTTGTATAGCTAAGAAATGTATATAAGAATATGCATATACATAAGAACAAGCATGTACATTCACAAATGGCCATCACATGGGAAAATTTTTAAATTTTGCGTTTTTGTGCAAGTCATCCAATGTCGAAACTGACGAATTGAGGAATTTTAAAATTTCCGATCAACATTTTTTTCCGATTTCCACGTAGATTGTTTGCCATAGATAGAGGAACAAGCAGTAAAAGTCGTCTTCTTTTTAAATCTTTCCTAAATATTTAAAAAAAGGGACAGCGAAATATGTACTCACATGCAGTGAGAATGTTTTATTTCTTTATCATAACTACTCCATTTTAGTTACCTACGTGCATATGTATAATATAAAAAGTTGGATATGACATATGACCAAATCAAATTTTCCCACAATAAAAGCTTTGTATAAATTTAGAGTTTAATGTGATCGTGTGTGATCCACGCTGCTCCAGGATTATTCCGCTTTTCCTTAGGTTAGTTAAGCTTCATCCTCCACAGCCCCAGGCGGTGGCACACGTAGGCCGCGTTTTTGCCCATTGTGGAGCTACAATTTCCTAGATCCTTAAAATCCTTTTCATTACAAGACAACCATAAAGCTATCTTAGCACATTTATTTAGTGAAGCGCCAAATACCCTGCATCTTTGCGGATTGTAGATACGCCAGGCACTCGTAGAAATATCTGCGGCGGCGGCGGCGATATCTGTTTATCGACAGCACAGTGTTGTCCGCAGATAGTGTTCGACATTCTCTATTTCTTACTCGAGGCCAACAGGTAAACAGTAACCGGTTCGAAGGAGCACAAATGGGCTAATAGAGAGCTGGCTCAGATGTATAACCGATTTTGGTATTTTATTCAGCCTAGGTCAGACTATATGTTGGGTCAAGCTCGAATTATTATTATTAGTAGTAGTAGTAGAGGTGTCCCCTTTCTTCTGCCTTTAGTGATTTTCGATAGAAATACTTTCTGGGCCGGAGCGCCTTCATCCATTCTGTAGAGCGTAATTTTTGTTCGTCTAGAGAGTAATTTACTTTTCAATTGCCTACTTAGAGTTTTAGTTACGCTTGCCTGAACTCATTTTTTATAATATTATCGATAAGAACGGTATGTCCGTCACTGACTATGATGAAATCAGATTTCGTCGGTAAGCTACAACTCGTTTTTCACCCAAGTTGTTGAAAAGTCCTGTAGGATCCCGAAATTGGTACTGAACCCTGGCGTCTACCTGTCATTGATATTGGTTATTACTGGCACTGTATTTTAGTCCTGGAGCCGTATCTTCCATATGATGTCTTGTGGAACGATTTTGCGTCATCCCTTGTCAAATTTGGTTCCGAGACAAAGCGGTTTCGGCTAATATGCGCCATCTTCCGTGTCTTTTTTTCGTTCGAGAGAAATTAGAACTATTAGAAAAGGGGGTGTGACATGACTTCTCGCAAGTATGATACTGATATTGTTTATCTCCGTACCAATATCCAGGGTCCTACCATGAACACTTCCAGAGATAGAAAGAATTAAAGAAAATCTGTGCTATCCTTCATGACTTTACACTGAAAAAAAAATTTCTTTTTCTAGATCATAGTAGGTATCTATTCTTAAAAACTTTGAAAAACTTTAATTTTTTTTATAAATTTTAATAATTTTAATGACTGCAGTATAAATTTTTTTTTTAATTAATAGTTTAAAAGATATTTTAACTCAAAAAAAAACTGTCAAAATTTTGCAACTGTCAATAAAATACAAAATATTGAAATCAATCAAAAAAATATTCTGGCACACTTCTCTAGACGTCAAATACTACATTTAGGTCGACTTATCCTTTCATATGGAATGCCTCATATGTATTATGTATCTATTTAACAGGAAGTTATAACTCTTGCTTTTCCTGCGCATTGGCACGCTACAAGTCACTGTAATCCTGTTACCCTGCACTGTCTAATTTTCTTCTCCAAAAGTTCAAACAACACCGAATTTCGCCGATAAAACAACGACTGCTTTCGACGAAGTTACAGTTAAGTACATACTACATACTTAGATGTGTGTGTGTGATGTATTTTCGAAAATTGTTATAATTCTTTCATCGCATAGCACGTGCAATTGCATTCCATTTCATTCTATTAATTAAAATGCCAATGAACAATCAGTGCATGTGCGCTTGTGTGTGTATATTTTAACCCTTTAGTAGCAAGATGTCTTACATTCAAGATACATCTACATACATATGTACATGTAAGATGTAAGGTTGAAATAAAAAAAAATTAAATTCCGACCTACATAGCATGTTCTACAGGAGCATTGATATACAGTGTAATACAAACTTAAATCGGGATTAGCTAAAATCTGAGGCAAAGGCCTCGAAACTTGTGTCACGTGTGAAAATTATGTTTTATTTTAATAAGCTCATCGTTCTAAATATATGTATGTGCCTCTGTAATATCATGTTCAGACATAAAAATTAATTAAGTCAATTGGGCTTGACTGAACATCTCTAGATTCGGTGTTCAGACATATTTAATTTACTTGGCCTATTTAACAGGTCGGCTCAAGATACATACACACATACACGCCGTGAGCTGAATATCAAACTCTCGTGACCTAAATGTCAAAACTGCAAGGAGGACGAAATAATTTGACATTCAGCTCACAACTTTTACCAGTCGTAAACACGAATGCATGTACAGAATAAGCAGAAATAAAAAAAAAGTTTGATAGGTGATGAAGAAGAACAAGAATTCAGCTGATCTGACGAAACAACCTGTTTAGTGGACCCTGACGCTAATGACATTTCTCTGAAAATGAGATTTAATTTTGCTTATGAAACAACCCTTCTAACAGGGTTGCATGCAGAATTGTTCTTCATTAGGAACTCATTAATTTCTAATGAAGCATTAACTTATAGCGTTTTCGATTCTGAACCAAAATGCTGCATTATTACAAGAAACATTATCAACATGCGCCCTGAGCCCTAAGAAAATGTTGCACTTTTCATGTGATGTATGAAACAAAAATAATGCAACCCCTTGGTCATATTAAGGGCAGAAAATGCCGCCCTGTGGTCGGGCAGAGGGCGACATTATTGTCAATAGAACAAGCAACCCTGAAAAAATGTGTGGAATCTATGTGGAATAGAACAAACAAATTTGACAGCCCGATAAAAATGCAGAATAAGTGCGACATTTTTGCCAGAATCGAAAACGCCATTAGTCAATTTTTGTATGGTAAATTGAGAATCATTGGGCTCGAAAATTGAATGAAGGCTCTTAATTTTCAATTAAGGTTGTATCTGAACATAACATAAGGGTGCACAAGGTTTATATAAGAGTTTTACAGCTTTCTTTGACAGCAGAAGCTTTGACAAAGCGTGCAGCACAGAAAGTGTGACACAACAATGAACACCTTCAAAGTTTCTTCATCTGTCAAAGAGAACGTTAGAAGTGAAGAAGAAGGCCAGTGGCGGATCGACGGGGGGGGGGGGGGTTTGGGGGTTCAAACCCCCCCCTTGTGGTTTATCATAGATCACAAATTAATGCCTTTATAGATTCTGCGCCCAAATTTCCCAAACTGATCAAGGAAAACTCTATCATTCCAAAAGCAATGGTTGGACCACATAACATCCAAAATATGTACCTAAATGCGAAAAAAGTTCATGTAGGTACTTTTGGACGCACGTGCATAAAATCAAATTTGTCAAATGCTTTTCGCAAATTGCCAAATCGCAAATTTATTTTCTTTTCTTTCTTATCCCTATTTTTATCGGGATTGTACAGAATTAATTTGGTCAGAAATGTCTGAATCGTTGGAGAAATTGCCTTTTTCAGAGGCATTTCGCAATTCTTGTTTAAATTAATCTTTTAAAAATTTGAGTATATAAACACAAGAACTTCAATAAAGTAAAAATTCTATTAAAAATATAAATTTAACCAAAAAGTACTGCATACATATATTGTTATTTATTTTGGCTTTAAATGCAAGGGTAAGTGAAATTGATGATCAATTTGCCACCAATACCATACGATACTCATTCGCACGTACCAATGCAAAAATATACATACAAACGTTATACATGTTATTTAGAACTTCAATTGAAATCTCCTGCACTTTATGTGATGACATACATATTAGGTCCGTTTATTATTAGCTAGTTATGAATAGTTAGCCAAGTTTCGGCTGGAAAATCGTTTCTTGAGTCAAAAAAATAGCAGAAGAGAGCCATAGAGAGCTCCAAATTTCAGCTAGTAAAATTTTCCCTAGCTGAAATTATTTGCTGCCAAAGTAAGAAACAGCTGTTGAAAAAATAAACAAACGAATACTTTTGATTTTTATTACTTTTGAAATTTTCTGAATTTTTGAAATAGAAATAAAGAAAATTAAATGTTTTTTTTAGAGAAAATAACCATTAACAGTCAAAAAAGGCATTCAAATTACTAATCGCTAATTTTTACTGTTATTCCGTTTCTTGATTTTCTGTTCGTTTCGCTCTTTATGAGCGCAATTCTTTCCGTTTTGCTCACTTCACAGCTAGTTTCTAGTTTAATAAGAAACAAACCTATTGTTAATTTGGAGGATTTTGAGTTTGGTGTTTTTAAGGTGCGGGAAATGGCGCAACTAGTATATAGAATAATAATAGTAGGTGGTATTAGTCCATATTTTCACCAGCGCACATAGGTAGATTTTCAAGTTTTATGCGGCCAAAAATATTTTATTGTCTACATCTACTCCAAATTGCTTGTTTAATGGAAAATTTTAATAATTTGCGTTAAAAGTCGATTTTATTGAAAAATATATACAGTGACTCAAAAAAAAATCATACGCCAAAGTTTTTAAATTTATTTCAAAGAGTTCTGTCGAAAATTTTACTTTCTTATTTTAGTTTAAAAATATAGAAAATTTTTCGATAAAAATCGTTTTAAGCAGGATTTCTGAGCTTATGGGAAAAAAAATCTGAAAAATCGTAGAAATTTCTGAAAGTGGATTAAAAATTTCAAAGCAAGGCCATAATTTATAAAAGATTTTGAGGAGACAGTGTACTGTTATGTAGCCAACAAATTTTAGTGTAAAAAGTGAAATTCTCAATGCTGTGAAAAATTCCGTCAATTTTAGAAGTTTTTTTCTGTAGGGTGTAGGGTGAGACCGTTCCAATTAAAATTTCCGAAAAGCCAATGAAAATTTTCAAAAAGTTGAATGTTGCATATTGCTATGTTAAAATTGAATGAGCTGCAAAATTGCATAATCAAAACTCTTCTAAAAAATGTAGCTTTAGGATTCTTAGCCCCTTTTTATGATAAGTATTTCCTTGACTTTGAAAAATTGGAAATACTAAAAATACGAAATCAGGTAATTTTACAAATAGGCCAATTTTTAATCCATTGTTGACAGTTTCTGGCTTTGCATTTTTCCGTAGAGAAATTGACGGGTAATCGATCGGAGGCGATAATATAACTTAAATGCTTTTGAATTAAAAATTAACAATATTTTTTCAAGAAAGGCCAATATGCTTAAAAGCTTCAAAATGGTGGGTCTTTTATTATGCTAGGTTGACGATTTCTTCAATAAATAATGATATTTACCTGAAGCACTCGAATCCATGATGTTTACTTTGATAACTGTCTTAAAACTGAAAATATTGACGTTTAAAAATGGGTTACTTAAAATACGTAAAAAATAAAAAATCGAAAAAGTGGGAGAATAATAAGTTTCGACTAGCGGCAGGGACACCCCCGGTCTATTATAAACGTAGAGCGATTTTGGATTTTGTATTTGCACCAATTTTAAAATTTTCACTTTTGGCCGCATAAATTCGTAAAATCTACCTATGTGCAGCGTCTGCCCTTAAAAAACATCTTCCAAAAAAAGAAATTTTCAAAAC
Organism: Urophora cardui; assembly: GCA_960531455.1. NCBI lineage: Eukaryota > Metazoa > Arthropoda > Insecta > Diptera > Tephritidae > Urophora > Urophora cardui. Next base: position 22,717,254 of record OY482674.1, on the reverse strand, counting down.
CCCCCCCTTGCCGAAATCCTGGATCCGCGCCTGAAGAAGGCGTATGTTAATGGATCGAAAAGGGAAATCAAAAGCCCCAAAAAAAAACTCAAATAATAAGTACATTATAAATTACAAGAATGATTATTTTAGATTTAAATATTCTAAGTATATACAGGTGTAACGTGTAGAAATCCGGGATTAACAACCCAAATGCGTTTAGTATACCTGTATGGTATTTCAAGTGTTTGATCTCATCCTTGTTTATGTATGTATGTATATGGCGCAATTCAATCAATTAAATTCTTTTGTCATTTTTCATCATATCCGCACAAATTAGCATATTTCAAATTTTTGTAGTACATACATACATACATGCATACACATACAACATGTGCGGGAAAATTCCTTTAAGGTGTGCGCTTTTGGTAAAAGGGTTGGAAGTTGCCTAACTGCCTATCATTCCCGTGCTGCAGAGTTAGCGGTTAACTGTGAATCGGAGTCCTTTGATCTTTTTGTTGTAAGTGGTGCTCGAAATTTGTGTTTTCTGATTGTTCTATGAGTGCGTATAGACAATTATTACAGTCAGTTTGCATGATTTGTACGTGATAATACTTTTTTTTTGCTTTTTGTTAGAGAAAGTCATATGTTAAATTACGGTATATAATTAGTCTATTCTATGTATTATTACCCTGTTAACATTTGGAAGAGTGTTTGCTCGTCTATCTAAAATAAGTAACGTCTGAGGCACTTCGAGGCGTTACCTATTACAAAGCAAAATTTCAGCGCTGTCGCATATCTTATTTGATGCGTAGGGCGAAGATACTTTGACGGCTTATTTACGCTTTGGTGTCTCTCAGACGGCACTATGAAGTTACTAACGGAAGCATTTGCTTTCAAACGGCACTTGGAAGAATGTACTTCCTGAAGTGTCGTTTACGGCTCACTATGGACGTAACGTTAACGGGGAAAACCTTTTTCCCGAACGAAGATAGGAAAAAGTTGGGAAAGCGGCATCTTCCGCTATTGAATTTTCTTGCTGAAATAACTTTTTCGTCACTTCCACGATAATATATTTTAGCTGGGTATTAACAAGTAATTTTTTTATAAAATATCTGGAGGATAGGCGAATTCCGAAACGTTCTAAGTTTGATGAAGATGCACTAACAGTAACTTGACCATTTTTTTCTTCAACACCGGAATGTGAACTTTTTAAGATATCGTCACACACACACAGTATAACAAAAGCTGAACTTAATCTTGTAAGGACCTTATAATCGGTCCAGATTACATATGTGCAGCAATCGCTAGCTCAAGACTCTATAATCTGTGAAAACTTTTGTTTGTATAACAATGGAACCAATAAATGAATTTCTCTTTCTCCATGGAACATGGTTAAACACTAATGTATCAAACAGAATTTGGTTATTTCAGTACTTTTTCTGATGGAATTTTCCTGTTTAAATTATGTTTAATTTTATCAGCCAGTGGAATGTCAGTTGTGCCAGTGGAAACTTTTGGAAAAAACCCATTCAAAATATGGATCTTGACAATTAAACATGTTGGCAACAACTTGATGGTTTGGGGTGCTTGTTTGGCTGTTGGTGGATAAAAATCAATATTTGAATATTAGGATAAAATAAGCTCATTCAAAGTGCAGAAAACCTCGACTTATATCATTTCCACATAGACAATGGTCCCAAGCATGCGGTTAATATCGCCAAAAACTGACTGATGATTGTCTCAAGGTAAAAAAATAATAATAGTGCAAAGGTCGCAAGTTCGTTTCTCGGCCAAAGCAAAAGTAACATCTACGCTTAAATTTTTTTTCTAGCTTCTAAAAAGTAAAAAATAAATTTGTGAAATTCTTGTAAAGTTTTTATTTATATTTTTGGTTAGTTATTTATATTTTTGGCAGTTTAAGGTAACTGTTTACAGGAAGATTTGAGTTATTTGTTCAAATATTAAAATTAATTATGTATAATATACTCGTACTAGTAAAAACCCGCTCCGCTTCGCTGCGATAAATCACACCGCGCCACTGTCTACTAGTGTCCGACCGAATATTCGGCCAAGCTTCGGTATTCGGCCTATTCGGCTGGTATTTTTTATTCGGCTTCGGCTTCGGCCTTCGGCTGAAAAGGCCGAATAGTCGAGGCCGAATAATAGATGTGTTTAATAACAAAAAAATTGACTGGATTTTACGATTTTTTGATTTTTTATAAGCGACAGAATATCGTAACTTCCAGTAATATTTTTTTGTTATTGAACAGGCCTAAGATTTCGAACGAAAACTTACGCTAATTATTAAATATCGTCACCGTAGTGTGTCCATCAATTCTTTTAAAGTGTCATTAGATTAAACATAGTTTATTACACGAAAAAGTGGTTTATTCAATTATTGGCCATAAAAACAAAGAGATCGTAAGTAAAAATTCAATACCGTTTAAAAAAATATTTTAATGTATGTATAATACTATGTTACAGCCAAAAAATACCAACAAATTCTGGTATTGTTATTGTTTTATGGTTAGGTTTTTGAGATAATGGTAATTTTGTATTTTCTTGGTTATCACTTCATTCAAAAATTATTTTCGCGGAAGTCGCAGACCGCGATTGGCGGAATACAATTTGAGTATACATATACAACTCCAATCAGGTGTTCGACTAACTTAATCTTAGTTGCTGATCAACTATACACCGATGCAGATAAAATCTTTTTTGGCGTACAACATAAAGCTGTTGAACTTTAAGTATTGAATTTTATTTACCTACAAAAAGGCTGAATTTTTATTATTTTTATTTACAACTATGTATGTATTTTTGTAAGGTGTTTTGCTTATTCAAAAAACAAAAAAGAATTAATTGTTATGAAATAAAAACATCTCAAACTTAAGTATATATTTTCTTATTTTGGTATTCGGCTTCGGTTTTCGGCCGAATAAAGGTCTATGCCGAATATTCGGCTACGGCTTCGGCTTCGGCCTAAAATTCCAGCTTCGGTCGGACACTACTGTCTACCAATCTCCTTACCACTCTCCATCTCTTCCTCCCGGTATACTACTCTCTCCAGGAGCGGATTTACATAGGGGCAACATGGGCAGCTGCCCAGGGCGCCGTTTCAATAGAGGCGCCAAAACTAAGACAAAGAAAAAAAAATTTTTATTTACCAAAAAAAAGTTTTTTTTTTTCAATATTACAACAAGAATGAAAGATTTTTTCAATTTTTTACAGAGAAAAAATTAATCAAAGTACATTTCAGAACATTGGTACAGTTCTTAACCTTCGCCCCAGTGGGACTTATATACTCGTATCGCTCATTTGCTGCATTTGCACTTTTCAAAATACACAACTTTTCAGGAAGGGCAATTTTGAGATTCAACCGCCATATGGTGCACAAGTAAATGCAACATTTGGTTTGTATCTGAAGCGCTTAGTTTTCAAAAAATCATAAAGAATTTTTTACTCAACATGAAGTATGATGTAACTAACTATTCTGCAGCATTAACTCAAAAATCATGTTTTTTGATTTATGCCGGTCCTGCAGCAAATGAGCGATATGTAAACACCAAGTTTTAGCAGCTCATGTGCAGTAAATGACGTGAAAGATTCAAATTTAATTGAAATTTCAAATTTAAAAATCAAGTAGGCATTGAAGTATTTTTTCGGAGAAATGCGCGAGCTCACTTTTTCAAAGGAAACTAAGATCTGAATATTTTCTGTTTCTGGTTAATTTGAATAGTTCGCGCCTCTATACAATGAGCTGCGTATATTTTATGTAATCTTAAAAGTCGTTCCGAGTTAAAAACATCAAAAAAGTGTCAGTGAATTAATGTTTTTGTGAAAAATAGAAGAATGAGTGCAAATATGAAAAAGTTAAGCGGCGCTGCATACAAAAAACGTGCAGCCGAGAAAGTGCAGAAAGAAAAAGATGTACTGTCGAAAATCCCTAAACTTGATTGTTTTTTTTTCAAACTCCTCGAAAAGAAAATGACTCCGTTGTTGATCATAACCAAAAAGGTAAAAATGCATAAGTCAATTGATCGACAGCTAGGTTAGCCCTAGGTAGATTCTGGGCCAGAAAGCTAGATTTCGCTACCTGGGAGGCACCCTACTATCAACAATTGTGAGTTTAGTTTCAGGACGAAACATTTTCACTATAAAATTGTTTTTCAGATTCGTACGATGAACTGCAATTTAATGATATTGCGAAATCTGTGCCACCTAATAATGAGGGTTTAAGATCAGATCATTTTGAAGGTTAGAAAATGCAAAAAATGTGGTAGCTATATAAGAATCGAATCAAATTTTTTCAATCCGTAAAATATATCAGTAATGAAATGTCACCACACGAAGGCAAGTACGGTTTTTTTTTTGGAAATATTGGGGCGCTGCTTGATTTGTTTGCCCAGGGCGCTTCTAGAGGTAAATCCGCCCCTGACTCTCTCTCTTCTCACGTTCCCTATCAACAACATTTCATAGCCATTTGGGTCCACCTATCGGTCTATATCATTTGAATCGGTTCTGCTATCTCGGGAAACGATTGAGACATCCACATAGCATGAAATACATACGTATGCATATATGGAGCCCTTGATTAGCTCCTTTAATTTGCTACCAATATTGCTTAAAAACATTTCGGTGCCATCCCGGTCCACACTTTTGCCTCTATCTCGGGAAGGTGTTGAGATACAGAAATTAAATATAATATAAATTCTCTAAGCGGGTTCATTTTTTGTAATGGAGTTTTCGTTAAATAAACAACATACTGGCCAAACATAATTGGAACATAAATGCGAATTTTGAAAATATAGCGATGCCAGTGCCATCTAGCGAGAAAAATATAGCCTATGTCGAGAGGAATTATTCAAAGACTAAACTTCAAAACTGGGAAAAAATCCGTGCATTAGTTTTTGAGCCATTTCTTCACATAAAAACCAACTACAATTTTTTATACTTATGTACATAAAAACTTTAAAAAAAATTACTAGTATTGCCAAATCATTATAAATTAAGCAAAACAAGTGTCGCTCAATGCAAAACAACTTCGAAATGAAATTTGAAACATTAGCTGAAAAAATACACCATATTGTTGATTGCATAAAATTCATTTAATTAAGAGAGAACTACAAAAGTTTTCAAATAAAATTGAAGCGTCTGAGTATATTATGCGGCCTTTACACGGGTCGATTTTTGCCGACTGGAAAATACACTGAGAAATCGACTAGGCAAAAGTTGAACGAAGATCTACATTGAGCTAGACGATTTTTACCGACTGTGCTATTTAGGGCCTTTTGACATTACTCGGTACGACATCGGATCGACATTTTTTGCTCGGTATTTTCAGCTTACCGAGGCGATTCCGCGTTGTTGTGTTTTTCACACTTGTGGGAATACTTTCGGTGTGTAATCGGCAGAAAATAGGAAAACAAACATGGAAATTTGCAAAACAAAATTTTTGACTTCAACAAATCACTCAATAATAACAATAATGTCTTCTAGCGAAGACGAAGACATTATAACTTGCTACATTTATAGCCGAAACTGACTTGGTTCTTATTCTTTTATCACGCCGCAAAAATGTATGCAGTAATTCCTCAAATTTTACTGACCGGTCTTACCGCGTTGCGGTATACCGAAATTAATCCGCTCCGATTTCATGTATGCAACACTAATGTGAAAGTGCCAATTGAAATACATGTGGTCGGTAAGGTTTCGGTATACTTTCGGTAAAAACCAAAAATGTCGATCCCATACCGCACCTAGTATTGTGAAAGCGCTCTTACACGGATCGATTTTGGTTGAACGACAGAAATCGACTAGGAAATCGATCCGTGTAAAGGCGGCATTAGCAGTACATTAATAGGAAATAACTCACATATTTAAAATTATTTAATTTTTGGCAGATAACACTGCTCTACAGCCAAAAAATACTCTGAACGCGACCATCCTTTCTATATGTAAAATCGGTCGCTGATTCCGAAAATCGGGTTCATTTTTAATTCTATGGGAAGGTTTTTGAGATATCGGCAATTTACCGTTATTTGGCCAATGGGTCCACTTAATCCTGTATATCTCTTTAACACAGTGAGTTATATTCCTTAGGGTGACACCAAACGAAAGAAAATTAAATTTCCTTTTCACGGCTCCTATAACATTTTTCTCTAACTCTTATAGTTAGAAATATTGACGATTAAATTTTAATTTTTTCGATTTTTTCAGCGACCGATTTTACATATAGATAGGATAGTCACGTCCAAAGTACAGACAAAAAATTTCATTTTGTGATCCAGTGTAATCAATCGCACTCGCACCTTTTTACTTGATCGATTTTAACATTAAGGTTGCGAATACTTTTTTATCTCAGACTTTAACAAACAATTTATTAAACTATACATTATTTTACCCAAAAAAAAAACAACTAAAACACCCGACGCAATTTGCTTTTCATCGCGTTCACTTCACTACTAAAAACTGCGCGGAAAGAACTTCAACGTCTTACATGCCGATAAATTAAAATCTTTACTGAAAAACATTTTTTCTGTTGCATTAACCGTTGTTATAGAATTTTGACGGATGAGATTGTCATAGAGGTGCAATGCATAAATTTATGCATGTGTATGCAACATAAATATTTTCTACGAAAAAAATAAATCACCGTTTTACAACAAATATTTGAGACATTCGCTCTACTAACTAATGTGTCGGAAGCAAAGGATTACTATCTATGTATCTCTTTCTAACCATGAACGCTGTACAAGTGCTACAGCATTGCGTAGAGACCAATAAAAAAATGATTTACTTGATATGAAAATGCCCACAGGATTCACTGGATTGACAGGACAAAACAAAACAAAACCAAACAAAACAAAACAAGTAAGGAAGCCTAAGTTCGGGTGCAATCGAACATTAGATACTCAGCTGTATGCTTTCATTGTTTGTTTGCGTTTGTTCGATATAGGGTGTATTTTATATGAAACGAGTGCTGCATAAACAGGGCGCAGCCACGCCCATTTTCAAAATTTATATCAATCATCCAAATAAGCATACAAATATTATTGTTAGTGCAAAATTTCATCCCTCTATGACTTTTAGTTACAAAGACTTCACGTTACAAATTCCAAAAGGGTGTTCCAGAAATATCTTTGTTAAAAAGTAGGCGTGGTCATAAACCGATTTCAATACATTTTTGCGTGTCTATTAACACATGTTATAAAAGTGTATAAACCAAGTTTCGTCATAATATCTCAATTATTTGTCGAGTTAAAGGCTAAGAAATCTCATATATCCCTTTGTCTAAAAAGAGGCGGTGCCACGCCCATTTTCCAAACTTTTTTATTTTTTGTTTCCGGTCTATTGTAAAACTCATGTCACAAAATTTCAATGAATTATCTTTATATTTCACATAGATATCGCTTAAAATGGTTTTATTAGGTCACTTTATAATACACATATATAAAAGTGGGCGCGGTCGTCAACCGATTTTGGTAATTTTTCGTCCACACATTTGGCTAAGTAAATATATCACGCGTACCAGATTTCATCGATATATCTTTAACGGTTTCTGAGTTATGGCTTATTAAACTTTCAATATTCGCTCCTTAATAAGTGGGCGTGGCACCGCCCATTTTCCAAAATTTTTGTAGTTTTTGTTTTATGTCCATAGTTGGACTCCTGCCACAAAATCTCAGTGATTGATCTTTATATTTGACAGAGATATCGCTTAAAATGTTTTTATTAGGCCCCCTTATATTTCCTATATATAAAAGTGGGCGTGGCCGTCAACCGATTTTGATAATTTTTCGCCAAAACATTTGACTAAGTAATTATATTACGCGTACCGAATTTCATCGATATATCTTCAACGGTTTCTGAGTTATGACTCATAAAACTTTCAATGTCTGCCCCTTAATAAGTGGGCGTGGCACCGCCCATATTCCAAAATTTTTGTGTTTTTTGTTTTATGTCCATAGTTGGACTCATGCGACAAAATTTCAATGATAGATCTTTATATTTGACAGAGATATCGCTTAAAATGGTTTTATTAGGTCACTTTATAATACACATATATAAAAGTGGGCGTGGCCGTAAACCGATTTTGATAATTTTTCGTCAAAACATTTGTCTATGTAAGCAAATTACGCGTACCAAATTTCATCGATATATCTTCAACGGTTTCTGAGTTATGACATATAAAACTTTCAATGTTTGACCCTTAATAAGTGGGCGTGGCACCGCCCATTTTCCAAAACTTCATCAAATTTCTTCATAAGGGCCCGAGCTCAATACGTGGGTAAAATTTTAAAACTCTAGCTATATTAGTGGCTGAGATACCAAATTTCCGATTTTTTCTATATAGGAAAAGTGGGCGTGGTCATGGTCCGATTTCGCCCATTTTCAATACCAACCGTCCCAGTCTCGATACCAACTTGCGTTCCAAATTTCATCAAAATATCTCAATTTTTGCGCGAGTTAGAGTGTTTACAGACGGACGGACGGACGGACGGACGGACAGACGGACGGACGGACGGACGGACGGACGGACGGACGGACGGACGGACATGGCTCAATCGATTTCTCTTTTCACCCTGATCATTTTGATATATATAAGTCTATATCTATCTCGATTATTTCATTCTGTTACAATCCACCGTTATGTGATTAAAACTATAATACTCTGTGTACTAGTACAGCTGAGTATAAAAAGGGTGCAAAATAGAATTTTCCGCCACTGTTAAATTAACAGTGCTACTTAGCCATGTCTGCGCATACATAAATATTTCAAAACAAAACAGCACCTGCAAAAAAAGGATCAAAGCACGCGCATTACAACAGCAGCCACGCAGCAACTAAATTTGCAGCAGCAGCAGCAAATCATGTTCATGTGTCGCATAATGTAATTTACTATCTATGTAAATATAAAAGAATCAAATTAAGCTGAGGGCAGTTAAATGAATTTCCGTATTCATTTCAAAGTCTTGTTAGAACTCTGCACGAAAGGAGCGGCGACACGAATCGTAGCGAATCGCCGTTTTTTGGTTTTTCAAAGCCTTTTTGTGGATTAATAATGCAGCAAGTGAATATGCAGAAAAAATAAAAAAAAATATTAAAATGAAACTAAAATGCAAAAGTGTCTAAAAAATAACAAATATATAATAAAAAAAATACAATGCAAGTTGAGAACTTAGCTCTTATTTGACAGTGACAATGTGTTAAATCAGAAAAATCAAAAAAAAAGAAGAAAAAAACAATAAAACAGCGTCGGAAAATAATAACAAAAAAAGATGATACCTATAATATGTCATATGTCCAACGAGTTTTAGTTCCTTATTTTTTTAACTAAAGCCTAGTACTGAGTTCACCGCCGTGAAATTTCGCCAGCAACATGCATTTATTTTGCTGTGAAATGTTTCAAGAAAAATTTTTTGTCAAATGAGAATAAATGCCAAAAAGAAAACTGAGCAAATGTAAAAAGAAAAAATTTGGAGCATCGCCTCAGAACCAACTTTCAAATTTTGGCCAATAAAAAAATTTTTATACAAAATATAAATTTCAATTTCAACAAATGTCACTTTTCACTCGAAAATAAATGGCATTGTATATTTAAATTGGCGTGAAAAAATGTTGCTGGCATGATGTTGCTAGAATGTTGCGCAACGTTTTCACGGCAGGAACTCAGTACAACTTTGTCGTGAAATATATGTACATATGTGAAATTTCACACATGTTTCACAGCCAGTTTTTTTGTATGGATTTTGACAGCAGTTTCACGTGAAACTCGAACTCAGTACTATGCTTAATTGCGGAAACTTACAGTTTTCTGCTGGTTCCGAGTGGCGTATGCATATTTTGTGAGAAGCTTTTTCATGGCAGAAATAAACTCGGAGGGTGTAACGCCACAAAGTCCGCAAAAAAATTACTTGAAAAAAATTTTTTTTAATTCTTGGCCGACCACTGATTTCAGAGCAGACTAAAGTTTTTCTAAAAAAATGTATGCAAAATTAAAACTAAATTAATTTGGACAGCTTATTTTGTAATACGTTTGTTTTTACATGGCCGTTTAACCCATTCGATCCCATTGTACTCGCTTGAGTACAGAAAAAACAGCTTTTTTGAAGCGCTGTAAAAAGCTAACGCATATATTTTTCTTAAAACAAGCGCTACTTTATAATACAGCGAGATGTCGAAAATTAATATATACTTTGTTTTTGTTCCTTTTGGAATCCCATTTTCCGCTATTCACTTGACTCTGCGCTCACTTTTACTATTTTTCTTGTTTTCATAGTTCAGTTTGCAATAAGTTCTCTATTACGCAAGAATTATGTTGTCACGGACAAATTTTAGTTTTAAAATATTTACAATACATACATTTTTTAGACTCTATAGCAGGAATACGGAAAAAAGTGTGGACAAGTGCGTTTGGATAGGTTTGAATTCTAGTGTACTCGTATGAGTACAGTGGGAATATTGATATACATTTTGTGTGTATATTCCATATAGATTTGAAAATGGATATTCGAAAATTTTACGGTAAGAGTTTCAAAATCTTTCTGCGGCTAACGACTATGTTGAATAAAGCGACCGTAGTCACTTCGATTTCGCTATGATAACCACCAAATACCCACTGAGACACCACAGACGAGAAAGAGATTACCGAGGATAATATATTTTGTGATGATGTACCAACGGATGTTCCGGGCAAAGTGGAATTATTTTTTAACAGTGACAATTATGATGATATTCCACTTGCAAGCTTATAAACTTTGACAAAATATAACCTTTACATACCGTCAAACAATGGTCAAGGCGGGAAAGCCGCAACGTGAATGCCCATCAGCCAAAGTTGATCGCAGGATATAACTCAGGAATGGGAGGAGTTGACCTCCACGGTCAAGCTTTACAAACTTACCGCATAAAGTTTTGGGGAAAGGAATTGCGGTGACCTCTTTTAACCACAATGATAAGCTCATGCGTAGTAAACGCATGGAGACTTTACAAAATTGCAACTAATAGTCAATGCGACTTGTTACAATGCCAACGAGAAATTGTGCGACTATTTACGAAATTACAATATTCGTCAATATCTACAAAACGGCATGAATATCCGCTATAAGAATACCCAATCAGCTGAGGTGGGGGATGTCACCAAAGAGCGCGATTCATTTGCATGGCCTCTAGTGGGTTAGAGGGCTTAGAATATACCCGTGGTTAGGAATGCCTGCCGTAAGAGGCGACTAAAATCCACCGGCATAGAAGGTTGATGACCAAAAAAATCGGTCGCACGACGGTCGGGCTAGTGTCAGAAGGAACTAGTACCCGAACGTACTGGACTTATCCGGCAAAGGACTGTTACTTCCCAAAACTTTCGGGAAGGGTCTTGGTGGCTACTACAACAACAACAATATGGATTTGCGAGTTATGCAATGTAGCCCTACACACAACTTTCATACTGTTAACCAGGCCACTAGTGAAAGAAGCCTTTTCAGTTAAAACTACATATGCATGTACATATTTTCATATTAGCGCAATGTACATACATTATCCCATTGTACTCGCTTGGGTACAGCTCAAAATAGACATTTTTTGAAATTTTTTTTTGGTTTTTTTTGTGAAAGGAGCTTAATTACACTATTTAAATAAAGGATTTATAAACACATTTAAAAAAAAATTGTTTTATACATGGTTGGGATCTAATGGGTTAATTCTAATGATTATTTTTATGTGAATTTTATATGAGCTATTGGCCAGTTTTTAATTAAGAAAAATTGAAAATGGATCCATAACTTCTACCAAAACAATTTTTTTAAATTTTTCTTAATTAAAAACTGGCCAAAGCTGATATAAAATTCACATAAAAATAATTATTTTGTAATAAAATTTTTTTTCCGTCGGAATAGACGAAGTATTTTTATGTAACGATTTGCCGTCGTTCTTTTAATTTTTACCTCTTAAAAGCAGGCACGACGAAAGATCGCCGGAATTTATTTTAATAAAGAAGCCCAAAATTTGGATCGCTTCGACCCAAAAACTGTCACATTACTTACAGATACTGTTTCCAAATTCGATGATAAAAAGTCGAATTTATAACGTCATAACATACCCAGTAGGCCCAAAGGTACTAAAATCATCCATACTTTCCTCCTTGCATATCCTTTAGGAAAGATAACAACTTCCTTGACTATGTCCCATGACTATCGCACGGCGATGGCCACCTTCGTATGAATTACTTTGTATAATAAAAAAGCATTGAAGTGAAAGCGTCGGGCTCAATTTGTACGTGCCGTTCAACATACGTTAGGAATACCTGTGGTATATCTAAAAAAAAGCAGGTATCCTGCCATGAATAAAACTCGCATCACCTTACAAATGAGCCTAGTGGGTACATAGAAATTTCAAAAAACACATAAGTAGTCCACTCTCAAAAGTCCCTATGTGAACTTTTCATAATAACCCAATAAACACAGAAGCGAGGATGATATCATAGCGATTTCGAGGCGAGTTCGCGAAAGCAGATTTTAGCGAATGTAATTTCTAGGACCAGCCTCGATTTCGTGACAAGTTCGAGAAAATAGATTTTCGCGATATCATTTTTTCTATTTTTTTTTTAAGTTGTTTTGCACTAAAAAATCTATAGTTCTGAAATTTTACATTACAGTTCCGCAGATGAACAAACCTTGAAAACCTTTTGTTACTTAGTGAAGGTTAAACTTTATTTATCAAAATATTTTAACTGCTTTATATTATTTTATACGGATTTAACCCATTGCCTTTAAGCCAAACTCTGAAATGGCTAGTATAAAAAATCTCGTATCGCCAACGATCCAAAAAATTAAAAATTCTCGAATCGCCAATGATAAAAGATTCGAATCGCCAACGATCCGAGGAATTAAAAATTCTCGAATCGCTAATGATAAAAAATTCGAATCACTAACGATTCGAGAATGAACAAATTCTCGAATCGCTAGTGATAGGTGACATGCCTACGAATTCGGATTCGCCGATCTATCGCCGCGATAATATAATCAGAGAAAGCGAATCCTACGCGAATTCGAGGCGAATCCGTTGTGTTTGTTGGAAACCCACAAAGTAGAAAAAACAAAAATAGAATTTTGAATGTGTATATATAAAATCTATAGAGACGTTTAAAGTGTAATCGTATTTAATGCTATTTTTTTTCATAATACGGAAGGATTTTGCAGTAAATTCTTAATGGACATTATACACCTTTAAATAATGTTACATAATCCATCAAAAACTCAATATCGAAAAACTATTCACATCATAAATTCTGATTAAAAACAAAAAAAAAATTGTTTTAAAGTTTTCAACATGTTTATTACATATTTCCACAAGAAAATAAAAATAATGTTTTTGTATCTACTATGTAGTTTGAAAACAAAAGGACTCAAACAATAAAAAAAAATCATGCAAAATATGCACAATATGCACAATTGCAAGTACTTACATTACAATCATGAGTATCACAAAATTTTCACAGCATGCAAAATCCCTGTAAACATAATTCCAAAAAACATAAATTAAAACAAAATGAGTTCTTTATTAAAAACAACGACGACAAAAATCGCGCAGACGTCCGTGGCTTCCATCAAAAATGAATCTAGTAAAATACTTTTGTGTTAATAATTATTAGTACGTGTGAAATGTTTTGGTTATATTTTAATCAAACTGAATTGTATCAACAACTTTTCAATCGGCAACCAATTCCAACGCCAAATTTCAATATCGCATCATCAACAATTATCTCAGGTTATACTAATACTACTGGTGCAACAACGAAAAGTCAATTTACCGCTGTTGGCATATTTAGAAAATTCTCATTGGGAACGACAACGTTCGATCATCATATTGGATTGCTGTTAATTATTTTAATAATTCTAAGCTGTCATACTAGATGGTGAGTATTAAAGTAATATTTTTTTTTGTTCTGTTCTAATAAATTTACTGCTTAAATAAATTGGGTAACGTATAATATTTCGTCGACTAAGTGGAAAATCTCTCTATTACAAAACATATTTCCAAAACACCGCAATTACAAATTCTGTTCTAGCTTTTGTAGAAACAGCCGACTGCTAAAATAAGCATAATACTGAGATGATAGCGGCGGAGCCAAGGTTGCATGGGTATAGTGCTTAGCATAATGAGCTCCTTTCTTGAAAAAAACATAAAAATGTTTCAGCCTTTTTTCCAAAAGGATATCCAGCCAAATGTTGCCTTAATGATTTTCTCTGCAATACCGGATCTAAGCCCTTGTCTTGACGAGATAGACTGCCTGGACGATATGTCGCACTGCAACCTATGGGTCTATTGTGCCCTCGACCTCATTACATCACCACCCCAAGACCGATTTCATTCGTGAATTCAAGAATTGAGCTTGGTTTTAGGTGTGATATGTGACTCTCCGGCTCACAGTGGGCTGAAATTGGTGGGTAGTGGACATAGAGACATGAAATAAAAGCTAGTTAATAATAAAAAACTAATTATGGAGTTCGATTCTAAACCTTATTACATGAGGCTTTTGTATCTGAATAACTTTTCATAAAGTCTTTAATTTAAAAGTTATAGCAAATTAAAAAAAAAATGTATGGAAAAATTCAGAATTTTGCCCTTAACTCAATTTCCTCACATTTCCTCAAAATTAATTTTATATATTTATATATAAGGTCTAATTTACTATATATTTTACTAGTCCTCGTGGTTCGGAAAAGCTCGGAAAAGTTTACAATTTCAGTCATAGTTCCATTAATGACTGGGTCTTATGGCAATATTATTATTTTCGCTGAAGAGAAAAATGCGACAACCCCAAGCAGTACCTCGTTCGGTAGATGATTAAAATACGCTTCTAATGACATACAAAAATGTAGTGATTGAACCAACCCTGGTTGAGTGACAGCTGGTCAAAGTTAAAAATTTTTTCATCTTTTTCGATTTTTTGTTTGCCGTTAACTCAGATTCCTCGCGTTTCCCCATAATTAATTTAATTTATTTATACATAAGGTCTAACGTACTATCTATTTTATTAATTTTCGTGGTTCGTAAAAATTAAAAATTCCATTACTAACTGGGTCATATGCCAGTATTACGCATCAGTTTTCATTGCTGGGTATAATGTGAAAACGAAAAATATTTTAGGACTTCAGTGTGAAGTCATTTTGCCGTGTCAACCGTTTCGCCATATGCATATAAGCCTAAAATTAGAGTCAAATGTCGCTGCTATTCTTTAAAATATTCTGGTATGCCTTATTATACCCCACTTTGCCTCACTTAAACTTCAAGAGCTCATCCAAACATTGTTTTTTAATCTGAATGTATTTTTGAAACCTGCATTAAATTACACAGCCCCATGTGTAATTGAATTTAAAAAAATTTTCAGCTATCAGGAAGAATATAGGACATGAAGTTGAAGATTCGTGAGAAAGAAAACAAAATGTTCACTTTAGGCCGCGATATTACCTTCCCTGAGTAGTGTACCAAAAAACTGAATACGCCATTCGTTTAAGCGGTTAATTTTACGTACGACTAGATAACAATTTTTTATCTTGTGCAAAATCTTAACTTATTTCATACATAAAACTAAACATACCTTAAAATTCTTGAAAATTGCGCGGTTTTTGGTGTAGCTCCATCTAGTTTTTAGAAAAGTGATTTTTTTTTTCATTTTATTTACTATAAAACAACCTATTTTCATATTCTCGGCCGGAGGGAGGATCCGAGAAGGTTTAAACAATGGCATACAAATAAACGCATCTAATGTAAATCTATTACTAAAAGCCTGATAACTTCTTAAAACAAGGTTTTACGAAAAAAAGTTATATAACTAAAAATTATGGCAAAATATCATAGAATATGAAAATATACAATTGAAGTCCTATGTCCCTACTTGTCAATTTCAGCCCACTGTGCGGCTGCCTCCTTCTATATATTGCAGTGCATTCGAGGAGTATATGTATGCTGAACAGCCTCATCTTACACGTCACAGAATCGGCATAAACTACTAATATTTAGGTATATGCCGAGTGGGAGTGGCCGTTGTGGTAATGTGTAGAATGCTCGCCTGCCATACAAGCGGTCGCTGGTAGAGAAACTCGGCCTTAAAGCTCACTATTCCCGTCTTATTTTTCGGAAGGTTTATTATTGCCCAGAAGCGCCCCGAGTAAAAGCTCCGCCTGACGCATACCAGTTGTTTGGTGCCAGTGCTGTTCTCTCATTCGATGTTCTCCAGCCTGAGCTCTTCTCTTATTTTATGTAGTCCTATACTTAGAAAAGGCTCAGATTCCAATTTGTTTCTCAGCTGCTGCTGCCTCTCTGGCGAGGCAATCCGCTATATCTTTTCCTGTTACTCCTCTATATCCACGAATCCATGCCAGAAGAACTGAGTTCCTAGCACCAAGATTATTGTATATTCGCTCTAAGACTAGCGCGGATTTAATCTCAAATGAAGATATTACCTTGAGTGCCGCTGGCTATCACTGAATATGGTGATGTTCTCATCAAAGTATCCCCTTGTCTTGATTAGTTCATCGAAGCGTTGAGGAGTGGCGTGAAATGTCGCAATGAATCCGGTTTCGCAAACCAACCAATCTAGCCGCTGCAATCGTGGCGTGATAATCAGATAACCATTTCAACAGTTGTTTATTGATGGCTTCTAGGGTTGGTAGAGATATTAACGCCCAATGCGTCTATCACAGTACAATTTGGAATGCAATAGCCTAAGTGAAATGCATCAATAACAGCGACAGTTTTCAGTATCAGAAAAAACAGCTCTGTTGAAAATGTTGTATTCGAGGAGCTAAAGATTCAATGCACCGATACACGTACTGACTAACCAATTTTGATAAAAAAAAAAACACATTTTTACAGGTGCTTGGACAAGACAAGTCTTGGAACATGCTCGAGCAAATGCCTTTCAGTTCATTCATTAGCGAGTGATCGCGAAATCAATTCGCACTAGTCGCACTCTACACAAGCTGAATTTTGTTGTCCATCATTTCTGTTCATCTGTTAGCAAATCTGTGCCGAGATGAGGCAATGAGCGCACAAACCCAAGCCCATGTCCAAGTCAAGCGATATGCGAGCAAAAATATTTTGATTGCAAAAATTTTCAAATTTAAACATTCTGCATTAAGGAAAAAACAAATTACTACTTAACAGCGCTTGCTGCCACGACCAAAGGGCATTATCGTGTAAGACCGAAAATATTTTTTAATTGTTTTACTTTATTTCTTATTTTGTTTTATTTCTTATTTTACTTTATTTTATTTCTTATTTTACTTTATTTTATTTCTTATTTTACTTTATTTTATTTCTTATTTTATTTATTTTTTTTTTTTTTTTGTTGATAGCAACAAATTCTACTTTAGCAAACAACGTTCTTTTAATCAAAGCACCAACAACAGAAAAAGGGTTATCAAGTTAAGTATGTACTATACAAATGTATGTCTGGATGCATGCATGTATGTAGGGGTATGTATGCGTAAATAAATCTGGACTTCCTTGGTGATGTGCATTTTGTGCAAAATGCGACCAAAGAAGCGCATTCTGCAAACATTTTGCTTGAACTATTTCCGTTATTTAACCCTATACCGAAGCAATTTGCTGAATAATTTCTCACGGTACGCAGTACCTACATACGTATCGAAGTGTAGTGAAGTGTAGACGCTGGATGCATGAACTTTACATACATATGTATTGGTAAGAAACTGGCCAGTCAGTACACATTTCAAAAGAACGAAAATGCATTTTAATTGGAATAAAAAAAATTACAGCGAGTTATTTTTACGATAGCGATAAAGAATTTAAGCTGATACCCATTTTGTTAACAGCTTTATAAGCCAGTTTTGCTGTTTCGAAATCTCAACGCAACGCACAAATTGTCAGTTGAAACTGATAAAAGACATTGTGCGCCAAATGTCTCAGCGGCACGGCGGTGACGGCCGAAGCAGAAGCACCACCACCAGCAGCAGCAGCATTCATTTAGTAGAGCGGCAGGCGAATCTGTTTGCATTCAATCCAATCCAATTCAACCCAATCCAATTCAACAACAAACGCACAAAAATACGATCTCAAAATTATTGCACAGTGTCATCATATGAACATATCTAAAAATTTTACTCAATTTATTATCAAGCAGGGTTGGGCACAGTGCATCCAATTTTGATTGCATTCAGCCTTGCATTCTCCAATCACTGATGAGTGGTAGTGAAAATTTGATTTGCATTACCATTCACTATTGAATGGTAATGCAAATGTGGCTTGCACTACCATTCAGTAGTGAATGGTAATGCAAATGTGGCTTGCACTACCATTCAGTAGTGAATGGTAATGCAAATGTGGTTTGCACTACCATTCAGTAGTGAATGGTAATGCAAATGTGGCTTGCACTACCATTCAGTAGTGAATGCGAATGCAAATGTGGTTTGCACTACCATTCAGTAGTGAATGCGAATGCAAATGTGGCCTGCACTACCATTCATTGCATTCCCACTACAAGTATGATTTGTGAAAACATATGATCGTAGTTTAGGCATGAAGTAGCCAATCTATTTAATAACGGGAAGGAAGTTTGTGAGATATTCTACAAATGGAATTAGCTTAGAAAATTGATATTTTTTTATTAAAGATGAAATGTGTTTCTGTTTTTTAATTAATGTTTTTGTGTAGTATGAAGCTTCAGCTATCAGATCATGTCAAAAATTTTCAAATGAATTCGAAAAAATAGGCGAATTTCCAATATTCTCTCAACAAATGCCATATGCAAAATATCTCTGTGAGCCACTGTATAAGTATAAGTATTTGTTTACCTACGTGTTTAAAAGAAATTTATTAACAACCTTAAAACCTACTGATATACACAGGACATATTGCAATGCCGTGTTGGTTTCCAATCAGTTTTCTAAGCCTTATTCCATGTGTAGAATATCCCATAAACTTCCTTCCCATTATTAAATAGATTGGCCACTTAATACCTAAACCACGATCATAGGTTTTCACAAATCATACTTGTAGTGGGAATGCAATGAATGGTAGTGCAAGCCACATTTGCATTCGCATTCACTACTGAATGGTAGTGCAAGCCACATTTGCATTACCATTCACTACTGAATGGTAGTGCAAGCCACGTTTGCATTACCATTCACTACTGAATGGTAGTGCAAGCCACCATTCACTATTGAATGGTAATGCACTTTGAATGGTAATGCAAAAATGCCCATCCTTGTTATCAAGTTAAATGCCGAAAAAAAAATAAATAAATAAAAAATAAAAACAAAAACAAAATTCGAATGGAAGCAATTTTAAAGAGATTAAGTAGTAAGTATGTTGATAAGTACCCGCTTACAGACATACACGGCTGAAACTTGTTCGATAATGCCCTATTACTTATTATTTGTGAAATCAGCGCAAAAGGTTTCTAAATTATATTCGAATACTCGCGCACTTTCTGTAAAACCCCGTTGTTTGGCAGACGTAAAGTATGAATTTGAATCACTGCATCAGCTCATCGCCTCAACAACCATTCCCGGCGATCAGGCGACCAAATTGTATTGCAGTAGGCATAACTTAAAAGATGACTCGGCTGATAGCAGATAATTGTAGCACGCATCAGTTAAAACGACGATTGTGTGTTGCGAAAATAACTTTTGCTTCGTTTGTTGTTCTTGGTTTTTTTTTTTGGAATTTGCATTCGATTTCGAACTATGCATGATGACGTGGCAATCGATCGTTTGGTAAAGCAAGTGTTACGAACTCTAAGCGTACTATTAGTTACTTAAAAGGTGAAAATGTGTTTTGATTGTTTGGTTTCTATCTTTAGCATCGCCAAACTGGCGAATTAGCTTACATGATGCACCCTTAAAATCAGCTGATTTTTTGTAGTTGTACTTCAAAAAGCTAGTTTATTACAAGGCTGCTTAACGAAATGAACAAAATAATTTTGTTTCAAAATATATCAATAAAAAATATCCAAAAATTATTTTGTTTTGCTAATTATCAGAAACAAAATTTTTTCGTTTCAAAAATTATCAATAAACCTTTAATCAGAATAATTTTGTTTCGTTGATAACAAAAAAATTAACAAAAATTGTATTTGTTTTTATTTATGTACGTATGTACATACATACAAACATATGTAAAATTTCTTTTCTTCATAGAAAACGAAATTATTGAAAAGTCAATTTTTTCGTTTAAATTTGAAACTATATTTTTTTGACATAATTGTTTTGATAATTATCAAAACAAAAAAGATTTTGTTAATTTTTTTTGATAACAGTTGAAACGAAATGGATTTAGTTATGCTTTTTACGTTTATAAAATCGAATATTCCAACGGAAACAAATTTTTTTTTTTGTTTATTGTTAAAAATAACGTTATTTTGCAGCTTTGGTTTATTATACGTTATTATACTTAGTATATGACTGTCTTGCTTCTTAGGGCCGTTTACTCAACCTCTGATTAACGCTAATCACGGTTAAAGTCCGGTTAAACATCATTATCGACTTCATCAAACCATGTATTTAACATGTGGTCGATACTGCAGTCCAAAGCTTAACCGGACCTTTGTCCTCCGGTTATCGTTAATCAGAGGTTGAGTAAACGGCCCTTAGTCTTGTCTGAATTCAAAAGACACAATCTTCTGATTTTGTCAAATTCAAATTTGGCAATGACAGATTAAAAGCCCGTCTCCACATAACTTGTTTCACCAAAGAAACATGTAGCAAAACATCTCGCTAAATAACCCGTCTCCACGTGGCTGAACGTGATTCATTTTAACATTTCTCTTTGTTGCTCTTCTTAAATGTTTGTATGTTTGCTTATTTTTGCATTTTTGTTTTGGTCTGTGTGAGATTTCGATAGATTTTCGATACAAAATTAGAGAAGACATCGATATCATCGAGGTTGGCAAGATGATTCAGAATGAAACAGTGTTTCAATCTTCACTCGCTCTCAGAAATTTGTATGGAAATTGGCGAGTTTCGGCACTGGTTTCCGTGTCGAAACAAGATTGAGAGAGAAAATGCAGAAAAAAAGAGCGAAACACGTTATGATGAATTTCATATCAAACCCAATATGCGTTGAACCCAACCCCCTCAGAATTTGATGAAATTTTGCACAGAGGTACATCTTACCTACCCAAACACAACCTCATTTTCAGAAATTGCATTTTCGAAAAATTGTGGGCGTGGCAAGGTATCGAAATATTCAAAAATATTCGAAAATAATCGAAAAATGACGATAATAGCTACTTTTAAATTGTGATTACTAGGGAACGGCTTTACCGATTTCAAAGATCTTTACACCATTAGAAAGGTATTGAAATTAGCTTTCAAAAAAATACACTAAAAATTTGTTTTGTTTTAGTACACTGAAAAAAAAATGTTTTCCAAAATAAAATTTTAAACTGAAAAACACTTCAAAGATCAAGCGATTTTGAAAAATACAAATTTTGTTTAGAAAGGTCTATTTAATATATATAACATATCTGAAAACTAAAATGGCCTTTTTCTTTATTTTTTTTTTTTTTAATTTATTTAAGTAAATGCATCTCTTGGCTTTCTTATATTTTGATATCACGCGTAAACTAATCAACCGATTTCAAAAATTTTTATCACCTTTTGAAAACATACACTGTAAAAATTCTATATTACATATTACACCTAAAAAAAATTAAAAAAATTTTTTTTTTCAGTGTAATATGTAATACAGAATTTTTACAGTGTATGTTTTCAAAAGGTGATTTTAATACCTTTCTAACAGTATAAAAATTTTTGAAATCGGTTGATTATTTTACGCGTGATATCCAAATACAAGAAAGCCAAGAGATGCATTTACTTAAATAAATTTAAAAGAAAAAAATTAAAAAAAGGCCATTTTAGTTTTCAGATATGTTATATATATTAAATAGACCTTTCTAAAAAAATTCTTATTTTTCAAAATCGCTTGGTCTTTGAAGTGTTCTCCCAGTTTGAAAAAAAAAATTTAGAAAATTTTTTTTCAGTGTAATATGTAATATAGAATTTTTACAGTGTGTGTTTTCAAAAGGTGATTTTAATACCTTTCTATTGGTATACAAATTTTTGAAATCGGTTGACTAGTTTACGCGTGATATCAAAATACAAGAAAGCCAAGAGATGCATTTACTTAAATAAATTTTAAAAAAAATAAAGAAAAAGGCCATTTTAGTTTTCAGGTATGTTATATATATTAAATAGACCTTTCTAAACAAAATTTGTATTTTTCAAAATCGCTTGATCTTTGAAGTGTTTTTTCAGTTTCAAATTTTATTTTGGAAAACATTTTTTTTTCAGTGTACTAAAACAAAAAAAATTTTTACAGTGTATTTTTTTGAAAGCTAATTTGAATACCTTTCTAATGGTGTAAAGATCTTTGAAAACGGTAAAGCCATTCCCTAGTAATCACACTTTAAAAGTACCTATTATCGTCATTTTTCGATTATTTTCGGGTATTTTCGAATATTTCGATACCTTGCCACGCCCACAATATTTCGAAAATGCAATTTCTAAAAATGAGGTTGTGTTTGAGTAGGTAAGATGTACCTCTATGCAAAATTTCATCCAATTCTGAGGGGGTCGGGTTCAAAATGTTCGTTTTTTTCAGCCTTTGATATGAAATTCATCTTATGTGGAGACATGGTATAAAGGCCGTTGGCAACATACAATCTTGATTGTCAGTTTGAGTGTTTTTTGAGTGAGTTAGTCAAATTTGAGTTTTTTTGTGTGTGTTAGTGCAATCGGCAGCAGTCGTGCTACACGTACTTGTTGTCGGCTCGCTATCTGCTCGCGGCGACGAAAATCGAAAATTTTTGATATTTGCGTCAATCACCCGACACTCACACACAGGGCCGTACCCAGGAATTTTTTTCGTGGGGGGTTTTCATCGTAGATTTTTTTTTTTTAGAAAAATATATAACCTATTTCGTGCACTAAATAAAAATAATAAAAAAATTTGGTTTCTAAAGTGCTATTTAGGAGAATAATTTTTTTACAAAACTTGATTTTCAAATTAGGGTTTTTATAAGAAGTTTTAAAAATCAGGAAACTTTTATTCATTTAAGAATTAGACTGTTCTATTGCAAACACGATTAATACTTTATTATTGGATATTTTATCCAAGTGAAAAAAAAATATTTTATGGACGAAAAGCTCGGTTAGATTACCTAACCATGTGGAAACGAAAACAGCTGTAAAAGTCCGCCCCAAGATTTTTAGCTTATGTTGAGACTCTAACTTGTTTTTTTTGCAACTTTGTTATTTGACATCCGATTTTTAAAATTGATAGATATGTTCTTATTTTAGTCTTTTGAGCAGGGTTTGAAATTATTTTCAACTTTTTTTTTCATTTCCATTGAATTTCATTTTCATTTGAAAATTAAAAAATAAACAGCGTTCTACTGTACAGCAACTGAGCAGGCTTAAGTTTCAAAAAATTATAGTCGACTGTTGCTGTATTGTGGAAATTTTTACAGCACTGTTGTTGTTGTGTTTTTTTTACTTTATGGGAACACAATCGAAATTGTAATGTACAAAAAAAAAATTTAAAAAGCCGCACTGAAAACTAAAATTCTGTTTATCTGTGCTTTGCTGTCGACTGATCTGTTTGAAATTACACAGTAAAGCAACAGCACAAATAAACAAACAAATATATTCGACTGTTCTGTGCTTCGACTTCAGATATTTTCAGAGGGAATCGAAATTCAAAAGTTCTCAAAAAATTATAGTAACTTTCCCAGAACAGCAACAGCTTATTTTTTTGAGACTGTTGGTGTTATGCTGGCAAACAGTGCTTGGGAAGCTTTATATTTTCCTCTAATATCCTTTGATCTGTGAAGTGGTTTTCATATAGTTGGGTCACCTAGCCGAGTTTTTCGACCATAAAACTTCCTTTTTGTTTCACTTGGAAAAAAATCGCCAAAAATAAAGTATTCATCGAATCTTTATAATATTACGCTTAAAATGTTTGCAATAAAACAGAATAATTTTAAAAAGCATAAAACTTTCCTGATTTTTACAACTTCTTATAAAAACCCCAATAAAAACAAAATTTTTTCAATAATCGCAAAAAATCAATAAAATTTTGACTTTGAAAAGTTAGTACTGAAAATAGGTGAAATCGGACTATAACAACGCACACAAAATGTTATAATCCAGACACTAATAAAACCGAGTAATGAATTTTCAGCCAAGCAATGAGTTTATTCAGTTATAAGGAAATATGCTAAAATTTTAGAAAATGTATGTAACATAATTTAATTTATAAGTGGTATGTCGTTAGAAGCGTACTTTAATTATCTTTCGAACGGAGTAGATACGGTTTGCGGGTATTTGTAACTTCAGCGAAAAGAATTTTTTTATTGAAGTGAGTAATCAAAAAAACCCAAAATTACGTAATCTCAAAACCCTAACCATTAAAAAAATGGTTTTAACCTCTGCAGGTTCATGCCAGCCCTCCCCTATACCTGAAATTCTTGGTATTTTCTCAAATTAATTATTTGTAAACCAGTGTTTTCAACATATAGCTTTGAATATGATAGAAGTAAAATATATCTACCAGAATTTCGTGGGGGGTTCAAACACCCAAAAGCCCCCCCCCCCCTAAATACGGCCTTGCTCACACATATGCAATTCCTCTCAATCCAGATTGTATGTTTTGCCGAGAGCCTTAACGATACAGCTATTGCATGGTTTATCTAACTCAGCTCATCCTACTAGATCAGCTGTTTTGAATTGCATATGTATACTAAAATTGTTGAAATGTCAAACAAGACGTATTGGAAAAATATTTTGTTGCAATTCAATGTGATTCTAAGCTGTCTTCTCGTTCACAAATGACATTTTTAAAGAAAACAACAATAGCAAGAAAGAACTGAAATCGTTACTGCTATAATCTCTGTTGCATAAAGCTTGAGCTCTTCCCTTCATCAATGTAATGCCGCCCATTAACCATACAATTTATCGTACTACACCATCGTACAATAAATCGCATGCTTCGCCACTAACGTTCCAACTTCTACGTCGATTTACCGTCAAAAAAATTATGAAGTTTGTCAAACATATCCACTAACCTTCCAATTTGTTGTACAACGAGACAAAATATCAAAATCGTTTGATCTTCATCCAATTTGCAGTCAAACTTGTACAACACAACAAGCCCACTAACATGACGATTTGTTGTAAAACGAGGCCAGGTCGTACGATAAATTGCATGGTTAGTGGGCTGCATAAGTTTATTTCATCACTGCCTAAAGCTTGAAACACTCTACGGCGACAATTTCGCACACACATAATTGCAAACCCTTCCGATTGCAAACATCATTCTGCGGTCAGCTTTCTACACAATTGAAAAATGGCGTCGAAATACACGTATTTATTTATTTGAAATGTTAATATTGCATATCCAATGGATACTATTATAATTTTTGTGCTCCGCTTGATCAAATGACAATTCACCTGTTGGAAATAAGTTTAATTGGACGACGTCGGGAAATGCAACCTTGCAGCCAAGAAATCGTGCTGCTGTCACCATTTGACAGATGAGGCTTGTTGCTTGTCGTCGCTAATGTGTTTTTAGGCCATCAATTGATGTCGGACAGTCAGCGTCGCGTCTTATTCCTAAAAGCATTAGCGATTGTTGTTGTTGCTAAAGCAAAGCGCACAACATTTTTCCGCAATCGCTTTGGGGTGTGTGTAGTGAAGGGGTCATTTCAACGCTGCTCACTGTTATTGACTAAATATCTGGCTTGATCATGAGTTCGATTCTGTGGACTTCATGGCATCTCGCTTCATGAACTTCGAAATGCTTCTTGTAGCAAGGTTTAGAATTTTTTGCTGATGTTCATGTTATGTAAAGAAAATGCTTAGAATAGATTTTCGTTTTTTAATCACAGCAAACAGCAATGTGAAAAATACTTTAGTTACATTGATCTAGAACATAGTTCAGCAAAAATGTGAGTTTTTTTTTTTTGGCGAGCGCAGAGCGATTTGCGCTTCGTTTGTTAAAGTGTATGTAATGTTTCTCATTTACTCGTGTGTGTCAAAATGCCGATGTCTGGCCATTGGCATTGGTAATGCTAAATTGTCAATGGTCCACAATGTGACATTTAAGAGGCTCAGAGTTTTCAGGTTGTTTTTTTTTTCTTCTTCTTATTAAAATTCGACTAACACATGTTTAAATTCCTATTCCGCGTGTCGCAGCACGTCTTTGCTTCAAGACATTCCTATTCCATTCACTATGTATACGCTTCTTGTTCACTTGTATATATTCAAATCGGGTAAATTAAATTAATGAATTTTAGTAATTTTGATGAACATGCTCAGCTCAGCTGTCAAATTTGACAACTCCGCAGCGTGTAATGTCAAATACTGCTTGTGGAAAATTGAGATATGTACAAAGAAAATGATAATCGCAATTTCTATGCTTAATAAAGGAAACACATTATTTTCTTGTAAAAACATTGACATCAGCTGTTTTTCTGCATTTAGCTGTTATTTGTATCATAAATGAGGCCAAGTTTTTCTAAAAGTCAGAAGACACTCACTCCTTCCCGACATTGTTTGGCGGTTTTACTTGTCGTGTTATATATATGTACCTACCTACCTATGTACATATTTATATGAATATACTTACATACATATTTCAACATACATAGGTTTCATTGTTTACCTGATGGTCGTGCAACTTGTCGTTCTGTGCCCAGTTTGTCGAAAGATCAACTTGAACTTTGCCACAAGGCCAGTGATGTAGCGGCGGCAGCACTGGAAGGTCTCGATATGGCAATACGTGAATGTCAATTACAGGTAAATAAAATAAGTGCATACAAACATATATGTATTCACAACAATTTTTTTGATTGCATTTAAATAAAAAAATAATAATTTTTTCTATGTTTACGACAGTTTTTATGGCATCGCTGGAACTGCTCATCACTTAATAGAAAAATACGCAATCCGCATGCGTCGAATCTTTTAAAAAAAGGTAAGTAAAATTTCTATAAAATTTTTCTTAAAACAAAAAAAAAATGCTGCAATTTGTAAGAATACATTTCCAAAACTGAACTTTAGACTGAGCTTTCTAGTAAGTTTAAGAGAACATTGTGCGCTGAACTTTTTCACTACTCTTTAGTGCTGAATAGTGATGAGCGACTACGAGGTGTTTCTCGCTGGCTTTCTATAGCATTTTCGGGTTAAATTAAACCTTTTTCAAGTCAAGTGAAAATTTTTCCAAGTCAAGTGAAACCTTTTCTCAAATGAATTGAAACCTTTTTCAATTGTAATGAAACATTTTTCAATTGAAATGAAAGTTTCATTTGACTGAAAATGCTATATCGTCAACGACTAGTGAAAGCAAATTAACAACTCGAAACACACATACCGACTGTGTAGATCAGAGGCGAGTCAACTTTTCACTCGATTGTGTCCTGCCAATGATGACGACTCTGTCGATGGTCCAACCATCCCGAAGTCGCCCATCACTAGTGTTTAATAGACAGAAGCGTGATATGTGTTGTTCTCTAGGTATATGACAAGGAAAGAGTCTCGTGTGGTCCTTCTGTCCTTTGTCCCATAGTCGAATTTCAGCTGTGATCAGAATTGCCCGAGAATTGTCATTGTGAGCAGATTCGTGCTGTCAGACCTGAGGATTATAATAACTGGCGCGTTTATAACTGTGACGGGTTTTATGGCCGAGCTTCTCTTCCAATTCCAGGTGTGCTCCTTAACTTTTTGTTTTTCCTACTAATTGGGTGGACGTACTGTTTTACGGCGACTTCGAATGGCGATTGCATTTTTTGTGAGAAGCTTTTTTATGACAGAAATACACTTGGAGGTTATGCCGCTCAATGCCGAGAGGTGACCGCTGCTCTTAAAAAACTCAATAATTGGGTTTTAATTAATTACACAACTTTTTTTCGTGTTTGTCTGAACTGGGGAGATCTCTGGTATCGCAGGAGAGCACGCTACCCACTACACCACAGCGGCCACTGCAGATTATGCACCTCGAGAAGTCATCAACGGTCTAGCGCAAACGGGCAGTAATAGTTTCAACCGAAAAATTACGCCAAAGCGGAACACTGGGATTATGGTTTTATTCATCCATGACCTCTGCGGAAAAGATTATCGCTACCTGAAGAGATCTATCTGCAAATACATAAGTCATTTGTCAGTCTGAAATCAGGTCTTTGGTCGTTTCACGTACTAGGTATATAATGAGGTACCGAATGAACTACTGCTACTCTCTTTTATTCTCTTTTTTTACTCAGCGTTACCTCCGGTTTTATTTAACCGTTCTCCTGCTTGCTAGCGGACGCGCACATGCAAGAATTTTAAGTTCAGAGGTGTTCAACTTCCTATAAACTCTTATATCAACGAAAACGTGCTAACAGACAAGGATGCCTTATTATTTATGTGTGTACTTATTTATTTTAAACATGTAATTAATATCAATTGTTTATTCGCGCATACTTATGAGCAGAAAAGAGTTTCAAGGTGAAAGGCGCTTGAATCTGCACGTCTCCGCTTAAATTAAAACGGTGCATTATTGTTTATGCATTGCATATTGCAAACTATCGTCGCTACATTCTAGGAATATATATTTTTTTTCAGCTAATAATAATGTAAGACGTGTAGTTCAACAATGATACCATATCCAGATTACGTACTATTGTTGTTGTTTTGTTGTACTCTCATCAATTAATGCTTACAGTGCCCTGCAGAAAATGTGATTAGTTCGGCATTGCTCGCAAAGTAGCTGAAATGAGACTAGTACATAGTAGTTTGAGTCGTTTTACAACTTGGAATCAACTTCGGTAAATTAAAAAGGAAATGGAATGGTTTTATAAATTAAAAAAAAACCAAGACGGCATTTTCAAAGCAAAGTCCACTAATGCATTAAGTCTGTGGTCTGCTTACTTATGCACCAGATTCACACTAGTCTATCCTATAATTTTAAATACACATACACATATGAATGTATGTACGTGAATGTACATGAATGACTTGTTAGCAGAATGCTTTCGAAATGTAGATGACATGAAGATTACAAGTTTAACACACAAAACTGTCAACAAACTAGCTAAAGGGGCTCTTTTCTGAGCTAGTCTTCTTCTGCTTCTTCTTCATACAAACCTGTTGTTTTCATTGCTCTCTATACTCACCAGGGGCAAATCAACACTAGATACCTGATCTAGTAAATTTAATTAGATAATTTTATACACTGCTGGTTATTCTACACACGTGTGCAGAGCAGGGCTACATGTCTCCACTGAAGCGGCGACCTAGGCTAAGTGACGCATGCATATCTACATAAATATACATATACATACATATATGTACTCGTATATTTATTTAATTAAAGCTGCATTTGGTCTTGTGAGTTACAAACAAGCGTTCCGTTACGTGGCATACGTATACGTATGAATATATACATATACTATGTATGAAGATAATTATTAGGGGTGGGATTGCTTTCGTTTTTATACAGCCTTTTAACCCCTAAAAAGACTTATTTTGACCCCTTGTTATACAGTAAGGAAATAGTATTTTTAAGGTCGCTAGAAGGCTAAAATGTTCTAGAAAATTATTCGCCATAAAATTTCAGTAGGGGAATGTTGATTCAATAGGGGAAATTTTATGGCGAATAATTTTCTAGAACATGTTAACCCTCTAGCACCGCCAATGAAGGGGATTTTTAGAAAATCAGGGAAAATAGTATTTTCAAGGTCGCTAGAGGGTTAAAATGTTCTAGAAAATTATTTGGCATAAAATTTTATTAGGGGTCTCCTCAGAAAATTTTTCTGTAAAATTAACCCAAAAGACAAAAAGAACCGGAAAACGTATATTCCTCGGAATGTTAAACGTGTTTTATTTCGGGTTCTGCTCAAGCGATCGAAATACCTTTTTTGCAAAAGATGAATGATTTTTGACTACGTTTAACATGCAGACACAAAAAAGGTACATTAGGGTGGTATAAACTAAGTACTTGGTGGTAGTGACCCCAATGGCGCACATAGGGTTAATAATATTCCATAGTATAAGCCGCCCTTTCATGCCAAAGACATTGGTGTATTAAACTTAGAGATCGGGCAATAAACACCGAAGATATGAGAAAAATAAATTTTAGCGACATCTAGCGGCGTCCAAAAACAAAATTAAAAAACTTTCCGGAAATATTTTCCAAAAAGACATCATATGCGGGGGCGTACGGCGAACTTTATTTTTTGCGATACGGTCTAATGTACATATCGACGGCTGAGAATAAGATCGCCCTATTTCAAAAATTGTTTTAAGAACGCCCTATTTGAAAAAATGTTTCAATAACGTCCTATTTCAGATTTTGATTCAATAACGCCCTATTTGAAAATTTTTTTCAATAACGTCAAACTAACGAAAATTAGAGATCGGGCAATAAACACCGAAGATATGAGAAAAATGAATTTTAGCGACATCTAGCGGCGTCCAAAAACAAAATTAAAAAACTTTCCGGAAATATTTTCCAAAAAGACATCATATGCGGGGGCGTACGGCGAACTTTATTTTTTGCGATACGGTCTAATGTACATATCGACGGCTGAGAATAAGATCGCCCTATTTAAAAAATTGTTTTAAGAACGCCCTATTTGAAAAAAATGTTTCAATAACGTCCTATTTCAGATTTTGATTCAAGAACGCCCTATTTGAAAATTTTTTTCAATAACGTCCTATTTCAGATTTTGCTTCAAAAACGCCCTATTTCAGAGAAAATTCAATATATATTTCTCTGAAATAGGGCGTTTTTGAATAATTGTCTGAAATAGGACGTTATTGAAACAAATTCTGAAATAGGGCGTTCTTGAAGCAAAATCTGAAATAGGACGTTATTGAAACATTTTTTCAAATAGGGCGTTTTTGAAACAATTTTTGAAATAATAATATAATAATACAATGGCGCTATTATAACTCTGACGAGTTTTATGGCCGAGCTTCTCTCCCAATTCGAGGTGTGCTCCTTTTTTGTTTTTCCTGCTAATTGGGTGGACCTACAGTTTTATGCCGGCTCCGAACGGCGAATGCATTTTTTGTGAGAAGCTTTTTCATGGCAGAAATACTCTCGGAGGGTATGCCGCCCACTGCCGAGAGGTGACCGCTGCTCTTAAAAAACCCAATAATTGGATTTTTACTAATTAGAAAAATTTGTTTGGCTCGGACCGTGGTTTGAACCCGAGACCTCTGGCATAGCAGGCGAGCACTCTACCCACTGCACCACAGCGGCCACCAATTTTTGAAATAGGGCGATCTTATTCTCAGCCATCGATATGTATGTACATAAGTACTTTTCTACTTGCGAATTCTTTTTTTAAATCAATTGTGCGTAACGATGCAAAGCGTTGTTGCATGTTGCAAGCATTTCATTAAGCACTTTTACTTACGCGCATTTTGGCGACACAATTCTTTCATGTACTACTTTGTGCTTTGTAGCATGTTTGTTTGAAGATACTTTTGCTGGTGTTAAAGTGTTCCCTTATGCATTCTCTATGCAACAGTATCTAGCAGTAGCAGCAGTAATTCCGCTTGGGCCGTCGCCACAAAAGAAAGCTTTATTTACACGTGTTTATTGTGCCTTTTACTGTTTTGTTGTTTGCTAACTGTTTTTGTTGCATCACATATGGATGCATGTTTATATGTACATATGTATGGAATTTTTTTAAGCTATGCTTGCATATGTACACACGTTTCACACATTTCAGTCATATACATCCATACATACATATATGTATACTTTTAATACGTGCGTGGTCTAAGCATCAAACAAGCAGCTAGAGACAACCGATACCCACAAGTCTTAACTTATTAAACCGCATGTCATTAAACATTTTTACCGCCCAGTACCGCTGTGCACTAGTTAAAGATTTGAAGTTCTAATGTTACAACACAAACCGCAAAGTGAAGCATTGGTCCTTGTCATACAAAATCATGCGCGCACAATACACGTGTGTAGATATGTACATACATACAAATATGCTCTACATATGTATGTGTACGTGTATCTACTGGTTGGGCCTACCAGGTGGGAGAAATCATTGAAGGTGTAGATCAAACTGTCCTTTCAATGCTGCATGTGCTGATCAATGCGTATCGAGCATATTAGATCAGGGTGGTCGGCCCACTTCAAATTTACATACATACATACTTGCCAGCTGAAATAATTGAAAAGCGAAAAGGATTGGTAGTATTTGTGCTGCCAAGAGAGGCTTACATATCTACAGTTAAGGCTAAAGTGCTTTTTAGATCTTTCAGCACCATATAAAGCGAGATTGTTGATGAAAGAAGGTGGGGTCATGACCAACTTTCAAAAAAATTATATGCTATGTACACTCAAAAAAAATTACTCAGATTATGGAAAAATTGGAATGATTCGGCGCTAAAGACGTGATTTTTGTTCCTTGATTTGAAGAAAATTGTACACTCAGGAAAAAACAGCATTTTAAAATCAAAAATAAAATTTTTTGTTTTCATAATGCACGTTTTAAACCAAACCATTTTTATT
Source organism: Urophora cardui (assembly GCA_960531455.1). Lineage (NCBI taxonomy): Eukaryota > Metazoa > Arthropoda > Insecta > Diptera > Tephritidae > Urophora > Urophora cardui. Next base: position 22,684,728 of record OY482674.1, on the reverse strand, counting down.
TTAACAACGAAAATTTTTTTATTAAAAATGAAATTTTTGAATTAAAGCCTAGTACTGAGTTCGCCAGCCGTGAAATTATTCAAGAAAAATTTGTTGTCAAATGAGAATAAATGCCAAAACGAAAACTGAGCAAATGTAAAAAGAAAAAAATGGAGCATCGCCTCAGAACCAACTTTCAAATTTTGGCCAATAAATAAATGGCATTGTATATTTAAATTGGCGTGAAAAAATGTTGCTGGAATAATGTTGCTAGCATGTTACGCAACGTTTTCACGGCAGGAACTCAGTACAACTTTGTCGTGAAATTTCCCACATGTTTCACAACCAGTTTTTTTGTATGGATTTTCACAGCAGTTTCACGTGAAACTCGAACTCGGTACTATGCTTTAAAATAAAAATAAACATTTTTAAATTTAAAATGTTTTTTCCAAGGCTGCAAAATAACGTTATTTTTAACAATAAACAAAAAAAAATTTGCTTCTGTTGAAATATTCGATTTTATAAACGTAAAAAGCATAACAAAATCCATTTCGTTCCAACTGTTATCAAAAAAAATTAACAAAATTTTTTTTGTTTTGATAATTATCAAAACAGTTATTTCAAAAAAATATAGTTTCAAATTTAAACGAAAAAATTGGCTTTTCAATAATTTCGTTTTCTATGAAGAAAAGAAATTTTACATATGTTTGTATGTACCAGAGCTGGGCGATAAGGATTACGATTACAAGATGATTACGATTACAGTAATCGTAATCTTAGAAATTTTGAAATTACGATTACTGTAATCGTAATCGTCGTTACAAAAATTACGATTACTGTAATCGTAATCGTAAAAAACTTGAAATTACAATTACTGTAATCGTAATCGTCGTTACAAAAATTACGATTACTGTAATCGTAATCGTAAGAAACTTGAAATTACGATTACTGTAATCGTAATCGTCGTTACAAAAATTACGATTACTGTAATCGTAATCGTAAGAAACTTGAAATTACGATTACTGTTCTCGTTTTCTGGGATTACAATGTGTAAAAAACAGTGATATACTTACCCAACATCATTTTCCAAGAAATAATAATAATTTTTACATACATGCATACATATGTGTTTATTTCTCACACATTAAGTAAACAATTAAAACTGGGATGTGTATTAAGAAGAGAGAAAATTAGCGGAAATAATAAAGATACAAAATTAAGACTGCTGTTTGGATAATTTACATTCAATAATATTCAATATTAGCCTTAAGCAGAACTAATTTTTCAAAAGAAACATCGGAAAGTGCATGACGTCGAGGACTGTTTATAATGCCCGCCAACGAAAATAGCCTTTCCACAGGTGCTGACGATGTAAGCGGGGTGCTGAATCTTAAAGATGCTTTCTTTATTAGAGGATATCTTTTAAAACAGCCATGGCTACTATCAGCATCGTTCAAATATTTAAAAAATTCTTCTCCTATAATGTTTGAGCCACTACCAGGAAGCACTTCAGGTAAATCAGTGTTTTCTAAAGGTATATTGAGTTTTAAATAAAATATATATTAAGTTGTTATATAGATATGTAGTTAGGTATTTACCGCCGAAGTCAAAAAAATCTTCATCTAATATTGGCTTTTCATAGTTATGGTCATTTACATCTTCAAAAGTTGCAGTGGAGTTTTATTACTTTTTAATTTTGTTATGAGATAAACCTAAGTAATTTGTTTAGTAAAATCTAGCAATTGTAATACATATTTTTTATACATGCAAAATCCAAATTTTACGAAGAAAATTAGTGTGAGCTACAGCTCGATTTTTATGCATGTGGCCATTGTCTCCAGCCCACTAAAAGCTGCTATCTCAACCGCAAATATTTCAAAATGTATATAATATGTGTGAAATTGCAAGCTTTACATAATTATTTGTAGTTTTTAGCACTTCTTTCAGAGCCAAGCATATTTTCCTCCCTACACCGTTTAGTATCAAAAAGCAATTTTAATAATTTTTTACATGTAATTCTTAAATTTTGTAATTTAAGATTACAGAAAATAAGGATTACTGTAATCGTAATCGTCAAACACTTGAAATTACAATTACTGTAATCGTAATCGTCGTTACAAAAATTACGATTACTGTAATCGTAATCGTCAAAAACTTGAAATTACAATTACTGTAATCGTAATCGTCGTTACAAAAATTACGATTACTGTAATCGTAATCGTCAAAAACTTGAAATTACAATTACTGTAATCGTAATCGTCGTTACAAAAATTACGATTACTGTAATCGTAATCGTAAAAAACTTGAAATTACGATTAATGTAATCGTAATCCTACGTGTAATCGATTGCACAAGTAATCCTTATCGCCCAGCTCTGGTATGTACATATGTATGTACATACGTACATATATGAATAAAAACAAATACAATTTTTGTTAATTTTTTTGATATCAACAAAACAAAATTATTCTGATTAAAGGTTTATTGATAATTTTTGAAACGAAAAAATTTTGTTTCTGATAATTAGCAAAACAAAATAATTTTTGGATATTTTTTATTGATATATTTTGAAACAAAATTATTTTGTTCATTTCGTTGAGCACCCTTGGTGTTTTCTTGATTTAAAAATTTTACAATGAACATTTTTAAAATAAAAATGTTGGTATTTACATCACTTTTAAATACGTTTTTGCCCATTTTAAACACGTTTTCATATGTTTTTATATATTTTCCCCCCTGAGTGTACATCAAAACAATGAAAATATGTCTTTAGCGCCGAATCATTCCCACTTTTCCATAATCTCAGTAAGTTGTCTTTTCAGTGTATACTGGCATTATAAACAGAGGTCATTAAAAGTTTAGTATGTGTTCGTGTTCCACATTAAATTGCTGTGAAAAAACTATAGAAAAGCATTGCTGCTACAGCACGGCAAAACAAGCAACATTTAGCTGATATATTGATATCGTGAATACAACAGAGGCCATGCATCATGTTGCCAGCAACATTGTTGCACAACTATATCAAATGTATGTAGATTTTTAAAACTGTGTATTTAATATGTCCAAAACAAATAAATTGCTGGAAAACTAATAACTTTATAAACCAATTCCACGTTTGCCTTTTCTTTTTTTTAATAAAATTTTGACGACTTGAAAATTAATTTAATTTCCGCTCATATCGTAATCAATGCTCATTTCATTTCATTCATTTCACGTCAAGTAATATACAAGTGTTGCTAATGGCATTTTACTGCGGTTTAATTGAATTAAGATGAAATGTGAAATTGATTTAACTAATAAATAGAATTACTTTTTATTGAATAAAACAAAATTAATATTATAATAAAAGAAACTGCATACAAAACGTATAAGCTCATATCACCCTGCATGCCATCAACATTTCCATATCACTCGCATACTGTCAACAAGCGATATGGTTAACTTGTCTGACCTTTGCCGTTTTCTTAACTTTACTTTAAAGCATAGATGGCCATCCCATAGGCACGCGTGCCAATTTTTTCTCTTCTGCTTTCACACGTACACAAGATAAGCTTCACTGCTAACGCACACATATAAGCATTTTGTATGAACCAGTGATGCCGACACTACGGTTTTGTTGTGATCGTGCTCATTCGACGCGCTAATTTCAAGTAATCAGGTTGCTGCGAAAAATCTTTAACTTAAATTGGGAAACAGATTTCTTAGTAATTAGTAATGGAGAAAAGGGGGCAAAATGTTTGGTGTGTCATAGTGATATCGCCCGGGCGATCAAATTTTTTGTCGGACGCCATTATAGGACAATTCATGCCAGGGATTATGATGGCGTATTAAATATGGAGAGAGAAAGCTTGGTTTTGCGATTAAAAGGAGCGTTGAAAGGAGAACTTCCCAATACGATTTGTGAACCGTACGGTCGAATTTACTTATCGCACTATTTGCATTATAAAAAGTCCCTTCTACTTAAAATTCCCTTTTCTGCATAAATTGGAAATGTTTGCAACATTGTTTTGACGAGACGCGTGAGCGACTTATTCTCTTTATTCTCTCATCGCTTCATAAAATAGAAATGTTTGATTGTGATAGTTTTGGCCATCTATGCTTTAAAGTTTAGCTGCTGTTGAAGTGCTTGTAAGCAACAAAAAAAATACTCGTTAACATTCTTCACTTCAACAGTGCTACCAACTCGATCGTACACGCAAAAAAGCAACGGCAACAGCCGATTGACAAGCATTTTTATTGTTTCTAAGTTTTGAGCAGCAGATTTTACAATTTCAACAGGAATATAATCATTAAACCAAATCAAGATGCCTATTGCATGATCTTTTAAAGGAGAATGGCTGCTGAAATTACTTCTAATATTTTACAGTTATATACATATATGTATGTACATACATTATGTAGTATAGCACGCACACACGAAATGACAGTTCAGATATTGAACGGCAACCGTTTTGAAGGAAAATAACGTAGTTAGTCATGGCCTAACGTAGGGATAAGAAGAAGTAGCAAGTAAAAGAAAGTATGGATTTTTTCTTTGGAACAGACATATAAAAAATAACGATAGAGAAATTCCTTTGCCAAAATTTTAGACAGATATACATATGTATGTATATACTTATTGATTTATAGGCGCTTTAAACTTTCTCACAGTGACTTATGTATTTAACTTAACGCATTTATTTATTTTTATTATTATTTATTTTTGTTATAGTATTTTAGTGAATGTTCCTTGGATAACTGATGCTTATTATTATTATTGTATTGTATTGTATTATATTGTTTTGTATACATGTGTATATCTAGTTCCCTTAATTCCAACTCAGTTAAACTGTCAAGATATATCGCATAAAGTGTCGCAACCATACCAGGGATTGACATGAAATACCAAGACACATTAAGTAGGCACCACGAGAAAACGATCGTATGTACATAAGTACGAGTATCTCTCTTATAACGCTTGTATATACTGTATGGTATCGGTAGCTGGACCGGCGGGTCAAATATTTTGCATATCTTATTGAGTGTGTTCGTCGCATTGTCACAGTAGGTTGTCAATCAAAGTTGTTCATGGACGAGCAAGCGAGCAAGCAAGCCAGCAAGCAAAAAACTTTACTTATTTAATTCCACTTGGGAATTAATGGTGTACACATTGTGGCAAGGATTAAACGATCTTTGACGACTTGGGGAATGTTGCACAAAAAATTGAATTGAGTATTGTCTGTGACTATGTGTACCTGTGTAAGTATGTAGTTGTTGTATTCGTTGTGAGAAAGACATGTGTATGTCAGTGGCGGACCTAGCATAAATTGTCTGGGCAAGCATAACCATTAGCACTTTATGTAAGTCCTTTGCTGTATTATTTAAAAGCCTGATTGCGTTCCGTCATTGACTTTGATTTAGAGTTCTCGATTTCTTTTTAACATTTTCGAGTGGCCCGAATAAATGCTTTTCAATGCTCGAACGCTCATTTGTTTGTTTATTACGCGTATGTTTGTACGGGCATTTGAACAATTCGGGTATTTGAAGATCGTTTTTTCTCGTATATTTTTTTTTTGTTTTTTTTCATATGTATTTTTTATTTTTGTTTTCCTGATACACATTTTTTTGTTTGTATACTCAGAGAAAAGGAATCAAAAATAAAATTTTTATTTTTATAATGCACGTTTAAAAACCAAGTCATTTTTATTTTATAAATGAAAATTTTTAAATTAAAAATTAAATTTTTTAAATTAAAAATTAAATTTTTTAAATTAAAATGTATTTAGGATTTAAAAAGAAACATGCTTACATTAAAAATTAAAATTAATGGAATAAAAACGAAAGTTTTTCCTTCAAAATCTCATAGTGCTTAAAATAAAAATAAACATTTTTAAATTAAAATCGTTTTTTCTTGATTTTGCAATTTTACTCTGAACATTTTTAAAATAAAAAATTTCGTATTTACATAATTCTTAAATATAAAAACGTGCGCGAAATCTTACACGAATGCGCTTTAGCATGTTGAAGCATGCTCACTGTGCTGTGATTGGCTGTACAAACAAAATACACATTGTGAGGTGGATTGGTGGTGTATTTGCGCTATTTTCTTAGCAGGCTTTTAGGGGCATGTTACAGTGGGGGCTATATTATAGAGAACTTAAATAGTAAACACATTTAAAACGTAAAATAACCAGATTTTAAAGAATTTCGTATGAAATAAACGAAAATGTGTACGCAAGCCGGGCTTCTCGGCTTGTATGAAGCGGCCGCCTCTGGTGTATGTGCATACATAACGTAAATAAATTGCTATACAATACATATGTAGACACATTTTGGTTTAGAGTAAGTAAGCTGATTCATGTCACAAATACTTGCTTTCGGATATGTAATTTATGCACGATTTAGCAATAGGATATATGTATGCACAGTAAAAAACCTAGTGAATCCGAATCCGAATCCGTAACTATGACAATATACATGCTACATATGTACATACCAACATCCATACATATGTATATATGTATATATATGTACATTAAATTCGTTGTGACATGAGCGACGTGAGCGCTGACTGCCCGCAACATTGTCCAATGCCAACATTTATTTAGCCAGCAGGCAGAGTGACATCCAGACAATAGCTCGTAGAAAGAAGCGCAAAAGCGCTGAAACGCTGACAACCGCTGACCAAGCATTTCCACAATTTTACGTTTATATGTATAAACATACATAAGTAAACGCTTTTCAATTGATCAGAATCCGCGAATCTTGCGAATCCGCAGCCCTCCGCGTTCCGGTATCGACCGCGCGTACGAGTAGTTGTGACATTTTGTTAGACAGACATTGCAGATTCAATGTATCCGAACAGTCGAACGTTATTTCAATCCGTTTTCGTTTTGTTTTTGTTTTAGCTTTTTTTCCTTGTGTATGTACATACATAGTACGTTGGACAAGCACCACCGACCGGTTGTCAAAGGGGCAGACTGCAAATGTCGGTGGATAACAAGTTGACGTAGTTTGATTGATGGTGATTTAACGATATGTTAAGCAATCAATAGCAGATTTTGTCAACAGTATTGCCGACGATCTGAGGCAGACCAGATAATAACCAGAACCAGAACACAGTAACAACACAAAAGCGACACAGTTAAGGAATTCACTTTTGTTCACTGATCGCTGATCGGCGCGTATCGGTGCTGTGCTGTTTGTTGTTGTTGTTGTTTGTTCGCCTTTGGTCCATGACTGCTGCAAACAATAGGCAGACTGAGGGTGGCATAAGCTTTTCGTATATATGTATATATGTAGCAATTAATGTCATATACATTAGAGTGGCACAATCGGTATAAGTGGATTTTGGGACTAAAGTCGTTTTCTGATTCTCACAGAGATCTATGTGCATGTTCTATGCTTATTAAAGAGATCCTCGGTTGCACGATCACCTCTTTAAATGTAGCCAAAATATCTGGTTAGGTTGATTGGTTAGAGTGGCGAGTGCAACAGACTCCAATTCCGGTGCCGTTTTGATAGCACGACTCGTGACTAAATAACCAAAAACCAGAAGAACAGCATAAACGTGGATATCACTTTGGATATCCAAGAAGCCCCTCAGGCCTGATGTCCTGGAGTTCACAGAGAGATCGTCGAAGAGGGGCTTTCCTGTGAATTTCATTCTGCCTAGGCAGTGCGAGAGACACTCGCATAGCAGGTGCTCCACCGTCTCCTCCGTTCCTGGAAGATTACAGCTGCGACACTGAGTGTTGTGATCCAAACCCAATTGGGACGCGTGGGTACCAACGCCCCCTCAATACCGCAGTTAAGCGGAAAATGTCCCTACTGTCCATCCTTAACATGACTGAGGATCGCACCTCATTGTAACAAGGCCATAGACTTCTGCAGACCCTAGAGGTCCGCAACCACTTCCATCTGGTTTTTGCCTCCTCAAACCAGTGCCGAGTGATTCGACCCTTGATAAAGCCCAGGCGCGCAAGAACCTCTTTCGCGCCTCCGCGATATCAAGTGCTGATCAACCATTTCGTTTCCCTTGACGTCGCGATGCCACGGCACCCAGATCAGAGAGATGCTATGACAACTTTCCAGCCCCAATACCCACTCCTTACACTCCCTGACCAGGCTTTATGACACCGCTGCAGATCCCAGAGCCTTCAGAGCCGCCTGGCTAACCGAGAAAATTCCTATCCTTTTTCTAGTACCGGCACTTTCCGTCGCAAGTACAACCTTGCAGGCCTCCTGTATGGCGAAAACTTCTGATCGAAAAATGCTCGCCGTGTCCGGAAGCTTTAATGATATGGATGTGGCCGTCTTGATTGAGAAGATATCCGCTCCCACTCCGCATGACATCGAACCTCGGAGCTATTTTACCATCCCCCCAGTTCTTCCTGGATGGGAAGACAATGTCATAGTTTGAATCGAAAACTGTTGTACGACAGATGGGCTTTATCTGTTATCATATTGATGTCGGGGTCTGTAACGCTGAGCAGAATATGAATATGATAAATCAGTGGTGACTATTGCTGTTGAAAAATTAAGCTTTTTTTCTCCCATGATAATGGGAGAAAACCATCCGACTATGGGCCGCAGCCGTCATGTTTGCTCGACTGTTGACAGCTGGTAGCACTCTAATGTAAATACATACATATATGCATAGATATACATACATATGTCTATAGCTGGGTGATGACAATGATCATCACTTGTTGCTAATATTAATGCAGATGTACATATAGTCGCGTGCAAGCTTTTAAATATTTTATGGTCAAATTGCTGACGCTTCACCGATCACATGCCAAAAACACGTAAGTGCATACGTGCATACATGTAGGTAGTAGGTATCTACGTAATTACATACTTACATACATACATGAATACATGCATACAAATGTGTATGTTTGCATACAATTGGTGGTAAATTGCATTCAAACCATTATATGAATGCCAATTTATTTTACTCATACTGTTTGATCATAAATCTCCTTTCAAGTCAAGAGTTGTATGTATTTATATGTATATACATATGTATGTCTATTCAAACTACATACATACATACATGCATAATGGCATGTAAAAGGTTTCAATACTCAAAGGATACGCATTCGATTGTACCAGTTCATCATGAACTAGATAGAAGAATCATATCAGTTTTCTACTGAGAAAAGATCAAAGTTTGTGAGTACTGTGCAGTAGACACAATTATAAATCATAAACTTTTATTTAATGGAGATGATATTATTATTGTTTGTGTCCAAAAAAGGCATAGTGAAAAATTGTTTCTTTTCATGCATAATGTTTGAAAAATTTGTATTCAGTAGTACCTAGATTATCTTATATAAGTAACGTTGACTTCATGAACATATACTAAATATATGTATGTATGTATGAACACAGTTTTGTGGTAATTTTTACACAGTGGTGAATTCATTTTGACATGAATTGATGTTGCATTCTTATTAACATCAGCTGATTCAGTTTGCTGATGACAATAAATGCTTGGCAATAGACTGTTATGGTAATAATGACAGTCATTGGCATGATAAAAGGCGATGGACTAGTCGGTGCACTAGGTAGATTTATAGGTGGTGGATTAGGCAGTGGACTAGACGAAAATGCAATCAGTAGTGGCTAAAGGGCACACGCGTATATTAAAAATCCATATGTACATCCGAAGTAGAGCAAGCGAAGTGCAGTTAACGGTTAAATTTAATTATTTTAGGTCCAAATTTCTTGAACTGACAATAATGTAAAAGCCCGTCTCCACATAACTTGATTCGCCAACGAAAGATGTAGCGAAACATCTCGCGAAATAACCCGTCTCCACCAGGCCCGTAGCTAGGGGGGGGGGGGCATTGTGGGGCAATGCCCTACCTTAAAATTAGAATGCCCTACCTTAAAAAGGCCAACAAGTGAGATGAATTATTATAATTACATTTTTTGTCATAGTTTGAGTTAAAAAATTATTTCGGTAGCAATGTATGATATGGAGAATCCACCCTGCATCACATATATAATTAAATAAGACCATCGAATTTTTGTAGTTTGGTTAAAGGAATGGTTCATTCCGTCACTTTTCTGACAAAAACTAGTCTCACTGTGAGCGAATAACACCAAAAGCGCGGAATTAATTACTAAGTGTGCTAATCAGTGATGCCGTTTTGATACAATCGTATCAAATATGATATTTTTTTAAGCCCAAGATACGTAGATACTTTTTATTTTGACGTAGAACAAATTTGATACCTTTTTAATCAGCATCAAATAATTTTGATACAATTTAATCAAAATCAAAGAATATTAACCTATTCTTTTTCATTTTTAAGATTTTCTAAAAATTGTAACACCTGTGTTTGCCGCGAAAAATATATATTCTGAAAGTCTTGAGAATACCAAAAATGGGCAACGTTTTATCAAACTGTATAGTAGGCATCACTGCCCATGGCAGGCATGAGCACGGCTCACTAACACAGGTTAACTAAGTAAACAGCTGATTTTTAATTTCCACAGTATCCACAGAATACACAAACAATTTACATTAAATGATCATGATCAGTTCTTACGTGTTTTGTATATGGAGTTTTGAATTTTTTATGTTAACAATTATTTTAATGGCTTTTATGATTTTCTTGAATTAAATTGAATTCGAAAAATCTAAAATGATACCTAACTATTCATTATCTTTATATTTTTATATTGGTAAATGTAATAAAAAAACGATGTCACGTTGAAAACACGAAAGCAGCTTATTTTAATAATTTTAATATTTTTCAAAAAAAATTTTTTTATATGGGTTAAAAGCCGAAAACAGCTTTTTTGATTAATTTAAGTTTTTTTCCAAAAAATTTTCGGTGATACGAAAAAAACCATGAAAGTATCAATTTTTGATACTAAAGGCTGCGGCAACACTGGTGCTAATCTAAAACATTTTACTCGATGGAAAAATTAGGTGTCTATGGTTATGGTTTAATCATTTTCGAGAGTTTTTTTCTCACCTTGACTTGCGTGCATACATGCGACCCACATACCAAATTTAAAGATCTCCACATCTCCACATCTAAATCTGGAAGCTGAACCATCTTGTTGGCTTATTCTTAATGAGTATTGCTTATCTACTGTCACAATAATTATGTGTCAACAAATAGGTATTAAATGTACGAGGAAAATTTTCCAACAGTCTACCACGCGTTGAAAAAAAGTCATTGGGGGTTGCAGAGGAGGTCCTCCTGATTCTAAATCCGAAAGTCCCGTCGACCGGAGATGTTTGTAAGCTGTAAAATTTACCAAACAAACCCCCAAAGCTGCGTACGATTACCGAGGAAAGGCACTTATAAAACCATGCACATATGTATATATGTGTGTAGAACACTTTTTTTCTTCGAAAGTCATTTTTCTCGGACCGTGGTTCCTTAATGTAAAGCCGTCCCTTTCGGTAGACAGATGGAAATCTGAGACAATGTATATATGTACACTGATATATGTATGTGCTGATTGATTTTGGAAGCCATGCCTCGATGTAAGATTAATTGTGATACATTATTTACTTCCGCCCTACCTTAAACCAACGCTGCCCTACCTTAAATTTAAGTCTAGCTACGGCCCTGGTCTCCACGTGGCTGATCGTTATTCAGATTAACATTTCTCTTTCTTGTTCTTCTTAAATGTTTGTATGTTTGCTTATTTTTTGCGTTTTTGCTTTGGTCTGTGTGAGATTTCCATAGATTTTCGATACAAAATTAGAGAAGGCATCGATATCATCGCGTTTGGCAAGAGGATTGAGAACGAATCAAGTGTTTCATTCTTCATTCGCTCTCAGAGATTTGTATGGAAATTAGCGAGTTTCGGCCCTGATTTCGAGGTCGAACGAAGATTGAGCGCTCGAATGCAGATAAAAAGAGCGAAACACGTTATGTGGACACATGCTTTAAGGACCATATAACAACCAAGGCTAATTTTCCAAGAGGAAAAATTCCTTTTGATTTTCTCATCTCGCTGCCAAATACTTAGTTAAACTGACAGCTAAAAGTTGTAGCTATAAATACGCTTACGTATTATATTGTAGATTTTAAGAGTTTAAATAGCCACTCTCATCCATCACTCTAGCATTAATGCAATGCAGTGCAAATTCATCATATATGGGTTGAAAATGAGCCCTGAACCATAACAGGTTCGTCATAACGTTTGACAGTTGATTTGAAGTAGCTGGAACTTCTCCAAAAACAAGGTCTACAATCAGAAACTGCCTTTTAATCAATATTTTATTATTTCCTAAAATAGCGCTACATTCCAAAATATTGAAGAAAGCAAACTCGTTGAAAACTTTAGGAACAATTGCCTTTCATACTGTGGTCGAGTGACTTTTATGCCTACATTTAATATCGCAACAGCAACAGCAAATACCTCCATTACATTCATGTGCGTAGTACATCAATGGATCAAACTGCTTTTGGAATCAATAGTGTGGTCTTCGCGCCACCAAACTATGCATGCATGTACATAAAGTAGTGATGTGAAATTTATTGATAACATTTACTTTGTCTGCGGCTAAGCGCGAGCGATTGACGACCGAACGAGTGACATTGTGACACAGTGACATTTCTTTGACAGTAATGTAATCCTTCAAGTTCTGTTGCATCTTTGATTCAATATCTACCTATGTATGTATATAACATACGCGCATATGGTAAGTGTGTGGAGTATGCAAATTGCTCAGGTAGATATATCAGCGCTTGTTGCTTGCATATTGATTGGCTGTGCTGTGCTTTTGAGTGACAACTGACAAGTTGTATGATGATTGCAACTGTGAGCGACAGAAATGTCTTAATTTGTATAAGAGTTAAAAGTGTACATACGTATGCACACACAACATGAATTTGATGCTTGATGCTTGAAGACATCCAAACAATTGTTTGCGGTGTTTTGTGTATGGTAATCAGGGATGCCACTTTTGGGCTTTTCCTACCAATACTGGTAGGTTTTATTCCTTTTGGTAGGTTGGTAGGACGATTTGAATTTTGGCAGGTTTTTACCTTCGTCCAACTAACATCACGGATTTGGTACATTTGGTCACTTTGCCACAACACTATTGAGAACACGTTTCTTCTCAGTAGGGTTTTCACAAAACTCTGCTGAATAGAAACGTTTTCTTTGAGCTTCAAGTACACTTGCCCCACAGACACAACTGGAGGAGATTGAAAACAGAAAGGCATCTGACATTTTACGCTATATGAAGCAAACAAGGTTGTTCGTCTACATGGTGTATAATAAAGAGCTCCATGTGGTATCACCATCAGGCCTACCTAGGTAGTAAATGTGTTTGCTGTACCAAGTGGAAACAATGTCCGCTATTTGCCTCGACAAATCTTCTTACGTTTCCTTCAGGATCAGTTGCTTTCCCTCATTATTCCTCAATTGTTATTCCACAAAATATAAATCCTGATTTCCTCCGCACTGGACGAGCGGTGGCAGCCACTAATACCCAATCCAACCTTGTCCGATATCATTTAACGCCAACTCAAGTTTTTGTTTATCTGGAAACTGCTGCTTTCGCATCTTTTCCTTCACATTTTTATCACTCATTCTAAAATTAATTGAAATTGTCCAAATAATATTAAATTTAATACTAAAGTTTTCAAAAAATAAAATAAATAAAATAAAGTTTTTTTTTTTTTTATTTTAAGCGGTGTCCGGTTACTGTGTTAGGGTGGTCGGTTACTGGCACAGTCACCATAAATGAATTTGTTAAATATGGTTAAATCTCACATTAAAAAAAAAAAATTGGTAGGCTCGAAGCCATTTTGGTAGTTTTTTGGTAGGAAAAAAATTTTCTTAGTGGCATCCCTGATGGTAATAAGCATCGTTTGCGCAGTTAAATTTTCCTTTCTTCTTTATATATGTATGTAGTATAATAGCAGAATTGAATGACATTTGTTAGATTTATCGTTTATCTGCTTGATGGTGATAGCAAATTGATATTATTTCTTAATGGAGTTTTAAAGCTTTGGGCATATGTACATATTGTGAAAGCAATTTGAATTGAATGAAATTGTAAAAATGCATATCATTGATGCCTTTGCAAAACCGCCCATCGAAAATTGCAAAACCGCCTATTTGGCATTTGTGGCAAAAATGAGACTTGGGAACACTGTCATGCAAAATGTTTTTTATTTAATAAAATTTGAGAACAATTATGATCAGGTCATCTTATGTATATACATAAATATGTCTTCTTTATGATCGCAATCACATATTTGCAGCTGAATGTCAAAACTGAAATCAGGTGATTACCTCGCAACAGTAGATTAGATTCAATTTCAATAGAAAATTAAAGTAAACTAACATTTTAGAGAGTGCTTATTGCTTCAGCTACTAATAAAAAAAATTACAAATTTTCTACAAACATCATTTCAGGTTATAGAGAAAGTGCTTTTGCATTTGCCATCTCAGCTGCGGGTGTTGCTCACAACGTTGCACGCGCTTGCAGTCAAGGCCGTTTGGTCTCTTGCGGCTGCGATCCATCAATCAATCGTAAAACGCTGAGCAAAAATTTACGGCGTAGCTTTGATAAAGAGCGCAAACTCTTTCTCGAGTATCTCGAAACGAATCAAATATTGACGCCAGAAGAGGAGCGAAAGTATGAACGTGCGAAAGTGACCAGCCGTTGGAAATGGGGCGGATGTTCGCACAACATGGAATTTGGTGTGGAATTTTCAAAACTTTTTTTGGATTGCCGAGAAAAAGCTGGTGATGTACAGTCGAAAATTAATTTGCACAACAACAATGCTGGCAGAATTGTAAGTACCTACCTATAATATGCATGCCAATTAAAATATGACGACACATGTGCGTGTCAACATTGGAAATAAATTAATCCAAAAATTTGGTATTTTATTTATCTAAGGCCGTTTCAAACAACATGGAACTGCGCTGCAAATGTCATGGCATGTCAGGCAGTTGTCAACTCAAAACTTGTTGGAAATCGGCGCCAAACTTTCACATAGTAGGGAAGGTGCTTAAGCATCAATTTCGTAGAGCAATATTAGTTGATCAGTCCAATTTGGGAAATGGCGAACCAATTGTCGTGCTTAAACGTTCGCGCAATAAAAAGCCAAATTCAGCTACAAAAATACTAGAGCGAAATGATGGTGGTGGTGGTGGTGGTGAAGGTGAACACAATGGTGGTTATCGTCCGTCCCGTAAAACAAAATTAAATAAAAAGGAAATTAATTCAATAGATACGCTTGAAACGTCATTATTCTATTTTCAAAGATCACCGAATTTTTGTGAGCAAGACTTGAGCGCAGATATTCAAGGTAAATTTTTCGTATTGATATTGAAAGAAAATAAAACCGAATCAAAACTTTTATGAATCTAGCAGAGAAATATGAACAGCTGATATATGTACACCCCAGTGCAAAAATGCGTTATATTGTTTTCTAGCGCAAAAAACGAACTTTCGTACAAACAAAAGACGCGAAAACTCGAAGCGCAAAAACATGCTGACGAAACTTTTTAGTTCGTTTTTCCCCTAAGATAAAAGGGCAAAAACGAACTAAAAAGCTTTGCCGGCATGTTTTTGTGCTTCGAGTTTTCGCGTCTTTTATTTGTACGAAAGTTCGTTTTTGCGCTAGAAAATAATATAACGCATTTTTTCACTGGGGTGTACATATGTACCTACTTACATAACCGCTGAAATATTCTAAAAATTTATAATTCAACTTGTCTTTAATTTTAGGTACGTCAGGTCGCAGGTGCAATATGAACAGCACTGTCAGCGACGGTTGCACATCGTTATGTTGCGGACGAGGTTATAGTTTGGTCAAGGAAAAGCGCGCTGAGCGTTGCCATTGCAAATTTCAGTGGTGTTGCAAAGTTGAATGTAAAGAATGCGAAGTGGAAGAATGGATAAGTGTTTGCAAGTAGAATTTGTTTAACACACAAAGTGCAAAAGTGTTTGTGGGCGAGTTTGTCTAAATTTGTTCGTATCTTCATACCGATCTCTAAATATCTGTTCAAACAATGCCTAGAAATGGCACACAAATATAAGGAACAAACTGCTCTCCAGCTGATTTTAACGCCGTAAGAACTAAGCTACCTTATGCGACCAAAGCTTTATTAGCTTTATTTGGCTCGAAATGT
This sequence comes from Urophora cardui, assembly GCA_960531455.1. Classification (NCBI taxonomy): domain Eukaryota; kingdom Metazoa; phylum Arthropoda; class Insecta; order Diptera; family Tephritidae; genus Urophora; species Urophora cardui. Next base: position 22,668,630 of record OY482674.1, on the reverse strand, counting down.
GTCGCGCTGCTTTAACGAATAGACGCTTTTAAAGCTTTTAAAACGATCAGCTGATTTGTAAAGTCAAATAGGAAGCATATAGCAGCAAGGAACATCGTTTTCAGCATCAGTATTCTAGAACCAATTTCTTTTAATAAATCTTTCCAAAATTTTTTTTGTAATTTAGATATACTCGCACATGCACCTAGCGCTTCAAAAAAAGCAACAAACGTACCTTCCTGTGACTGTAAATATTTTTAAATGGCATGTAGTTTAAAAATTGTGTAAAATATTTAATTATATCAATAAAAATATGTATGTATGTATATGTATGGACGAATGCTAATTTAATGCTCTCCAACGGCGAAATCAAAACAAAAAAAAGTATACAAAAAAGCAATAACAGAAAGAAAATCGCATTCGCCACTTTGGAGGCATTTTGAATGAATGTATGAGGAGAGCCAAAATTGAGTGGAGATTGCGCACATTTTAAACTGACAAGTAAGTACACACACATATTTATCTAGAGTCTATCAAGTGATACAGATGTTTTTTATTTTATTTTTTATTTATTCAAAAATTAAATTACAATGTTAAATTGTAATTTAACTATAAAGCCATAGCAACGTAGGCCTTAGGCTAACAGATGTTTTTAAAATCGCACATCAGCTGTTTTTTTTTTTTGCTAAATTTGCTTGCTCGTTTTCCATAACCACAGCCCTTTAGCTGTGGACGACCTAGGCAGCCAGTAGCTGTTGGTGTTGTAAAGACGCTTTGCAGCCTGGTGGTTCTTGCTAAATTACGTATACGCAGTGTAGTTCGATTTTTATCATTAAATCGTTTTTTTTTTTTAGTTTTTTTTTTTAACAATTTTAGATTATTTAATCATGGTTAAGTAGTTTTTTCAACCATGAAAGGGATTAAAACATTTAACAACATTTGCTAGTCGCACAGTTGGACGAACTTGGAACCACTTATGTACGATTACAGTTTTAGAAAACCAACATTTCGTGCGAAGAATTATGTAATTGTACATACATATATATCCCCTACTTTTGTGGTTACAATTAAAATGCCTACGGTTAATAGCTGAGGTCAGCATAAAATTTTGAAAATAAGTTTTTTTAAACCATTTCTTTATTCTTTAGGTAATTTTACTTACGTATGTATGCAGGTATGTATGGATGTATGTACATATATGTATACCCCGCAGTCAAATCATTTAGTTGTAAACATAGCTGGGGAATAATGATTAGTAATCTCAATGATTAGTAATCGGATTAGAAACTTTCATTTTGCAAAAGATTTAATTGATTAATTAGGATTAGTTGGCTATATTAATCGATTACTAATTGATTAGGTTAGAACTAAATAAAAATATAATGGCGATTAGCGGCGATTAGCATATGTAATCGAAATTAATCAAAAAAAGCGATTAGATATATCGATTAGTTTTGATTAGATAACCACTTCACTTACAACACTTTATAGATCGGAAAAGAAACCAAACCAAACACAATTTGCACTTTCACCAAACTAGTTGACAGTTTACAATTATGTCTAAATGTTTTATTCTGAATATTTAACAATAAAAACGAGAGTCTGAACAACAGCGTGACCTTGATGCAACATTATGAAATATTCAAAAATATTTATATCATGTACATAAATAAATATAGTACTATACAAAAATAAATAAATTTTTTTTACAAAAATATTTCAAAACAGTTGATCTAATCAAAACTAATCGAGAAATCTTATCGATTTTTTCCCATTAGCTTTGATTAGTTTTGATTAGATATGCTAATCGTCGCTAATCGCCATTCGATTTTTGATTAGTTATAATCTAATCAATTAGTAATCTAAAATATTAAAGAATCAAAACAATGTAATGATTAGATTATTTTATTTTTCTAATCGTAATGATTTATAATTCTAATCAAAAGCTATGGTTGTAAATTAAATTACAAAACTTTCTGCCGCAAAGCTCAAATCAAATTACTTTGTTGACTAGTCAACCTTTGCATGACAATCATACCACTTTGCTGACTAGTCAGTCAATTCGCCCATATATCTATATATTAATACGCTAATATGAATTTTGTCCGCGAAATTTTGGCGATTCTACTGAATCGATTTTAAAAGTTAGACCATCATTAGAAAGAGAATTCCCGAGAATAGGTCCATATTTGTTGTTGCCTGTTTTTAGGCGTAATAAATGGGCTGTGTCCAAACTAACAAAAAAACAGTGCCATCCAAACTACGGTAAAGAAATAATTTTGTATGAAAAATTTTAAATAAAAATGGAAAGGGGTTGTGCTTTAACAATAAATGGGTTTTGAATAAAATAAAGATAAATTTTAATAAAAAAAATATCATACAGTTAAAAATATTTTTGCATTCTGGAGTGGATAAACTACTAGAAAACTGTCGATTTTCGACAGTAGCGGTAATTTCTAGTCCTAGTTAATTAACTAGAATGTCTGCTAACTAGTTTGTGTTTTTACTGGAGGGTACATATGTACACATATTGTTGGCTTATTTTTACATACATATACACATATTTATATACATAGGTACGTACAGTGAGTAAATGCTTTAAACGACATTGGAAACAAACAAAAAAGAATAGTGTTTTTTGAATTTGGCATCATGAAAACTTAACGTTTCCTAATGTATTCAAACATTTTCGGAATGCTTATACATCCATTAAAACATATGTAAATATGTACAAATGTATGTACATAAGTATGTATGTATATATGTATATTAAAATGCATGCATGTACTCAAATCCCATTAGATGATTTTAAAATGCTCATTGACAAAGAACTTAAAAGGTTTCCCAAGCAAAGGTTTCTGTGCAAATTTTCTTTACCCAATTTTGCAAAAATTCAGTACGGGTTATGCAGTGCATAGAACTGCAAGCTAACTAGACGTCCGTCAAAGCATTGTTACGTTCAAAAAAGTAGTGCGTTGCTGGTTGAAATTATATAATAAGGAATAAGTAAAACTGTTCTTTAAAAAAGTAAGAGCATAAATATTTATTAAAAAAAAAAACACAAAAATGTAAAGCGTTTAAATAAAAGTAGAAATTGTATTATGTGTGGAAAATAGAAGTACATATAAATGTCTGTCAGAAGTATCCTGCCGCCACTTATCCTTGCCACACTAGCCAACTTTAGTATTTTTAAATGCTCTACGAACGATCAATTGTCGTTATGCAGCTAATGCTAATGCCAGTTAAAATGTGAAATCTTTCGAATAAACAAAATTAAAAAGTGCTTTTTTAAAAATTTTAAGAATTGAAAATTAAAAACTGCTTTTTATAAAATTCAAGAATTAAAAGGATAAAACGTTGCTCCTGTTTGTCACTGCTGTCACGAAATTTTAGAGTCGTGGCTTCAAATTCGTAAATCTTATAAAGCATAAACGAAAAATTTCACACTAAAACCAATTAACAGAAAAAAAATTAAATCCAAATTCCGAAAGTCATTCATTGGAGCCTGCGATGAAATGTGTAAGTGCGGAAAACAAAAAATCCGCAGCAGCTGAAAAAAGTGTTTTCGATGAAATAGTGAAAAATAATGAATAGAAAATAAATATTTTAGAAAATTTTAATGAAATGGCAGAAAATCTATATATTAATAGGCTAACATTTTTTCCATACAAACAATTGCCAGGCTGTTTTGCACATTTAACATACTCATATCCACATAAAATTGATATGGATGTGTTCGTATGAGTCAGGAGCAGTGCATAGGCATATAATTTTTTCCATAAATTATTTAATTTCTTTATAATTAATAAATAAAGTTTTTAGTTTTGTACCATTTTTGATTTACTTCGTTTTTGCTTCGTTGGCAAATGTGCCCACTATCTATATATTAATAGGCTAACATTTTTTCCATACAAACAATTGCCAGGCTGTTTTGCACATTTAACATACTCATATCCACATAAAATTGATATGGATGTGTTCGTATGAGTCAGGAGCAGTGCATAGGCATATAATTTTTTCTATAAATTATTTAATTTCTTTATAATAAATAAATAAAATTTTTAGTTAAGATAAATAGATATCGTAAACGTGTTTACAAATATCGTAAACACAGTTGAAGAGTCGCTTTAATTTAAAAGCGCTCACCACCGGGCCTACCTTCCTAGATCTGCCTTGATTTTGACCATGATTTCGCGTCGGACCGTGATCAAAAGGGCAAATCAGTGTTGCGGTACAACTGGAATTTGGAAAGTGTTGCTTATCTCCGCGAAAAGGAATAATTTTTGTACCAATACAAAGTTGAAAAAATAAATTGCATGGTCGAATTTCGACCACCGGCGATACTAGTGGTTTTTAAAGCGCTGACCAAACGTAGATCTTCATATATTATTCAAGGTCAATGTCATAAAACAGTGCAGAATTCAGTGGAATTGCTACCATAAAAAGTTGCCCAGGATTTAAGACGTTTGCATATTTTGTTCCCCTTGTCGTATCTCTGAACGTCTTCTCAATTTATAAGCAAAGTTTTATTTTGCCTCTTTTAACGGCATTGCCCTTTTCCCCCTTTTTGTATTTTTTAATATTTAAGAACTGTTCCAAACGATATCAAATATATGAGGCGTAGTGCGCCCACCTGTGTTGATTAGCCTTGATTCAGGGTCCAAAGGATTTTTTTCGTTTGCCACGCTCCTGCTACGCTCTTTGCTCCCAACTATTTTTGCTGTGGCCCCGCTCCACCTCCCAATAAACAAAAAACTTTATCTACTTATGTACCAGTGATGGGAAATTATTTGGGCCTGTGCACTTTCGGCCTTTTCGGAAGCATCTTGGCACTTATTACAATCGACAAGACTGTCTTAAACCAGATACGATAATTTTTAATGATATGTGAGTTTTAGGTTCAGCTACAGCTTCGCTCCTGTCAATGATTTAAGCTACAGCTCCACTCCGTGAAAAAATCTTAGCTCCTTAGCTCTGCAGTCCTTTGGTCCGCTCCACTCCAGGTACTGCCTTGTTTAATGTTTTAAAAGACTACACCATTTCCAGATGGATTTTAGAAAGCATCAACTGGATTTTAGAAAGAGTCAAGTGGATTTTGGAAAATTTTAATTGTTTTTCCAATCGACTTTTCTAAAATCATCCATAAGCTGATCGCTCTTTATTTCAGGGCGCCGGACTAATTTTTTTGTCTTTACTCAAAACAGAGAAAATAGTGTTCAAAGTAGGAAGCAATTTCTTTGACCCTTCCATATATGTATATTTTTCTTAGTGTAGTTTTTAAATTTGATAAAATAGTAATTTTCCGAGCATGATATCTATATATATAAAAATGGTGTAAAAAATGTTACTAACCTCATCAGATGAGAACGGCTGGACCGATTTCTGTAAAATTTTTCGTCAGTTGTTAGTATTCTCGAGGAGATGGTTCGTAGGGAAGAAAATTTTGGAAAATCCCTCCGGAAAAGTCCGAAAATTGGAAAAATCGATGTGTATGTGTGTATGTGTGCATCTGTGTCCTTTATAAAGTCCCAAAGTAACTAACCGTTCTTTATGAAATTTTCACAGTAGATTCATGTGGTGTTAGTGCATATAGTAGGGTATTAGAATTTCGAAAAAGTGGAAGCTTCCCGGAATACAGGCCTAAATGAGGACCCAGATCGATCCAGCAAGTCTTCGAGCAATATTGGTATCAAATGAAAGGTGTTGAACAGGCCTTCAACATAAAGTTATTTTCATTGCGATACCTAGGCCGGGTTCCCAGATATGGGTTAAAACGTAGGACCGAGTGACCCTGGAAAGTTTCTGAGCGTTATTGGTATCAAATGAAAGCTGTTGAGGATGACTTCAACAAAGAGCTTTTTAAATAGTGATATCTAGGCCGGGTTCCAAGATTTGTGTAAAAGCGTGGACCCGGATAACCCCTGAATGTTTTCAAGCGATATTGGTACCAAATGAAAAGCGTTGAGCAGGCTTCCACATACAGCTTTTTTCATTGTGATTTCTAAGGCTTTTTTCCAGAGATGGCTAAAGTAGTGGGCCCGGATGGTGATGGACGGTCCCGGTAAGGTAAAGGTAGGTAGCTATAGGGATATGGATAGGGATAGGGATAGAGATAGGGATAAGAATAGGGATAGGAATAGGGATAGGGATAGGAATAGGGATAGGGATAAGGATAGGGATAGTGATAGGGATAGTGATAGGGATAGGGATAGGGATAGGGATAGGGACAGGGATAGGGATAGGGATAGGGATAGGGGTAGGGATAGGGATAGGGATAGGGATAGGGATAGGGATAGGGATAGGGATAGGGATAGGGATAGGGATAGGGATAGTGATAGTGATAGGGATAGGGATAGGGATAGGGATAGGGATAGGGATAGGGATAGGGATAGGGATAGGGATAGGGATAGGGATAGGGATAGGGATAGGGATAGGGATAGGGATAGGGATAGGGATAGGGATAGGGATAGGGATAGGGATAGGGATAGGGATAGGGATAGGGATAGGGATAGGGATAGGGATAGGGATAGGGATAGGGATAGGGATAGGGATAGGGATAGGGATAGGGATAGGGATAGGGATAGAGGGACAGGGACAGGGATAGGGATAGGGATAGGGATAGGGATAGGGATAGGGATAGGGATATGGATAGGGATAGGGATAGGGATAGGGATAGGGATAGGGATAGGGATAGGGATAGGGATAGGGATAGGGATAGGGATAGGGATAGGGATAGGGATAGGGAGAGGGATAGGGATAGGGAGAGGGAGAGGGATAGGGATAGGGATAGGGATAGGGATAGGGATAGGGATAGGGATAGGGATAGGGATAGGGATAGGGATAGGGATAGGGATAGGGATAGGGATAGGGATAGGGATAGGGATAAAGATTGAGATTCAGATTGAGATTGAGACTGAAATAGAGATAGGGATTGAGATAGAGATAGGGAACGGGGGAAGTAGGTTTGTCGCGGCGAATATAACTATAACTTTTATTCAGAGAATAGACAATTTTTTATTATTCGCATTCATTAAGATGGACTCTAAAATAATGGTTAGCAATACGGTAATCAAAGACTTTTCTTTAGGCTTCATAGGAATAAATTTTAGCGGAACAACGTCTGCCGGGTCAGCTAGTATTTTATATAAATTTTTTAAGGTTACTTATATTTTTCTTCATCAGGAACTAATGTTTTTTAGGCGGATTCATCGTTCGATTTCAGAATTTTTCTGTCATGTGTTTGTTGTTCTGTTTTCGGATTGTGAGAGGAATTCCGAAAAGTTCTGAACTCTTTTCATTAGTTAACTCAAATTCAACTTAAGTTCTGAACTCGAACGATGAATCCGCCTTTAAAATCGCTTTAGTTCATTCGTAGACATATATGATTTGGCTACGCTCCGCCTAATAATTATTTTCAGCTACGGCTCCAATCCAGGAATTTGTGCGAAGAGTACCTACTTCCTAGCACTCAGTACTCTCCTCACTATGGGACAACGCGAGAATGAAGGATTAGCAAGCAACCCAGCATATACAATTGTATATAAAACAAATGCCTATTTTACATCTCTTTTGCCTATTTCCAAGTTTTAAGTGCCTTAAAATCCTAACCCTATATCAAACGAGCAGGCTCGTGGTACAGAATAAATATTCCTTAGCCAGCCTAGTACATAAAGCTATAATTTTTCAAACAAAATTTCAAAGAATTTTAAGTCTATTAGATTTCGGTATTGACGGTTGCGAATGTTGTACAGCAGGAACATATGGATGTATGTCTTCCGCGCTGCCATATATGAGAATGATAAAATACGCATATGAATTTTCATAGGAACTCATTTATGAATTGAAATATTTTTATCTTAAACTCCTTATTTACTTACTTACTTACTTACTTAATTGGCACGTAACCGTCTAGACGATTCTGGCCGAGTTCAATAATGCGCGCCAGCTATTTCTGTTTCGCGCAGCATGGCGCCACTTGGGAATACCTAGGGAGTCAGCATCACTGTCCACCTGATCTTCCCAACGCAGTGGAGGCCTCCCTTTTCTTCTGCGTTCAGCGGGTTTCGATAAAAATACTTTCTTGGCTGGAGCACCTTCATCCATTCTCACGACATGACCTGCCCAGCGCAGCCGCTGGATCTTTATTCGCTGAACAATGTCGATGTCTGCGTACAGCTCGTACAGCTCGTCGTTAAATCTCCGTCGATACTCGCCCTCGCTAACGCGCAAACGTCCATAAATCCTCCGAAGAACTTTCCTCTCGAATACTCCAAGCGCCATCTCATCTGCTTTTGATATAGTCCATGCTTCTGCGCCATACATGAGGACTGGAACGATGAGTGTCTTGTAGAGTGTGATTTTGGTTCGTCGAGAGAGGACTTTACTTTTCAATTGCCTACTTAGTCCAAAGTAGCATTTATTGGCAATAGTGATTCTTCGTTGGATTTCCTTATTTGCTTAATAGATATTATTGTAGGCTAAAAATCTGTTCCAATAGTTCCAACCAAAATGTGGACTAAGGGTGAACGCGACAATTCTTTTTGCGATATTGGTAAAGCTAAGGCTAAGGGCAGAATAAGTAAGAGGATAGAAGATGAGAAAGAAATGCGGAAAATGAGTAGAAAAGTATTAGAAAATGATTATAAATTGATCAGAAAGTTACTGAAAAACCACCCAAAAATTATTCGAAAATTACCAGAAAAACGATTGAAAATTTACCCAAAAAAGATTGGAAGCCAATCGAAAATTATCAGGAAAAGGAAGACAAATGATTCAAAAAGATTCAAAAACGATCAGAAAACGATTCAAAAATGAATAAAATAAGATTCAAAATCGAAAAAAAAAAAATCGAAACGGATTCGAAAATGAACAAAATACGATTAAAATAAGACTCGAAAACGACTCCCCAAGAAGTGTCGGACGTAGGGCACCATTTTCTAGCGACGAAAGACTCTTTTATGTTCAGAAAATGAGCGAATTTTCCTTTATTTTATACGTTTATGGGGATCGAAAAAGACTGGATATGCAAAAAACTCATAAAATGCTGTGTGGGATGTGACATAAACGGTTGGTTGACATCTGAAAATACACTGATTTATTTTTCATGCTCTCCTATGTATGCATACGGGCTGAAGAAAAATACCGTTAATCTGTTGCCGCAAAAAGTATTGTCACTTGTCATTGGTGCTGTTTAGGCTACGAACAGAAAAATGCGAAGTGACCAATGTGCAAATTCAATAGAAGTAGTTCATAAATAGACAAATTTTGTATAAAATATGCATTTATAATAGCTTTAATTCCTTGTTGTACATACTACATATTTACATGTGTGTATATAAAATCCTGTGGTAGATGGTACAGGAACAGCTGCTTAGTTGATTGCTGATATAATGGGGTTACCCCCTTTGAAAAAAAAATTAAATTTATTTAGCGAGCATAATAAACAAACTCTCGTAATCATTTCAGTTATTAGCTTTATTAAATTTTCCTAAGAATAATTTAACAAGGGAAGAAGAAATATCATTCCACAATACATAATATTCCTTCGCTTTCGGAAAAAATCAACCAAAAAAGGAACAGCGACAACTTAATCAACGATTTATTCCATTTATTTACTTTCCTTATTGCATTGCAGTTTTAGAATTTGAACACATCAAAAATGTATTTACCCTATACACAATTACCCGATCCAACGGATAAGTTTGAGATCTATGAGGAAATAGCGCAAGGTGTCAACGCCAAGGTTTTTCGGGCAAAGGAACTGGAGATCGATCGTGTGGTTGCTATAAAAATTCAACACTACGATGACGAGCATCAAGTATCAATTGAAGAAGAATATCGTACGCTGCGTGATCATTGTAATCACCCGAATCTACCGGAATTTTATGGCGTTTATAAACTTACAAAGCCAAATGCACCCGATGAAATATGGTTTGTCATGGAGGTAAGGGGCACATGAATGAAACAAGGTTGCATTTTTTTAAAGGAATTCAAAACTTCTATAATAAATACAATGTGAAAATCTATTAAATAAACATGACATTTCCTTTTCATACCTTTTCTGTTGTACAGTATTGCAGTGGAGGCACTGCCGTCGATATGGTTAACAAATTGATAAAACTTGAGCGGCGCATGCGTGAAGAGCATATTGCCTATATAATTCGTGAAACGTGTCGCGGAGCTGTCGAACTCAATCGCAATCACGTTATTCATCGCGATATACGTGGTGATAATATTCTTTTGACTAAAGATGGACGCGTAAAGCTTTGCGATTTTGGGTTGTCAAGAGAAGTCGATTCGACGTTTGGTAAACGTGGAACATGCATTGGATCGCCATGTTGGATGGCGCCGGAAGTTGTAACGGCAATGAGTGCAAGTAAGTTCAATATTTAACAACTAAAAATCTTATTATTAAATCATAGCTTTTCAACCTATCATCATAAACTTATCAAAATATTCTTTTCAAATATTTAGAGGAACCTGAAATCACCTCCCGAGCAGATGTATGGGCATTGGGAATAACAACAATTGAGTTAGCAGATGGTCAGCCGCCTTTTGCCAACATGCATCCAACCCGTGCTTTGTTTCAAATAGTACGCAATCCACCGCCAACTCTGCTACGCCCGACTAACTGGTCTCAGCAGATTAACGATTTTATAGCCGAGTGTTTGGAAAAAAATGTTGAAAATCGACCAATGATGGTCGAGATGATTGAACATCCATTCCTAAATGAACTCTTTGATAATGAGGAGGAGGTAAGTTCTTATAAAATACTATTTATTTTATTAATGGAATATTTTATTATTATTTTACATAACAGATGCAAGCAGACATACGCGAATTATTAACTTTCTGCAGAGATGCTCCAACAATCTATAAACAACCCGAAATATTCGTTGATCGCGGTTATATAAAACGTTTCAGTGGTAAGCCGGAACGTATGTATCCTGAGGATTTGGCTGCCATTGAAAATCCGACGGAAGAAATGATTCTTGAATCACTGCGTAGCCGCATGGAAGTTGGCAGTTCTTACAGCTTTATCGGCGATGTTTTATTATCTTTGAATTCCAACGATTTACAAACTGAGTTCGATGAAGAGGTTTGTTTAATTAACATTAAATATAAGTTAGCCTTTATTTATATTGTCTTATTTGCTTATTTCTTTCTTAATAACAGTTTCACAGTAAATACAAATTCAAATCGCGTTCAGAGAATTCTCCGCATATTTTTGCTGTTGCTGATATTGCCTACCAAGATATGTTACATCACAAGGAGGCGCAACATGTTGTCTTTTCAGGCGAAAGTTTCTCCGGCAAATCGACCAATGTACGTTTGCTTATTAAGCATTTATGTTATCTGGGTGCTGGTAATCGTGGCGCCACTACGCGTGTAGAAAACGCTATCGATGCTATACTCATGCTGGTCAATGCTGGAACACCAATCAACAATGAATCCACCCGTTGTGTATTACAGTATTTTCTGACATTTGGTCAGACGGGCAAATTAAGCGGCGCTGTTTTTAACATGTATATGCTGGAAAAGCTGCGCGTTTCCACAACGGATATGTAAGCGATTTATATTAAATGTGGAAAATAAACATTTTTATTAATATGTAACGTTGTGGTTGTATTTTGTTTTTTTTTTTTTTTGTTCATAGGAATCAGCATAACTTCCATATATTCTATTATTTCTACGATTTCATGAATAGCGAGAATCTACTGAAGGAATATCATTTAAAAAGTGATCGTGGCTATCGCTATCTTCGACTGCCAGCAGATGTGCAACCAACTAAATTGAAATATCATCGTGATGATCCAATTGGTAATGTGGAAAATTATAAACGTTTCGAGTCGATTTTGCAAGACCTGGACTTTAATCATAAGCAACAAGAAACATTACGAAAGGTAAGATTTTTACGTATTGTATATTATTCAGCATAAAATATAAGGTGGTATTTATTAAAGAAAATGTATAGCATTAGTTTTATATATGTTTTTTTTCACTGTAATAACAACCAATTAATTAAGTTTGATGTATTTTGTCTTATAAACAAAATTACAGATAAAATATCGCCTTTTAAAATCAGGGTAGGAAGAAACTCAGAGTATGTGTGAGTGAGTGAGGAATATCATCCTCACGGCGTGCTGATTAGTGACCGCTTGCGTTTCTCACTCATCTAGAACGCTGAGTGAGAGTTTTGTTTGTTTCTTCACTAATTTTGAATGAGTGAGGTAGACTCGTTATAGTCTAACTTAGCAACAAGTTGCTAAATGTATTTATATGTTCATATCTATATATAGATATGTAAGAAGCCAGTGATTTTTAGCTCCAGCTCCGCTCCTGGCAATGATTTCAGCTACAGCTCCTTCTTCTTCTTAATTGGCGCTTAACCGTCTATGTAGACGATTCTGGCCGAGTCCAACAGAGCGCGCCAGTTGCTTCTGTTTCGTGCAACATGGCGCCATTTGGGAACACCTAGGCTGTCAGCATCGCTGTCCACCTGATTTTCCCAACGCAGTGGATGTCTCCCTTTCCTTTTACGTTCAGCGGGTTTCGATAGAAATACTTTCTTGGCCGGAGCACCTTCATCCATTCTCATGACATGAGCTGCCAACGCAGCCGCTATATATTTATTCGCTGAACAATGTCGATGTCTGTGTAAAGCTCGTACAGCTCATCGTTAAATCTCCGTCGATACACGACCTCGCCACGCGCAAAGCTCCATAAATCTTTCGAAGAACTTTTCTCTCGAATACTCCAGCTCCGGTCCGGCAAAAAGCCTTAGCTACTTAGCCCTTTGCTCTGTTCCGGCCCTGAGAACAAGCCGTACCTATAAGCGCCTATTCATAGCTGCGACCAAATCGATTTAGGGCCGTTTAGTCAACCTCTGATTAACGCTAACCGGAGTATAAGAGCCTATACACACTTGCGACTCAATCGATTTAGTCGTTGTTCGACTAATTGAATGTAGTGTGAATGCTTCCATACATTCCCATGCAAATCAAAGCCCGACTAAATCGATTGAGTCGCAAGTGTGTATAGGCTCTAAAGGTCCGGTTAAACTATTGACTGCATCATCGACCACATGTTAAATGTATGGTTTGATGAAGTCGCTAATGATGTTTAACCGAACTTTAACCGTGGTTAGTATTAATTAGAGGTTGAATAAGCGGCCCTTAGTCGGGCTTTGATTTGCACTGGGATGTATGGAAATTTTCACACTACAACCAATTATTCGGCCGACCAAAACAATTGAATTTGCAGCCCGATTCCATTCCAACTGAAACACTCGGCCGACTGCTTGATCAGCAAGCTGCCCTTCTACGTATTCACACTGTGCGCAATTAGTTGGCCGACTACAACAACAGTGCTATTCGTACTCTGAAAAAAATACCCGTAGTTAACTCAACAACTTTCCGCTGTTGAATCTCCGTCTTTGATTCAACAGCAAAAGTATTTGTATTAACGGCAAAGTTTTTGATTCAACAACTTTCCATAGTTAATTCAAACACGGGCGTTTTTGATTCAAAAACTCCCTTGCTGTTGAAAAATTTTTTTTCAAAATCGTTCAATTAATTTAAATTTTGGGGAAAAATATATATATGTACATACATAAATGCAATATATAATTACAAATAAAGGTAAGTCACAATAATGATATTATGTATTATATTACAAATATACGTTGAAAAATTTATTTTGTATTTTCAGATTAAATGTTATGTTTGATTATCCCGTTTTTCCGATAGCGAGCAATCGAACGAGCCAAATCTGCAGGTAAAACTTGTCGGCGATGAGAAAATAAGCAAGTTATTCTTGTCGTGGGAGTTATGTACAGGTGCATAGCCATGGGTAATGGCGCAATTTTTTTGGCGCTGATACAATAACACCAGCGCCAACCGTGGCGCCGCGCACGGTTCTGGCGCAATAACACCTTTAGCGCAATTGCCATGGAATAATCGATAAATAACACTTGTTCGCTTCTTACTGTCTACTATACCCGTTTTATTTCTTTTGGCGCAATTCTGCTTACATACACGCTGGCAGAATTATTGTGCCACGATTAAATTTAATTTTAAAAATAATTTGCGTATATTTGTGAAAATATGCTGGCATCTCGTTTTTCGGCATCTTCATTATGAAATACGAGGGTCAGCTCCACCCTATTAAAAAGAAAGATTCCGGGTCCGGGCGCATTATATCGAAATTTCCCCTTACCATTTACCATGCGTAACAAAAATATACTATATGCTAACAAATATTTTATTTAATTTATTTTGTATTCTATTTTTCTCTCCTATTCACAGATAATGTAAATTTTGTCTTCTTTATTTGTGAAAGTAAAATATCAATGCCCTTTCGTATTAGCGATGGTTCGGTATTGGCATACATAATTGTGACGGTGTCATATACGCTGTGCTGTTATTGGCTTTGTGGTGGTGCCATTTTACACTAGCGCTATTTTGGTGCTGGTGTTAGCGCACGAAATTGAGTCAGTGCTATATTGCAATAGCGCATCATTGGGTTGGCGCTATACTGAGTTGGCGCTATACTGAGTTGGCGCTATACTGAGTTGGCGCTATACTGAGTTGGCGCTACATTGAGTTGGCGCTACATTGAGTTGGCGCATTTTCCAAATCGGAGTTAGCGCAATAACACCAGGGTTGGCGCCAGCGCAGTGTTACCCATGCCTACAGGTGCACTGATGGAGTTCAATGAATGCGGTATCAAAAATATTGAACTGCTTGCAATGATGCACTCCCACGAAATCGACGAAATATTAAATAAAAAAGAACTCATCGCCGACGGGATAAAATTCCGCAAACCTACAAATGCGGCGGTTGGAAAACAATAAAGAATGTGTTATGAAATAATAAAAAAAAAATTAGTTGAGTTTATGTGTTTGTATTTGTGTAAAAAGCCCTGCAGACAGTGATAGTCATTTGATATATCATTTGAGGCGCACGATTGATGGATAATTCTGTCACACACTGCCTACAAGTTTCCATAATTTGTATATGGACGGTGTGAAAAATGTGATGGAAACCGTGTCTCTTTTCATCAATCGCGTTGTTCAAATGATGACCATCACTGAATGGAAAAAGGTTGTTTGGTGAAACTACTATGTAAACATACATATATATTATATAAAAAAAATTAAATAAAATAAAATAAAATAAAATAAAATAATATCTATTATATTAAAAAAAATTACTATTGTTTACAATTTTTTTGATGTTAACTTAAAAGCGTAAGTATTTGCTTAAATAATAATATAATATAATACAATGGCGCTATTATAACTCTGACGAGTTTTATGGCCGAGCTTCTCTCCCAATTCGAGGTGTGCTCCTTTTTGTTTTTCCTACTAATTGGGTGGACCTACAGTTTTATGCCGGCTCCGAACGGCGAATGCGTTTTTTGTGAGAAGCTTTTTCATGGCAGAAATACTCTCGGAGGGTATGCCGCCCACTGCCGAGAGGTGACCGCTGCTCTTAAAAAACCCAATAATTGGATTTTTACTAATTAGAAAAATTTGTTTGGCTCGGACCGTGGTTTGAACCCGAGACCTCTGGCATAGCAGGCGAGCACTCTACCCACTGCACCACAGCGGCCACTGGTGCCCGTTTTGGGACCAAAAACTTTTGCTGTTAGTTCAAAAGCAAAAATTGTTAGCTTAAATACGAAAAGTATTTAAATCAACGGTGCTCGCTTTTGGACTAAAAAATTTTGCTGTTAATTCAAAAGCAAAAACTGTTAACTTAAATGCAAAAGTATTTCATTCAACAGTTTCCGTTGTTAACTTAAATACGAAAAGTATTTGAATCAAAAACGCTCGTATCTTTGAAACAACAACGGAGCGTTGTTGGGCACATTTCAACTGCGGAAAGTTGTTAATTTAACTGCAAGTCTTTATATTTACAACGTTTTTTTTTTCAGAGTAGTGGAAAGAGCTTATGCTTAGGTAGCGTTGCCATAGCAATATCCCGACTATTTAGTCTTCAAGGGCTATTCAATAAAATCTGCATAAATGTGTATGCTGCTATAACATATGTACATAAAATTTTATAGGTGCTAGCGGCCATCTTAAATATTGGAAACATCCGTTTTAGACAAGCGGGTAAATATGCTGAAGTGGAAAACACCGAAATGGTTACACGTATAGCTGAGTTATTGCGAGTGGATGAAAAGAAATATATGTGGTCATTAACGAACTTTATAATGGTTAAAGGTGGCATCGCTGAGCGACGCCAATACACGACCGAGGAGGCGCGTGATGCTAGAGATGCTGTCGCATCGACGCTTTACTGTCGAGTGGTCGACTGGATTATTAACAAGATAAATATGAATTTGTCTTTTCCGCGTGCAGTTTTGTAAGTACACGACGCTTGCAGTAGTTTTCTTCATCACTATTGAGCAAATAATTCTACTCCACCCCAAAATCCATCATGACATCTATTTTGTCAATCTTTTTCTTATGTATGAATTTTATGGATTTTTTTTGTTTACAATTAGTGGTGATACTAACGCCGTCGTGGTACACGATATGTACGGATTCGAATGCTTTCATAAAAATGGCTTGGAACAGCTGATGATAAATACGTTAAATGAGCAAATGCAGTATCACTACAATCAACGTATTTTTGTCAATGAGATGCTCGAAATGGTATGTCAATTATGATATTTATATGTATGTATGCACATACAATTAAAAAAAAAAAATTGCCGTTATTTTTAGGAAGCAGACGACATACCAACTGATAATTTAAATTTCTACGATAATAAAACAGCACTTGACAATTTGTTAACCAAACCGGATGGGCTATTTTACATTATCGACGATGCTTCACGTACCAGTCAAGATCAGGATCTTATAATGGGTATGTTTCGTCACATACATAACTAATTTTAATATTAAACAAAACTTTTTTGCTCAGATCGCGTTGTGGAAAAGCACAGCCAATTTGTTAAGAAACACACAGCTACAGAGATTTCGGTAGCTCATTACACCGGACGTATCATATATGATACACGCGCCTTCACCGATATCAATCGCGATTTTGTGCCACCAGAAATGATAGAAACTTTTCGTTCGTCAATGGATGAGAATATCATGATGATGTTTACCAATCAACTAACGAAAGCAGGCAATTTAACTATGCCATTCGAAAGTGTACAGCACAAGCCGGAGGATTCACAGAGGAAATCATATGTAAGATGTAGTTTCTTCAAAATTTGCTTAGTTTTTTTTTTTAGTATTTTGATTATGGAATTATCTCATCTCACAGCCACTAAATACTTTATCAATCGGTTGTATTTCACAAGTGAATAACCTACGTACATTGGCAGCAAATTTCCGTTTTACTTGTTTAACTTTGCTCAAGACACTTACATTAAGTAGTAACTTGGGTGTGCATTTTGTTCGGTGTATAAGAGCCGATTTAGAGTATAAGCCACGCGCTTTCCACTCCGACATGGTGCAGCAGCAAATGAAGGCACTTGGAGTGCTGGATACAGTCGTTGGCAGACAGCGTGGCTATTCGTGTCGTATCACGTTTCAAGAGTTCCTCAGACGGTGAGTATACATGCATAGTACCATGGTTTTCATAATAGATTAATGTATGTAGTTTAGCAAATGAAGCATGACATGTATTTTGTTGTTACCAATTTTGTTGTCAAAGTGTTGAAGAAACACATATGTAGTACATACAGCTTGACAGTTTAGTTGATGGAAAAAACAATCAGCTGATTCTGCCGAGGTAACCTTATTAATAAGCCATGCGACTGGTGAAGCGCCTAGGCATTAATTCTGACATACATACTTCCTTCGCTTCACGCTTTGTTGCTGAAGTTCATTATATCAAAGCAAGCAAAGAAAACATTACGTAAATTGCCCATAAAGGTCCCAAACCACGACGCTCTGTCATGGAAATTAAATGTTCTTTTCCACAAAATCCTGATCTCAGTCAAAGAGCGCTTTCACATTACTCGGTGAGGTATCGGATCGAAATTTTTGGTTTTTACCGAAAGTATACCGAAACCTTACCGACCACATGTATTTCAATTGGCACTTTCACATTAGTGTTGCATACATTAAATCGGAGCGGATTAATTTCGGTATACCGCAACGCGGTAAGACCGGTCAGTAAAATTTGAGGAATTACTGCAGACATTTTTGCGGCGTAATAAAAGAAGAAGAACAAAGTCAGTAAAAAACTCGTTTCGGCTATAAAAGTAGCAAGTTATAATGTCTTCGTCTTCGCTAGAAGACATTATTGTTATTATTGAGTGATTTGTTGAAGTTAAAAATTTTGTTTTGCAAATTTCGATGTTTGTTTTCCTATTTTCTGCCGATTACGCACCGAAAGTATTCCCACAAGTGTGAAAAACACAGCAACGCGGAATCGTTTCGGTAAGCTGAAAATATCGAGCAAAAAATGTCGATCCGATGTCGTACCGAGTAATGTGAAAAGGCCCAAACAAGTAGATAATTCTTCTTTTCGTACCAAAATATGATTTACAAACATATCGATTGATTTTCATTTTCTCTCCACAGTTATCAGTTTCTAGCTTTCGACTTTGACGAAACTGTAGACATTACTAAGGAGAACTGCCGGCTTTTGCTGATACGTTTAAAAATGGAAGGTTGGGCTATTGGCAAAACTAAAGTATTTCTACGTTACTATAATGATGAATTTTTGGCCAGGTAAGGCAAACACTTTTGTAAAAATTATTTTATCATGTCAAAAGTATTAATTTAAAACAAAAATCTTTTGCAGATTATACGAGGTTCAAGTAAAAAAAATTATCAAAGTTCAATCAATGATGAGAGCTTTATTGGCACGAAAACGCATGAAAGGTGGCAAGGATGTAAAAACAGGTGAGTATTTGTTCCACGCAAGGTGTATCGAACAGGTATAAAGATACAGGACTGCAATAACGACAATTTTTTTCATTTATTATCAAAATCCGATGCAGGAATAGTTTTTTTTAGAGTTTTCATTTACATATAGGCCATAATCATAAGATAGGTTGAGTCAGCTTACACTCGATCTCAATAGCTGTCTGTCATTTGACAATAAAAATACACACAGCTGTGTTCTTGACAATAACGAAGGCTAATTTATATTATTGAACCATGACAATACCTGTTTTAGAACTTTTTGTTCTGAAATAAGTTTAAGACATACACATACTTATTTGAAATTCTAATATATATTTTGTTGTAACTTGTTATCTTTTGATTTCAGGAAAAGGCGTTACACGCAACGATGAGGCAGCTGCCAAAATACAAAAAGGTAATAACGAACACACCGAAAAAGATTGTGAAGTTGAATATTTTGATGCGAGTGAAACACCATCAGAGGCAGAGGAGCTTTTTGAATCGGCACGCAAAGATGAGGCGCTATCGGCTGCGCGTTTAGCGGAAACGGAGCAAGCTAGCCAAGCAGAAGAAGATTAGATATACATAAATAAGAAGAAAACACACAAAAACACTAAACTTGGACATAGGGCACGACTCTTTAAAAAATTTTAGCCTTACGTTTGCAAATGTATGTATGTATGTATGTACATGCTTTTGGGCCGCCTGCAAATTTCAATTATTCAAACTAAAAAAAACATACACTGATTATAATTTAAACCTCGTACCTATAAATAAAGTAATAATGTGACCATACAAATGCATGTGTGTATGTTAAAAATTAGTTTCAAAAGTACGAAAAGCAGCATTTTGTTTTCAGAAAATTTTTGAAGGATTCTAGGTTATGTATATGTATTTTGTATGTATGTATTACACATGTATGTACAATGGCAATCATACGACCTTCACTTTACATAACCAATCGTTGAACTATTCGATGCAAATGTGGCATGGAAAGGAAATAAAAAATTAATTTAATTAAGGCACCTTATGAATGTATGTACTAACATGCATACGTATGTAGGTATATTTCTGGATATAGATGCACACATGCATTTGCAACAAAACTTGGGCAATAAGCAATTAGCAAAATTCTATGCGTGTATGTGCGTCAAAAATGGCTTCCAGACCCAGCCACCTTTTTAATATGTGACGCACTGCATCTTTTTCGAATTTTTTTTTTTTTGGGAATTTGAGCAGTTAAATTAAGCAGATTTTCCTTCTCCTAACGGTTTTCTTGTATAAGGTGGTTAAATTAATATTATTATTATTTTTTTTTTCAAATTTCAGCATATCGTGGCTATCATGGGCGATCACGTTTTCAGCCCCTGGTTAATGAAAAAACGGGTCAAGTAAATGAACAAACAGCAGAATTCATTAGGAAATATGTTAAGAAATGGCGTGAGAAATCATTGTTACAAGTTCTATTACACTATCGAGCGGCGAGGTTTCAAGACTTCGTTAATTTGGCACAACAGGTAAATGCATATACATATGTATGCACATGATATTTGGTCTTCCCACAGATATATTTCTAGATTTTTTTATAAAACAACATACCTACCAGACCTGGGCATCCTCAATTACATTTTTTTTCAATTACAATTACATTAATTGGTAATTGAAATTTTTCAATTACAATTACTTGTAATTGTAATTGAGGTTTTTCAATTACAATTACATGTAATTGGTAATTGATATTTTTCAATTACAATTACATGTAATTGTAATTGAAAATTTTCAATTACAATTATTTGCAAATGTAATTGAAAATCTCCAATTACAAGTAATTGTAATGGAATCACACCAATTACATTTTTCTTGGGTTTGAGAAAATTTAGTTATACAATTTGTTTTTGTTTCTATTCTTGTTCTTTTTGTTATAGTTTTTGTTTTTGCTTTTGCTTTTTTTGTTTTTGTGTTTGCTTTTTCTTTCGTTTTTGCTTTTGTTTTTGCTTTTGCTTTTGTTTTTGATTTTGTTTTGCTTTTGTTTTTGTTTTTGCTTTTTTTGTTTTTGTTTTTGCTTTTGTTTTTGTTTTTACTTTTGCTTTTGTTTTTGCTTTTTTTGTTTTTGTTTTTGCTTTTGTTTTTGATTTTTTTTGTTTTTGTTTTTTCCTTAAATAAAAAACAACAACAAAAGCAAAAACAAAAACAAAAAAAAAACAATAGCAACAACAAAAATAATAAGAATAGAAACAAAAACAAATTATATAACTAAATTTTCTCAAACCCAAGAAAAATATAATTGATGCCATTCCATTACAATTACTTGTAATTGGAAATTTTCAATTACATTTACAAGTAATTGTAATTGAAATTCTTCAATTACAATTACAGTAATTGTAATTGCCATTTTTCAATTACCAATTACATGTAATTGCAATTGAAAAATCTCAATTACAATTACATGTATTTGTAATTGTAGAATTTCAATTACCAATTATATGTAATTGGTAATTGAAAAATGGCAATTACAATTACATGTAATTGTAATTGAAGGTGTAATTAATTACAAAATGTAATTGAAGGTGCCCAGGTCTGATACCTACATAGCTCGCGAGTTAAGCATCTTTATGACATTTTTTCCCTTCCGAACATAACAATAGATACCTATATGATGTACATCAGCTTATAGTCAAAGCGTAAAAAACATCAATGAATCCCAATTTTATTTGCTTCAAACAAGTACATAAATGCATACATATGTACATCGAACATAGTTGTCGGTAAAAGTCGCATGTGATTTGGAACTGTGCCTTTGATTATACATATTTCTTATAAGTATGTACAAATCGTCGCCCGAATAAATTAGTGTCGTATGTAAATTTTGGGCCGAATTGAGTTAATAATACAGTTATACTAAACTAATCAAGATCTTTCGAGTGACGTTATCCGTTTTTTGCTATCTCCTTTAGTTTAAGAGATATTGAGCAGAATTTTTTCGTTTGTTCAAGGTCGCAAGCGATTTAGTCTAATTTCCAATGTGCTTTTAATTGCTGTCAATTATTTAATTTATTTACTTTTATGAGAAATCAAATACAATATTTAACTAATTTTAAAAATCTTTAATTTAGTTCAAATTGGGAACACATTTTGTCGTACGTCATACAAATTTCCTGCAAAAATGTTGCTAAAGGTAACATACGACAAAATTTTACTGAAGAAAATACTTTATAAATTCCAAAATAATAAACAATATATAACAAAATTAAAATAATTTAAGAATTTTGTGGCCTAGTAGTGTTCTGCTAGACTTTGGAGAAAAACTAATCAGAAGTTTTGGAGAAATACAATTCCAAACTTCAAACCTGTTTTCCCAAAAGTCTTCAAATGCAACATACGACATTAATTTATCCGGGCGACGAAAAATACATATGTATACACCCAGAAAAAAAATAGTGTGAAATCAACCAAAAATCAACAAATTTTGTGGTTAATTTTTTTTCAACACGATGCTTAATGTATGCCATCATGTAATCGTGTAAATTTAACACTACTGTCAAGTGTTAGTTTAACAGGATGACAACTGTAGAATTAACACTTAAAAGTATTGAGTCTTCCTGTTGATTTTACAATTTTAACTAGTTAATTTTACAATAAAAGCTGGTTAAATTAACACGAAATGGTCCTGTTGAATTAACAATAACTTCTTTTTGATTTTACCTTAAATTTATTGTTAAATTAACTAGAAAGTCGTGTTGATTTTACAATTTATTTTTTTTTTTAATAAAAAAACATATAAAACATAAAATATATAATCATCAAATCATCAGAGCAATAGCATATTCGAGTACATCACCCGCACAACCGACCAAATTGAAAGCGTCCTTCTCATACGAATAGTTTATACATGGGCGATAGTACTTACTATCACTGGCACGGAGTAATGTTTGGCCGCTAATGCAACGGTATATGCACCGCATGCTGCGTAAAAGACTCCATTCGCTAAACATCTCTTCGTGGTAAAAATTACAAACTATGAAGAGGAAAAAGAAAATATTGAACATTAAAAACTTTTAGAAACAAAAATGCAACCCACCTTTAACTTACCTGCGAACTAAAAATATAAATGGAAAAAACATTATCACGCACTGCCAATGATGCTAAACTCCCATCATTGCCACGGCACAAAATTTTCTTTCTGTTAAAAAAAAATAATATTAGTTTGTGGTTTGCACGAACAGCAGAGCTTCAAACGTTGAAAAAATTGTGTATGTTTCAAAATAGTTTTGACGTTCTTTTTAACACTTTTTTAGATTATATTGACACTATCATCGTGTTGAATAAACCAAAATTCCAAATGACGTTTATGTTTGAACATTGTTTCGTGTTATATCAACCAACTTTTATTGTTAATTGTGGTTCTTGTTGTTTTAACATTTGTTTTCATGTTGTATTGACACTAAAATTGGGACGTCATTTTTCTAACATTTGTTTTTAGTTTATATTGATACTATCATCATGTTAAATAAACCAAATTCCAAATGACATTTAGGAATAAAATTTTATATTTGAATCATCTTGTATATTTTAAAATTTCTTCATGTTGTATAAACAATAAAATTTGGTTGAATTTACCAAATTTTCAGATGACCGTTACAAAGCCAAAATCATGTTTCAAACATCGTGTAATTTGAAAAAATTGTTGCTGTTCTATGTGTAAAGATCGATCGTGTTAATTTTACATGAATCGTGTTGATGATTTTTTTTCTGAGCGTATGCAGATGAAAGATTGTATAACGCTATTTTTTTACTAAAAATTTACTCTTTCGTCGAAATATTAACTACACAGTAAAAAATTATAGTTTATTTCTAATATCATTTGGTACTTAATTTAATCATTCTTGGAATTAAATTTGAATTTTAATACCAAAAAGTCTTATTTTTAAACTATGAGAAGTTTTACAATTTTATTTATTCCAAAGTAGTTTTAAAATAAAGTCTTAAAAAGTATTAAAATCCTCTCTAAAGAAGTTTAATCTTTTATGGTTTAAAAACAAATCCTGGAAAGTATAAAAAAATTCCTCTTTCTCAATTATATCACCATCAAAGTATTTTTGGTTTGAAATCAAAACCAAAAAATGTATTAAAAAAAATTATTAGAAAAAAAGTAAACAAAACAACACAAAACAAAATATTTCTAAAACTGCAATCCGGAGGAGTAAGTAAATCTACTCAAATAAATGGCCCGAATCGAATAATTGTATGAAGTAAGTAATGCAGCAGATTAATTAAATATCATGAGGGTAAATTTTGCTTTATTTTTTCAGTCATAAGGCAGGGGGCAAGAGGGACCCCACTCTTTCAGTATCACTGCAGAAACCACGAAGGTGCCGAAATTTCCCTGGACATCTATAAAATACGATATTAGTATAAAAGTGACAATATGTATATATGTATATCGAGACCTAACCGCCATAAAAGTGTATCCAACAAAATGATCGATTTCTGCTTTTTAACGGAAATCAAGAATTTACTATCGCATGCATCAACTCCCAAAATTTCATAGCTGTGAAATGTGCAGTTTCGAAGTTAGAGACTAAATAAGTTTCAAGGCTGCATACAAACTGTATGCAAAACAATTTAAAAAAAACTGTGTCCTGTAAAATTTACTTTTTGCTGAATACACTTTTATGAGGATTAGGGCTCAATATATAAGGTACTTTAGTGTTTGCTACTACTGTTTAGATTTTTATGTAAATAAACTATGTTAACGTTATTCAATTTCTCATTAATCTTTGGGATAATGGGTTATTTTCAGTATATCCACTGGAAATTTTATGGGGGTTTATTTTTAAATCCAAAAAAGTATAAAATTTATTCCAATTTTCGGATAGATTTGATACCATTTAAACTATTTTTATTACCAAAAATATTATAAAAATAATCAAAATTTGGTTTTGATTTAATTCCATAAAAGTATAGAATTTATTCCAATTTTGGATTGATCTTATACCATTTCAACTATTTTTAATACCAGAAATATTCTAAAAATTATGAAAATTTGGTTTTGATTTAATTCCAAGAAAGTATTAATTTGACACCAATATAATTTCTGTCTCTCAATATTCTCTTCTTTTTTTTAAACCAGAATGGTTTTAATTTTATGCTTTTTGGCATTGTTATATATAAATACCAAAATGGAATTAAAATTAAACTAAAATTTTTACTGTGTAATTGAGATAACATTGTGCAATATATTTTCAAACTACCTTATCGGTTATAAAAATAAACAGCGAATGTCAATGCAAAGCGCCAAATGATGGAATCGACGCGTGAACGCCTGAACGCGCGATTGCAATTCCGCTATTATTGTGAATGTTAATGGCTATGTTCACAAGAGAATGATTCTGCCACCTTTTTGCCGTGTGCACCAAGACTGATTAATGAGGTTGTGTTATTTGAATTTATTTTATTTTTGCATTATCTAAATTGTAAAGCTTTATGGATGTCTCGCTTTTCTTGTATGTATATGTTGCTTGGCCAATTGAAAATTGTTTTTTTGACAATTCAGATAGCAAAATGGGCACCAAAAATGTATTGCAGGGTTATTTTTCCGAACTGCGACAACCTTATTAATCAACCTCGCTGTGAACACCATTGTGTATGGAGAACAGTGCCTTGACTCTGGGATGTGTGTAAAACAGGTCGAACAGCTGTGCTCAGCTGATTTTGAAGTTGTAGTTATTGCCCAATTACGATCGTGAAAGCAATATAAGTTGCTCTTCTTCTTTCTGTTTTGTAGGTTGTTGATTTTACATTCTTGCACATGTTATTCGTGGAATAGCTGGCGTTTACGCTATAACCGGGAATTGCGTTTTAGGAACTCAGCCTTAAATTCTTTTCGGAATTATGAATTGGTTTTTTCAATTCCCAATTCCGGAATTGCGTTTCTGTCTTGATTGCTACGACCTTGTCATTATGGTCCCTTTTCTTACAACAACCACATCCGGCCGCCATACCAATCTGTACCCCCGGAAGTCACCGCCATACCAATCTGTCCCCGATTTTGACATTTTTCGATGACTTATCGTCTTTTTTTTTTTATCGAATTTCGACTACGCATCCCAGAGCCATTTCACTGTATGCTATACACTATGGTGAACACTGATTATTTAGTTCTGCTAGTCCTGTGCAAGGCAGATCTATGAAGGTAGGCCCGGTGGCGAATTCAGAAATTTCCCATGTATTTTCTTATTGTAATTGGTAGAGTGTAATGTCAAAATGATATTTCGCCGTGGTTAAAATCTGTGCTGGAATTCTGTAACTTACTTTGCGACCGATAATCGCAAAATCTACCGACACAAAAATTTCCCTCGATACCTCTGCGATGATTATTGGAAACATCTGTCAAAATATACTACAGAATTCGACCGAAAAATCGTACAGAATAGCATAATCGCAAAAATGATCGCAAATTTACGATACCGATCCGAAAATTGTCGCAAATTGGTTACAGAATAGGCCCACTGAATTCGCTTGGGGCTCGTCTATTCCTATTGGCCATGATGTGAATTCGCATGGATTTTGACATTACACTCTACCTTTGCATATAAAAAAAGTAGTTTCTGAATTCGCCAACGGGCCTACCTTCCTAGATCTGCCTTGGTCCTGTGTGAAAACCACTAATGACCGATTACAGCAATAAATTTAATATATCGATAGCAATCTTTTTCTATTTTCTTCCCTGATTCTTTACCGCTTTTCGAAAGTTTGAAAATTTTCTATTAGCATAATAAAAAAGTATGGGAAAATTTTCCAATATGCTACGATGCGTTGAAATATTGCTGATATTTAGCAAGCGCGAGTTTATTTTTTTTGGTTGCACATGAATATATGTATATAACACATAAATGTAAACATTAGTATAGTTAGTAAAGTAATATAAATCTTTAAAACAAACCTGGTAACATCAACAAAGCATTATATCGTCGTACCATAGGAAAGCTAGCACTTTCACAATTTCTCACGAAGGAATTCTTATCAATCAACCACATAACACAATTATTTTTAAACACTTTTAACAAAAATATTAGCAGTTCCCACTTCAACACATACAAATAAAATTTACTGTAACTAGGGATGTGTCCTCCATATCGTTAACACGATTTTTTACCTTTAATCTTAAGCCCACTATACACGATGCATACGGTAGAATCAAATTGTTCTCATAGCCCAACAATACAGGTGGCAGCAATATCCTACCAACAACAATTCACGTGCATTGTGTGTACTTTTTAGTAAGGATTTGTCAAAACGAAGCTAGAAAATTTGATCGCGGAATTAAGTAAGTCAGTCAGAAATAACTCAATTTGAAATTTGTGTGTTGCGGCACTTGCTCACAGCCAATCGCAGCTTGTTTCATTCTACGAACTGTTCGGTCATGTTTGTTCTTAAATTATACACTTTCGCGACATAAAACCCGTTATATATTTCTTTTCAGGTACACATTTACAACCAACGCTTTTTTGCTGGCATAAATAAATGCACACGAAATGTACCATTCGATCGAATAAACACGCGCGAAGTGAACTCGGCTCAGCTGGGGCCGCTGCCAATACCAACAAAGAAATTACCGTTCCGTTTAGATCATGTACCCTTTTATGATACGCAATATATGGTTAACGCGGCTAGTTCAATGTCAAGACAAAATTTTCCAAATTCATTAATCGGACATGACGATGAAGAGGCTTGGGATAGTCCGTTGCAACGCAATCCTTCATTGACCACCTGCTTACTCACGTACAATGCTTATAAAAAGGAGCAGGCTTGTCAGACGAATTGGGATCGTATAGGCGAAAGTGATGTAATCTACAATCAAAATTTTTATCGCGATCCTCAGCTGATAAAAAGGTTAGCATTTTTTTTTTTTTTTTTTTTTGTTTGCATTTGTAATAATTGGAGTAATAAGAGTGAATGTTTACCTAACTTTCGTTTAGGAACAAGGTGCAAATGAATATGAACGCCTATAACAGCTATAATCAATACAATAATAATAACTACAACAACACATGGGGCAATCGAACGGGATCTAGGCGTAATTCTTTAAAGGGTTATTCAGCCCCACCTCCTCCTCCTATGCCATCTACAAATTCTATGAATCAAAATCAATCAAATCGTATGAACCAAAATTATCAGCAGCGCTCTAATTTCAATACGTCCGATCCGGTACGAGAATTGAAGGATATTGTGCGTCGCTCCAACAACGATGAGGATGTAGGTCGGCCAAACCATTTCTAATAAATAACAACCGAATTAACGTTTCTTTTCTTCTTTTCTTACTTCCATGCAACTCTTATACCCGGCAGAATTCTGATGAGCCACCGTTCAATTTCAAAGCTATGCTTCGTAAAACGAATTATTCACGACCCGACCAAACAGTTTACGAATCTAATAATTACAATAACAATGAAACCCTATCATACCAAGCAGCCAATCTACGCCCAACCGGGCGACGCATGAATGATTTCAATGATTCCGGAAATACATCGACAAATTCAAATAACTTTGGAAGCCGAATGCCACAGTCAAGACAACAGACAACTGCGGTGGGGAAGAGCTTCGACAATTCGGAGGCGACATCATTCGAAGAGGCCGGTTCATATGTTGAAGAAGAGATTGCACCTGGCGTTACATTATCCGGATATGCTGTGGACATATAATTTTCTAATGTTTTTTCAATCAATCAGAATATTTTGTATTTGCAACATTGTGGTAGTCGAGTGCCGAAATATTTATATTAGGAAAAATATTTAATAGGGTGTGTCACTTTCTGTTTAGTAAATTATGTTGAAATAAAATAATAGCACTAGCATAAGTGTTGAAATGTGTCTTGAGTTTTGCCAATCTTCAGTATTATGTTGAAATATTCCACTTCTGAATTATGCTATAGCCGTTGATGTCTCAAGGTACCAAACACTTAAACACATTTGAGCTACCATTAATCCCATTCGTATCGTATATATTATTATATAATCAATTTCTTATTTAACGCATTACTAACATAGTAGATTCGTAATATATGTCATTGTCATAACAGCATAGTATAATAATCGGTTAAATTTTTCGGCTTAATACTAGAGAAATGTTGTTTGCGGTTTTCACAAATCCATTTCAGGTTCTCGCAAGCCCTCTGAATGCATTTCATGGCCAGCCAGCTGAAGCATAACCTTATCTTCCAAATTATTATCCAATATTGAACTCGGTGCGCCATCCTGAAAATATGATTTTGTACGAATGAATATACAATAATACAAAAAATCAAGCGCCTTCCACAATGTAACATAAGATTGAGTATTATGGATTGCTTCAAAATATGTGCAAAGCATTTTAGCTTTTTTTTTTTTATATATATTTATGATTTATTTAATATATTTTTAAACTTACGTCTTCAGCATCTGGATCCACCGGTTCGTCGCCAATTCCCCAAACTTCTAAATTACGTATTCTGAAGTCCTTACGCTTGCTGAGTTGCACATAATCACGATATGTTGTGCAACTTTCACTACTTTGACCCTGGCCATAGTTGCTGTCAACCCATAGTGCCCAGTAATTGAATTGTCCACCTATCCCCTGCGTTAAAGATAATATAAATCATTATTGAAATAAAAATATTATTAATGAATTATGTTATATATTACAAGTCCGTTGGGCATAGTTTGTTGATTCAAATTCAAATACTGATAATGATCATTATATCCCGTGGCATTAAAACATCGCATGGCTGGACTTAAAGTATAAAGCATTGAACTTTCATTACCTCAAAAGAAAAATACAAAAATGAATTGCTGTTTTTTGGAAATCATCTAACAAAATGCAGAATAATGTGTACCAAAAAAGCAAGATTTTAAGGCCCATGACTGTGGCGAATAACCAGCAAATATATATTGATCTTCATCTTCAATAACCAACAACGTAGGTCCACGATTCACAATTTTGCCCAACATTGTTGAGAAACTTTCGCCCATTATTTTCGAAGAAAACAAAAAACGCCATTTATTACGATATTCATTCGGTAAATTGCTATTTACGAATATCACATGAGGAATATCCAGAATTGGTTTATAATTTGTGCCAGTCGCAATGCCTATAAAAGATATTATTTGTATAGCTTGTATTTTTATATTATTTCAATTTTACCATCGGGTAAAGGTAGTGTGTTCGATGTATGAATTCCGCTAGAGCTAGAGTGCTTGTTGGAACTTTTGATATATAGATAATTAAAGACATTTCGCCACATTATGAGAAAACTTGGATTTATTTGCAACCATTGTTCTAGTTCGTTTAAATTGAACTTATGTTCTTCGCTTCTAATACTACGCGTAAGTCCTTTTGCAAATGCGCAAATTGTTCGATCCGTCGACTGTAAGCCAAGTTGGCACCATTTCTCAAAAACTTCAGTACTCTGTTGCGATTCGAATTTTAGGTAACTCTTTAAAACGGCTGAAACATACTAGAAGCGAAAATATAATAAATAAACCGTATGTTTGCTTGGATTATTAATTCAGTATTGTTGGTGTAGATTTTGGATATGTGTGCAAAACAACCAAATAAGTAGGTACGAATGTACATATGTAATTATTATTTTTTTTCATCTTACGTTCTCTAGCTCCTTCAAGGCGTATCCGTTTGCATCGGCTTTCTGTAAAGAGCCTGCCAAAAAATTAGCTTTTTCATCGATTGTGCCAATCTCAACGACATAGTATGGCTCAGCATATTGGCCTAGTGTTATTACACCTGTAGGTGGATGAATTTTGCCAAAGATGTAGCTTACTGTACACTCCGCTAAATGAGGATCAATAATTTTGCACCATGTTTCCTAATAAGCAACATATAATATACATACATAATTTCATTTACACATTTCAAACAAGTTCATATTTACCAACAACTTCTCCCTGTGAATCTTTCCAGAATGTGGATCGCAAGCACGAAAAGAGGCCTCGAGATATCTAATCTGCTCTGTACTGAAGGGCAACTTTTGGCCGCCCGCCTTTGCATGCTGACCACCCATTTTTTATATTCTTCCTATTGGAAATTAGTCTTATGACTTTTTATCTACTGTGGATATGTAAATTTTTGTCACTGCTTTATCGGAAGTGTAATTTTAACAAATTTCAAGAAACTAAAATGTTGATTTTTTCTGTACACAGATTATTAAACGCATTTTAAAAATTGCTTAATCCTTAAAATTTTGCAATCTCATTTGAAACGTGATTCTAATAAGAGCGTGTTAAGAAAAACAAATGCAAAAACACGAAAACAAACAATTAGCGATGGTACAGCACAATATACATATGTACTCGATTAAGAGCCTATACACACTTGCGACTCAATCGATTTGGTCGAATTGGACTGTTGTATTCACACTACTCCAACTATTTAGTCGAATCGGTGGCAGCTATTCACACTTGAGACTAAATAGTCGTGCGATTGACAATGACATAGTGTTGCCAATGTTCACATTTTACTCAGCAAATTTTACATTAGTGGTCTTCATATAAAGTGATGAAGTATTAAATTGTTAAAGTTTATCTGCATTCTTACATGAAAGCACCTTCTTGTCAGCTGTCAACTTGATTAATAAATAAAAAACAATAAAATAAACAAAAAGTGCATACATTGTTTGGCTTTGTTTCTTATTAAACTAGCAACTAGCTGTCAAGTAAATGAAAAGAGAAAAACGGAAGGAATTACGCTCATAAAGGTGAAACGAACAGAAGTACAAGAAACGGAAAAATAGTAAAAATCAGCCATTAATAATTTTCATGAAATTTCATTTTCATTATTTCTATTATTATTTCTATTTTAAAATGCGATTAATGACATTTGAAGAGAACAACAATATCAAGAAACATATGAAAACGGAAGTAAATATCCTTAGTTAGATAATTCTTGTCTATAACTACACCATTTCCAGATGGATTTTAGAAAGCGTCAACTGGATTTTAGAAAGGGGAAATTGGATTTTAGAAATGTCGATTTGATTTTAGAAAAGGGAAATTGGACTTTAGAAACTGTAAATTGGATTTTCGAAAATTTATATAATTATTAATTTATACTTTCATACGCAATAAAGAATTTCTATTCGAAAAATTCTGTGTAAAATTTATTATAAACGCACATTCTGAATTCCAATTCACGCTTTCAAAAATCCAATTTTGTTTTCTAAAATCCTTTTAACGCTTTCTAAAATCCAATTGACATTTCTAAAATCCAATTTCCCCTTTCTAAAATCCAATTGACATTTCTAAAATCCAATTTCCCCTTTCTAAAATCCAGTTAACGCTTTCTAAAATCCATCTGGAAATGGTGTAGTTAATAAGAAACGAACCTTTTGTTTTTAAACATTTTGAAAATATTAATTGAAATATTCAATCTCTACAATTTACCAAAAGTGAAATAAAAGTAGTTCTGTCAGCATGGCAACTCTTTCCACTACGAATATCACTGTTGTTGTTGTAGTCGTTCGACTAAATTGTCTCAAGTGTGAATACGTAGAAGGGCGCCTTGCTGATCAAGCAGTTGTACAACTGTTTCAGTTGGAATGAAATTGGGCTGCAAATCCAACTGTTTCAGTTGTACAACTAATTGAATGTAGTGTGAATGCTTCCATACATTCCCATGCAAATCAACATTCGACTAAATCGATTGAGTCGCAAGTGTGTATAGGCTCTAATAAGTATCATAATCGATATTTACTTGCCAGTACTTTGAGCATAATCGCCCAACTTTTTATGTAAATTGTAATTTCTTTTCATAACTAAATTAATTATTAACAAATTGCACGCACTTGTGATTAATTAAGTTATTTTCCAATTAGAAATGTACAAACAATCCTGCTCTTCCATATACACTTATAGTTTTAATCCTCTTAATTTGTTAGTCTGTCAAACTTGTCCACCGACATGAACTTCCTTTGACATTTAACTGTCGCCACAATTGTGTTCGCCCCTTTCACAAATGCATATATGCAATTACAAAAATAAACAAAGACGTTTTATGTTTTCCTATTTATTATAATTGTGCTAGAATTAACACTTCGCTACCGATGACTATAAATGCATTTACTAATAGTAAATTACTATAAAAGAGTGAGGATTGTGAGCGTTAAAATATGAGGCCACGACCTAGACCGCGATGTCGTTCCTGGCTCCCATTATCTACACAACAGCTCCGCTTGCGAAATCTAGTACGGATCGATGGCCTCAATATAAAATGTTGGGACACTGGTGCCGTCATTTATTACACACTACATCAAAATATAGATGAGGATGCTTTTTATTTAAGTGAATATTTGCCATTACGGCAAGAACTGAAATGGGCAGAGATAATATGCCCAAAACTATTTAAATCAAATGATCAAAGTGTTTGTGTAAAAGTGTGGGCACGAATCCTGGTGAGAAAATCAGTTGGCGGTGGAGACGGCGATCGTGACGGTGAAAAGGTAAACGGAAACGAACACGAAAGATCTATATCCAGAACTGTGCAGTCTTTAAGGTATGAAACTGCAAAAAAATATTCTCTGCAAAACAAAAATAATTTCTCGTATCATCCGTATACTATTTGTATGTATGTAAATTACAGTGCCTTCAATCGTAAGCACCAAGCAAGTTCAACTTCAACCAAAGAGGATGGTTTTCATGAGGCAAACTCACAAGATCAAATACTCTTTACGTGGGGCGTTTATTTTTCTGGTTTGATACCGTTAAAAATAACGAGCGATCATAAATACAAGGACAATTCGTTAATATTTCATATAAACGGTGACTATTTCACATCCGCGGAGCAAATTCTTTTGGATGCTAATGATTTGACAACAAATACACAAATTAAAGGCCAAGGTCAAGACGAAAGGCTGCGTATGTTACGTCATCATGAATCGCTGCGATGTGAGACGAAGTCTGTAGATATATGCAGAAATCCCTATGACGCACGTTATGCACAGTTGTGTTTTAAGAGATCCATCGTAAGGGGAAGTTATAATTTGACACGATTGCTGAAATTACAGCAAATACAACGAATGCAATTGCGAACGATTAAAGAACAAAAGGATATTTCAATTGAAATACAACGATGGAGTATGTACTGTATAACGATGGAACACATTCGCAGTAATACTACTACTACACATTCCATGTTGCCAAGTACTAGCTCCTTTACGCGACATGACAACAAACCGCATAGATTAACTATGAGCCGTGCATTGAGTGAGTTGTTCTCCGAACAACAAAAAATTACTCCACAATCACTGCTGTATGCGAAAAAGCTGAAAGAACAATTGGAAACGCTGCGCTTGAAACAGCATATAATCAAATCAGAATTTAACTCATTCTCCAAACGTATTGCTCAAAGGAAGCAAGATCTACAAACTTTAATACAAAGCCGAAAACAAGCGCAATTGAGGCTCGCTGACAGACAAGAGCAATTGCAAAAGGATAAGCTACAGCTAAATACAAATTATCAAGAACACTATACGCTAGCGGAAAAGAAACAAAGCATTATGCGTGATATGGAGCGACGTATGGCAACGCTATGTTTGGGGCTGAGCGAAATATATCCGATTGAAAGTAATAACGATACTGGTCTTGATATGATTAATAATGTGCCATATCAGCGTGCGAATTCATTCGTTGCAAATTTAGCTAAAGCTGAAGGCGCTGTTGTACGCAGCGCAGAGCAGAGATTACCGATGGCGTTAAACGTATCGCTCGGTTACATCGCCCATACGGTACAAATGATTGCAGTGATCATCAACCGACCACTAAGGTATGTACGTATATCGAACTCCTGCATGCATAATTACATATATACATACATTTCTATTCGTATTACAGAAATGGCATTATTCATCAAGGATCTCGATCTCGTATAATGGACAACGCAAAAGCGAACACATTTTATAACTACTCAGAGTAAGCAATGCATACATTTCCATACATATATATATAGATGTACAAACATGCAATATTAAATGCTGTTTTTTCTTTATATTACTTAGGTTTCCACTATTTAGTCGCTCTACCATACCATCCAATCCAGTGAAATACGCAATATTCTTACTTAACCAAAATGTCGCTCAGCTCTGCTACGATATTACAGGCATACGCTGTGATTTGCGCTTTACACTAAAAAATATCCAACAGATATATAATCACTTAATTGATGTAAAAAATTCGGATGACGAAGAAAATAAACAGATAATCGCTAATATATGTCAAACAAACAAACGGCTCGCTTTGAACTCTGCTAGCAACAACAAAGACATCGGCAATGGTTATGCTGGGGAGGAGGGCATGAATTTAGAGGGTGTTGAAAATCAACTATCAAAATCACACTCATCTGTGGACATTAATGAGCAGCTGTCGGTACCTTTAGCGATACCGGAAAATTCTTTGCTACAGCTGTCCAGCAGTATACCTTTGGCAATTGGGGGAGCTTGTATAAATAAGCAACGGTGAGTTGTTTATAAATTTATTGCCATTAAAAAAAATACTTTATTACATAAAAATAAATTATGCTTTTTTCCAGAGTCAGCCGTTCTGTTGGCTCATATTCTGATTCAGAAGATTCAGACGACTTTAAAGGTATACAGCAAGGACACGTTTATTCCAACTCTGATTCAATTATTGCTATGTCAGCAGAAAATAACACTTAAACAGTTTTTTATTTTTAGCAAGAACATATTTTAATACAACATATATGTATATAAGAATAGAAGTATCTAATTATCGACATAACGCCAGTCTTCTGCCAGAAACACGAATGTGAAATTTTTTCTAAGTACGATGTCTGCTCTTTATCGGATATATATTGATGTAATAACAATTAATATTGATATAAATTCTTGTGTAAACATACATACATAATATATACTTGTATGTACATAAGCATATAATATTATATACAAATATTAATTGTTATTATATCAATACTAGCTGACCCGGCAGACGTCTGCTAAAATTTATTCCTATGAAGCCTAAAGAAAAGTCTTTGATTACCGTATTGCTTACCATTATCTTAAAGTCCATCTTAATTAGTGCGAATAATAAAAAAAAATTGTATATTCTCTGAATAAAAGTTATAGTTATATTCGCCGTGACAAACCTACTGCCCCCGATCCCTATCTCTATCTTAATCCCTATCTCTATATCAATCTCAATCTCAATGTTAATCTCAATCTCAATCTCAATCTCAATCTCAATCTCAATCTAAATCTAAATCTAAATCTATATTTATATCTATATCTATATCTCAATCCCTATCCCTATCTCTATCCCTAGCCCTATGCTTATCCCTATCCCTATCAATATCCCTATCCTTTCCCTATCCTTATCCCTATCCCTACCCCTATCCCTATACCTATCTACCTTTACCTTACCGGAACCGTCCATCACCATCCGGGCCCACTACTTTAGCCATCTCTGGGAAACAGCCTTAGACATCACAATGAAAATAGCTGTATGTGGAAGCCTTGCTCAACGCCTTTCATTGGCTAACAATATCACTCGAAAACATTCAGAGGTTATCCGGGTCCACGCTTTGGCCCAAATCTTGGAACCCGGCCTAGGCATCACTATTTAAAGAGCTCTTCGTTGAAGTCCTCCTCAAAAGCTTTCATTTGATACCAATATCGCTCAGAAACTTTCTAGGGTCACTCGGTCTCACGTCTTGACCCATATCTGGAGACCGGGCCTAGGCATCGCAATGAAAATAACTTTATGTTGAAGGCCTGTTCAACACCTTTTATTTGATACCAATTTTGCTCGAAGACTTGCCGGGTCGATCTGGGTCCTCATTTAGGAATGTTTTCCGGGAAGCTCCCCCTTTTTCGAAATTCTATATACCCTATTATGTGCGCTAACACCACATGAATCTGCTGTGAAAATTTCATAAAGATCGGTTGGTTACTTTGGGAGTCCATAAAGGTCACACATCCGCACATGCACACATACACACCGATTTTTCCAATTTTCGGACTTTTCCGGAGGGATTTTCCAAAATTTTCTTCCGTACGAACCTTCTCCTCGAGAATACGAACAACTAACAAAAAATTTTACAGAAATCGGCTCAGCCGTTCTCATCTGATGAGGTTAGTAACATTTTTTACACCATTTTTATATATATAGATATACCCGATAAAGAGCAGACATCGCACTTAGAAAAAATTTCACATTCGTGTTTCTGGCAGGAGACCGACGATATGTATGCATATGTATATATTTTCTTTGGCGATTAGGGACTTGGAAACTATCTCTTATCCTTAGTGTGAAATTACAACACGCAATTATTTAGCGGAGCCAAAAGCGTTATACGGAATATAGCAATTGGAACAATTAGTACTACTTACTACATACATATATACTACAATTTTAATTTTGAAAAGTGATGTATAATATATTAATAACTATATTTATTAAAATTAAATTCACTATTTGTGAAAAAATATACGGAAATTCAATAACAAAAACTTGTTCTGCATTTTCTTAATTATTATTTTACCGCATAGATTCACATTCAGTCTGAAGCTGGTTTGAATATTATGCTTTCTTCGTAAACATTTGCAGCAAAAACTTGTAACTTCCTTTGTGCTTGGCCGATGTGTGTTGTAGTGAGTAGTAGACAAGATAAATTCTATGAAATTCGTATAAGGTCCCAACTGCAAATCTGACTGGGCTCAAACTTCCACTACCGAAAGTTGTACTGATAAGAAAAGATTGGGCCCTTTCCGAAATAGCTATACACCCCAGCTTCGCTGTTAATAGCTTTCAGCTAATTTTTCAATTACCATATCAATATTAATTAAATCCCTTTTCTAATTAAAACACTATTATTGGGCTTAAAAAATAGCGGTCGCCCCTCGGCCCTGGGCGGCAAACCCTCAGTGTGTATTTCTGCCTAGAAAAAGCTCTCACTCGCAAAAAATGCATTCGACGTTGCGAGCCGGCATACAATTATAGGTCAACCCAATTAGTAGGAAAAACCAAAATTAAGGAACACGCCTCAAATTCGGAGAGAAACTCGGCCTTAGAACGCAGAGTTATATCCGCGCAAGTGTGTTATATATTATTTGCTTGGCAACAATTATTCCACTTCTGATTTATGTATTTAAGCCTCGGGAAACCATGCTCAAGCTGATGATCTACTGCCAATACAGCCATCTGAAACTAAGCCAAAATAAACAATACATTACTTACTATTTTTCTTAAGCCAGTGTTGCAGAAATTTTGACGAAGAAAGTGGTAAAAAGTAACACGAGCGCAAGAAGTAGCAAATTGTGGACACAGCACGCCATTTGCTGATGTTCATATTGCAATGTGTAGTACAAAAGACATACTATAAGCCACGTTTTAGTTAAATAACTAGCAGCATCTGCTAGTTTTATGTTGCTGTAGTATGTATATAGAAATATATTTTTCAAATGTATTTCTTTATTTCGAGTGTTTCTTCTTGAGTAATAATTAATAAAATGTATGTATAATGCATGCATGCAATTTAAATGTGAAATTAATTATTTTTTTTAATGTTTTGCACAATAATTACTACTTTACATACATACATAATTTCATGTGAGTGTGTTTTAAATGTAAAACTAAGATTTACTATAGTTAAACTTTATTTGCTTCTTTTTTTTTGTTGTTTTAAATTTTATAAACATATTTGCTAACATATGTGTGTATGCATGATTGGACTTAATTTAATTAACATAAAATTTTAGCTTTTTTTTTGTTAATTTTTATTTTTAAATTATGTACTTATTTATTGAATGATGGTGTTGTGTAGAACTTAATGCTAAGGGTTTTTGCTTTTAAGACACTTTCGTTTTTTTTATAAATAAGTTATTTGCTTAAGAATCCATTATATGTATGTAGTTATATTATTTTTTAATTTTTTTTGTTATAAAACGTTTTCGGCTTAACACGACAACGAAGGTTTTATATATATTTTTTTTCATTTTTTCTTTTTCTGTTTTTTAAATAATTGGTATTGTATTTTTTTATATATATCTATTTATATATGCATGTATGTATATCGGCTTAAATTATTGATTCTTATATTTATTATGCACTATTTAATAATATATTTACAGCATGTTTCTACTCATGTTCTAAGCAAATTTTGAGTGTAAAAAAGTAATGTACAAGACTAAAATCCAATTCCTTTATATCCTAGGCATGTTACCGCTTGCCTTTACATATACATATACATATATATATATATATATTTGTATGTAAAAGGGCGCATGTCTGTCACTATGTTAACCTAATTCAAGTCTCTCGCTAACTAGTTTTTCTTTTTAATCTTTATAATGCTTGCATGTCATTTCTTAAATGTTGCATTTCATTCTACATACTAGTGTGTATAAGCTTGCTTGTTTTTTTAATTGTTTTTAGATTTCATAGCTTGAAATAATTCGCGCTTAAATATTTATATATAAAATATGTAATATAGTATAGTAGTTTATACATAAAATAAGCAAGTTTATATATGTTTGCCTGCAGCACAATGCATTCGTTACTGTTGCTAGAAATTAATATTTTACGATTAAATATAATTTTGTTGTTTAGATTGAAATGATTGAAAAGTATGTATATACTAATGTCCTGTGCTATAACTCAAAAGCAGCAAGAAAAGTTAATTTCAAAGGAAAATTCAGGCGCTAAACAAGTGTTTTCAGAATAGCAAAAAAGAAAAAATAAATACATAATCTCTTCAATCGCATGGGAAAACTATTTTTGTTCGCATTGCTTTTCACTGTGTTGTTTTGAACTATGTACGTCTACATATTTCGTATTTACTGCCAATTTCACTAGTTCACATTTATGAAAGCGGAAATGAAGGCACTAATTTCATGGATACAATAGGAAATGCTTGGAACGAAAGATTTTATTAAGGATTTTTGTGTTTTTAGAAATGCCTATGAAAATGGGTTGACAGTTTAAAATTTATGCATAACTAGAAAACTAAATAAGTAAAAATAATTAAAGAATATATAACTTAATTAACCGCAAGATTTGCTAATATGTATTTTAAATTAAGCATTAAAAAAAGAAATTATAATAATATGCATGTAACACGCACACACTTGCTAAACAAAATCAACGTTTGAAAAAGAAATAAAGTAAAACTTGCATTTACTAAAAATGCTTAAGGAAGTGGTGTGAATAAACCCCGCTTCTGCTGTTTGTTATATACATACATATAACATAAAAAAAAACCTTTTGACTAGAAATGTACGCACGACCAAAAGGGGGTTTGGTGTTTAAGCTTTCTATTACTACATGCATAACTCAATTATTATGGGAAACATGTAAACAAATTTTCTTTTTACCTAAATAGAAGAACTATGTAGTATGTATGAAATTCCCTATACACATGTTATATACACGTAGTTTTTAACATGATGCGTTTTTGCTTGCTCGCTTATTATAAATTTATATATATATATATAGTATATATATATATATATGCATATAGTATATGCACTTAAATCGATTTAAAAAAATATGTATGTATGCATGTATGTTAGCAAATTCCATTATACATTTTATAAACCTACAACTGTGGCTGGCTGGCGTATATTGGGGCCCAATTAGCGTTTACTTACTATATATGTATACATACATGTGTGTGTCTGTATGCGAAATTAATAATAAATTTTTACACTATCAAGAAGAAAAAAAAATACACTAATTGCTATGTATATACATATGTACATGAATTTCTTATAAAAAATAATATATATACCTATATATATATAGATATATATATATGTATTTATTGCCACAATGATGTATTTTTAACTTAACTACATTTAAACAAGCCTTTTTTATCTGCGCGCGCGCCTATTATTCATACACTACGTGCTAAGGTTGTTGAGAGCAGCAGCAACAACACGCACATTGCCTTCGATATTTAGCTGGTTTTGCTATTGCTATATGTGCTCATCCATTTGCAAACACTGCAAATCGATATCTTCACTCATTTGCACAATATCTAGCAATGTACTTTGCAGGTGTTGCTCACTTCTTGCTATAAGCCCATCAACAACATCATCAACAGCGTCAATGGCATCATCTACAGCATCGCCATCAACCCAATTGCCCATCATTAGCTGATCATCATCTGCATCATTAACAGCATGCCGCTTCGTACCTCTAATGGCTGGCTTCATACTAAATGTATAGCTGCGCGCCTCCCCATCCTCATCATCATCATCGTCATCGTCATCATCATCACTATATGCATCAGCATCATCTTCACCAACATCATGTACACTATTATTATCTATTGAAATTATTCTACTACTACTAGGTGTTAATGATGACTCGGTTATTATTATGTCATTGTCATTGTCATTATCATTATCATCGTAACTAAGTACGCTGTTATTTAAACATAAATTTACTTGATTAAAATTTGTATAGCTATTGCTGTGACAATCCCTTGAGTTTGTCGTCGCATGTCTCTGTTGTAGTTGTGTTGC
This sequence comes from Urophora cardui, assembly GCA_960531455.1. Classification (NCBI taxonomy): domain Eukaryota; kingdom Metazoa; phylum Arthropoda; class Insecta; order Diptera; family Tephritidae; genus Urophora; species Urophora cardui. The sequence continues at coordinate 22,627,243 of OY482674.1, read as the reverse complement.
AAGTAAAACATTATCCGATTCCGATGCCATATCGCTATTATAACCTAATAACGTTTCCTCCGAAGTTCGCCAGTTGTGCTTCAACAGATTAATTTCTTCCTCATCGGCCATCTCCGCTACAAAAATGCCAGCACTCTTCGCCATAATGCAGCTGTTGCTGCTGCTGCTGTTGGTTGTTGTTGTTGTTGATGATGTGCTTACGGCACAGTTTCTCTGCATTATATTAATAGCAACACCATCAGCATTGTCACTACCATCAGCGGCGGCGGCACACACGTCTTCATAGCACTTTCCATCCACAACAAAATCATCCATTATTGAGAATTCATCATCCTGCGTCTCGGCCAATAATAAGCAATTGTCACTATTGTTGAGTAGCTCAACTCCAATTGCGCTTGATTCTAATTCATCAATATCGTCGTCATCGTCGTCGTAGTCATCGTCGCTTATCAGCATCGTCGTATTAGCAGCCGGGGCGCAAGACAACAATGGTCACTTGCAGTCGCGCGAACTTCTTCTTCGACGTCCCTCAGTCAATTGTGCCTCACCTATAACTAAGTACATAAAAATATGTGATGTATTGTGGAAAGAAAATATGCATATGTTTAAGAAGAATACCATAACTAATTAGCAATAACTTGCAGAATAATAAGGCAAAATTAAGCGACCTACAAATGTGTCAACCAGCAGTCAATTACATTATTAAAGGTATATGCGCTTAGCGCTGTTGGATATAATAAAAAAAAATAGAAACACTAACCTGCACTTCTGGTTTTCCGTCGCGCTTCAACCACACCCATATTCTCGCTGCCATGCGCCGCTCCAACCGACGATTTCGTTAGTAATGCGGCTGAGGACTTTGTGTGCGTACTATCGACGTTATGTCCATGTCCGGTTGTTAATGTGGCAGCAGCTGTGGCATTGACAGTACGTCCATACAAATTTTTATGCACACCCGCATTAGCGCGTACGCTGCGACGTGTACCAATCTTCTCATCACTACTGCCGCTACTATTTGCTGATGGTGAAATACTTGATGTGGCGCGTGTCGTGGTGCTGGTATTGTGTTCATTTGTTGCTGATGTGGAAGAAGAATTACTGCTGTTCGAGTTGTTGCCTTTAAAGTGCAAAGTGAAAAAGAAAATATTGTTACTGTGTCTATGTCTTTTTTCATTAATTTTAATATTTACCACTAGAGGCTTTCATTGCTCCAGGCACTAAAGTTTTTAATGAGGACATATTAGCGATGGCTACAACTGGATTCATTGCACTTCCCAAATGAGATATAACGCTACTAACATTTTCACCCGCCGATGATTCTGATAAAAAAAAAAAATAGGAATTAAAATTCAAATTTAGCAAAAAAAAAATGATATAAACAAAAAAAATTGCTTTGTTGAATACAAAATAAAAATTATCAAAACTATTTCCTTTCGTTGGTTATCAAAAAAAAATTATAAAAATTATTTCGCTTCGTTGGTTATCAAAAAAAAAAAAGAAATTATCCAAATTATTTCGTTTAGTTGGTTATCAAAAAAAATTATAAAAATTATTTCGCTTCGTTGGTTATCAAAAAAAAAAAAAAAAAATTATCAAAATTATTTCGTTTAGTTGGTTATCAAAAAAAAATTATAAAAATTATTTCGCTTCGTTGGTTATCAAAAAAAAAAAAATTATCAAAATTATTTTGTTTCGTTGGTTATCAAAAAAAAAAAAATTATCAGAATTATTTCGTTTCGTTGGTTATCAAAAAAAAAAAAACAAAAATTATGAAAATTATTTCGTTTCGTTGGTGTAAGGTAACCATGTGTAGATACAACCCTGTACGTATTTGACTCTATTACAAATAATGCAGATATTGAATTCGCCGCAAAGAACGGCAGCTAATGTTAAGTTAGAAATAGATAAGTTGTAGATAAATAATGAAGTTGAGCTTTACTGCAGAGAGCTTTAAAATAAAGATGACAGAGTTGTATGAGTTGTTAAAACGAACGGTCGTGTACTTTTATTTCATTCGGAATAAGAAGAATGTTCTCGCAGGTTATAATTATGAACATTCTTTATATTGGTTATCAAAAAAAAATTATCAAAATTGTTTCATTTCGTTGGTTATCAAAAAAAAGTATCAAAATTTTTTCGTTTCGTTGGTTATAAAACAAAAATTATCAAAATTATTTCGTTTCGTTGGTTATCAAAAAAAAAATTATCAAAATTTTTTCGTTTCGTTGGTTATGAAAAAAATTATCAAAATTGTTTAGTTTCGTTGGTTATCAAAAAAAAAAAATTATCAAAATTGTTTCGTTTAGTTGGTTATAAAAAAAAAAAATTATAAAAATTATTTCGTTTCGTTGGTTATCAAAAAAAAATTATCAAAATTTTTTCGTTTCGTTGGTTATGAAAAAATTTACTAAAATTTTTTCGTTTCGTTGATTATCAAAAAAAATTATTAAAATTGTTTCGTTTCGTTGGTTATCAAAAAAAAAATTATAAAAATTTTTTCGTTTCGTTGGTTATCAAAAAAAAAAACATATCGTTGTTTATCACAAAAAAAAAAAAAAAAAAAAAATTATCAAAATTATTTCGTTCCGTTGGTTATCCAAACAAAAAAAAAATTATCAAAATTATTTCGTTTCGTTGGTTATCAAAAAACAAAGAAAAAATCAAAATTATTGCGTTTCGTTGGTTATCAAAAAAAATTATCAAAAATTTTCTATTCATTTCACTTTGAAATTTTCTTAAATACCTTTAATTTTTTTAACATTTTTTTTTGATAATTGTTTTTGTCGACTACCGAAACGAAATTTTTTCAATATTTTTTTGATAAGGAAGTGAAATTCTTTTTGATATATTTTTTTTTTTGATAATTATCAAAACAGTTTTTTTGTTAGGAGTTTAACATTAAATTAAAAAAATTTTATTAAAAAAAAAATTTTTTAAATGTGTATTTTTTAGAGCTATTGGCCAGGTTTATTTAGGAATAATTGAAAAAAAGTTTTTTTTTCGGTTATTGATTAAAATTGATCTAATTTGTGTTGTTAAAATTGTTTTTTAAGAAAAAAAATAACTTGTTATTTTTTTTAATAATAATATAATAATATAATACAATGGCGCTATTATAACTCTGACGAGTTTTATGGCCGAGCTTCTCTCCCAATTCGAGATGTGCTCCTTTTTTGTTTTTCCTACTAATTGGGTGGACCTACAGTTTTATGCCGGCTCCGAACGGCTAATGCATTTTTTGTGAGAAGCTTTTTTCATGGCAGAAATACTCTTGGAGGGTATGCCGCCCACTGCCGAGAGGTGACCGCTGCTCTTAAAAAATCCAATAATTGGATTTTTACTAATTAGAAAAAATTTTTTTTTTGGTGTTTGTTTGGACTGGGTTTTGAACCCGAGACCTCTGGCATAGCAGGCGAGCACTCTACCCACTGCACCACAGCGGCCAGTAATAAGTTTCACTAAATTTGTTCAGCATTTAACGTTAAATTTTTTAAAAATTGAATTAAATACAAATTTTTTTTAAATGTTTATTTTTTTAGAGCATTGGCATTGGTTTATTTAGGAATATTTGGAAAAAATTTTTTTTTTCGGTTATTGATAAAAATTTATCTCATTTTTTGTTAAGAAAATGATTTTTTAAGAAAAAATATAACAAATTAATTTTATTTAACAAGTTTCACTAAATTTGCTCAGCATTTGACAAATTTTGTGAGTTTACGGCAAAATGTATAGCTTCTATGAAGGCAGGCTGTCGCTGGCAACATGTTGCTAGCTGCAATGTTGCGCGGTGTGTACACAAGCAATAATAATACAAGTTGTCATATGAATTTTCACGCATATTTTAGAACTTTTATCAAGTATAGCACTTATGCTTCTACCACTAAAAAAATATACATGAAAACAAAACAAATCATTAATACTCACTGCTTTGATGCAGTACAGTCCGGCTGTTGCGCGTATGCTTTTCCAAACCAGATGCTTCACTTTTTTTCTCCGCTGCATGATGAAGCGATGCGGCGGTTGTTGGTCCACCAGCACCAGCACCAGCAGCAGCAGACGCCGCAGTTTCATTGTTATTTACAGTTGTTGTTGTTGTTGTTGTTGTATTGGTCACTTTGGAGTTGCGCACTTTTTCCGCCACCTCAATCAATGGCTCATCAGAGTCAGAGGATTCTTCACCTTTCCTGCCACTGCCACTGCCGCCACCGCTGCCCTTTTTAGTATTTGGCGTTTCGTTTGCGCCGGCCGTCGACGCCGCCGCCGCCGGCAAAGCAGTTTGGGCATTTTTTTCACTATCATTCGTTAAGCGCAATCGTTTTTCTTCGCTGCAATCATCGTTTTTGCTGCTGCCGCCGCCGCCGCCGCTATTCGTCGTCGTTTTGTTATCAGTCTCTTGACGTTTACGCTTATTACCACCACCGCTAGTCATAGGCATTGGAAAGTTGCCGACATTTGTCGTCTGTGGTGTGGCAGCGACTTTTTCTGCACTTGCACTTCCACTATTACTATTACCAGCAGCAGCACCATTTCCTTCTGTACTCTGTACAATAACACAATCATTCTCATCTGTTTGGCTTGTTGTAATAGCAGTTTTATTGTTGTTGTTGTTGTTGTTGTTGTTGCTACTAATGCTAGTCGTGGCGGTGGTGATGGCGACCGAGTTAGCAGCATGTGTTTCAGCCGCCGACGTGTGTGCCAACATTGTTGTAGTCGGACTGGATTTAATTCCACCGTCTAAGGGACTCTCCAATCGACTGCTCGCACGTGTGCGTATACGATTACTTTCCGTTTCGTTTTGGTTGGGTATATCAATGGAAATTGGCGGGAAGATGCGCGCATCTTGTTGACTGTGTGATTTTAAGGAGGATTGTTCGTGTTGTTTGTGTTTTTGTTGTGCCTCCCCAACAACCATCATGGCCACTTTGCTCTGTTCCTCACCGATGCCACTTATATCCACCACCATTTCAACAACACTATCCACAATTTTATTTTTGGTTTCACCACCACTCTTAGCCGCCGCCGTCGCAGTGACTTGTGCTTTACTCGAATTTTTATTAAAGCTTGTTATTTTACCAACACCGCCACCACTAGCTCCACTATCGCTTTTAAATCTTTTTTCGCTGTCCATCAGTAATTTTCCTGCGTCTTTGCTGTGTGACGTTGTCTTGCTCGGTAGAGCGCTCGTTTGCTTTGTTTTACATTCCCCAAGTATCTCCGCCAAGTCATCTTTTTCCTGTTTTAACTTTTTTGCAACAACATCACTTTCCGCTTTAATTCCAACAACAGAACTCTCCGCTTTTACTCTATTAATGATTTTGTTCAAATTTGTTGTTGTTTTTTCATTTGTATCAGCGAGCTTTGGCAGCACTGTAGTTGTTCTAGCAGTCGCTGCCATTGTTGTTAGACTTGCGGGTTCATCTAAAAAATGTTCACTACAAACGCCTTCCATTTTTGCTAGAGCCTTTTCAATTTCATCATCAGCATAATCATTTAATGCATTTTTTTCTTGCTCAATCTTTACTTCAGCCTTTATTGGCGCTGTGACTGTTGGTGAGGATAATGCGTGTGCTCCTTCTTTCGTCTTCACATCTGCATTGGATTTTAAAGTGGTCTTTTCGGGCAGCGTTGCGGTAGGCGTATTGGCTTTTTCCAAGCTGCCAACCATACCTACCACGACGCTGCTGCCGCTGCTGCTGCTGCTGCTGCTGCCGCCGTTTCCGCCGCCACTTAAGTGCTGTTGCGTCGGACTGCTAGACTGATGTGGACTTTTTTCCGACAAGGCATCCATTGACTCTATGCCGCTATCTTCACCTGTACCGCTGTTAGCACTGCCACCATGACCTGGCGTTCCGCCACCGTTTCTTGCCGGCGAATTCCTCAGCGCCACATGTGGTGATGATGATAGAACGGTTGGTGATGCCGTAGCCGTAGCCGCAGTCGCCGACGCAGCCGCAGCCGCAACACTACTACTCGCTGCTATGTTATGTATGCTGCTGCTAGTGATGCGATCACTTCGCGCCGTTTCCACCACCATTGCAGCATGCTTTTCAACAGCAGCAACATCCGCCGACTTGCTAAAAGCCGCCACATTTGCATTCGTAGGCTGGCTGCTAAACTCTTCTTTGGGCGCAGCGGCACAACTTTCAACTTTGTTTGTTAGCTGATGGTTCGCCTTATCTGTAGGCAACGTATTTGGCGCAGGCACGCGTTTCAATGTTGTGGTACTCGGCAGCATAGTGGCGACTGCTGCTATGGTTTGCTGATGCTGCTGCTGCTGCTGCTGCTGCTGAGCTGACGCACTCTGCTCGTGCAGTTGTGATTGCTTTTGCTGCTGTTGCTGTTTCTGCATTTGCAGCTGCTGCACAGCCGTTAAGTAAGAGGGAGGTTTAAGATTTTTTGCCAACGGCTTACCACCCCCAGCGCCGACTGTTGTTGGTGTTATCGCTACGGCTGTCTTCACATGCAAACTGCTATTATGCAGTACACGGTTGGCTGCGTTAGCCGCTGAGCTGTCAGCAGATGATGACATCATGGCTTTGGCTTTCGCCGCCGCTGCCGCTGCTACCGCCACAGCTGCTGCTTTTGCTGCATTAATTGTTACACTGGTTGTTGTTGGTTGAGCAGCAGATGCTTGTTGTTGTTGTTGTTGGGTTATTGACACTGATGGTGCTGCTGCTTTATTTGTTTGATATTGTTTTTGTTGTTGTTGTTGTTGTTGCTGCTGCTGCTGCATTAATTGTGTTGGAAATGTTAATGTTGTACTCACATTTGTTGCTCCACCAAATATTAAACTATTTTTCTCATTCAAATTGGCATGCCCGCCTTTTAATGGATCCATTGAGTTAATTGCACTTATTGTCAGTCCATTCTTGCTGCCCAAGAATGTAGATGCTGTTGTTGTTGCTGTTGCTGCTGCCATTGATGTCGTCTTATTCAGCGTTGTTGTTATTGTCTTCGTTTGCTCACCACCACTAGTAACACTAACAGCCGTACTCAGCTGTGGCTGCAAACGTGTTGACGCTGACACCGAAACTGTCACCGAATTATTGCTATTGCTATTCATACTTTCATGCCTTGCTGTTGTTGTTGTTGTTGCTGTATTGCTGCTGCTACTATAAAATGGCTGCAACTTCTCTTGCGCATTCGTGACGCCGTGTTGTTGTTGTTGTTGTTGCATTTTCAATTGCTTACTATTATTGCCCAACTTTTTTGTGGCCTCATCATCGCCCCTATCTGCAGCATTAGTAGCAGAAGCAGCAGTTGGAACAGCAGCCGCAGCCGCAGCCGCAGCCGATGTCGTGTTCGCCACACTTTGTTGTGACTTTTTGCGTTCTTTGCGGCTACCTTTAATCACAATCGAACTTTTGCCGCCTCTTAGACTTATATGCAACGGCGGCACTCGCGGCGTTTCATCGCTTGCCGTCGTATTTGTTGGCGTCGCCGTCGTCGCTGATGATAAATTACTTAGTGGCGTTTGTGGCGGCGTGAAATTGGCGATAACACTCGGTTGGTGTTGTTGCTGTTGTGCAGCTGTAACCGTTTGTTTTGTTTGCTCACTGTGATTTTGTTGCATTTGCTGTTGTTGTCGTTGTTGTTGCTGCTGTTGTATAGTGTTGGTTGTTGGTGTATTATTGTTATGATTTATATTAGCTTTATATTGAGCATTTGTTGTGATGCTAATGCCATTTGACATTATATTCGGCGCAGTTTCGCTGGTTGGTGTTGGTGTTGAAGATTTTGATGTTGATGTAGGCGTTGCTGTTGTTGTTGAGCGACTTGGTGATGCTACAAATGACACATCCACCTTATAAGCTGGCGACACTGGCTCATTCTTTTCCAATTTAAGGCGCAGTTTGATTTTTTCATTGGAATTTACCATCTCCACGGGATACGACGATGTTGTTTTCACACTACCAACTCCCAGTATTTTTGCGGCACCACCACCAGCTCCCGCCTTTTTTGTTGTTGTCGGTGTTGTAGCAAGCGAATTAGTTGAACCTGTTATAGCTGCAGCCACAGCGGCCGCTGCTGCTTTGGCTTTGCTTACGCCTTTTGTTCGTTTAGGTTTTGTAGCACCTCCGCCTGCATTTGTTGCTGTTGTTGTTGTGGTTGTTGCACTGCCATCTTGCTTATTTTTCTCTCTTACAGCGCTGTTTTTGTTTTGCTTTGTTGATGTTTTTGGTGTTTTTGAAACCTGCTCACCACTACCACCCATATGACCACCCATATTGTTCATCAAAGCAACAGCGGATTTATTATTATTATTGTTATTAATATTTAGTTGATGACTTGTATTGCTTTTAGTGACATGTTTATTACTACGATTCGATTTATTCGAAATTAGTGAATCACGCGAACGTTCCGTGTCGCTGCCGGCGGCCGGAATAGCATCGTTATTATTATCAGCTGAGGCGTTTGGCATTGCCGCAGCGCCGCTAAAATTTGTGTCATCTTCTAAGAAGAGTGATTGTGTTAAATTATTAGTACTGCTACTAAAATTGCCAGCAATTGATTGCGCCACAGCACGCGCCCTTGCAATTGATGTTGAACTTGTTTGATAAGTTTCCTGTTCGGTTTCGGTTTCACTATCATCGCTCTCCATTGGCTCCATATCACCGGTTAAAGGGTTTATCAGAAATTGCTTCGGATTACCCCCCATCGATGATGAGGTTGGTGTTGTGGCCTTTGCATGCGAACGTTTACGCTCCGCTACAGGTTTTTGTTGTTGCTGCTGTTGATTATGCAGCGTCGCTGCTTGTTGTGCCACCTGTTGACTGTTAGACTGCTGCTGCTGCTGCGGATGCTGCTGTTGTTGTTGCTTCTGTTGTTGTTGCTGCTGTTGTTGTTGGTGTTGTTGCTGCTGCTGTTGTTGGTGTTGCTGCTGCTGCTGTTGCAGTGTTTGCTGCTGCTGTTGAAGTGTTTGTTGTTGCTGCAATGTTCGCTGCTGTTGCTGCAGTGCTTGCTGTTGCTGCAGTGTTTGTTGTTGCTGCAGTGCTTGCTGCTGTTGTTGCTGCAGTGCTTGCTGCTGTTGTTGCAGTGTTGTAGGGGTGTTGAGTGATGGATTTTGTTGTTGTAATTGCTGCATTTGCTGATTGCCTTGCATATTTCGCATAAACATGTTTTCATCTGCCTTATACAGATTTTGCATGATCCCGTCTACCTGTTGATTATTATTTACATGAGGCTGCTGCTGCGCTAGTTGTTGTTGTTGTTGTTGTTGGTGCGATTGGCTTCTTTGTGTCGGCATCATATGACCATCTATAAACGTTTGCTGCGTTTGTTGTTGTTGTTGAGCATTTGCTGCTGTTGCTTGCGCATTTCCCCCTCCTCCTCCTCCTACATCGCCAAATGGCAATGGTGTCACACCGGTCAGCGTGACATTTGGTGGCATTTGTGTAACATCGGCGTTTAGCAGCGATGACGCAGCAGCTGCCGTTTCATCAATATCAACGCCCACAGCAGACAAATTCTCTTCAATTAAATCCAAATCTAAATCTTTTGCATCTTGCAAAAGCGATTCCAACTCATTGTTATCATCCAAACTTAGCGTAGAATCTAAATCACAGTTTAATGTTGGTAACAAAGCATCAAGGTCATTTGTTGTTAAAGCTTCTAAATCAGATAATGTTATTAAGGGATCGGGATCGGGATCGTTTAGCCCACCGACTGAAGCAACATTATCCAACGTTGATACACCGCCTATCATGCCCGCAATTGCATCTGCTTGTGGACTTATTCCTGCAGCATTGCTCAATTGCTGCTGCTGCTGCTGTTGTTGTTGTTGCTGTTGAAGATCTTGCTTTGCTTGAGGTTGTGCCGGCTGTGTGCTGTTGCTGATTTGTTGTTGTTGTAAATTGTATTGCATTTGATAGCGAGCAAACTCTTGGAAACTGCTTCGTGTAGCGGAATCCATTGGCTTGTTTAGCGTGGGCCAGCGCGACGACGTCAACGGCGCTGTTGTGGCTGATTGATTATAATCAGGTGGTGGTGGTGCTAGTATATTTGTCGTGGCATTGACACCACCCACGCCGCTTGCACTATTAGCTGCTGCTGCCGTTGTTAATGCTGATGCTAAAGGTGTTTGTTGGTTATTGTGTACGATATGAGTAGCGTTGTGAGCGGATGGTGATGCTATTTGCGGCACAATGATTGCTTGTTGCTGTTGTTGTGGTTGCTGCTGCTGATGCTGTTGCTGCTGTTGTTGTTGTTGTTGTTGCTGCTGCTGATGCTGTTGTTGTTGCATTAGTTGATGTTGTTGTTGTTGTACTTGCATTTGAGCAGGATGTTTGAGTGTAAGCGGCGGATGTTGTTGCGGATGTGGGCGTGGTGATTGCACCGGTGTGTGTGAAGGCGACAATAGCATCTGCTGATGTGGGCCCATCAATGGGCTATGCATCGACGAATGATGGCTAGAGGCAGGCGAAAGTGATGCAGCCGGTGACATTGCACTTGACGTGTGGAATTGATGATGTTGCTGCTGCATTTGCTGTGGCGGCGGCGGCCCCACCAACTGTCCCGGCATTCCAACAATGCTCGTTCGCACCTGACGCAGCTGTGATTGTTGATGTTGTTGCAGTTGTTGTGGATGTAAATTAGTTACCATCATGCCACCAACGGAGGCTTGCTGTGGCAACATTTGCTGCTGCTGCTGCGTATCCAACATTTGAGGCTGCTGGAACGATTGATGTTGTTGTTGTTGTTGCTGCTGCAGCTGTTGTTGCTGCTGTTGCTGCAGCTGTTGTTGCTGCTGTTGCTGCAGCTGTTGTTGTTGTTGTTGCCTCTGTTGCTGCTGCAGCTGCTGTTGTTGAATGAAACGATGAGGCGGCCCATTTCCAACTGAAACAATTCCAGACTGATATTGCGGTTGTTGTTGTGGGCGTTGTTGTCGCAAGAAACTGCCGTGTTGTGGTGAACCGCTATGCTGTTGGTAATTAGCTTGAATATGTTGTTGTTGTTGTGGTTGGCCGTACATACCGCCACCGGGGCTTGTTAGAATTTGGTGCGTTTGCTGTTGCTGCTGCATTTCCCGCATACCCACGTTTGCACTGGGCGACAAAGCCATGCCCATTGGCGATGACGCTTCTACCAAAGCATTTTCATGCAAGGCATGTGTTTGCTGCAGCTGCTGCTGCTGAGATTGTGGTAGTTGGTCTTGAGCTTGTTTGTTGTCAATCAAAACTTCAACACCACCTAACGTCGTCGTCGTCTGCGTACGCATCGGTGAATTCACCAATTGTTGATGTTGAGATTGAGCCTGTTGTTTTTGCTGCTGCTGCTGCTGCTGTTGTAGCGGACCACAAATTATTGGTGACATCGTCGTCGATGTTTGCTGTTGATTCAGTGGAATTTGTGGCGATAATTTAATTTGATTGGCAATAGCGTTTCCATCATTTTGTAGCAAATTCACAAGTAATGGCGAAGACATAGCAATGTTGTTGTTGTTGTTATTGTTATTGTTGTTTGGTGATGTACTGTTCGCCTGTAGTGTAACAACTGGCGGTGCATTCATATCCTTTTGCAAGAAGCTTTGGACTGGTTTATTTATTACTTGCGTTAAAGGTTTGCCAATGCCTGGATACGGCGGTGGCGGCGGTTGCAAGAATAAAGGCTTCTTACCGGCTAAGGATGCTGATGATGATGGTGATGATAAAAGCTCTACATTTGGCGAGTTTTTCACACCTTTAAGCGCAACATTTGGAGCCAAACTAAAACCACTGGAAATATCTTGTTGTGTACCATTTGGTGTGGTTGGTGCTATATGCACGCCACCAGCAGTTAGCACACTATTATTCAAAGCATTTTCTCGCCCCTGTAAAACGCGTGCTTGTCGCATACTTACAAATGGATAGTCTCTACCATTTGGTCCGCCTTTTATATTTGTTGAAACAGGTGGAGGGGGTGGAACTTTTTCATCCATTGGGCACATTGTATTTGGCGGCTTGAAAATTGCTTGTTCTTGCACTAGTTGACCGTGTGGATTTTGTTGATGCAGCACTTGGTGTTGTTGTGGTTGCTGCTTTTGTAGCAGTGCTTGCGCAGCACTACTAGTACTCGGGCCGCCCAGCAGCATATTACGCCTATCCTGTATAATCTGATGTTGTTGCAAATGTGTGGGCGACTCAACAACATTGCTATTAGTTACTAATCCGATTGTTTGGACAGGCATGCGATACTGTATTTGTGACTGTAAATATGAACCGCTGATGTTCGTCGACGCTTCGCCACTACTAAGCGATCCCAGCGCACTTCTTCCAGCTTCCAAAAATTGTGAAAAATCTCCCAACGCGCCACTTGCTCTCGCCATCGTCGCAACGTTAGATTCATTATCTAAACAACACCAAAAAAAAAAAAACAGGTCAACTTTTGTTATAGAAATTGTAGAAAGTTATCTGAGGTACCTGTGGTTTTGAAACTAATCTCTTGCCCAGGTAATTTTATGGATATCACAGAATCGCCATCCAATTGCACAGACGTAATGCCGAGAGCGCACAGGGCGGGGTTGCCCTCCGCAGCCAGCTGGCGTAACCGCTGCGCTGCATCTTTCGGAATTTGCACTGTTATCCGCACGCACGAATCAATCTGTTAAATAATGTACATATATAATTTAATACAATAAGTATGTAGGCAGTTAAGACAATATAAATGAAAACAATAAACGAAAACAATATAAACAATAGCAAGCAGAGCTGAAGAAATGTACTTGTTGAATTCATCTTAAAGACGGCAGCGACTAATCAGCTGGTCTTGTGGCTTGTATATAGGTGTTTACATAAATCCATACGTATTTGAATTTGTAATTATTTAAACAAATAAATTGGTTAAAATATTTACCCCGCTCATTTGTGCTATATATTTATTTCAAATCTGTTTCATTATTTCTTTTTTTTTTTTATTTACTTCCTTGAAAGAATATTCGCGCTCTTTCTTGGACTTTCTCCAAGTACGGTAATGGAAAACAAGATGCCACCGCATATTAACCCGACTTGGGCGTAAACTGTGCGCAAACAGCTGATTGAAAACGCCAATGCATTCAGAAAGTCCGACCGACACCCTAAATATATGGGTGTTAAAAACACACAGCAAACAAAATGCTTTCGATATTCTGACATTCTCTTTCGCTTTGACAATTTTATTGTTAAAAATCCTAGAGGTTGAATTAGAAAACTTGCCTTTTTGACATTTTTTATTATTCGTTCAACTTTACACTTCATTCTTTTTTCCAGTGAATGTTACCACTATTCCAATATTCCAAGTCAGTTTTGTACACACCACTGATATAAGAAATATTATTCAGACGAATAGAATTAAAAAATTCAAATGGCAAATAATGTATATGAAAATGAATGAAACATTTAAAGCAATTTTAAAATAAAAATAGAAATACTTAAGACTTTACTGCACTTTTACTACAATCGAATTTGTTTCGCTGGAAAGTGGAATCATTGGAATCACAGCGTTTTCGTATCACTCCTGCACATATCCGCCATTTTGCTTAAGTAATTTGACAGATTTCGTTCGTACATACATACATATATGTATGTACATACATACATACAAACATATATGCATATGAAATCGTAAATGAAATGAAGAGCCACGAAAACAGCAAACAAGGAAAAAAAATTTCTATAATTTGCCTCCCTGACAGCTGCTGTTTAGTTAAAAAAAATATATAAATGATTCTTATAAATGCTTAAAAAGAAAAGCTTTACAAAATACGCCATACTGACATAGGTTCGCGTATATGTACGTACGTATGTAGGTACACATCCACGTTCAGAACTCACCTGTTTAACTTGCATATCATCACACGACAAATATCCTTTTTTGAGGTTTAAAACTTAAGCTTGAATTGGTATTACAATGAAACATCAATATTTAAAGGCAAAAGTCCAGCTTGATTACATTTGATTTTTTTAGCTCAAATTCTTATATTTCTTGTGCCGATTATATGTATTTGTGTATACATATCTTATTTGATAAAAATTGGTGCAGTATACAGCTCATGACTTCTGCATTTGTTGATCCACTGATCCACCTTACACACATTTTTCTACTGATTTAAAGTTTTATTGTATTATAATTTCAATTGGTTATTTCCAATAGCGAAGTTGTATTTTAACCACCCGTAGTAAAGTATTTTCGTTTTTTTTTTTTACACACGACTTATACCACGTACATAATTTTCCTTTCAATGCAAAATGTAGAAAATAGGTACTACTAATACACTCACAATGATCGGTTTAACACATTCATATAGTTTAATTTTAATTTTTTGCTTAGATGTAACTTTTCACTTTGTTTTTGGCCATTTTGATACATATCAGAAAATATTTGACCACCACTTATCGAGGAGACTGTCTCTGCTGGCGCTTGCTTCGATTTTACATTTTTATACATACATATATTTCACCAATTCCATATTTATTTTTTAAGAAATGAAACAATGTGACTCTCATATATGGTAATTAATTAGTTAAGTTTAGTTAGAGCGAAAACTTTTTTACGAATTTTAGCATTTTTTATTAATTTTCATTAAATATTATCAATACATATATATGTATATATGTATGTACACGCACATATGCGGAACCGAGCTAACAAACGACTGCATGGAAGAGCACCACTTTAAACACGATATCCAACCTATTTGCATTACTATTCCGAAAAACTTCACTCCGATTACGACATGCAACTTTTGTTTACCGATTTGAATATAATTAATGTGTTAAAGATCGCTTTTTAACACGATTTTACAATTAAATATCCATCTAGTTGAATTTTCGATCATAATAACAACCGCCATTTGCATTCGCCTTCCAAATGATTATGGAAAAGAAAATTATATTGGAATATTCCATTGGAACACTGCAGAATGGAACAACAAACGGGCAGGGTTGCCAGGTAGCCTTTTAACACGAAATTATCATATTTCACTCATAACAGGCCACTACACACATGTCGATAGAACCGGGTTATTTAGCACAAAACCGAACATTTCATTTGCAATGAGACGTCAAGCGTTTGATCGCAAAATTTTTGAGAATTTCGCATGTTTATTGCAACACTGAAAATTTCTCTCCTAGGTCGGGCGTTTGACATTAAAAACTTCACGTTGTTTTCTTTCGTTGAGAGATTATTAAATGCACCGAAAAATTCAGCAAAATACATCAGTGGTAATTGGCATCCCAGCCTGCCCAGCGTTACCACATCAACAACACCCTTAGGCACTCTGCACACGGAGCGTACTGCTTTAGACGCGTATTAGATACTACAGACGAAAGCTGTACGCTTTGATGTCGCGCACGTATATTTCAATTGAGGGCTGCACACGAGTCGTCAGCTTCATGCATTCGTCAAAGTATGCTGGCTACATGTCGCTTGGCGTAAAGCAGTGCTAGTAGCTAGGCGTACTACGCTTAGAAAACAGGAAGAAGAAGATGTTTGTTTACATTTTTCCACTTGGTGAAATTTAAGAAAGCAGTAAAATTTGTGTAAAAAATCGGAAAAATGAGTGTAAAATTAAAGAAAATGGAAGATTCCATAAAAGTTATCATCTTTTCTATTTAAAGCTTCGAAATTTAAAGCAAATACCGTATTATTAATTTGTTTGTTTGTTTGTGCAGCGAAGTTTCATGTCGCTTCGTGTGCAGATCTTGAGGCGTAAGGAAATCGACGCTACATAAAATGTCTGATACGCGTCTATGACGATTCGCCTCGTGTGCAGAGTGCCTTACCCATTTCATGAATTTTACTAACACAATCAAACGAAAATTTGAAATGTGTGAAGAACCAAAGTGATATATATGTCCTACACAATATATTGCATCTTTTTTGTTCAATAGCTTCATTAAAAGAGGAATAGAAATGAGAGAGCATGTGCTTGTGCCAGAAGGTGATAGGTAATCACACGAACACAAAACTTTTGGTTACGTTTTTTGATTCAGTATTAAGAATGTTATTGCAAATGTAACTAGCAAATTGGGTACGCGTTGTCGTAACATTACTAGGTACTAGAGCTCTCGATTTTTTTTTTTAACATTTTCGAGTAGCCCGAACAATTGCTGTTCAAATGCTCGAACAGTCGTTTGTTTGTTTATTACCCGTATGTTTGTACGGGCATTTGAACAGTTCGGGTATTTTGAAGTTTGTTTTTTTCTTTTGTTAATTTTTTCTCTTTATTTATAGTTTTTTGTATTTTTGTTTTTCCGATACACATTTTTTTGTTTGTAAGCTCGAATGCTCGATTGTTTGTACGGGCATTTGAACAACAAACGGGCTTCAAACAAAAACGATCAGATCGAATTGCTCGATACCCGCGTACCTAGAGTCCTACTAGGTACGTTACTGTAACATGGCTAGCTGGGATGGATCCATTCCCTCAGAAATTGGCGAATGTCAGTGGAAGGCCGCTATGAGGTACGCGCTACCGACCTAACGCCTAATTGCTATTCCCGCATAATACCATCGTTCGGTCGGTAGCGCTTTTGACATATCAATAGGAATATATGGAAATATATGGAGCAAATCGCATTGTAACCTCAAGAAAATAGATTAGTGGTGGTGAACACCCAGGAAAAAACATCAACAGGATTCATGTAAAATTAACACGATCGATCTTTTCACATAGAACAACAACAATTTTTTCACGATGTTTGAAACATAATTTTGGCTTTGTAAATGTCATCTCAAAATTTGGTAACATAAAAATAAAATGGTTTTATAAAACAGTTAAAATCGAAAATTTTTATGAAAATGTGACAAAACAATTTATCACAATATAAGATGTTTACTTTCAGCTGTCACTTTGTCCATCATTTGATAACTTTTACCAGAATATAATCATCGAATTGTCGATAACTAAACGTTGAGTAAACGGATTTGGGCCAACCTCTGGTAAAGCCTAGTACTGAGTTTCTGTAACTCAACTCTATCAATGGGTGAGTTTCTAAGACAAAGCTGCTCCGCAACTGTTGAGCTCAACAGTTGTCAACAGTTGTGTAGCAGTTGAGATCAACAGTTACGTCTTAGAAACGGCTTGATGAATTTATCAGCTGTTTGGCTTTACACAACATGTTGAGCTGAAGTAGCGAATAAAATTTGTGATGGAAAAAATGGCGAAAAGTTGCCAACTGTTGAGCTGAGCGGAATTACCAACAGTGCGTTTCTAAGACAAACACTCAACAGTTGCACAACAGCTCTGTCTTAGAAATTCACACAATGTTTCCCATCATGATTCAAATAAAGAAGATTGTGCATTCAGCGGTACCGCTATGCGTTCATCCAAGGCAGATCTATAAAGGTAACAGCAAGGCGGCCATGTTGAAAATCTCTCGTCTAAAACGTCAAAAAGAACGTACGAAAATGTAAACAAGACGGAAGTAAACAAAATAAAAGCAATACGATTTGACAATTTAGTCAAAATGAAAATGAATCAGCTGCTGAGCTTATATTACCGGTATAGATCTGCCTTGCGTTCATCCAAAATTTGAAAAAATCAACTGATTTAGTGACGTAGTAACATAAATTCTCTTTCACCTAGTTTCGTTTCCGGTTTTCTAATAACTAAAGATTGTGTGCGATAAATGCGAAATTTATATTAAAAAGCTATTTTAAATAAAGAAAAATGAAGTGCCGCGTATTTATTTGTGTGAATAATAGTTCAATAAAGGTATTTTTTGCATGTTTGAATATTTTCTTTCTCGTCGATAACGTAGTTGATGACGTAGTAACTAAAATGGACCCAGTCTCACGGATGAATATTTTGCTGAATATGGCTGAGTGCACAATCTTCTCTATTAAATTAACCGGAGATGGTGAAACGGTGGTGACGTGCAGCTATTCACACTAGAGACTAAATAGTCGGGTGATTGACAATGACATAGTGTTGCCAATGTTCACAATTTACACAGCAAATTTTACATTAGTGGTTTTGGTATTAAGTGATGAATTATTAAATTGCTTTTATCACTTTATCTGCATTCTTACATGAAAGCACCTTCTTGTCATCTGTCAACTTGATTAATAAATAAAAAATAATAAAATAAACAAAAAGTGCATACATTGTTTGGCTTTCTTTCTTATTAAACTAGCAACTAGCTGTCAAGTAAATGAAAAGAGAAAAACGGAAGGAATTACGCTCATAAAGAACGAAACGAACAGAAGTACAAGACACGGAAAAATAGTAAAAATTAGCCATTAATAATTTCCATGCAATTTCATTTTCATTATTTCTATTTTAAAATGCGATTAATGACATATTTGAAGAGAACAACAATATCAAGAAGCACATGAAAACGGAAGTAAATATCCTTAGTTAGATAATTCTAGTTAATAAGAAACGAACCTTTTGTTTTTTTTTTTAACATTTTGAAAATATTAATTGAAATATTCAATCTCTGCAATTTACCAAAAGTGAAATAAAAGTAGTGCTGTCAGCATGGCAACTCTTTCCACTACGAATATCACTGTTGTTGTTGTAGTCGTTCGACTAAATTGTCTCTAGTGTGATCAAGCAGTTGTCCGACTGTTTCAGTTGTAATGAAATTGGGCTGCAAATCCAACTGTTTCAGTTGTTCGACTAATTGAATGTAGTGTGAATGCTTCCATACATTCCCATGCAAATCAAGATTCGACTAAGAGCGCTTTCACATTATGGTTCCAACAGTCATCAACGCCCGCACATACCCGTGTCAGCTGACACGATCTATCTTATGGGAGTTGCATGTAAACGAAATCTCACCGACGCTGACATAAACGCCCATAGCCGCCCGTATCGAAGAAATCAAACGAGTTTTGATTTTTCCCATAACAACGTGTCAGCTGATTGCTTTTGCTCAACGCGGTGTTGCCGAACGAACTTTTTTAGCCACTAAAATATTTGAACGGTATTTTTCATTGTATTATTAAACGAAATCAATGCGAGTGTAAAATGTAATAGAGTATATCTTTGTTCATAGGAAAAACCGCTTAAGTTTACTTAAGCGAAATATGAGTTATTAGATAATTGTTTAGCTCATTTATTGAAAATAATTATCATTTCTGTATATTGTTATTAATTCACATGTAACCATTTCTAATGCGTTTATTTTAGTTTCGAATAAATAAAATCGATATTATCCAGTTATAACTTTCATATTTTTCGGAGCATAACTTCGCACAGTATGAAATAAAAAAATTGCATAAAAGATGTTATATTTGAAATATTTAAATGTTTGAATGAAATAATAGTTATTTCATATCCCTGCAACATAGGAAATGGATAGCGTATTTTTCAAATAAATGAGAAATTAGGCAATGACGATAAAAGAGTAATTTACGATAAATAAAAGTAATTTTTATTTCAAAATTATCCCTTTTACCATTTTTTAACGGATCAATGGATAGCGGGCCAGCGGCTAGTGAACAACTGATATTTCCGTCATAAAATCCACACAGGCAAACAAAATTGCGACGAAGGCAGCTTTTAGAAAATTGTTTGTGTAAGCACGAAATAAAAAATGCTTATGGTTATTCCTTTATTTATTGCCAAAAAAGTGTATATTTTTCATTGTTCAACAAGAAAATTACAAAATGCATCAGAAATGCAACTCTGACTCCTGAGGAGGGAGAGGACCACACCACTCAAAAAAACTGTTTTTACCCCGCCGTCTTTTGTTAACAATTTTTTATTGCGTTAAAAAATTAAGTTCCGCTTCGAATTCGTGTTCATGTGATCAAAACGCGTCGATTGACACCCCAGTTCTTGAAAATTTACCAATTTTCACCATATCACCTAAACTAGATAATTACCAAAACTCTGAATACAAAATCGATCATATTATTATTTAAAATTTTCGCCTACGTCTTTTTTTCTGAAAGAAAACAATATATTTAAAAATTTAAATCGAGAATAAATATCGGTACTAAGTTTGGGTATTTCATGCGAAACTTTTGTGTCTTCCCATTATTTCAAATACGGCAACACTCACACGGCTGTTCAAAATAGAAAAAAGCTGATTTTTGTGTTGTCATGCAGGCATGAAATTCGTTCAACTCGTTATGTTTACGGGTACTCGATTCGTTCGGTCGACTCGTTGATGACTGTCGGCACCCTTACTCGGTGCGGTATCGGATCGACATTTTTGGTTTTTACCGAAAGTATACCGAAACCTTACCGACCACATGTATTTCAATTGGCACTTTCACATTAGTGTTGCATACATGAAATCGGAGCGGATTAATTTCGGTATACCGCAACGCGGTAAGACCGGTCAGTAAATTTGAGGAATTACTGCAGACATTTTTGCGGCGTAATAAAAGAAGAAGAACAAAGTCAGTAAAAAACTCGTTTCGGCTATAAATGTAGCAAGTTATAATGTCTTCTTTAGAAGACATTTGCCGAGTTCCCGTGGCAGTGATCCAGATCGGGATAAGAAGTTTGCATGCAACTGCAACAAGAATTTTGTGATCCTGGTGTTTATCTGTATCAATTTCGGATCCGTATAGATCACAAAAATGTTGTTGCATTTGCTTGCAAAATTTGTATCCGGATCTGGATCACTGCCAAGTGAACTCGCCTATTATTGTTATTATTGAGTGATTTGTTGAAGTTAAAAATTTTGTTTTGCAAATTTCGATGTTTGTTTTCCTATTTTCTACCGATTACGCGCCGAAAGTATTCCCACAAGTGTGAAAAACACAGCAACGCGGAATCGTTTCGGTAAGCTGAAAATACCGAGCAAAAAATGTCGATCCGATGTCGTACCGAGTAATGTGAAAAGGCCCTAAATCGATTGAGTCGCAAGTGTGTATAGGCCACGGTATATATATTCAGACGGCAATGCCAGTAGGCGGAAATGTCAAATACCGCTTACGTCACAGGACCAATAAAGCCGCGAACAACCAAACAAACAGCTGTGCTAATTGCAAAAGGAAATGACGTATGAGGACCTGATACTTTTTTCTAAAACCGAAAGAAATATGGCGGCCAGCGAACTGGCATGACCTTTTAATTGGGTCATGTGTATAGGCTCTAAACGGCCATTAGACGAAAATCATATAGTGCAAACCTGATGAAGTTGAGTATACATTACGTGTAGACCTCCCATTCGCTTCGCTAAAATTCATTGACACTAAAAAAGTATCGATTATCGATATATTTTACTCATACGTAAGTGTCATATCAAAGAGTGCAAAATAGGGATGGGCAAATTGGAAAAATATATCGATATATATTGTATCGATATTTAAAAAAACATCGATTTATGCCGTGTAAAAACATCGATATATCAATATATCGAAAGGGCTGGCTTCACATTAAGGAACCACGTCCCGCGAAAAACCACTTCTTCACGGGGTTAGAGGTGCTCTCACAGATCTCAAAACTGGAATCCAAACTTGCCGCAGACTTATAGTTTACTAGATATTTGTTGTTAAAGTTGGATGGATCTACAGATATTCTACGAATCCTGAAGAATAAACATAAAAATCATTAAGAATTGCTTGAAGAAGAAAGTAATGTAAATTCAAGCACCCGGACATTATGGTTATACCACTTCTTAAAAAATGTTCTGCTGTTAAATTCGAAGCGAATCAGAAATGTATGAAAAATATCGAATTTGGCTCGAATTGGCAAAAAATTATCGATTATCGATGCACGGTAGTTCAAAATATCGTCGATATTATCGGCTGTACTATTTTAAAAATATCGATATATTGATATATCGATATATATCGCCCAACCCTAGTGCAAAATAAATTTGCGTGTATTATATCTCACGTAAGTACCAAATTTATTTAGATATTCGGTATTTACATGGAAAAGGTGTATCTTCTTCAAATATTTTAGATAGTGCATAACACTTTGTCATATTTAGCGCATCATTTAAACTTGTCAGCTTAGTCTCATCTACTGTGGTTACATAATTTCTTGGGTTTTTTATAGATCAATTATGGCCAACACTCCTGCTACTGTAAGTGCTGCTAAGCCCGTGCTGCGCGGCCTCCATAATGCTACAATCAAAAGAAATTTAGTAGTTGGAACTCTGCTGACTACAGTTGTAACTGTTGCATGGTATTATTTGGTCAACGTACCCAAAAAGCAGGCATATGCCGAATTTTACAAGTAAATTTGCAAATATTTTTTTTCTCTAAATATATATGTAAGTTCATATAAAAATGGAAATGTCCTTTGTTTTAGGAACTACGATGCACAGAAGTCATTTGAGCGTATGAAGGCGAAGGGCCGTTTCCAAAGCTGTTAGACAATATCAATTGGAAGAGCTGTTTTAAAAATACATTTGTATGTAGCTAATTGATTGTGATTAAAATATAAGTTTACCAATTACAGTGTAACGGGAAGACACCAGAGTTTTCTGTTTAATTTACTAAACTATAATTTCTGAATAGAAGGCATTTTTTCACTATCAATGGACCTGTCCGAAATACAAGAGTGTTTGATGATGGGTAATGAGGGGCATGCGAAAGGCAGAGGTGCCGGTTATAAGTACCCGAACAACCTGGATTTAAATCCAACCAGGGACTGCCATTCCGGCTTTACTTTTTGGAACTTATTGTTACAACAATAATAATAGTAGCTGGTTGTTATGTGGACTTTCTCGATTGATTTCCGAATCTCCGTCGAGTGTCGTACAAAAGAGCATATAATCAATATACCTGCCTTGTAATATACCTATGCTCTTTACTACCGTCGCGTCGACAAAAAAAATCTGATATAATTTAACTAATGTAAGTCTTATGGCCACCACTGTATATCCGGCTACTAAATTGCAGTACTTCCGGGAAATAAAAAAAAAATGAAACAACCCTTTCTCACTGAACGAGAGTATCTTTAATAAGAATTTTTCGATTCGATAGTAGGTATAAAGAATTTAATTGATCCTATTAATTAGCTAATACATCTAATAAAAATATGTAAGTGCATATATAGCTGAAAGAGATGACAGGAAGGAAGATAGAGAAGTGTACATACATATGTATGTGTATGTATATGAAAAATATATATATTGCTCCAATATGCATGTACAGTATATACACAATATTTAAAATCTGATCTCGAAATCTTTATAGTCCAAACGATTGAGAGTCTTAGTATTCCGCAGCTCGCATTTCTCAATTTGACAGCCAGGCGAACCTTCAATTGATAGCCAATTTATCCTATATACATATATGTATATGTGAGAAATGTATTACTATTTTGTAAATATTTATATATTATAAATATTTCTTCACTTACATCTTATCAACTTCTTCTTTTGGTCCTTGCATTTTCCCCACAATTGTGCCCTGCTTCGAATTTTTTACCCAACCAGTGATGCCGGCTTTAGTGCACATATCTCTTGTGTATTTGGTGAAGTAGCAACCTGTAATTGTGATTTATAAGCATAAATATAGTACAAATCATGTCATGCATACATATATACATGTATGTATATGTACATAAGTAAATATATAAAATAGGGTGTTCCTTAAAAAACCGAGTGAAAGACAAAGATGGAAAAAATAAAATCAATTATTTTCCTTAGGTCAACTTATTAGGATTGTCTGTTTACTTCTTGCACTAAATCTTGATAAATGTCAAGAAGGAAGAAGAGGAAGAAAATCATGCTCACTTTAATGGGAAAATAGTATTTCAGCGAATAAAAATCCAGCGGCTGCGTTGGGCGTTCCGGCTCAGAAAATATACCGAAACCCGCTAAAGGCAAAGGACTACCTACACTTTGTTGGGAAGTTGGGGTGGATAATGACTTGGAATGCCTTGTTTCCAATTGGTAACAGGTAGCACGAAACAGAAATGGGTGCCGCGCTTTATTGCAGTTGGTCCAATTAAGTAAGTACGTAAAGGCTAATCACCTCAGGTGATTTTAAGACTAAATTGATGAATCCCGCTGTTTTTTTATACTCAGCTGTACTAGTACACAGAGTATTATAGTTTTAATCACATAACGGTGGATTGTAACACCATAAAATAATCGAGATAGATATTGACTTATATATATCAAATTGATCAGGGTGAAAAAAGAAATCGATTGAGCCATGTCCGTCCGTCTGTCCGTCTGTCCGTCCGTCTGTCTGTCTGTACGCACGATAACTCGCGCAAAAATTGAAATATTTTGATGAAATTTGGAATGCAAGTTGGTATCAAGACTGGAACGGATGGTATTGAAAATGGGCGAAATCGGACCATGACCACGCCCACTTCCCCTATATAGTAAAAATCGGAAATTTTTTATCTCAGTAACTAATAGAGCTAGAGTGATAAAATTTCACCCACGTGTGGAGCTCAGGCCCTTATGAAGAAATTTGGTGAGATTTTGAAAAATGGGCGGTGCGACGCCCACTTATTAAGGGCCAAACATTGAAAGTTTTATATGTCATAACTCAGAAACCGTTGAAGATATATCGATGAAATTTGGTAGGCGTGATATACTTACTTAGGCAAATTTTTGGACGAAAAATTGCCAAAATCGGTTAACGACCACGCCCATTCTTATATATGTGTATTATAAAGTGACCTAATAAAAATATTTTAAGCGATATCTCTGTCAAATATAAAGGTATATCATTGAAATTTTATGGCAGGAGTCCAACTGCGGATATAAAACGAAAAGTACAAAAAATTTGGAAAATGGGCGTGGCACCGCCTCTTTTTAGAAGCAAGAATATACGAGATTTCTGAGCGAAACTTGGTGTGTACACTTTTATTAGTTGTGGTAATATATGTTCAAAATTTTAGCGAAATCGGTTGGCGACCACGCCCACTTTTATATATGGGAACTATAAAGGGGCCTAATAAAAATATTTTAAGCGATATCTTTGCCAAATGTAAAGATAATTCATTGAAATTTTGTGGTTTGATTTCTACAATAGACCAGAAACAACAAATAGAAAAATTTTGGAAAATGGGCGTGGCACCGCCTCTTCTTAGGCAAAGGAATATACGAAATTTCGGAGCCCATAACTCGACAAATAATTGAGACATTAAGACGAAACTTGGTTTATACACTTTTATAACTTGTGCTAATAGACACGCAAAAATTTATTCAAATCGGTTTATGACCACGCCTACTTTTTAACAAAGATATTTCTGGAACACCCTTTGGGAATTTGTAACGTGACATCTTTGTAATTAGAAGTCATAAAGGAATGAAATTTTGCACAAAGAATAATATTCATATGCTTAGTTGGATGACTGATAAAAATGTTGAAAATGGGCGTGGCTACGCCCACTTTATGCAGCACTCGCTTTATATAAAGTACACCGTGTTTCCATCAAACGCAAACAAACTATGAAAACATACAGCTGAGTATCTAATGTTCGATTCCACTCGAACTTAGGCTTCCTTACTTGTTTTGTACTTATTTTAAGTATAAGACCTTTATATGTAAGTATATGTATATAAATATATGAATACTATATGTACTTGTCAACACTTTTTCAACAAATTTTTTGCTTTTGTTCTAAAAATAGCACATCCGCTAGTAATATTACATACTTTTTGTACTAATAGCAAAACAATATAGGTACATACATACATATTCTATTTAAATGTTTTCGTGCACAAATTTGCATTCTGCATACATACGAACATATAAAGGAAAACTACAAATTTTATAAATACATATTTTTTTACCTTGTACATGTCCAAACACCTCAAAATCCACCGAAATCAACATTCGAATATCAGGAATGCCCATGATTATGATTCTGTTTTATATTTATTTAATTTATTTTTATATTATTCTAAATATTTTTTATTTATCTCTATTTAATTTTTTTTATTTAGTCCAAATAAAGTGTGATATAACTTTTTGATTATTTGGTATTCGGTGAGCACAATTATTTTATTACTGCATTCAAATCAGCACAAAAAACATACATGTATATACATATGTCGTATGTGTTTTTGTTTTTTGCGGTCAATGTGTATTTTAGTAAAAAATAAAAATAAAATAAATTAAAAAATAAAGTTCCGTTGGCCTTCGAAGTTCTTCTATTCTATCCAAAACTTTGCACAAACTAAAGCAAGTTGAGGATTATTTTGAAAAGAAAAGTGAAAGCAAAGAAAAACAAGTAAGGAAGCCTAAGTTCGAGTGGAATCGAACATTAGATACTCAGCTGTATGCTTTCATTGTTTGTTTGCGTTTGTTCGATATAGGGTGTATTTTATATGAAACGAGTGCTGCATAAACAGGGCGCAGCCACGCCCATTTTCAAAATTTGTATCAATCATCCAAATAAGCATATAAATATTATTGTTAGTGCAAAATTGCATCCCTCTATGACTTTTAGTTACAAAGACTTCACGTTACAAATTCCAAAAGGGTGTTCCAGAAATATCTTTGTTAAAAAGTAGGCGTGGTCATAAACCGATTTCAATAAATTTTTGCGTGTCTATTAACACAAGTTATAAAAGTGTATAAACTAAGTTTCGTCATAATATCTCAGTTATTTGTCGAGTAATAGGCTCATAGATTTCTTTGTATAAAAAGAGGCGGTGCCACGCCCATTTTATAAAATTTTTTTTTTTTGTGTTTCCAGTCTATTGTAGAACTCATGTCACAAAATTTCAATGAATTATCTTTATATTTCACAGAGATATCGCTAAAAATGATTTTATTAGGTCACTTTATAATACCCATATATAAAAGTGGGCGTGGTCGTATACCGATTTTGGTAATTTTTCGTCCACACATTTGGCTAAGTAAATATATCACGCGTACCAAATTTCATCGACATATCTTTAACGGTTTCTGAGTTATGGCTTATAAAACTTTCAATATTTGCCCCTTAATAAGTGGGCGTGGCACCGCCCATTTTCCAAAATTTTTATATGTTTTGTTTTACGTCCGTAGGTGGACTCGTGCCACAAAATTTCAGTGATAGATCTTTATATTTGACAGAGATATCGCTTAAAATGTTTTTATTAGGCCCCTTTATAGTTCCCATATATAAAAGTGGGCGTGGCCGTCAACCGATTTTTATAATTTTTCGCCAAAACATTTGTCTAAGTAAGCAAATTACGCGTACCAAATTTCATCGATATATCTTCAACGGTTTCTGAGTTATGACATATAAAACTTTCAATGTTTGACCCTTAATAAGTGGGCGTGGCACCGCCCATTTTCCAAAACTTCATCAAATTTCTTCATAAGGGCCTGAGCTCAATACGTGGGTAAAATTTTAGCACTCTAGCTATATTAGTGGCTGAGATACAAAATTTCCGATTTTTACTATATAGGGGAAGTGGGCGTGGTCATGGTCCGATTTCGCCCATTTTCAATACCAACCGTCCCAGTCTCGATACCAACTTGCATTTCAAATTTCATCAAAATATCTCAATTTTTACGCGAGTTATCGTGCGTACGGACGGACGGACGGACGGACGGACGGACGGACGGACGGACGGACGGACGGACATGGCTCAATCGATTTCTCTTTTCACCCTGATCATTTTGATATACATAAGTCCATATCTATCTCGATTATTTCATTATGTTACAATCCACCGTTATGAAATCAAAATTATAATACTCTGTGTACTAGTACAGCTGAGTATAAAAATATTAATAAGAACGAAGAAATACGATTTGCATTCGCATTTTAGTATTTTCTAATAGCAACATGCAGTTCAATCGGTTTGTTTGTAGATTCCTTCAGTGTATCTTTCATGTTCAAACGCTATTCACTATAAACTTTTCGGTTTTTCTTTGTACAAAATATACTTATATTCATATGTACAAGTATATACATACCTACAGCATGTTAAAATAAATAAAACGTAAAGGGAAGAGTAGATAATACTAAACGAAATTTTTTGTATTTTATTCCTATTCTGGTTAATACCCGTTCGGCAAAAAGAAGTCAAACAGAGCTCATAAAAATAACATTATTCTGTTCTGACATCCACAATATGTAGTTATCCTAAATATGACATATAGTTATCAGCAGGGACCGATTTTAATCGTTATTTTCATTTCTTCGGATGAAAAAATCATTATGAAAACTTCGTTAATAATAAAATGCAAGTATGCCGATACAATGATTTTAGAACATTCTATCCAAATATGAGCTCATCTTTATTCTAAAGATTTTTATTTTTTAAATTTTTAAATAGCCATTATTTACGATTTTTATTTTTTCGATCAAAAATAATTTTTATTATTGAATTTAAATTTTTCCGATGAAACTTTATCGATATTTTATGATTTTTATTTTTTCGATCAAAAATAATTGTTATAATTGGATTTAAATTTTTCCGATCAACTTTAATCAATATTTTTTTATTTTTTCTCCAATCATAGTAAACTTTTTCAAACGTTAGTGAATCCTATATTTGATGGCGATTGTGCCAACATTGGCGCAGTTCTATTTGAGAACAAAACTTGCAAAAAAAAACAAGTTTTTAGAGTTTATTATAATCGGAAAAATTTAAATCCAATAATAAAAATTATTTTTGATCGAAAAAATAAAAATCATAAAATATCGATCAAGTTTCATAGGAAAAATTTAAATCCAGTAATAACAATTATTTTTGATCGAAAAAATAAAAATCATAAAATATCGATCAAATTTCATTGAAAAAATAAAAATCAAATTATAACGATTAAAAATGATTTTTTTTATAAAAATGATAATCGTTACGGTCCCTGGTTATCAGAAAAGTCTCTCATGGGCCGCCTGTGGACAAGTTTAAGACCACATGTCAGAAAGATACAATTTTAAGGAGGTCTAAAAATTAGCAGTTCGAAGAGAGCATTATTTAATAGAAAATTTTGACCGTCTTCATATGCGGGAAACTCTTAATATGTTGAGCTCGCCATGCGAAGAAGAGCGCAATGCTTGGCATTAAATTTTTATTGTACTTCTAATAACTTACATGGGCCGAAAATGCGGGTGTATTGATAAGTTAACCAGTTATCTTTCGGAGGTTCGGCTTTCATAACTTTTCTTTTTTCACAATTTATTACTACTTTTACACAGGACTTTATAGTGGTGGAAGTTACATCGATATAATGTCGATACATTTTATACGAGTACAAGTCACGTAGGTCATGAGCGATATAATCAAAGCTTGCCTGTACCCTGATCATAAGTACATAAATACTCTTATTTCAATAATAGAAATAATTTCTTTCATATTTCATTTCTGCATGAAGTGCTGCCATACGTTGCAATACAAAAATTTTACAATAATCACTGACATCTGGTGATGACAAGTTGAGATTACATTAGACTTTTTAAAAACTCTTCTGTTTCAAGCAGGGACTGTAACGGTTATGAGTTATATACAAGTTGATTTTTAATCATTATTTGCTGTTTTATTTTCTGCCCACAAAATAAAAGTTATTTCAGTTTTATTTTTCCATCAGAAAATAAAAGTTATTTCTCGAGTTTTATTTTTCCCTCAGAAAATAAAAGTTATTTTTTGAGTTTTATATTTCGATCAGAAAATAAAAGTTATTTTTTGAGTTTTATTTTTCGATCAGAAAATAAGTTATTTTTTGAGTTTTACTTTTCCCTCAGAAAATAAAAGTTATTTTTTGAGTTTTACTTTTCGATCAGAAAATAAAAGTTATTTTTTGAGTTTTATTTTTCAATCAAAAAATAAAAGTTATTTTTTTAGTTTTATTTTGCGATCAGAAAATAAAAAAAAAGTAAAACTCAAGAAATAACTTTTATTTTCTGAGCAGAAAATAAAACAGAAAATAATGATTAGAAATCAATTTTTTTATAAAAGATAGTCTGCGTTACGGTGATTAAATCTGTGTACTTCTTTTGCGTTTAGCATTTCTCCTTCAGTATGATTTTTTTAGTCAAAATTTAAAAAATAACGATTATTTGCAATCCCTGGTTTCAAGTTATGGCTAATTGTATGTAAAGTTGTCATTTGCCTATCTTCAAAAGGTAATTTCAAGGAGATAACGTAAGTTGTATGGCGAACTGCGAAATAAATTGCTTAACCGGCCAAAAATCTCTGTTTAAGTGCTTAACCGGAAATGAAGAATATAATAATATAATACAATGGCGCTATTATAACTCTGACGAGTTTTTGGCCGAGCTTCTCTCCCAATTCGAGGTGTGCTCCTTTTTGTTTTTCCTACTAATTGGGTGGACCTACAGTTTTATGCCGGCTCCGAACGGCGAATGCATTTTTTGTGAGAAGCTTTTTCATGGCAGAAATACTCTCGGAGGGTATGCCGCCCACTAACGAGAGGTGACCGCTGCTCTTAAAAAACCCAATAATTGGATTTTTACTAATTAGAAATATTTGTTTGGCTCGGACCGTGGTTTGAACCCGAGACCTCTGGCATAGCAGGCGAGCACTCTACCCACTGCACCACAGCGGCCAGCGGAAATGAAGAAACCGGCCCTAAGATATCTTTTGAACATTGATGCCGGAGGGCATGTATTCGCTATTGAAAAGAGCACGATTTTAAGTTTGGCAAAATGTGCATCGCTCAGATTTGAGCTTTTTCTTTTTTATATTATGCCAAAAATGCATCCGTGGCCTATACTACAACAAAAATTTCATGTAACACCTTAGTTCAATCGAAATTTGTTTTTAATGACTTAAAAAACATTTTTAAGTCTGAATTATCATTTTTGCGAATTTCTTCAAATTTTCCAGGAAAGTGTAATGAAGCGAATAAGATTAAGATGAACTATAAGCCGCCAAGCAAATTTGAGTGAGTTTTGTATGATGTAAAAAGTAGGCTGGGCGCCTGAAATTAGACTTTGGTTTTTCGTAATTTTCTCAGAATTTCGATTTTTGACCATTTGTTATTTCTTTATTTTTCTTTTTTAAAATTTAGCACAATTCAACTTTGGTATTTGAGCAAAAATTTTTCATAGTTTAAAGGGTTATGTCATAGGGGATTAAGGGGCTATAATGGCAAGAATAAACTGAGATCAACTTTAACTGTAGCTGAATTTCGCCATGTACATACCTACATACATATATAACGTCTGTGCTGTGGGAGTCTCCAAAATTTTTTATATCATAGCAGTTAGGCCTTTTTACAGTAAATGTACGTATGTATGTATGTATGTATTTAGCCTATTGTGATAAGTTCATTTATATACACATTTATACAAGTACTTACATGTTAATCTATTACATATATCCATATATACATATCTACTCGATATTAATCTACTCAACATTTTGTAAAAATCAACAATTTAGTAAAAATATAAGTATACATATGTATGTAAATATTCTAAGAATATCTAATAAAGGTACATATCTATTTAATCCTATGTATGTATTCATGTGCATATGTATTTCTGTAAAAATAATCATACAATGCGCGCCGCCGCATCTCTGCTGACAGGATGTATTTTACCGTCCATTTTCCCACACTTCTCGATTAAGTTTGTCCGATCATCTCCATGATCCATTTGCTTCTGTACCAAACTATTATTATTAATGTTATTATTATTCTGCTTCTGCGTCACACCGCTATATAACGCTTTCTTATTTCTTTCGCGTTGAAAATGTAATTTGACATAGCTAATTGGTATCTCGACGCATTCGTCGGGTGTACCTTCGGCATCAATGAACACGCCACGTACCAATATCGAATTTGAGCATTTCAGCGCGGCGAGCACGAGAAATGGTATGACATGCGTTATCCAATAGCTTAGAACCTTGTTGTCTGTAAGTGAATTAAAAAAAAAAATTGATTTCATGTTGATAGGCACATAAATACAGACCTACATATGTATGTACATACTTACCAGGATATACATATATATCCAAGAGATTCCAAATTCCTCTCCACGCATTTACCGCTCCAAAAAATATCATGAAATAAAATAAGTCACAAATGACTAGTCTCAACATTCCGTCATTTCTTTGGCAAACGAAACGTATAAGCGGTTTAATAACGAATGTGAGTAAGACGGTGGTATAGCCGAGAATCTTGAAAATAAAATACAATTGCATTAGTAACAAATTTTTGTATAATTTAATAAGAGTAGTCCACTTTCAAACAGGCTTATGTGAATTTCTAGTTAAACCCCTATAGAATAAAACGTGCGAATATGTATACGTATGTATATTTACCAAAGAGCTCCAGTATGACTTTTTTCTATCATGAGGGTAGAATGTTAAATCCATTATACCCCATACACCCCTCCAAGCTATGACAACCAACGTTCCGATTACAAAAACGGAAAATAACGTGTCAAGCACATAAAGGCCTGGCGGATGGAATCCCTAAAACGGTATTGGAATACAGTTAAGTTAGTTAATTAATAAATAATAATAGCAATAAATAATAATAATAATTCAATAAAATTCTTTATGGTATGTGCAGACGTGCCAGTTTAATTGTGTAAAACAAATACATAAAATGTAAACTTACATGCACTTTAAACATGGTATCCACATCGAAATAATCACTTTTATGATCCATTGCAACCGCATACGGAGCCGCAGCTAAATTACGCAACGTACGTGTCGCAATTAAAAACAACAATGACACTGCGGTCACTATGCATATGATCAGCAATGAATCGGCGCTGGTCAACCAATCGCAAAGTATCCACGAACCGCGCCACATATTCACGCAGACTACACCAAAAATCGCCGTATAACTACGTGAAATGACATAGTAGGTTAGACGGCGCTTATCCGGATTGATGTAATTGCGAAAAAATGTTTGTGTGATGGTGAAGAAGAAATGACCTGTGCCGCCGATAACAAATGACATAAGCGCTGACAAAGGCATATTGCCGGGAAATAGTAGCACACCCATTAGCTCCCATGTGCCGCGCCAATAGGCAATTACGCATGGCGCTACCACGCAACAAGACAGCGCTGCATCTAAAAATTCTAAAAGTAAATCGTGTAAACTTTTGATTTGCTTTTCCTTCGTTTTCGTTTTCGGCTTTGTTGTTGTAGTTGCTGTATGTGCATTTGTGGTGCAATTGTAGTTTGAATTTGTATTGGCATTTGAATTTGAATTTGTATTGGCTTTTGAGTTTTTAATGATTAACGGCTTTTTGTTGTTGTTGTTTGTGTTTGTGTTTGGCTGTTCGCCCGCTTCTGCACTTAACATCATTTATTAGGGGGGTGGGCGCAAAACGTAGTGTATTGCATATATGTTTGTATGTAGATGAAAATCATATGTTTTACATACATATGTATTTATGTATGTGTGTATGTATTTACATATATTATTAGCTGTATGTACTCAGTAATAAATTCATAATAATTTTTGTATCAAATTAAAGATTATGAGCAGTGTTGCTTTTATAAGTTTACGTTGACATACCAACTTCTGTACACACATATGTATGTATGTCTGTATGTATATTCTAGCAATATATAATCAGTTTAAATATGCACATTCTTTTTTGTTCATATATCGCTGCCTGCAGCTTCTTATACTCGTTGATTATTCCTTTTCGATCAAAGTTGATACGTAAATGTCATTGCGAAATGTCAAGCCCCAATTAAATATAATTTTGCATAAGCTTTTGCTTCTTTTTGTTGACTTGGCATTACATTTACATATGTATGTTTTTCGATAAAATCGCTTGATTTTACATATTTATTTTCACTTAACGGTTTTACGTTGCGTTGTGTTGTTGCTGCCATTTAAAGTGTGAGTGACTTATGAACTGTTATTGTCATCTCAGCCATCTCATCAGAATGTCTCCTATTAGTAAATTGGCATATACTTTCATTATAGAATGGACAGTTTTGATTTCTTATTATGAATTCTTTTTATTGTGCTTTAAAACGGTTTAGCAGACACATAATACCCCAGCAGGGTTTTTCCATATTTTGGTAATGGCTTGAACTTGTAATCAATGAAATAACGCATTACAAATAGCTAAGAAACACTCCTTCGCTTACTTTGCTCATTACTTGTAATGCGACAGTTTTAAAATTATTATTTTTTCGCTTACTGGTAATGCAGAAAATAATCGAAAAGGTTTGGGGTACTGCCGTTATTTCTTTGCAAACGCTTTGCTTTGATTTTAATTTCTCTAAATAGCAGTTTTGTAAAGCAATTTACTCTCATTCTCGTTTATTTTGCCAGTTTTCATTATAAAATTGTCGAGGTTAGTCGCGTTATTCCATCGTTGAAAATTTTTTAAATAAGAAAATAGCTGTGCAAATACATAGTGTAATAATTATTATTCAAATAGTGTGTTATTTTTTTCTAACATTTTGCAAAGAATGTTTTGATTCTTTGTTCATTCTGTTTGCTATTTGTTTTCGGCATAAATTGCTCACTCATAGTTTTAAAATTATTTTATCGGTATTGCATAAAATAAGCGAAAAGATTTGGAACACTGCCGATATATTTTGCAAAGCCTACATTGATTTAAATTTTTGTAAATAGCAAATTTGTAAAGCAATTTACCCTTATTCTCGTTTATTTTTCCAGCTTTAATGCATTATAGATTACTATACTGAATTGTGTGATATATGCAATTACTTACACCAGTGAAAGAACTTATTACTTGTAACAGCTTACTTTTCCCAATATTAGTAGCGACTTTATAATGCATTACTGTCTACCATATTGTAAGACAATACCGCCAATGACATGCCTATGTTAAAGTAATGCAATCCGTATTCGAAAGTGTAAGCGATGAATCAAGATTTCTCGATGATTTTACCCATTACATGTAAGAGAAAGCCCTGCTGGGACTAGGTAGTTACTATTATGACCGTTTGTGCGTGTATACCAAAAACTGCCTTTTTATGTATGTACATACTCATGTATGTACATATGTATTGATGTATGAGCAGGTGTATATTCGCTTTCCTTGATCGTTTTATATATGTATGTAGGTACTACACGTTGGTGATATATGTATGTACGTTTTTTTGTATTTATTTAGTACATATGTATGTATGTATGTAGATTTTTATGTAGATATGTAGCTGCGATCTACGCGTGTGTAATAGGTAAATACTGTTAAACATAAATGTAATCTATGATTTAACATATGTTCATATGTTTTTATCTTAGTACATACATATGTATTTTGTGAAATGCTGTTAACGCTTTTTTCTTTCTTATTATGTATTCGTGCTTCCTTCGTTTTACATTAATATATAGACATCTGAAAATATAAGAATTTAGATATGTATTTACATTTACATTCACATTCACATAAATGTTAGAGAAAGACTCGTAATATAACGGGTAAGAATGAAAGCATAAATATAATTTTGAGAAAATAACAGAGATCATTAAAATCAAACCACTTTATACCTGCTTCTTTGTAAGCAAAGTATGAGAAACCATATACGAGTACCTACATAGATACATACATTTGTTGCATATTTCTAGGCGTTATAGGTACATATATTTTTTGATTTCTTGTGAATTTTGTTCTTTTTATAAAATTGCAAAAACTCTAAAAAAATTAACCCCGTAGCGATCTTCTAAATGTTGTTCCATTCGCACTCCGCAAAAAAGGAATCAAAAGTTTTGCTTTGTGTACATAAGTTGTAGCTCCTATTTGAATATCTAACAAATATTTATATTTTGTCTAAAAAATTAATATCAAGCAAAAAATTGCAACAAAAAAAAAAAAAACGAAATTGCCCTTGTTCATAAGCAAGGTTAGAGTTTGAGCTTGTAAATGCTTAACCTTTTATAATTGAATGATGTGATAAGAAAAGCAAACAGTCAAATAAAGTGCCTCATAAATACATACATATATGTATGCTCGTTTACTTTGTACACATCAAAATCATTTATACACGTCTAATACATAATTACATTTGCTATAATTTGTGGCATAAAGAAGTGTATGTGGGTGCATATACAGTTATGTATTTGATTTTGAATTACTTCACCTTGTTTTGCATAAACGCTCTGTCTGGCATGTCCGAAAGAGATTACATGTACATATATACATACATATGTATGTACAAGTGAGCTAAATGAAAATCAAATTGACAAATCAATGAAAAATAGATTGCATTGTAGATTGACACTTCTGTATGTACATATATATGACGTATTTACATATGATAATGCAGCAGAGTGCAACCATAAAGTAACGTGGAGCAAAGTGACAAGTGTTGTAGAAATACATATGTATGTATTTTGTATAAATATATGTGCATATGTTAGGTAATATTTAAATATGCTACATATTGAAAATATTTCAGTGAAACGATAACTAAGTCATATACAAACGTACGTAGGAACATTTTATAAAATATAATAATTTTTAGAAAATAAATATGCTTTATGGACGGCTGCTGTTGCAAAGTTTTGAACTCATAAGACGTCACGCGTCTAGATAGTAATCCCTTACGGAACTTTTTTATATGTACCTACGCACAAATTAAAAGAGTTCATGGAGTAAATGGTTAGAAATTTTAGCCACTCTTAACCTCTTAGTTGATTATTCTGAGTAAAATGGCATTTGCTCGTTAGTGCGTTAAAATATTATGGAGTGGATGCTCTTAGTGTGTTCAAAGAAAGTGAAAACCCGCCTAACTAAGAAGAGGAGAAAATACTCTTTTAGGAGTTATAAAACGCACATTTAACAGGGCATTACCATCTGAAATTAATTCTCTTTTTAGCCATAATGAGCAAACATCGTTCTATTCGGCAACCCCAAAAGTGGTCATATAAAAATATCCAGCATGAATCCGAAGCCTAGTCAATTTTTTTAGACTTACAAAGCAACGCTCTAAAAACGTAATTTCAGAGACTTTTTGAATACTTTTCTCCGCCTTTTTTCTGAGCGTTCCAAAAAATCTCATTTTCGACACTCTTTGTCGATCCCTTTTTCTGAGCGCTCCGGCTTTGTTTAGCCGGGATAAAGCAAAAAAGGCGCCTTGAAGTATGCTACTACTTTTTTGATGTTATTTTTGCGACGCACAGTGTTGCGAGTTCATAGCAAGGAAGGCCAAAAATGTAACGCTTCAATTTTACTGAAATTCAATACAGGCTCTTGTTTCAATGTAGAAAGAAGAAAAATGAAATATGGTGTCAACTGGACTACTGCCACGCCCCTACGCTAGTGGACGGAAAAAAGAAAAATGCTCCGATTTTAACGAAATTTGATTTGTGACTTTATGGTAGCCTGAGAAGTAAAACCGCAAAATTGGTTCGAGATCGGATATCAAATAGGTACGCTGACCGCAATATAAATATTTAAGAAAATATCGCGCTCCCTGAAAAATGCGAATAATTTGTATTCGCGCAAATAAGCGCAGCTAAAAACTTCACAATATAATATACATACATACATGCTTGTGTAAATAAAATATCAAAAAGGGAAAAAAGCAATTTTTGATATATTTTTTTAATTCACTTTTAACATTTCAATTTTTCTTTATGAGCTTCTTTATTATAAAGGTATAAGTCAGGTTTCCAAAGAGTAACAAAAGTTTTGATGCTGCCAGATTAAAAATATAACAGTCTTATGAAAACATCAAGAATTTAGACCTTAGGATCTAATATTTAATGAAATATTGAACTTCAAAGTGGGCATACAAAATTGAGATTTTAACACTTTTATCTTATTATGTAAAAAGAGCCTATTTTGAGGGCTCATATCTCCCACACTA
Source organism: Urophora cardui (assembly GCA_960531455.1). Lineage (NCBI taxonomy): Eukaryota > Metazoa > Arthropoda > Insecta > Diptera > Tephritidae > Urophora > Urophora cardui. The sequence goes on along the minus strand of OY482674.1, from coordinate 22,589,675 downwards.
CTCAATATATTTTTGTGAAACTTTTGATTTATCTTAATTGAGAAATTTCCAATAAAATCCCATACTTAGATTTTTCTGATTATGAAATTCAATTTCAACATTTTTGTCCCTACTCGCAACACTGTGCGTCGTCCGCCGTCAGTTACACTTAAAAAACTTCAACTGTTGCAATATTTCTGTTTTGTAAAAAAAAAAAAGAAATGATGTAACTTTTTATACGTGTAAGGATAATTTATTACACACTTTAACTCGGCAGATATTTTCTCACATGCAACATCATTTTTTTACATACCACATTTAAAAGTCAATAAACACTCTTTTACCAATAATAAATATATTTTAAATTAATTATAACTTTTATAAAATTTACATTTAAAATTTCTTTAAATGTCTGTTGTGTTACACACACTTACAGAAAAATTAATAAAAATAAAAACAATTTTTTAAGCTGCCTTATTAAAAATTTTTGTTTTTTGTCCTGTTTCAGTTTCTTGTGTTTCTTTTTGCTTAATTTGCATTAACACTAACACAGCTTTCACTTGTACAATTAATTTATGTTTCTAATATTTTTTTTTTAATATAATATCTATCCTTTATTACCAGATCATTATATAAATCTTTTTTCTTCAATTTTTACGTACACATTTATTTATGCACTAACTACACCCACCACACGACTCGATAGATTTTTGCATTCTGACATTAGAAAATGTTATGAATTCGAAAAGTAGTGATGCAATAATAAACATTTTTTTTTTGTAGAGCAGAGATATGTTCATTTGTTCAGTCAAGGAAGTCTTGCTGTGCTTTTCAACTAGTTTTGCAGCACAATTTTAATTCATTATGAAGGTTCTACTCGGTGGGATTCTAATTGAAAACATAAGCAAACAAAAAATACAAATGCAAACAAGTGAACAATTTGTGCAAAAATTTGTAGTTATTAGGGTATGCAAAACTATGTACATACGTAAATCTTTGTTGCAAATGATTAATTCAACGTTAAGTTATAATAGAGATTGTATGACGTAGAAGAAAAAAGAAAGTTATTACTTATGTTTAAAAACCTGATAATATGGCGCAAAATAAGAACAGGTTATACACAAAAATTACGCTTATTGATGGATTTGCAGAACACCTTAAGAATATCTGAAGATGAAGCCTTTTATTTTTAAAAATCGCCTAAACATCAAATTAGTTAGAGTTGGAAGCTTTTAAAAACTGCATGGCTTAGAAAAATCATTAATGAGGCTTTTGGGTTATTTTTTGCCGACTACTGCTTTAAACTCAGCTTATCTAGTAAACTCTTTTAAAATTTAATATCATTGAAATTGTTTGAACAGTTTTCTCGTAAATGTTTAAGACCGTTTTTAACATGCTGGGACAGCATTGTTTGCGTCTTTAGTTATCTAGATCTATCTGTCAGCAACTACATAAAACTTGTTTACATATTCAATGCTAATTAGCTGTAAACAAATTAATAAAATAGTAATAAATTAAAAGAAATGTTTCTAAGAAGCAATAATATGTTATAATTATTAATGTGTATATATGTGTATACATATGTATGTATTATTTGCTGGAACTAATAAAGCTATCTTTTTAATAACAAGATAATGAAAATTCAGTAATACATGATTTAAAATTTTATTGTTATCATACCACAAACATGTTATATATTATAAAAGTTAGGTAAACATTAATTTAAAAATGCGGTATTTGCATTTAGTACATTCTAGAAATAGTACAATAAAACATTGTTTGCATAAGTGTTATGTTATCAGGTGAACGCAGCTGATTGTCAAAAAACATATGATCAGCTGTTTCTAGATGGTAGACATAAACTACAGAAGGCATGCCCCCTTTCAATTACACTGGAAAATTCCAGTTAGTTTAACTAATTAGCTGCTTAAAGTCAATTTAAGCTACATATGACGCCAGCTGCCAGTTCAAACTGTTAAATATTCCAGATTAGTTTAAACAAGTTTAACTGAAAAGCTTAGTTTAAACAAGTTTAACTGAAAATCTTAGTTGAATTTATCTAGAAAATTTTTGCCTCAAGACCATTTAAGCTTGATTTAAACTAAGTTCGAAGTAGTTATTTTGGCCATTTAAACGAAGTTTAAAACTGTCAGAAATAATTTAAATTAAGTTTGAAAGTTTAACTGAAAAACTTAGTTGAATTTATCTAGAAAATGTTCGCCTTAAGCTTAGACCGTTTAAGCTCGACTTAAGCTAAGTTCGGAGTGGTTATTTTGGTCATTTAAACGAAGTTTAAAACTGTCAGAAATAATTTAAACTTAGTTTAACTCATAAAAATGGTTCAACTTGCAAAACAAAAAAGAAAAAATGCCGCTTAAGCCAAGTCGACATATATTACATTTTAAGCCTTTCAACCTTGACAATTAAATGTATTATGGAACGAATTTTCGTCATCTCTTGTCAAGTTTGATTTGGTTATAAACCGGTTTCGGCTGTGTGCCATCTTCAGTATCTTGTTTCGTTCTTCGTTCTACAATACATCGCAATCCTACTCTGTCGCAAAAGCAAACGACAAAAAATAAATGACAATTTAATGTTTATGTAATGCCTCTTCACATACAACTCAATTTTCCTCACCACTGTACATGCACGTAGATAGGTACCTAAATTCTATTCTACGTCAGCACTAAACATTTCTATGCGCATTTATAGCTTTTACTTGCGACTAAAAGCAAAAAACCTGTGCAACAACAAATGCTAATCTATTATCATTATTATTATATTCCACTGGAATCCGTCATAAAATTTACATTTTTGCAAAATATTTACATGCCTCTTGGCGCCTTGCTCCTTGTGCTTATGGGCATACATTAAAAAAAATTACATGTTTATGTGCATAAATAAAAAAAAAAAGAATTAGAAAACAAATCAACAACAACAACAACAAATGATCTGATTTAAGCGCTTATATGGTGAAACAAGTTTTTTTAATTTGTCGTTAATTTGGCGTGTACATCTAACCTGATTATAATGTTACATATCTTTTTGTATGTACATATAATAAATAGTGGCATCATATATGTATGAATATATTCGAAATTTGCACATATTTACATATGTGTATATGTATGTATCCATGTAATCTTCATGTGCACTCAATCAAGTTCAGCTTTAGAAAATTTGGCATAACTAGAAATATGTGTTTAATTAGTAGATTTACTGTTTTCCTGCTAATTGGAATAGTTTTCGACGGAGCGTATGTAAAATACAATTGCTCAACATATTTAGATAAAAAAAGAAGAGAAATGCATCAAATACATATGTACTTACACATAGGGATATACATACATTGCACAATGCACATTGGGGTGGTACCCAAATGTATGGAGACAAATTGTATATGTATCATACTTCTTCAACCTCACCCCCTGGTCGATGCTAATATAGTCGAAGATACCACATATAAATTTTTGTCCCCATCGGAAACGGCTACGCAGAAGGGTCAAAGTTCAGAAAACTCTATGGAGACTGAAAAAATTAAATTTAATTTTTTGTATATCTAATGTCAAAAATCGATAGTCATGTACTTGATCATACCAAATATAAATTTTGGTCCTGATCGGAGACGTTTAAGGGCTGTGGCACAGGGGTCAAAGTTGATATTACCATTTGTGACGCTGGTGCGACACCTCTCAACCGTCTCCAATGGGTACCAAAATTTTGTATTTGTTATCTTCGAGTACAGGACCCAAGATTTTGGGCATTAAATATAGGAAAAAAAAAATATGAAATTCCTTGGGCCTTACTTTGGTCTGAACTTTCACCACTGTGCGACATCCCTTAACTGTCTCCGATCGCAAACAAAATTTATATTTGGTATCGTTGACTGCGTTGTTACCGATCTAGGGGGTGAGAACGAAGAAAATCGCTAATTTGAGCTTAAAGACCACCCTAATGCACCACATACTTACAGTAAAATTACAAATCTAGGGTTATCAGTTGTGCTGAACTTGGCGGCTGTATTGTCCAGATTTTTTTAATCCTTTGTTCAAGGTCCAGAAACTTTTTTGTTTTCAATTAAAACAAACACAGTTGTGATTGGCATACATACCCTGCAAGAACTGTGCAGGTCATTTGACCGGTCATATGACCGGCAGGCATGACCAAAAGTTTTGGGATATTTCCTATCACATTCTTAAGGGCATCGGTAACTTTTGTGACCGTTTCATTCATCACGTTCCCGTATGTGTATTTTCAAATTCCATTCTATCCTTATCTATCTCATTGGTTTTGAACTTGGCTAGAAACACATACGAGTGCAAGTGTGTTGGTAATATTATATTTTTGGAATAGTGTTAGTACTTTCGGTCACACAATTCTAGCAGGGTACATATGTATGTGTGTATCGCATACGTACATATATGCAATTTCAAATTAATCGCCGGTGTTGTAAGTACTTTTTGTGTACGCTCCATATCTGAAATTATCCCTGCTAGAATTGTGTGACCGAAACTACTAACACTATTACAAAAATATAATATTACCAACACATTTGCACTCGTATGTGTTCTAGCCAAGTTCAAAACCAATGAGATAGATAAGGATAGAATGGAATTTGAAAATACACATACGCCAACGTGATGAATGAAACGGTCACAAAAGTTACCGACGCCCTTAAGAATGTGATAGCAAATATCCCAAAAATTTTGGTCATGCCTGCCGGTCATATGACCGGTCAAATGACCTGCACAGTTCTTGCAGGGATTAGACAGTCTGAAGAGTGCTGACGCGAAGTGCATTCGAGAGCGAATTGTCATATCAAATTATAATGCGGAAATTGTAAGAACAAAAAGAAAAACTGTCGCAGAACTTGAGATGCAGATTGGCAGCAGTAGGTATTTTACCGGCAACTTGACAATAATCATGAATTGTGTTATTAATAATTTTTATAAATATGCTGACAAGAGCTTATTATCTGTGCTTGAGATTTAAAGAAATTTGACAACACTGCAAGCTAGAGAAACTTAACATTGACTACAATCTATTGATAAATTTAGCTGTTGCATTAACTGGACCTCTTTGATAGACTATTTGACTATACTATATTCAGACATGCTCTCAATAGTCTATTAAGAGCCTTTTGCAATTATGTATTTGTCAAAATTATTAATCATATGTCGTGCCATCGAAATTCGGATTGCTCTCATTTTTCTGAGTAGAAATCTCTTCCACGATATTTGTCTAAAATTAATTTTGATGCTACGGAATTTGGTGTTTATGTAACAAGACGGATTTCTGAAAATCAAATAAAATCTACAAAAAAAATACCGAGGCCAATATGCACATCAAATTCAACCAAAATTTAATGCTCAATCCAATTGTGAAATTAGAATTTCTGATTTCCGGTTTTGCAGGCTGAATGTTCAAAATCGCATATTTTCGCAATTATTTCTTGCTGTGTAAGTTATATCTTAAATTTCCTTGCAAATTACTTAAAGATAAGTAAATTCAATATATGTAAGTACATAGTAACAATATTTTAAAATTATAATTTATCATCCGGTATAGAAAAACGAGAATGCTCTCTTTTTTCTTTAGCATCATGCTATGGAAACTCTATGTTATAGTCATCCGATATCGATGATTTTCGTTGACAGCGCTTTGTGTGCAATAAATGCTCCAAACAAAACATTTTAGAATTTAACTGCATAAATAGAAGAGTTATTCCCCCAAAAACGTAGAATTATGCTGCTTGAAAATTGTTCCTTTGCTTCCAGTAGTAGGTACCCTATGGCGTATGAGTAACCTTTAATGCGTGCTTGCGAGTGTATATGTATGTACCAGACCTGGGTAATATCAAGTACCAGTACGACTTGTGACAAGTACATTTTAAAAGAATTGTACTAGTACAAGTACAAGTACTTTCAGAATATTCAAGTACTAGTACAAGTACAAGTACAAAGAATTGAAAAAGAATTGAATTTTTAGCAAATGAATGTATGTACAAATGAATGTACATTCAATTCTTTTCAATTACTTTGAAGTATTTGCTAAAAATTCAATTCTTTTTCAATTCTTTGTACTTGTACTTGTACTAGTACTTGAATATTCTGAAAGTACTTGGTACGGACTCATTACTTCAAGATCAAAATATAAAGTATTTAAGTACGTAATCAGCGTTGCGTGATTCGAATCAATTTTGATTTCAAATCAACTTTCAAATAAAGAATCAACTCGATTCGTGATTCAAACAATTTTCAAATCAAAGATAATTTTTATTTGTGATTCATTTCTCAAAAGAATCAAAAATACTCTTTGCTTCGTGATTCAAACCATTTTCAAATCAAAGATAAATTTGATTTGTGATTCATTTCTCAAAAGAATCAAAAATACCCTTTGATTCGTGATTCAAACCATTTTCAAATCAAAGATAAATTTGATTTGTGATTCATTTCTCAAAAGAATCAAAAATCTTTTTTGATTCTTGATTCAAAAAATATCGAAAATTTATTACGAATCTTGATTCAAAATATATTTGATTCGAATCAAAAATTTTATTCGAATCAAAAATTTATTTAGAATCAAAGATACTGTAGCATATCAGAAATATTCAAGTACATTCTCGGTAACTTAAAACACAAAAATGTATAAAATGCACCAAAAGTCCAATAACAGCCAAATTGTATGCTGACGCCAAATGTGTACATGTGTATGTATGTATGTACATACCCTGCAGGGAAAATCTCTAGTTCCGAACTAGGTCGCTTCTAGTGCATTTTTCGACACTACTAGTGCGAGCTAAATCTCTTTTGCATGTTATCAACTGGCAAATTTAACACGGCGATGTCCTAGGCGGTGTCAATTGTCACTCTCTGCACTACATTTTCGATAGTTCCGAACTAGTACTAAATTCTACAGTTTCCACTAGTTCGTTTATTGGCACAATTTCGATAGTTCTGAACTAGCTACAAGTACCTACAAATTCTACAGATTTACATCTGCCGCTTAAGTGCAGCCTTTGACACACTTCGTGCAAGTAGCGCGATGGCCGACTGGCTAACGCATGTGCCTTTCAATCTGAGGGGCGCGGGTTCGAATCCTGTCGGTGTCAAGTTGGATGATAATTTTTTTTTTAATTTTTTTTTAAACTAATATTTTTTTTATTTATTTATTTATTAAAAATTTACAATAATATTTAAAAAGTAATAAAATAAAAAAAAAATTAAAAATAAGCCTGAGGGATCGAAAAAGCATAATTAGGGGAACATTTCATTTCATACAAGATGCAAATAGAAACCTCTTTATATAAAATGTTTCACTAAACATCTGAGAATTGCAGAAATATACAAAGCCTACGGCAATTGAACGAACGAAAAATTTCCATAGAATTTTTGTCACTTCGAAATTGCATACAAATCAAAGTGTGTCTTATAATGGCCACTCTATTCACTCCTTCTGAACTGGTGAGGGTATAACTAAAATTGATCCAGTTCCTTTTTGACACCTTTTCGCTAGTTCGGAACTAGAAATTTTGCTCACTAGTTATTGAGTTCCCTGCAGGGTATATACATATTTCTGATTGTCGTATTTACGTTTGTGCTACGCCGTACGTACATACATACATACGTATGTATGTATGTGCATAGCCACTTATTTGAAATAAAGTTTTGATTCAAAATAAGTTTTTGATTCGAATCAAAAATTTTATTCGAATCAAATATTAGATTGATTCGAATCAAAAATTTATTAAGAATCTTGATTCAAAATCAAGTGTGAATTAAGAATCAAAAAAGATTTTTGATTCTTTTGAGAAACGAATCACAAATCAATTATATCTTTGATTTGAAAATAGTTTGAATCACGAATCAAAGGGTATTTCTGATTCTTTTGTGAAACGAATCACAAATAAAATTTATCTTTGATTTGAAAATATTTTAAATCAATAATCAGAAAATATTTTTGATTAGTGATTCAGTCAAATCAAAATCACGCATCCCTGTACGTAATAGTCCAATTACTACTCAGTATTACCCAGGTATGGTATGTACATACTTCTGCTATGAACTTCCAAAGTACACAAGCGATTTTGTTTTTAATTTTTACCGTGGCTCCAAAGGATATGTGTATAGGCATAAAATAAAATGTTATCAAAATGTTATCAAAATCTACCAGGATCAGGCCCAAATGTGGACCCGGAGGTCCCCATGATTTTTTTTAGCGAGATCGGTATCGAATGAAAGTTATTGATCTGAGTTTCAATAAAGAATTGCTCATACTGAATACCGTATACCGTGTACCGAATACGGCATAAATACGGTATTCCTAGAACCTAATACGGTACAAAAACAGTACACGGATAACCTAATACGGTACAAATACGGTACACCGAGAACATAATACAGTATAAATTCGGTACAAATGCGATAAAAATACGGAACACCGATAACCTAATACGGTACGAATACGGTATTCGGTATACTATAATCAGTATACCTACGGTACTCGGTTGAAGAGACAACATCTGAATTACCATGAAGACAGCTCTCTATTGAAACTGAGATCAAAAGTATACAGCTGAGTAACTTATGTTCGGTTCCACCCGAACTTAGGCTTCCTTACTTGTTTAATTTTATATTTTTTGATAAATAATACTATGCAAAAATATGCATAGTCATATTTGTGTGTATGCATGTATATTATTAAATAATTTAATTAGTTTAAAGATAATCTCAACTTTTTGTTCGAAAATATTTTTATGTTTATACATATGAATATATGTATGTATCAGTGAACTGCACAAGCAGATTGAATTTTCAAACAGATTGTTTTGTACAAGCAAGCAACGAAACAAACAATCTAAGCGCCGCTTGTAACCTAACAATCACAAGCGCGCTTGGGATTGTTTGCATTTTTTCAATCTAAGCACTGCTTAGTTTGTTTAAAAGCAAACAAGCTCTTGCTTGTTTGTTTAAAAGCAAACCAAGCTAGCGGTTGCTTGAAAAAAAAATTCAATCATTTTCAAGCAAATTTCAATCAAAAGCAAGCAGGCTGGAGGAGATTTTCAATCAGCGTTCATTTCGCTTTTTCAAAAGCAGATTTAAGAAGATCTTTCAATCATTGGATGTGAAGGAATAGGCGCACAGAAATGGAAGATGAACTCAATTCTACCAGTATTTTTCTGCAGATAATTGTAAGAAAATGAAGGACAAAGCCTTTTGTACATATTTAAGCATGCATATACCCTGCAAAAATTCCTGGTTGTTGACAAATCAGGTCTAAAAAAGGTGTATGCTGGCAGGACTGCTTCTGTTATGCACTCACTCTGTCTACTCCTAACTTTCTAATACATGACATCAACAAAAGAAAATCAGCCTTATTTCAAGCCTTACGCCAAACAAATTTGCTACCTTTATAATTTTTTGGCCTTATTTCAAAGCCTTTAAATGTGCTGTTTAATTCTTAAATAAGGCTAAAATAGTTTGTTGGGTATGTCCGCAAATTTTGCGACCAGCAGTTTTTATATGTAAATAGTCTTGTCGAAATGTTCAACATTCGACCCAAAAATAAAAGAAAATTTGTATGTATGCACATAAATGTATGTTTATGAGTACGACATTGAAATTCCCAAAGGAACTAAGAAATTATGGAAACAAATAACTAGCGGGAATGTGACAAAAATGCAAGTAGCTTAATTGTCATTAGATTCTCACCAGCTTGTAAGTGGTCAATTGAGTAATCATTCCAATGAAACTACTGCTGTGTGTAGTATTATTATAAGCAAATTCACTTTTGAAACATGGAATTTAAAGAAAATCTGCCATCATTGTACCTGAAAGAGTAGGCGCACAGAAATGGAAGATTAACTCAAATCGGATCTAGTATTTTTCTGCAGATAATTGTAAGAAAATAAAGGACAAAACCTTTTGTACATATTTAAGCATACATATACCCTGCAAAAATGCTTGTTGTTGACAAATCAGGTCTAAAAAAGGAGTATGCTGGCAGCACTGCTTCTGCTATGCACTCACTCTGTCTACTCCTAACTTTCTAATACATAACATCAACAAAAGAAAATCAGCCTTATTTTAAGCCTTACGCCATACAAATTTGCTATCCTTATAATTCTGTGGCCTTATTTCGTTATTGGTGGGTATATCCGCAAATTTTGCAACCAATACTTTTTATATGTAAATGGTCTTGTCGAAACATTCAACAATCCACCCTTTTGTCTCCAAATAAAAGAAAATTTGTATGTATGCACATATGTACATATGCATGAGTGTGTTTTTATGAGTTTTTATGAGCAAAGTGGAATGTCCGGCGAACGTAAATATACCTGCAAAAAATGCGATTTCTCCGGGACGTGTCCGGGATCAATCGCAAGGGAGCATGCGACTAATACAAGTTTACATCCCTTTATATGGAGCGAATTGATCGTATTTATTCGAGCATGTCCTTTGAAGAGACTAATTGTTCAATTTGTATACCCGAACAGGTACAAATGTAGATTAATCGCTTTCATCCAAAGTAGTAAGCCAAGGCTATTTTTTATGAAAATGTCTAAAATTTATAAATTGTTATATATGTATATTAGAAGAAAGTTTATAGAATTAGCTTTTATCGTGTAGTGAAATCTTTTAAAAAAAATGAAGTATTTTCTGAAAATATTTTAAGTTTTGAGAATGCATTATGCGAGTGTAAAAGACATGTGAAGAATTTTTCAAAGTTGTTAGCCAAGGCTGTTTCTTATAAAATTTCTTTAAAAATTATAAATGTTCATGCCTATTTAAATATTTTACAATAAGTTTTACTTTTGTAAAAAAATCTATTCAATAAATTAAAAATTTTTTTAATAGTCAGTATTGAGTGTATAATTGTAATTGATTTTTCCCGTTCGGTATGAAAGGGATTAATTTACATTTATACCCGTTCGGGAAAAATCAAGGCCTAATTGTCGACTCATTGTTCCCGAAAGAGATCAATCCGGGATAAATCTCTATCGGGATTATTCGCACATTTTTTTCCGGGATATGTATTTTGGTCTGTTACAAAAGTAGGTAGAATGCCATACATGTATATACATACATATGTATATTTTGGTTTTTTAACAAAGTAGGTATAGAATACAAAAAGGTTAGAATATTGACGCCTTTGCAAATAGAGGATAGGTAATTACACAAGGCCATTCATATGTACATATTTACATACAAAAATATTTTCCTTTGTTGACAAAAGGATAAAATACTGATGCGTATAGAAAACAGAATGTATATACATACATACATGTGGTATGTGCATACAGACAAATTTTCTTTTTTTTTGGGTCGAATGTGGAACATTTCGACGACAAGACCATTTACATATAAAAACTGCTGGTCGCAAAATTTGCTGACATACCCACTAAAATATTTTAGCCTTATTTAAGAATTAAACAGCACATTTAAAGTCTTCCGAAATAAGGCCAGAAAATTATAAGGATAGCAAATTTGTATGGCGTAAGGCTTAAAATAAGGCTGATTTTCTTTTGTTGATGTTATGTATTAGAAAGTTAGGAGTAGACAGAGTGAGTGCATAGCAGAAGCAGTGCTGCCAGCATACTCCTTTTTTAGACCTGATTTGTCAACAACAAGCATTTTTGCAGGGTATATGTATGCTTAAATATGTACAAAAGGTTTTGTCCTTTATTTTCTTACAATTATCTGCAGAAAAATACTAGATCCGATTTGAGTTAATCTTCCATTTCTGTGCGCCTACTCTTTCAGGTACAATGATGGCAGATTTTCTTTAAATTCCATGTTTCAAAAGTGAATTTGCTTATAATAATACTACACACAGCAGTAGTTTCATTGGAATGATTACTCAATTGACCACTTACAAGCTGGTGAGAATCTAATGACAATTAAGCTACTTGCATTTTTGTCACATTCCCGCTAGTTAATTGTTTCCATAATTTCTTAGTTCCTTTGGGAATTTCAATGTCGTACTCATAAACATACATTTATGTGCATACATACAAATTTTCTTTTATTTTTGGGTCGAATGTTGAACATTTCGACAAGACTATTTACATATAAAAACTGCTGGTCGCAAAATTTGCGGACATACCCAACAAACTATTTTAGCCTTATTTAAGAATTAAACAGCACATTTAAAGGCTTTGAAATAAGGCCAAAAAATTATAAAGGTAGCAAATTTGTTTGGCGTAAGGCTTGAAATAAGGCTGATTTTCTTTTGTTGATGTCATGTATTAGAAAGTTAGGAGTAGACAGAGTGAGTGCATAACAGAAGCAGTCCTGCCAGCATACACCTTTTTTAGACCTGATTTGTCAACAACCAGGAATTTTTGCAGGGTATATGCATGCTTAAATATGTACAAAAGGCTTTGTCCTTCATTTTCTTACAATTATCTGCAGAAAAATACTGGTAGAATTGAGTTCATCTTCCATTTCTGTGCGCCTATTCCTTCACATCCAATGATTGAAAGATCTTCTTAAATCTGCTTTTGAAAAAGCGAAATGAACGCTGATTGAAAATCTCCTCCAGCCTGCTTGCTTTTGATTGAAATTTGCTTGAAAATGATTGAATTTTTTTTTTCAAGCAACCGCTAGCTTGGTTTGCTTTTAAACAAACAAGCAAGAGCTTGCTTGGAAATTTTTCAATCAGCTTGTTTCGCTTTTAAGCAGATTGAAAAAATTGTAAACAAGCTATTGCTTGTTTGTTTAAAAGCAAACCAAGCAAGGGAGAGATTGGAAAAAATTTCAAGCGCTTGAAAGGGCAAACAAGCTGCTTGTGCAGATCACTGGTATGTATGTACATATATATGCAAAATATTTGGGTCAATTCTATGCATGCAAGTTAAGAGTATTTTTTTATGGCTACTACTAAGTTCATAGCCGTGATATTTAGTCAGCAACATGCATTTATTTTGCCATGAAATGTTTCAAGAAACATTTTTTCTCAAATGAGAATAAATGCCAAAACAAAAAATTAGCAAATGTAAAAAAAAAAATTTTTTGGAGCATCGCCTCAGAACCGGCTTTAAAATTTTGGCCAATGAACACATTTTTGTACAAAATATAAAGGCCATTGGCATTGTATATTTAAATTGGCGTGAAAACATGTTGCTGGCATGATGTTGCTAGCATGTTGCGCAACGTTTTCACGGCAGGAGCTCTGTGCAACTTTGCCGTGAAATATCTGTGAAATTTCACGCATGTTTCACGACCAGTTTTTATACTCAGCTGTACTAGTACACAGAGTATTATAGTTTTAATCACATAACGGTGGATTGTAACACCATAAAATAATCGAGATAGATATTGACTTATATATATCAAATTGATCAGGGTGAAAAAAGAAATCGATTGAGCCATGTCCGTCCGTCCGTCTGTCCGTCCGTCCGTCTGTCTGTCTGTACGCACGATAACTCGCGCAAAAATTGAAATATTTTGATGAAATTTGGAATGCAAGTTGGTATCAAGACTGGAACGGATGGTATTGAAAATGGGCGAAATCGGACCATGACCACGCCCACTTCCCCTATATAGTAAAAATCGGAAATTTTGTATCTCAGTCACTAATAGAGCTAGAGTGATAAAATTTCACCCACGTGTAGAGCTCAGGCCCTTATGAAGAAATTTGGTGAAATTTTGAAAAATGGGCGGTGCCACGCCCACTTATTAAAGGCCAAACATAGAAAGTTGTATAAGCCATAACTCAGAAACCGTAGGAGATATATCGATGAAATTTGGTACGCGTGATTTACTTACTTAGGCAAATGTTTGGACGAAAAATTGTCAAAATCGGTTGACGACCACGCCCACTTTTATATATGGGTATTATAAAGTGACCTAATAAAAACATTTTAAGCGATATCTCTGTCAAATATAAAGATATATCATTGAAATTTTATGGCAGCAGTCCAACTATGGACATAAAACAAAAAACACAAAAATTTTGGAAAATGGGCGTGGCACCGCCTTTTAGAAGCAGGAATATACGAGATTTCTTAGCCTATAACTCGAGAAATAATTGATATATTATGACGAAATTTGGTTTATACACTTTTATTATTTGTAGTAATACATGTTCGAAATTTTAGCGAAATCGGTTGACGACCACGTCCACTTTTATATATGTGTATTATAAAGTGACTTAATAAAAACATTTTAAGCGATATCTTTGTCAAATATAAAGATAATTCATTGAAATTTTGTGGCATGAGTTCTACGATAGACCGGAAACAAAAAATAGAACCATTTTGGCAAATGGGCGTGGCACCGCCTCTTTTTAGACAAAGGAATCTACGAGATTTCTTAGCCTATAACTCGACAAATAATTGAGATATTATGACGAAACTTGGTTTATGCACTTTTATAACTCGTGTTAATACACACGCAAAAATTTATTGAAATCGGTTTATGACCACGCCTACTTTTTAACAAAGATATTTCTGGAACACCCTGTGGGAATTTGTAACGTGCATCTTTGTAACTAGAATGGAATGAAATTTTGCACAAAGAATAATATTCATATGCTTAGTTGGATGACTGATGAAAATTTTGAAAATGGGCGTGGCTACGCCCACTTTATGCAGAACTCGCTTTATATAAAGTACACCGTGTTTCCATCACACGCAAACAAACAATGAAAGCATACAGCTGAGTATCTAATGTTCGATTCCACTCGAACTTAGGCTTCCTTACTTGTTTTGTATGGATTTTGACAGCAGTTTCATGTGAAATTCGAACTTATTACATATATTTTATTAATATAGGAAGTTTCTAGAAATCAAAAGTAATAAAGTTACCTACTCATTTAACTTGATAAATCGGTTAAATTGACTTGTTAAATAAACTTGTATGACAATGCATTCCCTGCTATGTTTAAAGCACAATTTTATTTAAGATTTTATGCATGTATGTAATTGTTTATATTTATTTTGATAATTTGTTTTCGGGGCTTTGAACTTTTTACTTTGATTTGATTTGATTTTTTTTTCAAGCAGCTGATTATAATTGCTTTGTTCGTAGAAAAATCGGCATAAATCAATAAAAAGTAGAGAGTTGATAAATTTTATTTTATGGTGTACATATGTATGTACATATATATACACGTACATATGCATATGTACTATATATGAAAATTATTTTAGTTACTAGGTTAATATTCAAAGCACCCATAGTGATCACCGAACTAATTTAATAGGTCTGTACAGGTGCAACCGTCCATTGGATGACTGATGGAAAACTTAAACTGATTAGGGCTTATGAGGGGGAGAGTCATGTTGAACGTTAACATAAAAAGAACATAAAATACGCGTGTCTAATGCTTCACTAGGCCCAATATAAATGAATGCGGTACCGCTGATAATTCATCTGGAATCTCCTCCGCCTTTTGATATTGAAAAAAAAATACACGTTTTTAAAAGTTGAATTATGCATAAAAAAGCGCATAGATTTTTAAAAGTTAATTTTTAAATTTACCAACTGGGGTCCTAGCTGTACGAATCTCCAATTAAAACGGACTTAAAAAGGGAATTTAAATCGTGGTTATGTCATTGAAACCTCATCGAAAACACGTTAAATTGCCCAAAGCGGACATTTAGCAAACCAAAAAAACGTATTTTTTTTTATTTTTTACTTCTAACTTTAATATTGTTTGTTAAGGAAAATTTTTTGCAACTAATGTAGGAAGTCTTCTGAACAAATATCTTCGATAAGCAATGAAAGTTGCAATGACGCTGAATTAGGTGCTTAGTTGCACAGTGTTATGAACTGTTCGGTGATAATGTCATCAGCAGAACAGAGTCAATCATCGAATAACAATCATTATGAGTTTCCTGATTAAATAAACTTAAATAGGTATATAAGTATGTATGTACCTACATACCTATATGCACATGAATTACAGTGCATGTGCGAAATGATTCGTTTATTACTCGTACTCTTATTTTGTTCAAGAATTGACTGTCTAAGTACTGCAATTATAAGTATAAACAAATTTATAAGCTTGATTATATTTTTGTTTATGCATACATGCATATGTATGTAGATAACTCTTATCATATGTGCAAATCTTAAAACAAAGTCTGCATTCATATAATAATAATAAAACAACAAGTAAGGAAGCCTAAGTTCGAGTGGAATCGAACATTAGATACTCAGCTGTATGCTTTCATTGTTTGTTTGCGTCTGATAGAATTACGGTGTATTTTATATAAAGCGAGTGCTGCATAAAGTGGGCGTAACCACGCCTATTTTCAATATTTTTAACAGTCATCCAACTAAGCATATGAATATTATTCTTTGTGCAAAATTTCATTCCTTTATGACTTCTAATTACAAAGATGTCACATTACAAATTTCCAAAGGGTGTTCCAGAAATATCTTTGTTAAAAAGTAGGCGTGGTCATAAACCGATTTGAATAAATTTTTGCGTGTCTATTAGCACAAGTTATAAAAGTGTATAAACCAAGTTTCGTCTTAATGTCTCAATTATTTGTCGAGTTATGGGCTCCGAAATTTCGTATATTCCTTTGCCTAAGAAGAGGCGGTGCCACGCCCATTTTCCGAATTTTTCTATTTTTTGTTTCCGGTCTATTGTGGAACTCATGCCACAAAATTTGAATGAATTATCTTTATATTTGACAAAGATATCGCTTAAAATATTTTTATTAGGCCCCTTTATAGTTCCCATATATAAAAGTGGGCGTGGTCGCCAACCGATTTCGCTAAAATTTTGAACATATATTACCACAACTAATAAAAGTGTACACACCAAGTTTCGTTCAGAAATCTCGTATATTCTTGCTTCTAAAAAGAGGCGGTGCCACGCCCATTTTCCAAATTTTTTGTACTTTTCGTTTTATATCCGCAGTTGGACTCCTGCCATAAAATTTCAATGATATACCTTTATATTTGACAGAGATATCGCTTAAAATATTTTTATTAGGTCACTTTATAATACACATATATAAGAATGGGCGTGGTCGTTAACCGATTTTGGCAATTTTTCGTCCAAAAATTTGCCTAAGTAAGTATATCACGCCTACCAAATTTCATCGATATATCTTCAACGGTTTCTGAGTTATGACATATAAAACTTTCAATGTTTGGCCCTTAATAAGTGGGCGTGGCACCGCCCATTTTTCAAAATCTCACCAAATTTCTTCATAAGGGCCTGAGCTCCACACGTGGGTGAAATTTTATCACTCTAGCTCTATTAGTTACTGAGATAAAAAATTTCCGATTTTTACTATATAGGGGAAGTGGGCGTGGTCATGGTCCGATTTCGCCCATTTTCAATACCATCCGTTCCAGTCTTGATACCAACTTGCATTCCAAATTTCATCAAAATATTTCAATTTTTGCGCGAGTTATCGTGCGTACAGACAGACAGACGGACGGACAGACGGACGGACATGGCCCAATCGATTTCTTTTTTCACCCTGATCAATTTGATATATATAAGTCAATATCTATCTCGATTATTTTATGGTGTTACAATCCACCGTTATGTGATTAAAACTATAATACTCTGTGTACTAGTACAGCTGAGTATAAATATAACTCGAGGCAAATGTAACCTTGATGAATGGCATGCTGCTTCCGGCGAAACGGCTTCTAAAACGTTTAATGCAAACTCTGCCCAATTGCCTTGCCTTAGAAAAAATATACCCGAACGATTTCTTTATAAGTACGAGCGCCTTTCGAACATCAAAAAAGTCGAAACTGTTTAAGCCTTAAACTTTAAGGATATACTGAAAAATGGTTCAATTGAGAGGTCGCATAGTCCATAGACTTCTGCTGTGGCCATGATAAGGAAGACGAAGATCGGTACATGTACATGGGTTTTCAGCGGTAGATTAGTCCTAAAGTCCTAAATATTGAGCAAGGCTTTACATAGGTTAGCTTAGGCAGCTCTTAGATTAATAACAATACTAGTAATAATAATACACGGGCGCTATTATAACTCTGACAAGCTTTATGGCCGAGCTTCTCTCCCAATTCGAGGTGTGCTCCTTTTGTTTTTCCTAGGGATAAATGCAATTTCTGTAATTTTGAGTTAAGCCACTGTGTCTATTTGGGAACCAGCATGAAAAACGAAAAGAATGTCAGCTTGGAAATTCAAAGCAGAATCACTCTTGCCAACCATTCTTCAAGTGCGACTACGGATTAAGTAAGTAATTGAAAAGTGAATTCCTCTCTCAATGAACAAATATCACGCACTTCAAGCCACTCATACTTCCCGTCCTGATACAAATACGATACAAAAGCCTGGAAGATATCAACATTTCAGCTGAGAATGACTTGGCATACCTTGTGTTTCTAATTATCGCCAATTATCACGAAGCAGAAACGACTAGGATTGGTTCAAAGCTGTTTAGATGGTTAATTGGCAATTAAGAAGAAGAAGTAGAAGAAGAAGAAGAATAAGAATAAGAAGAAGGAAAATAATAATAAGGAGAAGAGAAGAAGTCTTAAATCTCTTAGGTTATATAGTGGATATAAATAACTGGTCTACACGTAGATCGCGAGAAAGTATATTTCAAATGCAAGGTTTAGAAACTTGACTTTGACAATAGTCCTACATTTGTTTTATTTGTATAATTGGCTAACCAATACAAGGATCCTAAAAATTATCGGTGATTAGAGATTTTCTGAAGAATTATATTGTAATTATTTCCAAAAAGTTTGTTTTCATCTTCTTTCTAACTCGAGTTAAGTTAATTTAATATATTTAAACAAATGTATGTACTTAAATGAATCCAAAAAGCTACATATATAACATGACTCTAAAAATGATCTAAAACCCAGCAAAATAGAGAAAAAAAACCATGTTCGAAAAAGGGTCTCAAGTAAAGCTTCGGTGCAAAGCATCAAAAAAATTATCTCTTATAAGTTTAAGAAGACTCAGAATTTTATTAAAAAAAAGAGTCATAAAAAATGCTCCAAAATCACGCATTTTGAATTCACTTTTATCCTGAAACTCACGTATAACGATTTTTTCTAGATTTTGGCTCACAAAAAAAAAGAAGAATGAAATTAACACAATTCAAGAAGGAAATGCTCTGAAAATTTAGATTTTATAGCTGCTACTGGTTTCTTTGTGGCCATCATATAATTGGCAGGGTTAATTCGATTTATTTTGATCTATTCGAAGTTAATGTAATGCACTTTGCTCAATGGTACTTACATACTCACTTCAGTTTTAATTTTGCCGGCTGAGTTAAAATAATTTAATTTTATACATAGAAATTTTATCGTCACTTGCAATCGACACTGTTCAATACTAGTTTTAAAAACACAAATGTAAGAATTTAAACACAAAAAATTATATTTAATATTATTAATGATCGCCTGTATGCATGTTGTTGTTGTTAATTACTTGTGAATGTGTAAAATTGTTGCTTCAAACGCTTTAAATGCTGTTGCTGATAAGCGTATACATATGTACGTATTGTTATTGCAAGGATAACACCGTGTATTCAGCAACGTTTAGCGTCAACTCGTCTTGTTCAGCACAGGGAAAACTGATAACTAATCGTAATACTTTTCGAAAATCATAATCACAGCTAAACAGCACAGACTTATACACACACAACATGTTAATAAAACTTTAATACACGTTTTTTTTTTTATTTATTTTGTTTTTTTTTTTTGTTACTTCCATTTATCTTTAGTGATTTTATACAAAGTGAATTAGATTGTGAATTCATTTAAATCTATACATATGCATACATACATACACACATACGAACTTCTCAGACGAATTACGAGCAAATAAAATCTATTGTGCCGCCTGCGAATCCGCGCGATCAATGGTGCGATCTGTTGTTGTTCTTTTACATTTCTCGCATACAAATATTAAACATACCCTGTAGGAAATTTAATTAATTTTAAATCAATTTATAAACTACTTTATTTCAATAACAACTAATTGAAAATGTGACTTTTTCCTTTGCAGTGAACTGACTTTTTTAACACGGCGATGTCATAGCAAGCAGTCAATTGCCTTATCCTGCATTTGTTTTCAACTACTTTACTAGTAGTTTAAAATAAATAACTTTATCTTGAGTTTCTTTTCAACTACTTTATTTGTAATTTAATATAAATAACTTAATCCTGCATTTGATGTCGAAATTCAAGAAATGGTAAAAATGCGAAACAAATTTTATGCGAATTTATGTTAATTTCCAAATGATAAATATGAAACAATATTTTCTCCGTTTGAGAATTTCGTTTTCAGTGTTTAATGGGAAGTGAAGCTGAAAAACGGTAACCAAAAAATGGAAAAAACAATCTTGGCATACTTAGATCTGAAAACATGTGTTTACATATAAATATGTACATATACAAGAAACTGTCCCGCGCTGCATTTGTTTAAAGCTACTTTAAAATTAGTTGAATATAAATCACTTTTTAATATATTTATTTTTGCAACTAACTTTTTTTTCCGTGAGGGTACATACATGTATGCAAGTGTATGAATATACAGTGGTGGCTAATATCGTAGGGCAGTTGCAATCAATTGAACACACATAAAAATATACCCAAATTTAAATGACAAAACGGCAAGACACGCGTATTTTGGCGCATATTTAGGTGGCATGTGGCCGCTGTTGTTTTGTGGGTAGAGTGCTCGCCTGCCATAGCAGAGGTCTCGTGTTCTATACCCCAGTTCGGACAAACACCAAAAAAAAAGTTTTCTAATTTCTAATTAGAACCCTATTAGTGGGTTGGTTTTTAGAAATAGCGCTCACCCCTCGGCAATGGGCGGCATACATACCATCGGAAGATATTTCTTCTTCTTCTCATAAAAAATGCATTCGCTGATCGGAGCCGGTATAAAACTGTTGGTCCACACAATTAGTAGCAAAAAAACAAAATTAAGAAGCACGCCTCGATTTGTGAAGAGAAGCTTGGCCTTAAAACCCGTCAGAGTCATATCAGCGCCATTGTATTATTATTATGTGTAGCATGTTTTCCTGTTTAATAATTTTTTACTATTTAGCTTTGCACAACTGTGTTTAATTTGTGTTTTTGTATGTTTTAGCTCACCAGCCAATTGTGAGGGTGGGTGGTGAATTACTTATTTAGTAAATATGTATGTTTGTATTTACATACCACGGTGAAATGTCGCCACATATCTACATATGTACGTATGAATGTAGAAAGTAGAAATACAAATACATACATTAATTAGGCAAATATCACGGCATACAAACACAATAATTCTTGTACATAATTGCCTGTCACCAACGCACGATGAAAGATACACATTTGATTTGAATAGCATTTAATTGGTAGATAATTTATTTTTTAAGCACTATTTTGCGCTTAATTTTTGCAAAAACACATTTTTAATTTGATTTAGTAGGTATATCAAATTTCAAACTTAAAATATTTATCACCCTGCTTTAATTCTTACATACGCATATTTAATGTTATCAAAATTGCTACGACCACGACGTCCAACTTTTTAAAGGTACATGGAAGAACTAAAAACAACAACTATGTAAGTACTTTGCAATGCACACATACATATGTACAACATGTTGCCGATCTTTTCTTTCACAATTTGTTGTAATCATAAAAGTCAGAGGGCACTGATAAAGTTGATAAAGCGACAAATGAGGTGGATTAGTAAACAAATCCATGAGCTCATGTGCGTTGTAGCAGCGATCTCACTCATCCACATCACCAATAAATTAGACTTTTGTTAGTTTAAATATTTAAACAACTGATGGTGTTAGTTAGTCGCTATTTTTGCTCAATATGATCTTTATCCGTGTCATATACATATGTATGAATTAGAGCTGTAAATAATTGCTCGGCATGTACCTACTCGGCTTTCCGTATATCCGGTATAAGATCTGTAGGTATTACTAAATGAAAATGAAGTGAAGAAAAACCAAATTGGAAATAATTTTTGGCGGTGTTTATGGCGATCGCGATAGTTTTTCGTAAACGAAGCTAAGCTGGGAAAGATATGTATATACTACACAAAGGGAAAAACATTATAAAATCCATAAAAAAGTGCTTAAAATGGGCATAAACTTATTTAAAAGTTATGTACATACTAAGAAAAAACATTTTTATTTTAAAAATGTCCATTGGGCCGTATTAATAAAAACCAAGCAAATGCTTTTACTCAAGATTTTGAAAATTTGACAATAATTTGTATGAACCAAATATCAAAATTTGAGTAAAAGGTCTGAAATCTTAAGCAAAAGCAAATGCTTGGCTTTTATTAATATGACCCATTGTAAGATTAAGTTAATTAACCAAGTAAACTATCTATTTTAAATTCAAAATTGTTTATTTTTATTTTAAGCACTATGAGGCTTTGACATTAAAACGTTCGTTTTTATTAAAGTCATTTTAATTTTTAAAATAAAAACAATCCAGTTCAAACGGTGCATGATAAAAATAAAAATTTAATTTTTGATTTTAAAATGCTGTTTTTCTCTTAGTGTACTACATTCATATGTACATATATACTACTTATGTATTGGAAAATATCTAATTAAGTTTTTTGCGACTATTTTCGCCTGTTGGTATTCATATTTATAAAAACTAATACACTTAACATTCGGCTAACGGATATCCGGTAATCGGTTCCGGTCACAACACTATGCCCCACAGCTCTCATCCGTATATATGTACATACATATGTACACATTTATATGCATATTAATATGTATGTATATATGTATGAATGTAAGCATGTCCCTAAGCATCGTTACTTCAATATATGTAAAAATAACCGTCTTGCATGTTTTTTTAATATTTTTTTTTAAAGGGAAACAGCAAAGTCATTGGAAATTTTACCAAAATTTGAGTGATCTATTTTTAAACGCAAATTTTGAACGCGCACCCAAACCGACTGATATGACAAATGACAGTAGACAGTAGGCAGTAAGATTGAGTAAACAGCTGATTGTATAACAGACATACATACATATATACATATATGGTAATTTTCCCAAAGAACTATTTACACTGTAAATTTTACAGCAAAAGTGATAGCGCAAAACTTGCTCTGAAATATGTATAAAGGAGATAGCACATTTAAAATGAAATATTTGCTGATTTTAATCACTCATTAACGCTTGTCATTTGAAAAGAGGAAGAAATAAGAGATTTAATTCATTCATCCAAAATAGAGAGAAAAAAGCGTGCGTTTAAAATTCTACGTTTGTTTTGATTGCTTTGTTTAATTTTTATTCACAATAAACACATAATAATTGTCACTTTTTAACCGAGTTGCCATCATTATGTTTTGTCAATTCTTTGAGTTATTAAACAAATGTGCTATTGCAATCAAAGTCGTAAACGAGGTCGAAAACGAAATGCCACATCTAATTTCGAAAATGACATTAAAATCGAAACCGAAAACGAAATCGTGAACTAAAGCTGACATGTAAACGAAATCAAAATCGGAATCAAAAACGAAATCGCAAAGGAAATGTAATAGCGTTTTCGATTCTGAACCAAAATGCTGCATTATTACAAGGCAACAACATGCGCCCTGAGCCCTAACTGTGTAACCTAAATCAAACGCAAGTCGTCAATTTAACGCACGCACGCAAATTTTTCATATGCGTTGAACCGAAATTGACTTGCGTGCGTGTTCAGATAAAGAAATAGAAAAATACAGAAAATCAGAGAAAATCTTGTTATTTTGTGGAATATGTACCTAACAGACACGATATCAAAAGTAAGTGTCAATTTTTTTGCAAACAATCACCCACAATGCTTAATTTCAACTGTCACGCAAAACAAAAATTGGGCGTCGAATTTGCTTTTTACACACGCCGTTCAATTTCGGTTACTCCCATACAAGTTGTATGGGCATGAGAAATTTTTGACAGTAAATTGGCGGCGTGCGTTTGATTTAGGTTACACAGTAAGAAAATGTTGCACTTTTCATGTGATGTATGAAACAAAAATAATGCAACCCCTTGGTCATATTAAGGGCAGAAAATGCTGCCCTGTGGTCGGGCAGAGGGCGACATTTTTGTCAATAGAACAAGCAACCCTGAAAAAATGTGTGGAATCTATGTGGAATAGAACAAACAAATTTGACAGCCCGATAAAAATGCAGAATAAGTGCGACATTTTTGCCAGAATCGAAACCGCCATAAATCGAAATCGTAAACGAAGTCGTAAACCACAACGAAATAGATCTTTAAATCGTAACAAGATCGAAGTTCGCAATTTAAAAATTAACAAAATGAGTCGAAATCTTAAGCATAAATTAATTCCTAAACGAATTCGACATCAAAATTGAATTTCAAAATCAAGATCGCAAACGAACTTGAATTTAATTTACGTTCTTCGATTAAAATAAATAATTTACGTTCAAAGAACTGTGCACTTATTTCTGGCGGTACTGTTTTCTAGCACGGACACAAACCGGATGCAATTTCTATCGCCTTTTCCAAAAACCAATTTTTATACCTTTCATGTAAAAAGATGTTGTACATAAAAGCGAGAAAAGTTAGACCAGATGGAATGTATGATGCCATACCATTTAGATCAGAGTACGGTCAAATTGTGAAAGATTCTGTTCACTAGCGCAGACCGATTTGCGCGCTACTCTTTTGCTGGTGCCTGATTTAGACTCTCCAAGGGACGTATGTCAATTGGATAATAAGTGGAAGTTCCAATACGATCGTGTCTTTCAGGGTGTGAGATCTGAAGGATTGATTAGCTGGTTGTGCAAGTTGCCTCCCAGCAGTTTTGTGCGATTTATATTTCGCTGCTAAACCAAGCATGGTATTAACTAAAATTTAGTACGAAACAAAAACCAAAAAAGTAATAAACTTTTTTTTACACATTTTATTTATTTATTTATAATTTGTATGTATAAATTAATATGTAGGTGCTTTCAAGCTGATTTTTAAACAAATGTGCTACTTGTTGTTCATTAACGCATAAACTTAACTTTATTAAAATTATTTTTTTTAATTTTATATCTTTATCAATCATATTTAGCATAACAAAAATTGGTTTGCTATACATACATACATACATATATAAATACAAGCATATACGCATATGTATGTATGTATATTTTCTTATTATTATTATAATCAATTTTAAGTAGTGCGCAGACGCATATGAAATGTCAGTATTAAACTATTTTATAAGGAAATCAAAAATAAATCTAATTGGCATTTCGGCATTTAAGGTAGTGATTATTTATGTATGTATGTATGCAGAAAGGCGTTAAGGATCGGAATGTGGCATGAACATACATACATATGTACATATATATACAACATATTTAAGCGAAATAAGTATGAACGTAGGTATGTACATTCTCAAAACATCTGCATACAAACATTAACATCGCCTCTTATTTAGTCTTCATTGGGAATGTTTAAAAAAAAGCAATTTTAACAAAGATTGCGCGCATAAGTTATATACATATGTATTATGGTGGTCTTATTTATTTAGTATACATGTATATCATTATAAAATTGATGTAAATTGTACTGTGAAGCTCATTCGAGACTAAAAACAAGCGAGAAAAATGCCAAATATTTTAATTTTCTTCATTGTTTCCCAAACTTACTATTTGAAAAAGCTCAAAAAGTGGTTTGCAAAATTTGGTTTGTTCTTACAGCTGTACATATGCATTCAAACTACTCCATATACATATATGTACCTACCCTGCAGTAAAAATCCGCAATGAATCCTTAATGAATCACTGATGCAATTCACCTATGACGAGGAGGCATCAGTGAATACTTTCATATAAAGACTGATGAATTTTTCATATAAATGGTTTGCTTTCCTCAGAAAAAAACAAGAACAAATAAAAATATACTGAGTTATGACGACAGTGATGAATATTCATCACTGATCCTTCAGCAGTGAAATAAATTTACTGCAGGGTATTTTTATGTAGTTCTAAAACTCTTACATATGTACATACACATTGTTATGTACATATATGATGTAAACTTAGAAATATTCTAATTAAAAAATTAATATATTCAAGCTTACACAGAGCTTAAAACAAACAAAAAAATATAGTAATAATAAGAATAAAAATAAAATTAAAAAATAAACAGTAAATGTATTTTTAAGCTAAACTTTTGCGAAAATTCCAAACAATTTCAATTTTAAAAATTTGTGCATCAAAGCATATATTTCACAGACACGCATACAAACATATGTACATAGTATGTAGAATGCAGCTATTTACTATGCATGTACTATATACTAAGTACAGGCATGTGTACATACACATTTATGTATATCTATGTATTTATATCATATACTCGTACCAACCAGTTATAATAGATAGATAGTTTTAACATGGTAGAATTAATCACATAGCATACATACATACATACATGTGTATATATTCTGTAAGTATCAGTTATATTTCTACACTTATACATACATATATAATTATGTATATAACATATTATATAATTAATACAGCTGCTTTAGCGATCCTTCAATCGTTTGCAATGACGCCTCATCCAACAATATCGTACGATGATTACCCTCAACAACGAGCACATCGACTTTACCATTACATATTTCATTTAGGCCATAATCCAATTCTAATTTTGAATAATTTTCTGTTGGTTTAATTAATGTAACATCGCATTGTAGATTACGCGTCACGGCGTATTTGCTGGAAGCAGCCAATTTGTGATAGAATGATGCGGCGGCCGCTTTTACCTATTGTTTTTAGGGTAATAGAAAAAAATATAAGAAAAAATTTATGATAATAGAACTGTAGTACCTAAAAAAATAAACCTTTGAAGTTACGAAAAAAAATTTCAAAATTTTAATTTAGAGAAAGCTTTAAAAAAAATTTATCGTAAACTATGAAAACTTATTTTATTATTTCGCAAAATTTCGAAAACTCGATGTTTCTGAAAATTTACCACATAATTTTATAATTTTTATTTACAAAAAACTTGAATGATTTCTTTGTCGTAAATTACGTAAAATAATTACAAAAAAGTTTCGAAAATTTTTGAAAATTCCATCAGTTTTTCAAACCTGACCTCAAAATTTTATAAAAAAAAAATTTCAAAATTTTATTTTAGAGAAAGCTATAAAAATTTGTATCGTGAACTATGGAAATTTATTTCATAACCGTTTTCCAAAAATTTCGAAAACTCGAAAAATTTCTGAAAATTGACCACAAAATTTTATAATTTTTATTTACCTACAAAAAACTTGAATGATTTCTCTATCGTAAGTTATTTTAAATAATTACAAAAAAATTTCGAAAATTTTGAAAATCCGATCAGTTTTTCAAAACTGACCTCAAAATTTTATAATTTTTATTTAAAAAAAATTGAATGATTTTTTAAAATGAAATTAGGTAAAATAATTCCAAAACGTTTTCGAAAAATTTTGAAAAATCGATAGAATGTGTTCACAAAATTTCAAAATTTTAATGTAGAAGAGTTTAATAATTTTGTTTTTGATAAATTAAAAACAGTTTTCGAAGAATTTCGATATTTCGATAATTTTTATAGTGACCTCAAAATTGAAATTTTTTTTCATTTAGAAAAAAGTTGTATGATTTCTTTATCGTTACTTATGTAAAATTATTCCAAAACAGTGTTCGAAAATTTAAGAAATTTTTGAAATTAGTTAAAATAATTCCAAAAAAAGTTTTCGAAACATTTTGAAAAATCGATCGAAAGTGATCGTAAAATTTCAAAATTTCGATATATTTTTATAGTGACCTCAAAATTTTAAAGTTTTTATTTAGAAAAAAAAAAAAAAAACAAATGGTTTCTTTATCATTAAGTATGTAAAATTATTTTAAGTTTTCGAAAATTCAAGTTTTGAAAAGCAACCTTAAAATTTGAAAATACAAACAAGTTTTCGACAAATCGATACATTTTTGAAAAGTGAAAAATTTGAAAACGACAAACTTTTGAAAAGTGCTTAAAAGATTTCAAAAATATTTTTATTTTTACTTAAAAAAATCTTTAATAAATTTGTTTATCGTGAACTATGTTTGTAAAATAATTTCAAAATAGTTTTCGAAAATTTTCGAAGCTTTAAATTGTCCTGATTTTTTTGTGGTTTTCATTCATTGCCACTTACCAATTCAACTGGTTTATCTAATTCAGCAGCAACGATTTCCGCACATTTCTCTACTTTACCCTCAAATGTTGGTATTTCTACTAACACTTTTGCCACCTAAAATGAAAAAAAGCTTATTGAATATTGTATCTAAAGACCATTTCATTAAATTCTACACTCACATTGAACCCTGTATTTGCCGCCACCACACCAAAGTACGCCAAGGCAAACGCTTGATTTTGCTCCGCATCGTCGGATGTGTTGTAGCGCTTCTTAAACGTTTCCGTATACCAATTCACATATTTCGGCGCACCATCAATCAACACCAATTTAGTCTTCTCCTTTTGTTGTTCCAATTCCGCGGCCATGGCAAAGGCTACGGTGGCGCCAAACGAATAACCAGCAATTGAATAGGGACCCTTAGGTTGCACTTTGCGTATGTGTTTAATATAGAATTTCGCGAGCGCCTCAATTGAATCAAGATCCGCTTCAGTCGTACATTGCAAACCATAAACAGGACAATCCAAACGTTCGGACACGCCTTTCAGTGCATCAACGAAACCTTCAATGGGCGAAACAAAGAATATGGGACGTTTCTTTGAGTTGGGCGGTGCTGCGGATTCCATGCGTACAATCGCCTCCGAAGGCATCAATTCCGTAACGAATACAACTTGTGTGCCATCACCGATGGGTGTGGGTGAGCGTGTGTCCGATGAGCTCTCCTCCGCCTGCTCACCGGCAGCGGCGCCACCACCATCCATCTTCTTCAATTGACCGAATGTTAGTGTGCGTATCTCGGCGGGTGCCATAACAATGTCAAAGCAACGCTCGAGCGTTTGTTTGATTTCGGAACTCATCAGCGAGTCCATACCCAAATCCGCCAGCGTAGCGCCATCTTGTACATTCTTAATATCGCGCAAACCCAAAATGTTTGCAACAGCAACCACCAAACTGACGCCACTAGATGAATCGCTGCTACGCTTCTCCGCCACCACCATGGAGGCGAGTACGGGATGGGGTTGTTGCAGGAAAAAATCGAAAGTTTGCAGGCAAGAGCTCATACGTTGGGGTAGTGTGCCGCCAATGACGGTGTCGTTGTCACCGAGATTCTCAAGTACCAGACCAGTATCGCCGATGGCGCCCCACTGTATGGCCAAGCCAGGCAAGCCGCTGGCACGACGTTGTTCACAAATACGTTCCATAGCCGAGTTCGCTAAACCGTAATTACTTTGTCCCACATTACCGCGACCGCAAGAGACGCTGGAGAAGCAAACGAAGTAATCCAAATCGGGGCAGAGTGTGCGTGAGTGCACGTCTAAGAGTTTGGTGCCATCAACCTTTGGTTTGCAAACGGTTTGATAGTCTTGTACGGTTTGATCTTCAATCAAAGCATCGCGCAACACAGCGGCCAAATTGAATATGCCACCGACTAGAGCCAATTTGTTGGCATTTTGTAATAGTTTTTTGCAACCATCGACCGTTGTGACATCGTTGGTGTCGATGACGACCTTCACACCACGATCCTGCCACCGGCGCACCATAAGCGTCTGATAGCCGGTCTTAATGCCCGAACGCGAGCTGAGCACAATATATTTGGCGCCACGCGACACCATCCAGTGTGTAAGTTCCAAGCCGAAACCACCCAGACCGCCCACTAGAATATAACTCTTCTCCGGGTGCATGTAGGTGCGTGGTATGGCATTTACCAAGCGGTTAGCGGGTTTCACTGTCGCCTTGCCTGGCTCTTCGCTGCGCACTTTCACAACAACTTTGCCGATATGCTTGCCAGAAGCCATGAAACGGAAAGCCTGTTCGATTTGTAGTTCGTTGAAAACGGATGTGGGGAGAGGACGCACAGCGCCATTCTTAATGCCATCGGCAACCAAAGCAACAACACGTTTCTGCATTTCCTCCTCACCCTCCATTACACTATCCAACAAAATGCCATGGAAGGAGGTGTTTTTCAAGAATACTGACATACCCAATGGACTGTTGTTGCTCAAATCGAATTTGCCAATCTCCAAGAAGCGACCATTAATACCCAAACAACGCACGGAAGCTTGTAGTTTCTCTTCGGCCAACGAATTCAACACCAAATCAACACCTTTGCCTTGCGTCTCGAGCATAACCAACTGTTCAAAGGAGGTGTCACGCGAATTGCCAATGTAACGCTCTTGCAGTTGTGGGAAACGTTGCTTCAAGAAATTGCGTTTCTCCTGACTACCGACAGTGGTGAATACGGTCAACCCGTGGTGGAGTGCAACCGAAATGGCTGCCTGGCCAACACCACCCGAACCGGCATGTATCAGTATCTTTTCACCTTTCTTCATTTCACCGCGCACCACCAATGCATAGTAAACGGTGGAATAGACGCATGGAATGGTGGATGCCTCTTCCATGCTCCAATTGGCGGGAATTTCCCACATCATGCGTTTGCTGGCCAAGCAAGTGGTGGCCAAAGATTTAGCTGGCACCATAGCCATAACACGACGGCCGGATGTATCGCGGCCGGCAAATTCCAAACCCAATACACAATCCTGTTGCGCTAAATCACCGGGCAGAGCATCGGCAGATAGTTTGCCTGATGATAACATAACATCACGGAAATTGATGGGCGCATAATAAACGGTGCACATTTCTAAATCCGTGCCACTTTTGGGTAGTTGTGTGGGTGATGCTTCGATCCATTTTAGAGATGCTAAGTCACCTGTGTGTTAGCAAATAAAAAATAACAAAAAATTTAGTGATAGTGGGCATTGTTTCCACATAATAAAAGATAGTGGTAGTGGATTTTTTTGCACTAAATAAACAGTAGTGGTAGTGGTATCTTATTTGCATTAAATGTAAAATAGTAGTGGTGAATTTTTTTTCACTAAATAGAAAATAGTGGTAACGCAAATTTTTTCCATTAAATAAAAATATGTGTTAGTGTTAATTTAGTATAAAAGGAATTTTTTTCGCTAAATCAAAAAGTGGTGACGGAAAATTTTCCACTAAATAAAAATAATGATAACGGAAATCTTTAGCACTAAATAAAAAATAGTGGTAAAGAAAATTTTTTATTAAATAAAAAATAGTGGCAACGGAAATTTTTTGCACTAAATAAAAAATAGCGTTAACGTTTTTTTGCACTGAGAGTGAATTCTTTTATGAAATTAAAAATTTTTCTACCAAATAAAAATAGTGGCGACGAAAATTTTTTGCACTAAATAAAAAGTAGTAGAAAAGGAAATTTTTCCACTAAATAAAAAATAATGGTAATGGAAAATTTTGCACTAAATAAAAAAATAGTGGTAACGGAAAATTGTCCACTAAATAAAAAAAAATAGTGGTAACGGAAATTTTTTTGCGCAAAATAAAAAATAGTGGTAAAGCAAATGATTTAATTATATAAAAATAGTGTTAGAGGATTTTTTTGCACTGAATGAAGTGAAAATTTTATGAAATTAAAAATTTTTCTACTAAATAAAATATAGTAGAAAAGGAATTTTTTCCACTAAATAAAAAAATACGGAAAATTAAAAAATAAAAAAAATAGTGGTAATGGAAATTTTTTGAACAAAATAAAAAATAGTGGTAAAGTAAATGTTTTAATTGAATAAACATAGTGTTGATGGTAGTGGATTTTTTTTTTTTGCACTGAATAAAATAGCGAGAGTGGTAGTGAATTCTTTTATGAAATTAAAAATTTATCCACCAAATAAAAGAAAGTAGAAAAGGAATTTTGTCCACTAAATAAAAAAAATACGGAAAACTAAAAAATAAAAAAATAGTGGTAATGAAGTTTTTTACACTAAATAAAAAATAGTCATAACGTAATTTTTTTGCACTAAATAAAAAATGATGGTGAAGCAAATTTTCTAATTAAATAAAAATGGTGTTAGTGGTAGTGGATTTTGTTTGCAGTAAATAGAACATAGTGGTAGTGAAATTTTCACACTGCATAAAAAAGTGGTGCGATGTTTTCTCTCATTCAATGTCTATGGGTACATTCAACTCTCATCACTCACCTTTCACCAAAGCATTCACATAAGCATGCTCCACTTGCAGCGTTGCCGATTCCTTTTCCAATTTCAAATGCCTAAATGTGCCCCAACTGCCATTCTTCAACACATTACATGTCAAATCCTTTGCCAGTTGCTGCTTATAAAATGGCGATGTCAAAGAGAACTTCTCGGCATTCGTATCCTGTATGTAAACGGTGCGCACAAACTTGCCGCCATTTTCAAAGGTGAGGCAATTTGTCAAACCAATCGCGCCAAACAGCTCTTCTCCCTGACTCACTATGTAAATGTATTGTTCTTCGGCGGCAGCTTTGGCCAATGCAGCCTTCAAATCTTCCAACCAATTATAATTCTTCTCAGTTACTTGTACAACAACCGATTTGCGTTGTTTTAGATCAACAGCACGTCTGGCCACAACCAAAATACGCGATTCACCATTGTGCAGCTCCTGTACGACAACAAAACCATATTTCGCTAAGAGCGCAGCGCCACCCTTCTTGTAGGCATTCAAGCTTTCATCGAAGAACAGAAAACCATTTTCTTTGATGCTTGCAATACTGTGCTCCAAAACAGCGGTATCGGGACGCGAAAGTATTTCGCTGCCATAGAGGAAATTACAATTCTGCTCCACTGCTTCTTTGGTGACATTCCTCGACACCAAACGCACACCGAATTCGCTCAACAATGTTTTAATGCTCTCCTCATCCTTGCCACCGGTAGCGACGGCAATGTCCGCTGTAATGGCTGGTTCACCCTCAATCAGTTGCACAAGTTTGCCAGCAACCAGCGAATCGGTATTGCGTCCATTTGCCAGCTCCACACCCTTGATCTTGATTGCACGTTCCGAATTGCTGATGACTAATTGCACAGCAATTGCCAGCGCATGCGTACCCGCTTTGCCTGCATTTTCGTGCTGCTCCGACAGCAACGAATGCGGTATGAAAGTGTAACGTTCGAGTGTTGGTGGATTTTGTGCATTGGGGCGCTTTTGCGCCAACGAAGCCTTCAAGCCACGCAGCTCAACGCCACCACTTTTTATAACATTTATATCGCTGTACATATAAACGGGTACACCGACTGTAGTTAAATCCTCTTCGGTAAATTGTGCGAGTGTTTCGATATGCTTCACCGGATTGATGACGGCCTTTTCGATGCGCGTTGGCAAATAGAGTTCACGCAAATCTTTGCTCAAGATGCTGAATTGCAACATTGTATCCATGAAACTAATCCAATTGTCAACCCATTGCAATTTGCCGGTGCGTGAGGAAATGTCTGATGTGACAATGCCACGGAATATGCCACCATAATCATAACCGCGCAAGCGCAATTCCTTATAGACATCATTGGCAATCAGTTCACGTGCCACCTTATCGGGTTGCAGCGGCTCTAAGGGCAATTCTTCTAGCGTAACATTATCAACCACCTTTATTTTACCGGACATTGCCAAACTGCCACCTTCGCAAATCTCAAAAGCGCCCGTACCATCGAAGAAGTTAATGCCAAATTTAGCAACAGTCTCCTTATTCAAAATTGTTGCGCGATGGAATACCAAATCTTCCATAACAACAGCGGTCTTATTGAATTCGGCGCCGCGCATTTTGGCGAAGGTCATCCAAGCCAAAGTCATGTAACCGGTGGCCGGAAATAGAATACGACCATCGATGGTGTGTCCAATGAGGAATGCATCATCATCCTTCGATAAATCAATTTCGATTACAGTGTCGCCCGATGACTTAGCTGCGCCATACTTTGGCACCAACCAGCGCTGCGAATGATCCCAGCCCACTTTTGAGTTGAGCATAGGTGTGCCACGTCCCACAGGGAATGAAACGGGACGTACCATTTTCTGTATTTGTATTTGCGCACCAGCGGCATACAACTTGCCCAAATTGGCCAAAAGGAATTCGGCGTTATTCGAGTGTCCACGTTTGATTAAGCTAAGGTTGAGGGTTTCACGACTGAGCGCACGCTTGAGAATGGCTTGCAGCAAGCCATGTGGTGCTATTTCAATGCAAATCGCATTCGCCGGCACATGTTGCAGCGCCTCATAGAATAGCACAGGCGATAGCATATTATTGACATGATAAGCGGCCGATGATTGCTTGGCCACCGGCGTATTCCAAGCGCTCTCCGGTATACTACTACTTATCCAACGTGATGTACGACTCTTAGCGGTCGGTATGATTTTCTCCAACATTTGTCTTAGTTTTGGCGCAGCGCCGGCAATGTATTTGCTGTGGAAAGCGAAACCTGCCGAGCTAACAGCTTTGGCGAATACACCCTCGGCATTTAGTTTCTCGACGAGCGCATCTATGGAAGGACCTGTTCCAGCAATGGTGCAATTATCCTGATTGTTGTGACACACGGGGAAACAATCGCTTGGCACGCGGTTATGCGCGTCCTCCCACGCCAAACCTACCGCTGCCATTTTGCCACTCGGTACATTCGATTCATTGATAGCGCGTCCACGCCAGTATGTAGCCAGCACAGCTTGTTCGGCGGTTAGACCGCCATCAGCATAGGCACAAGCCAACTCACCAACAGAGTGGCCAACAATACCATCGGGATGTATGCCCAGTGAGCTGAGCATATCGGTGAGCGCCACCTGCATACTTGTTATGGACACAAATGAGTTGACGATGTTATCGGTGAACTTATCATCGGTGGAACGTGTCAGAATTTCAAGCACATCAACTCCTTCGGGACGCAAAGCCTCGGCCGAACGATGTATGGACTTTTTGATCACATCGAAGTGTAGCAAATCTTTGGCCATGCTGGCCCATTGACTACCCATGCCCGAATAAATAAACCAAATTGGACGCTTCTCCTCCGAATACTCAAACACCTCACGCTGCACTGAACCCTTGCTGGTCAACACATCGTAACCACGATAATAATGCAACGGTATCGGTTGGATGTGTATGCCATTGATCAGCGCCAAATATTCATCGTCGTCGTGATGTTGTGCGGCATCTTCGAGCAGCTCCTGTACAGCATCCATTGTACGTCCAGAAGCGATGACCAGCTTTGGCGGACCATCACGTGGTGTTATAGCTTTGGGTTTGGGATTTGATTTAAGTATAATGTGCGCATTTGCACCACCAAAACCAAACGAATTCAACCCGATGATACCACCATTCCAGGGCAAATTTTTGTCAACCACCTGCAAACGGCCATCCATCAGACCATACAAATCGGGATTGGGTTTACTGTAATGCAGATTACGTGGTATTACACCCTCTTCCATGGCAATTAAAATCTTAGCAATCGAGCAAACACCCGAAGCCGGTTCCGAATGACCCATATTCGATTTAACCGAACCAATTAGCAAAGGCGTCTTACGATTTTTACAAAAGAAATCCGTAATCGAATTAACCTCTTGCGGATCACCTACTTTGGTGCCTGTACCGTGCGCCTCCACATAAACCACCTCATTCGGATCCAAATTGATCTCCTCGTATGTCTCGCGTATCAAACGATTTTGCATACGACCATCGGGGTAGGTAATACCGTTCTCTTTGAAGCCATCGGTATTCGTGCGCGCATTCAAAATTGAAGCGTACACACGCTTGGCTGAGGAAGCGCGTTGCAACAGCAATACCACAACACCGTCGGAACGCACATAACCGGCGCCTGTCTCATCGAATGCCTTGCACATACCAGCATCCGACAACATATTCAGCCGCTTGAATTGCAATGACATTTCCGGTTTCAAAATCAAATTTGAACCACAAACCAATGCGGCATCGCAACGATTCGAACGCATATCGGCGAATGCTTGCGATAAAGCATACAGCGAACTGGAACAGGCGGTATCAACAGCAAAGCTGGGCCCCTTCAAATCGAATGTATATGAAATACGATTGGCAAACATGGCACGAGCGCAACCGGTCAGACCGTAACCATTGACACGATCGGCGTTGGCTGTCCAATGATTTTCGGTTTCTGAATTTGAAACGCCAATGTAGACGCCAGTGCGTGTGCCACGCAAATCCGCTGGATTTAAGCCGGCGTCAATGATGGCTTCGTATGTCGATTCGAGCAGCATGCGCATTTGAGGATCCATGCATTCAGCTTGTTTGGCTGATACGCTGAAGAATTGCTGATCGAATACTTCCAAGTCATCTTGTTTGATTTTGCCAAGCCTCTCAGGCAAATTGTAAAGACCTAAAAGAGGAGCGATAAGTTGGAGGAATATTTTAAGTATCATATCCAATTAACTTATTGTCTGTTGCAACAAAAACATGCTTTTATTTTAACTTTTAACTATTGCTTACCTCGTTCCCAACGTCTCGGATCGTCATTGACTAAATCAACGCCATTAAAGAGATTTTGTTTGAATTCCTCAATGCTGGAACTTTCAGGCAGTCGTCCCGAGAAACCAGTTATAACGATATCATCATTTAATGTCGCACTATGATTGTAGCCGCCGCCACCACCACCACCTACCAAATTTAGCGGATTGCTGCGCTCATTGTCGGTTACAATGTCCTCGGCAAAACGGGCTGGCATATTGTTAGCTTTTACTACTATCTGGTTTTCCGGTAGCGTAGAGTTTTTGTTAGGTTTGTTGCGACCTCGTTTGCCACGATTTGTCCGTACCTTCCCGTTTCCTTGTAATGGTGATGCTGGATTGTTTTTGACTTCAGCAGTTTTTGAATTGTTATTTTTACCGTGGGCTTGAAGCAGCTTGCTGGAACTGGAGCAAAAAGAAGAGGATATTCATGAAGTTTCGTTTGCTTGATTTTTCTAGTATTTGTATGATTAAATTAAGAGTTGTGCATTAATCGCTTTTTTATGAGAGATCGATAGAGGGTTAAAATCTGCTACCAATTTTCTTATAAGTAATTTCAAGCAATAACGCGAAAGTGTACAGAACAACATATAAAAATGTTGCTCCTTAAAATATGCAAAACCTTTTATGTGCTTGGCGCCTACAAACTTTTTTTGAAGTCTGAAAAATATGGAGTTTTCAAGGCCGCTAGAAGTATGTATGTATGTACGTCTCTCTGAAATATCCCTCCAAAAATGGGACCACGTAATATGGTAGTACAGGAACAGGTTACGTTGTGACAGTTCCTAGGTACAGAGGTGGTCCAAATATATGAAAAAATATGGTTACATTAACATTGCGATGTCATTGGACATGACCACCCCTGCTTCACCGCTGCATAACAAAGGACTATAAAAAACCACCCCATTTGGGCCATACACTAATCTGCTTACAGTGGACCACGTTTTAAACTACATCACAATACCCTAGACCATAGCTGTCCAAATGCGACTCATGTGAGCAATGAGAGTAAGCACTTGTGTACGTATACTCACCGATTGTCACTACTACAGACAAATAAAGAGCGTAAAACGAGCGCTTACGATGGGACTGGGCGATCGCCGATTAGCAAAAATAATTAAGTTGCCTTCGACTGGCATGAAAGCAAGTGGTCGCTAGCTGGTCTTAGCTTGAAATTCTTTTGTTCTAATTACAGATGCCAAACAACAAACAAAAGTACGAAGATCTTGCATATAACGTGTGTACACAAATGTAAATATGTACGTGTATATTTGTGTTGTTTCATAATTTCGCAAAGCTTGCGCACTTGACCCTGCTCGCTCAACATCTGCAAGCAGACTGATTATTTTTAGTAATTTTTCACTTTGGCATACGGTAGGCGCACCAACACACATTCATTTTTCGGTCGTTGCTTGATTGTGGTAGTGAATCGCATTTGGACAGCCCTGCCCTAGACCGAGCCAAATTGCCGACCAACCACGAATTAGTTGGCGGCGAACACGACAATTTACATTCGATGTGGTCCGATGCAGCATAACATGTAACCAAGTCCGTAACCACGTCCCTTCAGACCTACTTTAAAGCCCCGTCCCATTGGACTACCTGGTCCTCAAATTTTTGAAGGGATGCAACAATTTGAATTTTTCCGTTTTTGGCGCCAGACATTGACCTTCATATTGCCGCACAGTGTCACAAATAGCAGCAAAACGTTTTTTAATTTCATAACCGAAAACAGCAATTGGGGATTTTCAACAACACGAATTGCGGGATTCATTGCTTTAGCTGTTATTTATGTGTACAAATATTTCTAGGTGCGTATGTTTGTATGAATGTGTGCTGTTATGGCGTGGTTTGCCGGCGCATGTCTAACAAAAACGCTGATATACAAAGCAAAAATCAGGTGATATAAAATACATGCCAAATATGTATGTATGTTGAGTGCAGAGTGAGAGTAGAGACAGAAAGAGAGTAAGTGTTGTGAGTATCTCTACTTAATGCAACATAACCAGTGTTGCCGCAGCCTCAAGAAATTTGGTATCAAAAATTGATACTTTCATGGTTTTTTTCTTATCACCGAAAATTTTTTGGAAAAAGAACTTAAATTAATAAAAAAAAAGCTGTTTTCGGGCTTTTAACCCGTATAACAAATTGATACGGCAATTTTTTTTTTCGTATCGCAGAAAATTTTTGAAAAAAAAAAATTAAAATTAATAAAAGAAGCTGCTTTCGTGTTTTTAACGTGACATCGTTTTTTTATTACATTTACCAATATAAAAATAAAAGATAATGAATAGTATCATTTTAGATTTTTCGAATTCAATTTAATTCAAGATAACCATAAAGGCTATTAAAATAATGGTTAATATAAAACATAACGCTCTTTGCTCAAGCCTGCCATGGATAGTGATGCCTACTTTACAGTTTGATAAAATGTTGCCCATTTTTGGTATTTTCAAGACTTTCACAATACATATTTTTCGCGGCAAACACAGGTTGTTACAATTTTTAGAAAATCTTAAAAATGAAAAAAGAATAGGTTAATATTCTTTGATTTTGATTAAATCGTATCAAAATTATTTGATGTTGATTAAAAAGGTATCAAATTTGTTCTACGTCAAAATAAAAAGTATCTACGTATCTTGGGCTTAAAAAAGTATCACATTTGATACGATTGTATCAAAACGGCATCACTGAACATAACTAATAACAAAAAAAAAAAAGATGTGGCAACAGCAATAAGAAAATATTTTTGCAATTGTTTTATAAAAATTATTTCAGTAACGTGTTGCAAGTTAAAACCGCCTTCCTCCAACCCATTACATATGTATGTACATATGTATGTATGTATGCATGAATGTACCACTGAGTTTCAGTGACTGAAATGTCTTTAAATTAAAACAAAATCAGAAATTTTGCAAAGTAATGATAAATGTTGAATATGTATTTGTAAACATATGTATCCATACATACCAGGCGCGGATCCAGGATTTCGGCAAGGGGGGGGTTTTGAAAATTTCTTTTTTTGGAAGATGTTTTTAAGGGCAGACGCTGCACATACATAGGTAGATTTTACGAATTTATGCGGCCAAAATTGAAAATTTTAAAATTGGTACAAATACAAAATCCAAAATCCCTCTACGTTTATAATAGACCGGGTCTTCTCGGCTTTTATAGACAACGGGGGTGTCCCTGCCGCTAGTCGAAACTTATTAGGGGCTAAGAATCATTCATTCAATTTTAATATAACAATATGCAACATTCAACTTTTTGAAAATTTTCATTGGCTTTTCGGAAATTTTAATTGGAACGGTCTCACCCTACACCCTACAGAAAAAAACTTCTAAAATTGACGGAATTTTTCACAGCATTGAGAATTTCACTTTTTACACTAAAATTGGTTGGCTACATAACAGTACACTTAGAAATCTCCTCAAAATCTTCTATAAATTATGGCCTTGCTTTGAAATTTTTAATCCACTTTCAGAAATTTCTACGATTTTTCAGATTTTTTCCATAAGCTCAGAAATCCTGCTTAAAACGATTTTTATTGAAAAATTTTCTATATCTTTAAACTAAAATAAGAAAGTAAAATTTTCGACAGAACTCTTTGAAATAAATTTAAAAACTTTGGCGTATGATTTTTTTTTGAGTCACTGTATATATTTTTCAATAAAATCGACTTTTAACGCATTAAACAAGCAATTTGGAATAGATGTAGACAATAAAATATTTTTGGCCGCATAAAACTTGAAAATCTACCTATGCGCGCTGGTGAAAATATGGACTAATACCACCTACTATTATTATTCTATATACTAGTTGCGCCATTTCCCGCACCTTAAAAACACCAAACTCAAAACCCTCAAAATTAACAATAGGTTTGTTTCTTATTAAACTAGAAACTAGCTGTGAAGTGAGCAAAACGGAAAGAATTGCGCTCATAAAGTGCGAAACGAACAGAAAATCAAGAAACGGAATAATAGTAAAAATTAGCGATTAGTAATTTTAATGCCTTTTTTGACTGTTAATGGTTATTTTTTCTAAAAAAAAACATTTAATTTTGTTTTGTATACATGTATGTATTTTGTTTATTTATTTATTATTTTGCCCGACGTTTCGGTAAAACTCCTTTACCATCTTCAGGGGTCGACTTTATTTTTGCAAAATCACACGAAATCTAAATGTTTGTTTTCTTTCATATCTCCATGTTCGTGTGATTTTGCAAAAATAAAGTCGACCCCTGAAGATGGTAAAGGAGTTTTACCGAAACGTCGGGCAAAATAATAAATAAATAAACAAAATACATACATGTATACAAAACATTCTTTTTAATTAAAATAAGGCCAAAAAGCTCAACAAAACTTAGAATCATAAAACGAAGGCTGGCCAAAACAAAAACATCATAACATTTAATTTTCTTTATTTCTATTTCAAAAATTCAGAAAATTTCAAAAGTAATAAAAATCAAAAGTATTCGTTTGTTTATTTTTTCAACAGCTGTTTCTTACTTTGACAGCAAATAATTTCAGCTAGGGAAAATTTTACTAGCTGAAATTTGGAGCTGTCAATGGCTCTCTTCTGCTATTTTTTTGACTCAAGAAACGATTTTCCAGCCGAAACTTGGCTAACTATTCATAACTAGCTAATAATAAACGGACCTAATATTTATGTCATCACATAAAGTGCAGGAGATTTCAATTGAAGTTCTAAATAACATGTATAACGTATGTATGAATATTTTTGCAATGGTACGTGCGAATGAGTATCGTATGGTATTGGTGGCAAATTGATCATCAATTTCACTTACCCTTGCATTTAAAGCCAAAATAAATAAGAATATATGTATGTAGTACTTTTTGGTTATATTTATATTTTTAATAGAATTTTTACTTTATTGAAGTTCTTGTGTTTATATACTCAAATTTTTAAAAGATTAATTTAAACAAGAATTGCGAAATGCCTCTGAAAAAGGCAATTTCTCCAACGATTCAGACATTTCTGACCAAATTAATTCTGTACAATCCCGATAAAAATAGGGATAAGAAAGAAAAGAAAATAAATTTGCGATTTGGCAATTTGCGAATAGCATTTGACAAATTTGATTTTATGCACGTGCGTCTAAAGGTACCTACATGAACTTTTTTCCCATGTAGGTACATTTTTTTGGATTTTATATGGTCCAACCATTGCTTTTGGAATGATAGTTTTCCTTGTTCAGTTTGGGAAATTTGGGCGCAGAACCAATAAAGGCATTAATTTGGGATCTATGATAAACCACAAGGGGGGGTTTGAACCCCCAAAACCCCCCCGTGGATCCGCCACTGATACATACATACATGTGTACATATTTAAATACACTGTACACATTTCTCAATTAATGCTTTCACTGAACTCTCAAGCGACTGGCATTTAGTGATGAACGATATATCGCAAACGGTGATTTTTTCACTGTGAATAAAAAATCACAAATCGCAATTGCGATCACTTTTTCAAAATAGCAGTTCATTACTTATTGGCAACTGCTATCGATGTAGCAAGTAAGCAGTTCACCTATGTGAATCGCAATCGCAAAAGCATTATAAATTTCTTTTTGTTTACACTTTTGAGCAGACCACATACGTATTACGTACATATATAGAAATATAAGAAAAAAAAATTATTGAATTTACAATTTGTCTTTGAAAAATATTTACAAACAGCGATATTACTGCGGAATGCGTTGTTATTGCCATCATTTTGTTAACATAAAATAAAGTATATCGCTCAGAAAACGCAAAATTAATCTCTACCGGTAACTGATGATTTTATACCAGTCCATGCAATCGCAATAGCAGTTTAAAATCACAGTGATTTAAAAATAGCAATCACCGAAATCACAGATATCGAAAAATCGCAGTTTCGCT
This sequence comes from Urophora cardui, assembly GCA_960531455.1. NCBI lineage: Eukaryota > Metazoa > Arthropoda > Insecta > Diptera > Tephritidae > Urophora > Urophora cardui. The sequence goes on along the minus strand of OY482674.1, from coordinate 22,547,413 downwards.
CATCTCTACTGGCATTCTCTATCGCAAATTAACGTCACGCCCATGGTATAAAAAATACAGGTATGTGCATTGTCATTTTGACGCTGTCTTTTTGATTAAAGCAGATTTTTGAAGTTTAGCAGATTTATAGCGATGCCAGACTTTTATTTTTTGAATGCGTAGATTTTTGTTTGAAAGTTTGGGTATTTCAGGAATCAAAGGACAGAAAGAGAAAGGGCACTAGTGAGGAGATTTATGGAACTTCCGGTAGCTCCTCTTCGCTCACTCCACAAATCTTCATCCACTCTCCGCGAATAAAGGGTATCGTCGGAAATTGGAAAAATTTTATATCACCGTCTTTGCAGCCATATTTGGTATTAGAGCCTATACACACCTGCGACTCAATCGATTTGGACTGTTGTATTCACACTACTCCAACTATTTAGTCGAATCGGTGGCAGCTATTCACACTTGAGACTAAATAGTCGTGCGATTGACAATGACATAGTGTTGCCAATGTTCACATTTTACTCAGCAAATTTTACATTAGTGGTCTTCATATAAAGTGATTAAGTATTAAATTGTTAAAGTTTATCTGCATTCTTACATGAAAGCACCTTCTTGTCAGCTGTCAACTTGATTAATAAATAAAAAACAATAAAATAAAGAAAAAGTGCATACATTGTTTGGCTTTGTTTCTTATTAAATTAGCAACTAGCTGTCAAGTAAATGAAAAGAGAAAAACGGAAGGAATTACGCTCAAAAAGGCGAAACGAACAGAAGTACAAGAAACGGAAAAATAGTAAAAATCAGCCATTAATAATTTTCATGAAATTTCATTTTCATTACTTCTATTTTAAAATGCGATTAATGACATTTGCAGAGAACAACAATATCAAGAAACATATGAAAACGGAAGTAAATATCCTTAGTTAGATAATTCTTGTCTATAACTACACCATTTCCAGATGGATTTTAGAAAGCGTCAACTGGATTTTAGAAAGGGGAAATTGGATCTTAGAAATGTCAATTGGATTTTAGAAAGGGGAAATTGGATTTTAGAAATGTCAATTGGATTTTAGAAAGGGGAAATTAGATTTTAGAAATGTCAATTGGATTTTAGAAAGGGGAAATTAGATTTTAGAATAGCCAAATGGATTTTAGAAAGGGAAAATTGGATTTTAGAAATGTCGATTTTATTTTAGAAAAGGGAAATTGGACTTTAGAAACTGTAAATTGGATTTTCGAAAATTTATATAATTATTAATTTATACTTTCATACGCAATAAAGAATTTCTATTCGAAAAATTCTGTGTAAAATTTATTTTAAACGCACATTCTGAAATCCAATTCACGCTTTCAAAAATCCAATTTTGTTTTCTAAAATCCTTTTAACGCTTTCTAAAATCCAATTGACATTTCTAAAATCCAATTTCCCCTTTCTAAAATCCAATTGACATTTCTAAAATCCAATTTCCCCTTTCTAAAATCCAGTTAACGCTTTCTAAAATCCATCTGGAAATGGTGTAGTTAATAAGAAACGAACCTTTTGTTTTTAAACATTTTGAAAATATTAATTGAAATATTCAATCTCTACAATTTACCAAAAGTGAAATAAAAGTAGTGCTGTCAGCATGGCAACTCTTTCCACTACGAATATCACTGTTGTTGTTGTAGTCGTTCGACTAAATTGTCTCAAGTGTGAATACGTAGAAGGGCGCCTTGCTGATCAAGCAGTTGTACAACTGTTTCAGTTGGAATGAAATTGGGCTGCAAATCCAACTGTTTCAGTTGTACAACTAATTGAATGTAGTGTGAATGCTTCCATACATTCCCATGCAAATCAACATTCGACTAAATCGATTGAGTCGCAAGTGTGTATAGGCCAGGGCTGTCCAAATGCGATTCACTACCACAATCAAGCAACAACCGAAAATGAGTGTGTGTTGGTGCGCCTACCGTATGCCAAAGTGAAAAATTACTAAAAATAATCAGTCTGCTTGCAGATTTTGAGCGAGCAGGGTCACGTGCGCATGCTTTGCGAAATTATGAACCAACACATATATTTACATTTGTGTACACACGTTATATGCAAAATCTTCGTACTTTTGTTTGTTGTTTGGCATCTGTAATTAGAACAAAAGAATTTCAAGCGAAGATCAGTTAGCGACCACTTGCTTTCACGCCAGTCGAAGGCAACTTAATTATTTTTGCTAATCGACGATCGCCTAGTCCCATCGTAAGCGTTCGTTTGACGCTCTTTATTTGTCTGTAGTAGTGACAATCGGTGTGTATACGTACACAAGTGCTTACTCTCATTGCTCATATGAGTCCATGGAGGAACAAAAATAGGAGAATGCATAAGATCAGCTGACTTCTTCTTCAATCTTCATAAACACACGAACCCAAGCATTTTGTTTTGTTGACATATGCCACACACACACGCACCCTAGCATTTCCATAGGGGCCGAATCTGTCAAATTCTTCTACATTCCTCTTTGCATGACACTTCTCGCCCCACTATGTATGAAGGTATGTCGTCATGCGTAAACCTTTATTGTTGAATCATGTATGAGTCGCATTTGGACAGCTATGGTATAGGCTCTTATTGCACCGCGGAAATAAGCAACTCATATTGGTAAAATCTAGGGTACATATTTTTTTGTAATTGGATTGGACATATGTACATTAGACCGTATCGCAAAAAATAAAGTTCGCCGTACGCCCCGCATATGATGTCTTTTTGGAAAACATTTCCGGAAAAGTTTTTTATTTTTTTTTTGGACGCCGCTAGATGTCGCTAAAACTAATTTTTCTCATATCTTCGGTATTTGTAGTCCGATCTCTAAGTTTAATACACCAATGTCTTTGGCTTGAAAGGGCGGCTTATACTATGGAATATTATTAACCCTATGTGCGCCATTGGTGTCACTAACACCCAGTATTTAGTTTATACCACCCTAATGTACCTTTTTTATGTCTGCATGTTAAACCTAGTCAAAAATCATTAACCTTTTGCAAAATAAGTATTTCGATAGCTTGAGCAGAACCCGAAATAAAACACGTTAAACATTCCGAGGAATATAGGTTCTTCGGTTCCTTTGGTCTTTTAGGTTAATTTTACAGAAAAATTTTCTGAGGAGACCCCTAATAAAATTTTATGCCAAATAATTTTCTAGAACATTTTAACCCTCTAGCGACCTTAAAAATACTATTTTTCCTGATTTTCAAAAAATAGGGGTCAACATAACCCTTTATTGGCGGTGCTAGAGGGTTAACATGTTCTAGAAAATTATTCGCCATAAAATTTCAGTAGGGGTCTCCTCAGAGGAAATCTTTGCAAAATGAACCTAAAAGACCCAAGGAAGCGGAAAACATATATGCCTGGGAATGTTGAACGAGTATTATTTCGGGTTATACTGAAGCGATCGAAATACTCATTTTGCAAAAGATTAATGATTTTAGACTACGTTTAACATGCAGCCATAAAAAATTACATTAGGGTGGTATAAACTAAGTACTGGGTGGCAGTGACCCCAACGACGCACATAGGGTTAATAATATTCCATAGTATAAGGCGCCCTTTCAAGCCAAAGACATTGGTGTATTAAACTTAGAGATCGGACTATAAATACCGAAGTTATGAGAAAAATAAATTTTAGCAACATCTAGTGGCGTCCAAAAAAAAAAAAATAAAAAACTTTTCCGGAAATGTTTTCCAAAAAGACATCATATGCGGGGCGTACGGCGAACTTTATTCTTGCGTCCCTATAAGGCGAGACGGCCTAATGTACATACATACATATATAGACTGAAATGCTCACTTGGTATGGTGGTGTACATACATATCGTCGTTTAAAGTGCAAAACCGCGTGACATTTTTGCCAAAAATGAGATTTCATCAAAAATACATTCCTGGCGTCCGTCCCATCCATTCATGCAAAAATTTTGAGATTCACATAACGCAATTCCAAATAATGACACAGTTTCAAAACCGCTTTTTTTAGGGAAATTTTTCGAACCAATACCGCGGATAATAGGTGTTATTGCTTTATAACTGTACTGTAATGTACTAAAGTTGATTATACTTTCATAAACACGAAATGGATTATAACTTTGCTTTATTGAAGAAAAGTTTTTACGTACGCCTGCAAAACCGCCTATACGTCACTATTGAACAAAATAAAAGACGCAAAACCGCTTATAAATACATAAGTAAACCAAAAACTGCACATTTAACTGTTTATCGCCAAAATGATATTTGGATTAAGAATATAATCCAAAAATCTACCTTGGTTTGGATGTGGGTTTGCAAAATTCCGAACCGTTTTGAATTAAAACAGTTTTTACTGTATCCTGTAAAATTTGGGTGGTAGCGGATACGCGGTATTGCACTTTATGCGACGATATGGAGTTATAATAGATCAATCTCCAAAACCTCCCCAAACTATATACCAGAGTGATCACAAAGCCTAAATTAAAAGTGATCGTAACTACTAAACTAAATTAAAAACTCACCGAGAATACCGGAAAGGGGCTACTTTGTAGTACGGCCAAACTGATATTCCGCGAAGTAAAAATGCGAAATGAATCTTTTATGAATCACTGATGAAATTCATCTATGACTGAGGAGGCATCAGTGAGTACTTTCAAATAAAGACTGCTGAATTTTCCATATAAATGGTTTGCTTTTTTAAAAAAAAAATAATAATAATAAAAATTGTACTCAGAAGAATCATCAATGATCATTCAGCAGTGAAACAAATTTACTGCAGGATGTGTAATTTTTTCAAATTGAAAAAATTTCTTTCAATTCAAATTTAAAAAATTCGTTACTATAAATACCAATGTTACAATTTATTTTTTAAAACAAAGCAGTGAAAAATGTCATTAATGGAGGATTTTTATCATTAAGTATGGCAGCACGAAATGTCATAATCTGCTTAATTGTCAGGTGGTTAATATGGCGACGAAAACTTGACGTTTGTTTTACCTGGTATACTTATACCATGGTCACGCCGCTTCTCTATTGACAAGAAAATCATACGATTTTTAACGAACCTAGCCAAAAACGCAATACGATCATAAGTAGTGATCAGGGTACACGTGGACACACGTGGAGCTAGACTTTTGAAGACTTTGTATGGAATAAACTACTATGTATGGGTATTCCCTTCTTCTGTTTAGTTATGGATTATAGTAGTACATCCCTGCAGTAAATTTGTGTCACTGCTGAAGGATAAGTGATGATTCTTTGTTGAATATTCATCACTGTCGTCATAGCTCAGTATATTTTTATTTGTTTTTATTTTTTTTTTTTTCTGAGGAAAGCAAACCATTTATATGAAAAATTCAGCAGTCTTTATATGAAAGTATTCACTGATGCCTCCTCGTCATAGGTGAATTGCATCAGTGATTCATTAAGGATTCATTGCGGATTTTTACTGCAGGGATAATAAAAATAAATACCTATGTATGGATATAGATATGTATTTAGACAGTAAACATACATATGTACCTACAAATGTACATACATACATATGTACTTATTAAAGTACTCATATCAAATAACACGCATCAATTGATTTTAAAGTCGTGACCAGTGTTGCCAGAATATTTTGAAGCTTATAGCTAAATTAAAAAAAAAATTGCTAAAAATAGCTAAATAATTATTTTCATAGCTAAAATAAATAGCCAAATTTTTTTTTTTTTTCAAAAATAGCCAAATCATTTATTTAAAAAGACGTGACATAAAACAACTTCACATATATGAATATTTATATATACATATATTATATATTGTAGCCACATACATATATTTGTTTGTATGTATGTACTTATAAATGTACGTCGCATAATAAGATTATTACAATGAAAAAAAAATCAATTCATTACATACGTATGTATGTATGTATGTACATTCAATTGCAGTATTAAAATAAATTATAATAGCGACTACTTAATATTTAAACTTTAATTAAAAATTTGGTTCAATAACATTTTAAAAATCATATCTTCATTTAATTCACAGGTTGAATCATATATATTATATATTACTATATAAGTGAAGTCATTGCTTTAATAATATCGTTAGGAATTTCAAAGTTATTACAACATTTTTCAAGCCTTTTTAGACCATGCCTAACAGTCAATAGAGAGTTTAACATAAATACATAATTGCATTCTATTTCTTTGCTTTGTTTTTATTACGTTCATAACAGAAAAGCTACGTTCTATTTCTGCATTACTAAGCGGTAGGATTAGAAAATTAAACACAAAAGATTGTAGTTCTTCAAACGGATTTTCGTTAAGAGCATTTCTAAGCTTTCTTACGTCTACCCAAAACTTTATTGTAGAGGTAATTCTCTTCCATGGGTATGCGTGTAGTTTTTTCCATTGTATTTCTTAAATAGGGATTTCCTCCGTGTTAAAGGGGTCCTTTTCATCCTTGAAAGTGTCAAATATTTTTGGCTTGTTTACAGAAAAAAATTCAATATTTTTTAAAGATTGAATCTTCTGCGGTAAGCGTTGGCGGAGTTGCTCAATTAACTTGATAATAAAGTTCTGAAAAATTTTACGAATACACCGTGAAAAGGACGGAAGTAAAATATTGTGAACCTCAGAGCGAGAAAAATATCGCAATATTCATATCAGAGACGCTTAACGAACGAACGGATTCTATTTCGTTTTGTTAATTCACAATGCTAAATTATCAAAATGGTTTTGTTTCGTTAATTCGCAACGCTAAATTATCAAAACCATTTCGTTTCGATAATTCACAAAACTAAATTATCAAAATGCAACCGGTAACGTTGAAACGAAGTAAATCAACAAAAAGATTGCCTGCACGAGACGCATACATACACAGCTGTCACTCAAATCGTAGCAGTTCGTGTGCATATGCATATATGTACATATGTATGCGAGCACTCGGCCGATTGTTCGCGACGGCATTGCGAGCGCACTAAGCATTTCAACGTTATAAATTTGGTTATGATAACGCTAATCAACGAAATGAAATTATTTTGATAATTTCTTTTCGATAATCAACGAAATGGTATTATTTCGATAATTTCATTATCGTTATTTTGCGACTATAAATTATTTTGATAATTGCGTAAACGGTAAAAACCTCAATAGTTTCAACGGAAACGATTGCTTTTTTTCGGTAAACGATAATATTAACGTTACGATGCATCCTTGATTCACATTGAACGTACAGCACTAGTTTGCGATTCATCAAACCGATTCAAATATCGCGATACATATTGACAGTGTAGCGTATGCCAATGGTCATTTGTGAATTCAGATAGTAAAATGGGCAACAACCAAATGTATGGCAGAGTTGCTTTTGCACACTGCGAAAACCTTATTGATCAACCTTGCATATGAATGCACCAATAATTGATAAAATAAGGAAGGCATGCCAGACTATCAACTTGTGTATAGTTTGATAATCATAAGGATCAGTATACACTTTCAAGTTTTCATAAACTCACAGATGACTCATTAGCTTAAAATGATAAACTGATGTGCAAAATAAAGAAATTATGAAAAATAGCTAAAAAAAGCTAAGCTATTTAAAAAAAAAGCTAACAAAAATAGCTAATAGCTAAACGCAAATATCTGTAGCAAAACGCCAAAAGTTATAGCTAAATCTAGCTACAAAATAGCTAAAGTGGCAACACTGGTCGTGACATACATATGTATATACATACATGATAATATACCCAATATGCATTTTTGTTGGAAATGTATTTTTTTATGAATTTGAATTCCATTTGAGATCAAATCCATTTTCCAATTTCCAACATTAATTTTTAACTTGAATTGAATTGGAGAAACAGCCCATTCTCTACTATTTTGAAATGAAAATATTCTTGTTTCTCTACTCGAAACAAAAAAAAAATTGGAATTCGACTTGAATTCTCTCGATATTCTCCAACTAAAATAAAACGTCAGAATAAAGCTTTTACGCAAGAAAATCACAACCGATTGAAATAAAGGAAGAAAAATGTAAGAATTACGATTGTCTGTCTTAACTTTTTTTCACTTTTTGGTTAGGCATTTTACAATAATATAAACATTTTTTGCACACAAATTAGTTGAATTATACATTCCTTTTTATACATATTTTCTTCTTAACTCACTTTTTAGTTCACTTCTTACTAATATGATTGAATTGAATTAATATTAATTATGCTCGCAGTTCTGACAAAAACAGAATTTTAGCCATGTGCAAAAATAAAAATGCGTTTTCAAAATGAACTCCAAATTGAAATCAAACTTTGGAAAAAATCTTGTACCTCAAGTGTAAGAACATGTTGAATGTAAACTTGAGAATTGAGACTTTTCTCCAACAATGGATTCGTGCTTATTGGGTACAGACATAGTAGATACATACATAGGTACATATGTATGTATAAGAATTTTTTTGTATATATGTACATACATATAAACTGATACATGTACATATGTATATATATTGCACCACACCGATTTCCGGACAGAGATAAGGTGGCGCAATGTCAAGTTCATTCATGTTATGCGTGATGGAGGCTTAATGTGAAATATTGCACCGCGAAAGGTGGAATTAGTAGCAATATGGTGAAATTATAAGCCACTATGATAGACCTCATTTCGACGCATGAGTAAAAGATCGCCCTATTTCAAAAACGCCCTATTTCAAAACTTGTTTCAAAAACGCCCTATTACAGAATTTGTTTTAAAAACGCCCTATTTCGGAATTTTCTTTAATAACATACCATTTCAGCAATTAATTCAAAAACACACTATTCCGAAAAAAAAATTTGAAATTTTCTCTGAATTGGGAGGTTTTCGAATACAATTTTGAAATGGGGCGTTACTGAAACAAATTCCAAAATAGACCGTTATTGAAGACAATTTTGAAAAAGGACGTTTTTGAAACAAGTAGGGTGGCCTTTTACTCTGTCGTCGATTTGTTTTTGATATTTTAAAGTGGAATTTGGGAGAGGGGCCCTTGATTGATGAAAAGCAAAGAGAAGACTTTGCATTAATTAAAACTTCTGTTGAGTATTTTTGCCGTAACAACAACAAAAACAAACGCGGAGGGATTAGTCTCTGGAATAGTCTCTGTAGAAAACAATGGAAAAATGGTGTTATCTTTTTGTAGTTGTTTTTGTTTTTGCATTAGCCGTGTTCATATAAAATTACAAAAGTATATGTATGTATTATTTCCAGTCGTCAGTCGGGTCTGAGTCAAAGTAACCGATTTAGATATGTACATATATCCAGCCAAGGACTGTCATTATGACTGCAGCCACTTAGAACTTCTGAGAAACAATTTTGCTGTTACAGCAACAACGAAAAACAAGAAATGAAGAGGAATGAAATAATCACAAGAAGGACATCAGAATGTAATTACAGAATTATAGGTAGATTTCAAGGATATCTCTGCGCAGTTTTGCTCGCGAAATTTGTTTATTGCTATTCTTTCATTATTCTTATTATAAATGCATTACAACACCACACAACTTAGAGTGCATAACAAAAAAGGCGTCGTTATAAATGATAGTTTTTTTTGCTGTTTTTTTTTTGCCGACGCATCAATTACTGTAATTCATTCAAAATAAATATCAATTAAGTAATTAGAATGCGTAAACTTGGCACTTGATTTAAATCCACTTGCTTTCAAGCCATAAGTAAAACGCACTTGAATCGCTACCTCCATAGTGGGTACGTATGTAGGTACTACGTGCATCCAAAAAAAAAAAAACATACATATGTAAGTAGTACGTACGAATGGATCCGTCTGTGTTTTTGTTCTGAAAGTGAGTCGATGGTCACTGGCTGGTAAATACATAATACAACAGAACAACGACCGAGTCAATAGGTTGTAACTTAAAAAGAAAAAAAAAATAAATTAAATAAATTAAAAAAAAATTAAAAAAAAAGTTGCTTTGTGCCCGCACAAGTTCTTTACTATGCACTTGCATTTTTTATTAATTGGAAATTACACTTAATTGCATGCACGCACTTGCAATAAAATAATCGAAAGCAATCGCATGTCCAGAGTTCGATAACGCGAATTCGAATTAAGCAGGAATTTATTTGCATTGAAGGTTACATATTTCCCCAAAAAAAGGAAAATGTCACAAGTCTCCTTTTCAATGAGAGCTGCACAAATTTGAACATCGATTGAAAGTCATGCACTATACTCGTACCTACACTGCACACACTGAATTTATTTCATAAAATCCACTATGAAATTGTTAGCCAGACAATAATATAAAATACTGTCCTAATTTTATTAATTAAATAATAAATTAATTTCCCTTCTATGTAAAATGTGTGCTAAAGAAGACCCTTAATAAATAAATAAAATGCTGTATTTCAATTATGTATTTCGTTGCCTGATTTTAGAAGCCATACAAACAATACATGCCAATTATTTACAAAGAGAATACGAAAAGAGTTCAATTAGCATAAGCAGACGACCAAGTTAGACACATTTTATTCTAACGTGATATTGATAATAGCCGTGTTTTTATTCAAGCGCATATACATCTGCGCTTAAATTTTGTATGGACAACTAAGCGCGGATAGAGATGTGCGCTTAGAAATCCATACAAAATTTAAGCGCAGATGTATATGCGCTTGAATAAAAACACGGCTAATATGTACATTTGTATGTATGTAAATACATACATACATACATACCCTGTAGGGAAATTCTCTAGTTCCGAACTAGGTCGCTTCTAGTGCATTTTTCGCAACTACTAGTGCGAGCTAAATCTCTTTTGCATGTTATCAACTGTCGAATTTAACACGGTGATGTCACAGGCGGTGTCAATTGTCACCCTCTGCACTACATTTTCGATAGTTTTGAACTAGTATCTACAGTTTGCACGTACTAGTTCGTTTGTTGGCACAATTTCAATAGTTCTGAACTAGCTGAAAATTCCTACAAATTCCACAGTTTTACGTCTGCCACTTAAAAGGAGTAATTGGCATGCTTAAAGCATGTGGCGCTATGGCAAAGTGGCTAACGCGAGTGCTTTTCAATCTAAGCGGCTCGGGTTCGAATCCGGTCGGTGTCGAGGTGGATGATATTTTTTTTATTTTTTTTTAACTAACATTTTTTAATTTATTTATTTAATAAAAATTTACAAAAATAATTAAAAAGTAATAAAATAAAAAACAATTAAAAATAAGCCTGAGGGTTCGGAAAAGCATAATTAGGGTAACATTTAATTTCATAGAAGTTAAGATGTAAATAGAAAACTCTTTGTATAAAATGCTTTACCTAAACATCTGAGAATTGCAGAAATATACAAATTGAACGAACGAAAGATTTTCATGGAATTTTTGTCACCCCGAAATTGCATACTAATCAGTGTATCTTATGATGCTCATGCAATTTACTCCTTCTGAACTGGTGAGGGTCTAACTACAATTGATCTAGTTCCTTTTTTACACCTTTTCGCGAGTTCGGAACTAGAAATTTTGCTCACTAGTTATTGAGTTCCTTGCAGGGTATGTACCTACATGTGTATGATACTTAATATGTACTTGAAGGCGAAGCACTATCGTATGATATGCTCGTCTGATCTATTCGTCTGATCTCCTCCCCCATATCATCTCGCCACTGACATTGACGCTCTTATCAGCAAAGCAAAAAAAGGCAATTATAAAACAGAAAAATTGTTAACATATGTATGTACATATGTATATCGTCGTACCATACGAAAACTAGCATATTTAAAATTTCTGGCGAAAGCTAGCAATAAAAAAATTCTGTACGAAATGTAACAAGTTCGACTTTTAGCTGACGAAAAATAAGAAGTTCGACTTTTGGCCAACGAAAAGTAACAAAATCGACAGTTGGCTGACAACAAAACAAATGCCTAAAGTTAATATTAACACCAATTATAGCACCCTAATATAATGTACATTGTTAAAAAAAATGTTTTAGAAAGCAATTTTATTGCTTTATTAAACTGTCCAAATGACCATATATTTATACTAGTATTCCCGTGGTCGAAAATTCGACCAATTAGATTGAAAGCGGAGCAATTTTAGAGTGGAAAGACCATATATCTTATATAATATTTCTATAATAAAATATCTATAAAATAAAACATATAGTTACTGGTTATATTGTCCGAGGAGACATAGTGAAATTCTAAACCTCTAGCGACCTCCAAAATTCCATTTTCCGGACTCTTCTTTCTCTTTCCAGTTTCCTTCCTTTTGCTCTTATCCTGTCCTTTTTGCGTTTCCTTTTCGCTTTTTTTCCTTTCTACTTTCCGTACACTTTCCTCCTACCTTTTCCCCTTTCCTTCCTTTTCACTTCCTTTCCTTTCCTTAGCTTTCCTTCACATTCATTTCCTTTCCTTCCTTTCTTTCCTATAGTGAAAAAATGTCAACACAATTTTTCAAATACATAGATGGCAACCAGTTTTGTAAAAAATTAATTTTATTATCTATCTAGAGAGCAGCCCTTTCAGATGACATTTTAAATTTAAAAATCAAACAAACTATACCGGAATATTAAATTTGTTGACAGGTGGCAACCCTTTTTGGAAAAATGATAATAAATTACGAATTTTTAGGTTGACAACATTTATTATCGTGGAAGTGACGAAAAAGTAACGTCACGAAGTTTAATTCAATCGCGGAAGATATCGCTTTCTCAACTTTTTCCTATCTTCCTTCGGGAAAAAGTGTTCCCCGTCAACGTTACGTCCATAAAGAGTCATAAACGACACTTCAGGAAGTATCTTCCAAGTATCGTTTGGAAGAGACAAAAACGTTACGTACAAAAAAACGAATGCGACGCTTCCAGAAGTAACTTCTTAGTGTCATCTGGAAGACACAAAAGCGTCAATTAATAATTTCTCCTACAGATGTCTCACTTTATTAAGAACCCAAATAAAATTATAAATAGATGTGTAATTTTGTTTTAATTCTATTTAACACAAGCAAACAATAGTACGTATTTAAGTTATCATCAAGAGCGGTGCCAATGCAAATGACGGTAACAGCTAATTGAACGAAAATCGTTATTGATGTCATTGGTGCAATGATGCAGTAGAGTCTGTAAAAAAGAGGGTGTGTGATGCTTTAAACATGCATACGACCTTCGATTAATCCATAACTTACCCAATCAATAGCTAATGATCCGTAATGCATAACTGCAGCTCTACTAAACTTTGCTCTAAACTCGGGATTTTATTCTTGCCCAATTTTTTATTTATTAACACACTTTTCATCAGCAAATCTTTTGCTTTAAATCATTTGTTATTTATTTTAAAAAAAATATTTCGATTTTTTTTTCACAATAAATTCGCAGAAACTATTCAAGTATGTATGTATCTTCTGCATACACACCAAGAAGTGAGACACGCGATAGCAATGAAATTTGTTTCTTCCGAATAACGCCTGGAAGTGCCTCAGACGTTACTTATTTTAGATAGACGAGAAAACGCTCTTCCAAATGCTAGCAGGGATGATTCAAAATGAAACAGTGTTTCAATCTTCACTCGCTCTCAGAAATTTGTATGGAAATTGGCGAGTTTCGGCACTGGTTTCCGTGTCGAAACAAGATTGAGAGAGAAAATGCAGAAAAAAAGAGCGAAACACGTTATGTGGAGACATGGTATTATTTGAATAAGTTTTGCCAAACTCTGCTAGAAGTTTTAAGTCTATAAAAAAAAGAAAAAAAGAAAATGAAAAAAAATTAGTCCTGGGAGCTCAATTATAAAGTAATTATTAATTCTTTTAATTGGGTGTGTAACGAAATCCCGAAAAACAAAATCCAGAAACACATAATCCAGAAATACACAATCCAGATTCGACCAAATAACGACCAATTAAAATCCAGACACGACCAAATCCAGACCAATCAAAATCCAGACACGACCAAATCCAGACTAATCATAATCCAGACACTACACAATCCAGACAAAAAAATCCCGACAAAAATTCCGACAAATATAAAAATAGTTTAAAAAAAATCGCGCGATTTTTTATACTCAGCTGTACTAGTACACAGAGTATTATAGTTTTAATCACATAACGGTGGATTGTAACATAATGAAATAATCGAGATAGATATAGACTTATGTATATCAAAATGATCAGGGTGAAAAGAGAAATCGATTGAGCCATGTCCGTCCGTCCGTCCGTCTGTCCGTCCGTCCGTCTGTCCGTCCGTCTGTCCGTCTGTCCGTCCGTCTGTAAACACTCTAACTCGCGCAAAAATTGAGATCTTTTGATGAAATTTGAAATGCAAGTTGGTATCGAGACTGGGACGGTTGGTATTGAAAATAGGCGAAATCGGACCATGACCACGCCCACTTTTCCTATATAGAAAAAATCGGAAATTTGGTATCTCAGCCACTAATATAGCTAGAGCGATGAAATTTTACCCACGTATTGAGCTCAGGCCCCTATGAAGAAATTTGATGAAATTTTGGAAAATGGGCGGTGCCACGCCCACTTATTAAGGGTCAAACATGGAAAGTTTTATATGTCATAACTCAGAAACCATTGAAGATATGTCGATGAAATTTGGTATGCGTGATTTACTTACTTACCCAAACATTTGGACGGCAAATAGTTAAAATCGATTGACGGCCACGCCCACTTTTATATATGTATATTATAAAGTGACCTAATAAAAACATTTTAAGCGATATCTCTGTCAAATATAAAGATATATCACTGAAATTTTGTCGCATGAGTCCAACTATGGACATAAAACAGAAAACACAAAAATTTTGAAAAATGGGCGGTGCCACGCCCTCTTATTAAGGGGCAAACATTGAAAGTTTTATGGGTCATAACTCAGAAACCGTTGAAGATATATCGACGAAATTTGGTGTGCGTAATATACTTACTTAGGCAAATGTTTGGACTAAAAATTGCCAAAATCGGTTGACGACCACGCCCACTTTTATATATGGTGGCCCAATAAAAAAATTTTAAGCTATATCTGTGTCAAATATAAAGACATATCATTGAAATTTTATGGCAGGAGTCCAACTATGGACATAAAACGAAAAACATAAAAATTTTGGAAAATGCGCGTGGCACCGCCTCTTTTTAGAAGCAGGAATATACTAAATTTCTGAGCCCATAACTCGACAAATAATTGATATATAATGACGAAACTTGGTGCGTACACTTTTGTTACTTGTGGTAATACATGTTCAAAATTTTAGCGAAATCGGTTGACGACCACGCCCACTTTTATATATGGGTATCATAAAGTGGCCTAATAAAAACATTTTAAGCGATATCTTTGGCAAATATAAAGGTAATTCATTGAAATTTTGTGGCATGAATTCCACAATAGACCGGAAACAAAAAGTAGAAAAATTTTGGAAAATGGGCGTGGCACTGCCTCCTTTTAAACAAAAGAATCTACGAGATTTCGGAGCCCATAACTCGGCAAATAATTGAGATATTATGACGAAACTTGGTTTATACACTTTTATAACTTGTGTTAAAAGACACGCAAAAATTTATTGAAGTCGTTTTATAACCACGCCTACTTTTTAGCAAAGATATTTCTGGAACACGCTTTGGAAATTTGTAACGTAACATCTTTGTAACTAGAAGTCATAAAGGTATGAAATTTTGCACAAAGAATAATATTCATATGCTTAGTTGGATGACTGATAAAAATTTTGAAAATGGGCGCGGCTACGCCCACTTTATGCAGCACTCGCTTTATATAAAATACACCGTGTTTCCATCAAACGCAAACAAACAATGAACGCATACAGCTGAGTATCTAATGTTCGATTCCACTCGAACTTAGGCTTCCTTACTTGTTTTAAACTATTTTTATATTTGTCGGGATTTTTTCACTTTTAATAAGCATCATACTTAACAGTGTTATTGTTTTTGATTTTATTGTTGTTGTTGTTGTTGGTGTTGGTAAAGATCTGGTTGTTGTTTCTTTCATCTTCTTCATTTTCTTCTTCTTCTCCTTCTTCTTCTTCTTCTTCTTCATCATCACCATTCTTCTTCTTATTCTTATTTTTATTCTTCTTCATCATCATCATCATCCCCATTCTTCTTCTTCTTCTTCTTCTTCTTATTTTTATTCTTCTTCATCATCATCATCATCATCATCATCATCACCGTCATCATTCTCATTCTTCTTCTTCTTCTTCTTCTTCTTCTTTTTATTCTTCTTCTTCTTCTTATTTTTATTATTCTTCTTCTTCGGGTGTGTAACGAAATCCCGAAAAACAAAATCCAGAAACACATAATCCAGAAATACACAATCCAGATTCGACCAAATCCCGACCAATCAAAATCCAGACACGACCAAATCCAGACCAATCAAAATCCAGACACGACCAAATCCAGACTAATCATAATCCAGACACTACACAATCCAGACAAAAAAATCCCGACAAAAATCCCGACAAATATAAAAATAGTTTAAAAAAAATCGCGCGATTTTTTTTAAACTATTTTTATATTTGTCGGGATTTTTCACGTTTAGTAAGCATCATAACAGTGTTATTGTTTTTGATTTTATTGTTGTTGTTGTTGTTGGTGTTGGTAAAGATCTGGTTGTTGTTTCTTTCGTCTTCTTCATTTTCTTCTTCTTCTTCTTCTCCTTCTTCTTCTTCATCATCACCATTCTTCTTCTTCTTCTTATTTTTATTCTTCTTCATCATCATCATCATCCCCATTCTTCTTCTTCTTATTTTTATTCTTCTTTATCATCATCATCATCACCGTCATCATCCTCATTCTTCTTCTTCTTTTTTTCTTTCTTCTTCTTCTTCTTATTTTTATTATTCTTCTTCTACTCCTTTTTCTTCAAAATCACAATTCTTCTTCTTCTTCTTATTTTTATTCTTCTTCATCATCCTCATCCTCATTCTTCTTCTTATTTTTATTCTTTTTCTTTTTATTTTTATTCTTCTTCATCATCATCATCATCGTCATCATCCTCATTCTTCTTCTTCTTCTTATTTTTATTCTTCTTCCTGCTTCTTCTTATTTTTATTCTTCCTCTTCTTCTTATTTTTATTCTTCTTCATCATCGTCATCATCCTCATTCTTCTTCTTCTTATTATTTTTATTCTACTTTTCCTGCTACTTCTTCCTCATCTTCTTTTTCTTGCTCCTGATATTACTTTTACGCTTGTGCTTTCGAATTGAATTTCGCTTTCAAATAGAGCTACAGAGTGATGGCCCTGTCTAGATTTTGGCTTATCGGGATTATGATCTGTCTGGATTTTGTCTTGTCTGGATTATGATTTGTCGGGATTTTGTCCTGTCTGAATTTTAAACTGTCTGGATTTTGTAGTTTCTGGATTTTTAAAATTGTCTGGATTATGTCCAGTCGGGATTTTAAAAATTCGGGATTACGGAGCGCACCCTTCTTCTTCTCCTTCTTCTTCTTCTTCATAATCACCATTCTTCTTCTTCTTCTTATTTTTATTCTTCTTCATCATCCTCATTCTTCTTCTTCTTCTTCTTCTTATTTTTATTCTTTTTCTTTTTATTTTTATTCTTCTTCATCATCATCATCATCGCCGGGTGCGCTCCGTAATCCCGAATTTTTAAAATCCCGACAGGACATAATCCAGACAATTTTAAAAATCCAGAAACTACAAAATCCAGACAGTTTAAAATTCAGACAGGACAAAATCCCGACAAATCATAATCCAGACAAGACAAAATCCAGACAGATCATAATCCCGATAAGCCAAAATCTAGACAGGGCCATCACTCTGTAGCTCTATTTGAAAGCGAAATTCAATTCGAAAGCACAAGCATAAAAGTAATATCAGGAGCAAGAAAAAGAAGATGAGGAAGAAGTAGCAGGAAAAGTAGAATAAAAATAATAAGAAGAAGAAGAATGAGGATGATGACGATGATGAAGAAGAATAAAAATAAGAAGAAGAGGAAGAATAAAAATAAGAAGAAGCAGGAAGAAGAATAAAAATAAGAAGAAGAAGAAGAATGAGGATGATGACGATGATGATGATGATGAAGAAGAATAAAAATAAAAAGAAAAAGAATAAAAATAAGAAGAAGAATGAGGATGAGGATGATGAAGAAGAATAAAAATAAGAAGAAGAAGAAGAATTGTGATTTTGAAGAAAAAGGAGTAGAAGAAGAATAATAAAAATAAGAAGAAGAAGAAGAAAGAAAAAAAGAAGAAGAAGAATGAGGATGATGACGGTGATGATGATGATGATAAAGAAGAATAAAAATAAGAAGAAGAAGAATGGGGATGATGATGATGATGAAGAAGAATAAAAATAAGAAGAAGAAGAAGAATGGTGATGATGAAGAAGAAGAAGGAGAAGAAGAAGAAGAAGAAAATGAAGAAGACGAAAGAAACAACAACCAGATCTTTACCAACACCAACAACAACAACAACAATAAAATCAAAAACAATAACACTGTTATGATGCTTACTAAACGTGAAAAATCCCGACAAATATAAAAATAGTTTAAAAAAAATCGCGCGATTTTTTTTAAACTATTTTTATATTTGTCGGGATTTTTGTCGGGATTTTTTTGTCTGGATTGTGTAGTGTCTGGATTATGATTAGTCTGGATTTGGTCGTGTCTGGATTTTGATTGGTCTGGATTTGGTCGTGTCTGGATTTTGATTGGTCGGGATTTGGTCGAATCTGGATTGTGTATTTCTGGATTATGTGTTTCTGGATTTTGTTTTTCGGGATTTCGTTACACACCCATCATCGCCATCATCCTCATTCTTCTTCTTCTTCTTATTTTTATTCTTCTTCTTCCTCCTTCTTCTTATTTTTATTCTTCTTCTTCTTATTATTTTTATTCTTCTTCATCATCGTCATCATCCTCATTCTTCTTCTTCTTATTATTTTTATTCTACTTTTCCTGCTACTTCTTCTTCCTCATCTTCTTTTTCTTGCTCCTGATATTACTTTTACGCTTGTGCTTTCGAATTGAATTTCGCTTTCAAATAGAGCTACAGAGTGATGGCCCTGTCTAGATTTTGGCTTGTCGGGATTATGATCTGTCTGGATTTTGTCTTGTCTGGATTATGATTTGTCGGGATTTTGTCCTGTCTGAATTTTAAACAGTCTGGATTTTGTAGTTTCTGGATTTTTTAAATTGTCTGGATTATGTCCTGTCGGGATTTTAAAAATTCGGGATTACGGTGCGCACCCCTTTTAATTTGGTGTTTGCAAGACGATCGAGCACACTACACACTACATCAAGGGTGCTCAACGCTCTCGTATTGAATGGGGAAACTCCAATACATCTACAAAAATTTATTAGTGCACTCAGAAAAAATTTGTGTTAGATTTAAAAAAAGTTAAAAACTACAAGTAAATTTTTATTGTACCATTGGATACAACATACATATGTACAATATTTACAACATATTTTATTTATACAAATGTATCTACATATATATTAAATTAAGATATGAACTCGTGCATATAAAAAAAAAATATATCTGCATATTACATAATAAGAATAAGTGATAAGTTTATTCAAGGCTGTTTATTAAATTGTCAATATTTATTGTCGAATGAGAGGTGGATAATTGCAGAATTGCTTCCAAATGCTTTTGTGATAAAAGGTTTCTTTGGTTTGTTTTGATGAACTTAAAGCTTTTTCGCAAATATATGTGCTGCCGAACATGGATAAGTATTTAAAATTTCATTTATTATGAGTGGATACTTGTCATATTTTATTTCTGTCATATATATAACTTACCTTAATTACTAATTTATATACGTACCTATAATTAATTAGCATAGACTGCGACTCGCAATAATATTTCAGCAAAAAAGCTCTAGTTCCTATTCTTCTTATTAAAATCTATTTTTATTTTTCTTCAAATAATTTGAAATACACTTTTGCCACACATTTTTCAATATTAGCTAGAAATTTTTTTCAGTTTTTTCGCACAAATCGCACCCTAAATCAAAAAATTGCACAACTCAAAATTTTTTGAATCCATGAATAACGTATTTAGAGACTCCTAAATGTTAGTCTCCTCCCAGCAAAAGTCTTCTTCCTTACCCAAGGTTTTACTTCAAAGCTTCATTTGTAAAGAAAAAGGTTTTCTTGCATTTCTTCTATTTCTTTTATATTTTTTTGAGTTTTGAGTTGCGTCGCTTTTCAATTCAAGAATTAAATTTTTTCAAAAAAATTTTATTTTCAATTTGTTAGTGTAATTTTCAATTTCATATGGGAAGGGCGACGCCAACGTAGCTTCATATGGGAAGGGCGAAGCTAACGTAGCTTCGCCCTTCCCATAAGAAACTCAATCAAATTCATTTGAAATTTTTTATACCTGTGGGCATATGGCAGGGGAAGAAAATTTTATTTTTATATGCAAAGGGCGAATTTGTATCTGTGCCTATGTCTGGGGGGAAAAACAAAAACAAATGTGATTCAAGGGCATAGGCATGGGCATCTATGCACTACATTATAACTTTAGTTAAGCAACTTTTAAAAATCCTTTAAGTTTTCTTTTCATATACAATACACAACATTTCCTTGACAAAAATAATGTCCAAAAATGTGGTGAAAGGAATTACATCAGCACTACATACATAAGTATTGGGGATCATTGGCCGTTACAATGACAATTACCATAAAAATTATATGGAGCACTTCCGTGTGTATGTAGTATGTACATATGTATGTATGTACAAATTAATTGAAAGTACCGAACAATGTGTTTTAAATGCACTTATTTTTTAACATTTAAGAGCTGGAGTAAAATTTACTATTTTTTTTACATCCACCCAAACAATAAATATATGTATGTATGTAAGGTGTCAAAATCATTTTAGGTGAATTATGACGACTTTTTTTTACAAAGAAATTTTAATAGTGCTAGTTTTCGTATGGTACGACGATATGTACATAAATATATATATTAAGGTGGAGTGAAATATTTTTTTTGGAAATTTAATTTGTTCCAAAGCCAGAACGGCACCTTTCTAGCCCAGTAATAAGCCTGTAAAATTTTATTGACCTACTCGCATGTTTAGAGGTGCCCCCAGCCCCACAAAGTTGAAAAAAATAGTACGATCTGGTACAAATGTGAAATTTCTAAAATTATAAAATCAAAAAACGAAGTATGAGGATTGATAAACATAGCTAAGCTGAGTATTAAAGTGAATTTTTTTTTTATTTGGAAACAACAACAACAAAAGTTATTAAAGGTCAAAGTTTATATTGTGCATTTTTTAAATTGCAATTACTTAAATACTACTGAACCGATTTCGAACATTTTTATACCATTCGATAGGTATTTTGATTCCCTTTAATTTGATATACATTTTATGTGGGTTCCATAATACCCCCTTGCGGGGGTCAACCCCCTTTTACCCCCCTTACTTTTTATATATAAAATGTATATCATATTAAAGGGAATCAAAATACCTATCGAACGGTATAAAAATGTTCGAAATCGGTTCAGTAGTTTTTAAGTAATTGCAATTTAAAAAATT
Organism: Urophora cardui; assembly: GCA_960531455.1. Taxonomy (NCBI): domain Eukaryota; kingdom Metazoa; phylum Arthropoda; class Insecta; order Diptera; family Tephritidae; genus Urophora; species Urophora cardui. The sequence continues at coordinate 22,525,946 of OY482674.1, read as the reverse complement.
CACAATATAAACTTTGACCTTTAATAACTTTTGTTGTTGTTGTTTAAAAAAAATAATAATTCACTTTAATACTCAGCTTAGCCATGGTATCATCCTCATACTTCGTTTTTTAATTTTATAATTTTGAAAATTTCATATTTGTACCAGATCGTGCTTATTGCTTTCAACTTTGCGGGGCTGGGGGCAGTTCAAAACGTCATCCTATCGCCATAAAATTTTGTGGGGTTCATTAACTCGTATAAAGGCAACTTTTCATTGCTGGTACGTTCAAAAAAAGAACACAAAAAAATCTCCATATGATTTCACTCCACCTTAATATATATATGTATACTTTATAAAGCACGTACATACATGCGCTTCCTCTTTTGAACGGCACTGCAATTTAGTCGCAATCAGTTTGGAAATCAGTGGTTTATTCTTCATATTTAGTATTTCGAATAGAATGAAAATAATACATATGTACATATCAGGGGGCGAACGCAGGGGGGGTAATGGTAATACATGCTCAAAAATTTAGCGAAATCGGTTTATGACCACGCCTACTTTTTAACAAAGATATTTCTGGAACACCCTTTCGCCCTTTGGGAATTTGTAACGTGACATCTTTGTAATTAGAAGTCATAAAGAGTTACAAATTTGCACTAAAAATAATATTTATATACTTAGTTGGATGATTGATAAAATTTTGAAAATGGGCGTGGCTGCGCCCACTTTATGCGGCACTCGATTCATATAAAATACACCCTAATCGAATAAACGTAAACAAACAATGAAAGCATACAGCTGAGTATCTAATGTTCGATTCCACTCGAACTTAGGCTTCCTTACTTGTTTGTTTTAGTTTAAATAAATAGAAAATGCAATGAATTGAGATTTAAAAGGTGCCTTTGTTTAATGTGTGCATACGTAGGTCCACTCCCCAAACATAACTTTAAGTAAATATTGTCTGGACTTGTTTTAAGTATTTTTTTTAATTTTCCCTTGGATATTGAAATCCCCCCCAAAATATTTTTCTGTGTGCGCCACTGGTACATATGTATATACATTAAGTTAATATATATTTTATATACATATGTATGCATACCCAATAAACATTCTTCTTTATTCTCGATGCATTTGAGAATAAACGCTTTTCTCAAACCTCAAACGTTTATTTCAAATACATCTGAATAGCGTTGATAGCGTTCTCAAACTAAAAGGCATATTTTTAATATGGAATTTTTGAGCTGATTCTCAAATTGAGAAACAATGTTTTCAACGTTTGAGAATTTATTTTTCAGCGTTTAATGGGTATGTACATATCTATGTATGTATGTCTGTATATTTGTATCCGTGTTCCTCATACAGACATTTTTCTGAACCTGCCGTTCAGCAATAATAAGGAAAGGGCGTCGTCGTCTTCTTGTTGCAAGTTGCAATTCAGTCAAGGCAAAAAGAAAAAGACTTCCATGGAAGATTTTTAAGCATAAAAAACGCGACCGTTTAATATCAGGTTTAAATGAAAGGTATAAAAAAGCGCAAATAAAACAAAATTCAGAAAAATTTTTATTGCAAATAACGACACTGATTGTTACTGAACGCTGTGAGTGATGAAGAGCTTAAACAAAATTGGCAATTTGTAAAAACTGCTTAAGTCTTAAAGTATAATTTCGAGATATCTAAATTGCTTTCTATGTACATAGGTATCTGTATTTGAAGGTGTTCCTAAAAAAATCATAAAAGCCGATGAGCCATCCACAATGTTACGATTAAATTTTGTAAATAAAACAAAATGTGAAGAAATTTCATTAAGTACAAACATATGTACATATATTTGGCTGTTATACCTAGCAAGTTTAATATACATACCTGCCTCTATTGTAAGTTAAGCCTAAATTTTTTATTAATATGCATCTTTTGATTGAATTTTACAGAAATATAGTTTTAAAAGGAGAATAACGTGGAACTTAAAATCTTCCTAAGGCGACTTAGCAGTTATTGCAGGAGACTACAGATAGGCATACATACATACATATGTATCGTCGCCCGGATAAATTAATGTCGTATGTTGCATTTGAAGACTTTTGGGAAAACAGGTTTGAAGTTTGGAATTGTATTTCTCCAAAACTTGTGATTAGTTTTTCTCCAAAGTCTGGCAGAACACTACTAGGCCACAAAATTCTTAAATTATTTAAATTTTGTTATATATTGTTTATTATTTTGGAATTTATAAAGGATTTTCTTCAGTAAAATTTTGTCGTATGTTACCTTTAGCAACATTTTTGCAGGAAATTTGTATGACGTACGACAAAATGTGTTCCCAATTTGAACTAAATTAAAGATTTTTAAAATTAGTTAAATATTGTATTTGATTTCTCATAAAAGTAAATAAATTAAATAATTGACAGCAATTAAAAGCACATTGGAAATTAGACGAAATCGCTTGCGACCTTGCACAAACGAAAAAATTCTGCTCAATATCTCTTAAACTAAAGGAGATAGCAAAAAAAAGGATAACGTCATTCGAAAGATCTTGATTAGTTTAGTATAACTGTATTATTAACTCAATTCGGCCCAAAATTCACATACGACACTAATTTATCCGGGCGACGGTATGTATGTCTGTTCAGACTATTAGACATACATACTTACATACAGACATAATGCTAAAAAGCAAAAAGAAGAAAGAAAATAAATTTAAAGCTGAAGCCGTGCTTTAACTTTTTCCTATGAATATTCTGCAATCAAGTTTTCCATAATTTTTTATGCATTTGTTAAGTTCGACTTGAAGTATTTTATAAATTTGCATGTGCACTTAAATTATGCTTGAATTTACAATATTTCGGCTTGCATATTTATGTATGTACACACCTAACCCTCCCTAGAATGATGGTAATTTATATACATACATATGTACATACATCTATGTATTTTTATGTGATAGGTACATACCAAGAAACAAGCAACCCTTCAGAAGTCCTTTGCTTTCCTTTTTTCTTCTTCTTATTTCTTTTTGTATGCCGCTTATTTTGCACACGTTTTCCAAGTGTTCGGAGCTTTGACCTTCTCCCTTATATTTGCAAAAATGTTAAATTCAATGTATGCTTGTAGGTATGTTTGTAGATTTTAGTTTTGTGAATTAATTAGTGTGTATGCATGTGCTTTAAAATGCCACTTTATTATGATGCACTTTGCATTTATTGACCAATATTTTTTTTTTTAATAATTTTAATTATGCATTAATAGTTGTTAAACTTTTATATGAGATCTCACAGAACTGCAAAACTATTTATGTACTTATAGCAAACTATTTTGTGAAAGGTAAAGGAACCTTCCTTCTCGGTCTCGGTCACTCACTTTTTATGCACCGTTAAAATGGAAATTTTCCGTTTGAATACGACAGTGAAGTGGTATTATATTGTATGTAGTATGTACTTCCAGCAGCACTAAATGGTAAAATGTAAACTTTTCCACGCCAAGAGTTTCTGCTTGCTTCAATGCCGACAACGTTAGCCGCCTAAAATGATGCACGTCCTGACGTTATGAATTGTCAATGAAGACTGTTTCGGATATGGAAAAGCTTGCCTGCATTTAACAGTTAGCGAACGGCAGTAGAGATACCGGCACTTATTTTGTGCATATGAAAAAACCATGACGTTTGCTCACATTGATCACGAAAGAAGCACTCTTTCATAGAGGTGACATATGACAGTGGGACAAACCCTACATTTATCAGGCAATATACTATTATTGATTAACATACATACATATGTATGTAATTAGGACCGCTGAATTGTGTTTGTTAAACTTTCGTTAAATCATTAGTAACACTTTTTAACCAAAAAGAATTAGGGCCGGTTTCACCATCTCCGGTTAATTTAACCGCTGGTTAGTTTGACGTAAATTGCATGGCGAGCTATCAAATAAATTGCTTAACCGGGCAAAAATCTCTGGTTAAGTGCTTAACCGGAGATGGTGAAACCGGCCCTTAACCGAAGTTTAACAGAGATAAGTTGTTGGCTCCAATTAGCCAAAGCGCCGTTTTGATATCACGACTCGTGGCTAAAAATCCAGAATAACATCTATATATTAAAGGAGAATATAAATTCGCAAGCAGTGCAGGCTCTACGCCCTAAATACATCCTGTTGAGTTTAAGTATCTAAGAAGGCACTCAGGCCTGACGTCCTCGAGTTCCGAGAGGTTATCGAAGAAGGGCTTGGCAATGAATTTTATTCTGCCTTCGCAGTGTGAAGGGCACTGACGTAGCAGGTGCTCTGCTCCAGGAAGATTGCAGCTGCGGCATAGTGTTATGGTCTAAACCCAGGCGGGCCGCGTGTGTACCAAAAGCGCAGTGGCGCTTAGTACAAAAAAAAGTAATAACTAATATATCGACGCTTCCAAACAATACTGTACTAAGTCGACTTAGTACATTTTCCCGTTTTTGGCGTTTTCAAGTAGAGTGTGTCTTAATTTAGATGCTGTCCAATTTTGGTATCAATCGGACAATCCAATCAAAAGTTATAAGCAAAAGTGTACATATAATACAACTCGAGATTTTTACAGAATAAAAACTTTGAGAGCTTGCCATGAGAAACCACGTAGCAAATTTTTATTTTTTCTTACGGTTTTATATAAAGCGTACCCTGACTTTGATATTGTCGAGTTTTGGCGTTGATCGTCCAATCCAAACAGAAGTTACAAGTTAAAATATACTTAGCATACAACCGACGTTTCATATCGAGTTTAAACTTTGAGAGCTTCTCCTGCAAAACACAGTTTTCAGACTTAGTACAGTTTTGTTTGGAAGCGTCGATATGTACATATGCACTCAAAAAAAAAATTACTCAGATTATGGAAAAATGGGAATGATTCGGCGCAAATCGATCCTCCTATACCGAAAGCTAGTTTTGATGAGTCAGCTTAAATGTGTCCATTTAGTATTCTAATACATTCGCCAAAGCAAGACTATTAACCTTCCACCTTATTTTTTTTTTTATTTTTTTTTTTTTTTTTTGCAAAGACATACTATCTTGAAAAATTGTGATGAAATATTAGTTTAGTTAAAATTCTGCTTATACATTTTTTATATATTTTTTTAATTAGATACATGGGTTCCTCAACAAGTTATGACTAATATAATGGTGAAAGGAATTACATACATCATGATTGCAAAACATTGGCCGTTATAGTAACGGCGGAAACTGTGCAACTGTATTTCAACATGACAACTTTTTTGCATAAATTTCGTTAAAAAATTGCCATTTTCAAATTTCTTGGTATAAAATGAAACAGAGACTCTTCAATAACTAGGTGAGCATTGTATATGGTACATATGTACATGTAGCTCAATGGATTGCAACAGAAACCATTAAAATGTTTAACAAAATTATTTTGATCATAATTAAGTAACAAGCCTTAATTGCGTTTTAATTTGAACAAAAAAATAAAAAATCAGGGAATATTCTTACCATTGCCATTCTTGTACCTACATATGTACATACTTAAAAAAAAAAATACGAATATTTTTATCATTGCCAAATTTATTCTATATACTTAATTTTTTAGTCTCTGCTTAAAACGAAATTATAAATTCATCATTTTACTTGTGATTTCCGAATTTAAATAAATTAATTTTACTGTGCGAGTATCTGCAACTTCTATATAAACATTTAATACAGCCCTTAAGTCAGACGCTCTCGTGTTGCTAAACACTTACCATATGTGTGTACACATATACTAAGCTATCGCGGAATCACCTCATCTGGGTGAACCAACCAAAATCCATAGCAAAAACGAAGCATACCAGAATTTCAGTCCAGCATTGAGCGAGCGCATATAGCGAAACAAAAACATGAATGCCAAATTTCCACTGCGGAGAGTATACACATATTGTCGTTGAAGCTTCATAACCGCCTAAATAAAGCTTTCATAGCCGCTTGTGGTAAATATGAGATTTGCCAATCTTGAATTTCTGATCCATATCATAAATTTGGTCTATGAAAAGCTCTTGAAGCTCAACGTATAGTTCCTTCTAATGACCTTGTCAGCTCTGAAGTCGTAGAGCTGCGTGTCAGAAATTCAGTTCTAATTTTTCGCACAACCCAGCAAACACAATCGCTAACGTTCGAAAATTTGTGTAGACTGCATTAGGTAACTAGTGTAGTTCTATAACCATTCTCTAATCGAGAGCGGGGGTAGAAAACTACGCTAGAATCCGATTGAAAACGGTTTAGATAAAGAGCCCAATCTCAATGTCTATGAAACAAATGCATATGCAATAAATTCCATTACAGAATTATGCGGCATTTACACGTCGATTTTTGTCGTTCAACAAAAATCCACCCATGTATGTAAATAGCTCAGTCGACAAAAATCGACTAGCTCAAAGTAGAATTGCGTTAAATTTTTGTCTAGTCGATTTCTCAGTCTATTTCCCAGTCGGCAAAAATCGACCCGTGCAAAGCCCGCATTACATAATAATCATTTTCTCGATTTGAGAACTAGGTATATCCCATTTTGTTTGAGAACGTTATGATTCTCGAAAGTTTATCGAGTCGTCATCTAACCTTAGAGATTTGAGAAAAGGGCTAATTTTTGAGCCATTATCAAATCGTTAACTAACCTCAATGTTTGTTGGCAAATGTCGGTTGGAGATTATGCAAGTTTCACTTAGGCGGTTATAAAGTTTAAATGGCGTTATGTATGTGGATATGTAGGTATATATTGTAGATATTCGTTGGTACAAACATATATATTTTTTGCGATGAGAAAGCTTATTCCATTGTTGGTATATAGAGAAATCTTGGATACCGCGCCACTCTTTCTTGTTAATAATTTTATTTAAGGCATGTGTATGTATGTAGATATGTAATACAATGTGAACGTACGTACATATGTACCTACATACCACAATTGAATTGTGAAAAGCCGATATAAACTCTGCAAACGAAATTGCGTGACTAATTTTCGGCGAGCGTGCACTCGGACAAGACTTCAGTTGGGGGAAAGGAGTGGGTATTGATTAGTTCCAAACTAGTAAGTGGTTGGTACAAATGGAGACGATGCAAATGTTTTTTGTTTATTATTTTTTTATTTTTGCTTTAAGTAATAAATAAAAACTCTTAAAAATTGACCTTTTACAATTGGGCTTTTGATAACCGATGTACCTATTCAATCAAAGCACGGGAGAACTTGGTCGGTTTCATCGCATTTTTTCGCCAACAATTTAGGTGTTGTTCCTGTATGTATGATTTTGTTTTGCACCCTAAATCATAAAGTGGCACAACTCAAAATTTTTTTTAAATCGGTTTTCTCTTTTAAACCGTATGTTTTGAATGAAAAACATTCATTATACCTGTCCTTGTAGAAAACAAAGGTATGTATTTTGTACTCCTGAAGATTTTTGAATTTCAAGTAGTGTTACTTTATGATTTAGGGTGCATATGTACATATGTATGTATGTACATAAATATGTATATCATGTACCTACCTTTAATATTTTTTGCAACAGAAACTAATTTTTGTTTTCAAAAAGCTTATTTTCAAGTGCATTTGGCAAACCTATTTTAAGAATATTATCCGAGACGTTGGATGCGAGCTTAGGTGCACTAAAGGTGATCAGATGTTTGGAACATGTGTTATTTATGCAATTTTGTGATTAGGAATCTTTAAATACATACATATTTACTAGGGATCCCGCCCTTTTTGACATCCCGAAAATCCCGGGATAGCTAGAATTTTATCCTGGGATTTTCGGGATAAGATAAAGAGAGAATATTTCGCTGTTAAAGCAAAGAAAAGATATTTTATATAATTTTTATTGGTGTCAGATCTGTATACTAATAGCATTTCATATTCTGAGTGAAAATGTTGCATTATTACATTGCAGCATTATCAACATGTGTCCTGTGTCCTATTAAAATGTTGCATTTTTCATGTGATGAATGAAACAAAAATAACGCAACCCTTTACTTGTGCTAAGAGCAGAAATGTTGCCTCTAGTCGGGTCAGTTTTATATTTTGTCAATAGAACAAACAGTCCTAAAAAAATGTTGTTTCTGTGTGGAAATGAAAAAAATGTGACAGCCGGAAGAAAGTGCGATATTTTTGCTAGAATAAAATGGTTCATTAGGGCCTTTTCACATTACTCGGTACGACATCGGATCGACATTTTTTGCTCGGTATTTTCAGCTTACCGAAACGATTCCGCGTTGCTGTGTTTTTCACACTTGTGGAAATACTTTCGGTGCGTAATCGGCAGAAAATTGGAAAACAAACATCGAAATTTGCAAAACAAAATTTGTAACTTCAACAAATCATTCAATAATAACAATAATGTCTTCTAGCGAAGACGAAGACATTATAACTTGCTAAATTTATAACCGAAACGAGTTTTTTACTGACTTTGTTCTTCTTCTTTTATCACGCCGCAAAAATGTATGCAGTAATTCCTCAAATTTTACTGACCGGTCTTACCGCGTTGCTGTGAAAGTGCCAATTGAAATACATGTGGTCAGTAAGTTTTCGGTATACTTTCGGTAAAAACCAAAAATATCGATCCGATACCGCACCGAGTAATGTGAAAGCGCTCTTATTCAAAGTAAAGCCTAGTACTGAGTTCACTGCCGTGAATTTGCTCCAGCAACATGCATTTATTTTGCCGTGAAATGTTTCAAGAATAAGTTTTTGTCAATTGTGAATAAATGCCAAAACGAAGACTGAGCAAATGTGAAAAGAAAAAATTTGGAGCGTCGCCTCAGAACCAACTTTCAAATTTTGACCAATAAAAAAATTTTATACAAAATATAAATTTCAATTTCAACAAATGTCACTTTTCACTCCAAAATAAATGGCATTGTACATTTAATTTGGCGTGAAAAATTGTTGCTGGCATAATGTTGCTAGCATGTTGCGCAACATTTTCACGGCAGGAACTCAGTACAACTTTGGCGTGAAATATCTGTGAAATTTCACACATGTTTCACAACCAGTTTTTTTGTATGGATTTTGACAGCAGTTTCACGTGAAACTGGAACTCAGTACTATGCTTAAGGATTAAAATTTTTGATTTATTTTAATAATTAAATTTTTTTGTGTTGAAGTACGCGTTGTAAGGAAACGTACGTTAGGTATTTTTAAAGCTTTTAGCTTGTGGCAAAATTCATTTGATAATTTCTATTTCCCGATTTTTGCTCATTTATTTCTCAAATGTTTTTTGGAATTTTCCCACATGGAAAGTAAATAATGGAAGGAAAGGGAAACAAAATTTTAATTAGATTTGATAGTCTTACAACACTGTACTAAAATTAAATACGCAGCTGCATACTCGGAATTCATATCAAAATTTATCTATTCAGAAGTTGCATTAATTTTCTGAATTTTTCGGAAAGCTTATTCGCTTAAACAAAGTGCTTCGTTAAATTCTAAAAAATTTTTTATTGGAAATTATCAAATGATTGCAAGCCTAATATCCTAAAAGTACCAACTGTAAAGGCAAATGTTTTGTTCACCAAATGTATGTAATTTTCGTTGTTGGCTTTGCCTTTTAAAGTAACTCTTAGGTATTATTAAATAATACGCATAATTTTACGTTCCTATTTTATTTTGTTACTAATGAATAAAAATCTATTTTTTCTTTGCATTTTAAAGTTGAAGGCGTTTCTCTAAAAATCTATTTACTTTTTTCAACGCCAAATGTGGGAAAATAATACTTGTCGAAAAAATTTTGTAACATAAATAAAATTCTACGTTTCAAAAGGATTTCGGTGCTGTTTTTCAGATATTTATGTCCAAAGAGGCGAAAAACGCAGTTTGTGGCCATATTCACTCCTCAATATTTTTTAAATTACTCACTTTCATTAAAAACTGATTACATCTATTGAAAGCACGAGAGAAATGATCGTTCTTTCAATAGCTGCAATGATCTTTTAATGAAAACAAGTAATTTAACAGATTGAGCAGTGAATATAGCAAAAAACCGCATTTTTCGCCTATTTGGACATGAATATCTCAAAACCTATACGTATTACCGAAAATCCGATTTCAGATTCAGGATCAGCGCACCGAAATCCTTTAGAAACGTAGAATTTTATTTGAGTTAGAAAATTTTTTGGAAATTTTGCCGGGCTGTGTAATTAGTCCAATTCCCGGGATAAATCCCGGGATTAGAAAAGAAAATCTCGAAAATCCCGGGATCGTAAAAATTGGAATCCCTAATATGTACTTACGTGCATGATACATATGTGTGCACATCCATATGGTCTTATAAAGATGCAACATATGTATAAAAATACATATATGTACATACATACATATGTATAACTTCTAATACCCCGCAGTAAAAATCCGCAGCGAATCTTTTATGAATCACTTATGAAATTCCCCTAATACTGAGGAGGATTCAGTGAATACTTTCATATAAGGAGTGCTGATTTTTTCATATAAGTATGTACATATGTACATATGTACATTGCCTTCCTCAGAATAAAGAAATTGTACCTACTAAGTGATGAGGACAGTGACGAATATTCAACAAAGAATCGTCAGCCATCATTCAGCAGTGAAATGCATTTATTTACTGCAGGGTTCATATTAGTAAAATTCATTCCACCTATAACAAATATTTCAAAGTCAAATTGTACGTACATACATATGTATGTATAGCGCAAAATAATAGCAATAATAATGATAATAAAAATTAAGAAAAAAACAAAAAAAAATACACTCAAAATATGGCAAAAAATATGCGCGTAGACATAAAGGTCAAAATAGTGATAAGCATTATCGAAGTGTGCTGGTGTGTGCTACCGGCTAAATATGCTAAATATTGCTGAGAAGTAAATAATAATTTGCGAACTGACATTATGACATTTTTACATATATACTATATTGATGTCACATCCACATAAATTGATAATCCTGTCTGATCAATAAACTATGGATGTCATATCCATAATTTTTTTATATGTATGTATATTATTTTTTTTTATATGTACTATGTATTTACGTGTATATTGTACAAGTCTATATGTATGTACATGTGTATGACTTGCATAAACCTGATGTTGAATTGAAATATATGATTGAAATCTCGGATTTTACATTTGTACATATCTACATATTAAGGCAACTAACCTCTGACTAAATTTTAATAAACAATCTCAGATGAAACTATAACAACTATCGTTATGTTATGTAGTATGTTTTTTTTATGGCTATAATTTTTTTTTTTTTCATTATCAGCAAAAAACAATTAGAATAAACGCAATCATTTTTGTTAGAATAACCCACATATGTAGTATTTTATTGTAATTTTTTTGATCATATTCCAGTCTTTTTCGACCCCTCTGCACGTTTAAAATAATGGAAAATGCGCTCAGTTTCTGATCATAAAAGTCTTTCGTCTGTAGAAAATGGTACCCTCAGTCCAACTCTTCTTGGGGAGTAATTTTCGAGACTTATTTCAATTGTATTTTAATCATTTTCGAGTCCCTTTTGATTTTATTTTTTTCGTTTTCGAATCATATTTTGGTCATTGAATCGTTTTCTGATCGCTTTTGCATCTTTTTTTTGGTAATTTTTTATTCGTTTTCTGATCGTTTTTGAATCTTTTTTGGGTAATTTTTTCAACTAATTTTCCTATCATTTTTGGGTTATTTTAACCGAAATTATCTCCCATCTTCTATCCTCTTGCTTATATGTATTACCCTTGGGCTTACCTAAACCAATATCGCAAAAAGAACTTCAATTGCCACCCTCGGTCCATATTTTGGTTGAATCTTATAGAAGAGATTTTTGGTCTAAAATAATATTCAGCAAATAAGGAGTTTTAGATAAACCAAATTTCAATCCATAAATGAATTCCTATAAAAATTCATATGAGCATTTTGGTACTCTGATATACGGCAGCACGGAAGACATACATCCATATGTTCCTGTTCTACAACAATCGCAACCATCAATATCAAAATATATTATAAAATTTTATGATTTTTTTTTTTTTGGAAAATGATTACTTTATGTATTATCAGGTGATTTTTATATGACAAAAAATACAATCACTTTTCAATCGCTGTTGTTTCTCGTTTTCGAGTCTTCTTTTAATCGCGGAAGTGATTTAATCAGTTTTTGATCATCAAAGGGGGTCGAAAAACTCGGTATAGTCCATTTTCATAAAACAATCTTCCAAATGCTATGTGGGAAGTCACATTTTAATTGCATGAATAAACGAATAAAAAATCTTATTTTGAAATTTTGCCAAGGTGTTATTTTAAATAGATTTGCAGACGAAAAAATAGCTGTTGACAACTATTTTTAAAAGGAAAAATAACATTTGCTTTTTTTAGCTACATACATAATCCATGGATCCTGGCTACATATGTATATATTTTTTTCTTGAATCTTTTGTTTGCCTTAATCAACGTAAATAAATGAAAAATATTTTTCTGTTACTCATGAATAACAAACGTGATAACAATTATGTATTGGAATTTTTTGTTTTGGTAAACAGCGCTTTCATATTGGTAAACATTTTGGAGGGGTATCTCGCTCCTGGGACTTACAAAAATGATAGTTTGCACATAAGTTAAGTAAAAGCGGCCGATAAAAAAACTTTGCTCCACACCGCACTACAAACTTAGAATTAATATTAACAAATTTTAGCACTACATACATTTATTAAATTTTTTTTAACAAGGTACATTAATTTTAAATAAGGAATTCACTACAAATATGAATGTACATTGAATTTATTCTTATCAATAGCGCCTCCTGGACATTCGCCTACGATTACCGCTGCTACGACGACGACGACGACCAACACGTCCCGATCTGGCCCTCCTAACCGTACCTCTGCGTGCATAACTACGCCCACGTGGACGTCCACGAACCCTTCTAGCGCCACGTACTGGTGGTCTCAAGGAAAAATCAGAGTCACTACGGCTAACGTTATGGTTATGTTTAGTTTTATGATACTAAAAAAAAGAGTTAATCCAAAAATTATTGTTAATATGTATTAATAAATTATTTCTGTTATCATTTAGCTTGCATATTTTGTTTTAATATTTACCGCCATCTTAGCAGCAGCGGACATCACATCCATCTCCGATGCCGACCTTGAGCCAATATCATTTGCTGGCTGTTGTGCATTTTTCGCTGGACCTTTCACTGCGCTTGAACGAAAATTAAATGGCATGCGTATGTTTTCGTCTGTTAATGTTACAATGCCCAAAGATTGGCCAACTTTGAGAGCACGTTGCAATGCTTTGCGTAAATTGCTGCCGGAGCATGTATTGTCGTCGTCAATTAATAGTTGCTCGACCTCTTCGAGGATATTGTCGAAGGTATCACCTGCAATGGACACGTTCATATGAACATTTGTACAAATACTATATGCTAATTGAAATTCATTAGTTGTTACATACATAATTGTGGCTTCCGGCTTAACGTTTCCAGCACGTAAGGCAGTAATGTTGAGTTTGGATCCTCCATTAATAATTTTGGATAAGTATTAAATAATTAAATATTTGTTAAAAAATTACACACGAAAATTTTTTTCTTTCAACTAACTTTTTGCGAAGTAAAATTGATATGGAAAAAATTTTGACAAAATTATGATTGGTAAATCAGTTTTAAATAAAATTATTAGATATTTGTCTTGTGTTGTTTGATAAGGTAGGATTTTTTGTTGATTAGTGCTGTTTAAGGACATCTCACGCCCATTCAATGTATGAATACACGCGCCTTCGCCTGTAAGAATGCAATGCTTATACATAAATATGCATACAGGTGAAGCTAATAAAAGCGCGTTAAATAGAACTAATGGAAAATTAATAATGAGCAAAATTTTTGACTACTTCCATACTGGAGTTGAGTTTAAGTATCGGAAAGACCTGTTTTTGATTCTGACCAAGGACTGTCACTTCGGCTGTACTTCCCAAAACTTTTGGTGGCATGTTTTTGCCGTTACGACAATAATAACTCCTTTGACTTTGAGTGTCCGAATTTAAAATGCTTCCAATATATGTATTGCGAATTCTTCTGGTAATATAACTGCCTTTGATGGGTGAACTATTCTATGTCTTCATGAGATTAATTCCCTACTAGGTCGACAAGATTAATTTTTGATTTGTATTTATATGGCCGTTTTAATTCTAATAATTATTTTATGTGAATTTAAATGAGCTATTGGCCATTTTTTTAAAGAATAAAAAATGGCCAATAGCTCATTTAAATTCACATAAATTAATTTTTGAATGTTTTTTTCGTGTTTTATGAACAAGCTTTTGTGTTTAATAAATAAATATCGCAGAAAAACGTCTTAAATACACGTACTATAAACTTCAGTTTTTTTGTACATTTTCGACATGCATACATACATACAGTACATAAGACTCACTTACATATGTAAGTATTAACCTCCTAACAAACGTTAATTAATTCACATCTACTACGACTTTTCCACGCAAATGTCCATGCTGAACCTTTTCAAAAGCTGCCGGAAGCTGATCGATATTAAAACGACTGTCAATTAGTGGCAAAAGCTGTTAAAACAAAAAATATAACATCAATTACAATGCTAAAATTTAAACACACGTCTCTCTTATGTACCTGTTGTTTCTCTGCCAGACGTCTAATAAATGCTATTCCTTGTGGTGCCGGCACAAAATAGCCATACTTCAATAAACCTCCTGAAGCATACAAAGTTTTCGTATTAGATTCCAATAAGTCACCTATATTTTTTAACATTCCCATGCCAAAACCAAGCGTATCAACGTTACGCAGCACCGGCGAGGAGAATGTAATGTATTGACGAAATTGTAATTGAAGTTGCTTTGCATGCTCTAAGCCCTGGCCAGCACAATCCAAAACTATATCGAATGGTGCATAACTGCGTAGCGATTCAAGTTTTTCTTTACATCTATAGTCCACTGCATAATCCGCACCCAAATTTCTAACGACTTCGATTGCATCTTCACTGCATGTCGCAAATACGGTGGCTTTTTGTGATTTCAAAATTTGTATTGCTGTTGAGCCAACACTGCCGGAGCCTCCCAAAACCAAGACACGTTTATTTTCACCACCGCCACTACTAGACAATGCGCCGCATATACCACCTAATCCACCAGTAATGTAAAGACCTGACCATGCCGTCAGGCCAGCGTAGAGCACAGATGCTGCTTGTTCATCGGATAAATCTGCGGGTGCTTTTGCTAGCTGGGAAAAGAAAGGGGGGTTGGCGTAGTGAGTACTTTGAAAGTAAACGCGTTTATACTGCATGTACACTTACGCAATAATCCGGCACAACAACATATTGTGCATGTGAACCACTGGACTGCAGTGGAACTACACCCCAAACACGATCACCTATGCTAATGTTTTTATTAGCGCCCAGGCCAAGTTGAATAATTTCACCACAGAACTCGCGACCAAGTGTTAGGGGAAATTCAATTGCATTGGAACATTTATTGCGCATAATATTAAGAATCTTCGAGCCATAACCTCCTGCACATACATGATCATATATGTTTTTTTATTTATTTGAATCTTTTCTGTTTATAGGTATGTATATGCAATTATTTATAGGTACCTACCCAGCATTGCAACATCGATGGGATTCACCGTTGTTGCGCGCACACGCACCAAGCACCCCGAAGCGCTTTGAATTGGTGGCACCCTGAGGCCCGTGGCAAATTGAAGTTCCTCAATTTTGCCGTAATTATGAATTTGCCAACCATCCATTTTGAGGTGACAATTCTTTTTGGGATCATTGTGGTTATCATATTTAGCTTCGTGTTGAGTTCCTAAATTGGCTGTAGAGTAAGCACGTTTTGGAAGGCTGCAGATGCATATCGTTCTAGTTAAAACTTTAATTTTTTGCATTTTACAAGTGTTTTGGTCTGTTTTTTGTTTTCAAAAATGTTTTGCTAAAAATTAGTGATGGATTTATATGTAGTTGGTACAGGTTAAATGCAAGTTTGATTAAAGAATGGGACAATTGGTTAAGCGTCGCGATGGCACAACTCTCTTTCACGCTCCTAGGTCGACCAAGCGGCTTCCAATCAATGCCAGGGTGATGATTTATAAAAAACAGTGCATATCTTGGCTTTTTTAGTGAAATATTTTCAAAATGTGCCATATACATATATATCGCCCGTTTTATGGAATAGGGATTTAACTCGAAATTTTCGATTTCTTGGATTTTGCCATATATTTCAATAACTGGGTAGTGCCTTTGAGTCTAGTCTTATAAAATACTCAAAAAGTTAAAAATGGCGGAAATAAAAGTGATTTTGTAGTTAGCCGTAGAAGGAAACTATTTGAAATTATAAAACTTTATTTGTGTTTTCCCAAAAAAAATTTTTTTTGAGTTAAATCCCTATTGCATAAAACGTGCGATATATAGGTATATGTATATATAAACAAAAACCCGGTTGTAGTCTCACATATCTATGACAGCAGTTTTTCAACTTGTTGTTTACATGCCGAAAATCAGCTGTTTGATGACGTAATTTCAATTTTTTTTTTCTGAGTTGCCAGATTGCCAGACCGTTAAGAAAACTTCTCATGGCTGCAACGCATGTCATGCCATAAAATACAGTTGCACTATATAAAATGCAAATAATGAACATCAATTTCTTTTGAGACATGCACAATATGTATTTAAAAACGTCTTAATAAATTACTGGGGAAATATATAAACGTTTCATAATATAAGTAAAGTGAACTTGGCATAATAAAATACTGGAAAACTAGTTTTAATTTTTCTCATCATCTGTGGGATCACACTCAGCACAATGCCATGAATAGCCACGAATTTTTGGTGTCTTTTTCAATGGCGGATCCAAGCATGTAAAATGATAATGTCTACGACATTCATCGCACGTAACGGTATTACTGCTTACGCCCATCTCCTTGCATGTGCAACAACATAGTTCGGTGGCGTGTTGTGTCATTGCAGTTGTTAACTTTGAATGATAAGACATAGGTAAGCTCCTTTTACCAGCAGTTTTCCTTGGACTATTTTTACGTGTGCTGGCAAGTGTTGCTGCTGTCATAGCTACAGCTGCAGCAGCCTTAGGCATAGGCATAGAAACTGGCGAAGCATGTGCATTTAATTTGCCGCTTTTATCATTTTGACCTTCTTCAGTTGGCTCTTCTACAGTTTCTACTGATGTGGGACGAGACGCCTCTTCGGCTGAGCGCACCATATCGGCGGATACGTAAAAGAATTGCGCCTCTGGTGTAACTTCGCCAGGTAGAGGCAGTGTTTTGAATTTTATTTTAATTTTTGGTACACTTGGCCCTCCACAGTTTCCCAGCCGATTGTCATCGGTGTTGTGTCCATGAAATTTCTTCTTACGCTTACGTTTATGATGTTCCTTGTTTGGTGATTTATCCATATCTGATGATATACTGTGTCTGCTCTTATGTTTATCTTTGCGTTTCTGCTTTCTGCCTTGTCGATATGGATCAGAGGACTCATCCATTGAGGAAACGGTGGTATTACTATTTACTGGCAATGCTAAAGGGTCTGGATCTGCGATGTCAACTGTATCGGCAACACGAGCATTTTTATCAGATGGCAGTAAAGGTAGTAAAGGTTCATCGGATGTCGTTAGTTGGTTATTTTGTGAAGCTGTAAATTGACAAAACATTTAAATTAATTGTGTTCTTTGAAATTAAAAGTCAATCTTCAGACTTACGGTTTTTAATCGGAGAGAGTGGATGCTTCAAATTTTGCAGTGGTACATAACATTTTTTCTTTGTTCCTAAAATTGATGGTGACACTCCAAGCCTTTTGGGTGTGGTCTTTCCCGGCGTATCGATGTCGCTGGTGGTTTTCTTTACACTCGTTTGCACTTTATTAGTTGCTGTTTCAATTGATCTCCTCTTTGCGGAGGGTATGCCAGAGTCGCTTTCCATATCAAGCATACTAGCAGCTATAATTGAACCATCTTTGTTAAAGCGTGTGCGTGATTTACGTGGTCCTTTCGGAATAATTTCCGTCGCACAATCAGAGTCTTCGGAATTATCACATTCCGAACATTGCCAGCCGTACAGCTTTGACTTCTTCGGATGACGTGCCAGTGGCGGATTCAAGCAGCTCAAATGATAATGTAATTTACATGTATCGCATTTCGCCAACAAGTGTTGATCTGTGGTACGTTTACAAATGCCGCATTCAAAATTTAACGTGGGTGTAGTTGAGGCCGATGCAGTGCCAGCACTGGCAATGGGTGATGATTTGGCATGTGTGCTTAGCAAACGTGTTGAATCGACTTTGGTGCCGGGTGGCCCCAAATGTGCCAAAGGAAAGCCTACGCCCATTTTGAGGGCGGCAGCTGTGGGCACCGAAATCGGTCTACTCGTTGGCATAGAATCAGTTTTATTAGATTCGAAATGTGCGCGACCAATGTTGGAAGGACTAGGGAACGTTTTACTTGGACACAAACCGTTGATTTCTTTGTGAAGTTGAGATATAGCAAATACCAAAGATTCCTAAAATGAGCGTAAGCAAACAAACATGTTATAACAACTAGGTGCAACTAAAAAGGTGTGTAGTTTGTATATTCATACCTGCTTTGATTTCAGCTCCTTATTCTTATCCAAAGTATGATCATAGCAAGCTCTTAGTGTGTCTTGTTCTTGGCTAAAGTTCTGATTATCCTCCATCAATTTCGTTAGATCCGATTTGAGTTCCTTGGTTCGTGAAATTCGATCCAAGTAATAGCCAACAAATTCCACACTAAATGCAGGCGCTATATTCCATTTCTTACGAATATCGGTTAGTGCGGCAATTTGCGCCTCCTGACATTCGGTTAGCTCCACATCCACAGACATAACTTTTGCCTTGGCCAAAAGACGCTTGCATGCCGAAGCTGAAGTTGTTAATAGGCGAGACATTTTCTGTGTTGGAACCCATGGATCGTTCTTCAATTTTTTGCTTTGAGAATACTTCGCCTGATATTTCAAAAGTTTTCGTTGAATGCGCAGTTGAGCTGGACACGGATCATCGTGTTTTAATATTTTTTTCTCCTTTTCCTTTTTCGTCATATTCAAGCGTAGATTGTGATAACTTCTCTTACGCTTCTTAATCATTTCCTTTTCAGAGTGCACCTTGCAGTGTGCAAAAAACGGATCAGCTGCATCAGCTTCCTCGTGATGTGCCTCGGTTAGAAATCCAGCTACTTGAGCACATGTTACATGAAAGTATGTCTTACACATTCCGGCATCACAACCAATACAAACGCCGGTGCGTGCAAAGCGTGGATCTTCACAAAGTGAACACACTTTGGCACCCCATTTACTGTAGGGCATTTCAAAAAGTGTTACTGATGAAAGCTGATCAACCTCACCGAAAGCCACACCAGGTATATAAAGTGCACAAATTAAATGCACCCATTTACCAACATCAGTTTCCTTATATATGCCACCCTTATTTGGGCACAGTTCACATTGTGGTTCAGAGACGCCGGCACGGCATGCTTCACAGAACCACGGCTCTGTAGAACATGTCGAATTAGTGCTCGATATGCTAATATTATCGTTAACACCGTAACAACCCTCATGCACGGACACTGCACATCCATCGCATTCGACAATCTCATTCGAGTCGTCACTACGGTCCCCCAAGCAAACACAACATATGGGCTTAATTGGTATTTCCGGAAGCACGAGCGTTTTTTCATTGTCAATTTTTTGCAAAATTTTCAAGATTTCTTTGCTCTCATTTTGTGGATGCTTACCATCTTTAATGGCGGATTTCTTATTTTCATGAATGGCATTATAGCTTTCGGCATCTTCGGAGGAGTCTCCCGATTCTTCTTCACTTGAGTTGCTTTCACTACTGTTCTCCGAGAAATTGCCTTCGTCGTTGCTGTCTTGATCCTCTTCTTCACTGTCATGATCTTCAATGCGAAAATCACTGTCGGATGAACTTTCACCCAAATCAAAATCTAAAAGTGCTTGTGTTGTCATTTTCATTGACCCTTTGCGCTTAAAAGAAGACATTTTATAACAAATTTTTTTTTTTTCACAAACGCATTATATTGTATTAGGAATAAGAGTAAAAACTTTCAAAGATGTATATATCGATTGAAAATTAGTGTGTTATCGATAAAATTCACAGAGTTGTATAGAATGAACTAGTCAATTAAAAATAAAAACACCATTTTGGCCGTATCACCGGCCCGTATGTCAATCGGTAGAAAAGTTCTATGGGGAAATGTGAAATTAAAAGATTTTGTATAGCAGAAAATTTTTGACAGCCGCTGAAAGATTTATGCGTCTTAAAGTTATAAATTGTGAATAATTAATATTTTATGAAAATATTTGCTTATTATTGCTTGCTATTATTTTAGGAACCAGGTCTATGCAATTACTGGACGCATCGATGTTTGTTTAAGCCGCATGACACTAGTTTATTTCTCCATATTTTTCTTGTATACAGAGAAATAAACTACACTCAGAAAAAAAATCATCAACACGATTCATGTAAAATTAACACGATCGATCTTTACACATAGAACAGCAACAATTTTTTTCAAATTACACGATGTTTGAAACATGATTTTGGCTTTGTAACTGTCATCTGAAAATTTGGTAAATTCAACCAAATTTTATTGTTGATACAACATGAAGAAATTTTAAAATATACAAGATGATTCAAATATAAAATTTTATTCCTAAATGTCATTTGGAATTTGGTTTATTTAACATGATGATAGTGTCAATATAAACTTAAAAAAAATGTTAGAAAAATGACGTCCATTTTAGTGTTAATACAACATGAAAACAAATGTGGAAACAACAAGAACCACAATTAACAATAAAATTTGGTTGATGTAACACGAAACAATGTTCAAACATAAACGTCATTTGTAATTTTGGTTAATTCAACACGATCATAGTGTCAATGTAATCTAAAAAAAAAGTGTTAAAAAAGAACGTCAAAACTATTTTGAAACATACATAATTTTTTTGATCATTTGAAGTCTGATTTTCGTGCAAAACGCAAATTATTTTTAAAAAAAAAAAAAAGGAAAATTTTGTGCCGTGGCAGTGATGCGAGTTTAGCATCATTGCCAGTTCGCGATAGTGGGTTTTCGATTTATATTTTCAGTTTGCAGGTGAGTTAAAAGAGGATTACATTTTTGTTTCTAAAAGTATTTAATGTTCAATGTTTTATTTTTCCTCTTCATAGGTTGCAATATCACGAGGAGGTTTTTAAGCGAATGGGGGTTTGCGTGCAACATGCGGTTGTTGCATTAGCGGCCAAACATTACTCGGTGCAAGTGATAGTACTATCGCCCATGTATAAACTATCGCCGGTACATTTGTGTTCGTATGAGAAGGACGCCTTCAATTTGGTCAGTTGTGCCGGTGATTTACGAAAGTGCTTAATTGAAGTGATGATTATATATTTTATGTTTTATATGTTTTTTTATTTAAAAAAATAAATTGTACAATCAACAAGAATTTCTAGTTAATTTAACAATAAATTCAATGTAAAATCAAAAAGATGTTATTGTTAATTCAACAGGACCATTTCGTGTTAATTTAACCAGCTTTTATTGTAACATTAACTAGTTAAAATTGTAAAATCAACAGGAAGACTCAATACTTTTTAGTGTTAATTCTACAGTTGTCATCCTGTTAAACTAACACTTGACAGTAGTGTTAAATTTAGGGCCTTTTCACATTACTCGGTACGACATCGGATCGACATTTTTTGCTCGGTATTTTCAGCTTACCGAAACGATTCCGCGTTGCTGTGTTTTTCACACTTGTGGGAATACTTTCGGTGCGTAATCGGCAGAAAATAGGAAAACAAACATCGAAATTTGCAAAAACTAAATTTTTAACTTCAACAAATCACTCAATAATAACAATAATGTCTTCTAGCGAAGACGAAGACATTATAACTTGCTACATTTATAGCCGAAACGAGTTTTTTACTGACTTTGATCTTCTTCTTTTATTACGCCGCAAAAATGTCTGCAGTAATTCCTCAAATTTTACTGACCGGTCATACCGCGTTGCGGTATACCGAAATTAATCCGCTCCGATTTCATGTATGCAACACTACTTAATGTGAAAGTGCCAATTGAAATACATGTGGTCGGTAAGGTTTCGGTATACTTTCGGTAAAAACCAAAAATGTCGATCCGATACCGCACCGAGTAATGTGAAAGCGCTCTTACACGATTACATGATGGCATACATTAAGCATCGTGTTGAAAAAAATTAACCACAAAATTTGTTGATTTTTGGTTGATTTCAGACTATTTTTTTCTGGGTGTAGTGTCATACGGGCTTTAAGAAGGAACATAAGCCGCCAGTTAAACTTTCTTGCATTTATGCGCTTTTACATCGACGCCTAAGTAAGTACATTTAAACACTTGTTTCAAAAACGCCCCTGAATCTCAATTTACATTTTGAAAATTTTCCTGAGAAACGTCAAACAGAACAACGTCCTGTAGCCCGTTTCTGTAACCTTGCGTTATAATAACGAACGAAATGTTATCGCAAGGCTCGTATCGCTTGCGATATGAAAAGTGTTTCTGTAACTCATGAATTCACCTTGCGATATGGTAATGGTGAGTTGTCGTCATATCGCTGGAATAATCGAAAAATGTGTCATTCCCAACAAAAAATTGTAAACAAAGTGCGCGATCGTTGCCAAATATTAATATTTAACGCTACACAATTTTAGGCTGAAACATAGATTGAGTTTCCCGATATCAATGGGAATAGAAATTTCGTTGAAGTAGAGTTTCTTGAAAAAGACCGTCCAAATGATGGTTTGTTGAACCGAGGAAGAAGGGTTCGGAAACGAATCATTACCGCTTCATTTCATTTATTTTTATTCGATATCAAAAGTCAAATAAAATAATAATAAAAAAAAAAAATAAATAAATAAAATAATAATAAAAAAAACTAAATATGCAGTAAGATTAGCTCTGTTCAATAACAAAAAATTTTTAAGAATTTTTCGTAAAAAATGACAGATCTCCATATAAAAATGACACTTTTTAAGAAAAATTCGTAACAATTTTTTGTTATTGAACACAGGTATTGTGTATGTGATTTAAAAATAATAAAAAACGAAAACGATAAGGTAAATAGAAAAGGTAAAACAGTGCCATTCTTTTGTCTTGTCATGCACACGTATTTATAAATACATTCTTTTTTTCACTTAGCTATTACCTTTTTCCATTGTTTCGCGGTTTTGCAAGCTCTGCGAGTTAGGCACTATTCGGCCCACTAAATATTCCCATTGCGACTATTTATTGGATTTCATAACTTCCATGAGCTTCACTTTTTGCAACTCGGAAATTTTCCCACTTATAGTTTTATTATACAAAACACAAACTAATGTAATAAATAAAAATTCAAGAAATTTAATACAAACCACACTCATTATTTTGAAATGTATCTGTTTTCACTACCCTCAAAGCTGGTGATATGAATATCGCAAGAAATAACGAAAACCAAAATTCACCACACTTACAGAAACGCTACCTTGCGATAAATATGAAACAGGGTTGTATTTTGCGTTATAAATGGGTGAGTTTCTAAGACTGAGCTGTTGTACAACTGTTGAGTGTTTGTCTCAGAAACGCACTGTTGAGTAATTCCGCTCAGCTCAACAGTTGGCAACTTTTCGCCATTTTTTGCATCATAAATTTTCTTCGCTACTTGAGCTCAACATGTTGTGTAAAGCCAAACAGCTGATAAATTCATCAAACCGTTTCTAAGACGTAGCTGTTTAACTCAACTGCTACACAACTGTTGGCAACTGTTCAGCTCAACAGTTGCGGAGCAGCTTTTTCTTAGAAACTCACCCAATCATATCGCAAGGTTACAGAAACGGGCTACTGGTTAGTTCGCGAGAAACTTGTCGAGATAGTTCGAGCGTGAATTACGTTATTTAGACACAGCCTTTACAGCTCATCTCTGAGATCGATATTCGAAATGAACTGAAGTTATCGATTACTACGAAGAACCGCAGCTAAGCTCACTCTATTATTCCATGTGTTTTCTTACAATTCAGTCGGCATGGTTGTTTTTTTTTTTCTTCTACAGAATTATGCAAGCAGATTTGTGAAATATTTTTAAGTTCTGATTGATTTAAAGGTTCAGCAAACATCTTGAAAATGTTACGTTTTTGTTCAGCAAAGTGGGCGTGCACGAAAAATGTACGATTGTTGATAAGCAAGGGTGTTGAAAACCCTCCTGTGACAAGATTAGAACGCAGCTATTCGCAACTACAGAATAATATATATGAACATAAAGTATTTGGTAAGTAGCTGCAAATATAAGTACATGCTTCCATTGTGTGTTCGCGTATTTAAATTTATTTATTTTTGTTTAAACATTTTCCAGCTTCGATTAAGCAGCATAACCGGCTTGCCACCGACAACATAAACATACGTTCCCAATCCACACAAGGAGAAGCACTGAGAAAGCGCAAGAAACGTATAATGAAACCGCAGTATTGGAAATATGTTGAACTACTTGAAGGTGAGTGTAATAAAATAATTTTTTTTTGGGATTCGATAATGGCTGGTCTTTTAGTGACATAAGTGCTGGAATAATGGAAACATTTCCCTAAATTAATTTAAATCTTAAAGTATTTGCTCTCTAATGAACTTGCTTCCTTCCCAATAGTTACTGATACTTCAGCTAATGTGCGCAAATCGCGCGTTAAAAGACTAAAAGCGAAAAAACTGCAGCAATTCATAGTTAGAACACAAGCGCAAATAAATAAAGTAGAAGAAAAGCGAATAAAAAGCAAAACTGCAGCCGGCACAGGTGTATTACGAAAAGCAATAAGCTTAGAAATGAAATCGGAACCAGTTCAATACAAACAAAGTGACATAGATAACATAGATGATGCCATTTTGGAATTAGGTACTTATGATGCTAAACCATTGCTCTTTTTCGGTAAACCCGAGTATAATAAAAAGGTGCTAAGTAGTGCAGAAGATATACAGAGTATTATAAAAAGCTTCAATAATTATCGCAATATGATTGTGGAAAGTATAGTAAGCGAGGAGGTTCAAGATGGCATGGAAACGCCAAGTGGGGCATACAGGTATGTTCACAATTCTATGCGTGTTCAAAGACGTGTATGACAAATTTGTTTGTACTAATTGTTGCATTTCTTATAGTTACGTTGTTCCCAAGCACGAAGTAGCAGAGGAAATGATAGATCCCTTAGAGGCTGACAAATCTGATAAAGCGTCCGAAAATACTGATGCAGACAAAAAGAAGCGAAACGTTAAAAAAGTAGAAGCTGCCGTTACGAAAAAATCCAGACCAAGGTAAATATTTGTAATAAGATTATTTTAAATAAAAAATTGCATCACACTGTTCACTTTCTTTCACAGATTCAAATCAAAAATACATAATAGCGAAACGGATGAATTGCTTGCAAAAGAAAAGGCACTGCAAATTAATTTGGAGTCATACTTGAAGGTTTGTGTGTCTGCGGGTATGACACACCGTGGTATTACCACTTTGCTGGCTTATAGACAACGCGCCAAAAAACGATCTGAAACACAAAGTCTTATCACCATCGATTTATATAATATACTACTACATGGACTGGCAGAAAAGGGTGAATTTCAGCGTTTTGAAGATGTCTTCAAGCTAATTGAAGAAGATCAATTGAATTTCAACGAACAAACTTATGCTGCAATATTTGAGTGTTTGGGGCGTGTTGATGCGTCAACAGAAAATTTGCAGCAAATCAAAAAGTTTATGCAAATGGCTAAGAAAAATGGAATAACATTAAATCAAATAATGGATCGATCATTGTTTACAGCAGATCAACGTGATGTTACGCTAGACGCTATAAGGCGTATTGAACCGGATTTTACTGTTATATATACACCACCCGTGCTAACCTACCATAATTTATTACTTAATAAACTGAATGAGCACATTTTGCCTGTGGGTGGAGCAGCAGCAGACGCAACGTTAAAGCAAAGAGACGATGGCAATGCTATAAAAAAGGTGATTTCGTATAATAAAGAAGATTTGGAACAAAATGCGCGCGAACAATTGAAGATTGAATTGGATGGTTTTGTAACAATTAACTCGATTGAGAAATCACAAGAATTTGGCAATGCTGAATATTGCGTAAGTGCGACTTGTATTATTTGCAAACAAGTTTTAAAAATTAATAAATATTTTTTTTTTTTTACTTACAGCGTGAAAAGCTCAAAGAACTTGAAAAAGAGTGGCGTAAGCAAATCAGTGCTGCCATTACACGTGACTTAAATATATTACGCGCGCAAATACGTTATAATCCCAGCTGTTATATGAATTATTACACGTATCTGAAAGCCATTGAACCAACGATTTATACGGATATATTATTGCAAGAGATTTATAAATTGGCAGATGGTTCGGAGACTTTTAGTCCAACAATTGGACAACTTAATCGTGAGTTGGGCAGAAAGGTGCAGCAAAGGTAAGTTCATTTTTTTACAAAAAAAAAAAATCTATGCTGTATAAAAAAAAAAAAACAATTGTAGGTAAATAAAACTAATTTTAATTTTGTTTGCTGGGTTATCTTTGGATTTGAACTTTTTGGCCCGAACATTTAAGTTAAAGCTTTCGCCTTGCTTTTTAATGGAAAAGTGTAATACTTTTTAGATTAATTGTATTAATATTTGTCTGTGTTTTTCTTATACAAAGATATCCCAGATGAAGGCACGATAGTGTCGAAACGCGTCGGATTAAAAAGCCAACGAAAAGCCTTTGCTTGAAATTTCCGGCACAAAAGCTCATACCCAAACATAACCTAGCAAATATTTACATACAAATAATGGCCAAACAAACTATCACAAATAATTTTAATTTCTTTTTTACATCTAATGCTCAGATATCTAGTTGAGATGCAAAAGAAAAATGGCACGCTAGAAAAAATCGGCGAAATCTATAGTTCATATTGTGATTTTTTACATGAACCCATTAATAAATATGACAATCCACGCCAAATTTGGCAGCGCCTTGTGCACGAACAACGTAGTAATGGTCCCAGCTTGGATATCAAACACGCCAACTGGCCCAATAATGTGCAATCGGGTGTGGGTCGTTTTCTCTATAATATTTTAATGAGTGATATCAAAATTGATGCGTACATTATGCGACAGCAAGGCAAGAATAAACAACAAAATATTTTACCTGCATTTTACACACTCTTTCGTTCGCAAAGTCGTTCTGTGAAGGAGGAAATAAAGCCACATCCAGTGTTGGCGAGGTAAAGTTATGGCATGAGTTGCTTAAATTGAAAATAAATTATTTAATTAATGTGTATTTATTTTAAATTTTCTTCAAAAAAAAAGACTACTACGCGCCTCACGCCAGCAAACACTTACATTTGATTCTAATCTCGTGCCAATGCTTTGTCCGCCACAACCTTGGGTCACGCCAAATAATGGCGGTTATTTACTAAATAAATCGGATTTGCTACGTTTGCCACATCAGGTTTGCTATTTTAAGCGCATAAGCAAAAACCTCTACTCACATACATTTTGGTTTTTTTTCTTTTTGCTTAAACTCATAGGCAGTACAGCAGTTGGAACGCATAAACTCGACTAGTCCACAACAAATCTATCCCGCTTTAGATTCGCTAAATCAATTGGCAGCCGTGCCGTGGCGCGTAAACACTGAGGTGCTCGATGTGATTATAAACGTATTTCAAAATGGTGGCGATGATAAGCTGAATGTACCAAAACCGCGAAGCGCTTTGCCACCGTTACCCGCAATTGAAAAAGATAATCCTGCCATAACAGCTGCCGAACGCTCGAAGGCCTTTAAAGATAAATTGTCGCATCGCCGCAAGCAGGGTGAAATGTATAGTTTGTGGTGTGAGACTTTATATCGGCTTTCATTGGCAAATCATGTATGTACATGAATTAATTATTTCTTGCTTTACATTATAACACTTGAAATAATACTGAAAAACTTATTGCTTGTACTATCAACTTTAGTTTCGTGATCGTGTATTTTGGTTGCCGCACAATATGGACTTTCGTGGACGCGTTTATCCTATACCACCGCATCTCAATCATTTGGGTTCGGATTTGGCTCGTTCTATTTTGGTTTTCGATGAAGCAAAACCGCTTGGCGTTGATGGTTTTAGTTGGTTGAAATTGCATTGCATCAATTTGACGGGCTTAAAGAAGCGTGATTCCGTACACGAACGTTTGCTGTATGCCGAACAAATTATGGATGATATACTGGATTCTGCTGATAATCCACTGAACGGTCGTATGTGGTGGGCGAAGTCGGATGAGCCATGGCAAACGCTGGCCTGTTGTATGGAGATTGCTAAAGTGCAGCGGTCGGGTAAACCTGAAGGTGAGTGGTTTCAAAAATGCAAATAAAGATCAAAAAAACAAAAATAAAAAACAAAAATAAAAAGGTAAAAAAACAAAAAAAAAACAACAACAATAAAACAAAAAAATAAAAAACAAAAACGTAGAAACAAAAAACCAAAAAACAAAAAAACAAAAAAAAAAACAAAAAAAAAAAAGAAAACGAAAGAAAACAAAGAAAAAAACAGCAAAACAAACCAAAATTTAAAAACAAGAAAAAACAAAAGGCAAAACAAAAAATACAAAAAGCAAAACAAAAAACTACAATAAAACAACAAAAAAAAACAAAAGAGAAAAACGAAAAAAAAAAAAACAAAATACAAAAAACAAAAAACCAAGCAAACAAGAAAAATATAAAAAAAAAACAAAAAAATATAAAAAAATAAAAAGGTAGCAAACAAAAACAAAAAAAAAACCAAAAACAAAAAAAAACAAAAAACAAAAACAAAGAAACAAGAAAAAAAAAAACAGTAAAACAAAACAATACTAAAAAGCAAGAAAACAAGAAAAAAAACAAAAGGCAAAACAAAACAAACGAGAAAAAAAAACAAAATCCAAAAAACAAAGCGAAAAAAGAAAAATATAAAAATAAACAAAACTAAAAAAAAAACTAAAAAAACCTAAGAAAACAAAAAAGAAAACAAGAAAACAGAAAAAAGGAAAAGAAAAAGAATAAAGAACAAAAAACAAAACAACGAAAATACAAAAAAAAAACAGAAAAAAAACAAAAAACTAAAAAAAAAACAAAAAGTAAAGCGAAAACAAAAAACCATTTAGCAGTAAAAATAAAAAAAAAACAAAAACCAAAAAGCAAAAATCAAAATACAAAAACAAAAAACAAAAAAGAAAAACCGAAAAACCGAAAAAGAAAAAAAAGAAAATACAGAACAAAAAAACAAAAAAAAACAAAAAGAAAAAAACCAAAAAAAATTTTTAGCAGTAACAAAAAATTAAGAAAACGCAAAAACTAAAAAACTTAAAAAAACACAATAACAATACAACAAAAACAAAAACCAAAGCAAAATACAAAAACAAAAAAACCGAAAAACAAAAACAAAGAAAAAACAGAAAACGAAAAACAAAAAAAAAAACAAAAAAAATTTTTTAGCAGTAACAATAAAAACAAAAAATTAAAAATCCGATTTCGGAACTGTTTACACATCATTGTTCATGAGTACACGTCACTCACGCTTTCATTTTTTTCATAATTTTGCTTATTTTTTTTTTTATTTGTCAGGTTTCATAATATATAAATTATATTATAAATTTCTTTAATAAAGATTAGAATTACAATAATTAATCTTATTTAAAATTAAACTTTATCATTTACTTTAATCATTAGAGTTCCTCAGCCGTTTCCCCATACACCAAGACGGTTCCTGCAATGGCTTGCAACATTATGCCGCTTTGGGACGCGATACGGCTGGTGCAATAAGTGTTAATTTAGCACCATCTGCCACGCCCAACGATGTCTACAGCGCTGTTGCCTCGCTTGTGGAGAAAACTCGCAAAACTGAAGCATTACAAGGTATCGGTGTCGCGCAAGTGCTGGAAGGTTTCGTACTGCGCAAAGTTATTAAACAGACTGTCATGACAACGGTATACGGTGTGACACGTTACGGTGCACGTTTACAAATTGCTCGTCAATTGAAAGATATTGATGAATTTCCCAGAGAATGGGTGTGGCCTGCGTCGCATTATTTAACATCAAAAACATTCGAAAGTTTACGTGAGATGTTTACATCGACACGTGAAATACAAGATTGGTTTACAGAATGCGCTCGCCTAATCGCAGGCACTTGTGGTAAAAATGTTGAATGGATAACGCCGCTGGGTTTGCCTGTTGTCCAGCCATATAATAAGCAAGATAATAAGTCCACGGTGCACACATTTGCGCACGTACCCGAACACATGGCGATGGATATGTTTGAACGGCCAAATATTATGAAACAGAAAAATGCATTTCCACCAAATTTCATACACTCGCTCGATTCATCGCATATGATGCTCACGTCACTCCATTGTGCACGCCAAGGTCTTACATTTATATCAGTGCATGATTGCTTTTGGACGCATGCGTGTACGGTGCCTGAAATGAATACGATATGTCGGGAACAATTCGTGTCATTACATTCGCAACCGATTCTGGAGGATTTATCTGCTTTTATGAAGTCCAAATATAGCTTTAGGGAAGGGTGAGTATTAGCTACAAATCGAATAACTTATTTAACCTTATACTGATTTGCGTTTTCTATGTGTTTTTGTTTTTCTTAGCGAAATGCTCAATGACGGTTCCGTTGATGATCTTTCAAAGCGGCGCCTTAATCGTGTACTGGGCGATTTACCTAAAAAGGGTGACTTTGATTTAGAAAAAATTTTGAAGTCCGTTTATTTCTTCAGTTAAAGTGTACCAGTTATATAAGTTAAGGTGTAAATATATATTTTTTTAAATTTGCCAAAAGTCCTTAAAAAAAGAGTATAATGAAATGTCGCAGTTAATCTCAAATATATGCTTTATATAATTTAACGGAACTTGGTATTTGTTTTACTGTATGTGAGGACTCATTTCAGAAGATGTTGGCAAGTATACGGATCGCCTATTTTTAGCTATATTTGTTTCATGATGACTTGGGGTTTATTCAATATTCTTGTCAGAAAGGCGAATGGGAAACTCAGATGCGACGGTAAGTAAACTTTTGTGTACTGCAAAAGGAAGTATGGAAAGAGATATAACTGTATGTATTGTCCTAATATACGTTTCCAATTAACGCATGATAGCCATAATATCGTAAAAGCTCTTTATGGAGCTACTGCATTAGTCCCGTTTCCAAAAAAAAAACATCAGCTGTTTATATCGATATTTTTCTGCCCATATTACCATCGCTATATTATTGGTTGTCTTCGCAAAAAAATCCAATTTGCTTTTTATTCCAAACAAATTGCAAAAATGCGTTTATCCATTGCTCGATTGACGAAGGTGTCACCAAAATTGAAAGAACTTCGCATTCATCTTTGTCAGACTGGGGAGGCTTCGCAGGGAGTAAGGTACGTTCGTTGATGATATTGTTGGCAGAATTAAGTCTTGGTTGCATAATAGGAAAGGAGATTTCTTTGGAGGAATATCGCATATACAAAATGGATGTCATGGAAATTAACTAAATATGATTGAAAAAGATGGGAAAATTTTCCAACAGTCTACCACGCGTTGAAAAAAAAAGAGTTATTGGGGGTTGTATAGGAGGTCCTCATGATAAATCCATAAGTCCCGTCGACCGGAGATGTTTGTAAGTTGTAAAATTTACCAAACTCCAAAACTACGTACGACTAACGAGCAAAGGCACTTATAAAAACAAATATCTCGTGAACTATAAGCCTCCGGCAAGTTTTCATTTCAGTTTTAAGATCTGTGATCTGGCCCTCTACACCCCTGAGAAAGTAATTTTCTTGGATCGTGGTTCCTTAATGTAAAACCGGCGCGTTATGGCCATGTGTCTGTTAAAATAACTTTGACCGGCCTAAATATGTACACACCTAACGGTTGTCTTTTATATTCATTAGCTGGGCTGGCGCTATTTGAGGTTGATGACAATTTATAATAAAGTAATCCGACTGTGCAGCTTGGTCAGAGATATAGCTTTTCTGGGCCTCTCATTTGGGCTACCTAAAATTTATTATTTACCGAAATGCTTACATTTTAATCGAACTTATTCCTTTCCTTATTTCTAGAGAATTTGTGGAGAGATTTTACCCCAAGCTAAAGAAGGACAACCCTGATCTTCCCATTTTGATACGGGAATGCTCAGGAATTCAACCACGATTATGGGCACGTTATGGTAAGCTCGCAGATTTTCAATAAGTATCCCTTAAATTAATCATTCCACATTTACAGCATTAGGTAAAGAAACATCGGTTCCGTTGACAAATCAATCAGCAGCAGAAGTAGAGAAACAAGTGGAGGCTGTTGCAAGGGCATAAAATTAAAACAAAAATAAATATTTAGGTTTATTTTAACATGAAGTGATAAATAAAGATTTAGCGAAAATATCAATTGGGCATTGAGCAATTTATGGTTTCTATGATTTTCTCTCGAAGCTTGGGCAGATAAATTTTTTGCTAGAAGATAATTCATGGCATATGCATTTTTTTTTATTTATATGAATTTATAGTCTGCGCAAGGACTGGCACTCCGTCTGTACACCTCAAAACTTCTGTGGACTGCTTTTGATACTACAAAATATTAGCTTTGAATATATGTATGTCAAAATTGCTTTATGTGAACTCACCATAATAGCAACAACAAAAAACTAAAAGCTGAATGGTAACGGATAAAAAATCGATGTACATAAAGTAATCGATAATTTTTAAACATTCCTATATTTCCTTTTATTTGTAAACAATTGTAAATAAACAATCATAATGGCTGAGGAGATTGATATTGACGAAGGCAGCTTTTTTTGGCAAGATTTCAGCACTGCAACCGATTGGGAGCTCTTCACTGCGCAGCTTGGTGAATTATTCCAAAAATACGCGGAAGATGGCGAAGCAGAAGACCAAGTCGACGACGACACATCCGATGGTTACATTTGTCAACTGGAAGTGCAAAGCGAAACACTAGAGTTGGAAAATAAGAAAGTGGTTATTGAATATTATTACTCTTCGATTGCATCCAAAGCATCCAACAAGGAAGACAAAACTAAAACAGAAACTGAAACTGAAACCGAGAGCAATGTCAATGCAAGCGATGACGTCAACAACATTCTTATGTACCATGGCTTAATGTCACCCGAAGGAGCATTTGGACCACCCGCGGCTTTTGGCGCTTCCGGCCAGGGCAGGCATGCTATTTCGTGTGCATTTGGATTGCAACGATTTGTGCTTATAAAACCACATCCCACGGAGAGGCAATTTTTTTTCAAACCATCGGAATTTTGCTATTTTTTGAGTGCTGCTGCGGTGGTAACAGGAGAGTATCGGCACAGTCTACCAATTTTCGTACAAATCCATGATCCCAAATGGAATATGTATCTAGGTGTTGGCATGCATTCTATTTTTCGTACGAATTTTGATATAGTCGCGCTTCATCGGGGGCCTATGGAATGTCGTTACTTATCTGGTTTGCTAACAATGTTTAAGGAGAAACTGCCACCAAACTCTAACACCAAAACAATGGCAATATCTGCCCGTAACACATACTTCATGCCAAAAGTGAAAGTTCGTTTGCCGATGAAAGTGCCTTTCCTCAAGCTTCTTAGTGAACATGATGCTGACGTTAATGGAGATAGCAATTTTTTGGAAACGAAAAAATTCATTGCGCTCCCATATGGCTACTTTCCTGATGCGGCGACTGAAATACAAATCGTTTGCAGTTGGTTGAAAATAGGCGAGACGACAATGGACTCGCAGGCTTTTACGGAACTAGTACCTGCTAAATCACCAAATACTGATATGTATCAATTAGTTCACGCTATTTCCTATTTGTCCAGCTGTCTACGTGACTACGCCAAATTGTGCAATGAAAATGAGACTTTGGAAAATTTTGTTGGCAGTAGTTTTAGTGAAAGTTTCGGTGATGTTAATATACCGAAAGCCTTTCAGCTTCTAACGGATACACATTTTCATCCTCAACGCTCGAGCAACAGCAGTCAAGCGGCTTATCAAAAAATAGCTGGTCCATTAAATGGAAATGAACTAAAAGAATTCTTAGCATATTTATTTCCTGATTTGTATACGGCCTTTGCACATTATGCTTATGCCAGCGATGAAGTACAACAAACCGAGGTGTGTATGTGTTTTGTATTAACGCTTAATTGATTGAATTATTTGATTTCAAACAAAAAAATCATATATTTTTATATTCGCAAATAGGTGGACATACATCGTATAAAATCATCACAACTAGACTCGTTGGCTAGCCGCTTAAGCTGTCTATTGGCTACAACAAATTCACATTTTGGTGGCAAAAGTGGTTTGGCGCAGGTGTGGGCAGCCTTTATAAAAGAGCTACGATTTATATGGGATGTGCGACTGTCCATTCCGGGGTGAGTACTCGGTTAACTAATTGTTAAAAAAATTTGGCCAAAAGGTAGTAAACCTTAGTAGAATATACTGCCTCCTTTAAGTCTGATGCAGCACTTGTAGTTTTCGAAAGCTTCTAATGCACTCAATTAAGATGTGTATCACATTAGTGCCATTTAATTCAGCAAATGTACACCATTAAAGTCCTCATAAAAGAGATCAGTGAAAATTGAAAACCCTGTATTATTGATTCTAGTGATAGGATTTAATATTCACATGAGTTATAGAAAAAAAAATATTTCCAAAATAAATATTCTAAAAATTTAACCATTCTAATGTATGTAGAGATTTGCCCCACCTGCCGGAAACGTATTGCCCATTTGTTAAAAAAGCAAGCAAACTTTTAGGCGCTATCAGGTCGTTGCAGTTTGTCTGCAGACTAGTGGTCGGAAACTATCGATGGCACTATCGTCACTATCGATGGTTTCTTAACATCGTTTACACTATCGATGGTTTTCGACTATCGTTTGAACTATCTATAGTTTATTGAAAATTTTAAATGTGACCACTAGGCACCAAACAAACGGAAACTATTCCATGCAGGGTTTGAATTGCTGACTAGCACGTAGTCAAAGCAACATAAATACGACTATGCATTCTAGTGATTACCCAAAAACATTAAAATTACACTACAATATGGGTATCAAACGAAAGGGGATGACCCCAGGTTTCATTTGGACTTCGACATATTTCGATAAATTTATCGATAACTGAGTTATCGGTCAAAATGTGATTGCCCAAAAACATTAAAATTACACTACAATATGAGTATCAAACAAAATGGGATGGCCCCAAGTTTCATTTGGACTTCGATATATTTCGATAAATTTATCGATAACTGAGTTATCGGTCAAAATGTGATTGCCCAAAAAGATTAATATTACCCTACAATAGGCGCATTTTAAAAATAGTCGAGTTGGTGTTGTTGCTTTGAAGGTAATTTTATGAATAAGCGAGTATTCTTTTCATGCTTGGGTACGACAGAAATTCGCCTAATATGGTTATCAAACGAAAGGGGATGGCCCCAGGTTTCATATACTATCGATAGTTTGCAAAAAACTATAGTACACTATCGATGGTGCTGACTATCGATAGTTTCCGACCTCTACTGCAGACGTGAAATTATGATTTTGTTCAGACTCAGTTTGAAGCGCAACCTGATTTTGCAGTACAAGCAGAGCGTTCATAAACGTAAATTTTGCATGAAGCGTCGCTCATCACAATCATCAAAAAAATAATTACTGCCGGTGTTGCGTTTCATGCTGCGTTTCTGAATATACCCTATTATTGCGGTTGGATGATATTTTAGAAACCATTTTCATTGAAACTACCACCAATTTTTTACAAACTTTTATTAAATTATGTTATTTACAAAAAGTTCAAGAAAATTAATAATAATAAATTCACAAAGGAATATTAAAACTATTCGTTAAGAGCGAATTAACTCTTGCACAGACAATTTTAAGTACAAAAGTAACGATAAACTTATGTTGCTACAGAATTAATATTGTTGTTATTGCACCTTTTTATATAACATAGAACCATTTTTTGTAAAACTAATAACTATAGTTCATATTAGAAGAACTTAAATACATATATATATATGTATGTATGTATGCATATACATACATATATGAATATTAACAAGTTTACATTTACATATATTTTTAAACTAAACTACACGCTTATATCGACGGCTGAGAATAAGATCGCCCTATTTCAAAAATTGTTTCAAAAACGCCCTATTCGAAAAAATGTTTCAATAACATCCTATTTCAGATTTTGCTTCAAGAACGCCCTATTTGAAAAATTGTTTCAATAACGTCCTATTTCAGATTTTGCTTCAAAAACGCCCTATTTCAGAGAAAATCCCATATATATTTCTCTGAAATATGGCGTTTTTGAATAATTGTCTGAAATAGGACGTTATTGAAAAAATTTTTCAAATAGGGCGTTTTTGAAACAATTTTTGAAATAGGGCGATCTTATTCTCAGCCGTCGATATAGTTAACTATTAATAAATTTTCTTTTTTTGTTGCTTTATAAACACAATCGAATATTGCAAAGACAAGCAAGACACACTTTAATATACATATAGGCAGTGAGTTACTAAGTTATGTAATTTAATGTTAACTAAATTATTTCCTAAAAAGTAATCGATAAAGTCAATGGAATTCTAGTTTTATTTTTATAAATTTCTTTTCAATTTTTTATATTCGATTGTTTATATGGCCCGTATTCGTTTGCTTGCTATTGTTGTAGTTGTCGTTGTGTTGATGAGGGTTTGATATATCAGTTGTATAACGGCTGCCCTCATAATGGCACTAAACCATTGCGTGTTGTTGGATTCCTTGCCATATAAATATCCATATCGTGATCAGTCCAATTGTCCGATGTGTCGCCATAATTGTTTATTGTGTGTGTGGAACCAGCTTGTGAATAACTACATAGAAAGTAGAAAGTAAAATCATGTTAAATTCAAAAAGCCTATTTTTCGCCTCTTCCTCTCCTCTTCCTTCTCCTTCAACCTATGTACTTACCGACTTCCTGGCACATGACTATGCAAATGTGTTGCACTCAATTGCTCTCGTGATCTCGAACGTGGACGTGAACGTCGCGTACTTGATGCTACGCTAGTTGGTCCACCATGTATGGAGCCGGCGTATGAGGCGCGTGACATGCGCTCTGAGGCGGCAGCTAACGATTGGCGCGATTGTCGTAGTTCTGGTCGTGAATTTATGAGATTTGTGGGGAATGCGGCGCCTAAATAGCCGCGATGTGAGTTATTTGAAAAACTGTGCTGAGATTGACCATCCGCTATGGATCTGTTGTTGTTGGAGGTTGAAGATAAAAATAAATTTAAACTCAAAACTTTTCCATAAAATGTACTTCATATGATAGTAAGTATGTATATAGTAAGTATGCGCGATATAACTTTAACACACTTACCTCGCTTTAGCGACTTTTCCCGGAACGACAGAAAAATGGCTGCGCATGTCCTCTTGAGGATCCACGGGATACAGACGTGGTCCAGGTATAGAACGACCACTATACGCTGATACTTGATCCCAGTCCTTATGTTAAAAAAGTGTGTGTAAATAAGAGAAAAAAAAATACAAATTAATTTTTTTTCTATCTATGTATTTCCTTTCTTCTCTTTCATTTCCCTTTCCGTTTTCTTTTCCCTTTCCCGTCACATTTCCCCTTCCGTTCCCTTTCTCTATCGCTCTCTCTTCCTTATCACTTATTTTCTGTCCTTCTCCATATCCTTCACCCTCCTATTCCTTTCCCATTCTCTGCCCTCTCTCTCCCTATCCCTTTCCATTCCATTTTCGATTTTTTTACCGTCTGCTTTCCTTCCTTTTCCCTTTCCCTAGGAAGCCGGGAAGTATTCCGGGTTTCACGTCTTGTCCCATATCTGGAGACCCGGCTAATCACAATTAATACATCTCTATGTAGATGCTCTGCTTAACACTTCATCTGGTTCTAATATCGCTCAGAAACATTCCGCGGTCATCCGGCTTCACATATTGACCCATATATGGACATACGGCCTAGGAATCACAATTAATAGATATCTATGATGAAGCCCTGCCCATTCCCTTCATTTGATACTAATATCGCTCAGAAACATTTCGGGATCATCCGGGTCCACGTTTTGACCCATGCCCCGTTTTGGGAATCTTAATGAATAGCGTCCTATGTAGAAGACCTGATTTGTACCTCTCCCTTGATACCAATATCGCTCAGGGAAATTCCGAGGTCATCCGGGTCCACGTTTTGATATCTGTGACCCGACGACCTATGTATATCTAGTGAACCGACTTCCCGATTTAAACAAAAAAGAAATGTATGTGCTACCTTTCGCGCATTAAAAGCCGACATAGCGGCGATGGAGCCCAACGGTCCTGGTGATGCTGTTGGTCCACAACAGTTTACCGGCAGGCCTCCAACGGGTAGTGGGCTCTTTTGTTGTGTGCTATGTAACTTTTGCGATCGCCTTTTGGAAGAAAATAACAAAAAAAATCATGAAATATTAGTGAGTAATAAAATAAAATGAAGCTAAACGAAATGTTATGGCAACACTGGCAGCGCAGTGCCGTAATAAATAAAATTGCCTTACCTACTAGCCGCTATAAACACAATAACCGCCACAATAATTGTGCCACATATCGCCGCGCTTGCCGCAATGGTAATCTTATCCATATTCGATGTCTGCGAGGCGACCGTGCGCACTTCACGGCATTGCTGATATGGCACCGTTTCGGGTGTAACATGCAACTCCTCCAACGAAATGACACACACAATAATACATTCCTGCGAGGGTACATTCTTTATTTTGAATTCACGTTCACTAGCTTCCAGTGGTGGTCCTTGCTTGAAAGTTTTTTCGCCAAACAAACGATAAACCACACGAAAGCCTAAAATATTGGACGTATCGGAGTCCCATTGTATAATGACCGAGTTCTCTTGTCGGAAGGCATTTTTCACTTGTACTTCATTGGTGAAATCCAGGCGCGTGGCACCGCTGCGTTGTGGTGGATAACCCAAAACCAATGGTGGACGGTGTTGTTGTTGCTGTTGTTTGTGTAAGGGATTGCCGCTTGGTGGTAGGGCTGAAGAGCTGACAGAATTGTTTTGACGCCAGCTGGGTGATTGTTTATTGTTGTTGCTATTGTTATTGTTGTTGACTCTGCCAGTGCTGCTGTTGTTGTTTGTATTTTCCTTATTTGTATTTGCATTTATATCTGAGTTTGTTGTTGTTGGCGTAGACTTTGTGGATATTAGCACTACACTACTACTACTACTGACGTCGCCAGCCCCCAATGTAGTTGTTGCTGATGATGATGGCGATGATGGCGATGATGCAATTGTACTAGGTATATTCGTCTGTAATCAAATCAAAATTTTGTAATATAAAATGAGTAGAATTAATGGATAAATTACAGTTGTTGTTGTTGTAGAACTAGGCGGTGTTGCCTTATTCGGCGTTGACTTTGTAGCAGTAGGCGCGGAAGCAGAACCAATTGTGGGCGTGATACTCTCATCATTCGCAGTTTTCTTATTAGCAGCACCCGAAGTGGAATGAGTACTCTGACTTGTTGCGGTAGTGCTGGCAGTAGTTCGCACTTGCGAGTCTAAATTGTTAACCTCTTTTTGTGTGATATTCGAAACTGCCTCCGCAATGGGGCATGTTAGCTCTTTCGGTTGTATTGAGTAGAAGCCGCGATCGCGAAAACGTTCAGGTGTGCCACAAAATTGTGGATTGCGTTCACGTGAGGTCACCTGCAAATCACTATTACGTATCCACTCGGCAACCCAACGCAATTTGCAATCGCAATGCAAAAATCGGCCACCCAACGACAAACCACGCAGTGTTGCATTTAAATGCAGAAAAGCTTTCTCCGGCACTGTACGCAAGGGATTGCCATCCAAGGCTAGCAACGTGATGCTGGGATTACCGCGAAATGCCGCCTCCGGTAATGTGGTTAACAAATTGAAACCAATATCCAGCACACGCAACTCTTTAAGCGCATGTATGGCGCCGATTGGGAATTCGGCAAGCAAATTATTCAATAAACTTAATGAACTCAAAGTTTTGCGTATGCCAGCAAATGTTGTTTCGCCCAAGCTCTGTATGAAATTACGCTCCAAATTCAGCGCAGTTAACGAGTCCAAGCCATCGAATGTGCGTATGCCGCCCTCGCCCGGCAGCTCTTTGATGCCATTCAATGAGAGATCCAAAAATGCCAAACTCCTTAAGCCACGTATCGATTCGGGTATGCGTCGTTGGCGTGTGCCTTTCAAATTTAGATTTTTCAAACAATCCTCCAAACCGCTAAATGCTGCAGCATCCAGCGTGACATTATTGTCGTTCAGCTTGAGTGTGGATAGTTTAGTGAGGCTGGCAAAGGCACGACTCGGCACTGAGGTAATTGCATTTTTTGACAAATCAAGCAGATTTAGTTTGGCCAGCGTACCGATCGCCTTCATTGGCACTTCAGTTAAGAGATTATCATGTAAGTTGAGATTTTTCAGCACCGTCTCTTGGCCGCTGAAAGCATGATCGGCAATTTTATTGATTTGACAGCTTGATAATTGCAAATTCTGCACTGCCAAATTTTCGAAAATATTATCCGTTAATTCGCCAATTGTTGAATTGTTGACGTAGAGTAAATCGATGGGAGTTTTCTTGGCGTACGTGCTTAAGGCATCGACGAGCATGGGAAAGTTAACCTGTTTTTTTTTTTTTTTTTTTTTTTTTTGTTGGGGAGATAATGAAAAGAAGCAGCAGAAAATGTATTAAATTTTAAATCTAAACGTATGTAAGTACTTAGTTAAACTTTTTTGTGCGTACCTGATCACATTGCACCGATAGCTCTCGGCCCAAATTATAAGCGCATATACAAGACGCCTGCAGTTCGGTTATATCTCTTTGCCAGGGGCATTGTGCTATAGCGGTCGTGCAAGCAGCCAATAACAGCAATGATAACAGTAGGAGTGTTGTATCCTGAGACTTTGTGCATTTTAATTTAAAATTAGATGTTTTGATCGTCGAAAAGTGCGGCATGGCTTTGAGAGTATTAATAACTAATTTGACTGAAATTGAAAATAGCAAATATTGTAGCAGCATGTAGTTATAGTAAGTGTCATGTAATATAGACGTTATCGTGTGTAAGCAGTTTAATATTCTGTTCAGACACAACCTTAATTGTACATCAAGAGCCAATTTTCAAGCCTAATTATTCTCATTTTACCATAAAAAAAATTACTGAGTTAATGCTTCATTAGAAATTAATGAGTCCCTAATGTTATGTTCAGACACAACCTTAATTGAACATTAAGAGCCTTCATTCAATTATCAAGCCCAATGATTCTCAATTTACCATACAAAAATTGACCAAGTTAATGCTTCATTAGAAATTAATGAGTTGTTAATGAAGAACAATTCTGCATGCAACCCTGTTAAAAGGTTTGTTTCATAAGTAAAATGAAATGTCATGAAAAGAGAAATGTGATTAGCGTCAGTGTCCACTAAACAGGTTGGTTCGTCAGATCAGCTGCATTCTTGTTCTTCTTCATCACCTATCAAATTTGTTTTTATTTCTGCTTATTTTATACATGCATTCGTGTTTACGATTGGTAAAAATTGTGAGATGAATGTCAAATTATTTCGTCCTCCTTGCAATTTTGACATTTAGGTCACGAGAGTTTGATATTCAGCTCACGGCGTGTATGTGTGTATGTATCTTGAGCCGACCTGTTAAATGGGCCAAGTAAAATAAATATGTCTGAACACCAAATCTAAAGATGTTCAATCAACCCCAATTGACTTAATTAATTTTTATGTCTGAACATGATATAATGAAAAACAGTTCAGAATGCAACCCTTTTAGAAAGGTTTGTTTAGTAAGCAAAATTCAATGCAAGCTTTGTTCAGTGAGCAATATGAAATGTCATAAAAAGGAAATGCGAGATAAGTAAAATGTCAGTTTAGAGAATGCCACTAAGACGGATTCATCGTTCGAGTTCAGAACTAAAGTTGAATTTGAGTTAACTAATAAAAATAGTTCAGAACTTTTCGGAATTCCTCTCACACTCCGAAAACACAACAACAACCACATGTCAAAAAAGTTCTGAACTCGAACGATGAATCCGCCTTTAGCGTCATGAAAAATATTGATGTGTCAAGTAAATTAAATATGTCCGAACACTAAATTTAGAGATGCCCAATCAAGCCTAATTGAATTAATTAATTTTTTATATTTGAACATAATTGTCATATTGCGTCATATAGTCATAAGTCATAATATTTTGTTGTTGCATTCTATGCTGTATGTGTACTAAATAAATACAACTCTGCACGATATGTTTTTGGGTCGTCGTATTTGATCAGCTGTTTTTGTTTACTTCTTCACAGGGCTTCGGAAAAGTAAAAAGTAGTGCTAGTCGTGTAAATACCTCTCAATTTGCGATTTTATTTAACCGCTTATTTGAATGCCAACATTTTCTTATTTTAATTCATAATGCCATATATATATCTATTTGTTTTTGTTAAATAACTCATTTGCCCCCTTAAACTCAGCGTTGCTGCCGGATTTCCTGATACACGCAGCTGTTTGCTAAATCAAAAATTGCAAATGCTTAACTATTGCATTGAACGCTCGAAATTTCGAAAATATGGCAATCAATCTTATCAGTACAATGTAGAAAGAGATGCTGAAGTGTATGATAAAAAAGCTAAGAATGAAACTGCATATCAAGATGCTGATGATAATGATGTTAAGGAGGAAGACGGTGGCGAAGACGGCGGCGAAGACGACGGCGACGTAGGCGATCGAGACGAGAACTCAGTTGAAGATGATGATGATGAGTTCTATGACTGCTCGGAGTATAGTCCCGAAGGGCGTGACAAACGTTTAGGAGATTTGAAGTTATTAGATAGCGATGAGTGGCTCTACATTCCCATTACACAAGATGCCGTGCCAAAAACGGAAGATGAATTGCAAGCGGATGCGGAGGCAATGCTAAAATTTGGTCCTGGTTCAGGTGCAATAAAATGAAATCAAGCAAGTTTTTCTATTTAAATATTTGTACATATATCTCTCTTCTAAATTATTTAGATATGAATATGCAACTCATGTGTTCCTCACTGCAATCTGACATGGAAGCTTTTAAGGCTGCCAATCCGAAAGCTAAGCTGGAGGATTTTATACGTTGGTACAGCCCCAAGGATTGGGAAGAGGGTAAGTTGATAAAAACAACATGTATGTATGTAGTTGTATTTTAAAATGCATTTATATTTTTAAATTTATGCAGATGAAATTACGGGCGTGGGAAAGCTGAGTGCGCGCATGGAAGCGCCAGGCAACACTTGGCAAACAGTGTGGAAAGATGCACAACCAGTGCCAGCTAGTAAACAGGTATATTATTGAATAGATTGAGGAATATTTGAGTTCATTTAGTACCGTATGCAAAAAGCAAAAAGGTAGTAAAAATCGGTTGCAATTTAAAACGGTGATATAGCTTATTCCGCCAGCTGCTGCTGGTACATTCGACTACTACTACCACATACTACTATTTAGTACTAATTCTACTGCTATTTACTACTAATTCTAATACTAATATTTAGCTAATTCTTCTACTATTTACTTCTAACTACTACTATTTTCTAGTTATTCTACTATGTATTATTAATATTTATTAGTACTACTTACTCCTATTTTTTTTTTTTTTTGGTGCTAATGCAAATACTACCTACTACAATACTATCTATTACATACTACTTTTTTATACCGAACTGTTATATACATAATTCTTTTGCGAAAATCATAAACATATCTTAGTAACGCGTTAAACAAAAGTACCTATACATATCTCTTTAACAGAAACGCCTATTCGACGAAACCACTGCGGCTTTAAAGGTACTATCGTATTTGGAGAGCCGAAATATAAGCGAAATTTATGGTTTAACGCTAATATCGGTATTAAACGCAGCGCTACTGAAAGTGAAAGTAAGTTAATTTACATTTTCATAAACAATAAATAAAACATTTCTCTAATTTCTAAAACAACCTCCAGCACATTTTGGCCGCCAATGATATATTAGACATTTTTGAAACTCATATCGAAACCTTATTTGCTGACTTGTCCTATTTATCACGTGATGTTGAGATATACGCACAACAAGACAACAACACCTTCGAACTGAGAACGCCGAATCCCGCACAAATAATTGAGAAGCTCGAGTTGCTGGAAGCACAAATT
This sequence comes from Urophora cardui, assembly GCA_960531455.1. NCBI lineage: Eukaryota > Metazoa > Arthropoda > Insecta > Diptera > Tephritidae > Urophora > Urophora cardui. Next base: position 22,481,729 of record OY482674.1, on the reverse strand, counting down.
TATCAATATAAATGTTTCGAAAAATTAACGGGTTGTCCCGAAAGCAATTCACTAACGGTGATAAAACAAAAGTTTAGCGAAATGATTAAAAATGGCAATTGCTGTAACATAAAACAAGCGAAAAGAGCGCAAAAAAATGTTGCAGGCGACAATGCAAGCGTCGGTATAAATAATTTAAATATTGATTTAAATGAGGTGAAGCAGAATTTGTTAACAAAAGAATATGTTTTGAGATTGTGTGACCGCGGCGAAATGACTGTGGGTCCACAATTTTTGCGTGCAATAATAAAGGGCGAGGAGGTGAGGTTATGTGGCGCTTTTACAAAAAATACGGTCTTTTTCTGAGGCAGTTGGTAATGATGGGAAGCAATACAGTGCAACCTGTGCATATTTGAAAAAGATAACAACAGCTTTTAAGGTGCGGACTTAGCTTGACGTAAGACAAATATGTAAATTTATGTAGATAAGTGCATATGTACATACATATGTACCTAATTGTAATATAGTTTTTTTTTTTACATAAAATTGTATATAATAAAGCTATTATGAAGCTGTTCGAAAGGAAGTTTTAAAGCAGTTTTATATATTTTTTGTTTTTTCTTCTTTTTTCAGTATATGTACTTAATGGCTACCGCAGTAAAGCAAACAATTGACCACGTTTTTATTTAATTTTTTATTCAAAAGTGGAATTGCAGTAGATGTGTTTTTTTTTATTTTCAATTCAGAAGTGGAACTGCAGCAAATGTGTTTTTTATTGGCACTCCTTAATGAAGCATCACGTTACATCTTCTGTTTATTAAGTGTCGCGCGAGCATCTAAAAAATTTTGGCCGTGCCCAAAAAACAAAAAGTAAAAACATGCAAGGTGTTTCATCTTTGCATGTATGTATGTACATATTTATACAAATATGCTGAATTTTAATTAGACAAACCAAGGTACGCCGGCGAATTATGCGCACCCACTGATCTTCCTCCGCGCTATCTTCATTGTCAGCGTCTGCTATAAAGCTCCTATAGATCAATCAGAAGCAAAACTTCTTTCGCCAACGCGTAAAAGTGAATAAATCTAACTTGAAGAATTCTTTTCTGTCTCTCTCTATCTATCTTTCGCTCTCTTACGCAGCAAAAAGTCGTCATTTGACTTTTTATTAAATATGGTAAATAGGCTAATAATGCAACTTTCAAACCAAAAAACGATTAAATAATCAATACAGACATTTGATATAGATTTGCACATACATATGCATGTACAATGTACAATGTATATATGTACATACATACATACATAAATAACCATGCTTATACAAGTATAAGAAAAGCGTCTCAGCTGAAAATAAATTGGTGCAAGGTTTTGCATCAAATCATGTTTTTCCAAATCATTGTTATTGAGGTTGCACATACATATGTATGTATGTACATACACACAAACATACATGGATACATTCATATGTATGTACATTGTAGCGAAAGAACCTCAAATCCATTCAATGTAATATAAAAGCTAAATTCCATATCGTGGTTTATAAGCTCGTTTCAACGTGAATGCTATTATGGATATGTTTGTTTGTGCATTTACTCTACGCGCTCATTACATTAGCCATACCTGTAAGCATACAGTCATACCTACATACATGTGTATATGAATGTGCATACATATGTTCAAGCGCTTTATTAGTCAGTGATTCGTAAAGCTAAATTCCATAAAAAAAAACGATCACAGCCCCGATTAACTTACATATGTACATACATACGAAGCTATATGTACATACAAAGCTAAAGTCTTGGACTTGCTGCACACACAATCGACTTTCTCCACTTTTCTTCTTTGATTAGTGCGCTAAAAGTCGCTTCTATTTATTAGAGTATATTTTAGCTCCAATCGTTGTACATAAATATGTATGTATATATGTACACATTGTATGTATGTATCTAAGTATGTGTTGTGCAAGAAATGCGAGTACTGTCGCTTGTGTACGATATGAATCGCAGCGCAATAGGCCCACTTTTATTTGCTTTATATGAAATGAAATGAACTGTCCGCTTTTTTTTTCTTGGCGCGAAAATGTTCAATAAATTGATTAATGAGGGATTTTTAATTGCGGTTAGTCGTTTTTTTTTAATTTAAATTTATTTATGGTATTCGAAACTTTCGAAGTTTGTAGAATACTTTATATAGTAGTTACCTTTAACACGAGCGAATTGGTTGCATTCTTTTGGACTGAATTAATATCTGATATAAAAATATTATTTTCGAACTCTGCATATAACTTTTTAAATTCTGTTTGCTGTCCAAAACGTAGACGACATATGAATAACGCTCATCCACCATGTCCAAAAAAGAGGCCAAAAAGTATTACTCGATTTCTATAATCGTCAATAAGAATGAACGTGCTTTGTTTGGACAAACTTATGTACATATGTATGTATGTATGTAATTTGTACATAGCCATATTGTATAGCAATTGCGTTCTGCTCGTTTAAAAGAAATTGAAATTCAGTTAACCGGTGTAGGCTTTCAGACGCAAAAGAATTTCTATTATTATAGTATAACGGTTCGCAAACGAAGTCACTATAATATGTATATATGTATAACGTGTAAAAATACACCATGTATGCATTAATGTATGTATATACATATGTATGATTAATTATTGCAAAAGTCGCTTAAAAGAGTTGTTGGCCGTAATGGACTTCATTCACTGCATCGCCACCACCGCCTACCCACTCTGCAGCACAAGCATACGGTCGTTTTTCTTTTTTGAAAAAATTTCCCGCCAACACAACAACAAGAAGTAATTATTGTGTGTTCGTTTTATCAGTGAGTTACCCTGCAAAAAAATGTGCGATTAATCCCGTAAGAGATTTGTCCCGGATTGATCGCTTTCGAGAACAATCGGTCCACAATTAGTCCCCGATTGTTCCCGAACGGGTATAAATGTAGACTAATTGTAGACCAATTGTTCCCGAACGGGTATAAATGTAGATTAATCGCTTTCATCCCGAACGGGTATAAATGTAGATTAATCGCTTTCATTCTGAACGGGTACAAATCTAGATTCCTTAAATGTAGAAATTTTACAAAAATATGCAATGTATTTAAAAAATTGTAGAACAACCGGTAAAACGAATTGAACACCCTTTCTTTTAATAACAATGATGAATAACAATGTTAACCAAATGTTGCCTAAAATATCCTATGAAAAAATCCTTTACATTACGCTCATATAATGCATACTCAAAGCTTACAATTTTTTTATTTATTTATTGAGATTTTTTTACAAAAGTAAAACATTATATAATCTTTATTTAAATATGCATGAACATTTACAATTTTTAAAGATTGTTATTAAAAATTGCCTTTGCTAACAATTTGGAAAAATCTACATTTGTACCCGTTCGTGCTGAAAGCGATTGATCTACATTTTTACCCGTTGGGGATGAAAGCGATTAATCTACATTTATACCCGTTCGGGATTAATCTACATTTGTACTGTTCGGGATGAAAGCAATTGATCTACATTGGTACCCGTTCGGGTATAGAAGTTGAACAATTAGTCTCTTCATAGGACATGCTAGAACAAATGCGATCAATTCACTCCATATAAAGGGATGGGAAATTGTATTAGTCGCATGCTCCCTTGCGATTGATCCCGGACACGTCCCGGATTAATCGCATTTTTTGCAGGGTAATGCTGGCGGCAGTTCCACTGCTACTCTTTGTGGTCAAGTGCTTTGAAATATATAAATTACACGTATAAATATGTATTTATGTATGTATGTATGTATTTATGTACGCTTGAGACTATGTACATAGAGTGGGTTAGTTATTCTGCATTAAATTAAAAGAAAGAAATAAGAACAAAACCAGTCAACTAACACAAGTACATTCCAATTTCATTAACAAAGTTCCTGGATGACCGAGCTTATCTCGGGCTGCCATTTTTTCGCAGGTCCTCGCAAGCGAAATAAAAAGTTAAAATAAAAAAAATTAGTGGAAAAATTAAACTTTTCAGAAGTTTGCGCCCGAGACACCTTGTATACTTAATTTCATGAAAATTGTTGGAGCCATTTGTGAGATCCAGAACTAAAGTAAATCCGACTCGCTTGGCCGTGATACCTCTACCTCTTCATGTCCTTCTCCCTCATCTTTTCTTTTTCCTTTCTCTTTATCTTTCATCTCCGTTTCCTTTTCCCTTTTCTTTCCCTATCGCTCTCCCTAACCCCTCCTTTTCTCTCACCCTCCTATTCGTTCTGCCTTCCCCTCTCCCAATCTCTCTCTCACCCCTTCCCTCTCCCATTCTATATTGGTTTCCTCTCCCTTCTCCCTTTCCCATTCCCATTCCATTCCATTCGACTTTATTTTTTCTTTTCATGTTCCCTTTACTTAGGGAACCATGTTCAAGTCCCCATTAAGACCTTTAATTTGATACCAATATCGCTCAAAAACATTCGAGGGTCAACCGGGTCCACGTTTTGAACCATATCTCGGGACCCGGTCTAAGCACCACAATTAAAAGAGTTCTATGTTGAAGTCCTCCTCAAGACCTTTTATTTGATACTAATATGGCTCAGAGACATTCGGGGGTCATCCGGGTCCACGTTTCGACCCATATCTCGGGACCCGGTCTAAGCACCACAATTAAAAGAGTTCTATGTTGAAGTCCTCCTCAAGACCTTTTATTTGATACTAATATCGCTCAGAGACATTCGAGGGTCATCCGGGTCCACGTTTCGACCCATATCTCGGGACCCGGCCTAAGCACCACAATTAAAAGAGTTCTATGTTGAAGTCCTCATCAAGACCTTTCATTTGATACCCATACCGCTCAGAGACATTCGAGGGTCATCCGGGTCCACGTTTTGACCCATATCTCGGGACCCGGCCTAGGCATCACAATTAAAAGAGTTCTATGTTGAAGTCTTCATTAATACCTTTCATTTGATACCCATATCGCTCAGAGACATTCGAGGGTCATCCGGGTCCACGTTTTGACCCATATCTCGGGACCCGGGATAAAAGTTAGAAAAAAAATTATATTTTTCGAGAGTTCACCTCCGAAGCTCTCTGCATACCAAATTTCATGAAAATCGTTGGAGATGTTTTCGAGATCCTGATTATATATACATACATATATATATATATATATACAAGAATTGCTCGTTTAAAGGTATTAGATATATCAAGTAGTTTTTTTGTCTGTCTGTCTGTCTGTCAATTTAACTACATAGTTATTTAGTTAGTGGTTTGTGTTTTAAACCAGTTTAATCAATTAAGCGCATTAAATACAGTTTAAGTCAGTACAAGTTTTATTTCCTGCAGTATAGTTTTCTGCTTTAAAATTGATATGTTAAATTTTTTTTTAAGCATTGATTAATACCATCAATTAGTTAATTCCATTGTCTTTTAATCGAAAAAAGACATTATTTATGAAACGCTTGTACTTTTGGCATTTTTTCGTATTTTTTCACTCGCTCAAAGCTTCTCATTCTAATAATACACAAACTAGCTAGCTAATATGAAATTCATGTAGTACCTATATATGTTTGTATGTATGTACATATGTACATTAGAGTGCGTTTAAAATTCAAATTAACGATATTTTACTGTATCGCCCCCTCAATCTGTAGTAACATGGTCAAAGATATCACACATAAATTTTGGTCCCGATTGGTGGCGGTTAAGGCGTGGCGCATTGAGGTCAAAGTTCAGAAAACTCTATGAAGGGTCAAAAAATCAAAATATTTTTTTTAATTATCTAATACCCAAAATTAATACTTCTATACCCAAGGATAACAAATATAAATTTTGGTTCCGATTGATGACGGTTTAGTGGTGTTTTAAGGGGGTCAATATTCACATTGCCATAGAAGACTTACATTTTTAGTGTCGCATATGGTAACCTGAACTTTGACCCCCTTGAAACACCAGTAAACCGTCATCAATCGGGACCAAAATTTATATTTGTTATCATTGGGTATAGAAGTACTGATTTTGGGTATTAGATAATTAAAAAAAATATTTTGATTTTTTGACCCTTCATAGAGTTTTCTGAACTTTGACCTCAATGCGCCACGCCTTAACCGCCACCAATCGGGACCAAAATTTATGTGTGATATCTTTGACCATGTTACTACAGATTGAGGGGGCGATACAGTCTTTTTATGAACTTTTAAATTTTTCATACAAATTAAAAGCACCCTAATGTACATAGAGGACGAACTAGTTGTGCCACATGTCAAACGCTTAAAGTAATAAATTAGTTTAAAAACCTGCTGCTGAAATGAAGATACGTTTTTCTTTTGTTTTTGTTTTATGCAGAGAGTTGGGTGGCTTTTGTTTAGAGTAGCAGCTTTGAAATTTTTGCAATGACATAGCAAAAAAGAAAATGATCTCTTTTAGCTTATTATGCACTTGTGTAGCTAATGATATGGTAATTTTTTATTTTACATAAATAGTATATACAGCTGCGTACATAAATATAGTAACTAAATGTAAATAAAGTTTTTTTTTCCTAAAAATTATATGGTCCCACAATTTAATTACACAAGCTTTTTTAAGGAGGTTATGCCGACCACTGTCGAATTGTTACCGCTATTTTCTTTTTATATTAACTTTATACATGTCATTTATCCGAGTTAATTAAGTTCTAATTTGCAATTGTTAAATAGAAAAGTTGTACGCCAAAGATGTCTTTATCTGAATAAGGCAGGTCAGCAAATTTTTGTAACAGATATAAAACTCTACTTTTCTAAAGGATTTCGGCACAATGAATCTGAGTATGGAGTAACATTTTCTAAAATATTAAATACTAGCAAATAGCCGTTGCTTCGCAATGAGGAATAATAGTTAACCAAAGTCAAGTGAACTCAACTCAAATCAAGTCAATTCAAGTCAAGTCAGGTCAGGTCAAGTCAAGTCAAGTCAAGCCAAGTTAATTTAAGATAAGTTAAAGGTATAATGGTTATTTTTCGGTCGAAAGAGACAGTTATTCAAAAGTTTTTTTGGCAATCGCTAGAGACATGGTCCGTATACCCGTTTTTGAATAAAACTCGATTTCGAAAAATTTTTAGTTGTGCCACTTTTTGATTTAGGGTGCGATATGTACATATATGTTCTTTGGCAGTATTTAAATTTATTATTTATAAGCAACAAAAAATTCTAAGAAATATTTAAAATATTGAAAAATAGCACTTAATAATATGTGAGCCACTGTACTTTTGCTAAAGATCTAGGCATTTATGTTCATATGTGGTACATATGTATGTATATAGGCATGCCCTGAAGGAACGATTGTCCTAAAATTATAGACTTAGGTATAGTTACACTGTAAGTAGACCAAATAGAGTTCAAAAAATGAATGAAATGTATTGCTAAGCAGGTCAATTGTCTCGAAAATGGCCCAAATGTAATGTAGGGTAGGTGAATTGTATTTAAATTGGCCCGAATGTAATGCACAATGTGCATTGTTTGTTATACGTAATTTGTATATATCAACTTTGCCTTTTCAAATATTTTGTGCCATGTTAGCTTTCTTACTGAAAATTTTTGATTGTTAAAAAATTTATTTTCCCATTATTCGAAAAAGTTTGCGGAAGTTACAAGAAATTAATATTAATTAAACTAATTAATTCTAAGATCTTAACGGTTGGAAAAAGGTATTGTAAAATCAGTGTAGCTAGATTTTAAAAAATATTTGTTATTGAAATTAACGCATTCTTCATTCTTACAGAAGCGCTTGAACGGGTTATTCATTAAAGGACATTGATAAAAATAAAGCTAATGCTTTCATTGCGTCACAGAAATGATAATATAAGTATAATTTGTTATTTATTTCCTGCAACATGTTTTTGTTGTTATTTAGCTGTTTGCAATAAGAATTTCTTTAATTAATTACTTTTTGTTTGCTTGCTCTTCCCACAGGGTAGGAATATGATGTACTGTGGAACGATTTTCCGTCGTCTCTTGTCAAGTTTTGGTTTGGAGACACACCGGTTTCAGCTAATATACGCCATATTTAGTGTCTTTTTTCGTTCTGTATTTTCTCGACACTGAAGATGGTGCATATTAGCCGAAACCGGTTTGTCTCCAAACCCAACATGACAAGGGTTAACGGAAAGTCGTTCCACAGTACATCATTCTTTAATTAACTTTTAGATATAATGTACACTTATTTAATCAAATAAAGAATATAAAAAATAAAGGTCTAGACATGAAATGGTTTCAATGTATATAGAAAAAGTATACCCCGATTGTAATGCACAAATGTCCAATCGACCTAAAGCTGGTCCGAATGTAATATAGACAGGGACAATTGACCCTTGCCTAGGACATGCAATGTAAAATGTAAATAGAATTTTATATGGGATTGGACCAAATTTTGGACCAGTTACAATCCCCTACAGTCTAGTTTATGGAGTATACTAAGTCTACTCCGAAATCCTACAGGGTGTCTGTCTGTATATATCTACATATACACATGTACGTTCAAAGGTGTGCCTTTGACCGGCTTATAAATATTGGTGCCTCATAGTATTTTATTGTTGGTTCGTGCTTAGAACAGGTTTATGGAGCGGGTTAGAAAAATAACGCCAACAGCTTCTGCTTGGTTACATACAAATATACAAGCATATCAAGCTACCCTGCAGGGAACTCAATAACTAGTGAGCAAAATTTCTAGTTCCGAACTAGCGAAAAGGTGTCAAAAGGGAACTAGATTAATTGTAGCTAGACCGTCACCAGTTCAGAAGGAGTGAATTGAGTGACCATTATTAGCACACTTTGATTTGTATGCAAGTGACAAAAATTCTACGAAAATTTTTCGTTCGTTCAATTACCTTCGGCTTTGTATATTTTTGCAATTCTCAGATGTTTAATGAAGCATTTTATATAAAGATTTTTCTATTTGCATCTCTTATGAAATAAATGTTCCCCTAATTATGCTTTTCCGATCCCTCAGGCTTATTTTTAATTTTTTTTATTTTATTACTTTTTAAATATTATTGTAAATTTTTATTAAATAAATAAATAAAAAAATATTAGTTAAAAAAAAATTGTCATCCACCTTGACACCGACAGGATTCGCACCCGCGACCCTCAGATTGAAAGGCAAATGCGTTAGCCAGTCGGCCATCGCGCCACTTGCATGAAGTGTGTCAAATGCTGCACTTAAGCGGCAGATGTAAAACTGTAGAATTTGTAGGTACTTGCAGCTAGTTCAGAACTATCGAAATTGTGCCAATAAACGAACTAGTGAAAACTGTAGAATTTAGTACTAGTTCGGAACTATCGAAAATGTAGTACAGAGAGGGACAATTGACACCGCCTAGGACATCGCCGTGTTAAATTCGCCAGTTGATAAAATGCAAAAGAGATTTAGCTCGCACTAGTAGTGTCGAAAAATGCACTAGAAGCGACCTAGTTCGGAACTAGAGATTTTCCCTACAGGGTATATGTAGGTATGTTTATGGCTAACAGGCTGGTGTGTATGGCACATAAATACTTTCATGGTATGTAATGCAAAGCATATGTATGTATGTATATAAATGTTGTACAAACATACATAAATATATATTTTAATTAATGTGTTTAAGTAATTAGATATACATACATATGATTGTATGTACGTATGGATATGCACATTGTACACGTACATAAATAATTTAATGAAAGTTTTTTTAATTTTAATTTATAGTAGGCTTTAAGCCGATGTTTGATTGACGTTCAGACATACTACATATTTTCATACAAACACAAATGTACACATACAATAAATATATGTATGTATTTATGTAAGTAGTAAAAGCTAATTAACACTGCACATTCCACATATAACAACAACTACTTATGCCCCGCTTTTCACTAGTATCGAGTCTCACTAGTGGCAACTCGCTCTAATTCGAAGATCATCATTTAATAGTAGAACTCCTCCACTGCGCTTGGAAGCTTCAAAGCTCGTCGTTGCTGTCGTTAATTTTTGGTGAATCTATCAATATTACCTTGAAAGCTCAAAAAATTTGGCACATTTTTCTTTTTTCAACGATAAAGCGGTCAGTCAGCAATAAAAAACAACTGTTATGGAATGCCATTTGCATAAATTAATACCAAGCAACAACGGTGAGCTTGAAAAATCCTGTTTCATGCAAAAAATGAAATAAAATAAATTTCTACTTGACAAAAATATTAAATATGTAACACTTTTATATAGCAGCTGAAGCACGTTTGAATATACTTATTTAGTTATGTAGATAGATATATAAAACTGCAATTATCTATGTATGTACTATGTATATATGTATCTTCACCTTTTCTTTAATTTTCATAAAATTCTTTTTCTACAACTTTTTTTTCTTTTTCACTTAATTCGGGCTTTGTATTCAAACCGAACCGTCAGCGCTAACCGCAAGTACGTTGTGGCATACTAAAACTTCAAGAGATACTGTCTGCTGTGGGCTTGCAGAACTTCAGCCAAGTTGCTTTACTAACCAATAGAAGACACGATGTTGATCGTCAATGTCTAGCAAAAAAAAAGATATAACAATAAAAGAGAAAAAAAAATCAAGCAACGAAAACACCTGAGCAGCGCCTAACACACACACATACAAATGTTAATTCATACTCGCTTTAAGCCACCGTACAGTGGTTAAAAATATTATAAACAACTGGTAAAATATCAAAATGAATGTAAGTATGTACATACGTTAGACCTTATCGAAGTAAGATACTACTTAAAAAAAAACATTCTACATACTTTGAAATGCGTCTACACTGCGTATACGTAATTTGTTTACATACAAGCATACAGGTGAAACTAATAAAAGGGTGTAAAAAATACTTTCTTAGGACCACCCTAGATAATGATCAATTAAATGTTGCTTCATATATACGGTATTTATACTCGGATCATAAAGTTTGACAAGTCAATGTTTTCGTTTCCAGAAGAGAATTTTTACTACGGTAGGAACTGTCACTGTACCTCGTATGTTAAATTCCTTTTAAGATTTGCCTGTAAGGCGAGACGGTCTAATGTACATATATATGTACGTACATACATGCATATACATATAAAGCGAATTCGGGTTTTTCAATTCGAAATCGATCACAGTCAATAAATAACAGGTATGTATTTATTATTGTACGCGTATTGTCAACATTATTCTGGATATTGCCAGCCAAGCTCGATGTTCTGTCTTCACGCAACTGAGCGGGAAAGCGAAAATAATGGATTTGTTGATGAATGAGGACAGAAAGAGGCATTTGCATTCATCACAAAAAGTAAATTTATATTAAGAGACAAGATCATTGAGGTTCAATGAAAATTGTGTATGAGCTATGACGATAAATATGACGATATATAAAAATACATAGCCAGTTTCATTATGCACATACATACATACATGCATAAATAATAGCCGTTTTTATTTAAGCGCAGATGTATGTATATGCGCTTAAATAAAAACACGGCTAATAAGAACCGAATTTAGACAAGTTTATAGTTACCTCCATTGTATTCTACATATTCTGAGCGATTATATGTAGGTGGATGACGACTGTTTCTTAAGAACATGATTTTTGATTTACATGCGTTTTTCGAGTTATGTATATTACCCTTGTCCATATACGTGTGTATGTATATAGTATATTTTTATGTACATACATAATATTATGTAGTTGAAGAGCAAATTTGTGCCCTTGCTATTAATGGCAGATGAGATATGAATCCAGATTAATAGTAATATTAAACATTCTTCATAGAAAATGATACTAAGAGGATAGTGAGTTTTGATATAAATAAAGACTAATGCCGATAGAGTTTTTCTGAGAGCGTTTCCTAGCTTTCTTTAGAGGGATCCTTTTTACCACTTATATGTATTAGCTTCACTTGTACGTTTGTATATAAACATTGCATACTTTTCGGCGAAAGTTGAGGATGTGCTCATTCAAATTATGTGGCATACTGACATTTATTAGCCTTTCAATTTATTAGCAATCTTTTCAAGATATTCGCGTTAAAGTCGAACCCAGACCCGGAACCTAACGATCCAGATTTATATCCAGCGAATGTTTTTACAGCTTTTCAATGTAAATTCCCAATGAGTGGATCAACCTGTAACAAATCTTATAAAACTTATTATTCTATTTATTTCTGCTACAAAATTGTAGGTAATGCATACGTAAGTAGTACTATATATGTATCATAGATGGTCATACTGCAGTAAACTCAGTAATGCAGTAAAAAAGCAAGTGCAGTAAAGCTTGCTGAATGCTCATGAAATTGCAATAGCTATTAAATATTACTTTATGTTGCAAAATATACGAGTGCAAACTGAGTTTTGCAAAGATTTTCGGTAGAAAGTCAAAGACAAACATTTTACTGCTTTGAATACTGGTAATGAATTACTACTGATACTTGAAAGTATCACATATCTATGATATGTATGTATCTTTGTAGTACATTTTATTATCACACACATAAAATTGCATTTCGTTATATAAATAATAAATATTATTCGTACTAATGCATATTTTTATTTAAACAAAATTTATTTATGTATCTACATGTATTAACATTTAGTTATTTGCGTCCAAATGGATCTGTCCAAACTTTCATATTCCCCGGCTGGATTTCCTCTTGGTTTACATTAGCTCGTGTGTGTTTCTGCAGCTCCTTGTACTTTTCAACGTTCAACATTGGTTCAATAACAATTGGGTATATAGCAATACCAATACCGCCAGCTATGCAGGATATAAAAGCTGCATACCGCCAGCCTGTTAGGAAAGCCATTTTCAGATTTTAAATACTACTTTTTATTTTGATTTTATAACTTAAAAAATGTGAAGAAAGAGTCCACTTTATTTACATTTTGTTGTTATCTTTTGGAGATATCATATGTTGAAGATGGAGGTGTTAGAAGGGGTTCATACGTGAATACTTTTAATGCCCATCGCAACAGTTACATCAGTAATTTCATAAAGCGCTTTTTAACTTCTTTTCTCATTTTTTATACGTAAAGCCATTTAAGGGAACAAGCTTAGTAATTATTGCCAATATACATAAATAAAAGGGAATATAAGTAAAAAAAATAGTTTAAACTTTTTTTTTATTTTCTAGTTGCTGTAACAATAGTAGTCATGTTTGAACTAGGACTTATACGTACAAACGATAATTCGATATCTTTGCAGCAAAAACATCGAAAGCACTAAAGGGATACCTACACACCATGCATATTTGACTAAAGTTAACACTTACATTCTCTATGTGACGTCTGAGATGAAAATTTATACACACATGCAGCTTTAATCTTATGCGACAAGGAAAAAACCGTCAAATATTAAAACTGTTATTGATAACAATTTTTCAGTTTCTAAAAATAATTTTATTAAATCTCTCTCAACTTATTTTTTAAGTAGTAATAATTGTTAAGTATACTCTTTAGCTTACTATAAAAATTCACTCATTTGGCTAAACAAATAATTAAATAAATAATAACGAGCGAAATCGCGATGTATCATTTTGTTGCAGATTCCACATTTGTTTTGACGGAAAATTGTGAAAATCTGTTGACGGCCACGCCCACTTTTATATATGGGTATTATAAAGTGACCCAATAAAAACATTTTAAGCGATATCTCTGTCAAATATAAAGATATATCATTGAAATTTTATGGCAGGAGTCTTACTATGGATATAAAACAAAAACCACAAAAATTTTGGAAAATGGGCGGTGCCACGCCCACTTATTAAGGGGCAAATATTGAAAGTTTTATAAGCCATAACTTCGAAACCGTAGCAGATATATCGATGAAATTTGGTGTGCGTGATATATTTACTTATCCAAATACGTGGATGAAAAATTACCAAAATCGGTTGACGACCACGCCCACTTTTATATATGGGTATTATAAAGTGACCCAATAAAAACATTTTAAGCGATATCTCTGTCAAATATAAAGATATATCATTGAAATTTTATGGCAGGAGTCTAACTATGGATATAAAACAAAAAACACAAAAACTTTGGAAAATGGGCGTGGTACTGCCTTCTTTTAGAGAAAGGAATCTACGAGACTTCTTAGCCTATAACTCGACAAATAATTGAGATATTACGACGAAACTTGGTGTGTACACTTTTATTACTTGTAATAATACATGTTCAAAATTTTAGCGAAATCGGTTTGACGACCACGCCTACTTTTATACATGGGAACTATAAAGTGGCCTAATAAAAACATTTTAGCGATATCTTTGTCAAATATAGAGATAATTCATTGAAATTTTGTGGTATGATTTCTACAATAGACCGGAAACAAAAAATAGAAAAATTTTGGAAAATGGGCGTGGCACCGCCTCTTTTTAGACAACGGAATCTACGAGATTTCGGAGCCAATAACTCGACAAATAACTGAGATATTATGATGAAACTTGGTTTATACAATTTTATAACTTGTGTTAATAGACACGCAAAAATTTATTGAAATCGGTTTATGACCACGCCTACTTTTCAACAAAGATATTTCTGGAACACCCTTTTGGAATTTGTAACGTGACATCTTTGTAATTAGAAGTCACAAAGGAATGAAATTTTGCACAAAGAATAATATTCATATGCTTAGTTGGATGACTGATACAAATTTTGAAAATGGGCGTGGCTACGCCCACTTTATGCAGCACTCGCTTTACATAAAATACACCGTGTTTCCATCAAACGCAAACAAACAATGAACGCATACAGCTGAGTATCTAATGTTCGATTCCACTCGAACTTAGGCTTCCTTACTTGTTTTGTGTGTGTTAGTGTAATCGGCAGCTGTCGTGCTACACGTACTTGTTGTCGGCTCGCTGTCGGCTTGCGTTGATGAAAATCAAAAACTTTAGATATTTGCGTCAATAAAACGACACTCCCACATATACACTTCAGGTCGTTTACTCAACCTCTGATTAACGCTAACCGGAGGACAAAGGTCCGGTTAAGTTATGGACTGCATTATCGACCATATGTTAAATACATGGTTTGATGAAGTCGATAATGATGTTTAACCGAACTTTAACCGTGGTTAAATTTCCAACGATGCGTTTTGATGCGTTAACGCATGCGAACAGCTTTAATCCCTTTTGATAAAAATTTATCGATAACAAATACTCTCATTCACAAATCTGGCAATACTTCGGTGTATTCTTTTAGCACTGATATTTATATAAAATTCATTTTCTGGTCTGTTTTCTTTCTGATCATTTTTGCAGCCTCAGCAGAACATATATATATATAAAAATTGGTTAATTATAATCTGTAATATATAAATATAAAATTTTGCTAAAGTGGATAAAAATACAATCGTTCGTTTATTCAACGTTACACTCGCGAAATAAATTCATCACTTTACATAGAAGTTGTTACGCCTCCCAAAAACACATACCTACATTACAGCAAAGAAGAAAAAAAAGAAGACGAAATATAAAATTCGAGATGATGTGCATATGCAAGTGCAAATTCAACTGACATTCACACAAACAGCGCTATACATGTACTTACAAAGATTTGCCTAATAACGAAATTGTTAAGATTTAGAGGGATTTGATAAAAAAGTAAATAAATAAAGATTTACTTTGTAGGAAACCACGTTGTGGAACTAGTAAATAAAAACAGTGGAATCCACACAAGCGGTTTGCGGAGTAAGGTATTAGCACTTGATATAACTGGTGTGTACCATCATCATTATTGCTTTCTCCTCGAGGTATCAAAATATTAGATTACAAAAACTGCTTGAGGTACCAAAATATTTGATAACAAAAGCTGCTTGAGGATTTTGGCAATTCACCAACTTGGACATACATACATAGTACATTTGCTGAGAAGCAAATCGGGCTGCGTAGTAAGGAAAGTTGTCATTGGACGAAAGTTGCCGTCATCTAGAGGCCATGAATTTAAGGGGCACAGCTCCCAAGAAGGAGGGAAAGATGCGTATTCGCGCTTTTCCGGTGAGTATGCAACTTTAAGAAATGTTAACATTAAAATAGCATTGCATGTATGTACATACTTATGTATGTTTATGTATATTTGTTTGATGAAACTGTTTTAGGGAATGTAGTTTCTTTGCTACCTTTTTTTCTCGAAACAACCCCATTTTTCATATACATACATATCCGACAGGACTTTCGCCTAAGCTGCATTCCTTATAATTTCCGTGCAATGTTTTTTTGTGATTTAAACTATAACAACAACAAAGCGTTGTATGAGACTGCTTATTCTAACCTAAGATAGATAAGACTCGCGTGGAATAAAGCCATTGTTATTGTAAAATCCAGCAAATGCATTGATTTCGAAGGCATGCCCGTTTTTATGTGAGAATTCACTAAATAAATGTACTTTGCATATATTTTTATCATACGAAACAAATTTTCATTAATTCATAACAACGCAGCGTGCGTCAAAATTTATGTCAAAACAAAATTTTCTGTTAAAAAACGAAAAAAAATAAATTTCAAAGCTTAAGAAAATAAAATTATTATCATTATTATTGGTGGATAGCGACATATGTACCAAGCTCCAAATTCGTTAATTTTAATAGGGATAATATACAGAGCGCTAATTAAAATAGTGATTCCTTCGAGAGTCAAGGAGAAAGAGACGACAAAATAAAGAAGTGTCTGAAGTACAATAAAGCAAAAATTTTAAATAGTTGAATTTTATAGACGAATTCAACTAAAAACAAGCTATGTTAAAATTTGTTTAAACTACATACTTAAATCTAAACCAATGTTTAAGAAAATCAAATACAATACGGAGGGAAGTTGTTGTTTTGAGGGAGGCAAACGAAGCAAAATAATAAAACAAAAACCACCATTGCTTTCATTATAAAATCAAATACATACAGAAGGTGTAGCACAAAGAAATAACGAAAAAAAATAATATTTGCATCACTACACGATACAAAGAATATCGGCGCCTACAAAAAACTTTGCTTAATACCAATGCCCAAAGATAGCAAATTGGGATCACAGGAACGTCAAAAAAATAATTTATACGCGAACAGCAGTAAAAGCCAATCGTCCAGCTCCAGTTCATCGAATGGTGTTAGTCGTTATCGAAAGTTTTTTATACGCAATCGTACAGCAGCAGGAGTTAGTGGAATTCAGCAGCAAGCAAACCGCGACAATACACCACCCTACGTGCAATATGCCACCACCAGTTCACGGCACAACAATACCGCTGCCATTTGCGATATTCCGGGTGGCCTAAATGCCGCAAAATATCGAAAATTAATTGAAATACAACGAAAATTTCCGCTTTGGCTGCCAGAGTATAAAACGAATGCATTCAAAGTTAGCCGATTGTAGATTTTTTTTTTTTATTATTAAGGCGGATTCATCGTTCGAGTTCAGAACTTTTTTGCCATGTGGTTGTTGTTGTGTTTTCGGAGTGTGAGAGGAATTCCGAAAAGTTCTGAACTATTTTTATTAGTTAACTCAAATTCAGCTTTAGTTCAGAACTCGAACGATGAATCCGCCTTTAATGACATTTTTTTTGATATAATATATAGAATTTGAAATACACGCTTCAATTATACACATTCCTTTTCCTCTTATATCACAGGCCTCCATGGACGAGAAGTATGTTGAATCCATTTGGGCAAGTTTAAAAAATGCCATACAAGAGATACAAAAGAAAAATAACTCTGGCTTGTCATTCGAACAATTATATCGCAATGCGTACAATATGGTGTTACATAAGCACGGCAATCGGCTCTATTATGGTCTACGCGAAGTGGTATCCGAACATTTAGAGCAGAAAGTGCGCCAGGATGTGCTCGAGAGTTTGCATAATAATTTTTTGCCAAAATTAAATCAAGCATGGAATGATCATCAGACATCAATGGTTATGATACGCGATATATTAATGTATATGGATCGTGTTTATGTGCAGCAACGCGAAGTGGATAATGTTTACAATTTGGGCTTGATATTGTTTAGAGATCAGGTATGTAATATACATAAATGGTGTTTGTTATTAGGAACTTCTTCAAAATGTGCTTTTTTGTTGCAGATTGTGCGCTTTTCGGAGATACAAAAGGCTTTACGCGAAACCTTGCTTGGCATGGTAATGGACGAGCGCAGCGGTGAAGCTATTAATCATTTAGCCATCAAAAATGCCTGTCAAATGTTAATGTCACTTGGCATAAATACACGCTCGGTGTATGAGGATGATTTTGAAAAACCTTTCCTTGCACAATCTGCTTCATTTTACAAATTCGAGTCGCATAAATTTTTGAATGAGAATAACGCTGGCGTTTATATTAAAAAAGTGGAGGTATGTAAACATACATAAATATACCTATTTAATAAATTTTTGAGCTTTTTAATGCTATTACCTTCTATTACTCTCCCGCACAGGCTCGCATACAAGAAGAATCGGCACGTGCTGCTCTCTATTTGGACAAAGACACCGAACCGCGCATTGTTAAAGTTGTCGAAGATGAATTAATTAAAAAACATATGCGCACCATTGTTGAAATGGAAAATTCCGGTGTTGTTTATATGATAAAAAATTCCAAAACCGAAGATTTAGCATGCACCTATAAGTTATTCTCACGTTTGAAGGAGGAGGGTTTGAAAGTTATAGCCGATACAATGTCAGCGTATTTGCGCGAACAGGGTCGCATATTGGTGAAGGAGGAGGAGAATGGCAATACGAATCCGATAATTTTTGTACAAAATTTACTTGATTTAAAAGATCGTTTCGATCAATTTTTACATCATTCATTCAATAATGATCGATTATTTAAAAATGTGATTTCCGCAGATTTTGAACATTTTCTCAATTTAAATCAGAAATCACCCGAATATTTATCGTTATTTATTGATGATAAATTGAAAAAGGGTGGAAAGGGTGTAAGTAGAGATTGTTGAAAAAAAAAATTGCTTTATTGCTTTAAAAACAGTTATTAATGTGTAAGTAATATTTTTTTTTTGCAGATGACTGAGCAAGAAATTGAAACAATTTTAGACAAGACTATGGTACTCTTCCGTTTTCTATTGGAAAAAGATGTTTTTGAACGTTATTATAAAACACATTTAGCTAAGCGCCTACTGCTAAATAAATCAGTCTCTGATGATTTCGAAAAGAATATGATATCTAAGCTAAAGGTGATAATAATGCGTTGGGTTTTGCTTTATATGCGAGCATTTTTAATTAATCTGCTTAATTTTTAGACTGAGTGTGGGTGCCAATTTACCTCAAAGCTAGAGGGCATGTTCAAAGACATGTCTGTGTCAAACACTATAATGGAAGAATTCAAAAACTATGTAAATATTCACAATTTGTCATTGTCGGGCGTGGAATTGACAGTGAGAATACTTACCACAGGATTTTGGCCCACACAGGTATAAAAGAATAATAAATTTCTTGTTGTTGCTGTATTATATTGTTTAAACATTTATTAAAAACTTTCAGACAGCGACACCCAATTGTAATATACCATCAGCGCCGCGTGAAGCGTTCGAAATTTTCAAAAAATTCTATTTGGACAAACACTCGGGGCGACAGTTGACATTGCAACCACAAATGGGTAAGTGAAGGTTTTTTTGATGTGTGAACATCTTTATTTTTTGTACGAGTGATCTTGAAAAAAGCGTAAACGATCCTTGTGTAAGTGCGCTGCTGTGTCCGTGTCCGTGTGTGTCTTGACATTGTCAGTGGTAGGTAGACATTACAAATGCTTGCACGCATAACCATGCAAATGCAAATATCAACAACAGCAGCAACACCAAGAAAACAAAATAAAAATAAAAACAAAGAAAAAAACAGAAAATTAAAAAACAAAAACAAAACAGGAGAAAAACAACAAAACCAGAAACAAACATAAAACAAACAAAAAATAAACAAAAAAAAAAACAAAAACAGAATACTCAAAAAAAAAAAAAAACAAGAACAAAACCAAAGAAAGCAAAAATTGAAAAGAAAACGAAAACGAAAACAAAAAAAAAACACAAAAAAAAAACAAAAAAAAAAAAAAAAACAAAAGCAAACATAAAACAACATAAATAAAAAAAAACAACAAAACCAAGAACCAAAAAAAAAACAGAAACATCAATAACAAACCAAAGTAGGCAAAAACGAAACCCAAAACAAAAAAAATAGCAAAAAAACCAAACACGAAAACGAAAACAAAAACAAAAAACTAAAACAAAAAATATAAAAAACAAAAAAAAAACAAGTAAGGAAGCCTAAGTTCGAGTGGAATCGAATATTAGATACTCAGCTGTATGCTTTCATTGTTTGTTTGCGTTTGGTGGAAACACGGTGTACTTTATATAAAGCGAGTGCTGCATAAAGTGGGCGTAGCCACGCCCATTTTCTAAATTTTTATCAGTCATCCAACTAAGCTTATGAATATTATTCTTTGTGCAAAATTTCATCCCTTTATGAGTTACAAAGGTGTCACGTTACAAATTCCCAAAGGGTGTTCCAGAAATATCTTTGTTAAAAAGTAGGCGTGGTCATAAACCGATTTCAATAAATTTTTGCGTGTCTATTAACACAAGTTATAAAAGTGTATAAACCAAGTTTCGTCATAATATCTCAATTATTTGTCGAGTTATGGGCTCCGAAATCTCGTTGATTCCTTTGTCTGAAAAGAGGCGGTGCCACGCCCATTTTCCGAAATTTTTCTATTTTTTGTTTCCGATCTATTGTAGAACTCATGCCACAAAATTTCAATGAATTATCTTTATATTTGACAAAGATATCGCTTAAAATGTTTTTATTAGGCCACTTTATGATACCCATATATAAGAGTGGGCGTGGTCGTCAACCGATTTCGCTAAAATTTTCAACATGTATTACCACAAGTAATAAAAGTGTACACACCAAGTTTCGTCATAATATATCGATTATTTGTCGAGTTATGGGCTCAGAAATCTCGTATATTCCTGCTTCTAAAAGGAGGCGGTCGCTGTGGTGCAGTGGGTAGAGTGCTCGCCTGCTATGCCAGAGGTCTCGGGTTCAAACCACGGTCCGAGCCAAACAAATTTTTCTAATTAGTAAAAATCCAATTATTGGGGTTTTTAAGAGCAGCGGTCACCTCTCGGCAGTGGGCGGCATACCCTCCGAGAGTATTTCTGCCATGAAAAAGCTTCTCACAAAAAATGCATTCGCCGTTCGGAGTCGGCATAAAACTGTAGGTCCACCCAATTAGTAGGAAAAACAAAAAGGAGCACACCTCGAATTGGGAGAGAAGCTCGGCCATAAAACTCGTCAGAGTTATAATAGCGCCATTGTATTATATTATTATATTAAAAGGAGGCGGTGCCACGCCCATTTTCCCAAAATTTTTGTATTTTTTGTTTTATGTCCATAGTTGGACACCTTCCATAAAATTTCAATGATATATCTTTATATTTGACAGAGATATCGCTTAAAATGTTTTTATTAGGTCAATTTATAATACCCATATATAAAAGTGGGCGTGGTCGTCAACCGATTTTGGCAATTTTTCGTTCAAACATTTGCCTAAGTAAGTATATCACGCCTACAAAATTTCATCGATATATCTTCAACGGTTTCTGAGTTATGACTCATAAAACTTTCATTGTTTGCCCCTTAATAAGTGGGCGTGGCACCGCCCATTTTTCAAAATTTCACCATATTTGTTCATAAGGGCCTGAGCTCAATACGTGTGTGAAATTTTATCACTCTAGCTCTATTAGTGACTGAGATACAAAATTTCCGATTTTTACTATATAGGGGAAGTGGGCGTGGTCATGGTCCGATTTCGCCCATTTTCAATACCATCCGTTCCTGTCTTGATACCAACTTGCATTTCAAATTTCATCAAAATATCTCAATTTTTGCGCGAGTTATCGTGCGCACAGACGGACAGACGGACGGACATGGCTCAATCGATTTCTCTTTTCACCCTGATCATTTTGATATATATAAGTCTATATCTATCTCGATTATTTCGTTCTGTTACAATCCACCGTTAGGAAATCAAAACTATAATACTCTGTGTACTAGTACAGCTGAGTATAAAAACAGAAACAAAACCATAAAAAATAAGAAAAGAAAACAAAAAACAACAGAAAAAGCAAGAGCAAAAAAACCAAACGCGAAAACGAAAACAGAAACTACAAAAACAGAAACTAAAAAAAAAAGTTACAAAAAACAAAAACAAAACCAAAAAAATCAGAAACCAAAATAAAAAAACAAAAACAAAAAAAACAAAAAAACACCAAACCAAACACGAAAACAAAAACAGAAAAAACTAAAACAAAGGAAAAAAATCAGAAGCGAAAACAAAAAAAAACTAACAGAAAAACACAAAAGCAACAAAAACGAAACCGAAAAACAGCAAAAACAAAACCAAAGAAATCAAAAACGAAAACAAAAATTAAAAAAAAAAACAAAAGCAAAAAAACCAAACGCAAAAACAAAAACAACAAAACAAATACAAAAAAAAAGAAAAAAAAAACAAAAAAATCAGAAACGAAAACAGAAAGACAAAAACAGAAAAAAACAAAAAACAAAAACAAAAAATTAAATAGTAACAGTTTTAATAACAACAAAAAATTCTAAAAAAACTATTGTCGCATTTTAATCTCATGAATACCTGCAAAGGAATAAAACTCCGATTTCGGAACTGTTTACACATCAATGCTCATGAGTACACGTTGCTCACGCTATAATTTTTTTTTTATTTTAGAAGTAATTGATATAATAATTAATATTTGTTGCTTTCACTTTCATATAGGCACTGCTTACATTAATGCTGTATTTTATGGACGCAAAGCTGATACCGACAAAGAGAAGGATGGCCCGAGCTCTAGCATGTCATCGAGCGCGAATGGTTGTACGGTGCCCACACATACGCGTAAACACATACTGCAAGTGTCAACGTATCAGGTATATACATATTTTAAATTTTATAATTAATTTGATCCTGTAATTTAATTACTTGTCACATTTTTTGTACTGCAGATGTGCGTTTTAATGCTTTTCAACAATCGCGAGTTGTTAACCTATGAGGACATACAACAAGAAACCGATATACCCGAACGTGAATTGGTGCGCGCACTGCAGTCGCTGTCTATGGGTAAGCCAGCGCAACGGCTGCTAGTGCGAAATTCAAAAACGAAGACAAAGGAAATCGATCCGACAGATGAATTTTATGTTAACGATGCATTCGTTTCGAAATTCCATAGGTAATAACAAGAAGATGAATTCTGTTTGGTAATTTTAGTTGTGCTTAATGCTTTTTTCCACGTCTTTTTTCATTACAGAGTTAAAATACAAACTGTGGCCGCGAAGGGCGAAACCGAGCCAGAGCGCAAGGAAACGCGTGGCAAGGTTGATGAGGATCGCAAGCATGAGATTGAGGCGGCTATTGTTAGAATAATGAAAGCAAGGAAACGTTTGCCGGTATGCAGCGCTAAATGGATTTGTGTTATCAATTTAAAAAAAAATGATTACATTGTAACCTGCTTTCTTTTCTGTTTTCTACTTTTCTGCAGCACAATTTGCTTGTCTCCGATGTTACATCACAGCTCAAATCGCGTTTCTTACCCTCGCCCGTTTTCATCAAGAAGCGAATAGAGGGCTTAATCGAGCGCGAATATTTGGCTAGGACGCCCGAGGATCGAAAAGTTTATATATATCTAGCTTAAATTAATTTAATGTATATATATATATATATATATATATATATATATATATATATATATATATATATTTAAACATAAATTAACCCTCAGTTCTTAAAGCAGAGAACGGACAAAAACAACAGCAACAACAAAACTCACATGTATAATATAAATGTATACAAAAGGCGTCGTGGTCTTAAAAAGCATATAAAAGTAATAATTTACTAAAGGCTTTCAATCACACACACACATACACGCCACGTAAAGCTGCTGCATTGAACGCTCGCTAGATTCCGCTCGCCCTACCATACTAAAAACAACAACAACAAAAAAATAAATAAAAATAATACTTCCGTATTTAAAATTTTTTTTTGTCCCTACCAACACCAACTGTAATATTTTTTTTTTCTTTTTTTTTTTAACATTTGTTGCTTTTTCTGATGTAATATTTAATTTCGCTTCTTCAAAATTTGAAAATTTGCTTTTTTTGTTCAAAATTTCGAATAATTACCATTCAGCACTAACGCGAAAATGTGAGCATGCACTCGTAACAAGTTTTGTAAACACAATTTCAAGTCAAATAAAATCGCATCTTTCATATGTAAGCAGCGCTTGGTTGTCGTCGTCGTAAGCATGACGTAAACAAAATTATTTTGTTATGAATGAACACAGCAATGGCTCGACACACACGCACACACAAACTTGCATCAGCAGCGTGAAATGTAAAAAATAAATAAAAAAAAAAATAAAACTCAGTTACGCATCATGCCAACCAACAACAAACATTTATTTTAAAATGTGTCCAATTATATAATAAATAATAAATATATTGAAAGAACAAAAAAGAAAATTAAAGCGTAAATAATTTGCAAAAAATGGACAAGTTAGTACATTCACATTCTTATGCTATAAATTTGAAAGCGTAAAATTTTTTTTTATTCTTTCTCTGCTCATGCTATAGACTTGGCTTTTGTTTCCGCGATACGTTATTATTTTTTCTTTTCGCTATCTTAAATATAATACTTACAAAATGTAAAATGTTTTAAAATTTGTAATGTAAGGATATTTAATAATAACTGTACGCAGGAATTTCTCCAAAAAATTTAATTTTGTTTTCGCTGCAAAGGTATGTATTATGGAATAAAAGATTAATATATTCAGCTGGAACCCATGTATTTTCATTTTTTTTTTTTTTTCAAAAAACTCAGAATTGGAATACATTCATCTTTGGATAAACTGTAGGGCGATATCACTTCACTAAACACCAATTGTGAACTAACCCTAATATTTAAGCGATTACCAAAAAATGCAACCCTGTAACTGTAGATAAGATTAGTTAAGTTGAGCTAAGAATGAGAAGCGGCGAGTAGAATTATCCAGACCACCGGCGCGAGAAGAGTTCTGACAAAAGATAGTTAAAGAACAAACAAATTAAAAGCTTTCTTTGTAATAACTAAAAATATAATAAAAACTAAGTGCTAACAAGAAAAACTAAACGAGAACTAAGAAATTTTTATTGAACTAAGAAATAAAATAAAAGTAAGTGAAGTGTGCGTGCCCTCCGATGATGAAAACTTTAAATGGCGACCGTAGGCGTACCCGCAAAAACAGCGGTCATGAAGATAGGGCAAACCGCCTTAATCATTGCTTAAATAAAATGGCAAATTTTCTGCAAAATTAAATCGTGGCTGATGGTGGTGATGCTAAGTGCAAAGAATACATATGCTAAAATGTGGTAATTCTTTTTCAAAAATGTAAAACAAAAAAAAAAAAAAAAAAAAAAAAAAAAAATCAAAAAATTTATATAAAACGCAAAAACAATGAAAAAAAAAGTATAAAATACGGAAAATCCAAAAAAAAAGACAAAACATTTCAAAAACTACAAAAAAAATCATAAAATCAGAAAAATCAAAAAAAAATATATAAAATACAAAACCCAAAATAAAAATTATTGAATTCAAAAATATATCTGAAAGCTGTAAAAACATAAAGTGCACATGTGCGAACAAGCACGAAAAACAATCATCACAAATACATACATATGTGAGCGTATTACAGGTGCCAACAAATACAAATTTCAAACAGTTTAAAAATGTCTGGGTACAGTATCGACCATTAAATATCTATCATACACCGAAGAAAAACAGAAAAATGAGAAACAGTTAAATTCTATGCTATACGAAAAAATCCACGAATATACATATACAGTTTATAACCACGCCACCACGATTTAAGTACATATGTATAATACATAAGAATTGGCAACGGTGAATGTACAGCTATGTATGTACATATATGCATATACTACGTACAATTTAATATGCACATAACTGGCAAATCATAAACGAAATGTACGGTTGTGGGACGAAAGTAGCGGCATATAGTTAAGACGGCAAAGTAACGAATCCACTCGGTTATAACGGCGTTTTTCTTGAACATGGCGAAGGTACAGCATAACCAATATCCAGTGTGGCAGACCGGAATGGCGCAATGTATGTAGTTATTATATAGACATAGAATCATATTTATATTATTTACTTTACTTTAAAATCTTTTCATATCCTATTCAATTTTAATATATGTACATATGTAAACGCACATATGTATGTATACATAATTTTTGCGGTTGCATTTACATACCTTTTGAATCATATACTTAAATTTTTCTTCATACTTTTTGAACGCATATAAATGTATGTATACATACATTGTGCGCAGATAATCCAAAACGCTCTTAAAAGATTTGATTTAAATTACTTTTCTATATACCTTTTACGCATCACCCCATCAGCAACATCAAATTTAATACTGTTTCATAAATATGTATGCTTAAGTAAAGCAGAAGAAGAGAACATTAATACAAAATCACTGAAATGAAATTTATCAAAACTTTCAAATCTCAACTTATGTCATTTTTCAAATAAGCTACATAGTGTGTAGTACATACCTAATGTATAGCAGTAAGAAACATACATACATAAAATATATTTGCACACATACATATGCACATATTTGATACTCTTTTTAGTTGGAGCTGCTGGATTACAGTGCCTTGCAAAATTTTTCTTACAATTTTTTTTGAAACTTTACCAATCGAAACTTTTCGAAACCTGAACTACTTTTGGATCTATTTTTGGGAAATTTTGGAACAAACAACAAACTTTAATTCGAATATTAACTATTCTGGAACCTCTATGCCTACATACAGAAATAAATACTTCATGGAAAATTCAGTGGAAAAATATTTAATATATACTGGTTTGCGATACTCCTTCTCGTTTTGCATAAATACGTATAGTACCTTTACAGTGGGCGCAACAATTTCAGTACCAGATTTTTTTTGCAATTCAACTACGATACAATATTAATGTCTTACAGAGTGAGTGTGTAACAATTTCGATACCAGGTTGGTGCAATTCATATTTTTGATACAACAATACAATACTTCTCACTTACAGTGTGTGCAACAATTTAGATACCACTTTTGCAATACATATCAGCTGGAACCAAATTCATTACTTTTTCATAACAAATACAGCTCTAAAGAAACTGTTGTGCCTAAACTTGTCAAATACGGTGCCTAAAATAATTTCTAATCAAATTATTGATCCTCAATTGCCATCGGAGTGACCTTCGACATACATACAATTTTTTCTTAACCATACAAAATTTTTTGTGAACAAATTTATGAATATTTTTTGAATCTTGCCAAACTTGAAAAAAAACGCGAGCTACCGAGCATTGCCATAGATGTCAGACTCTGAAAAAGACTTTGAAGACGCGAGTTCAGTAGATCTTTCCGAAACCCAAAATACAGCGAGAGGTACTCTATCTTTTGATGCGGATTTTTTAGGTTTCGACGACGAATCAAACAGTACGAACACTTCAGTTAACACAATTCAAAATCTAGAAAGCAACGAGTCAAATATGGCAACGCCGGAGCAAAAGAGAGCGGCTATAGGGCTCTGGGCTTCGATCATACGTGAGAATTACAGTGGTGATCCACTTTCGCTTTCATCGTTTATAGATAAAATAAATTTGATCGAAGACCTAGCTGATAGTTCGTTAACAACAACATTAATCGCTTTTCTAAAATCTAAGCTTGAAGGCAAAGCGCGCGAATCTTTACCAATGCAAATAGATACAGTTAGTCAAATAAAAGATGCACTCTGCAATAAAATCAGACCAGACAACTCGAAAGTTGTTGCCGGCAAAATCGCGGCATTAAAAGTAAACAACAACAACTATGCGGAGTTTGCAAAACAAGTAGAAGATCTTTCCGACTCATTAGAACGTTCACTAATCATTGAAGGCATGACGCAAGCTAAAGCTCATGAAATGGCTGTTGAGCAAACTATAAAAGTATGTAGATTGAACAGTCGTTCGGATATGGTCAAATCTATCCTGGCTTCGACCACTTTTACCGACTCTAAAGACGTTGTAGCAAAAATGATAGTAGAAAAAGATAACGAGGTTAAGGAAAGACAAGTGCTGTCATTTCGATCACGACCAATTCGATCGAACGGTTACAGAGGAAATTTTAGAAACAACAACAATTTTAGGTACAATAACAATAATTTTAGAAATAATGGCACGACAAGCAGGTACAACAGCAATTCAAATTATAGAGGCAATTACAACAACAATAGGAGAAACAATCAGTTTAACAACAGACCGAACAATTACAACAACTCTATAGGATCTAACGCGTCAAATAGAAATAACAACAATACTGTGCGTTCAAACAATAGAAATGCGGCTAACGTGCGTAATTTAAACGCGGAAGCCCCTCAGACGCGAACACTGAGGGAGCAGGATCAAGCAATTTAACTCCATTAAAATCTATTTACTGTTTGAATTTAAGTTACGCTGACTTCATCGAGATAGACTGTAGCGACTCTAACCAGACATGCTCATTTCTAGTAGACACTCAGGCAGACATTTCTTTAATAAAAATTTCCAGTTTAAACGTAAATTCCGCAATAGACGACAGCAATATTATTAACATAACAGGAGTAACTTCGGACACAATCACGACTTTGGGCATTTTAAAAACAAACTTGATAATTAATAATATTTTTATCCCGCATACGCTTCATGTAGTTAGCGAAAGCTTTAACATACCAGCGGACGGAATATTGGGAAAAGATTTTTTGAAATTAAACAAATGCATAATCAACTATGCAAAAGATACAATACAAATTGGTCAAGGGGTAGAAAGGGTTAATGTTTCAGTTGTTCATGGCACAAAATCAGACGGCTTAGTTGTTCCACCTAGGTGCCAAGTTTATCGCATTTTTGAGTTGGGTAATTCCAAAAATCCAGTTTTTGTAGACTCTCACGAAATATCAGACGGTGTTTTTACAGCCAAATGCATAGTCGACACTAAGAATCCAGTTTTGAAATTAATTAATACCACGGACGAAGTAAAGTATATAAAAAACATCAAAATTAAAACAGAAGATATCAATAATTTTAACGTTTACAAAATTAACAAAGCAACTGATAAGCCAGAACGGTTAGAAGAACTAAAGTCAATTTTAGAGAAACAAATGCCCTCCTACGCAAAAGACCAACTACTTGATTTATGCTTGAAATACGCTGATGTATTTGCCCTTAAGACGGACTTAATGACTTTGAACAACTCCTATGAACAGAAACTTAGACTTTCGGACAAAACACCAGTTTACATTAAAAACTACAGATTACCTTATTCACAACGCGAAGAAATTAACAAACAAGTTGACAACCTACTAAAAAATGACTTGATTGAACAAAGCTTTTCTAATTACAATAGCCCATTAATATTAGTACCAAAGAAAGACCCAACCGGACAGAAATCGTATCGCATGTGTGTTGATTTTAGAGCAGTAAACAAGAAACTTATAGCGGATAAATTCCCACTGGCAAGAGTAGATGACATTTTGGATAATTTAGGTCGAGCAAAATATTTCTCCACATTGGACTTGTATTCAGGTTTCCATCAAATTCCATTACACGAAGCTTCCAGAGACATCACCTCATTCAGCACTGATCGCGGTGCTTTTCGTTGGAAAGTTTTACCATTTGGTCTAAACGTTGCTCCAAATTCCTTTTCGAGAATGATGTCGATTGCTTTTTCAGGAGTTTCTCCCAACCAAGCTTTTTTGTATGTCGATGATGTGATAGTCATTGGGTGTAGTGAAGCGCACCATCTCAAGAATTTGGAAAAAGTCTTTGAAACATGCAAGAAGTTTAATCTACGGTTGAATCCAACAAAATGCAATTTTATGCGTTCGGAAGTCACATTCCTCGGACACAAATGCTCGTCCAATGGCCTGCTACCAGATGATTCTAAAATAGTTGCAATTAAAAAGTACCCTAAACCTTGTGATAAAGACGCAGTTCGAAGATTCGTGGCATTTGCAAACTATTATAGACGATTCATACCAGACTTTGCATCTATAGCAGCGCCTTTGAATAGACTGAGCAGGAAAAATACAGAGTTTAAATGGGACGTTGCCTGCGAAACCGCTTTTGAGAAACTTCGAAGATCTTTAATTTCTCCAAAAATACTACAATACCCAGACTTCACCAAAGAATTTATAATCACTGTTGACGCATCAAAAGTTGGTTGTGGAGCCATATTAAGCCAAAATCATAATGGCAATGATTTACCAGTTTGTTATGCTTCAAAAGCATTTAACAAAGCTGAACAGAAAAAGGCAATTATAGAACTGGAACTTTTAGCTATATACTTTGCAATTAAGCACTTTCGTCCTTACGTATATGGAACACACTTTACCGTAAAATCGGACCATCGCCCATTAGTTTATTTATTCAACATGAAGGATCCTTCCTCGAAACTCTCAAGAATACGCCTAGAATTGTCTGAATACAATTTCACTATAGAATATATAAAAGGCAAAGCCAACGTCGGCGCGGACGCACTGTCACGAATAACAATTGATGACCTTAAAGATTCAGCGAAACAAATCCTTGCCATGCAAACGCGTTCAAAAACGAAACAGTCTCTACATCAATTACATAATGGCACAGTCGATTCCACAAGCAATGTCGATAAATTACAAGTTTATGACAAATTTTCATACGACTTTTCCAAAAAGACTCCGCGAATAAAATCATATATTGAATACAACAAAAACAATACAATTTCGAATTTAAAAATCTATGCGCACATAAAACATAAAAAACTCGAGTTAATTAATATTTCTAATGTTAACGAAATAACTAATTTAGATAAGTTACTTTCGGAGCTTGAAAAAGAAGCTAACAAACGAAATATTAATCAAATAGAATGGCCAAAGAATGATATTATTTTTAAACATTTTTCAATTGCAAATCTTAAAATAGGCGGAAACAAAGTTTTGAATACTTTACAAATAATTTTAACAGAACCGGTACAAGCAGTAACAGACGAAGAAGAGAAACAAAAATTAATGACTATCTACCATACCGACCCCTTAACAGGCGGACATTTTGGCAGTAAAAAGCTGTACGCAAAGCTACGTACGAAATACTATTGGAAAGGCATGACTCGGCAAATTGCAAAATTCGTTAAAAGTTGTGACAAATGTTTACTTAACAAACCAAAAATAAAAACCCGAGAAAATTTGGTACTTACAGAAACTCCGTGCAAGCCATTCGATATTGTTGTTATCGACACTGTAGGTCCGTTACCACAATCAGATAATGGGAACAAGTTCGCAGTTACCATCATATGTGATTTGAGTAAATATTTAGTTACCGTTGCGATCCCAGACAAAAGCGCAAAAACAGTTGCTTCAGCAATATTTGAAAATTTCATATTAACCTACGGTATAATGAAAGTAATTAAAACCGACTTAGGTACGGAATACAAAAACGAAATATTTTCACAATTAACGAAACTTTTAAATATTCAGCACAACTTTTCCACTGCTTATCACCATGAAACACTAGGCACAATAGAGAGAAATCACAGAGTGTTTAATGAATATTTGCGTGCATACTTAAACGATAATTTTTCCGACTGGGATGTTTGCTTAAAATATTTTACCTTCTTACATAATACAACAACAAATACCGTTTTCGACAATAGATTTACACCATTCGAACTCGTTTTCGGGAAAAAGGCAATTTTGCCAATAGAATTGAAAAAAGACCAAGTCGATCCAATTTACAATATAGATAACTATGCAAAAGAGGTAAAATACCGGATGCAAAAATCCCACGAGTTAGCAAAAAAGTACGTTAACAAACACAAAGTTCAAAATCAAACCGGATATAACAAAAAATCACAGCCTATATCTGTTAGTGTAAACGACAAAGTGCTTTTACAAAAAGAGCCAAGAGACAAGCATGCAAGCATTTATAAAGGGCCGTTCACAATAACAGATATTGATGGTTCCAATGTGACGATATACGACGATAAAACAAATACCCATCAAACAATCCACAAAAATAGAATTACCAAAATAATTTAAATCTGGAAATCAAAAAGTAAAAATTTCAGAAAAATTTTGCAAAAACTGAAATTTATTTTTGTATCAATCTCATATTAATATTAGATACTAGAAACCTTATTATAAAAATGTTACTTACATTATTCACTAAAATCTTTTGAATTTTTCTATACCTAGAAGTTCTAACATAAGTCAAACAAAAAAAAAAAACCCAAGTTAGACTTTAAAATGCTTAGTATTAGATACTAGTTTTAAGAAATAAGCAAACTTATATAAATTAGCAGCAAAAAAAAAAAAAAAAAAAAAAATTGCTTTGAACGAACGAGAAATCGGGGGAATGGATTTGTGAAATAAATTGTGAAATAACATAAAAACGTTCATTCAAAACAATATATATGCATTACTCAGGGTAAAGAAGAATATGGCAAAACTGATCACGTTGCCAAATTCTTCTTTTCCCAAGGAGGGTGATGTAGGGCGATATCACTTCACTAAACACCAATTGTGAACTAACCCTAATATTTAAGCGATTACCAAAAAATGCAACCCTGTAACTGTAGATAAGATTAGTTAAGTTGAGCTAAGAATGAGAAGCGGCGAGTAGAATTATCCAGACCACCGGCGCGAGAAGAGTTCTGACAAAAGATAGTTAAAGAACAAACAAATTAAAAGCTTTCTTTGTAATAACTAAAAATATAATAAAAACTAAGTGCTAACAAGAAAAACTAAACGAGAACTAAGAAATTTTTATTGAACTAAGAAATAAAATAAAAGTAAGTGAAGTGTGCGTGCCCTCCGATGATGAAAACTTTAAAAAACATTAGTATATTAAACGTATCAAAAATTTCAGTGGAATATAAGTTTAACATTTTTATCTAACACCCTTGCATATATTTTTTCTTTTCAAAAAATTCAGATGTAGAATACAAACATTTCTGGATAAACATTAAACATTAAAAGAATCTGGTTTGAGCTCCTTTGGTGTTCAGTAGAAGTACTCCTAATTCACGGCCATTTTAGACGGGGGCTTTAGTTAATACGTTCGTGAATTTACTCCGTGGATTTGAATTTGGAAATGTTACCTACAGATTTATTTCAAGGAAACTCATAATTTGAAATAGAACGAGCTGAATCTTATTGGTGCGTTTGACTGAAATGACAGTACTTAGTCGGGGAAACCCTGAGTCGTTACGGCACGTATAACCGGCAACTAGCAGTACCCAATAGGCTAAACTCCCTGCTTATCAGAATGCAACTCTCAGGATATCCAACGCACCGTCTTGTAATGACACCAAAGCATCGCCGTTATTATCACCCGTATTGCGAGTGTCGATTGTGATAGATAATCGATAATTGATCGACAAAAGAGCATATAAATATAATGCTCGCGGATCGATCAACAGTCGATTATCTATCACAGTCGACACTCGCAATAGGGGTGTATGAAGGCACGTTAGGCAACACAACAAATGTTCAATAAGCAATGAATATCGTATGGTAGGACCCATATCAACAGGCAACTTACTGAAGCGTTTTATGGGCGACCTTCGATGATAGCTAAGTTGGGCTACTAATTGCTACAACAACGAAGGAGCTAACAGATTGCCTGCGTTGGGATTTTTGGTATTGGAACTGATTACGTTTAAAACGAAAGAATATATAACAACTTCACTTGGTGTCTGGCGTCAAAAAAGAAAAACAAAAAAATCAAAAATCAGCAAAAAGCAAAAGAAAAAAACAAAAACAAATAAATGTCTGGTTGAAAATAAAAAAAAAGACATCGAATTTTGTTTAATTGAAAATAGTTTGCAAAAAATTGTTTTACAAAAAAAAAACACAATTTTTTTTCAAAAATGAATCAAAATCCTAGTTATAAAGAAAATATGAATATCACCACCACCACCAGCAGAATCAACAACAGCAGTAATACGAACGTACAAAACCAACAGCAACCACAGCATCCACAGCTGCGCGGACGTTCACGTCAGCGCCAATTCCGTATATTTGCCAGCGGCGCCGATCAGTTTAGTAGTACGCGCCGCGAATCCATATCGCCGCCAACAACAATAACAAATGCACCACGCGGTGTCAATATTGTAGTGCCAAGTCACATCGGTAGTGATACCTCGTTAATCAATTCACGAAGAAATGTCATAGCCAAGTCATCATTACCAACACAATACACATTCAATGCGCAAAATTATGTCGATGATATTCACGACGATGATGATGCACATTTGCCGGAGGAAATCACATCATGGATGGATGAGCAAACGCATGCGCCAAAAAAAGAAAATCAATTGGAAAAACCCGTCAAAAGCAAAGAGAGTGTTGCTGGCAATGCTGTGAAAACTGCGGGCTGTAAGTCAAGCTGCATGCAAGCGCGTGAGCTTGATGTCAAACATTGGAAACAACGAATTAGCAAATATCACACCGATATGGAAAGTTGCGGCGATGCAGCGAAGCTAAATAAGCAATTGAATGAGATATTTGTGCGTCGTTTGGTTGATGTTGAAAATATGGCGATGGGTGATGCGGATGTACGTGAGATAAAATAAAAATAAAAACAACAAAATAATAATTATAATATTTTTAAAACAGATCAAACTCGTTATATATCAAGAGTGGGTTGATATGCTAATGCAAATCAATGAAGTGATCATTGCCAATATGGCCGACTTAGAGAGCGAAGTGGCCAAACGTTTGGATTGCATGAAGCGACGCATTGAAGCCACTTGCAGCAATCATTCTACCACCACTACCAATGATAGTAATGCGCAAAACTATCGCCAGGACATTTGTTCGTTATTGCAGCTGTTAAAGAATGCATATTATCATGATAATTGGGATGTACAAGGCCTAGAATTCCAAACAGTCAATATCGCTGAGATATTGGGCGCACGAAATATTAATAAGAGTGTAAGATAAATGCATTTTTTTCTTTTACAATTTCCAAAAACTAATTGTTGCTGCTTTTAGCGCGCAGAAACGGAATGTGCCAGCAATGTGATTAATGTAAGTGTAAAATACTGCTTACTTTAGTTGTATTCGCGTACAGCAATTTGTTGCAATTTATTACAATTTTGCAACAAATATCCGCTTTTTCCATTTTTTTACGCAAAAAAATTGCAGAAGTGATAGAAATGAGAGAGCAAAGTGACGTTTATTTTTGTGAGAGGCTGCAAAATTCTGCAGGACAAATTTTTTCCATCACATTTGTCCAGCAGCAAAACAGCTGATGAAAAAACATATGTTTGTAATTTGCGAAAATTGCAAAATTGAAATTCAAAATTAAAAAAGTTAAATATGGACGAATTAATTATGAAAGATGTAAATAAATAACATTTGATTATGTCTGCATCTGTACTTGAGCTAAATGTCGGATGATAACAGCAGCATTGTATGTTTGTTGCTTAATGTAGGAAGTCCACCGGTTACCCTCTGCTAACTTATATGTATGTATGTATGTATGTATGTCAATATGCAATGCCAGCAGGCAGCCGCAGCTCCGCATTTATATACATACATACATGTTTCTTTATTAGTAAAATACAATGCAGGCATAATCTACAGCTGAAACTAAGCTAAAGTAATACAAATTTCGTATAAATTTTTGTAAATATAGGATTTGTATATATTTTGTTAATTCCCATAATTTTAATTTGATCAGCTGTTCATCTTTCCTGCAAGATTTGAATAGATTTGCATTTTTTTTACTTTTTTGGATATTTTTCTCTTGTGAGAGGAAGAATGATATTTGGCGAGATAGAGAGTGATAGAGGCAAACAGAGAAAAGCTGCTGGAAAAAGTACGCGAGTACACCTTTTATGTGATTTACTTTTAAAATTTAAATAATGTATGTGTAACTGATCGGCTGGGCCAGTGCATACTTCGTATTTGCATATAATCCAAACAAGTTTTTATTCTAAAAAATGAATTATTTAAAACTTTATGGATACGTGTGTAACTTAAAACGTTCCTCCACTGGCTGAGATTTTCTAATTGCATTTTTCATGTGGAAAGTTTAAAGTTTTTTTAAGCTGATTTGGTGTTGGAGTAATGCACGAGAGTAATGTAAACGTTGAAATGAAAAAAAGCGGGTTTCGTAAAAAATGATGTTTAAAACGTTATTCGCTGCTCCCCTTCAGCTGTTTAAAATCGAGAACCTCGTGTGTTTTAACAAAAATGGAAAAAAGTGAATTTCGTGTGCTGATTAAGCATTTTTTTTTCGTAAATAAAACATGAAGGAAACCACAGAAAATTTTGATGAATACTTGGGGACTCTGCTCTATCATTTTCAATGGCTAAACAGTGGATTACTGAATTTATTGTACGTTATGGCCGTACTAGCAAAAGTGATGCCGAATATGCAGGTTCTCCAAAAGAAGTAGCCACGTTAGAAATCGATAAAAGAATGAAAGTGCGTGAAATAGCTGAGACCACTAGCATCTACATGTAATTTTACTCTGCTGTCAGTTAAATGGATTGTTGGATTGCCGGAAAAGTATTCATTCTGACGGGCCTATAAGTTTCTCCTGGTGAACGTGCACCAATGAAGGCTAAAGAGGGTCTGTCGGTCGATAAGGTTATGGGTCAAATAAAGAGGTCATCACAGAAACAAGGTCTATTTTGAGAGTCTGGAAAATCCTATTTTTGGAAGTAAACGCAGCATAGACGTCATCAATATCATATGAGATGGTATTCGACAGAAATGTTCTTCGATAAATTTATGAGCACGTTGGTGAAGGTGAGTATCGAATAAGATTTAATGAGCAGCTGTACGAGTTGCTGTAGCCATGCAACGTGAATGGTGGAAGCTCCTTGGTCCAGAAAGTATTCCTATAGACATTTACCAATGCAGCGGAGAAGGAGGGCGCCTCTACTACGTTGGAAAGAACTAATGGTGAATGATTTGGCATTTATAATTGGCATATTTCTAACTGATGGCAGTTATTTTCGATCAAGATTGACTGACGTGGTTTATTGGGCTCGTTAAAAATCGTTGAGGTGCCAAGTAAAGAGAGAAGAAAATACGATCGAAGTGAGAATACGAGTTGAAATCTGCCTCTCCAAATGATCAATAACATTTCGAATAGATAACGAAATGTTCGTTATTAAAAATAACTAACTAACTATTTATGTATCAACTTTTAAACTTCATAACCGTTTAGTTGAAACTTTCATAACTTCTTGTGCCAAAAATGAGACCAACCTTCTTCCTGACACCCAGATCTATCGATGCATATCATAAATTTGGCCTTTGAAAGTTCTATATATTTCTTTAATGTACTTTTCAGCTCTGAAGTCATAGAGCTGTATGTCCAGAATTCAATTCTAATTTTTGGCACAAGTGTTAGGCGGTTATGAAAGTTTGACTTAGGCGGTTATGAAGTCAGATAATAAGTACATATTAATGTTAAATAATAATAAATTGTTTTTTAAAGTTGTATGACAATAAAAATGTAAATGCAATGATTTTGAAAAGTAAATGCTTAATACAATTTTTGAGAATGCATGAAGGCTGATGAAGATTTCAAATGCATTAAAAAGCCTCAGCCTGTTTATCTTTTTCGTGCTGGTTGGGGCATGCATTAGTTCTACGTTCTTACTGTAATAAAATATCTTCCTTTTATCTATATCTTCAGAAGGTGATTACTTAGCACACCATT
Source organism: Urophora cardui (assembly GCA_960531455.1). Classification (NCBI taxonomy): domain Eukaryota; kingdom Metazoa; phylum Arthropoda; class Insecta; order Diptera; family Tephritidae; genus Urophora; species Urophora cardui. Next base: position 22,443,984 of record OY482674.1, on the reverse strand, counting down.
ACCAACAAGTTTCACTTTCAATATAAAACTTTTTAATGGATTTTTAATGCAAAGCACTTTAATGTTAATGTAATACAAATAGCATTGCATTCGATATTTTGCACGTTTTAATGCTCAACAATTTTATTAAGCATTTAATTTTCAAAGTTATTGCAGCAAGTTTTTTACAATAACATTAGAGTACTATGCACTAAAAATTAAATTATAGCATTTTTCATAATTTTGCTACATAAGTATGTACACTTCTTTCTCGACAGGAATGCTACAATGATGTGCAGGACTCACGCAGTCGAGTGCGCAAGCGCGGAATATTTTGAATTTTAACAGTTGTTACTTACGCATATTTTAATTTAGAATTATAAACATTGCGTTTATATATACCTATTCATATTAATTTTGTATAATGTTCATGGCATAGACAAAAATATATACAGAAATACTTATATTCTTAGTTACATATATATCGTGTTGTATCATTTGTATTAGAAATTGTTCTAGAACAAGGGTGGGCAAGCCATGTGACTAAAGGAGCCATGCGACAAACACGTATTGAAGAAGTTAAAACATGCCGTAATAAATAACTGCTTTATAATTAGTTAATTTCTGTATTTGCACATCTTCTCACGCCCCCTATAATCAACACATCTAACACCCCTCTTCCTTTGGTCCAACGCTGTCGAAACAGCATGTTTCTTGGTTGGGTTGAATGATTTCGATAACGGTTAGTTTTATGCTTGTCCAGGCAAAGCAAGGCTTGTTACAACAACCACAAAAGGACAACTACCCAGCAATAAATTTGTTTCACTGCTGAATGATCATTGATGATTATTTGTTGAATATGCATCACTGTCGTCATAACTGAGTCCAATTTTTATTGTTTTTTTTTTCTTTTTTCTGAGGAAAGCAAACCATTTATATGAAAAATTCAGCAACAGTCTTTATATGAAAGTATTCACTGATGCCTCCTCAGTCATTGGTGAATTTCATCAGTGATTCATAAAGGATTCGTTTCGATTCAGTTTGTATTAATTTCTATTCTCTTCATTCACCAATTCGAACTAGGCATCCATAACAAAGCAACAATGCTCCGCTAACGATCTGCCTGCTGCTCCATTGATTACGCAAAATCGTGATGATGAAATTTGTGCATTAAAACAAAAAATTTGCTGTTTAGAGGAAGAAATACAAAAGGCACAATCAGAGCTGCAACTAAGGGATAATGTACTAAATGAATTGCATAACGAACTGAAATGTGTCAATACAAAGGTGGCGTCCAAATCCAATTGGCTTCAATTTATATTTCAGATTTTGAAATTTTTCACAACTCACTTTGACGTTCTGTTTTGGTCTCAATTTATAGCACTATTTATTTTTATTTAAGTATATACGAGTATATATTTACTGTTTACTTTCTTAAGCTAATACAAAGCTCCTCAAATATTTGCCAATGTGGTGGTGGTGAATCTACAACGAGCCTCTGTGAAATGCCGCCAATTAATTCGGAAGGATCGCCGCGTGGCGCTAACACGCAAGTTACGGCTGGTGTGGAGTTATGTAATCAGGTGTGTGCATTTGGAATACTTGCGGTCTTGAATGTACTTATTTATTGATTGTTAAATATATTAATGCACTAGTTATCGCTGCTAAATGACGCCAATGATTCATATGATTCGTTAAGCATGGCAAGTCGATTGGAACACAATAAGCTAAAGACACTTGAACAGGAATTGAATGAATTCTTTGAAGTGGCTGAGGATGCTAAACGGAAAAGTTTGGAGTATCATCGCATGCGCTTAACGGCTATATTAAAAAAATCAGTTAATGGAATTTTATAATATTATTTTGCATTTAATTAGAGTTTATATTAAATTTGTTTGCTTCTGGCTTTATCACCGCCTTTGTGCTCTAGGAGGATGAAAAAGCGGAGGCCTATCGTAAATTGGATTTTATTCGTAAACAGTTGATAAATCTTGAAACCAGCAGCACCGAACCAACAACAAAAGTGTGTACCAATGATTCTGATTCGGGTTTTAGTTCAAAGTGCGAAAGTGATCAGAATGCAAAAATTATATCGGCGCTGCGCAGTCGTTTTTGTTGGCTGCACGAAAGGAATGCCGATTTGGAAAATCATGTGCAAAAGTTGGACATGGAAAATAAAGGTAAAATACATACATACATAAATTTATTAGAATTATCTCTATTTTATTCCGTATGTAGTGCTTTCAATTAGCTTACATGCGAAGGAAAATTTTGATCGGCGCAGTAGTGATACACTCAAGCAGCTGGCGGATATGCTCTCGAGTATGGTAAGTATGGCAGAATTAGTTTCCAATTGTTGAATATGTTGAGTATGAAGCTGTGCAGCTAGCGTGGCCAAGCAATTTGACTAATGGAGCGTCATAATGTCTACAACAACAACGTTCGCGGAATAACAAGAAAATGCGTTTGTGCTGAAATATGAAATTTCACTTTTATTCGCATGCAGCGAAATTGAACTACATAACTACTTTTTAACAAAATTTTTTCCAACAGAGCCATTGTTTGTCCACCATTGCTTCAGAGCACTAAGATTTCTTCGTTGATTTAGGCATACTAAAATAATATTTAAAATTTACGCTCTTGAATTTTAGTCGGGCAAACAATTCGCTTATGAAGATATTTACAATGATAATTGCGGTTACAATCCTTTTTGTCAAGCCGTAATGCAAATTAAGGACGATTTTGAGAAGAGAGAGCGTAATCTTCGAGAGAGCTTATTGAAAAGCAGATGTGAAGAGGTGAGTGTATTACATTTTTTGTGACTTTGGGCGATATTAATTAGAGCTCTTACCAATCGGTTAATTGGAATATGACAGTAGCTGAGTACAGTTATACGGTTAGCAACATATGACAAGTCGAAAGTTGTCATCTAATTGATTAACCGAATATTTACATATGTATATGAAGAAAAGTTTAATTAGAAGTTTCCTCTTACAAGCAACATCCACTGCACTTACCATGCCAATAAATAATTCTCATAGGTTTATACATATGGATCTATGGAATCTAAGGAATACACGGCGTATGAGTAACATTTTGTGCAATATTAGCCGTATTCGTTTCGGCAAGAGTTAGAGACTTGCGAAAAAACAACCACTGGTATAAAAACAAGTGAAAATTATACGACCGTTCGTAAAGGAATTGCAAAAAAGGTGTGTTTATTTGATGAAGTTTCTTCAACTTTTTATCGATAGATGTCTCCTCTATCTTCGAACACTGTTCGTTAAAGTACGGACAAAGAACGTATATTGTACAATATACGTTTTTTTGGTACGGAATTGGAGAAAATTTCCTAACGAACGGTATTGCGTTGAATTCGAAGATAGGGGAGACATCTATTGACAAAAATTTGAAACCATTTCACTAATTCACAATAGAAAAAATTGGCATAATCAGAAAGATAATTGGCATAATCAGTAAAGATCAGTTTAATGAGTAGCATGCCAGCTCTCTAAAGGTCTCTTAAAGTCTCTAATATTTTGTATGAAACTTTTAGCCAAGAGAGCAGAATCGAGTATAAGCGAGCAGAGAAGTGCCCAATAAAACACTCCTATTTACATTTCAAACGCGTCAACGAATTGGTCTAGCAAAACTGAAGGGCATGTTTATTTTTTTTAAGCCGTTGTTAAAGAATATATGGATGTTTCCGAAAATGGGTCAACCAAAGAGAAAAATTTTAAAATGCACCTAGGCCAAACTTTTTGATACCATTATGTAGGTACGTATTTCCTTTATCACGCCACAAAATTTTATGGACATTGGAGCACTGCTACTTACAAAAATTACGTTTTTCAGACTACCATATAAATTTTTTTTTTAGCTAAGTGTATATGACTTCCGAAATACATCCGCGAATTCGCAACAAAAGCGCCGGTAGAAAAATGGCCTTTACAAGTACTTAGCCCAAGGTCAGACCTACGAATTTCAAGATAGATACATTTACAAAATACTTCAAATCTATATATATAAAAATGATTTGGTATTTAATTGAAACGCTAAAACTTGAAAACGGCTGAACCAAATCAAATACTTCCTTAGGGGGGTTTGTTTGTTGTTACCTCGCGAAGGTTTAGTCGAAGAAAAAATTTAAAAATGTTAGGGGGGCGTGGCACCTCCCATACAACCTTAATTTTTAAAGGTGATTATCTCTAAAACAGTTCAAGGTAGGGATCTGAAAATTGGTATAGAGGTAGGTGATATCAAAACCCTTCTCACTCAGAAAAGTGGGGGTTATCAGAAAAGGGGGCGTGGCACCTCCCATACAACTTTAATTTTTAAAGCTGATTATCTCTAAAACAGTTTAAGGTAGGGAGCTGAAAATTGGTATAGTGGTAGGTGATATCAAAACCCTTCTCACTCAGAAAATTGGGGGTTATCAGAAAAGGGGGCGTGGCACCTCCCATACAACCTTAATTTTTAAAGCTGATTATCTCTAAAACAGTTGAAGGTAGGGAACTGAAAATTGGTACAGAGGTAGGTGATATCAAAACCCTTCTCACTCAGAAAAGTGGGGGTTGTTAGAAAAGGGGGCGTGGCACCTCCCATAAAACCTTAATTTTTAAAGGTGATTATCTCTAAAACAGTTCAAGGTAGGGAGCTGAAAATTGGTATAGAGGTAGCTGATGTCAAAACCCTTCTCACTCAGAAAAGTGGGCGTTTGCAGAAAAGGGGGCGTGGCACCTCCCATACAACCTTAATTTTTAAAGCTGATTATCTCTAAAACAGTTCAAGGTAGGGAGCTAAAAATTGGTATAGAGCTAAATGATATCAAAACCATTCCCACGCATAAAAGTGGGGGTTATCGGAAAAAGGGGCGTGGCACCTCCCATACAAACTTAATTTTTCATGCTGAATATATCTAAAATTGTTTACGCTAGGGGCTTGGAAATGGGTGTTGAGATAAACGATAACAATTCCATATTAACGCAAAATAATAGGAGTTATACGAAAAGGGGGCGTGGCACTTCCCAACAACACTTAATTTTTTATGCTGAATATCTTTAAAAGGATTTAAGTCAGGGACCTGGAAATTGATACAGAGCTATATGATATCAAAAGAATTTTTGCGCATAAAAGTGTAGGTTATCGGAAAAGGGGGCGTGGCACCTCCCATACAAACTTAATTTTTCAAGCTGAATATCTATAAAAGCGTTTAAGGTTGGGACCTGAAAATTGGTCAGGAGATTGACGATATCAATGGCGTGCTTATGAAAAAAACAGTAGTTTTGGGAAAAGGGGGCGTGGCACCTCCCATGCGTTCTTAATTTTTAAGGCTAAATATCCTTAAAAGCGTTCATGGCGTGTACATAGAAATCACTATGCAGATATACGATATCAATACCATGTTCACCCAAAAAAAAAAGATGTATCGAAAAATGGGGCATTAGACCTCCCATACGTACTAAACTTCTGAGGCTGAATATATCTAAAAGGGGTGGAGGAGGGGCCTGAAAACCATTATGGAGGTATACTATATCAATACTCTTACTTAGTTAAAATAGCCCATACTCAGTGAAAATAAATATCCGGAACAGAAAACTAAAAATTTTGTGTATCGTGCAGCCTTAAACTGAATACTAAAATTATATATTTTTGAAGTTGTATACACAATGAAGTAGTAAAAAATCGTTAATTTTCTATTAAAAATAATACCGGTGTAATAACAATTTCTGAAATGAAATTAATAAAAAAATCTATTTTGGGCAGAACGAAGTTTGCCGGGTCAGCTAGTCTTGTATAAAGTGTATTCTAAAGTAGTGCTTTTTTTCAAGCGTTCGGACGCAAAATATACTTTGCAGTAAAAAAAAACATACTTACCTTTGTGATATTTTTCAAATTTTTTTTGACAAAACACAGTTTTGGGTGCTCTTTCGGGCAGCGTTAATTTTTTCCCCAAAATCAAAAGGATTCCTGAGTTTAATTATATTAAACATTGGAACGTCCGAACGTATACACTTTTTTTCTTCAGATAATTTTTTTTTGTTTGTTCCTTATAAAGCTATCTAGCAATGAATTCCGCTCAAAGGGCTATGAGGTGGAGGTTAAACCTCATGAAAGATGGACAGAAAAGGAAGGATTTCAAAAACAAAGAAAGAGAGAGAAAAAAGATTTTTAGGAAAAACATAAAAAAACCCTTTGAAGGTAAGAATGCTCCAAGCAAATTGGAATAGATGTAGACAATAAAATATTTTTGGCCGCATGAAACTTCAAAATCTACCTTTATGCGATGGCTTAAAGTAAACAAACACCAGCCCTTCAAACATTCCACAGTTTCTCATGCGAAAATGGACATCATATTACTGCCGGACGTACAGCGACATCTAATCAACGCGATATTTAAAATACCGCTATGGTGCAGTGGGTAGAGTGCTCACCTGCTATGCCAGAGGTCTCGGGTTCAAACCACGGTCCGAGCCAAACACCAACACAATTTTTCTAATTAGTAAAAATCCAATTATTGGGTTTTTTAAGAGCAGCGGTCACCTCTCGGCAGTGGGCGGCATACCCATCGAGTGTATTTCTGCGATGAAAAAGCTTCTCACAAAAAATGCATTCGCCGTTCGGAGCCGGCATAAAACTGTAGGTCCACCCAATTGGTAGGAAAAACAAAAAGGAGCACACCTCGAATTGGGAGAGAAGCTCGGCCATAAAAGTCGTCAGAGTTATAATAGCGCCATTGTATTATTATATTATTCTTATTAAATTTTGCTAGTACTTACATCAGTTTTTTATATTCATCGCCACTATACATTATTAAGTATCGTTTTAGTGCTCAGAATGTGCAAGTAATGTAAATTTTGAATTAATGAGTTAATTGCAATAAAATATGTGCTCAACACTTGTTTTGTTATGAATAATTTATGTTTTCCTTCATAGAAAAATTTGGAACGTCCGAACGGGAACGTCCGAACAAAATTAAAACCGATATTTCTCCAATAAAAAACGTCTACAGAAATATAACTTTAATGTAGTGCCAGTCCTTGTATATTCCTCTGTTAGTCGTATATACATCATTTTTTTGTAGCATCAACCAATTCGCAGAATTTTAACGAAATCAGGTGTAACCTCAAATACGAGGTACTTTTGAGGAACGTCCGAACGGCAACTTTAAATCCTTCTACAGTGGTAATGTGTCATCTCTAGCTTTGATAGCTTTGGATAGAGGAGTACAAAGGCTACATATGACAAAAAAAAATATTCTGATCCAAAGCCTACTATAGGTTTTATACTGAAAATAATGTCGCAGCATGGAACGTCCGTAACGCTGGAAACACCCATATGTATGTATGTAGAGCTGTTGCTAATGTGTTCAAAGTTGTGCTGTACGGTGTAATATCACCCACAGAATGAGGAAAGTCGTCCACCAACAAAATGACAATAATGCAATGCAATTACTTGCGTATCGAATGCTACAACAATAATTTACCTACGTTTTGCTATAAATTTCTACTTATGCATGTATGTATGTAGATATTTGTGTACATATCGTCGCTTCCAAAGAATACTGTACTAAGTCTGAAAACTGTGTTTTGCAGGAGAAGCTCTCAAAGTTTAAACTCGATATGAAACTTCAGCTGTTTGCTAAGTATATTTTCACTTATAAGTTACCTATAACTTCTATTTGGATTGAACGACCAATACCAAAACTCGACAATATCAAAACTAGGGTACTCTTTATATAAAGCCGTAAGAAAAAATAAAAACTTGCTACGTTGTTTTTCATAGCAAGCTCTCAAAGTTTTTTATTCAAATAGGGGCGTCAGAATGAATACTTTTCCGTCAATCCAGCAATCCGTTTAACTGACAGCAGAGTGGAATTACATGTATTTGAATGAAGATCGACACAATCAGTACTTCAACTTTGCCGTAACAAATATATGAAATTGAAGTATGTGTCAGTTAAACGCTGCTGGATTGCCGGAAAAGTATTCATTCTGACGGGCCCATAAGGGTATTCATTTAACCTTATAAATGCCTCGTAAAGTGTGTAAACTTGTAAATTTATAAAGTTTGTAAACGAACTGTCAAATTTTGTATGGAAAATCATTTACGCATGGTTGAGAAATTTACGCTCACATTTCAGTGTGTAAACGCTGTAAACTCGAAAAAGCAACCTTGCGCAACAGAAACCTCTAGCATCAGTAAGTCATTTACAAAAATTTCCTTGTAAAGTCGTTTTAATTTGGATTTCTCACTTATTTTTGGCATATTTTAATATATGTCTTTAATATATGTAGATATAGTTTTAAATAAATTTTTACAATAGCACAGCTGATGCGAAAAAAAATTATTAGGTGCGTTCATATAACAGTGTGTGTAAACTGATAGAAATTTACACTTTATAAACATATACTCTTAAATGAATACCCTTTCTGTAAAAATCACGAGTTGTATTATATGTACACTTTTGCTTATAACTTTTGATTGCATTGTCCGATTAATACCAAAATTTGACAGCATCTAAACTAAGACACGCTCTACCTGAAAACACCAAAAACGGGAAAACGTACTAAGTCGACTCAGTACAGTATTGTTTGGAAGCGTCGATTATGCATGTGTACCCAGCGAAAAACACAGTATGTTCCAATTAAGTAACTGCAAATTTGTTTTGGTTTCCTTTCTCTCGCTCGAGTCTACATCGATGTACATAAAAAAATTTTTTTCCAATAGCATTTCCGATTGCGTCCAAATTAGAAATAAGTCTATTCTGTCGAATTTTCGCCGGGCGATTTTCGCCAGCGTTTTCGTTCTGTTCATTCTCATACTGTCGTGTATTTTAATCGTTTGACAGAGCGCCGCGTCCGACGAAAATTCGTCCGACGCTGATTCTGTTTAAGCTATTAAATACCAGGTCTGTTTGGTGAGATTTTGGGTAGAATGCTATTTTATGTCAAACTGAAGATGAAGGCAAAAGTTCAACAAACGCATTTGTGCGAAATGCTATTTAGTGTCAAAAATGACGCTTAGGAATAGTGTTGCCACAACCTCAAAAATTTTGGTATCACAAATTAATGCCTTCATGATTTTTTTTCGTGGTCACGCTTTTCTTTACCGATCCAGGGGGGCGTAAAAACCGTTTATAAAAGGGGCGTTGCACCGTCCTCCGATCCTATATCTGAAGTCGGAACAGTCCAGAGGCCGATAGTTTTCGAAATATGTATAAATATTTGTTTTTTCAAAATACCTTTATTTTGGTGCCTAACTGATTGAAAGGACCACATAATCCTCTTTCTGGGGCAAAATCTACGTACCCATCCACAGTAATCTTTCGTGGACCACCTTCATCGTCTTCATGAGGGAGTACTTAAATTTATCAAAAAAAAAAAAACACCTAAGCGCAATTATATATGAATGATAAGTACATAGATAATTTTTATTTTGGCTTAGAACAAATTTTATTTTTATCAAACTTTTGGTAGGAGCACTGCCCATAGCAGACATTTTGACTTAAAGGAGGGCAGCGCGACAAATATTTAAGAACTGATTCAATGACTCCAATTCAATTCAGCTCTGGCAACTAGATCACCCAGCTCGTTTAACCCATTTCATTTTATAGAACTTTTATATTACTCGGTACAGTACCAAAGTATTCATATTTATTTGCATGTGAAATTTAAGAATTATCTTTATATTTTTATATTAAAAAAAAAACGATATCGTTAAAACCACGAAAGTAGCTTACTTTATTAATTTTAATTTTTTTCTCAAAAATTGTTCGGCGTTAGAACCCAAAAGTAGCATATTTTATTAATTTTAATTTTTTTTTTCAAACATTTTTCGGTGATACCAAAAAAACCATAAATGTATCAATTTGTGATATCAAGTTTTTTGAGGCTGTGGCAACACTGTTTACAATTTCTTCCTCTTCTTCAGAGATTTTGACACATTTTAGGAAAGTACCCACACAAATTCTGTGTGCGAATTCCTACAAATAGCTACACTGAGAGAAAAAAAATATATGGAGGGGTCAAAGAAATTGTTTACCTATTTTGAACACTACTTTCTTTGTTTTGAGTAAATTTTCCTTAATACATGTTAACAGGTTTATAAAATATTGTTGTTACATGCGTTACCATGGTTTCATATACTTGTTTTGAAAAAATTCATACATTAAAATAATGAAAAATTCTTTAAGCGCCATTCCATTCCCAACTTTCCTTGTTTTGAAGACTTGATTTCTTTAATTTTGAGAAACTAAATTCCCATACAAATCCCCATGGCAACGAATTTGTTTGAAAGTTTTTTTTATGTTTTTTCCACATTTTTGAGAAAATTTACACAAAACAAAGAAAATTTTGTATTGGGACGCGTGTTCAAAATAAGGAAAATTATGTCTTTGATCGAGAGAAATTTTTTTTTGAGTGTAGTCTTCTTTCTCGCTCACATCCTCTGATCCTCTCGCTCTTTTGTGGTAAAAATCCTGCAACTCATACGCTTTCCTACACTCAACAAACGCTATTACCGGTACTAAATTTAACAAAAAACACAAAATTGGAAAAAATTAAGTACATACCTTTTAACAATCAACATTTTAAATATGGAGTAGAGTTCCACTCTAATATACATATTTACTCTATTAGGAGCATGCAAATGTAAGTAGGTACATTCATTCAATGCTCCTTAATGTCAAAATCATATCACTTTCGTGCCTATAAAGAGGTGAACCATAACAGAGCGTAACTTACTTACATGCATATATAGTAGGGGGTAAGTACATGGAATGTACATACATACATACATACATATATATGTGCATATACCCTGCAAAAAATGCGATCACTCCGGGATACATCCGGGACAACTCGCAAGGGAGCATGCGATTACTACCCATTTGTATCTCTTTATATGGGTTGAAGTGTTCTCTTTTGTTTGAGCATGTCCTATGAAGAGACTAATTGTACCCAGTTTGTACCCGAACGGGTAGCAAAAGCGCACAATTGTACCCGTTTTGTACCCGAACAGGTAGCAAATGCGACACATCCATTTGTGCGACTAATTGTACCCGTTTGATACCCTTTCGGGTACAATTCGTCTACAATTAGTATACATATGTACCCGTTCGGGTACAATTGGGAACAATTGTAGACTAATTGTACCCGAAAGAGAGCGCTCCCGGACAAATCTTTTTAGAGACTCGTCGCACACTTTTTTACAGGGTATGTATACATAAAAAACATATAAATTTATTCATGTTTATTTTCGCGCGCGTAGTCAGTCAGTGCTGACAGCATTTTAACATTTCTTCGGCGGCAGTTTGATTGAAGGCGAGCAGACTGTCACTGCCGCGGGTTTTTCTTTTGTTAGTTGAGCGCAAGAACGATTTCAACAATTTCATTAAAACTTTTAACATTTCCTGTTGACTTTTGAGTATAAATACTAAGTAACTAAATAAATACTAATGTACATACATACATATGCACATATTTTTGCATATGACATACATACTCAGTGCATATGTTTGTATGAAATTCTGGACATATTTTGAAGTGCTTTTGAAAAGGAAGAAAAAGTGCGAATATATTTTCGAGTAGTTTGTGAAAAAATAGAAAAGATTTAATGTAAATTGTTTGATGTTAAAAAGTTTTAGCAAAGCGGATATTTCGACCTAAAATGCAGTTATTTTGGAATACAAATATCAGGTCCAATAAAAGTGCTGAAGCCAAAAAGTGTAGACAAGAAAAAGAGTCCGATGGCGTGTTTTTACTATGACCAAAATAATCTTAATATTTTTATTACTTAAATTTTGCTGTAAACCCAATAAACATTAAACCACCGCAAGCGGCATCTCTTTTGCATATCTGACCTAGTTCTGAATAACTAGCCCATTTGCCAGCAGAAGGGAAACTTTGTTATTCGATATGTTTCCCTATCGTTAAAAATTTGAAATTCAGCCTATTCTCGAAGCGAAATTTTAATGAGAGATAGTGGTTGTCTCATCATATCTGTAAAAAGGTTAATTCATTTTAAATCGTAGTGTTGTTCTAGGACCATTAGTAGTTCTGATAACACATAATCTGTTAAGTAAATATATTATTTGATTTTGACCACTTATCATTGTGTATTTAGGCCTTGAGAAATGATGAATTGTGACGCTTTTTGTTTTTATCAGGCGGATAAATGTCTCAGGCTCGTAAGACCAACGAACCTACGACGTAGGTTCACAAGTTATTATCTTTATGTAGATATGAGTAACACCGTGTTGTTTTATAATTACAATAAATGGACATTAGTTAATGTGGCTTCCTTAGACGGATTGTTGGGTCGACCAATGTTGCTTCGTTTGCATAGATCTTTACGCTATACATACATACGCATGCAAAGATACCTGAACTATTTCCTGCAAAGTGAAAGCAAAACGAAAAGTGGATGCAAAGTGCATACTAATGCAATGCAAGTAAAGCGCTTAATAATTGAACCATGAATTCAGGAGTGCAAAAATAAGAACGATTCGTGTTAAGGTTAATTTGATATGATTGTTCGTGTTTATTGTTTATGTCTGGATTTATTTATGTGCATGACCGACTCCATTGGTGCACAGCAATGAACATACATCTATATACTTTGTATGTAAAAGTAGTTGGAGTGAGTAGAAAAGTGGAGGCCTGTTCCGATAATGACAATCACTTAACACGATATGTTTCATAAAAACCGTACGGAGTATTTTATTTATGACCTAGTTTACTCCCTTCATGCATTTGCATACATATGTACATATGTACATATATGTATATAAATACATACATATATATTTACATACATACATGTGTTTACAACAAGTACCTGCGCTTTACGAAGTTTACTTACTTACTTTTATTCAAATTTTATTGATACTTCGATAAAGTTCGCAAGTTCTCCCGCAACAGTCAGTCAATCGAATCAATAAAGTAATTGTAGTTGCCGCTGTTGTGCTGTTGTTAACCCGTTGAGAATGTCATGCCATTAGGTACATATTCACTTGAGTATTATAACTTAAATGGTTACAGATTGGCGCTTTAAAATTGATGGTATGGCATGATAGTGGTGTATAATGGTCATTGATCGATGACATTCAAGCCACACTGTCCAGAAATGATTTTTGAACTCATCTATAAGCGAATGGCCTTAACCAAGTTGTCAGCTGTAAATCTTCCTCTTCCTTGTTCCATATTAAATATCATTCGGGCCGTCAAATGTCGGTAAATTTCCTTTAAAACAGAGACAACATCGCTTTTAGCGTAATTTATGGAATAACTCAGAGCGAATCCACTTCGACCGAGAAATTTTGTATGGAATCTAGCTTGGTATGTGATTCAAATGGAATGACGATTGAGAGGGTAATTTACGATAATGAGGGCAAATTAGGTCTCGTGTGGCCAACCATTTCGTATACTTTTATATATATGTATATCGAGCCCTAACCGCCAAAAAGGTGTAACCAACAAAAAGTAAATTTTACAGGACAAGGTATTTTTTAATTTTCTTTGCATACAGTTTGTATGTAGCCTTGAAATTTATTTTCTTTCTAACTTCGAAACGGCAGATTTCACAGCTATGAAATTTTGGCAGTGCTAATAAGTTATTGATTTCCATGGGAAAGCTAAAATCGGTAACTTTGTTGGTTACACTATTTTGGCGGTAAGTAATATGTAATATGTAAGTATGAAATTTTACAGCGTACGAGATTTCAGCTTGGTAAAATGTATAGAAGCCGTTCTATAAACCGCCAAATGCAATATGCTGGCAATAAATCCCCTGTGAAATAACAATTTTACCGGCGATCATTATTCCTACTGGGAATCTTTCAAACTCGTACACACATGCGAACAAATTGACAGAGTATCAGTCAAGCATATTACATATACATATATTAAGGTGAACCCAACATTTGACCCATTTTAAATACTCCCTCAATCAACAATTTTCTCATTAATCACACTTTCGATTTCTCGAAGATTTAACGGGGGTAAGGATAATGAAAAAAATAGAATCAATATGTATTCTCTTAAAATTAACACGGCCAACTAGAAGCATCCGCAAAGCTCTCCATCAGAATTCCCTGCGCGATGCGTTTAGACTCCTGCGAAAGCGCACCCACTGGACCGCAACCTACGGAGGAAGTTGCCTTTTAAAATCTATGGAAAAAATGCTGCTTTAGGATTTCTCAGTTCAACAGCAAAGGCTATCATATGAGGTATTCAGAAGTCTGAAAAATCTAGTTAAACCTCAAAGGAAGCTTCTCTTACTATATACTCGGAGCTCTCCATTTTTTTGGTGTCTACTTTTTGGTGTCTACTCTTTGGTGTCTACTTTGCCCTTTACTTTTGCTCTTCTTTTAAGTTCGTCTAAAAAAGTAGTTCTTCATAGAAAACTTTTTCACTCAACGCAAATACCGCCAGCAAAAGTTTTGTTGCTCTCGTGTCAAATTTTCATAACATTTTGCAATGCAAAATAATTGAAATGAAATTGCGAGAAATAAAGGTCGACCAAAATGAGAAAATTAGAAAAGATGAGGAAATAATTTGTACGGTGTAGAATTACACATGCTAAAAATGAAAGCTAACACCATGATAAATGTGGCTTTGGCGCCAAGCCAATACAAAAAAAAAAAAAACAAAAAATGTTTATGCAAATGCATGCATGCATGTACATAGGTATGTCCTTAGATGTATGTGCATATACTGTAAATTACGTTTTTTAGAGCAAATGTCACTTTTCAACGAAAAATGAAAGTGAAAAAAAATGTCAAATGAAAAAAAATGTCAAATGAGGAAGAAAGAAATAAAAAATTAAAATTTTTATACAAAAACAAATTTATAAAAACAAATTAGTCAACAGTCAATAACAAAATACTAATGAAAATAGTAATTAATTAAAAAAAAAAAATAAATAAATAAAGCGACATTTTTGAAATGCATTTTTTAATTGTTCAGCATATTTAAGCGACCTCTTCGTCACACTTAGATATTACTCAATCAACAGCCATTACAGAAAACAACACACCTAAGAAAATGGTAAGGTTTCCTTCTCTAGCGTTGAGCTGGCCTTAAGTACACATTAACAAATGGATAGCTACTTTAGTTTTCTTCTCTATTCTTACAAGTCAGGCGATTGTCCACACGATGACCATATCGCGCGCTCGCATGCTCATTGGCAACGCACATCACACCTTTTATGTAGATACGACAGTTACCTAAATGTAGTCAGTGAATTGAAAAGTGAATTGGCCAAACTGACAGAGCAAGTGGCTGCTTTACAGCAAGAGTTTCGCGAATCCTCCGACACAGATGCGGAGACGCGCGTGACGATGCTCAAGTCATCGCTGAGAATTTTGGAATCACAAAATAGTCTACTGCATCGTGCATTGGAACATCATCAGCAGGCGCAGTCACAGGCACAGGCACAGACAACAACACATGACGAACAGCAACAACCACACCACCAACACAAACATTGTTGCGAAACGAACCGAAGTGTTTGTACAAAAAAAAAAAAAATAACAGTCCTTTATTGCAAATGCGCATGCACTACATGCCTTTTCTATTTAGATAAACAATTAAATTACTTTCCCCTTCTCTTTTTAGAATGATAGTCTACGTTGTGAGATTCAACATCTGCAGTGTACCATCGCGGACAAGGATCAAATTATCGACCGGCTTAATAGCATGCTGGAAGAGTTAAGGTGCCAACAGCAGCAACAAGCGCAGAAGCAACGCTGCCATGATCATTGTCTACAAGCTGAGCAAAATGAATTTCTCGAGATGGCTAAAAATTTGGAAAAAGCGAATGCTAAGGTGCAATCACTCATGTGCGATTTGGAGCGAAGTAAAAAGCAAGAACGTTTCTTACTTGGCGAGACGCGCAAATTGAACCAAGAGTTAACTGAAAGTAGACAGAAACATAGTAAGTATATACCACTTTTGGTGGGAATATTTAGCCAGCCAACCACATTCAGATCACTCCAAAAAACCGCTCGACGGAAATCGTATTAATCTGGGGGAAAAACTAGTCCTTCTTTGTTTACCTGGTGTAGATATTTTAAGCTTCATTTTAGGAATTCACACGGAGCCTTTACGGGTTACCTGATGGAGTGTTTCGCGACTCGAAAAAAGCAAATTTTATTCGTATATTTCAAAAGCCACTCTTGTACGTTTTGCGAACTCCTCTATTGGGTTGGGTTTCTAGATGAGCCTAAACTTCTAAATCTTCTTTTCCGCATTCTAGATGATCTCACTGCTCAAGCGCAACGACTAAACTCACTGCTAAAATCACAGGACAGCTGTCAATATGATATTCGTAAGAAATACGAAGAGCTCGAACGAAATTACGAAGAACAAGCGAAACAATTGCGTGCCGCTTACGCGCAAATGAATTGTCTGCAACAACGACTGGCGACAATGGAAAAACGGCAAGAGGAACATCACATGGAGGTACTAGTTACTTGATAGATGTTTAAAAACATTTTTTTTCGCATATCTACAAGAGACACTATTCGCGCTTCCAATTGCCATTGAATCACATAGCGGATAACTTAATAAATTCCATGCCAAATTTTGAGCGTTCAAACCCTCAATCTAAGGGGATACGTTCTGAATTATCCAATGAACTGCGCTAAAATCGATACCATCTATATCGCAGATGTATCAAAATTGGCAGAATTATGTATGTATATGCAATTATGAGGAAGACCAAGTAATACAACCGCATAGACGGATCAAATCATAAACCTTTTATCGCGTCAATTACGTCCCTTGTAGGCACGCTCTGATATGTAGTATTCTTTTCTCTGAAACACAATTCTAATATTCTCTATTATTTAAGCGCAATCTTCTAAGAGATGAAGTGCTCGCCCTAAAGGAGAAGGAATCCATTTTACTGAACAAACAAAAGTGCCTTGCGGAACAACTGCTAAATGCGGAAAAGGAATTATATAAAGCGCATGATTTGATAAATGAGCAGAAGCGTATAATGCAACGCAATGAATGCGCACAAAGGGAATGTGCGCAGCGACTACAAGAGGCCAATTATGAGCTCAAGCGGCAATTCACTTCGCTATGCGATGATTACCAACAGTTGGAGGAGGAGTACAAGTACGTGTATTGAATTGTTTATAATCATTTTTCAACTAAACCAGCAATATTGTTTTTGTTTTAAAGAAAACAATGTGATTTGCAAAAACAAAACGAGAAACTCATTGAATCATTTCGCACATGGAAGGAACTGCAAATGAAAGCCGATGATAAGACGAAAGCGAGTTTTAAACAATATGATGAGCATATAAAGTAAGGTTGATGCAAATGTTGGAAAAAGTTGATAAAGTGATGAGTTGATAAAGTGATAAGTCGATAACCTGATAAGTTTATCAACTTGATAAGTTACCTGTCAAAATTCAAGTTTTAGTCAAAGATTTGTGCGCATTGTTGCAAAAACGTAGCTGTTTGAAATGTCAGCTATCAAGTCTAAACACATAATGATCAGCTGACTATTTGTCAGGGTTTTATTTGCACAAATTCAAGGCAGATCTAGGAAGGTGGGCCCGGTGGCTAATTCAGAAATTTCCCATGTATTTTGTTATTGTAATTGGTAGAGTGTAATGTCAAAATTATATTTCGCCTTGGTTAAAATCTGAATTCGCTTGGGGCTCGTTTATTTCTATTGGCCATGATGTGAATTCGCTTGGATTTTGACTTTATACTCTACCGTTGCATATAAGAAAGGTTTCCGAATTCGCCACCGGGCCTACTTTCCTAGATCTGCCTTGTACAAATTCACAAATTGGCGCATATACAACTTATCTATTTTGAATTTTTCATACATATTTTGTTAGCTTATTACGTTGAATTATGGGTAGTTTTTTAACTAAAACTTTTTGTAATCTTTCACATTTGCAGACTTTTGCTGGAAGAAAAACAACGATTTATAGAACAATTTCGCAGACTCAGTGATGATTACTGTACGTTGCAGCGCGAGTTAGATAATATTAAAATGCGCCCGCTCAGGTAAAAAGAAAAACATGCACATAACTACATAAACTTTCACAATTTATGCTAATTATGAATGAAAACTTTCTCCACTTTCTCTTTGTATAGTTGCCATCATTCAGCGCCGAATTCAAATCTCTCCGAAAATTCGGTAAATACTCAATGGTTTAAGGATCGATTTCACCATCTCCGGTTAAGCACTTAACCAGAGATTTTTGCCCGTTTAAGCAATTTTTTTGACAGCTCGCCATACAATATACGTCAAACTAACCAGCGATTAAATTAACCGGAGATGGCGAACCTGGCCCTAAGAAATCAAGTGAAAATCCATAATTGCCAAAATATTGGTATGCTTACTTGCGCTATTCTTTTTCGTAACCGCCCACAGATTCCGAAACGCATAGAGCTGCTACGCACTACGTCAATGCGCGTTTCGCAGGCGAATAGTAGGTTTAATTGCGATATCACATCACATGATGCATCTGATGCGTCAAATCCACCACCTTGAGAAAATGTTGCTTGCTGTGGTCTACCCTAATGTGTAGTAACAACAATATATGAGAACGCGCGCAAGCGGAAATTATTCACAATGGATGTTGCAATGATTGTAAACAGTTTTTGGTACAAATAAAACATTTAATACGGAATTAGCGCAGATAAATATTTAGCTGCAGCTAAGTACACATTTACATATATGTATAATATGTGCATTTTTTTTTAAACAAAATATGTATTATTATATTCATTTGGGTATAGATATAAACTATAGTTATGTTCTGAGTTGAATTTCCAAACAACGGTACACATATTTATTTTTAACAATGTTTTGTTTTGCGATATATATTTTTGAAGAACAAGAATAAACTATTTTAAATTGGACGTGGTTATTTTAATCGGAACCCGTGTTGAATATATGTATGTATGTACATGAGTGTACTGGATTAAATAACTAAAATTAAATAAAAATTTTTATTAATAAATATTCGCAAAAACTATTGTGCGTTCGCTGCTGTGCGCTTCTTCGCTTGGCACAAAAATAGCCAGCGTAGGATTGGCTGCTGTTCGACCTTAGTTATTATTCAGTCAAAAGCGGTTCAATGGATTCGAGAGCTAACGACGAATGAGACAGCGAACATCGATAACACTGTGTGACAGTTAAAAAGTGCTTTTGGCGAGACATGCCTCACTCAGGTTGCAGGTCTAGTCAAGTGTACAAAAGCTGCATTCTTAGAATTTCCAAGTAAACGCTTATAATCTGGATTTAGGGGCCAAAATCTCCTTTTTCATAGGTTAAGTCCTATATTTTATCATAAACTTTTTTCTGATTTTGAGGGTTTATTGGAAATTCTAAGTATGCTTGGAGAGGTCTATGTTAACCTCGAAAAAAGTACTTTCAATTTTTTTTATTTTGTCACAGAGTGTAAATAGAGCGAACGACGCACATAGGTAGATTTTCAAGTTTTATGCGGCCAAAAATATTTTATTGCTTGTTTAATGCAAAATTTTAATAAATTGTGTTAAAAGTCGATTTTATTGAAAAATATATACAGTGACTCAAAAAAATCATACGCCAGAGTTTTTAAATTTATTTCAAAGAGTTCTGTAGAAAATTTGACTTTCTTATTTTCATTTAAAAATGTAGACAATTTTTCAATAAAAATCGTTTTAAGCAGGATTTCTAAGCTTATGGAAAAATCTGAAAAGTCGTAGAAATTTCTAAAAGAGGATTAAAAATTTCAAAGCGAGGCCAGAATTTATAGAAGATTTTGAGGAGATTTCTAGGTATACTGTTATGTAGCCAACATTTTAGTGTAAAAAGTGCAATTTTTAATGCTGTGAAAAATTCCGTCGATTTTAGACATTTTTTTCTGTAGGGTGTTTTCCCTATATGTACGTGAGACCGTTCCAATTAAAATTTCCGAAAAGCCAATGAAAAATTTCAAAAAGTTGAATATTGCATATTGTTATATTAAAACTGAATTAGCTGCAATATTGCATACTCAAAAATCTTCTAAAAAAAATGTAGTTTTAGAATTCTTAGCCCCTTTTTATGAAAAGTATTTCCTTGACTTTGAAAATTTGGAAATACTAAAAATACTGCCTAAAGAGTTAACAATAATCGGTGATAAATATAACGGTTACTTTCAAGCATCACCTACATTAACCAAGATATGCGTTAGAAATACAAACATTAAAATCAAATATAAAACACAAAAAAGAAAATTATTGTAGGTTCATATGAAAAACCTTGTATCTAGTAGTGAAGTGCGGCTTTGTGCGACGTAATTTTTTGTCGGCAAAATACTGATTGTACTAGATATCATGTCCGAGGGTTAATTTGACTGGGTCTGACAGAGCAACATAATCAATTTTGAACACGAAAAATAGTAATATTTTTTTTAAATATCCCAACTTTAAAAGCTTAAAACTATAAACTTAGAATTATTGGAAATCAAGGATATTATTGAGAAGGGTTAATAATTACTTAAGGCTTTAAAGTCCATCACGATTACTTAAATGAAATGCTTTAAATAATAAATATTCACGTTGAAACTAGCACTTAAAAATATGTAAAAAAAAAACTAAAAAATTAACTTCAGATATGCTAAGTTTCGACCATCTGGGAGCAAGTGCAGAGTATGAGATCGGGAAAAAAGCGATGAATTATTGTTCCCCAGTCTATTTCCAATATGTGGGTATGTTTTTTTCTGGAATTATAACAACTTTACAAAATTCAATTTTGGCCGCATAAAACTTGAAAATCTACCTATGTGCGACGTTATGTGTAGACATGCCCTTATATCTCATTGCAATATGAGAACTGTATGAATCATATGACGTCACATCATATCATACCACTTGATATTATATCACAACATAAAAATGCTTTTCATATAAAACCATATGATAATATACTTGTGATATATACAAATGTGTTCCTGAGTGGAAATTAGTTGAGCTTACTAAATATTTCCACCTAATCCTCCGCACCAAGCACTGAGAAAAATAATTTGGTAATCAATTAAGTCTGATTCAACAAAATACAGGTTAGCCATTTTCATGTTGAAGCTTTGAAACAACAAAAAAAAAATTTTAAACTTCATTACCATCAGAAAAAACAAAATATTATTAAAAAATAGGGCACATGTAATGGCAAAATCGCATTTAATTAATGCACTCGAGTTTAGTGTAGTCAAGTTAAAAATACTATTTACATATTTGAATACCTACATACATACATAACTACGAGTATAAGACAAATGAGGCAACTGTTAGTCAGAGCGTATGAGTAACCTGTTTGTGTGTACTCAAAAAGAAATCAACTAAAATCAACATTAAATCTTTTTACATCGCTAATAATGTAGCTATGTTTCTTCACTACGCCCGCTAGTTGCATTAATCAATGTAATTGTTGTACACAAAATAAATGCTCATTTAAATGTTCCAATCCCTTTCACTGCACCTTTCAATTCTTAATTTTTCCTAACACATTTGAAAAAATCCACCACTTAACTAAACTTAAAAAAATTTCTTGCGGTGTACATTTTTATTAAACTAATTGATATCCTTTTGCTGTGCTACTCAAGCGTATAGATCTAATCGCGTTTTGTTTCATAAGGCATATGGCTTAAATATATTAACTACATTATAAATATGTATCTAAAAGCGTAATATAGCTGCATATGACAAAGTCATATATGTATACATAACTGCTTATTAGTTAGTAATTGAATGTGTTATTGAGCAGTTGCAAAAGTACAAAAAATAAAAATGAATTTATTTTTACAAGCGCTGGCATTGGTAATTTTAACAAAAAATAATAATATGAATTAGAACTAAAAAGTGAAAATGAAAGTACTTAAATAAATAAATCGTCTTCTAATCATTTTGTTTGTCTTTCTTTTTTCTTTTTACTCGCATGAAAAAAAGGGCTTTGGCTTAATGCCCTTTAAACGTGAACAACTCACCGAGACCAACATCGTTATGGATTATAGTTTAATAGCCATCACGCCGCTGTTCTATCTCTTCTGCTATTACTATGCCAATTTTCAGGGTTATAGCATTATATCTCTGGATGAATGCAATAATATTTGTAAAGTTATTAGTAAACTTTTAATGCATATTGGCTGCTTCATTTACATATATATTTATTTGCTGACTTTGGTGCGGCGCAAAGGTTTCTATGTGGAGTATGCACGCCGGCTTGACGATATCGATAAGCTATTAAAGCAGTGCATTAATTTGGCTGAAAGTGGTGAAAAGAAATTGGTGATACCACAAAAGAAACGTATGTTCTATGCAATTTGGGCATTTGTGATTGTGATATTTGGTTTGGCGATATTTTATGATGTCTATGAGGTTTTCAAGTAAGAATATAAGCAACTGCGGATATGTTTCATGCGGTGGGGTGCCATAAGGCAAAAAAGCAAACTTTCCTTTCTTTCACTTCCGAATGGGAAATAACATCAACTTTTGGGGTTTGCATAATTTCCAGCAGAGCTAGTTAATAACACAAACGCGCTGCAGGCGAAAATTTGGAATGAAAGATCCGCGCTGTTATAATAAAAAATACTTTAAATAAATGAAAATATGGAATTGGAAATCATGTGTCTATAGTGCGCTCTGCAGCGAAGAATGGACATCAAAAGGAGAAATGAGTAAATAAGGCCGTCAAATGTGCAATTTTGCTTTATTGCCCCATCGCCCGCTGAAAAATTTGGTAGTATTTCTCAAGGCCCTGTGCAATAAAGCAAATTGGTTTTATTTCTCAATTGGGGGCGCAATAACACAAATTTTCTTTATTGCCGTTTGCTTTATAGCACCCCACCCCACTTTTTTTGCTACGTAAGTATGTTCAGACCATACCTGGGTAATAGTGAGTAGTAATTGGACTATTACGTACTTAAATACTTTATATTTTGATCTTGAAATAATGAGTCCGTACCAAGTACTTTCAGAATATTCAAGTACTAGTACAAGTACAAGTACAAAGAATTGAAAAAGAATTGAATTTTTAGCAAATACTTCAAAGTAATTGAAAAGAATTGAATGTACTTGAAAAGAATTGAATAATGTACTTGAACCGATTTTTCAATTCTTTTCAATTCATTCAAGTACTTGAAAAGAATTGAAAAATCGGTTCAAGTACATTTTTCAATTCTTTTCAAGTACATTCAATTCTTTTCAATTACTTTGAAGTATTTGCTAAAAATTCAATTCTTTTTCAATTCTTTGTACTTGTACTTGTACTAGTACTTGAAAATTTGGGAATGCAAGTACTAGTACAAGTACAATTCTTTTAAAATGTACTTGTCACAAGTCGTACTTGTACTTGATATTACCCAGGTCTGGTTCAGACATGCATAAAATAATATGCGACAATTAAGCTTTAAATTGCTTTACTGATTTTGGTGTTAAATTTAAGGCGGATTCATTGTTCGAGTTCAGAACTTTTCTGCCATGTGGTTGTCGTTGTGTTTTCGGAGTGTGAGAAGAATTCCGAAAAGTTCTAAATCATTTTTATTAGTTAACTCAAATTCAATTTTAGTTCAGAATCCGAACGATTAATCCCCCTTTAGAGGTAAACTTTAATGTTTATAGACTATTAATAAATTGAGTAGTTTGTAAATAAAGCTCAGTTAAGGTTTTAATTTGCTGAAAGGCTTTTAATGGTCTATTAAGCTCATGGCTGAACATAGTATTAGATCTGTTTGAGTTGAGGCGTTTGCTATCAAAACCAGCTCATTCTACTTTTGGAAATTTTACAGGAGAGACAAAAAACTCTTCACGTCCACAGTTCTGAAGACAAATTTGAGCTAATCCTTCGTCAGGTTATAAAAGACCCTCTAAACCTTCAAAATATGCAAACAAGTGGATTTCAAAAAGATATGAAATGAGTTGGTTTTGATGGCGAACTCCGCAGTTTTGGAAGTTTAAAAGATGTATTATTATTTCACGACTTTGATATGCACTTACATAGGTATTTGGGTATGTACTCGTACTTTATAACTTTCCAGATACTACGGCCCCTTTTGCATCATGTCAAATATGGTGATAACATTTCCATTTGTTGCTGGTAGCATCGTACAAGGCATGTTCATATCCTACGTATCGACAATTTCCGAACGTTTTCGCATTTTAAATATACTCTTTGAGAAAATTAACGAGGAAAGCGATAAAAAGAATGCGCCCATAGCTATTATTAGCTTAGAAAATGATGCACAAACACAAAAGCGCACAATAAGAAATAGAATTGGCTTGCAGCAAACAAAAAGGCGCAACAGAAAATCAAATGAAATGTATGAAAATGATGATAGCGATTTCGCAGAAGCAAGCGATTCGGCTAATGAGTCGTACCATTATGATGATTACAATGGTGCCACACGTGTACCAAGCAGTGGGTGAGTAGGCACAAAAGAAGAGAGATTAGCATGCGTAGTTTTTGAAGTTGAGCTTATTGTTGCTTGTAAATTAAATCCATTACAGCAAAACATCGGAGGCCAATTTGCCGAGTCTTTTCAAATTACACGATAAAATACTGTCGTTAAGTGTTGTCGTCAACGGCGAATTTGGTTTACAATGTGTACCTTATTTCGCCGCTTGCTTTATCATTACCATATTGGGCATTTTCTTGGAAACCAAAGTTATGTTTATTGTGCGTGGTCGTAATGAAGTAATGGATTATGCAATTTATTTGTATGTTATATGGAGTTTTGCCACAATGATAATTGCCTATTTGGTTTTGCGTTTATGTTGTAATGCCAACGCGAATTCCAAGCAATCGGCTATGATTGTGCATGAGATAATGCAAAAGAAACCGGCATTTATGTTGAACAATGATATTTATTATAATAAAATGAAGTCGTTCACTTTGCAATTTTTACACTGGGAGGGATATTTTCATTTTAATGGTGTTGGTCTGTTTTCATTGGATTATACGTTTATATTTTCGGTGAGTATTTAGAGGGTGGTTTAATTAATATTTAATTTATTGGCAGCATTTAATGTGATAGTCTAAAAGGTATTTTTATATACAATATACGAGGTCCGTTTTCATAACTTCCGATTAAGCAAAAGTCTCTGGTTAAGGGCCGGTTTCACCATCCCCGATTAAACACTTAACCAAAGAGTTTTGCCCGGTTTAGCAATTTATCTGACAGCTTGCCATACAATTTACGCCAAACTAACGAGCGATTAAATTAACCGGAGATGGTGAAACCGGCATTAATTGCTTAACCGGAGGTGGTGAAGATGACCCTAAGGCGGCCTTTACACGGGTCGATTTCCTAGTCGATTTTTCTTGTTCAACCAAAATCGACTCGTGTAAATAGCAATTCAACCGGCTCAAAGTAGACTTGTGTTCAACTTTTGCTAGTCGATTTGTCAGTTGGCAAAAATCGACCCGTGTAAAAGCCGCATACTACAGTTTCTTTAATGTAAAGCCCAAAAGCAACCATTTCGAATTTTCTTGTATGCATTAATTATAATATTATAATAAACACTTTTGTTTAACTACTTTCAGACTGTCAGTGCTGCCACATCTTATTTGATCGTCTTATTGCAGTTTGATATGACGCCAATACTAAAAAACGAGGGACTTTTGACAAATGCATTGCCTTTCGGAACGAATTGAATACTTTGCTTTAATCGATACATATTTTAATGATTTAATAACTTTTTTGCATGCAATAAATTTTTATATTTATGCATATACTGTCCTTTCTTCCTCTCATGTGTAAGCAATAAAATGCACTTTAAACTGCAGAAAATTGTTTGCTCTTTTCTTAATTAGAAATGTTTATGAAATTGTAAGAAACTGTTTCTACAAAGCATTATCTGCGAACAAGTTTCATGTCAAACCAAAAATATTTCGATTTTTATGCAATTTTAAACATGCTCTAGTCCACTGTGCAACGCATTGGCCGCGACACGTAAAACCACAACTTTCTTCAACAGTTACATATGTGTGTGTAAATGTGTAATCAAAACTATGTCATTCTGTTACTTGTTGGCGTTTGGCGTTGTAACACAATTTAAACAGCCTCGACTGCCAAGCTCGCGAAGGAAAATCAACAAATAAATTTGCAAACAAGCATAAGGACATATATATGTATGTATGTATGTATGTATGTATGTATGTATGTATGTATGTATGTATGTATGTATGTCAGTGTAGGCATGCCAGTCTATGCATTTCAACGCGTCTGTCAATTGCATACAACAGCATCCTTTTTAAATCTAATCCAATAATATTGCCTAAGTCGTTGAAGAAAGTGAAATGAAATGAAGTGAAGTGAAGCAAACTGATTGTGCGGAAATTGTGACGGGAAGGGAAAAGCGGCTAAACAAGCAAAAACGAAAAAAAAACCAAAGTTAAAGGCATTTGAAAGGGAAATTAGGCAAATTGTGGTAGGTAAATTAAAAAATTACCACGTAGGAAAATATGTTGCATATTTCAAGGGGACACACATACATACCAGATGTTTTGATCCTTTGTTTTATGCAAATTTCAATGTTCATTTTAAAAAATATTTTGGCTGAGTGTATATAATCTTAATGAAAACCACTGCCATATATTTGTGAGAACATTTTAACTCTCGAAGCACTTTTAATAGGTCACTTTACTCACAGCTTTCCAAAAAAGTCTACAAAACGAGCCTTTCGCAAGCGGGTAGCTAATGGCTTGAAAGAACTTTTAACCCTTTCGTAATTTTTTTAAGAAAAGAATAAAATATAACTAAATATATGTGCGTAAATACCAAAATGAAACCAACTTGAATATGCCAAAAAGCAGTCTTACTTACAACGAGGACTTGTTTGCCTTTGAAATACTCTCATTTCTAAACCTTCGTTTATACCTAAAGTTGTTCTATATTTCTCCAAACTGCATTAATATTTTCATTTAGCAAAAGTTATTAGCAACACCCTATTGTTAATCCTTCAATCAAAAGTAACTTTGAAAAATTTAATAAAATGCAAACCGTTAATTTGCGGAAATGGTGCTTTAAGAGTTAATATTAATTTCCGTTACCAATTTGAAATCTTCCTCTACAAGAAATTCACATACACAAATTAACATTTATTATAAGAGACTCTAAAGCTCTGTAATATTTGCCAGCTCTTGTTACCCAGCAGAAAATTCATTTGTGTCAGCACAAAGGAAATACGGTGTTCAGAGAAAATGTGAAAAGCAATTGCTTCAACTGTCGCGAAATCCAAGGAGGTAAATATATAAATATTAGAACTTTCACAACATTCAATTTTGGAGTAATGAGTAGAGCAGCGTACTTTTGTTATTAGCACTCAATAAACGTAAAATTTGGTTAATAATTGGAAAACGAATGGAAAATTAATATCATTCTCAAGTCTCAACATAGCTAATGAATTTGGAAATAGGTTGCTATTTGATTCAAAAAATAGGATCGTCTATAGCAAAACGGGTCCATCTTTATGAATTCGAGGTTCAGCCCTTTCGAAGGAAAATTCTAATGAGCGTATGAGTTAATAGCCGCTTTCGATTCACAATTTCTCTGCTGGCTATAAATTTCCTTCTGTCAAATTTATATGTGAATGATAGCGAGCAGAGGGAAATTTTTATCGACCAGTTAGCGAGTATGGCTACTACTCATTATGGGTTCAAACATTTTTGTTCGATCCGACCTCGCTTGTGTGATGGCGAATCGAAAACGACAAATATAGCAAAATAGGGTTACCATCTACTTTCTCTACCCATTTTCAATATATGAAACTTTTTAGAAACTCGAAACTTAAACTTTGTTTTAATATATTCCTCTGGGATACAAACCTGCAGATTTATACTATCTTCACGTTAAACCATTAGTTTGATTTTTTGGTTTGGAGTTAACGAAGAACTGTCAAGTGTTCACGCAGCTGATGTTTCAAAAGTGCGACCAAATTTTGTCAAAGAACCGGGTTTCATGGCCATAAACTCCAAATAAAAGTGGAGTTAAGTGAAGTTTAAGGCAATTTTTATCAAAATAATTTGTATACTTAACTCGGAGTTAATGAGTAGAGTTTAATGGTTTACTCCGAGATGGTCCAATAATTCGAGTTAATTAACCATTAATGGTTCAACGTGAACATAGTATTAGAAATTTATTAAAGTCTTTGACGACTGAGAATAAGATCGCCCTATTTCAAAAATTGTTTCAAAAACGCCCTATTTGAAAAATTGTTTCAATAACGTCCTATTTCAGATTTTGCTTCAAGAACGCCCTATTTGAAAAATTGTTTCAATAACGTCCTATTTCAGATTTTGCTTCAAAAACGCCCTATTTCAGAGAAAATTCCATATATATTTCTCTGAAATAGGGCGTTTTTGAATAATTGTCTGAAATAGGACGTTATTGAAACAAATTCTGAAATAGGGCGTTCTTCAAGCAAAATCTGAAATAGGACGTTATTCAAACAATTTTTGGAATAGGGCGTTTTTGAAACAATTTTTGAAATAGGGCGATCTTATTCTCAGCCGTCGATTTCCAGATGGATTTTAGAAAGCGTCAACTGGATTTTAGAAACGAAAATTGGATTTTAGAAAGGGGAAATTGGATTTTAGAATAGCCAACTGGATTTTAGAAAGAGAAAATTGGATTTTAGAAAGGGGAAATTGGATTTTAGAATAGCCAACTAGATTTTAGAAAGAGAAAATTGGATTTTAGAAATGTCAATTGGATTTGAGAATGTGCATGTAAAGCAAATTTTACACAGAATTTTTCGAATAGAAATTCTTTATTGCGTATGAGAGTATAATGTGCATTTACGTAATTATATAAATTTTTGAAAATCCAATTTACAGTTTCCAATTTCCCTTTTCTAAAATCCAATTGACATTTCTAAAATCCAGTTGACGCTTTCTAAAATCCATCTGGAAATGGTGTAGAACTTCTTTGAAATTATGTAGGAATATCGCAAAACTATAGTTGGTTACAAGTTCATTCTCAGTTTCATATTCTTATTCATGGGGCATAACGTTCACCATTATTTCATCATATTTATTGGGCAGCCATTTAAAAGCATTCGCCAAACTTTTGCTGGGCAATTTTCGTGAATGTATGATAAAGTTCAATTCTCTTCACTCTCTTATATTTTTGACAGCAATAAAATGTCCTGTTGACTTACACAAACAGGTATAATACATACATACAAACACTTAAGTAGCCGCTAAAGCAGCACTTTCACTCCAAACGCGTTATATGTGTACACAAACAGTCACTTGTGCAGATGTCACGTTCATGGCTCCTGCGAAAACTCTCTCGCATTTCTGGTTTCAGTCTGTGATAGCAATTGAAATGAGCTTGTAGTGTGATAAAATCGCATTCGGATTTCTGCAACAAATTCAGTGAAATTTTTGCTATACATATGCACATATATAATATACGTTCATATGTAAAGAAATGTATTATTAAAACTGCTGAATAATAATTTATTTGGCGGAAAAAGCAAGTTAAAGGCTACTTTACAAAAAGTAAGATAAAAATTTGGTGCAAAAAAATAAAGTTTTAATCAAAGTATTTAATTGTAATAGGTTTTTATAGTTTTAACTGTTATAGTATTATGTATATGCATATATATATATGTATGTAAGCACAGCTACAAAAGTGCTAGTCCCTAGTCAAAGAAGTCACTCAACCAAAACAAAAGTTTCACAAGTGTTGGCAGCTGCTGTAATGGCCATGACATCTTCCGTTTTTTCGTTTACCATTTTATTTTTTTCTTTAACAAAGTCATTGAAAATGAACAACCACATACATATACTACGTCTAAGTATTTACATAAAATTGCAGTGAAAGTAGACATATTTAATGCGCGTGTGCAGGATTTCTCGTCAATATCTATTAATATTGTGATATCATTATCTATGTATAAATAATAAAAAAAACGCCCCACAAAATATGCAACAAATTGCCGCGTTACTATGTACATAATTTGTTAAGCAAAGTTTTTGGTTTAATTGATGGTTAAGCCTTCTCTTAATAATAGAAATTAATAGAAATTTGTAGGTAAATGAAAAACAGAAAGAATATTTTGTGACTATCTGTGAAAAGTTGGATATGCGTGCGTACCATTGAAAAATATTAAGGTATTATGAAAAATTTTATTCGTGCTCATTCAGTCGTGATTTATGTAAATATGTGTGCTATTATACCGATATACATATGTATGTAAGTAAAAGCCATGAAAAATTAATGGCGTTTTCTTTTCTCGAAATAATGTTGCCCTGTTTGATTTTCTTAGCCAGTTTGTATGTTTGTCTGGTCCTTTCACCAAATATTGACCTCTAACTAAGTAAGAGGGCACCCTTATCTACAAATTCAGCCGTTTTATAGAAAGTCAGGATACGTAATTCGATAATTGGGATATAGGAGGGCAACATTTTTTCGTAGAAAAGAAAACGCCATAAGTTAGATATTTTAAAGTGTTTGCGCGAATTATAATGACATATCTAACTTTAAGCAACATGTGGTTTGGGGTGTTTTATGGAGAATTTTATGATATTTGGAAATGTTAGTTATTAAAAACAAAGAGTGTAGAACAATGTTCAGAGAAAAGCGAAACTTGTAAAAGTAAAATTTGTTACGGAACATCTGTCTGCAGAATTTGTTAAAAAAAAAAAACCATACTTAGTACATGCATGTTTCGTTGTTGTCTGTTATGTCACTGCCTGCTGAAGAAAAATGAGCCCTTGAGACTTTTGGCGTGTGACGAAAACTATCTTCGAGTTATGTACTAGGAAGACATCTAATGTAGACGTTATTTATTCTGATTAGTTCGACGCAATAGGCCTGCCGTTTAAAAGAGGTACCGAAATGCGAGGAATATAGTGCCATCTTAATACACATAAAATGTTTCTATAGGACCCGTCAAATTGTATAATAGGAGTTTCAAAAATCTGTGTCTTGTCAATAGTGTTTCCAAAGGTACTCCTTAAATAAACGGTTTCGGGGTCACAGAAACTAGTTATCTACATGCGCATAAAGAAATTATTTTTAAAATTGAAGATGTATACATACATACATATGTGTCACTTTGAGACCAAGTAAATAACTAAATCATATTCTATAGCTGCCATAATGAGCGCTTCCGCCTTCAAAGGATTATTCCTAAGGAACAAAATTACTACAAGAAGGAAAAAGTCTTTACCATTTTTTCTAAATTCGTTCTTTGTGGTATAGAAGGAATACAAATCGCTTTCTGTGCACATAAATACATATGTATGTAGATATACTTCAATGTTTATAAGCATACATACATATATGTACATATCTTCGCAACAATGGAAGATTCATAAAGGGGGGGTTCCAGGGTGTCCCGTTATCGATTTTCCAAAGATTAACGAGCAAACTAAGTTCGATAAATATCCCATTCCAGATACTACAGCAATCCGTTATTTAGGAAAGTCCAACCGTAAGTTCGATTTCCATCAAATTTCTGTTTATTCTTATTAATTGGCGCGTAATATTCTAGACAATTTTGGCCGAGTCAAATAAAGTGCGCCAGTCGCTTCTGGTCGCGCGTCGAGCTGCCTGGCGCCAATTGAAAATACCAAAGGAAGACGAGACAGTCCTCATCTGATCTTTCAGATGCAGCGGAGATCAGCCTTTTCTTTTGCCTTAGAGGGTTTCGATACAAATACCTACTGGACCGAATCATCTTCAACATTATCACGACATGACCTGCCGAACAAAGCCGCTGGATTTTTATTTACTGCACAATATCGATGTCTGCGCAAAGCTTGTGCAACTCATAATTAAATATTCGTCGATACTCGCCGTCGCTAATGCCAAAGATCCATAAATCTTATGAAGAATTTTTCTCTCGAATACTCCAAGTGTCATCTCCTCATTTTGTCAACGTCCAGGTTTCTGGAAAATGAGCGTTCTGTAGTGCGTGATTTTTGTTCTTTACATCAAAATTTGTTTCCTAGAAAATGAACTATAGACGATATTCATTCCGGAGGGTGTCGGAAAATATTTCATGTCTACGTAGGCGATATTTTATTTTTCTCGCCTGATAAAAGCTTTCACTGTCTCTGTCTAGTTCAAACTTTTTCGTCCTGTTACTTTCCTAATGGACTCCATGCAAAAGCAGTACTTCGAATTTTAATGCGTTCAATTAGTAAGCTCAGTTGGTCCATGATCAGCGAATGATATGTACTTCCAGATTTCCATACCCGGATATACATACATATGCAGGCCCGACGAGAGGGGGGGGGGGCTGAGGGGGTCAATTGCCCCGGGCCCGGGCTTTAGAGGGCCCGGGAATCTCAAAATGATATCCAAGTTTTTGCTACGGAAAATAAACAAACAACACCTTTAATCACCTTTCGTAGATAGCAATCATTTTAAGTTTCAACAAATTTTATAAATCTCTTAACGTGTCTGCATCCCACTTAAGGAATTGTTGGTTTTTGGCGTCGACTTTGCAGCATAAATTTGAATTCGTTTTCTGTTGCAACAGAAAAATTCGGTATGATGCAAATTCTTATACAGCGATATGGGTATTTCCTGGGCGTTTCGGACGGTATGTTCGCACGATTTTTTGAACTTTTGAGGCAGAAATATCGCGAAATATTGTATCGTTTTATGATAAAAGGAAAGATTTAGGTCACAGCTGATGACTAAAGTATGTTACCGACAGAAATTTAGTTTAATGCCTCTGTGTAAGCTACTTAAACTGCGTTCCGGACGCTACAAAAACACGTCCATATTTTAAAAATAGCTAAAACAGAGGCATTAAACTAAATTTCTGTCGCTAACATACTTTAATCATTATCCGTGGCGTAAATCTTTCCCTTTATCATAAAACTATACAATATTTCGCGATATTTCCGCCTCAAAAGTTCAAAAAATCGTGCGAACATACCGTCCGAAACGCCCAGGAAATGCTCATATACATATGTACGTGTATGTATGTATGTAAACAGCGATACGCTGAAAACAAAGCTTGCGAAGCTAAAATTTGCTTTGGTGCTTCGTACAGTTGAATTCGATTGCTGTTTCACTAAAGCGTTCAGCAGAATCAGTCTTTTTATATACTAAATTATTACCAACAAATATTTGTATTCCAATTTAAAGAAATTTATTTCATACAAATAAAGCAATATGTATTTAAACAGAATTCATTCAGACCTATGGTCCCTTGGACAATATTACTCAGTATGACCCATGGATTCGGAAACTGGATGTGCCTTTTGACAATACATTTGACCCACCCTAATATGTATATTTCTATGTAAACATATTTACTTGATCTGTATTAATGTATAGATAAATTAAAGTTCGTAACCAGACTTGGGCATTATTCGAATAAATTTTTATTTAGATAATTATTCTGAGGTTTATTCGTTATTTCAAATAATAAATAAAAACTCATGGTGGAATATACAGGTGACGTAAATAGAAGAGTGCGACACTATTCTCAAATAGTAAGCTCTTTGAAACGGTAGGGTTACATTTCCAGAGGGAAAAGGGGGAAAAATGTAGGGCTAAATTGGCCGGATCCGGTCCAAAAAGAGGAGTAAATTATTTATATATTTGTCTTATTGTTGAAGGTAAAATACTATATTTTATATTATATATATTATTTACAATTCTTAAGTGTGTAACCTAAATCAAACGCACGCCGTCAATTTACTGTCAAAAATTTCTCATGCCCATACAACTTGTATGGGTGTAACCGAAATTGAACGGCGTGCGTAAAAAGCAAATTCGACGCCCAATTTTTGTTTTGCGTGACAGTTGAAATTAAGCATTGTGGGTGATTGTTTGCAAAAAAATTGACACTTGCTTTTGATATCGTGTCTGTTAGGTACATATTCCACAAAATAACAAGATTTTCTCTGATTTTCTGTATTTTTCTATTTCTTTGAACACGCACGCAAGTCAATTTCGGTTCAACGCATATGAAAAATTTGCGTGCGTGCGTTAAATTGACGACTTGCGTTTGATTTAGGTTACACAGTAAGAAGCTTTTATTCATTCTTGAGAAACAAAAAATTGGTGAACTGCACCAATATGAATATAAAAATTAAAACAAAACGCCTTCAAACGACGATATATTTCACATTTAACCAAATATATGTATTGAGTTCAATATCTGGTAAAAGTTATAATCATTAGTATCAGGTTTCGTTTTTCCGAATTCGGTACAACTTACTGAAAAAATATAAAACCCAGCGAATTTCGTATGAAAAAGGCAAACATAAAGCGACGATATAATTCATACTCAACTGGATATATTGAACTCAATATCTTATAATCGTTAGTATCAGCGTGTATTGTTTGGGCATTCAATATATCTATCCAATCTCAACGGATATGGTGATCCGGGTATTACAATTTTCGGAGTTGTTCCTCTGTAAAAATATTTTTGACACCTTTCAATATTGTTTCGTATCGTGCCCTTTTGGTTTTTAGATAGTTATTTTCGCTTTCTAGAAGTTTTATTTGCAACTTTAATCTTGCTATTTGAAGAAGCATTGCATCCTTGGAAACATATTCCTTGTTAGAGCGAAAACCGTTTCCAAAAAAGTTTTTAAATAATAATACATATGGAGAGTAATATGTAATGTTTGTGTTGCATGGTCTCGCTTTTCACAAATACCACGGTTTTCGAATTCCCAAGATAAGGGACACCACAGGCATCGACACTGTTTCCTTTGTCAGCAAGCGTCGTTTTGCTGGGTTATGCGCATTCGACAAAATGCAGCACGCACACTTTTGAATTTAGTGTAGGCATCACACCGCTGCTTTCCCTAGCAGAATTATATCTGCGTCTCCTGGTCTGTGGGAGGGCCAAACATTCTGAAACTCGCCGCCGTTCAAGGTTTTCTACAACGGGCGTAGCTTGTTTTTGGCATTTTTGAAATGATGGCGCGAAAGTTTAAATTTTAACGATTTTTTTCTTCTTAAATAATAAAATTGTCAAAGGAAATAAAAATGTTACAAAACAACTATTGTTTTAAATTTTTTCCAAAAGTCGCTCCTTCATACACCTAAAATACACATAAAAACAACACTTTTTTGGGATCAACTGGGGGCAACATTGGAATTTCATTTTCAAAGAGCCGAATGACAGGAGGAAGAGGAAAACAGAATGAAATAGCTGCCTACTTACGTCACCTTGTTATTACACCATGTAAAAACTCAGGGTACAACAAAAAAAAAAGACTGAGTAATAGTAAAAAAAAACTTTGTAAATTTTTTTTGTTTGTATGTTTGTTTGTTCTTACATATTATGTAAATGAAAATTATCTATTATTCGAATAATTTTTTGTTTGAATAAACGAAATTATTTATTATTCAAATAAAAATAAAAAAAATTTATTCATCTATTATTCTTATTCGAATAAATTTTGCCCAACTGTGTTCGTAACTATATATTCATTGAATTTTGATTTTGAGAATTTGTTCATTTAGTATAGGGGCCCGTAGTTATTTTGACCCCGGGCCCGGATTTTCTCTCGGCGGCCCTGTACATATGTACATTGTACATAAATACTAGCTGACCTAATAAATGATGCATGAAGCTAACGCTAGCCTCTTCTCTAGTTTTTTTCTTTAAACTTTGCCTTTGAGTTCTAATAATGGCTGTGAAAGTAAATCTGCACGAGCCAATGCCCTCTGTTTTATGTTGAAACTCATTTAGCATAAACGCATTGCGCATATAAAAATACATATACAGAGAAACCTCTCCTAACGGACACCTCTCATAGGCGGGCACCTCCCTTGAGCGGACATTTTTTCATGCACCAAGGTTTAGGTTAAATTTTTAGAACAAATTTCCCTCTCTTAGGCGGACACTCTCTTGGCCGGACGCGGACAGTTATTTACTATTGAATTGAACTAAAAACTTCTATTAAGCGGACACGAACCTCTCGTCAACGGACACTTTGATTTTTTTTCATAACGAATCACATAAAAACCTCTGTTAGGCGGACACGAACTCCTCTTGTGCGGACAAAATATAAGTATGTATAGCAATATAAAAAAAGTTCGTGGAATGTTCGTTAGGTAAAAAGCGCTACGATGAAAGAGGTCCGCATGACTATTGGAATAGATATAACTACATTCACGGGTCTCCAGTTAGATGTTCTAACTGACCAGAATGTCGAAACCATTGAAGATGATAGTACCGATACTGAAAGTATTTCCGCTGAAAGTAGGTAATGCAATCTCCTCGAATGAAATGGCTTTGACTGCAGTTTCAAATTTGAAAAGATTTTGCACGGAAGACCTTATTGCATTTGAATTGTTGCAGAAATTTGAAAGCCATCTGCAAAACAATTTTATTTTAAATAAGCAATAAACCCACAATTTCGCAATTTTTTAAATAATTTCAAAGATATCCCAACATTTCTAGTTCTCAGCAACTTACTAATTGATATGTAATATGTATGTTAATACTTTATGTATATGTATACATATGTACATACATAAATATGTATATGTTTTTATGTATTTAAGTAAAATTTTGAAGACATAAGAGTCCTTGTTTTTTTCGGTGATATATGAATAAATAAACCCTTTAAAATTCAAAAAATTTTTAAAATAGCAACCCACTCCCTTAGGCGGACACCTCTCTTGGGCGGACAAAATTTGCCCGACGGTGAGTGTCCGCCCAAGGGAGGTTTCACTGTATACATATGTACATACAAATATATACACGCCCATACAAAGTATTCATATATGTAGACACGTTTATGCATAAATGCGTATATTTTTTTAGAAAACGGCTACTTACAAGCATAGAAATGTAATTTTTTTCTATGGCGCAAAATAAAGAGCACCTGTTTACCAACTAACATACATACAAACATATGCACATACGCAAGTGTTTATTTATATCACAATATGCATTATATGGGGCAATGCGGAAGACCATGCGCTATTTGCCTTTTCCATAGTACATTAAATGGGTTATGTGCCCAGTTGACTGAAAGGTGCTTTTATGTTGTTGCAAATTGTGATAAGAATGAAAGGAGTGCATGAGGATGCTGTTGGTGGCTTTGTTTTTTAAACTTAACCATTTTTGCGTTTAGATACATATGTGAACAATATCGTGGGCTTTTTTTTAAAGGTATGACATTTTTTATATTTTTCCATACCAATAACTAATACATATTTAGTTGTCTTTGCAGTACAGCATGCCGATAGTAATATTTGCTTTACCAATTTTCATTGATTTATCACAATAACATTAAAAAAATTGGCATCAAGAAAACATAGAAGCTGCATGCAATGAGCTCTTTCTAAAGCTAGGTGGAAAATATTTGTACCTAAAATATACCTAAAACTCTTTTAAGATGTATCTAAAAAGCACCTAAAAAATACAGAATTGCGAATTTTATTTGATCGTTTACAAATAGCTACTCTATAAAGCTAGTTGAAACATATTTGTATCTAAAATATACCTAAATCGTACCTAAGATATATATAAAAAGTACCTAAAGAGTATCGGATCACAAATTTTATTTGACCATTTATAAATAGGTACCCTTTAAAGCTAGTTGAAATATATCTGTACCTAAAATATACCTAAAGCGTACCTAAAATGTATATAAAAAGCACCGAATTACGAATTTCATTTGATCGTTTATAAATAGGCCCTCTATACAGCTAGGTGAAACATGTTTGTACCTAAAATATACCGAAAACTTACCTAATATGTATCTAAAAGATACCTCAAAAGTACCGAATTACGAATCACACTATAAATTACAAATTTCATTTGATCGTTTATAAATATGCGCTCTATAAAGTAAGGTGAAATATATTTGTACCTAAAATATACCTAAAACGTACCTAATATGTATCTAAAAAGAACCTATAAAGTTCCGAATTACGAATTTCATTTGATTATTTATAAATACGCACTCTATAAAGCTAGCTGAAAAATATTTGTAACTAAAATATACCTAAAACTTATAAATATATTTGTAACTAAAATATACCTAAAACTTATAAATATATCCAAAATGTATCTAAAAGCTACCGACTTACGAACTTTATTTTATTATTTATTAATGGGCACTCTATAAAGCTACTTGAATCATATTTGTACCTAAAATGTATCTAAAATGTACCCAAAATATAGCTAAAATGTATCTAAATGCACCGAACTACGAATTTCTTTTTGATCTTTGCAGTAATATCAATTCTGCGCTGCTTTGATATTTTAGAAAATATACTACGTACAATTCAAGACTTAGATACATGCATATGTATACCTATTAAAAAGTGGTCGTGATTATCAATCAATACCGCCCGAATTATCGCTTGCCGTTCGCACGTAGTCAAATTACTTCAGAAGTTTTTCGGTAATGATATTTTGTGTATTTATCCTTTCTACTTGCCAAACAATATTATAATCGAATAACTTTCTACTTTATTTATTCATTTATGTATTTACAGCCCAACTGCAAATGCGAGACAGCAATGAAATGCCCGCTGACAATATGGTCGGATTCAGAGTGGATAACAACAACAACAACAAACGAGCAACAATTACCAAGCTGCAACATATTAACGTTGCGTTTAGTCAACAAAAAGCAATGCGCAACAAGGCAACACTGCTCAACCACTTTGCAAGGACCACTTTCTCGTCGGGTGTTTTGGGTCGAAAAGCGCGCAAACAAAAACAAATTCAATTCAACAAATCAAAAAATATTCGTTATTACACTTTTACTAGCAGTGCTGATATTTGCTGTAAAAGTTGAAGTAGCAGTTGCAACGGTAGCTGCGCCGCCAGCAGCGGAATCGGCGGTGGTGGAAATAGCGCCACAGCCATCAACAGCAGCGACATCTGTCAATTTTAATGATATTATACATATTGCTGATGGGAATATTGTTACTAAGGTGCGTACCTATGTATGCAACAAAGAAATGTTTTTGCTCAAAAAAAGCTAAAGACTAGTTGAGAAACACTGATTAATTGGCCTACAGTTGAAATGAAGAAAGCACTTTATTTGCATTTTTTTATTAGACAGTATTGTAATTATTAAGTGTCTCTTTATTTCTAGGATGCAATTGAGCAGTCATTGGTTACCATACATGATATTGCCACTGAAAATTTGGGCACTTTATGTGTTTCCACCCAATATCAGCCACTACAAGTGCCCATCAATTCTGAACGTTTTCAAAGCTCAAGACAAAAAGTGGATCTTGTGGCGTCCATATTGCAGGAAGTGGGCATAGTGCGACATGGTGGTGAGTATTGAATTTTTGAAGACATGGCTAAGGACCGTTTTCATGTAACCCCCTATTTTTCTAGGTATCACCGATGCCTTGGCCAAAGGCTTGCTCAGCGATGATTACACTATCGGCGCCAGGATCTTAGCATTAAATTTAACAAATGGCTATGTGCAATCTTATGCTTGGTGGATTAGAAACTTGAAAGAGCGTAACGGCGATCTGCAGCGCTACGAAGAGGATAGTCTGCAAATAGGCCGCAAGCCAGCACAAAGTTATCCCTGGTTAGTGAAGCAACTTGCATTTGATTTGAAATGCTTCTTTTGAAATTATAGAAAAAGAGATTTTCAAATACATTGCCTGTTTTTAATTCAATCTAAATTCCAGGTTTGACGACGAAAATACAACACCCACACTATGGTCACCAAAATTTGCGCCCAGCCCACCGAACAAATACTTCAAAGGCTGGTGGACCTATCCCTATTTCTCTTGCATGCTCAGCAAATGGTTACTCTCTTATAGCATTGCGATACCACCGAATGGCCGACATGGCTTACGCGGCTTCATTAGCATCGATATCGATGTGTCGGGACTGCGCGTGAATCAATGCGAAGCGCCCGCTTACCGTTTGAATTATCAACAATTACAACCGAGACGCATATTTTTGGCAGAGTTAACAGCTGCAGAGGCTGTGGGTGATGTGCAGGCCTTTCATGGCTCACACAAATGTCATCGCGATACAATGAAGGTGCAGAATGGAAATAAGGACAAAATCTACATTTAGAAGCAAAACTCTACATTTAGCAATTATTATTATTTTTTAATATTAACTTTAAGTATTAACTTTTTTTCTGCTCATTTCAGTGCGACTACCGCCTGCCCAGCACGGATGCACCAAAAATCAACACAAACCGAATTGTTGCAGCAGCATCATCAAATGGTTGGTCACGTGGCGCTTATCAATGTCTTTGTCGGCGTGGCTTTTATTCGTTACGTCATCCGGATGGTTTCAATGGCACCATCATGGAGATTGCTTGGAAGGAGCATCAAGAGAATATTAGCAATTATTATGCAGATGTTTTTGTTTGTCTGCAATGTTCAGCGGGCTGTGATTATTGTACTGGTCCCGAACCGTGTTTGGCTAATTACAATTGGCCTTTCAGGTAAATTTATGACAGAAACCCGTAGAGGAGACTTTCAGTAAGATCTGTCATATATGATGTATTGTGGAACGATATTCCGTGATCCCTTGTCAAGTTTGGTTTGGAGACAAACCGGTTTTGGCTAATATGCGCCATATACAGTGTCTTTTTTCGTTCTCGTTTTCGATAAGGGATGACAGAAGATCGTTCCACAATATATCATATTCCTACCCTGTCGGAAAAACAAGTAACCAAAAAGTATTTGTTATATATATTTATTTATTTTTTTTAGAATATCCATCCTGACAATATCAGTTGGTTGCGCCATTGGCACTTTTCTGTTGGCCGGTTACCTCTTTCATCATCGCAAAGTAAAGGTTTTCAAAGTTGCCAGTCCAATATTCTTGTCGATCACATTGGTTGGATGCGCGATTATGTATTTGGAGGTAATGTTATTTTAATTAAAATATAGATTTATTTAAAAAGAGCAACGAGTAGCTCTTCTGCTGTAATAAAAATATTTTTAAATGGAAGAACATCGAAATATGCCATCTTACACTGAAAAATTGCCATTCGGTGTTCGAATACACACGGCTACACCTTAAAGTATACAATGTATACATACAAGCATATCCGCAGTTGAAGCTAATGAAAGCGTGTTAAAAAGTCCTCAAGTTCGGTTACTTTTTGCAATTTAATTTCGTTGATTTCTCTGCTTTAAAATTTAATTATATCCTTTTATGCTTTCTTATTTCTTCCAGATGGTTGCCATATTTCCTTATCTAGACATGACTTGGTGCATTGTAACAAAGTGGACGCGACACATGGGTTTCTGTATTACATATACAGCGCTGTTAATGAAAACTTGGAGGTAATTTATTTATATATGTAAATATTCTTAGATTTAAGTCAGCCAACCACATGCGCGATACTGCAAATTAGGAGCTAAAGGCAATTCCTCAAAGAAACACAACAAATATGCACTGAAAAAGGAGTCCTTTTTGGTTTATGTGGCTTAGGGTTTTCGGACTCCAATAAAAGTGCATTTAAAGCATTCTAATGCAACATTGTTTTCATATAATTTAAAAGGAAATTTTCTCCGTTGAATACGATAAAAGACTTTTCGAAGCCTTTCTAAAAGTGCAGTCCTGACGGAGCACCTTGAAAATTTCTCTGATTTACTGATTCCAATTACTGACGTTAACATTTGACGCCTTGCCTTGTGTAGAAGAATTGACAATGGAGGGTAATATTGATTCTATCATGAATACTTAAACCTATCATAGATCGTGTGATGCTCATAATGCGATCCCTTGTCAAAATAAAATAAAAAATATGACCGTTCATGTTAACACGAGTGCTACTCTTCTACTCTTTTTTTGAATAAAATGTATCACTGTGTTCTTTTAGAAACAACGAGTTTTCAAGCACATTTCATAACAATCTTTCAACTTCCAGAGTTTCTCTAACATATCGCGTTAAATCAGCGCACAAAGTCAAGCTCACCGACAAACAATTACTGCAATGGATGGTACCGATTCTTTTGGTGATGTTAATTTATTTGGGTACATGGACAATTTCAGCGACGCCAACCGCAGAAGTGGTAAGTTTGACAGCCACTGTGCTAAGCGAAATTTAGCAATAGGCTCTCGTAACACAGAGCGAAAAAGAAAGCTAAAGAAAGAAAGCAAAATCTTAAACTGGAAAATATGTAATTATAATGAAAATTAAAGATTTTGTTACTATTTTCTATAGGGTATCAAAGAAACCTTGTTTTAGACGTGATTTTCCCTCAACTGAATATTTAAACTTAGCTGTTTTCACCTTTCTCACAACAGATACTCGACCAAAGTGGTTTGAAATTCAAGCAATGCTCATACAATTGGTGGGATCACAGTTTAGCCATTGGTGAGGTGCTTTTCCTGGCTTGGGGCGTGCGCGTCTGTTATAATGTGCGCAATGCCGAGTCGCTGTATAATGAGGCGCGTCTAATATCATATGCCATTTATAATATTGCAATTGTTAATATAACAATGGTGGCATTTCAGTGAGTAACCTGGTTACAAAAAAAAAAAAATAAAAGATAAACCTATGATAACATTTCTTTTTTGTTTGCTTCTCAGTCTTTTTATATTTCCACGCGCCGGTCCAGACATCAAGTATCTGCTTGGTTTTATACGTACACAATTTTCGACCACGACAACAATAGCGCTGGTATTTGGTCCAAAAATTTCACGTGTACTCAAAGGACAAGGTGATAAATGGGATCAAAAGGCGAAAGTGCGTAGCATAACTGCGTCGTTTTCATTGAATGGCGCTGGACTGGTGCCGGAGGAGTCGCCCGATTTGTATCAGGAAAATGAAGAGTTGAAGGTTTGTGCATTTGAAAGCTAATTTTTAATCGCTCATATTTAGTTATTTACAAGGAAAATCTTATATTAGCAATAATGTGTTTCTAAGCTTCCATTGTATTCTCTAACTTTCTATATAGGAACAAATACAAAAATTGGCGCATCAAATTGAATTCATGAAGACTGTGCATATGCAAATGAATAATCGTCATTTGAAACCAAAACCTGGTGGTTATTTTACTATAACTTCAACCTCTTTGCAAGCGCCATTTAGCAGGAGTACAATGTCATCCGCCCATACACAAACCTCAAAGGACATGCAAAGTGAGGATACACGGAAAGGCGGCAAGAAAATGAGGTAAAGAATGTCACACTTCTATAAAAAAAACTCTGACATTAATATACATATCTATTATTTCTATGCAGCTTTCCCGAAACCGTCTCACTAACAAAATCCAAATCATACAAAGAAAAGGTTTGACGAGATCGACGAAGTGTAAAGAAGGTTTGCTCAACGGTTCATAATAAATTAAGGCATTCATTTAGTGATCAAAGCTGTGCATATTGGTCACAGTCAACCACCACCACCATTACAACGCCACCCCCACCGCCACCGCCCAGACAAGCTGAGAATGATTTACTCAAACAATTTTCTTATCTATTTCGACCCGATTCAGATTGCAATGTACATTATACATTTGATTGCAATATACAATCGGCAGCCGAGAATAGAACAAAAAATGGCGATGGCGATGTTGATCATGATTATGACGATAAGAGCATTAAAAGCTCGCTAGCGAATATACGCATTGAATGCACAACAACTGCGTTTGATGAAGTGTCAACAAAATCAG
Organism: Urophora cardui; assembly: GCA_960531455.1. NCBI lineage: Eukaryota > Metazoa > Arthropoda > Insecta > Diptera > Tephritidae > Urophora > Urophora cardui. The sequence continues at coordinate 22,400,432 of OY482674.1, read as the reverse complement.
CATCAGCAGGCGCAAGCGAAGCAGCGGCAGACGCAAATGTAACAGCAAACGCAAAACCAACAGCAAACGCAAGCTCAGACGTAAGCAACATAGCAGCAGACACAGCAACAAGTGTTTGCAGCAGCATAAGCACAGCTGCGTTGCCAAATTTATCAGCTGCTAAAGTCGCCGCGTTAAATCACATTCAATCATCCTCGCCATCATCATCATCATCACCGCCACCACCACAATCAACCACATCATCTCCACCACCACCACAATCAACTACATCATCATCATCCAATTCATCTTTGTTGTATGCCATACGCACGCCATCGCCATCGCCCATACATTTTCGCTTAGCCACAGATTCATTAACACGCCCTGAAATGAAGGCAATCGAAATTACCGAAATGGTGGATATACATTACCCGCCGAATTTAGCGTCGCCGTCGTCGTCGCTCAATGTGACAACAACGGCAGACAACGTAATGCGAGATCATGCGATTGGTGTTGTAGGTGTTGCAGATGTTGTCGTAAATGGTCATAATAATAATAATGATAATAACAATAACAATACATCCTGTTCTATGTCCTCCACATTAACTGATAGTAAAACTGTTGATATACGTACACCGGTTATAGTTTAAGTTTTGTGTTGACACAAGTGCAGTACACAAACACAGCTTTTGAAAACACCGTTATCGCTTTTCTGACATTAATTTGACAGAAATCAATCGGTTAACTGTCGACTGTCAATTTATGTGTCGTTATAGCGTTGCCGGATAGCCGGCTATTGCTATATATGCACTGACATTTATTTGACAGAAATCTTTCGGTCAATTGTCTATTGAAATTCGCTTAAAGCTAAAACCAAATACTGAGTAATTGGGCCTTTATTGATCATTGGAAAACGTATACTTTTAGGAAGCCATAGAAGCTTATGATCCGGTAGTTGTTAAGTATCATATTTTATCGTTTCTTACAGCCTGAAAAAGCTATTTCCATAATTTGTCCTTTTCAAACCAAAAATCTATCGCAATAGGTGTTGTTAAGGAACGCAGAAGACATGCGCAAGTTTAGATTGGAGAAGAGATCTTCTACCTAAGTACATAGTCAAACCCCAATTTATTTTCTGTAATGCCCACACAAAGTTTTGAATTTAACCAGTCACCTGCAATTCATAACTCGCGAGACCGGCTTTTGATTGGATAGCAAAGCTTTCCCCGAAAAAACCCCTTTAATTAAATCTGTATGGCTGCTGTTACACCATGATCAAAATGAGCATGATCAAAATTTCTGCTATTGCTTTTCCATTAAAGCGGAAAATGAGAGAGACAGAGAGAGAGAGAGCGGGAAGGCACACTCACACTCTCAATTTTGGCAATTATTCGGCGCTGACACCGAATCAACGTGCAAGCAATCTCTCACAGAGAACAAAGATCGAAAAATGAGGGAAAAAGTGTATTTTGACCATGATCATGGCATAACAGCGGCCCAACCGGCAAGTCATAGCTCGTGAGCGCTCCTTCAAAACAACTTTTAATTGAATAGCCATGCTTTCTACCATGTTTTCAACCAGCAAACCGACCATTGGTTTTAATCATTTTTGCTTTACTAACTTTTATTGCATTCCCGCTAAAAAACTGTTGTTGTATATTAAAAGCAACAACAAAAAACTATTCGTATATTTGGCAAGTTAAAGAAATTTGTTGAGCATTTCTTTGCACTTCGTTGAAGCTAAAGTATGATAGAAAGAAATATAGCAAAATAGAGAAAGGAAGAGTGAGTCAAACTTACTGCAGTTAAAGCATAAATTAACGTACATACATACATACATATATGTTTTTATAATCACAATAAGCAAAGCTGATATTGTTTAATATTAAATTTGCGCGTTACGTATGTATGTACATTTTACATAAAATACTCTCAATATTGCACTTTCAATGTTTTTCTCCATTACAACATTAACAAAAAAAGTATACATACATATTTAAAATTTCAAATTTAGTTTTGTACTAAAGCATTGATATTAGTATGTATAATTAAATATTGTATATTTACAACAAAAACAAAAAAAAAAACAAATGAAATGTTTGACATATAAACGTTTGATGTACAACAATACGCATAAATAAATAAATAAGCTCAATGGCAGTGGAAAATAAATTGTTAACAATTTTAGCGAGAAAGTTTTGCTTCATATACATACATACATTTACATACCTACATACATATGTACACATTAAAATACATAAAAAAATAGTTATGTGTATGTTAGCTGTACATATTTACTTAAATATGTATTTATTGCTAGATGTTTAGTGATACATATTTGGAAAAAAAAAACAAAACAAGAAAGTGCATGAACAAATATGTATTGTATATTAGGCTAACTAAAAAATAATAAAAAAACGACAAAAAAAGTTTATTGTAAAAGCGTTTTTCGTTTACATTACTTTAAAATAGAAAATAGCGCTTGACCCACTCATTTATTCAATACAAACCTGTTAAATAATGATTATTAATCGTAATGATTACCGGCTTGATTGATTATTTTTTCAACTGTCCATTTAATGATTGATCACCCATTGTTTTCAAATTTTAATGATTATTTTGCAATTACCATTAAAAAAAATCAAAACAAATCATAAAAATCAAAAAAAAGAAAAATAATCATAAAAAATCAAAAATAATCAAAAAAAATTATTTTGATTGTTTTTGATTATTTATGATTTTTTTTGATTTTTTTTGATTTTTTATGATTTTTTTTGATTTTTTTTGATTTTTTTTAATTTTTATCAATATGGTTTAAAGAAATATACACATTTGTACGTATGCAGGTATGTATATAGCCCTTTAAGGCAGACTCCCGACGCACAATGGGTGATTGCGGCCAAAAATAAATTCAAAATTAAAGTATGAGTAAAATAATTTTTTTAAATAGAGATCGACAGATACATCAAATTGTAATAAAAAAGCTTATATAAAAATCTTTGAGTCTCTTTTCGTTTAGCCGTACAGGGTGCCCAAAGTTGAGCAACAAATGGGTTATTTTTTTTCTCAATGAACACACCTCATACAAAATGCTCTATCTCATTTAGTTGTTAACATACGAACTCGAGTAGTTCATCATTACATAGATAATGATTTTCTCTTTCAGAAATTTCAGTTGTAAATACCGTTCACTATTGAATTTATATGAATTTTCAAATATTGAAAAAAAATGTCGATAAGAAAAAAATTTTGCTCCACTTTGAATAAAAAAATTAAAAAAACAAAAAATATGACCTCCTCAATTTTTTTTTATGCTTTGAAATAATATATTCTTAATCAAACTACATTTTCATTTTAAAAATCCACTTGCTCCATTTGCTTTTATAATTTTTTTCCCATTGGCCTAAAACTGCGTTTTTGTGAACGCATTAATTATGCTAGTTTTGACATTATGAAAAACGTTTATATTTAGGCGAATAATCTAATATTTCTTTATCGTCTTGCAGTAAATGGTGCATACTTTCAAATTATGAGGTAATCTTTTTTATCAGCGTTAATTCATATCTTTGACAGCTTTTTTCTTTTGGAATATAAAAAAAAAATGTGTAAAAATTGTAAAACTTTAAAATGAAATTAAAAAAAAACAAAAAATATTACCTCCTCAATTTTTTAATATTTCATAGTCCTAAATGTCTTTTATAAACAGGAGAAAAAATTGTTAAAATTCGTTTGCTCCATTTTGTTTTATGAACATTTTTATGGAAGGTGTTTTTTGAGTTTTCGTACATTTTTCCCATACAAAATGCCCAGAAGTATGCTTCAAAAAGTTTAAATTTTTTTGTATGGGTAATATTTGCCAAAATGGTGAAACTTAAATATCGATATTTTCAATTCTAATTAAGATATTCGAAGAAACTAAACGCTGTTTTCAAGAGTAATGATTGTGCTTTCAACTGGTTTAATCGAATTTGAGTGGAAAGTAATTACATAAAAGATATAAGGCAGGGAATAGAGCCAAAAAACGTGTTTTTTGCCTATTTGAGCATGAATATCTCAGAAACTAGAACCAATTTGGAAAATCTGACTCCAGATTCAGGTTTAGCACACTGAAATCCTTTAAAAAAGTGTAATTTTATTTCTGGTATAAAATTTTTTTGAAATGCGTTTTTTTTGTATGAAAGTTTTATGATAAATGCTTATAACATACTTAAAAGTGCATATATTTTTAATTTAAAAACGGTGAAGTGCTTTACCCCTTTTCCAAAATGATTACTGCATTTGATTTATATTTCAAAAATGTATGTATACACTAATCAAAATGGAGCATTTTAGCTATAATAGTTAGGAAAATGCTGAAATTTCAAAAATACCGTTATATGGGAGGTGGGCGTATTTGTGGGTGGATTTTGTTCAAATTTTCACAGTTTACTAATTTTAACCAAAAAAGCTTAAGTTCCGAGTTTCAAGATTCTAGCTTAATTATTACTAGTTTTGGCCGCGTTTGTATGGAGGTGCCCCCACTGTGCGACGGTAGCTTGATGGTAGTACCGGGGGGTTCGATACGATGAGCGTAGGTGGTGTAGTGCGGTTAAAGTCCCACACTAACAGGATAAAGGCTCTATATGCTTCCTCCTCGTATATTTGTGCAGAGAGGCATACACATTTATACATATCTTACAAGCTTGGAATTATTGTTAATTTGTCATTGACCGTACATGGTACGATGCACGTTTATATCTAATTATTTATCTTTATGAAAAATTGTTTAAAGTGGCCAAATCAAACATTTTAGTGTAACATTCGCTGACTTTCGAGACTTTATGACATTCATGAATGAGGAAAAGAAGCGATACATAGTCTCATTTTCATTAATTTATACAGTGAATTATGTGTGTTATTTATGGAGATGTTATAGTCCAAAATGTCTATATCTGAACAATCCGTTATATGGGACCTATATGTTATAGTGGTCCAATTTCTCTTAAGAAGTCACCCAAGTACCAAATTTCAAGTAGATATCTCAAAAAAATGAGGGATTCGTTTGCGTTTATACAAACGACTCAGCTCATGATCCTCATTATAGCGGTTATATTTTGGTGGATCTGTCATGCCTCCTTCGGCATTTTCCGTCAGTTTGTCTGTATATTTTATTGCCAAATTTGAAATAATTCTGGTCCAGGGTTATTTTCAGCGTATTTACGATCTCTGTTGCAATGTCTTTGTTCGTTTTCTCTGTCAGTATTTTAGTTAGAGCTTTTAGTATTTCTGTCTTTGGTATCGAGGGGTATAGATCCTTCACGTAAAGTGATACCTGTTTTGAGTCCTTGGGTACGTTCAGAATTCTCAGTTTGTTGACTAGTTCCGTTGTGTTTTTGATTGCTAGTAGCATATTTAGCAGAATATGGTCGGACGAGCGCATGGCCGACGATTGGAACTTAAGTGTGCTCTGCCCAATCCACAAAAAAGGAGACTCCACAGTACGCGCCAATTATCGTGGGATAAGCCTCCTGAATATCGCATATAAGGTCTTAGCAAGTGTATTGTGCGAAAGACTGAAGCCTATCGTCAACAATCTGATTGGACTTTATCAGTGTGGCTTCAGACCTGGTAAATCTACCATCGACCAGATCTTCACAATACGACAAATACTGGAAAAAACCCATGAAAAAGGAACCGACACACACCATCTCTTTGTCGATTTTAAAGCCACTTTTGATAGCACGAATAGGAATTGCCTGTATGCCGCAATGTCTGAATTTGGTTTCCCTGCTAAACTTATACGGCTATGCCAAATGACGTTGACTAACACCACCAGCTCCGTCAGAATTGGGAATGACCTCTCCGAGCCGTTCGAGACCAAACGAGGTTTCAGAAAAGGTGACTCTCTTTCGTGCGACTTTTTCAATTTGATGCTGGAAAAGATAATACGAGCTGCAGAACTTAACCATACAGGATGCATCTTATATCACAAGAGTGTGCAACTGCTGGCGTACGCCGATGACATCGACATCATTGGCACTAACACGCGCGCCATATGTTCTGCCTTCTCCAAGCTGGATAAAGAGGCTAAGAAAATGAGTTTGGCGGTCAACGAGGACAAGACGAAGTACCTCCTGTCATCACACAAAGAAACAGCACGCCTTGGCAGCCACGTCAATGTTGATAGCTACAAATTCGAAACTGTTAAGGACTTCGTCTATCTGGGAACCAGCATTAACACCAAGAATGATGTCAGCACGGAGATCCAACGAAGAATCACGCTTGCCAATAAATGCTACTTCGGACTAAGTAGGCAACTGAAAAGTAAAGTCCTCTCTCGACAAATAAAAATCACACTCTACAGGACGCTCATCGTTCCAGTCCTCATGTACGGCGCAGAAGCATGGACAATTTCAAAATCAGATGAGATGGCACTTGGAGTATTCGAGAGAAAAGTTCTTCGTAAGATTTATGGACCTTTGCGCGTTGGCGTGGGCGAGTATCGACGGAGATTTAACGATGAGCTGTACGAGCTTTACACAGACATCGACATTGTTCAGCGAATAAAGATCCAGCGGCTGCGTTGGGCAGGTCATGTCGTGAGAATGGACGAAGGCGCTCCGGCCAAGAAAGCATTTCTATCGAAACCCGCTGAACGCAAAAGAAAAGGGAGACCTCCACTGCGTTGGGAAAATCAGGTGGACAGCGATGCTGCCTCCCTAGGTGTTCCCAAGTGGCGCCATGCTGCACGAAACAGAAGCAATTGGCGCGCTCTGTTGGACTCGGCCAGAATCGTCTAGACGGTTAAGCGCCAATCAAGAAGAAGAAGAAGTAGCATATTTAGATGTTTTGAAAGTCTATATCCTGGTGCCGATTTATGGTTTACTATTGGTCGCATAGGTGTTCCTGTTTTGTGGATTTTAGGTAGTGCGATCAGTGATGGGGCAGATGGATTCATTGCTGTGAGAGTGTAGGCTACTTTGCCGTATCTTATATTTTTCGCTTGTTTTATTGCACGCTTTATTGCCATTTGGTATTCTTCCGTTGGGTCTTTTCTCATCACTCCGCAGCCCATTTCTTTGATTAGTTGACCTGTTTTTGCGGTGTATTCCTCTTCCTCCATTAGCACAGTTGTATTTCCTTTGTCTGTTTCACACTTCATCAATTTTTTCAAAAAAGGAAAAATTCTTAATTTCATATAAGTTGTATTTATTGTTCATCCCAGTTGGAAAGGGTAATGTTTGGTAATGCACAAAGTAATCTATCTCTACCATCATTTATACATTACAACATGCATGATTCCTAACACAGCAAATGTCCTACGAAAGTAATGTGTCGCTTTAGGTAAAGCGACACATTACCTTTTGCATTACCCATTCGTATATAAAAAGATACATTACCTTTTGCATTACCTCTTCGTATATAAAATGATACATTGCCCTGTACATTACCTCTTCGTATACGAAAAGACATCATACCTAAATTCCATGAAATATTTATACATTTAAGTTGCTATACGTATTAGGACTCTCGTTGCTCATACTAATGGTTGGACCACAACTATTTCTTGTATCTTTCATCGCCAATGGCGTTTGGGATACATTTTCAGAATTATGCATGTACATACATACATATTTTTCACCAATTTAATTTTTTTTATTATTTTTTTTAAGCTGTCACCTTCAAGCGACAAAAATACAATTGAGTTATTTCAAATCATGTTCAGAGAAATTACCTCTTCGTTTACATAGGTATGCATGTTTTCGTATATTGCCATTCGTTGATGAATTCATATTTGAAAAAGGTAATGCATTCCGCACTTTCCAACTGGGATATTTTTCACCAATTTAATTTTTTTTATTATTTTTTTTAAGCTGCCACCTTCAAGCGACAAAAATACAATTGAGTTATTTCAAATCATGTTCAGAGAAATTACCTCTTCGTTTACATAGGTATGCATGTTTTCGTATATTGCCATTCGTTGATGAATTCATATTTGAAAAAGGTAATGCATTCCGCACTTTCCAACTGGGATCATACGCCATACCGTTTCAGCCCTAGTTATTGCCCTATTGTATTATTTTAAAAGGCAGAACTATTACGTACTTACGTTCCGACATTGTTCCTCAAATAGGATTATTTGGGAATTTGTATTCGTCTTCGCGTGCCTACTACATAATAAAGCAGTAGACGATTTGCTATGTTGCAAATAGATTTACGTAAAGATAATCTCTGTCATAATCAGAATTCTTTATTCGCTCTTCCCTGTCCTTATACTGAACCTAGAAATGAATCTTCCCCAGGTGTAGGAAGGGTTTGTATCCGTATCTAGTACGAAAAACTTCGAACGAGCCAAGGTCTATACAAATTTTGTACTTCTAAATTTGTCGACATTTTAATTAGTGCAGTTGTCGCTGTAGAATACACAATGACTTGGATACACCTGTCCCCATATTTACTGCAGGGTTACGTACTTTAATATGCGTTCACATACATTTGTACAAACAAACTTTATGCCTCTCTGACCAAACATACATGCCTACCTGAATACTTATGTGCATGCGTATCCAAATTTCTTTACAACAATATTGAAAAAAATCAAACAAAATAAAAAAAATCAAAAAAAAATCATAAAAAATCAAAAAAAAAATCAAAAATAATCATAAAAAATCAAAAATAATCAAAAACAATCAAAAAAAATTACTTTGATTATTTTTGATTATTTTTGATTTTTTATGATTATTTTTGATTTTTTTTGATTTTTTTTTGATTTTTTTAATGGTAATCATTAAAATTACTTTTTTTCAGCAAAAGAATTAAAATAATGATTACCAATTAAAAAACAAAACAATTTAATTGATTACTAATCCTAATCGGAATTTAACAGGTCTGATTCAATATAGGTATCTGTAGAAGGGAGAATTGGACTATGGGCAGCATCAACACTCATTTCAGTCTGAGGTGAAATTATCGCCGGAGGTGAAATCATCTTGTTAAAATATTCACCAGAGAAACTCGTCTAATTCAAATGTGAACTTGTCAGAATGAAAAACTGAGTCAAAAGTTTATTTATATTTATATTATTTTGAAAAATTAAAAACGTAACTGACATTGATTTGTTGGAATAATATCCGCTAAGTTGAACTTGATAACGCCAATTTAAATGATGGTGAGCGAGAAAACTAATAGTCATACATATGTGCATACATGCATAATAAATTAAGAAAAATATTTTAAATAGGATTCGGAAATACTCGATGAAGAATTTCAATGTTATATGCGCGTGGCGCGTTCAATTGAAAGTACGCTTAAACGACCAAAAGGTAAAGTTAAAGATATTGCTCTGGTTTTAGTATTGTTGTAACGGCAGGATTAAGCACAAGAACTTCTGAGAAGCAGCAAGAGTGAGTACTTGAACGTACGTAAACCCTGATCCGTGGAAACTATACCAGATCGCGACGGTAGAACAACCTTCGGCAGGCAATTGGAAGCGCTTGCAGTCGTACCGGAAAAACGTAAACTTATACTTGTCGAAGAACTTCCACATTGGCTGCCTTTTTAGAGCTCTTTTTTTTATACATACATACATGCATATTTAAATTCCAGATCGAGAATGCTGTAAGCAGCTATTGAAGAAATGTGAACGACTAAACAGCAGCCACAATGTCGATATTAAGAAAAATACAAACGCATTCATGAAGTATTGTTTGAAAGTGATTAATTGGACGAGTGTGCATCAGCCGCTGCAGTTGTATGATAAATGGGTAATTACTGAGCAAAAAAAAAAAATAATAATAATACAGATACCTGTTTACTCTTGGCTAAGCGTATATTTATCTCTGCTTCTTACTATAATTACTTCCCAAAACAATAGTATCAAGACACAAAAAGTGAAGTTAAAATTTGGCTGCAAGAGAACAAATCTTATATGGCTGTTAAAGAAATGCCAGATGGTTCACTCGTCATATATTGCGCAGTGTCGAACTCACCCGATGCTGGCTGGCAGGATGGCGCATTCAAATTGATGAGAGATTTAAAAGATCCAGAGCCCGAAGCATTTTAAACCCGAACAAATTTTGTAATTAAAAATCGTTGTCTGTCTTCTTTATTCTTGCGTATAACTAATTATTGTACAAAAAAATTATTACGTAAAAATATATATCAGACATTAGCTCTGTTCAATAACAAAAAATTTTTACGAATTTTTCGTAAAAAATGACAGATCTCCATATAAAAATGACACTTTTTAAGAAAAATTCGTAACAATTTTTTGTTATTGAACACAGGTATAGCAAACTTTAAGACACTTGTGGACATTTATACATACATGCATATATATACGTTATATTCGAGTTAATTAAAAATAATCACATGGACGGAATGTGCATTTTGTTTATAAATCTTTTTTGTAGCTTGTTTTCTTGTTAAGTCACCAATTTTCTAAAGGAACTCAATACAATTGCAATGATGGGAATGGCCAATGTTAAATGCGTGGTAACTCGAATGCTATCAATGCCATTACAGCTATCGTTCGAACAATAGCATTCTTCCCAATAGACGCCATTCTCGTAAACACCCCAATTGCATACGCCAGTCACACCAGTATCGGATACCGAAGCGCAACGACGTATCACCTGACGCCAGCGGCCATCCCCTTGTATAGTGTAAAAATATAAACTCGTTAAGCGCTTTTGTTTTAAAACATTTCGAATATTCATATTAACTTACAAATAAAGCCTCTTGGCCCTTGTTGCACCACCTTCATACAAAATGAGCCAGGCATGTGCGACTCGTCGGTGTTGCATTCAATTGGTATATGTTCGGTGCGATTAAATGGCTTGTATGCGCCGCAACTATCGTAACCTTTGCGGTCTTGGTCAGATGAGCATTGATAGCATCTTATGGCTAATAGGCCTGTACGGTAAAAGTAAATACATATGTAGGTACATGGTAAACAAATTAGTAATCGCCCAAACCACACCCATGCACTTTGGATTACTCTTAACTTTAAATTGCATTCTAAAACTACAAAAACGCTTACCAGTGGTAAAAAGGGACAGTATTAAAATAACAGGCAATACAACTTTGTACATATTGATGCTTTTTAACATGGAGTAGAATAAAATTAATAATATTTTAATTGTTTATCTTAATTACAAAACAAAAACTATTTTCGGAGTTAATAGACTGTCAATAGAGATGAGCAAGCCAAATCGATTATCAAAAATAAACAGAGTTGATTTTTCGGAACAATGCTAAAAGCCTCCGCTCACGCGCATGATTTACTGCTTGCCCAGAATGTTGTACTACAGCTACGGACTACATAGCTTACTACATCAGCTGATGACTGATTTTGTGGCAACGCTCGAAAATGTGAACACAATGGTGTAGCTCAGTGTATGTCATATATGTCATCTTTTTTATATTTTTGTACAGGGGATTCCTTAAATTCCATAAAAGCTCTTTATTTTTTACAAGTTCAATTCATTTTTCCGTTTCTTCGTCCTCCATTTCGAATTTCCGTCATTAAAAAATTGAGCTGTCACACTGTAGCGCGCTACAAAGTTAAAGTTAACTCTACTTCTACTACAGCCACAACTACACGCTACAGACACAGCTACACATTGTGGGCATTGCAATGCAATTGTACTGTTTTAACTTTTGACAGCTCTTACTACGTACTACAGCCACACCATTCTGGGCAAGCAGTTAAGGGTGTTTTAGGCAAAAATCGTATTTTCGGCGTTAATTACCCTTAAATAACGTTGTTTTGCCATACAAAAATGCCAGCTGAAATCACCCTTGAAATGCGCATTTCGGCGAAAACACTCACGAAATTACTCTAGAATCGGTCTTTCTCTAAATTTTATCGATTATAATCGAAAACATCTTTACCCATCGCTAATATTTCACATTAGCTGAGTTTTATTTTAGCGCATATACATCTGCGCTAAAATAAAAACGGCTATTAAATTTGTTCGCGACGGTTTCTTAGATATATTCTCATTGTATATTGCATTAGCGATTCCTTAATTATAAAAAATTTAATTTGGTGGGAGTATTTTATTGATATTTTCATTTAAGTTGACCATGTACAAATTTTTATTTGGCGCAGGAACAGCGTAACTGAAACCCGACTAAATGAAATTACTCAAAAACGTGTGTGAATGCGCGTGATTTCGGAAAGTGATTTCGGCTAATCAACGTAATTTCAAATGCTCGTGTGAGGAGGCTTTAATGCAGGAGCTCCATACTGGACTTTAGTACTTTGGCACCCTTGCGGGATATAATCCTATAAATAACTTAAAAAATTAATTAGCATAAAACAATATTCTATTTTATATTGTTAAGCTTAGTATCGACCTCTCAAGAAATTTAGTACACTTTTTTAATACTATTTTTCAACGTTATGCGAACACAGCAATACAGGTTTTGCCAAGAAATATATCATCGAGCATTTATTTCTTAAAGAAATTTTGAAGTTTGTTGCGTGTTGAAAAAAAATCGTGAAAATCGTTAGTGAAAATGGCAAAAAAGAAACGAAAAATAGAATGCACAATTTTTCTAATGATGCAAGGGCATAGTTGGCATCGATTTCTCATATTTTATTCCATTCCGGCCATCAATACACCACAGTTTACCAGTAGTATAAGGTCATCCTCGTCGCTTTCGATGATTTCCTAAAATACCAACAAAATAAAACTATTGAAAACATATATTTAAAGCTTTTATTTAATATTTTTTAATAACTTACTAATTGTTTATGTGTACAAAAAGGTCTATTTTGTTTACGTTTTTGATGCTCTTCTTCATTTCTTGCCTAATACTATTTTTTACTCAAGAAATAAATCCAAAAATTTCTTGAGCTGTTTCTTGAGAGGTCGATACAAGCCTTTAAATACCGAGATCTACAATTTCAGCCAATATTTTCAAAAGGTGTGTAAAATGACAAACAGTTACCAAACGGGAGCAAAAATCCGGTCTAGTTTACGGTGCAGAGGCTAAAAAATTTTGATTTTTGATTTTCGTTGCCGAGAGCCGACAGCGAGCCGACAACAAGTACGTGTAGCACGACGGCTGCCGATTGCACTAACACACACAAAAAACACTCAAATTTGACTGACTCACTCAAAAAAACTCTCAAACTGGACAATCCAGATTGTAAGTTGCCAAAGGCCTTAAAATTCGTCAACTTTTTACAAGCGGGGTATTAGTGGACGCGTTTCGATCTCAGAAACACGAATCCGAAGGCGGAAGAAGTTATTAACAAAAAACAATTTTGTTTTTTCCTTGCCTATTACAGCCACACGAACGCGCAATTCAATTTATTTATTTTTGCCTTTTGTTTATACATTCTTTATATTTACTATTTCATGTCAAAAATATTTTAATATGTTGCAAAAAGGTGTCCTACCAATTTAACAAGGAATATCTCCTGAACCACAACAAACACAAAACATCTCCGGTCAACGGGACTTTTAGATTTAGAATCAGCAGGATCTCCTCTACAATCCCCAACAAATATTTTTTCAACACATGGTAGCAGATTGGAAAAATTTTCTATTTTAACGGCTGAAAGTCTCTTAACCGCATATCTGACAATACATTAATTTCAAACCAGTGTTTGATCCAACTTTGGCTACGTTTATGACGTGCTTCACAATACTTCTTTCGATTAATCGATCTGCACTTTAATCGATATAAAAGCCACACTCCGAATTTGGGTGGGACGCTTGCGTTGTTAATAAAAATATTGTTTATCCCGAAACACAAACCAAATATCACCAAATACTGCCTAAATAATAAATAAATTTATATTTACTACAACGGAAAAATGATTTCTCTTAATCATGCAATATTTGCCACATTAATTGTCTTCTGTGTTCTACATGTGGGTAAGTAATTCGCTGTCGGAAAATGCCATTTGTGAGCAAATCTTGTTGCTTTAATTAAACAAAATCATTCCAGGTTGGACAATAAAATGTTGGGATTGTCGTTCAGATAATGATCCCAAGTGTGGTAATCCCTTCGATAATAGCTCTTTGGTCATCACCGATTGTGCGCAAGAGCCCGAGCTGCCGCATCTGCCTGGTGTACGACCGACAATGTGTCGCAAGATTCGTCAAAAGATGCACGGCGAATGGCGCTATTTTCGCAGTTGTGCATACATGGGTGAGCCAGGTATTGAAGGCGATGAACGCTTTTGTTTGATGCGTACTGGCAGCTATAATATATTTATGGAATATTGTCAATGCAATAGCAAAGATGGTTGTAATGGTGCCGGCATATTGAATGTAAATAAATTTGCTATCATATTTGGCACCGCTCTGATAGGTGTTGTGGCGTGGTTATTGAAGCTGTGAGAATAGTTCTTTCACAGCGTAACTTTTTTTATAAAAATTTTAAGTTAATTTGTAATACTAAAACGAGAGGTAATGAAAATAATTGTAATACATAGGTGCATACATGTATATAGTTTGTACCCTGCAAGAAACCATCCGATCATATGATCAATCATTTAGCCGATACTTATGATGAATATTTCAATCAGTGCCCAGAACAAAATTTCCATCAGTTTTCTTCGGGAGACATGAAAAATCTGATGTAAACATTGGTGTACGTGTGTGGTCAGCTCTGATATAAATTTAAAGCCAGTGTGATGTAAATAAGATCAGTCCTGATATAATTGTTAATCAGGCATGATCGAATGCAATATTACAGTGCTGAGGGAAAGTCCTGTCCGGCCTGATGTAAATAATATCAGACCTCATATAAATGTCAATCAGGCATGAGCTAATGTAGAAATCAGGACTGATGTAACAATTAGTCCTGTCTGATGTAAACAACATCAGACCTGATTTATATAGGGATCAAGGCTGAGCAAACACTCCTGATGGATAAATGAATCCTGCCTGATATAAAAAATGTATATCTAATGTGAAATAAAAGATAATTTTTTCTTAATAACAACGAATTTATTTCATTTATATGTATATCTATATACATAATATATATATATCTACACTCAAAAAAAAAATTACTCAGATTATGGAAAAGTGTACAATTTTCTTTAAAACGTGGTTTTTATTCCTTGATTTGAAAATCGTACATCAAAATATGGAAATATGTCTTTAGCGCCGAATCATTCCCACTTTTCCATAATCTGAGTAAGTTGTTTTTTCAGCGTATATAATAAACCTTTCCACATCTCCGAAATTTTAATTTTTCTTCAACACGTTTTTGTTCCGCGATAAGGCAATTCCGAAATGCCGTTTAATCATTTTCGTTTGCATTTTAGTGATATATATGATCAAAAAACAAAACGTAAAATTGCGGGGTCGTGTGCATTATATTAAAATTTCCCAATTTATTAATTTAAACACAATTTTTCAACGCTTGTAGAATTTTCGCGCTTTCTTTTTTTAACTTTACAGCGAAAAATTTGGAGATTAAAATCTACATCAGCAGTGTTTTACAAATGATTGATCAAATGTTATGAAGTGCTGATACATATCACCAGTGTCACACAGATGATTGATCAAATGTCTGGAAGTGTTTTTGCAAGTGTATTGGTGGTGTCAGAAATTCTGTTAATGTATTGGTGTTTCCATCAGTCGTTTCTGGCAGGGTATGTACTGAGCACAACGATTTGTAACAGTTGTGAAATGTATTTTGTGTCTTTAATGTGCCTTTAATAAGTAGTGTCATTATTAGAATGCATGTTAATTAGTACAATTAAAAATTTAAGCTAATACGAATGTAGTTAATATACATATACGATCCGTCCTAACTTTTCCATCCACGTAGTAGCTATAAGCTTCGTATATACATAGGTTCATATGTATACAGAAGATTCTTATTGTAATTTTAAAAGAACTACAAGAGTAAATTTTAGCTCAAACAATTTTATATGACGTACTTTTATACATATTTCATACATTCCTTTTATGTATTTTTATTTAGTTGAAGCGAATAAAGTCTAAATAAATAAACATATTTCGAAGTTGTTTATTTGCTGATTTCCATGTGTATGGGAAAACTCACCACACAAAACAGGGTCAAATTTCATGCTTTTATTTGAAGAAAAGGCATGGTTATTACCTAGTTGTTGTTGTTGCTGTTATAAAAGCAAAAAATCTCCCAGAAGTTCTGAGGAGTGCAGCCGTATTGGCAGTCCTTTTTTGAAAATAAATCCGGTATGTTACCACTTTATAAAACTCAACACACTGCATTAAACGTGAGGCTATGAAGTATGTACTTACTAAGGCTTATGGGTTATTTGATCGATCGAGTCTATATCTTTGAATTAATGCATTGTAACTAATCCAAATGAACGCAAGTCACGTCATCTTGGGCTTAAACAAAATTGTTTTCAATGCGAAAGCAACGTGCTCTGTTTCTTAAACAATAACGATAGCCTAAAAGTATGCAACATGAAATGTACTCCGCTACCAAATTCCTATCACCACTTTGTGTGTACTTGCGAAGAGCTGGGGGCTAAAATTGGAATGGTTTGTTAATTTTGATTTAAAATGTTTGAATTAAACCTTTTGATTTTTTGTTGTTTTTGTTGTTGTTTTGTTTTGTTATTAACACAAAAATGGAAAAATATTGAACGCAATGTAATCAAATATCCTGATTGATAACCAGAGCATTGTGAACAAAAATGAAATGAGCTTGAGAGTTGGTAGCGCATATTATTTGCAAATGTGCAGGCAGACAAACAAACGTACATACATATGTACATACATACACATGTACACAATCATTTCCATTTGCGTTGTTTGTATACCACCATTACCACCGCCATCAGGTCAGTTCAGCTCAGACGCATTGGTAAGCGTTACAATGCCTGAGCACAAATGCACACAAACCCATAGAAAGTGGAGGAGGGGAGGAGGAAGAAGTGCCGGCGAGCCTTCGAACTTTTCAAATTCACTGCCGCAGATCAAACGATACACTTTAAAGCAGAGATAGAGACAGATAGAGAGAGAGAGAGAGAAAGAGGGACAAAAGTAAAGAAATATATTAGAGAAGGGGAGTAGCGGAGCAATGAAGGGTGAACCTTTGCACAAAACAAATGAAAGTGGATCCACTTCAAAGCAGCAAATGAAGTGGTAATAGAGGTGGCAGCCAACAATAGCCCATAGCAAGCAGAAAAAGAGCATACACAATAGTACGAACAAGCGTACGTTTGTACAAATCAACGCCACAATACAACAGCAGCAACGGGCGAACGATGACGACAACAAAAGTGCAACGAAAGCGGAAAAATTTTCTGCGCAAGCATGCATAAACAAACAAACACACGAACGTACAAGCACAAACGAGACTACAATATTAATTTGCAAACTTGTGCAAAAAAACACCAAAAACAAAAAAAAAACAAAGAAAGAAAAGGGCAACGGATCAACAGTGTCGTTATGTATGTATGAGTATGTGCAAATATGCATGTACATATGTTTGTATGTTTGCTATGTAGATACGTTATAGACCTGAGGACAAGCTTTACACAAGCTGACAAGGGTTGTCACTAATGCTAACTACTCTCGTCGTCGTCGTCGTTGTTGTTGTCCTCATTGTTGTTGTTGTTGTTGTAGTCGGCAACACAACGGTTAAGCGCGTTGGAGTACAATTTTGAAGTGGTACGTCAATATTTAATGATTTTGAGTTCTGGGCCATTTAGAACCAAAAGGCGAGCGCATAAACACACAAACACACATATGTACCCAAACAGCACAAACCCTGCAGGGAAAATCTCTAGTTCGGAACTAGGTCGTCTCTAGTGCATTTTTCGACACTACTAGTGCGAGCTAAATCTCTATTGCATGTTATCAACTGGCGAATTTAACACGGCGATGTCCTAGGCGGTGTCAATTGTCACTCTCTGCACTACATTTTCGATAGTTCCGACCTAGTACTAAATTCTACAGTTTACACTACACCTTTTTCAGTTTAAATTCAGAAAGTTCCAATTGATATTCAGAATTTCCAATTGATATTCAGAAAATTACAATTGAAATTCAGAATTTCCATTTGAAATTCAGAAAGTTACAATTGTAATTCAGAATTTCCATTTGAAATTCAGAAAATTGCATTTGAAATTCAGAAAATTCCATTTGAAATTCAGAAAATTACATTTGATATTCAGAAAATTCCATTTGAAATTCAGAAAATTACATTTGAAATTCAGAAACCTTCCTCACAGTACAAAACAGTTTTCTGAATTTCATTTGTAATTTTCTGAATTTCAAATGTAACTTTCTGAATTTCAAATGGAATTTTCTGAATTCCAAATGTAATTTTCTGAATTTCAATTGTAATTTTCGGAATTTCAAATGCAATTTTCTGAATTTCATATGGAAATTCTGAATTTCAATTGTAGCTTTCTGAATTTCAAATGGAAATTCTGAATTTCAATTGTAATTTTCTGAATATCAATTGGAACTTTCTGAATTTAAACTGAAAAAGGTGTAGTTCGTTTATTGGCACAATTTCGATAGTTCTGAACTAGCTACAAGTACCTACGAATTCTACAGTTTTACATCTGCCGCTTAAGTACAGCATTCCACACACTTCATGCAAGTGGCGCGCTGGCCGACTGGCTAACGCATGTGCCTTTCAATCTTTAGGGGCGCGGGTTCGAATCCTGTCGGTGTCACGGTGGATGATAATTTTTTTTTTATTTTTTTTTTAATAAATTTTTTTTTTGTTAATTTATTTAATAAAAATTTACAATAATATTTAAAAAGTAATAAAATAAAAAAAAATTAAAAATAAGCCTGAGGGATCGGAAAAGCATAATTGGGGGAACATTTCATTTCATACAAGTTAAGATGCAAATAGAAAACTCTTTATATAAAATGCTTCACTAAACATCTGAGAATTGCAGAAATATACAAGGCCGACGGCAATTGAACGAACGAAAAATTTTCATAGAATTTGTGTCACTTCGAAATTGAATACAAATCAAAGTGTCTTATAATGGTCACTCAATTCACTCCTTCTGAACTGGTGAGGGTCTAACTACAATTGATCTAGTTCCCCTTTGACACCTTTTCGCTAGTTCTGAACTAGAAATTTTGCTCACTAGTTATTGAGTTCCCTGCAGGGAAAACACATAGTACATATGTACATATATAAAACGTATGCACACACTTGCAAACACAATGGATATGAAGTAGATATTGTGTGGCATGCATATTATGTGGATACTTCATGGCCATTTGTACACCATGGCGTATGAGTTATGCATGTGTGCATACGTACATTTGATAAGTGGAGGGTAATAAGTGAATATTTTAAAAATATAAATACACGCGCGCCATCTGTTGGAAAATAGCGGTGGTTGTAACCTAATCTCATTAGTAAATATGTTGCATATATTTAGGCAGCAGCTAGAAGTTACATACCCACATACATACAGGTGAAACTAATAAAAGCGTGTTAAAAAGGGATATTAGAGCGCTTTCACATTACTCGGTGCGGTATCGGATCGACATTTTTGGTTTTTGCCGAAAGTATACCGAAACCTTACCGACCACATGTATTTCAATTGGCACTTTCACATTAGTGTTGCATACATGAAATCGGAGCGGATTAAATTCGGTATACCGCAACGCGGTAAGACCGGTCAGTAAAATTTGAGGAATTACTGCATACATTTTTGCGGCGTGATAAAAGAAGAAGAACAAAGTCAGTAAAAAACTCGTTTCGGCTATAAATGTAGCAAGTTAGAATGTCTTCGTTTTCGTTATTGAGTGATTTGTTGAAGTTAAAAATTTTGTTTTGCAAATTTCGATGTTTGTTTTCCTATTTTCTGCCGATTACGCACCGAAAGTATTCCCACAAGTGTGAAAAACACAGCAACGCGGAATCGTTTCGGTAAGCTGAAAATACCGAGCAAAAAATGTCGATCCGATGTCGTGCCGAGTAATGTGAAAAGGCCCTTAGACACATTTGTAGATACGTAGATAGAGGTGGCAAATTATGTATGTATGTACATATGTATGTTTTTAGATAATTCAATGTAAGTGCATATGTACATACATACACACATAAATAAATATGTACATCAGTGTGGTGCAAAATTGTATGCAGAGAATTAAGTTCTCCCGAAATACGCGGAACAAGCCACATTTCATGCGACTTTACTACGGAAATCAATACCTAAAATTTTTCCATAATATACATGCATATTAAATTTTAGAGGTCTCGCAAATGCCGCAAAATTTCCTTCTCCTTTTATACAGTGATGATACATACATATGTACATTAGGGTGGTCCAAAAATCCAAAGTTATTTTTAGAGACCAAGGGACCCACCAATTTTTTTTACATCTAACAAAAGAATAATCTCTGCAAAATCTTAGCACTTTAGAACATATGGAAAGCAGTGCTCAATAAGATTAAGTTTTCATAAATTTCTGTAAACAATTTTTTTTTAGAACCTTTAACAAAGAAGAACAAAAGAAGTTTTACTACACTCAAAAAAAAATTTCTCTCGATCAAAGACATAATTTTCCTTATTTTGAGCACGCGTCCCAATACAAAATTTTCTTTGTTTTGTGTAAATTTTCTCAAAAATGTGGAAAAAACATAAAAAAACATTCAAACAAATTCGTTGCCATGGGAATTTGTATGGGAATTTAATTTCTCAAAATTAAAGAAATCAAGTCTTCAAAACAAGGAAAGTTGGGAACGGAATGGCGCTTAAAGAATTTTTCATTATTTTAATGTATCAATTTTTTCAAAACAAGTATATGAAACCATGGTAACGCATGTAACAACAATATTTTATAAACCTTTTAACATGATTTAAGGAAAATTTACTCAAAACAAAGAAAGTAGTGTTCAAAATAGGTAAACAATTTCTTTGACCCCTCCATATATTTT
Source organism: Urophora cardui (assembly GCA_960531455.1). Classification (NCBI taxonomy): domain Eukaryota; kingdom Metazoa; phylum Arthropoda; class Insecta; order Diptera; family Tephritidae; genus Urophora; species Urophora cardui. The sequence continues at coordinate 22,379,580 of OY482674.1, read as the reverse complement.
TTTTCTCTCAGTGTAAGATTTTAATTTTTCTTAAGTGGAATAAAATCAGCCAGGAACGCCAGTTATAGTACAGTTGAAGAATTGAATAAAGTTTGCTCTAATCCCGACAAAATATACCAAGGATTCAATTGAAAAACTTGAAAGTGTGCATTCACAGTAGGGCTTACGATTCGATCACGAGCAGTGTCGAGAAATTCGAGAATCGAGACAACCGAGACTCGGGTTCTCGATTAAATCTCGTTTCTCGGACTTCTCGATAACACATCATGTGCATTGTGTCAAAAAAATATGAATATCAAAAAATTCTTGTTTGTCATTGGAAAGAAAACAATTAATATTACGAAATTTTAATTGTATTTCGCTTCAAAATTCCGGAAACAATTTGAATTTTTTTTGAAATACACCTGAAAATTGTTGAATTATTATGCAGAATACATATGTAAGTAAATACATAAAATCAGAACATGCTATAAAACAGCATAGTACGCTTATACCGCTATTTCTGCGATGTAGTTGAATGTCGAGAAGCTCGCGAGCCTTTCGAGATTCGAGAATCTTGCGAGACGTCGAGTCTCGCGAGAAATCTCGTCTTGCTCGAACTCGAGAAATCGTAAGCTCTAATTCACAGTGGCTACTTTTAAAGAAAAATAAAGGCAGAAAACGGAAAAACAAAGAACAAACGAGCAATCATTTGTAGACAAAATTAAAAAGCTTTTTGACATTGCCCATTCAGATGCTCTAAATCTCATGAAAATACAACAAACAAGACACAGACCAAAGAACTGAGAGAAAAATTATCATTTCATCTCAAGACAAAGATTATAGTAAAAAACAAGAAAGAGCACTAGAAAGACTTTAAAAATAAAAAAAGAGAAGAGAAAATGTGGTTTCTGCTGCAAAATTCACGTCTTCTTCTATTAATCCAGCCGATGCTGACTTAAATAGTAGTTCAAGCGTCAAAATCAGTTCAAAAAATAGTACTGATGATGAATTATATCAACCTTCGTCCAAAAGAAAATGTGAAGAAGATTTAGGTCTTAGGACATGGGATCTCACAACAGCCGTCAACACTGGTATCGAGGGTGGTGCATGCACTTTCATTGGAAAACAGCTGAACAAAGAACTTCTATGGTTTCCGTGTCACCATCATATAATAGAAATCATTTTGAGCAAGGTATTTGCACAATGTTTGGGACACTCAAGCTCTCCTGAAATTCCCATATTTAAAAAGTTGAAGGAATCATGGAATAAAGTTGCTCGATCAGACCACACACCATTAATTTTTTCTCCTGGAGAAGCTGAGTTAAAAAAATGGTGCCATAGAATCCTTGCTACAACATCTGAAAAAGACCAGCCTCGAGATGACTACCTTGAACTTATTGAACTGATGCTGTTGGTGTTGGGGCAACCAATAGAAAAAATGCACTGGAGAGCACCTGGGCTTATACATCACGCTCGATGGCTGGCTCTGCTTATTTATGTATATATACTGTACCTTTTCCAATGTCAAGGAATTTACCAGAGAGATTTTGTTCGTTTCGGAGCACTTTTGTATGTGAAAAACTGGGTAGAAACTCCAAGCAGCACATATGCAGCTTTCGACGACCTAATGTTTTGGAAAGAGGCTGGAAAATACAGCGCAATTGATGAAGAGATAGCTAAAACCATCAAAAAAATTTCAGTCACATTTGTGGTGCCTATCCGATGAACTGGTCGGATTATCACTTTTTTCCAAGAAAGTAAGTCATGAAAACAAAGTGAGAATTGTGAATAAGATGTCTGTCCCTGTACCCAGATTAGAGGAAATGCCAATTTAGTAAGTGATAAATGTGAATTGGCAGATTTCGCTATTAGTAGAACAATGTTGCCCTTTACTAAAGCCGTGTTTCACATACGGTGATCCTAACCCAGATAAAAATTTTTGCATGTAAATGCAACAACAACGATTTCAGCTCGATTAAACCAGATAAATTGCTGGTTCAATTTATGATCCGCCCTGTTCGATTTCTTTTTTCAGTGTTGATTTGGCAGCACAGTGCTTTTTTGATTTGGCAGAACTGAAAAGTGACATTTTGTATGTATACATATATATACATTACCCTGCAGTAAATTTGTTTCACTGCTAAATAATCATTGATGATTCTTTGTTGAATATTCATCACTATCGTTTTGCGTTGGTGCAAGCGAGCAAGCTATATTGAAAAAACCAAACGAAATACCAACAAAATACCATCTAGGCGGTTAAAAACCAACGAGCCAGCTTGTATTTCGGTAGGTTTTTTGACATTCGGCAGGTTTTCTGACAAATTTTTCAACAACAACTATAAAATAAATTATATTTAAAATAAAAAATATATGGAAATACAAATTTTAAATTTGCCTCTTGTAAGCTTCTGCTTTGGCCGTAAGGGGAAAGAAGTCCGGAAGAAAAAATATACTGCGCACTGGCTTCTCCTTATAACATGGAATACATAGCTATCCCGCCATTTGAGTTTCATAATTTATTTCAGTAATTTAAATTCAAATTTCCAAAAAAATAATTTTTGAAATAACTATTATTTTCATTTAGTTTGAAGTTTAATGTCAATCAAATTGTTTTTGAGGGAGTATTTATCTCTTTTCAACGTACAGAAGAACTGTTTTTGTATTTTGACTTTCGGTGGGTTTTCCAAACCAAAAATACCAGAGAAAAAACGTAGTGTCATATAGGCATAAGGAAAGCAAACCATTTATTTGAAAAAATTCAGCAGCCTTTATATGAAAGTATTCACTGATGCCTCCTCAGATGAATTTCATCAGTGATTCATAAAGGATTCATTTCAGATTTTTACTGCGGGGTATATGTTTGTATATGTATATACACAAGCAGCTGTCGGCCATATTTTTCATTCAGACGCCGTGAAAAAACAAAACAAATTATGGAAGCAACACATAAAATATGAGTATAAAGGTCATATAATTAAATTATATATAAATTTGCCTCAAATAATTCTTGATCCATGATTTTTTATTTTGTTTTCTTTTACTTTCTCAAATCACAAATGGTTTGTTGATATTTCTTCTTCTTTTTACTTCTTTTCAAGTGCAGCCAAATTTCATTATGATCCGGATTGTTTCAGTAAAAATTTATCTTGACCCAGACCCAGATGTAATAACTGAAATGCGCCTTAAGCTAAACATTAAACAAAGCTTTTTAAATAAGCATCCAAGTGAATGGGAACAGAAGCCAGAGTTTAAAGAGGCAAGAAATACAGTTAATAAAATCAAAGTGGTCAACGACATCGCCGAAAGAGGTGTTAAACTATTTAAAGATTTCAACAAACTTATAACAAATGATGAGGAGGAAAAACAGCTGTTGCTACAAATTGTAGAGGCTAATCGAAAACAAGTTCCGACTGAACCTACAAAGAAGGCCATCTTAGAAAATCCACAGAAACCGTCCACTTGCAAAGGCAGAATATAACGACTTTTGATTATTTATATTCACTATAAAATCTACTTATTTTTAAAATTAAAATGCCCAAATAAATGTTTGTGTATCCTAACATGTCTAGTAATTTTTTCAGAAATTGTAGAAAAATTCCCGTTTTCATCTTTTTAAACAGCGTTGGGCATTGTCTTCCAAATGACATACGACCTTAAAATTTTGGCTCCTCACTTATTTTGTCCAGTGTAAAAGAATTAGAGGGTCCCTTGGCCTTAACATTCAACTTCAGTTTTTACCATACGATCTTGAACCACCCTAATGTACATACATAATTCTTTGGAAAATACTTAATGAACAAGCAAGGAGTTTTTTTTATCATTAAAAAAGGCAACGCATATTTATTTATTTATTTATTATACTGTTTTAGCGATAATAGAATATAAATCATCGTTTCGCAAGGTTTTTTTTTTTAATTTTTTTAGCCACCTTAATGTGCATAGCTGGCAATAAATATTTAAAAACTACATTTTTTAAGTTAAAGCATATATGTATTTATTTATTTATGTACATATGTATATATGTAAACAGTGGTATCATTCAAATATGTAATATGAATTTCTCGCTCATTCACGGATTTCAGAATCTGCAAAATGCATGTATGTAATTTCCGAGAAATTTCCAAAAGTGAAATATCAATGCTCAGTACACACCTACCCAAACTTAAGTGCCATAACTCTTTTAAATTTCAAGTTGAAATGTTCCACATACATATAGTGCTGCAATTTGGTGTGTTTGTGTGTAGCTGAAAGTATGTACATATGTATGTATTAAAAAACAAGAAAGAAATTCTTAGAATAGATTAATTATTGAGGATTGCATCCTGATTTTAGATCTACAATTTTACTCGTCTTGTCTATTAACACTTTTATTTCTAGATCCATCAGAAATCGAAGTATATGAGTCGGATTGACCCTGGCTAAGATGTGCCAAGAAACCTTACGTAACTTCATTAATAACACTGCTCTACAGCCAAAAAATACTCTGAACGCCGTTATCCTATTTATATATAAAATTTTCGGAATCAGCAACCCATTTTAGATATAGATAGGATAGTTGCGTCCAAAGTACAGACAACAAATTTAATTTGTGATCCAGTGTAATCAATAGCTTTACATTGTATAAGTTTATTTAAGTTTATTCTCAGCGGATTCTTCAGCCAACTAACAAAAACGACAGGACGAGTTCAGTCTATGTTTTTGGTTCTTCAGTATCCTTTAACAATTCCCTTCAAGTTTATTAATTTATTCTTATGGAGCTGCCAAATCCCTTCAAAGTGATTTGTATTGTTCCCTTCCACTGGTGTGTTTGCCGGACGCAGTGCCTAATCTATCATCGGTATTCTTTTTGTCGATTTCATTTACTATTTGTTCAGCTTATTCTTGATGGTAAGAGAGCCTGGTGTTAGGAATGTGACAGCTTATTTTGGCTGTTGTGATACCAAGGCCAGAGAGGCCAAGTCAGTCTGCACTTAAACTTGCCAATGCAGTGCAGATGCACTCTGCTTACTCTGCTAGATTCTAGATATGTTTCTTTTTGCTAAATTCTTTACTAAATATCTTATCGAAATTAGTAAAACTGTTAATATTAGGAAAATTGAGCAAAGCTCACACTCTCACCATATTTTGGAATAATAAAACTTTGCCAATACCAGCGTGCGTTGCCTTGTCATGTTTAGTAGTGCATGCCTGTCAGCTAGCTCAATCATGCTATCCGTATCTCACCTGAAATTTGTTCCAACTAACCTAGTCAAGGCTGACCAATGCATTGCCTCCGATTGAGCGCCACTGCACAAGAGCTAATTAGCTCCCATATATGTATGTATGTAATATATTTGCAGTCTAAGGTCAAGGTCATGCGGTCATCCAACTCAAGCACCACCAAAAAACAAGTGTGTAAGCAAGCATATTTACATACATACATAATTGTGCAAATATTTTTGAGGACAACAAAAATGCTCTTTGCAAAAATACATGTGTAGGTGTGACTTTGCACCACTTAACTTGGCATAACATAAACATTTATGTATTTACATACTTATATACTTATGCACACTTAGCTTGTTGCTGGCATGCGATTATGCAAATTAAATGTTCTACTTTTATCGCTTTTGTATAACAAATAAGCAAATTTGCAGAGGGTGACTTATAAGTTAGTAAATTTTGAACTAACCGCAAATGACTTGTGCGTACACCACAGCCAGTTGTTTATTTTATGGTTCGGTTAAGGGCGAAGAGGTTAAGCTGCTAAAATTGAGCTGACCGATTAACGCAAATACATATTTTTGTTTTTATTATGCGAAATTTGCTGATGCAGTAAGCATTAATATGAAGCATTTTTGCTGATATTAAAGGCCTCGGAGAAGGGGAACTGTAACATTGGCGGTGGCGTCATATTAATCAAATTGTCACAAACAAAAAGTGCTAAAATTTGACTAAAGTTGAAAAAAAAAAATGTAAAATGTTGCATATTTCAAAGCGTAATACTCGCCTTTTTTCTTTGCATTTTGCAAGGTAAGTTTCAGTTGCACATTCTAAGCAGACATATCCATTTTTTATTGCAGGAGTCATAATCGTTTTTTATTTACTGCGACCTTTTAGTGGAGATGGCAAATATTTGGCATACCTGTTCCGCAAAAGTCACTGTCACTGCCGTGACTGATTTCAAAAACCACGTTGACAAAATGACGTATTCTGAGAGCATGAAAATTTGGGTTTTCAAAAATTTATAGTTTTTTGTTTTTTTAATTATTAAATAATATTTTAAATTGACTTCAATTGATTTTGTTAAAGATTTCAAAACGCTTTTTTAGGGAACTAAGTAAAATGCATTTATTTTCCAATTTATATCAATTTTTGTTTTGTTTTATTAGGAAAAACTTTTATTTGACACTAAAAAAGCATCTGGACAAGCTTAGCTATTAGGTCCGTTTATTATTAGCTAGTTATAAATTGTTATCCAAGTTTCGGCTGGCAAATCGTTTCTTGAGTCAAAAAAATAGCAGAAGAGAGCCATTGACAGCTCCAAATTTCAGCTAGTAAAATTTTCCCTAGCTGAAATTATTTGCTGCTAAAGTAAGAAACAGCTGTTGAAAAAATAAACAAGCGAATACTTCTGATTTTATTACTTTTGAAATTTTCTGAATTTTTGAAATAGAAATAAAGAAAATTAAATGTTTTTTTTAGAAAAAATAACTATTAACAGTCAAAAATAGCATTCAAATTACTAGTCGCCAATTTTTACTATTATTCCGTTTCTTGATTTTGTGTTCGTTTCGCTCTTTATGAGCGCAATTCTTTCCGTTTTTCTCACTTGGCAGCTAGCTGCTAGTTTAATAAGAAACAAACCTATTACACTGGTCGACAAGTTTTTGTTACAGAAATAAAATTCTACTTTTGTAAAGCATTTCGGTGCGCTGAATCCGAATCTGAAGTCAGATTTTCGCTAATACGTACAGTTTTTGAGATATTCATGTTTAAAGAGGCCAAAAACGCGATTTTTGGCTATATTCACTCCTCAATATCTTTTAAATTACTTAATTATTTTAAAAATAGATTAAAGCTATTGAAAACGCTGACATTTCTCTTGAAGAACCCGTTTTAATATTTCAGATATCTTTCTTGTAACTTCCAATATTGCATATTAGGCTTCATTAGTTTTGCAATATTTTCTCCACACTCAGAAAAAAAATCATCAACACGATTCATGTAAAATTAACACGATCGATCTTTACACATTAGTGATGAGCGATATATCGCAAACGGTGATTTTTTCACTGTGAATAAAAAATCACAAATCGCAATTGCGATCACTTTTCCAAAATAGCAGTTCACTACTTATTGGCAACTGCTATCGATGTAGCAAGTAAGCAGTTCACCTATGTGAATCGCAATCGCAAAAGCATTATAAATTTCTTTTTGTTTACACTTTTGAGCAGACCACATACGTACATATATAGAAATATAAGAAAAAACATTATTGAATTTACAATTTGTCTTTGAAAAATATTTACAAACAGAGATATTACTGCGGAATACGTTGTTATTGCTATCATTTTGTTAACATAAAATAAAGACAGGTTATATCGCTCAGAAAACGCAAAATTAGTCTCTACCTGTAACTGATGATTTTATACCAGTCCATGCAATCGCAATAGCAGTTTAAAATCACAGTGATTTAAAAATAGCAATCACCGAAATCACAGATATCGAAAAATCGCAGTTTCGCTCATCTCTATTACACATAGAACAGCAACAATTTTTTCAAATTACACGATGTTTGAAACATGATTTTGGCTTTGTAACTGTCATCTGAAAATTTGGTAAATTCAACCAAATTTTATTGTTGATACAACATGAAGAAATTTTAAAATATACAAGATGATTCAAATATAAAATTTTATTCCTAAATGTCATTTGGAATTTGGTTTATTTAACATGATGATAGTGTCAATATAAACTAAAAAAATGTTAGAAAAATGACGTCCCAATTTTAGTGTTAATACAACATGAAAACAAATGTGAAAACAACAAGAACCACAATTAACAATAAAATTTGGTTGATATAACACGAAACAATGTTCAAACATAAACGTCATTTGTAATTTTGGTTTATTCAACACGATCATAGTGTCAATGTAATCTAAAAAAAGTGTTAAAAAAGAACGTCAAAACTATTTTGAAACATACATAATTTTTTTGATCATTTGAAGTCTGATTTTCGTGCAAAACGCAAATTATAATTTAAAAAAAAAAAGGAAAATTTTGTGCCTGGCAGTGATGCGAGTTTAGCATTATTGCCAGTTCGCGATAGTGGGGTTTCGATTTATATTTTCAGTTGTAAGGTGAGTTAAAAGAGGATTACATTTTTGTTTCTAAAAGTATTTAATGTTCAATATTTTATTTTTCCTCTTCATAGGTTGCAATATCACGAGGAGGTTGTTTTAGCGAATGGGGGCTTGCGTGCAGCATGCGGTTGTTGCATTAGCGGCCAAACATTACTCGGTGCAAGTGATAGTGCTATCGCCCATGTATAAACTATCGCCGGTACATTTGTGTTCGTATGAGAAGGACGCCTTCAATTTGGTCAGTTGTGCGGGTTGTACGAATGTGCTTAATTGAAGTGAAGATTATATATTTTATGATTTATATGTTTTTTTATTTAAAAAAATAAATTATACAATCAAAAAGACTTTGTAGTTAATTTAACAATAAATTTAATGTAAAATCAAAAAGATGTTATTGTTAATTCAACAGGACCATTTCGTGTTAATTTAACCAGCTTTTATTGTAACATTAACTAGTTAAAATTGTAAAATCAACAGGAAGACTCAATAAATTTTAGTGTTAATTCTACAGTTGTCATCCTGTTAAACTAACACTTGACAGTAGTCTTAAATTTACACGATTAAATGATGGCATACATTACGCCGAAACTCCACAAAACATAAATTCTGTTACTTTTGTCGAACATTATCATGTCTAAAATCCATGTTTTCATATGCGTGGGCACTTCATTATGTTAGACATAATTTGCAAAATGGCGCCGAATTGGCATGCCGTGTACGCAGAAGCACTTAGAAAGTTAAAAAAATTGTTTAAAATTGGCGCTGATGCTCACAAACTGTATATATGCACTTAATGTTCTTTTTATTTATTTTTTAAGCCCAAACACTCAAGCCAAATGGACGCCGTGCGAAATTTCACGTTCAATGTGGAGATGTTGCCACTGTGAATTTTTCGTTGAAATGAAAAATTAGCTGTCAAATCATCAAACTGACAGCTCATGTTAAGGCAATCTTGTCAAAGCAATTGCCTTGGCATCTCTGTTATACCAGAAGACAGAGGCGGTCTCCATTTGAAATCTATGTTATAATGGTGCTTGTGATGACAGAATTATGTTTTGAGGAGACGCCGGGTTAAGGATCGTGTTGAAAAAAATTAACTACAAAATTTGTTGATTTTTGGTTGATTTCACATTATTTTTTTCCTGGGTGCATACACAAATAATTAAAAATTTTGAAGCATGCTTTTAGGCAGTTTATTATAATATGGACGTATGTAAGTGGCTTCGTAAAAAAAATTGTTCTGCTGAGCAACTACAAAATTTGATTGCGCCTATAACATGCTACAAATGCTGCCGTTGTTTTCGACGACAAATACCTTATTGTGCAAAAACATATATTACTATTTACCTAAATTAGATATCCGAAAAATTAAAACGTTGTCTTCAAGAGAAATGGCCGAGATTTCAATAGCTTTAATCAATTTTTAAAATAAGTAAGTAATTTAAAAGATATTGAGGAGTGAATATAGGCAAAAAACGTGTTTTTCGCCTCTTTGCGCATGAATATCTAAAAAACTGTACGTATTACAGAAAATCTGACTTCAGATTCGGATTCAGCGCACCGAAATCCTTTAGAAAAGTAGAATTTTATTTCTGTAACAAAAATTTGTTGAAATTTTGTCGACCAGTGTTATTACTGGACTTGAAAAAGATAAATCGATTAAACGCATTTACATATTTACATTTATTAAAAAGTGTTAAAAAGTCTTGGTTCCTGTCAGGAACCCTAAACGTCACTTTCACTGAAAAAAATCAGAGTGACTAAAATGTCACAGTCACGAATCACTCCGTTCCTCGAAAATCACGGGATCGGCCATCTCTACCTATTAGGTACTTTGTATAAGAATTAAGTCTGAAGCTGACCCTAGTGAAATTTTACAGCGAACCTGTTAGAATAGTCTGTAAGAATGTGATTTCAAAGACTTTATATACAAATAAACAAATAAACAAATTTTCTACTAGAATATTTTAACCCTCTAATGACCACACAAATGCTAAACGTGCCAAAGTGAACCTTTTGTGAGAGTGTTAACTGGTTATTTTATATTATATTTTAGACAAGTAATCTTCATGTAAATTTAATATATACTGCTGAACTTCATAATGCGTTCCGATTGGAATTTTAACCCTTTTTCCTTTTGTTGTTTTTGAGTAGGTGTGAATGTTTCAGTCTTATCATGCAAAAGGATTTGGAGAGGTTTTACTATGGCTCTCTCTCATCCTATACTGAAGTTGCCATCATTCAGCCAGCAAACAATAGGTTTGTTTCTTATTAAACTAGCAGCTAGCTGTCAAGTGAGCAAAATGGAAAGAATTGCGCTCATAAAGAGCGAAACGAACAGAAAATCAAGAAACGGAAAAATAGTAAAATTTAGCAATTAATAATTTGAATGCTATTTTTGACTGTTAATGGTTATTTTTTCTAAAAAAAACATTAAATTTTCATTATTTCTATTTCAAAAATTCAGAAAATTTCAAAAGTAATAAAATCAAAAGTATTCGTTTGTTTATTTTTTCAACAGCTGTTTCTTACTTTGGCAGCAAATAATTTGAGCTAGGGTAAAAATTTTACTTGCTGAAATTTGGAGCTGTCTATGGCTCTCTTCTACTATTTTTTTGACTCAAGAAACGATTTGTCAGCTGAAACTTGGCTAACTATTCATAACTAGCTAATAATAAACGAAACTATTGATTCTGAAACTGACAGACAGAGACAGTGTTATTCATGTTACTAAATGTAATATGTATGCATTAAATTTTGACTATAATTTGAAATATACATGCTTACATACATACATACATACAAACATACATATATACATACAAACATATAAACATAGCTATACAAATATAACAAGGCATGCTTGCAAAATTTGAGGTTTTTCTGCCACCAATCCATCCATTCACTTCATACAATACTACATGCCCACTAATCCCACGAAATGCCCATTTAGCTCACATTTATAACGTGTCTTAGATTCCATTATGCGTTCGAATGCCGCAAATCAATTTCGTAAATTGCTTTCAATACTCGTATGTATTGCCAACAAATAGTAGTGATTGTAGCAAACAAATGTGCACATATGTATATGCGTGCATATATACATACATACATATTTATAGCCACAAAAATGGTTGTACATACATACATACATATGAATAGATGTGTATACCTACTTTTGCTAGATTTGTTACGCCTTTTGTCTTTAATTGCATACAAAGTTCTGAATAGGGTTAATGGCCGGCCGATGGGTAAGTCAGTGAGTAGCTAGATATTGGGCTGTTGTGTTGTAGCGCACTTACATGCTTGTATGGTGATTGGAAATATAAGAGCACAATAAGATACTCAGTTGTTGTTTTTGATTGTAAATAGAGGAGATGGAAGCGCAACTTTTGACAACTTTTTTATGTGTAGTACAAGAAAAATAACTTTCGCGTTAGAGGGTTAAGCTGTTCTACAAAAGTGTTCACTAAATGCCCAAGAACCGAAAAATTATACTCGGAAAATGCCAAAATTTGATCTATAAATAAAATGATATAAACTTAGTTGCATATTTCAAGGCATCTTAAATGCCTTTTTTTGTTGCATACTTCAAGGGGTCAAAATCATTTTTTTATTTGCTAGTGATATGCCCAGACTAAATTTTTGAGCAACGAACCTAAAAGATCACAGGAAATAAAAAAAAACGATTGTGATCCTTTGAACTATGCAACAAAAATTGATACGAAGCCTTAAAGTATGCAACAAAAAACACCAATGTTGTCGCCTTGAAGCATGCAACAAATTTCTACACCATTTAACTTTTCAACAAAACAAAAATTTCCAAAACCGCCATTCAATTCATGTCAAAGCTTGCAAAACAGTTTTTTCTTTGTAATTTTTTGCTGACGCAGAGCATCTGCCATGACCTTTGAACGAGCTCTGCATATGCAGCCTTTATTGTTTACGTTAACTACGTACATACATATAGACATATCTACATACATACATACATACGAACATATGTAGATTTGTGTAGTGGCCATTACGAACGTCCTGCGTCCTGTCATTCATTGACTGTGACAGCAATTCAACTAACGACAAATCAGCCAACTAACCAACCAACAGCAATTCCGCCGCCCGCCAGTATATGAATGTTAGTTAGCATTATGTACTGAAGTTTTTACGTACTAGCACTAAGTTTTATGTGGAGTTAACAACACATTTCGTTTTTTTCTGTCGCATGCCACACATGCCACAAATGCCGCATGTACCGCATGTCGTGTGTGGCGTGTGCGGCGCGCTTCACTTGATGTCACCATCATCATCGTCGGCTACGTCTGTGTCTCCGTCTCTATTTTGTGTTGTCGAACTCGCAATCCGCTCAATCAGCAAATTATATTTTACAGCTGAATAAATGCTTACATACATACATACATATGAACATGTGGGAACTTATGTAAGCGTGTGCGTATGTAAGAATAGGCATATGGCGCATTTAAGTATGAACATATGAGTTGATAAAGCGAACTGAAAAAATCGCTGGCATTTGAATAGCTACAGGGGTTCGTGTTTGATGAATTGTTTGGAGAATGATATGAGAATTTCACACACCCCCATACTCCTTCGCTTTTTTACGCTAATTACACACGGAGCAATATAATTTTTTGGGGGGCGTTGAATTATATTAACTCCGGATGAATGAACTATAGGTTAGGTTGGCCAAGATACAGTGATCCCTCACATAGACCACATATGTATGGTCCAAAGTGTTGCCAACATCGCATTGGAGGCGTTACACTAAACTTGGAATGCAAGACTTCGCAAATTTTAGTATTTTGTGCATTTTCTGAAAAGAATTTTGTGAAGTGTATGTTGACCATTAGATTTCATAATAGGAGAGAGAGTACCCCCCTTGTGGGGTGCTCCTATTTGCCCTCCTTGACATCATCGAAAGACCCACCCGTCACCATCCGACAACTCAGAAGGTCTTCGATACAGCGCTGAATGATTGGGGGTATTCCGATCCATTCGATCCCCTCTAAAAAGCGTCTCAGCGGAGACGTTGCTAAAGGCACCTGAAATATCAAGAACTACACCTATCGCAATCCTTGTAGTGAAGGGCTTTTCGATATGTTGTACAACGTTGTGATACTTTATCCTATTTAACCTACGTCACGACAAGATAAATTTGTTTTATGTCTTCCGCCAGATATCTCGTACCATAACTGAGGCCGTCTCGCATCTCCCACCCTGGATCGCGCCTTTAGAGGACCTATTTGATCGGACAACTGCCTTTTCTAGCTCTCTGCGAACTCCCCCCGCAGTCTGCCTTGGCGCAAGCACCAGCAACAGGCATCGGGGAGGAGAGACGGAGGTCCATGGCCTAGGCAGAAACCTCTTGGAGTTTTCAGCCGGGAATTTTTGCCGCCCGAGTGAACTTAAACCAGCTATAAAATTAAACCTTAAAAACTTGTTGCCTTTTTAGCCCAGATTTTTATTCCGATGTGTTGCGTAACGAATTTTTGTCATCTCTTGTCAAGTTTGATTTGGTTATTAACCGGTTTCAGCTAAGTGGCATATCCAATAAACATTAAAAAATAATTTTTATTCAATTTTAAATAAAAAAATTTTTACGCTTCGTTGGGAAAATTAAAAAAAAAAAGAGCTGGAAGTGAAGTCAGATCTATATAAAGCTTTTAGTTGATAACAGTAAAATTGCACAAAATTTAATTTTTCACTCTTTAACTCTCTCACATAGGGGACTTTTGACCAATGTTTAGTGGAGTCCGCACTTGTTTGGTCGTTAAAGGGTTAAAGTGTTCTAAAAAATCGTTCGCCGGAAAGTTTAACCTCATTTAAATTTTGTACAAGTAGCGTAACTGACAACAGGAATTTAATAACTAACTGACAATAGGAATTTGAAATATTCAGAAAGGTAAGTCTCCCTGAAATATGCAACAATTTTTATTTATATATATTTTTTTTAATAATATAATTTTAGCTTTTTACAAGAGTAATGTTTTGTAGCATGGTTTACAGTTGTCACACTCCTCGATGTCATCCCAAACTGTGTTACATACCTATCATACATATGCGACTTCATTACTGTTCTTTCCGATCCCAGCTTTTTTTCATACTTTCTACCGAACACACGACTTTACTAAAGTCTACTTTGAATTCTAGCTTATATTAAACTAAAATTTTACCTTTTTTTATACTCAGCTGTACTAGTACACAGAGTATTATAGTTTTAATCACATAACGGTGGATTGTAACAGAGTGAAATAATCGAGATAGATATAGACTTATATATATCAAAATGATCAGGGTGAAAAGAGAAATCGATTGAGCCATGTCTGTCCGTCTGTCCGTCCGTCTGTAAACACTCTAACTCGCGCAAAAATTGAGATATTTTGATGAAATTTGAAATGCAGGTTGGTATCGAGACTGGGACGGTTGGTATTGAAAATGGGCGAAATCGGACCATGACCACGCCCACTTTTCCTATATAGAAAAAATCGGAAATTTGGTATCTCAGTCACTAATACAGCTGGAGCGATGAAATTTTATCCACGTGTTGAGCTCAGGCCCCTAGGAAGAAATTTGATGACATTTTGGAAAATGGGCGGTGCCACGCCCACTTATTAAGGGTCAAACCTTGCAAGTTTTATATGTCATAACTCAGAAACCGTTGAAGATATATCGATGAAATTTGGTACGCGTGATATACTTACTTAGTCAAATATTTGGACGAAAAATTTCCGAAATCGGTTGAGGGCCACGCCCACTTTTATATATGGCTCTTATAAAGTGACCTAATAAAAACATTTTAAGCGATATCTCTGTCAAATATAAAGATATATCATTGAAATTTTATAGCAGGAGTCCAACTGCGGACATAAAACGAAAAACACAAAAATTTTGGCAAATGGGCGTGGCACCGCCTCTTTTTATAAACAGGAATATACGAGATTTCTGAGCCCATAACCCGACAAATAATTTATATATAATGACTAAACTTGGTGTGTACACTTTTATTACTTGTGGTAATACATGTTGAAAATTTTAGCGAAATCGGTTGACGACCACGCCCACTTTTATATATGGGTATCATAAAGTGGCCTAATAAAAACATTTTAAGCGATATCTTTGCCAAATGTAAAGATAATTCATTGAAATTTTGTGGTTTGATTTCTACAATAGACCAGAAACAACAAATAGAAAAATTTTGGAAAATGGGCGTGGCACCGCCTCTTTTTACACAAAGGGATATACGTGATTTCTTAGCCTATAACTCGACAAATAATTGAGATATTATGACGAAACTTGGTTTATACACTTTAATAACATGTGTTAATAGCCACGCAAAAATTTATTGAAATCGGTTTATGACCACGCCTACTTTTTAAGAAAGATATATCTGGAACACTCTTTGGGAATTTGTAACGTGACATCTTTATAACTAGAAGTCAAAAAGGAATGAAATTTTGCACAAAGAATAATATTCATATGCTTAGTTGGATGACTGATAAAAATGTTGAAAATGGGCGTGGCTACGCCCACTTTATGCAGCACTCGCTTTATATAAAGTACACCGTGTTTCCATCAAACGCAAACAAACTATGAAAACATACAGCTGAGTATCTAATGTTCGATTCCACTCGAACTTAGGCTTCCTTACTTGTTTATTATTGAGTTTGAAACTAAAATGATAAAAGCGAGCATACGAAGTCGAGGCACCGATATCTCTTCTGTCAATGCCCAGCATTTGTAGCAGACAATGATTCAGATGTCTCGATCCTGCACACTTAAGTACTGTCCCTAGCAGGCATTTTGGACTGGGGCTTATATCAATTTCAATTTCAATTTTATTAAGTTAAGTCTATAATTATGAAAATCTTACAGACTAGATACAGTGCAGTTACAAAATTTCCATTTGATACAAATGAATACTTATGTGTATATATATGTGTACATGAAAATATAAATAAGAGTTTAATTACACATAATAAATTTTACTCGGTAGGGAGTAATAATAAAAATATGTAAATTATAATCATATGTACCCAGTAAGGGGCATTTGGGCCAGAAAGGACCCAGACAACATTTAATTATACTAATTAAATATACCCAGTAAGGGGCGAGTGTGCCATGAAGGGCACTTGGGCCTGAAAGGACCCAGATTAAGAACTTACAGACTACAAAGATACAATATTATCTAGAGCTCACCACCAAAACGTTGTTGGTAATACTATGGACCAATTCTGGTCTATGTGGAAATCGTAGGTTTGGTCAATTTAACATAACCTAACCTAAACTCACCTAATCTAACCTAACCTAACCTAATCTAACCTAACCTAAGCTAACCTAACCTCACCTCACCTAACCTAACCTAACCAAACCTAACCTAACTTACCATACCAGTGCAAGTGCCCCCTCTTTACGGTCGCTTTACCAAATCACACCACTGTACTTTTAGTTATACTATGTATGTATGAATGGATTCTGTGCAGTGCCCTTTTGGGGGTATTCAATAAATTTTCGTATAAAAACTTTAACGCTGATAATGCACAAACATACATATCTACATACATAAATGTCTGATTTATCTCAATTAATCGCAAAAATTCATGTCATCGTACTATACCAAAAAAGAAGAAAAAAAAAACAGTCTTATCTGCGATTGCGAGAGCATTAGCATATCACGCAGAGATGCCCATTAATGACAACCAAACCAACATATACATACATATTTACATACATACGTACATACATATTTAATCGTAAGCAATGTGATGGCCGCCGAGGATTCACAAATAAAAAAAAACCGCTTAACCGCCTCTCATTTATTTGCCTTTGCTGCTTTTTTTTTATAAAACTATATTCGTTCGTTTTACTTCATTTGTTTTAATCATTATCTATTTTTTGTTTTTTTTTTTGTAATTATTTCACTTTTTTGTGTTTTTGTTTTTTAATTTTTTTTGAATTGCATCCCACCCAATCAATCGATCTTGTTCAATCGTGCTACAGTTCAATTCAGTTTGTCAGAGTCTGTCGTCTTGATAACGTTCTCGTCTAAATATTTTTCATTATATATATAGTATTTAGTGATTGTGCTTGTGCTTTATATTTAAATATATGTACGTAAATGTATGTGTATGTGCATACATACATACATATATTTTTGTGCATATGTGCGTGCGTACTTTTATTCTGCCGTTGCCGTTTTGTGGTTCAAGTCTAGTGCGTCGTCGTTGTCAACTGATAATCACATTTGATTCACTTCACTAAGCTTTTGTATTGCGTCACGTAATAAAATATTACTTTTTTACGTATGAAAAACATGCGTTGATATAGTACATATATTTTATATTAGTTATGGTATAAAATTTAGTAGCTTGACTTACATAGTTATATATATAACCAAATTTTTGTTTAAAGTTAAAATTGTGCCACCAAATTTGCTTGTAAAATGTGTAACGTTGTTGCGTTTCGTCAATTACGTTTCATGCGCGTATTACGTCACTGCCACACCACCCATCGTAACGTGTTGTCTTTGGCTCTGGCAGACATGCATATGGGCGAATATGGTCATGTAGTTTTGTATAACCATTATTTATGGGTAAATGTATATTGATTAGTATATAAGGGATTATCAGGAAAGTTTTGGATATGATCAATGTACATATATATGTATGTGTGTATGTATGTCAATATCTTCTTCTAAAATTAAATTCAATTAATTAAATTTAAAGTTCCATGCATAATCAGAGAGCGGTTTCGTAGATTTTATATTCAATCAGAATCTGCTAACATGCACATAGCTTGTCGAGAAATAAGCCAAAGACTACCTCCGCACGCCAATATTAATGATCACGAAAAAGAAAAGGAGTCAAAGCGAAATCCAGGTAGGTAGTGGACTCTTTGAAAAACAACTTACGACAGTTACTTAGGCGTAACCATCGAACATCGGCATGCGGTACAAGTAGGGTTGCCAGATGTACTGATTCGATCAGTACAATACTGATTTTTCGTGATCCGTACTGATGGTTTTAAAAACCTTTAGAAATACAGATTTTTTGGATTTTGTACTAATTTCTACTGATTTTTAGCCGACACAAAAAAATTCATTTTTATCACCCTGCCCTGTTTTTAATTTTCCAACTGTTTTCATTTGTAATTCCGTGATTATGCTTACGACAATACTCGAGGTGCAACGTGTAATTGTTGTTATGCACTCCGACGAGTGAGAGAATTTTCACATCGATCAATTTTGCTGGGTGAAACAAGCACCCAGCACGCCGAGGGTTTTGCTCGTAAGCATCATGAAACAATTAGGAAGGAGGAAGCAACGCGAACGTTAAATGTCATAGAAACATGATTGACAGTTAACGATACGGAAACAAAAACAAAATGCCTGTAACAAAGACGATTTTCTCCGCATATATTGTTTTTTTTTTTTTTTTTTTTGGAGGGCAATGTACTGATTTTTTCGGGGAAGGTATCTGACAACCCTAGGTACAAGTCACAGTTGTGATATTCGTGGGCAAAGATACAAAATATAAAATTTGCAGCAAACACCTACATTTTCTTGCTGTGGCAATGATAACAGACAACAACTTCATTTATGAAAGTTCATTTATGATTGAAAAGGAAGCAAGAGCTTAATTCCTAAAGCTGTTCTTGTCATCATAAGAACGTTACTAAAATCGGCTTTATGTATTTTTAGATCTTTTATTTAGGTAATTTGCACTAGAGCTCTACTTCAAAAAACATTTTATATAAGCAAATTGCCTATCCATTTACTTTTAAAATAAAATAAGACATGTGTGCATGTATATAAGTACATAGAATTAAATGTGTTTTTTTAAGGCCATTAAACAGATTTATTTTTAACAATTTTTATTGCTGTTTAGCGTTTTAAGTATTTTGCCAACGTATAATTTAATTTAATTACTTGCACCTTTAGTATCTAGTCTTTAGATTTCTTTATGCTGGCTGTGTGCCAATTGTAATTTGTATTTATACTCCTAAACGAAAGAGTAATTGACGGCAATTCAATTGTCTTGCTGAATTGACCCATATCTTTTTATGTATAGGGTATTAGCCTTTCTTTAATCACATGAAAGCAGGTGAAATAGGCAGATATACATTAGAGTGGGTCAATTTTTTTCTCTGAACCGATTTTAGACAAATAGTTTCTTAAGCAAAGCTGCTAAAAATGATTCAAAGAGTATTTTCCGCATACTAGATTTTCCGACAAGACGATCCGATCAAATATTTGTAGATAGATAAACTTCATAAATAATCAAAAACGAAAAAGAAAGGTACTGAGTTATATTTTGATGAGCTTTTGTATCCTCCACTCGTCAGTCTATCTAAGAGTGGAACAACTTTAATAAAACTGTGAAGTTTCAATATAAGACAGTTTATCGGGGAAACCATATTACAAGAGGCCCAGCTTGGATATAATGAACCAATTTCATTTATTTAGAAACTACTAGGAATTTTTCAGTGAAACTTTCAGGAAATATTCTGTGGATGATAATTTATCTAATTTTTACACTTTCAACTATTATTAATTTTTTATATTAAAGTTTTGCAGAAAGAGATTTCTGCAGGCTGTGGTTCTTTTTATAAAGCGTGGCCGAATGCCGCCAATGCGAAAGGTGTTCCATACAAAAGCACTGTGGATTGGCTCATGGATGTTAATCCAGAAAAAGAATTCTGCCGGCTGAGGGTTATTTTTTTAAAGCGCGGTCGAATGGCGCCAACGCAAAAAGATTTTCCATGCACACATTACCTTGATAAGGAATATCTCCTGAACTATAAGCGTCCTGCGGTTGGGATTTTTTTTTGTGATCAGTGAGACCCCCGGCCCTCCGGAAAGGGTCATTTTTTATCGGATCGTGGTTCATTATATAAACATTTTTCCTTACTAGAGCCATCGTGGCACAGTGAGCAGTTGGCGCCTCATATTTCTGTTAAGAAAAATTTGAATGGCCTTCGAAGCCCTTTATATCTTTTTAGGGTTAATAGAACTCTTCCAAAAATTTATTTATAATCAAATTTTCATTGATATAAAAGTTTGTAATGAATGTTTTGACAGTAAAGAAAAAAATAAAAATTTTTTTAACTAAAAAATGTCTATTAGTTAATAAGAAGAAATATATGTATGTATTTTTTAGTTATTAAGAGCATTTTGCACAAAAAGCCAAATTTTTAAGTGGTGTAAAAATTTTAAGTGTAAGTTTGTTAATCATTCATGTATCTGATCAAAAAGAAGTAGATAATTCTTAGCAAAAAAATATGCATATTTTTTAGGTAAAATTTGAAGTGTAATACAAATACAGAATAAAGTTAAAAAAATTGTAAAAGTATCCGACGTCGAATCCACAGCCGATAATTGTAAGTTGGTATTGCTCACTGGCTGCTTCTACTTCTCTCAAGTCAAGCCAAGTTCATGTTCTATGATCAAGCAAAGAGACAGACAAGATTTCGATTGCGGGTAAGTTGGTAACTGTAAATTGCATTATGCACATCTGGTTATGTTTTATTAGCGTAATTAGTAGAGAAGTTTGGGGAAACTTTACTCTAATGTACCAGGCACAAGTCTACTTACATATTTTAGGGTGGAGGGAAGGGATGTTTTGGGCTTAAAGATTAAAAAAAAAAGAAAACAACGTATGTAACTCATAATTTATTAGATAGTAATTTATTACATATTAAAGATTGGAAATTCATCTCATCTGCTGCTTATCAAGGGAAATATAAGGCTGCATCAAAGCACAGCCGAGGCGCTGAACAGCTATGCTATTTTATCTGCTTCGACATTATTTTCATTTAAAATGGTCAAAAATGCTTTAAATTATTAAAATACCTACATAAAAGGACAAAGGATAATACTTGATAAAAAAAGGTTATCAGTTACAACTATTCGTCTTTATGCAATTGCTCAAACGCAGCTGGGTATACACATAACACACTAATCAAATTTGTTTAATTTTGCTTCAACTTTTACTTGTTAATTTATTAATTCCATTTATTTTTATTATAAACTAGTAACTGCTCCTCTTGCTTCGCAGCGACGAAAAATGTTTTTATGTTATAATGATTCTTTCCCACTACCTTTCCCTTTCTATTCCCCTTTAACTTCACCATAAATACGGATCTGAATATATCGACTTCAGCGCCACCTAGCGGGTTCATTTTTTTATAACCGTGTACTTAATTACATGAAGAACATACCTGCCAAAAACGAACAGAATGGGATCATATATACGGATTTTGCAAATATAGCGACTTCCGCGTCATCTATCGAGATAAAATGTAGCCTATATCGAGAGGAATTATCCAAAGAATAAACTAACAAAATTTGGCAAAAACCGTTCTGTAGTTTTTGAACCATTTCCTCACAAAACAATCCCCTATAATTTTATATACATATATGCATGTAGATAGATTAACTAATGCATTTTCTAAACTAAAATACTATTTCAGTTTTATTGCGCACTTTTCTTTTAAACTTAGCACAAACTTTTTGTCATTGACATTTTATCTGTTTAATTGTTTAGCTGTCTCTTTATTTCATTAAGTTTTGCATTACTGGGAAACTCCTTCGGTGCCACATCTTTCAATTAGTATTTTGCAGTTAGAAAAAGAAGCTGCCTGGGAATATCAAATCGTTTCTCTCAAATCGTTTTTCTCGTCTTTCCTTAGACTGTGGGGAATTTAATGGCAAGTGCTAGAGAATTGGCCTGTAAAAATTGCACAAAATATTTAAAATAATACCAAACACTTTCAACAAGTTTCAACGAACATATTGCAAAATTATTGCTCTGCATGCACATCCACATACACATATCAATGTACAACATGCCCTGTAGAGAAAATCTCTTGCTAACATTGCTGCGCTTCTAATATCAACCATCACTACCTGCGCCATTTAAATTTCCATTGCATACAAATGGCTGTTGAGTTTATTTGGAGATGCTCCTAGAGGATTGATATGAAATGATATTAAGATGTATGTATCCGCAGATCAACACCTCAAGGCCTTGGGGGTAATGACTTCAGTATTTGGAAAAGCTCGTGAAATATTTATAGCCACTTTTTATAGTACGCAGAACAGCATTTCAACCTTTATTGTTGTATCTTGTGGATGACTTCTTGAAATTACTTATTCGAAAAAAATGTGTATTAAAAAAGCATCTGACGTTTTTATTTTGTCGTTTACTTCCAATTGAGTAGTCCACTTTCAAATCGAGCTACATATGGTCGCTGCGCCAACAAAAAGAGCTATACGTTTTTTAGTAACTTTTCAGAAGAGCAAAAAAAAACGTTTTCTGGTGATCAATTACATTTAATGTCATCTGTGAATATGTGTGACAAATACATTCAATTGAGTTCAGAGGCGTTTGAAAAAAAAATTGAAAGGCATCATTGTGTTCTAGGGGCCTTATACCCCTTTGATTTTAGTTTTTGAATTTGTTTATAATTAATATAAGAAATTTGCCACATTTATTTTAAGATGCAAACTTTTGTGAATTTTTTTTTATGAAAATTAGTGGAAATGTTCTAGAAAAATCTATTTTCTATGCACTCATATTTTTATGAATCGCGGCGGAAAGCGTTTCATGTTAAAATCCTGTGGTCCGCTCCATGGGAATTATATCAAAAAGTCGAATTCTGCCGTTTGAGGGTTATGTTTGTAAAGTATGTACGTTCGAATGCCGCCAACACGGTGAGTACTGCGAATTTCTAAACTGAATAACAGGACAATTTAGACAACGAACTTTTGGACACAGCAACATATGAGGACCAAAGTTCAGACTACGTTACTCTCCACAACGACCTCAACAGGGGACCACAGGTAATAATATAACAAGATGGATGGAAGAAAGGACTACGAACCAATCGCTATATGTTCCACATATTTACAGGCGGATAAAAGGTGGACGGGTGGGAGCTGCATTGTTTCGTCCGGAGCTTGGGATTAAAAAATCCTTTTTATTCCCGGACTACTGCAGTATCTTTCAGGCATTGATACGTACAGGCGATTCCCAGTGTAATCGCTTTTTTGGAAATGGTTGCTGCAGATTCGAATGTTTTTAACAACGTCGTCAGGCATCAGACCGCACGCATGCATCCATTGTTTGCAAATGGTTTCGTCTTTTGGAAATCTATTTACATATGTATATATATATTTATATAACCAATAATGCACTCAAAACGAAATACGTATGTAAAGCTATTTTATTTATTTTATCCATTTTATTATCACAAATATAGCACCGCTTCGACATTTTTTAATTTTTTAATACGAGAATCAAATAATAAATATGTAAATTCCCTATAATTTTTTTTATGTGCCGTCACTGCGGTTTATTTTGAATTCATATGTCATTTTTCAAATTTAATTGCTCGGTTTTCTCTTTCTTTTTTTATATGTCTGTACTGTAATGTTGGCTGATAGAACTCGTAGGTATTACGAATATAGGAGTACTATATATATGCTTGTGGATGACTTCTTGAAATTACTTATTCGAAAAAAATGTGTCTTAAAAAAGCATTTGTCACTTTTATTTTGACGTTTACTTATTTACAATTGAGTAGTCCACTTGAATTGGGCTATGTGAAATTTTTTAAATTTTAAGTTTATAATGGATTGTGTAGCAGTATTTAAATTTGTATCATGTCCTTTAAGAATTTATTGCAAAATTTTTCCGTATTCTGAAAAATTAGCATTAAATACGAATACACTTTCAAGAGTCTCTATATGAAAAAAGTTGCTCATACGCCTAGGCACACATTGCTGTAATTATTGTGCGTTTGAATTTCAAAACTGTTTTAAAACTAGCTATGACAAAAATTTAACACAAAATTTAAATAAAATAGATTCTTATGCCGCCGTGTTTTTTCTAATTTGTGGCTTAATACGAAAAATTCATATACCCTGTTTGAAAGTGGACTGCTACTCAATTGTTCTCATTTCCAGTTGGCACTTTTTTATTACTAATGGTGTAGGTACCCAACAGACCAGGATGTAAGCGAAATGTAATAGGACTTGAGAACAAGCTTATAACAATTGTCCATTGTAAGCTTATTGCAATACAGTTTTTATAAGCTTAATTGTAAGCTTATTCACAAGCATGATTGTAATAATTGAGGAACACTTACTTTATGTAAGCCTTTCTCAATGCTCCATATGTTAAAAAGCTTGAAAACAATATTACAATAAGCTTATTTTACACTTGCAATGAAAGCTTGAAAAAATATTAATAATAATATTGTTATAAGCTTCCCATAAAATTTTTTTAAATTTTGGTTTTACAATGATTCATATAATTCATTGATTCCTTCTTCGAAAAGGGAAGTATAAAAGCCTCAATAATGTTCAATATAATGTTGAATGTACCACTATATGATACCGTTGGATTGAATTTCAGGTTGATGTTATGGTTCGAAACAGGAGGAGAATATAAAAGAAAGAACATTGCAGTAAAGGTGAAGAAGGAAACAAAAAGAAAAAAAAATGCAAATAAAAATTTATTTTTTTCTTTTTTCTACTATTTATACATACAATTATATTTATAAGCTTACAACAAGCTTTCACAAGTAATATTTTTCTACAATTACATTTGTAAGCTTATAAAAAGGGTGCCGTTTTGATTTTTCTACAATTGTTCTTAAGACTTTTTCAATACTTTACACAAGCTTTCCTCAAGCTTAACGCTTATATTTGTAAGCATGTTATAATATTATTCTCAAGCCCTTTGGTCTATTGGGTAGTTACTTTACTGGCGTTTCTTCTTGGTATAGAACCACACTAAAATGCCATATTTAACTTTGTAGTTCGAGCAAACCACTCCAAAGCCCTACACATTAGAATTTCTTCTTGCTCGAGAATTCTGTACCATACCAAAATTTACAATATGAGCATTCTAACTAGTTACTTTCCCTTTTTCTGACGAATAATTGTCCAAAAGTAACAAGCTATTCTCATTTAGTTATCAATTGAAATATAGCACCAAAGAACGTACATATATTGTACAATATACGTTCTTTGATAGCACAGCAAAAATGTGACATTTTAATAGTCACTCAATTCTCTACGTCTGAGCGTGTGAACAGAAATCTTATTCATTACTTAACAATTTCCTGCAGGGAATTTAGTAAGTTTGCACTGTAGGTGTGCATATACATACATACATACATATGTGCGCCCTTTAAAACTTACATTTCAATTTCGTTGTCCTAATTCATAACATAAATGCAAAAACAATTTCTTCGTGCGTGCTCTGTGGAGATTTCTAACGTAGGTATGTGTCTTGCGCGCATGTTCAACTCTTTGAAAGCTGCCAAAGAGAAAGCCATACAAAAGCGTTAAGCGAGGAAAAGGCAAAAAAAAAAGCAAAAAACAAAAGAAAAATACATTTGCTCTTTGAAAGCTTTAATTAAATTTGTAAGAATAATTTAGTTAGTGGTTGGCGCAAATTTAACTCCAGCCATAACAATAACAATAACCAATGGATTAACAGCATTAGGATTTGCGAAGGATTACATAGAAAGAATATGAAAACAAAAGAAATGTGTAAAAGCAAACATATAAACATACACATATGTAAATACATTAGTATGTATTTGCATTTATGCTAAGCAATTCACATAAATTCATGGGATTTTGAAATTGAATCATGTATGTACATATGTATATATGTACTTTTGTATGTGTGTATGTAAACGCATTTATATTTGCATTTTTCCTTTAATTACTACAAGCTGACTTCATATTACCTTTTGCTGTAACACAATCGAAAAATATTTGCTTTCTCTCGGTTAGAATTACATTTCTATTTTGAGAATTTATTATTATAATGACCATTGTTACATGTCTACATATGCATATATATGTGGCTGGCTTTGTGTGCCATTTTTTAAGCACATCTAAAGTCCTTACATGAATTTACTTTGGTATGAAAAAACTGTCATGAATATCGTGCAAACCACAGCGCCGGTAATCAAATTTCACTTTATACTCATACGTCTTTCATATATGTACATACATTCATATGTATGTATGTATGTTAGGGTGGGGCGATTTACTAACCTATATCGCGCCATTGAAATTCGGATTCCTCTCATTTTACTGAGTAAAAAACTCCTCCACTACATTTTTCTAAAATTAATTTTGATGTTCCGGAATTTGGTTTTGATGGACCAAGACGAGTTTTCGAAAATAAAAATTGGGCAAAAATCGGCAAAAAAAATAACGAGGCCAATGTGCATATTGAGTTTAAGCAGAATTTTATGCTGAATCCAGGTATGAAATAAGAATGAAAATCGGATGATCCGTTTTCGAGATATAGCCTAATTTCCGGTTATGGATGCTGAATGCCCAAAATCGCATATTTTTGCGATTATCCCTTGTTGTGTACAATATATCTTACATTTTTTTGCGAATTTCTTAAAGATAAGTCAATAAAATATAGGAACAATATTTTTAAATATTAATTTATCTTCCGGTATAGGAGAACTAGAATGCACTCTTTTTTCCTTATCCTAAAATCGCGGTATGGGTTCTCTATGTTATAGTCATCCGATACCGATGATATTCGCGGACAGCGCTGTGTGTACAATAAGTGCTCCAAATCCAAAATTTCAGAATTTTAGCTGCAAAAACTCAAGAGTTATTCCATAAAACGTAGACTTATGCTTCTGAAATTTGTTTTTTTGCTTCTAATAGTACGCTATGGCGTATGAGTAACCTTGAGTTTTTTTTTAGTTGAATAAAGTAAAAAAACAAGTCCCAAACAGCATACATTTACGTTTTAGGGCATAACTCTTCAATTTATGCAGCTAAAATTCTGAAGTCTTGGATTTGGAGCATTGATTGTACACAGCGCGCTGTCAGCGGAAATCATCGATATTGGATGACTATAACATGGAGATCCCATACCGCGATTATGGGCAAAGGAAAAAAGAGTGCATTCTAGTTTTCCTATACTGGAAGATAAATTAATATTTTCAAATATTTCTCATATATTGTATTGACTTATCTTTAAGAAATTTAAAAAAAAATGTAAGATATATTGTACACAGCAAGAAATAATCGCGAAAATATGCGATTTTGGGCATTCAGCCTGTATAACCGGATATCAGGCTATATCTCGAAAACGGATCATCCGATTTTAATTCTGATTTCATATCTGGATTCAGCATAAAATTCTGCTTCAATTCGATATGCACATTGGTTTGCTTCTTTTTTTGTCGATTTTTGCCCAATTTTTATTTTCAAAAATCCGTCTTAGTCCATAAAAACCAAATTCCGGAACATCAAAAATAATTTTAGACAAATGTTGTGGAGGAGTTTTCTACTCAGAAAATTGAGAGGAATCCGAATTTCGATGGCGCGGTATCGATTAATTTCCCTCCATACAAATCGCCCCACCCTAATGTATGTATGTATGTATTAGCGCATTCATGCACAATTCACCTACAGAGATTTTCAACAGGAAATGTTCTTTTTTTAAATAAAAAAAAAAACAAAATTGATAAAATGAAAAGTTTTTAGTTTAGTGAAAACTTTGAACAGCCTCCAGGCGAATTTAATGTACGTATGTAAGTTTATTGTAACAGCTGATTTATTCGCCGTAATGACTTGAACTGTCAAAATTAAGCATTTGCCTGCTGTATATTGCTTTCTAAGCAAACTTTTGCGATTAATGATAACAAAAGTAAAAACAAATTTTTGTGTATTTCCAACAGATTAAGGAAATATTCCTGTGTAATCCGCATGACGCTGCCTGTAAGGTTTTCTTTGTAAATACCACCAACCACCAACCAATATGTTGATATCTGCTGTCTTAGGTTATATTACTCTGAAAGGCAACTGCCTTAAGTTAAGGCCCTTAACAAATATTTTTGTTTGCTGCTGCGAAGCCTTGGCCATGGAAGAAATATGCATGCTTTACAGAAACTTGCCCAATATTCGCCACAGCTGAAGAAATCTTCGCCCAAAACATTTGACTGTGCTTTGTTGTTTCGCCTGGAATTCGAAGTGAGCACGTTTGGCATATGAGTTCAGCACTTAATGCTTACTCGAATATCACTGTGGTGATTATTGTGTGATTAGAGAATAGTCTATTTGTTGCTTTATTTATTTTTCGCCTGTATTTTCTCGTAAATATAGTCAGCTGATTTTGACAATTGACATCACGAAATGCTGTTTATGTATTGAATTCGCCATATTAGGGACCGGGAGTTTTATTCCTTTTATAATAAAACACCAAAGAAAAAATTTGTATTTGGAGGAATATTTTATTTGGACAAAAATTATCAATCAACTTGGAGTTTTATTTTTTAAAGACAGCGATAAAATAAATATTTGGTGTTGTATTTTTTTAGCTCCATCGATAAAACAAAAACCTGGAGTTTTATTTTTTAACTCCAAAATAAAACCCCAGGGCCAATAACTAGCGAACCCTTTAACCGAATTGCATAAATTTGGTATCAGATGAAAAGTAATTCAGTAAGCTTTTGAATAGTGGCACTTATACTAAATTTGAAAAAATTAAAAAAATAGGTGGCAACCTTGGTTTGAGTGGTAACCTTGGCATGGGTGGCACCATTAAAAAGCTTACTGAATTACCTTTCATCTGATACCAAATATATGCAATTCGGTTAAGGGGTTCCTTAGTTATTGGCCCTGGAGTTTTATTTTGGAGTTAAAAAATAAAACTCCAGGTTTTACTTTTATCGATGGAGCTAAAAAATAAAACACCAAGTATTTATTTTATCGCTGGTGCTAAAAAATAAAACTCCATATTTTTATTTTATAGCTGGCGTTTTTTTAAAAAAATCAGTAAAATTAATAGAGCCCAGGTTATTGATCATGGAGGTCCTGGGATGAAAGTAAAGTTAATAATTTTGCCCAAGGACACAATCTAGCCCTGGAGTTTTATAGCATCGAAAAAATTAATAATTTGTATTTTCGGTCCCTGCGCCGTATTGAAGCAGTAGGGCAGGGCAATTGTAAATCAAAAAGCGTCAGAGCTGTAAAAAATTCCCTTATTAAAAAACCACATCAGACCTGGTCGGGCAGTGCATAGTGTAGGTCATGGGCTTGGCAAGTCGACATAGCGTATCACCACTGATGTGGGTGCCGGGGCACCGCGCTATGCAAGGCAATGAAATAGCTGATAAGCTGGCCAGGCAGAGCTCTGTTGTTGATGTCGCAGATGTGGAGGAGATTCTTGCGCCACTAGGTTTCATAGAGCCAAATCTTTCGGCACTGGCTCGAGCAGGCTAAGACCAGATGGAGGAGATTGCAGGCCTGCAGGGTCTGCAGAAGTGTTTGGCTTTCATACAATCAGATGAGATACTCAGCCATTATAAAGATAGATAGAAGGAGATTTCTCGCTTAACTGCGGTATTTACAGGACATTGGATCAGTGGTACATACGCGGCTCGATTGGGATTGGACCATAACACCTTGTGTGGCACCTGCAGTCTTTCTGGGTCGGAAGAGACTATTGAGCACCTGCTCTACATATGTCCTTCGCACTGCCAAGGCAGAATAAAGTTCCTTAGCAAACCTTTCTTCGACAGTCTCTCTCTGGGAACTCAAGGAAGTCAGACCTGCGGGACTGCTTAAATATTTTATTTCAACTGGATGCATATAAGGTGTTGGACCTGTTGCCCTGATTTCCGAACTGCTCATTCTCTTCTACTTTTAACTGGTTTAGTCACGAGTTGTGGTATCAAAATGGCACATCGGCGCTAATTGGAGTGAGTGGAACTCGCTACTCAAACCAACCAAAAAAGAAAAGCCCATTTTTGTTGAACCGCCCCCATTTTTTGCTTATGTTTTTCTTATTTGCTATTAGTTAGCGTAATATATTTTACACAAATTAGGTATGCATGTGCTGAGCATCTTTAACTGGCAACCACAAAAGAAAAACACACACAAAAAAACATAAAAAAAAATAAAAACAAAAAAAAAACATTTAAAAAAGAAAATCACAACCACTTCCACGCGTCACAGGCACGTGCGTTTGAGCGGCGTCAAGTGTTAAGCTTTTTGGACCGGCAAACGTACAGAGAAACAAACAAATATGTATATACATACATACATACAGCTAGTCTGCATGGGTAACAGGTGCTCGTTGGCTGGCTGGCTCGTTGATAATAGCGTACATAGTAGATGCTGATAAAAAAGCATTTTTGCCAGGAGCAAAAATCACTCGTACCCCAATCAGTTCATGCTGCTGCTGACGTTACAAACAAATATGTACATTAGTACATTTTTGTACTAAAAAACACAAAGAGGCGGATCGACGAGAGGACAACGAGCGAACAGTGAAAGTAGTAAACAGAGCGGCAACGAAGCAAGAACGAAGCAATTGAAAGGGCTTTCGTCCTTTGGCAAGGCGAGAGAGAGAGAGAGTGAAAGCATGCGCATAAAGCACAAAAAGCAGTCTATTTCTGTAGCGAATTTATGTATGCAGGTGTGTATATGTTGAAGTGTGTGTGCATTTTGCTTGCATGTTAGCAATTTATTAGGAAGTACATACATACATACTTATATATATTTTTATACTCAGCTGTACTAGGACACAGAGTATTATAGTTTGGATTTCCTAACGGTGGATTGTAACAGAATGAAATAATCGAGATAGATATAGACTTATATATATCAAAATGATCAGGGTGAAAAGAGAAATCGATTGAGCCATGTCCGTCCGTCTGTCCGTCTGTCCGTCTGTGAGCACGATAACTCGCGCAAAAATTGAGATATTTTGATGAAATTTGAAATGTAAGTTGGTATCAAGACAGGAACGGATGGTATTGAAAATGGGCGAAATCGGACCATGACCACGCCCACCTCCCCTATATAGTAAAAATCGGAAATTTTTTATCTCAGTCACTAATAGAGCTAGAGTGATAAAATTTCACACACGTATTGAGCTCAGGCCCTTATGAAGAAATATGGTGAAATTTTGGAAAATGGGCGGTGCCATGCCCACTTATTAAGGGGCAAACATTGAAAGTTTTATGAGTCATAACTCAGAAACCGTTGAAGATATATCGATGAAATTTGGTAGGCGTGATATACTTACTTAGGCAAATGTTTTGACGAAAAATTGCCAAAATCGGTTGACGACCACGCCCACTTTTATATATGGGTATTATAAAGTGACCTAATAAAAACATTTTAAGCGATATCTCTGTCAAATATAAAGATATATCATTGAAATTTTATGGAAGGTGTCCAACTGTGGACATAAAACAAAAAATACAAAAATTTTGGAAAATGGGCGTGGCACCGGCTCCTTTTAGAAGCAGGAATATACGAGATTTCTGAGCCCATAACTCGACAAATAATCGATATATTATGACGAAACTTGGTGTATACACTTTTATTACTTGTGGTAATACACAGGCCCGACGAGAAGGGGGGGCTGAGGGGGTCAATTGCCCCGGGCCCGGGCTTTAGAGGGCCCGGGAATCTCAAAATGATATCCAAGTTTTTGCTTACAGAAAATAAACGAACAACACCTTTAATCACCTTTCGTAGATAGCAATCATTTTAAGTTTCAGCAAATTTTATAAATCTCTTAAAGTGTCTGCACCCCACTTAAGGAATTGTTGGTTTTTGGCGTCGACTTTGCAGCATAAATTTGAATTCGTTTTCTGTTGCAACAGAAAAATTCGGTATGATGCAAATTCTTATACAGCGATATGGGTATATCCTGGGCGTTTCGGACGGTATGTTCGCACGATTTTTTGAACTTTTGAGGCAGAAATATCGCGAAATATTGTATCGTTTTATGATAAAAGGAAAGATTTAGGCCACAGCTAATGATTAAAGTATGTTAGCGACAGAAATTTAGTTTAATGCCTCTGTTTTAGCCACTTAAACTGCGTTCCGGACGCTACAAAAACACGTCCACTTTTTTTTTTTTTTGAGTGGCTAAAACAGAAGCCTGGCATAGCAGGCGAGCACTCTACCCACTGCACCACAGCGGCCATGTATAGATAAATTAAAGTTCGTAACTATATATTCATTGAATTTTGATTTTGAGAATTTATTCATTTAGTATGGGGGCCCTTAGTTATTTTGACCCCGGGCCCGGATTTTCTCTCGGCGGCCCTGGTAATACATGTTCAAAATTTTAGCGAAATCGGTTGACGACCACGCCCACTTTTATATATGGGTATTATAAAGTGACCTAATAAAAACATTTTAAGCGATATCTTTGTCAAATATAAAGATAATTCATTGACATGAGTTCTACAATAGATCGGAAACAAAAAATAAAAAAAATTCGGAAAATGGGCGTGGCACCGCCTCTTTTCAGACAAAGGAATCAACGAGATTTCGGAGCCCATAACTCGACAAATAATTGAGATATTATGATGAAACTTGGTTTATACACTTTTATAACTTGTGTTAATAGACACGCAAAAATTTATTGAAATCGGTTTATGACCACGCCTACTTTTTAACAAAGATATTTCTGGAACACCCTTTGGAAATTTGTAACGTGACATCTTTGTAACTCATACACGGTAGGCAGGAAGCGACGATAGGTTGCATGAAAATGTCGAGAAAAAAGGAAAGTGGGGTTGTGTTATGTGATGTTTATAGATGAAACATCCGTTGAAATTAAAATCCGAGCTGCTCCTTTTTCAAGGATATCCACATTTTTTGTTTTTTTTGAAAGGATCAAATATTGAGGAAATCGAATATTCGCCACCGTCCAAATTTTTCCGATTTCAATACATTATTTGGTCGCTAAGGGATACAAAAAAAGGTATTAAAAAGAAAACAGGACACCTGTAGTGGAAAAATCCAATGTGAACAGGACCTAAAGGATAACCACTGAAATATAAAATAACACAAAAAGTACCCACTTTAATTTGCGTATAACTCCTAAAATGTTAACTCTACGTGAAAATTTCTTATTATATGTTTCATTCAGAATAAATAAAGAAATATTTCTTTAATATACAATTTTGATGTACCTGCAGCGCTTAATGTACTTTTGTGCATCTAAAGTGAAAATTTCAAAAAAAGTACGTTTTTTTTATGGTGCTACTTTAAGTTCAAATATTTTTCTAGTTTATGTAAATATTTTAATCTAATGATCCAACTCTCATTCCTACATATCTCTACGTTAATACTAAAAAAGAGTTAGAGCTGAGATACGCGCTAGCTGTGCACGGTGGGCGGGAAGCAACAATAGGTTGCATGGGAATATCGTAAAAACGATGGCCCAACGAATATGTGCCTAGCTGTGTGCTGGTACTAATTTTCGTTTAAGAAAAATGTTGGAGATTTTATTCACGCTTGCTGTGTGTTTATGAAGTATATTAGAATATCATTTTACGTAAGTGTTTAGCCGGCGATCGTTTTTTCGATATTTTCATGCAACCTATTGTTGCTTACCGCCCACCGTGCACAGCTAGCGCGTATTTCAGCTCTAATTCTTTTTAATATTAACGTATAGATATGTAAGAATGAGAATTGGATCATTAGATTAAAATATTTACATAAACTAGAAAAATATTTGAACTTAAAATAGCACCATAAAAAAAACGTACTTTTTTTGAAATTTTCACTTTAGATGGACCAAAGTGCATTAACCACTGCAGGTACATCAAAATTGTATATCAAAGAAATATTCCTTTATTTATTCTGAATGAAACATATTATAAGGAATTTTCACGTAGAGTTAACATGTTAGGAGTTATACGCAAATTAAAGTGGGTACTTTTTGTGTTATTTTATATTTCAGTGGTTATCCTTTAGGTCCTGTTCACATTGGATTTTTCCACTACAGGTGTCCATTTTTCTTTTTAATACCTTTTTTTGTATCCCTTAGCGACCAAATAATGTATTGAAATCGGAAAAATTTGGACGGTGGCGAATTTTCGATTTTCTCAATATTTGATCCTTTCAAAAAAAACAAAAAATGTGGATATCCTTGAAAAAGGAGCAGCTCGGATTTTAATTTCAACGGATGTTCCATCTATAAACATCACATAAGACAACCCCACTTTCCTTTTTTCTCGACATTTTCATGCAACCTATCGTCGCTTCCTGCCTACCGTGCATAAAGGGATGAAATTTTGCACAAAGAATAATATTCATAAGCTTAGTTGGATGACTGATAAAAATTTAGAAAATGGGCGTGGCTACGCCCACTTTATGCAGCACTCGCTTTATATAAAGTGCACCGTGTTTCCATCAAACGCAAACAAACAATTAAAGCATACAGCTGAGTATCTAATGTTCGATTCCACTCGAACTTAGGCTTCCTTACTTGCTATTATTATTATTCTTTCTTTTTTTGTTACAAATACAACTTGGCTGATTGCATTTGGTTGTTTTCCTTTACTTTTTTTTGCTTGTTGTCGCAAATATTATTTATTGCATTTGTTGCAAAAAATTGCCTGTTTTTTGCGCTACTTGTTAGTCTACTGTGTCCTGCCGTGTCTCGTTGCTCTACGAGCGTCACAACTGAATGAATGAGAAGCTGCTGCTGCTGCTTGCTAAGGACTTTTATGTATGGCTATGCTGACTTATGAACGGGATTATTCTCATTCGGCGAAGTGCTTTGCTGCGGGCAGAGTAACAAAAATAGAGTTTTGGTAGCTTTTAAAGGATATATCTTTGTATGTATGTATGTACATATGTATGTGTGTATGTAAATATGTATGTAGCGCATGTAAAAGTCGAAGGTGTTATGCGATTTTTGGCCAACAGCAAATATTTTAGTACAAATTGTGCGTTCATACGGTCCGGATGTGCGTGCGCGTGCGTTTCCCTGTGTGTTCTAGGATATTTCAAGCGGTGAACGCGGCTAAAAATAAAGTTCTTTTTGATTGATTGTCTTATCGAGTAAATTAAATGTATGAGAAAAAGTAAAATTTTAAATGTAATGCGTTTTTTTTTTTGACAGATTAAAATAAAGTTAAAAGTTGATAGCAGAAATTTATAAGAAAAAGTGTAAGAAAAAAATGCAGTTAGTTTTTTTTTTGGTTAAAGTTTCATGAAAAGGCGCACAACAATGCAAGCAGTTTGAGTATGAAATATTTTTGGTGTTAGCATGAAGCTACATAGCCAGCTAGATAAATATACATATGTACAAAAACAAGTAGATATGTACATAAGTATGTATGTATATACAACGCAGCTGAATGCAAAATGAAAGTCACGCATCATGGAATTTCATCAATTTGTTTGCCAACATTCTGGCGCTATTGTTGATGATACCCGCAGTGCTTTAAAGTGCAACACAAAAACAATAAGCAAATAAAAGCAAAAACCACAGAAAAACCAAAACCAAACAAAAGCAAAAAACAACAGAAACCCAAAAAAGCAAAAACAAAACGGAAAACTCAAAAAAGAAAAAAAAAATAAAAGAAAAAATTCATTTGCTTAAAACCGGCGCAAAAAACAACGAAAAGCCCAAAAATTTAATGAAAAAAAAAAACAAAAAAAAATGGCATTCAAAAATTCTTTATGCATTTCGTGTGGCATATTTGCCGCTAACACCTGTACATACATACATAAGCGCAACCATGCCCACCCACCCACACGCGTCTGCATGACAACAAAAAAACATACCAAGCATATGAACCCACCCAAAAATCTAAGCCTTATTTAAGAATTAAAACAGCAGATATAAAGGCTTACGAAATAAGGCCTGAAAATTATAAGAGTAGCAAATTTGTATGGCGTAAGGCTTAAAATAAGGCCGATTTTCCCGTGTGTTGATGTCTTCAGGCCATAATAGTCCAGTTAGTCGAGAACGTAAACCCGTGTACCGTGTCAGCTGATCCAACCTATTTAATGGGATTTGTATGTAACCGATTATTCAACAACGGACGACGCAGATGCCCGTACCGCAGAAATCAAAATCATTTTGATTTTTTACGTAAAAGCGTGTCAGCTGATCGCTCGCATGGTTGCAAGGTAGAAGGGTTGCCAGTTGAACATTTTTAGTTATTAAATATTTAAACAGTAATTTTCACAGCATTATACAACTAACTCAACAAGATTGTAAAATGTTATCGAATATACATATATGTGTTCACATGGAAAAAATAGCATGTCTACTTAAACGAACCATGTATTATTACTTTAATTTTTAAAAAGAAAAAAAAGAAAACGTTTATAAATTTTTTTTAAATCCCAAACAAATTGTAAATATATGTACATATATGTATATAAATTAATAACAAGACAATAGATTTGTTCAACAACTTTACTTGCAAGTACTTGCTAAAAGAGCGTCAATGTGAAATTAAGAGTAACAAGTAAGGAAGCCTAAGTTCGAGTGGAATCGAACATTAGATACTCAGCTGTATGCTTTCATTGTTTGTTTGCGTTTGATGGAAACACGGTGTAGGTACTTTATATAAATCGAGTGCTGCATAAAGTGGGCGTAGCCACGCCCATTTTCTAAATTTTTATCAGTCATCCAACTAAGCATATGAATATTATTCTTTGTGCAAAATTTAATTCCTTTATGACTTCCAGTTACAAAGATGTCACGTTACAAATTCCCAAAGGGTGTTCCAGAAATATCTTCGTTAAAAAGTAGGCGTGGTCATAAACCGATTTCAATAAATTTTTGCGTGTCTATTAACACAAGTTATAAAAGTGTATAAAAGTGTATAAACCAAGTTTCGTCATAATATCTCAATTATTTGTCGAGTTATGGGCTCCGAAATCTCGTTGATTCCTTTGTCTGAAAAGAGGCGGTGCCACGCCCATTTTCCGAAATTTTTTATTTTTTGTTTCCGATCTATTGTAGAACTCATGCCACAACATTTCAATGAATTATCTTTATATTTGACAAAGATATCGCTTAAAATGTTTTTATTAGGTCATTTTATAATACCCGTATATAAAAGTGGGCGTGGTCGTCAACCGATTTCGCTAAAATTTTGAACATGTATTACTACAAGTAGTGAAAGTGTATACACCAAGTTTCGTCATAATATATCGATTATTTGTCGAGTTATGGGCTCAGAAATCTCGTATATTCCTGCTTCTAAAAGGAGGCGGTGCCACGCCCATTTTCCAAAATTTTTGTATTTTTTGTTATATGTCCATAGTTGGACACCTTCCATAAAACTTCAATGATATATCTTTATATTTGACAGAGATATCGCTTAAAATGTTTTTATTAGGTCACTTTATAAGACCCATATATAAAAGTGGGCGTGTTCGTCAACCGATTTTGGCAATTTTTCGTCAAAACATTTGCCTAAGTAAGTATATCACGCCTACCAAAATTCATCGATATATCTTCAACGGTTTCTGAGTTATGACTTATAAAACTTTCAATGTTTGCCCCTTAATAAGTGGGCGTGGCACCGCCCATTTTCCAAAATTTCACCATATTTCTTCATAAGGGCCTGAGCTCAATACGTGTGTGAAATTTTATCACTCTAGCTCTATTAGTGACCGATTTTTACTATATAGGGGAGGTGGGCGTGGTCATGGTCCGATTTCGCCCATTTTCAATACCATCCGTTCCTGTCTTGATACCAACTTACATTTCAAATTTCATCAAAATATCTCAATTTTTGCGCGAGTTATCGTGCTCACAGACGGACAGACGGACGGACATGGCTCAATCGATTTCTCTTTTCACCCTGATCATTTTGATATATATAAGTCTATATCTATCTCGATTATTTCATTCTGTTACAATCCACCGTTAGGAAATCAAAACTATAATACTCTGTGTACTAGTACAGCTGAGTATAAAAACGAAAAAAAGAGAAAATTATCAACCAAAGTAATTGAACACAAAATCATAAACATTCGCAAGGAAACAGCTGATATGCTGTTTTGACAATTTGATTTTTAGGTTAGGTTGTAATTGAAATTTTTGAAATTGGAAATGAATGGAAATAACTGAATTAGGAAAACAAAATTCTACTTTGGCTATTCCACAACATCATCAAGATTTTTTTGCGCTAACTTATTTAGTACACAATTAGAAATTTGCGCCTAAAATGTTTCTTGTATATTTCCCATTGAAATTTTTGTGATCATATATTTTTGACACTTCTTTTTTTTTAAAGCTGCTAGTAGTTGCAAGTGAAAATTTTACTTGCAGCTTTTATCAACTCTCTCGAGGTCTTACTCTCTCAATTTGGCTCTCTTTTGCAAATTTTTTGGGTTATTGAAAATAAATTCGTAACTATTCGTAAAAATATGTAAAAATTTTGAGATATTGAACACTCCTAATAAATGAAGATATTACTGAAAATTAAAGCAAAAATTGCATTTATCCACATATGGTGGCTGTATTTTCTTAATTGATAACTCTTGGTGGTCTTATTCTGCAACTTTTCTACATTAAAAAGTTATAAATTGCCACAATAAATCTGAGTTTCTGTAACGAAATCAATTAAAGTGATGTCACACTAATACGATCCACACTTTGTCACCACCTATTTATACTAGAAAAGATATGAGTTACAGAAACTCAGTACAGATTTCTTAATTAAACACACATTTTTGTGAGAATCTTGTTGCTTCCTAATATAATTTTTTTATGGATTTTCAATTGTTCCTGTGTTTTTTGTTATTTTATGTTTTAGCCCTTGATAACTATCACCAAGGTGTGATGGAAATATATTGGGCAGCAACAAAATTACAAGAAAAATGTGTTTTAATTACCAACTACCCTGTAAAAAGGTAACTAAATTAATAAAAAAAAAGTCGTCAACGACAACTTTAAAAACAATTAAATTAGTATTTTCTTGTCATTTGGCAAATAATGCAGAGTTGTGTATTGAAGAGTAATCCGTATAACACTTTGAAGATTAGTAAGAATCTTGTTTTTTCAAAAATGACTAAATGGCAACCCTGCCAAAATGTAAACAAACTATATATATATGTAAATATGTCTGAGTAAAACAGCTGTTTGCTTCGTTGCCCCACGGGCTCAAAAAATCCTAAAAATTGCATACGGGCGTTTGCGTCAGCGGGCGGACCACACGTTCTTGACTAACTGGACTATAAGGAGTACCTACTCTCTCTCTCTCTCTGACAGCACACCTTATTCCAAAGGCTTATACGCCATGCGAAATAAGGCCTTGATAAGTATTAGAAAGTTAGGAGCAGATAGAGTGAGTGCATAACAAAAGCAGCGCTGCCAGCTTGCTCGTTTTTTTACAACTGATTTGTCAACAATAAGCACAACTTTTTTGCCGGGTATATGTATGTCTGTCTGGCTGTGCATGCATTTGTATGTCTGCACACGTATGAAATGAATATGTCTGACATGTATAAATTTGCGCTGACAAAGCAAATCACGATAAAGCCAAATAAGCAACCAGCCAACCAACCAGCCGAACAAAAACAACAACAAGAACAACAACAACAAAATTTTGCAAATACAATCGGATGACAAAACATTAATAAAGCAGGGACATGAAAATTAAATCGGCGTATGTCAAAAAAGGACAACGGATTACAATCAAACATACAAGCAAACAAACTTACATACAACAAGGCAGCGCTTCAGTTAGTGCAGCGCCTGATGACAGGTAGGCATGGGTAACACTGCGCTGCGCCGCGCAATTGCGCTGGCGCCAACACTGGTGTTATTGCGCTAACTCCGATTTGGAAAATGCGCCAACTCAATGTAGCGCCAACTCAGTATAGCGCCAACTCAATGATGCGCTATTGCAATATAACACTGACTCAATTTCGTGCGCTAACACCAGCACCAATATAGCGCTAGTGTAAAATGGCACCACCACAAAGCCAATAACAGCACAGCGTATATGACACCGTCAGAATTATGTATGCTAACGCCAATACCGAACCATCGCTAATACGAAAGGGTATTGATATTTTACTTTCACAAATAAAGAAGACAAAATTGACATTATCTGTGAATAGGAGAGAAAAATATAATACAAAATAAATTAAATAAAATATTTATAGAGTGGAGCCGACCCTCGTATTTCATAATGAAGATGCCGAAAAACGAGATACCAGCATATTTTCACAAATATACGCCAATTATTTTTAAAATTAAATTTAATTGCTGCACATTTATTGTGCCAGCGTGTATGTAAGCAGAATTGCGCCAAAAGAAATAAAACGGGTATAGTAGACAGTAAGAAGCGAACAACTGTTATTTATCGATTATTTCATGGCAATTGCGCTAAAGGTGTTATTGCGCCAGAACCGTGCGCGGCGCCACGGTTGGCGCTGGTGTTACTGTATCAGCGCCAAAAAAATTGCGCCATTACCCATGGCTAATGACAGGAAACTAAACGAAAATTACGCGCGCTTTTCATTACATTATAAATATTTTTGTTTTTGTTGTGTGTGTATGCATGTGTATTAAGCGTAATTAAAATGAATAGTGTTTTGTATTGAGTCATAATAGAGCTTTGTGCTTAATATATATGTATGTATGCAGGTATAGTTGTTTTCTTTGCTAAATGATGTTGGCAGTGTTGCCTTATTAACTTTTGTGAAACCTTACAAAAATATGTGTGCCTTGGACTATTAGAAAAGAAACCACTATAAATATTTAGTATCAAGCTTAATTAAAGCTATAAAAAGTGCTACAGTTTTGGTAGCGCAGAAAGAACCTACTAGAAACAAACTTCAAGCAAAATCTTCCCTGCACACACTCAGTTTAGAGCGAACGCCAACTCAGCACAAATTGTTTTGCTGAAGTTTAATAAAAGTGGTGCCCATCACTACCCTTTCGAAAAAAACTTAATGAACAAATCAATCAAGAACTTTAGTAGGCTGGCAATTTTATATTAAGAAGGGTAGAAAAATTTACAGAAAAAAAAAACATGATTAACACTGATATGCAAAATGGAAAAATGTTCGCAAATTCTTTGCCTTTTCCTTCTTTAATGCAAACTTTAACAAGCTTAGTTACTTACAAGCAAGACGTAGGAAAAATTAAATCATTATAAGACGCTCTAAGGCAACATCTATTATGCCGTTTTCTTTTCTCGAAAAAATGTTGCCCTTTTGGATTTTCTTAGCTATTTTGTAAGCTTGTATGGTAATTTTACCGAATATTGACCTCTAACTAAGCAAGATTATTTACAAATTTAGCCATTTTATAGAAAGTTAGGTTACGCCATTCGATAATTGGGATATAGAAGGGCAGCATTTTTTTGCAGAAAAAAAACGCCATTAGATAATAATGTAGTAGATACACTGGCGCGAATATATGTAACTCTAGCGAGTTTTTGAGCCGAGCTTTGCTTCCAATTCGAGGCGCGCTCGCTATATACTTTTTTACCTATAGTTGAACCTGTAATTTATTGTTGACTCCAAACAGCAGATGAATATTTTTTGTGCAAATATTTTTCATGATAGAAATGCGCTCGGTGTGTATGCCGAACACTGTTGACGTTTGGCCACGATTTTTTTAAATCCCATTAATTAGATTTTTAATTAATTATAAAATTAATTTTTTAATTTTGGTGTTTGCTATTTAGTTCGGGCTAGGATTCGAAACCAGGATCTCTGGCATTTTAGGTGAGCACTCTATTCTCATTACTGCATAAGAGAATTGATTACTGAACGATTTTGAGTTAAAAACTGTAATTTTGAGAAAAGAACAAATTAAAGAGGGATTTTGGGAAAAGAAAAAAACAAAAAAAGGGATTTTCAACAAATCAAAGAGGGATTTAAATAAAAGAATATTTAAATAGTCATTTTGAGAAAAGAACAAATTGAACAGGATTTGAGAAAGGTACAAATCAAGCAAAGATTTGGAGAAAGCAAAATTTAAAGAAGGATTTGGGGAAAAGAAAGTTTAAACAGGAATTTCGAGAAAAGAAAAAACTAAACAGGATTTGGGAAAAGGACAAATCAAGCAGGGATTTTGAGAAAAGAACAAGCTACCCAGAAAAAACTGTTCGTAATAGAACAACGCAAATAGATAGCCGCCAGACACAAAACAGCATAAAAGTAACATAAATACATATGTACATACATACATACATATCTCCACCATAATTGTAAGCAAAAGAAAACACTATTAATATAAAAGTCGTTTATGCAATGGCAACAAAAAAAGGTGGCAGCACTTGCTACATGTGCATGTATGTAAATGTGAATGTATGTAGATACGCTCGTACAAAATTTTAAATGTCGATGGGCACGTATGCATGTAAATGAATCTGAATTGAAATCTGATTGCACAAAGGAAGCTAAAGATAAAAAAGTAAAATGTAAAGTAAAAACAAAAAAAAAAAAAGAAAGGAAGAATAAGCAAGCAGAGAACTATGAATGGGCAGGCAACATTGCCACCCGGAAGCAATTATGTACTTACTATGTATAAATGTAGGTATGTATGTATGTACCTGTATAAGATACTATTTGGCGAGCATAAATGCAGATATGTTTCTATGTATGAATAAAAATGGCCACCCAGCTGGGAAAGGCTAAGGTGCTGTAGTTGCTTCTAGTAGGTACTTCTGCGCTTTTTAACTTTGGCGGTTATGTGATTGATGTGTTTGATGCTTTATCTAACAGCCTTTATTTATGTATATGGAATTTTATTATAAGGAAGGATTTATGTTTTAACTTTACGTAAAGGCATTACTATAACAATCTTCTCCAAATTCCCTCTAGCAGAATTACGAATAGAGTTCCATTAACTACTTCCCATCAAATCCTTTCACGCTGATTGTTAATAATGACTCGCTAGCATAGTTTGGAACCAATAGCTGTTGATTCACAATGAAGTGCGCGTAGACTGGTTTCGAACTATTCACGTTGATTGCCAATAATAAGTGGATTGATTCTCTCAGTCTAATACTTTTTCCGAAATATCATGAAAAAATTTTTTGTATAAATAACCAAAAAGACCACAGAAAGCAAAAAATTTGAGAGTTTTAGTGTTTACCAAAGGAATATGTTTTTTGCTTTCTGTGGTATCTTGGGTTATATATACAAAGATTTTGTCTGAGGGGACCCCTAGTGAAATTTTATGGCGAATAATTTTCTAGAATATTTCAACACTCTATCGCCCTTCAAAATACTATTTTTTCGGACTTTAAAAAAGGGGGGTCAAAACGACCCTTTCGTGGAGGTGTTAGCGGGTTAAAGTATTCCACGAAATTAAAGTTCGTGAAATTTTACTATATGTTTCCTAACAACATTCTCTACAACATGTATTTAACCCTTTTTTCCTTTATTTAGAAATCAATCAGGCACTTTTCAAAGCTGGCAACCCTCCAGTTTGCCCCAGATTTTGATAGGCAACCCATGTTTTTTGGACTCTTCTCATTGCACTCTTTCGTCTGGTGTATCGTTTTTTTAAATAACAGAAAAGGGAAGATAACCT
Source organism: Urophora cardui (assembly GCA_960531455.1). Lineage (NCBI taxonomy): Eukaryota > Metazoa > Arthropoda > Insecta > Diptera > Tephritidae > Urophora > Urophora cardui. The sequence continues at coordinate 22,335,893 of OY482674.1, read as the reverse complement.
TTATAAATATATTCAAACTCACTTCCCACAGAAAACCATTGTGAATGTAACAATACGATTGCATTCCCCGTAATATTTTTCTCATGATATCAAATATCACGGGTTGAGGCCTTTCACAGGACGTGTATTTTGTTGTTGCGGCTCGGCAAATTTATTACACTAACGTGATCTCGGGAAATTTCCAACACCAAAAATCACACTCAGAGAACAGCTTGAATGACTCGCTAGCATAGTTTTGCACCAAAAGGTGTTGATTCACAATGAAGTGCGGCTAGACTGGTTTCGAACCAAAATATGTACTTCATTATGATCTTCAATCTTGAATCTTTAAACTTTGAACTCAACTCACAGAGCGATACACCCTTCAGTTATTCACTCTTAGGAAGCAGCACACTTCATTTTACCAATTGGGCATGCATAACTTTTGTTCAACAAATTTCTGCATTTACTACTTGCTAAGCGACAGGAAGTTTCCTTCAATATAATTTTCTGCTAGTTGTAAAGTTCACTGAATTCTCTATGTAGTGAGTTTCGAACTTTATCTATATGAAATGTATGTATGTATCGATCTGTGTACTTACTCGTGTGCCTAGTTCATAATAGAGAATGATGAAGCGCTGCTAAAAGTTGCTTTGAAATGTGTGCTGTGGTTTTCATTTGTCGAATGCAATATATTTATGAAAGAATCTATGTATGTATGTACATATGTATGTATGTTTATAAACATTTATAGCAACCATTGGGGTATAAAGTTATGAAGTGCTAATTGCAAGTTCGATTCGTACGTCAATAACTCAACATGTCAATAATTGTGACACTTTTCTCTTCGACTTGCCACTTTTCTCTTCCACTTTTGCCACTTTTCTTTCTCTTGCCATTTTGAACATACTAACTATGTATTAGTTGCCACTGCTAGACTAGTATAACAACTAGTGTTGGTAAGCCGGCTGGATATTACGTTTTTATATTTAGAAACACTATTCAGTTCTGTTTTTTTTTTGTTTTTGCTGTAACGAGCAAAGAAATCAATTGCGCCATGTCCGTTTGTTCATTCGTTCATTCGTCTAATCGCCGGTTCTACTCGCTTGTTCGTCCACTTGCCCACTCGCTCAGCTCATAATCGAAATTATGTGTTTGCATGACATGAAAAGTGATTAGTCAACAATAGTCATGCAGAAAACTTACAAACTCCATTTGCTACATATCTTATGTGTAACTATGATGCATGAATTATTATCTTTGCATTGCCACAAAACGCAGTTGGGGCTTTTCAAATTATAAGCTCAACATGAAACTTCAATAAGTTGCCATAGTTTCATATAAATACATACATATGTAAGCACGTATGCGTTTATGATTTCCTTTTAGTCCATCTAGGTACTCCACCAATAACTCCATGCCAAGGCTTTCAACGTACTCAAAGTAGAATAATACCTGCGTTCCAAGCACAGCATGTTATTGATGGCCGGCCACTACACGCCACAGTCAAAGTACCAAAGAAGAAAATGCTGCAAAGTCGTATCCCAAGGGTAACCCCACTCGGCGAGTTACATAAATACATACATACATATGTATATACATATTTGAATTGTAGCAAAAATGCTTGTGTGTTTGTTATTAACACGCTTTTATTAGTTTCACCTGTATGTATGTATGTATGTAATTTCTAGCTGCTGTCTAAATATATGCAACACTTTTACTAATGAGATAAGGTTATAACCACCGCTATGTTCCACCAGATGGCGCGCGTGTATTTATATTTTTAAAATATTCACTTATTTTAACATTTCAATTCGTATGCTGAGTTACATACATATGTACATATATCTACCACACACTCGCCAACTCGCTGACAACTTTTAGGTTATGGCACGTATGTTATAGACAACCTTACCAAATTTTTGCGAATAAAACATCAACAACGAACGCATTCATCCTCCGTCAACAAAAGCGTGACTTGACGTGCTCAAACGTGCTTGGAATGCGTTTCCTGTTCACACGCGTCTCAAACAGACGCAGTGATTCCTGCTTTATTTTATCTGCTTATTTTCTTGGCTAAATCGTAATGGTTTTGTGTGTGCTTTCGTCACCTCAAAAATGTTGTCAAATGTCAAATGTTGGCGCTGTCAGCGTGAAATGCAGACATTTGGCATCTGCTTTTTTTTTTTGGCTAAATTATATGCAAAAATTTTCACATGCTAATGCAGTAGAAGTTTTGAGGAATAGTAGGTATGTATACATATAGTCCGAAATATGTTGGCAGTAAAGCCAAAAATGCAAGTGTTGTTCTATTTCTATGAAACTGACCTGGGACCGACAAAAAAACCCAAAAATCGTCGTTTAAGCTTCACGAACTGGCCGATGAATTGGCAAATTGCGGATCGGCGGTATAACCAACTGGACCGCAGCCTATCAAGGACCAATGTTGTTGTTGTTGTAATAGCCACCGAGACACTCACCGAAGGTTTCGGAGAGTGTAGGGGAGGTGACAGTCCCTCGCCGGATAAATCCGGTACGCTCGGGTACTAGTCCCTTATGACGCTAGCCCGACTCGTACGAACGATTTTTTTGGCCATTATCAAACCTTCTAAGCCGGTGGATTTTAGTCACCTCTTACGACAGGCATTCCTTACTACGGGTATATTCTAAGCCCCTGCGGGCACTGTGAAGTACATCAGGGACTCTCCATGAGGTAAACTCGCGTGAGATGCTGAAAATCTACAGATTACTGCGAAATTATAAAATGTTTTCTGAAAAACAGGGCGGTCGCAAACTTCTTCCGCAAGCAGAGAAGGAGGGAGCAGAGAAGGAGGGAGCTTCGGGCTCATGTGACGTTGATTACAGTACACAAGCCATTGGGACATACTCACCACAGCGGCACAGTGAAATTTCTCTGCAGGTACCTGTCCGGTTTTCGATAGACGTAGATTGCGCATTCTTGGGTCAGATGTACTGAGAATGTGGCCAATGCAAATTTTCTGTCACTAAAATAAGCTTCTCAGATTTATAAAAGAATCTGGGATGTTTGCAGTGGAACTCTGATTCCACTATAACACCTTTTCTCCTATATCCTGCTGCTGTCTAAAGGCCTTAAGTACAATGGCAAATATGCCTGTGGGCTTGTGAAAGACATAATTTTCCCGGCCGACCACAATTCAGTTAAAAACAGGGACTTTGAGAAAAGAACACGTTAAAAAGGAATTTTGAGAAAAGAACACGTTAAAAAGGAATTTTGAGAAAAGAACACGTTAAAAGAGGGATTTTGAGTAAAGAACAAACAAAGAGGGATTTTCAAGAATCGACAAACCAAAAAGAGATTTCAGAAAAGAGAAAATCAACCGGGGATTTTAAGATAAGAACAAATCCAAACAGGAATTTCAAGAAAATAACAGGGCTTTTGTGAATAACACAAATTAAACCGGGAATTTGAGAAAAGAACAAACACAGTAGGGATTTTCAGAAAATAACAAATCAAACAGGGTTTTGGAGAAAAGAAAACTTTAACAAGGATTTTAAGAAAATAACAAGGTACAAGGAAAACTGTTCCCCTTACTTCCTGATGCTTTCTAAAGGCTTTAAGAACAATGCGCAAATACACCTGAGTGCTTGGAAAAGACGTAGTTTTCCCAGACTACCACAATTCCACTCCATTCCAATACATTAAATTTCATAACCATCTAAGTGAAACTTTCATAAACGCTTAAGTATGCCAAAATTGAGATTTTCCAAACTTAACTCCTGGCGCCGAACTCTATCGATCTATACCATAAATTTGGCCTATGGGGAGCGCGTGAAGCTTGGTTAAGCGTTTATGAAGGCCTCACTTAGGCAGCCATGAAGTTTAAACGGGATATGTAGCTCTCTTTTTTATTAACGCAACCCTTCATAAAATTTCTTTTTTCCGGCGGTCTCTAATGTGCTTTTTTGAACTCCGTTCATTGGTTTAGTAAGCTAATGGCTTAAACACTAGACTAAGATTATCTGATTTAAAAAAAAAAACTTTCCAAAAAAAATTAGCCTTTCATTTGACTTCCTTTCTTCAGATGAAACCAATTCAACAAGACCACAATTTTTTTTTAATAAATAATAAATGTGAAAAGGACACGAACTTCTAGCTGATTACGCAAAATCACATCACATTCCAGAAACTACCTTTTTGTTTGGTTACAAACCTCAAATGTACAGCAACTAATTTAACTGCTGCGGTGAGAATAAACAAGTGGTCGCTCGAGATTTGTTTGTTAAGCTTAAATTTGAAAGCACAAAGCAAAGCTGTGAACAGAAATTCTCAAAAAAAGGGTTGAATGACACTCGAAGCGGCGGCAGTAATTTTTGCTCAGGTTTGTTATCTGTAAAAGCTATTCAAGTTAATATGGTTTGCCCTGCTGTGGTTCGGTGTGTGGGTTAATATTAAACTCAGCGGTCATCAAAGACCTTCGCAGCGAAGCAAGCAATCTATTTCGGGCATGTCGGAGCATGTTTGTACATACATATATTTACCTACGCATGTAAATACTTAACAAATTAAATAGCTTTCGCTTTCTTTGTATTACTGCTCAAAGAGGCTTAATAACCCCAACTCAGAGGTCAACAAACTATCTGGGCAACCTTATTATTGCACTAAGTACTTACTTACGTTCGCCCCCCCCCCCCCCCCCCCAAAAATAATACAAATTGCCATCAATTGAAATTAAACCAACTTAAATTAAGCCCTTAATTCTATTAGTGAAGCATTTAATTTTCTTCCTCTCGTTTTTGCAGATAAGCCAGCAGCATTTCGTTCACTGTGAAAATGTTTATTTCCTTGAATCTATTAACCCTGTAAAAAAGTGTGCGACGAGTCTCTAAAAAGATTTGTCCGGGAGCGCTCCCTTTCGGGTACAATTAGTCTACAATTGTTCCCAATTGTACCCGACCGGGTACATATGTATACTAATTGTAGACGAATTGTACCCGAAAGGGTATCAAACGGGTACAATTAGTCGCACAAATGGATGTGTCGCATTTGCTACCCGTTCGGGTACAAAACGGGTACAATTGTGCGCTTTTGCTACCCGTTCGGGTACAAACTGGGTACAATTAGTCTCTTCATAGGACATGCTCAAACAAAAGAGAACACTTCAACCCATATAAAGAGATACAAATGGGTAGTAATCGCATGCTCCCTTGCGAGTTGTCCCGGATGTATCCCGGAGTGATCGCATTTTTTGCAGGGAATGTGCAAACATACAAATAAAGCACACAACATTCATACATACATACATACACACTCGTATAAGTTTTCCTTTCTACTTATTTTCGCTTTGGCTTTGGCTCTGTTGTGTCAAGCTCTTACAATTTCAAATAGTCTTGAAGATTCATGGTGTTCATTTCCGGTTTTGGTTTTGATTATATTCCTAGACGTGTGCTAAAGCATTACCAAATGCGCACACATGTATGCATACATACCCTGTAAAAAAGTGTGCGACGAGTCTCTAAAAAGATTTGTCCGGGAGCGCTCTCTTTCGGGTACAATTAGTCTACAATTGTTCCCAATTGTACCCGAACGGGTACATATGTATACTAATTGTAGACGAATTGTACCCGAAAGGGTATCAAACGGGTACAATTAGTCGCACAAATGGATGTGTCGCATTTGCTACCTGTTCGGGTACAAAACGGGTACAATTGTGCGCTTTTGCTACCCGTTCGGGTACAAACTGGGTACAATTAGTCTCTTCATAGGACATGCTCAAACAAAAGAGAACACTTCAACCCATATAAAGAGATACAAATGGGTAGTAATCGCATGCTCCCTTGCGAGTTGTCCCGGATGTATCCCGGAGTGATCGCATTTTTTGCAGGGTATGTACGTATGTTTGCATGTGTGCATAAAAGGATATACGCAAGCACATACGAGTGCGTCACCGCATAACTCTGGCCTATTATATGCGCTCATGCATACAATTTTAAAATACATATGTACATACCTACATAGACGTGTGTAAAAGCGCAAATTGTATGCACTTTCTCATACCGATTTTTTGTATGTGCACACCTCCATGTGTACAGTGCGATTACCCTGTAAAAAAGTGTGCGACGAGTCTCTAAAAAGATTTGTCCGGGAGCGCTCCCTTTCGGGTACAATTAGTCTACAATTGTTCCCAATTGTACCCGACCGGGTACATATGTATACTAATTGTAGACGAATTGTACCCGAAAGGGTATCAAACGGGTACAATTAGTCGCACAAATGGATGTGTCGCATTTGCTACCCGTTCGGGTACAAAACGGGTACAATTGTGCGCTTTTGCTACCCGTTCGGGTACAAACTGGGTACAATTAGTCTCTTCATAGGACATGCTCAAACAAAAGAGAACACTTCAACCCATATAAAGAGATACAAATAGGTAGTAATCGCATGCTCCCTTGCGAGTTGTCCCGGATGTATCCCGGAGTGATCGCATTTTTTGCAGGGTACTTACTACTATGTGTGCACTCGTACATATCCTGCAATACATACAACAACAAAAAAAAAAAAAAAAGAAATAAACGACTTATCTTTATATAGAGCGAAGAGAGCTTTTCCAGTCATACGGCTATGTTGCATACAACTGTGCGAGGAGTAATCACAAACTACTCGCTTTTGGTACAACTTTTGTATATAAAGTCACTCTAAAGCTGGAAAGATGGTATTGGAAGAGCTTGAGTAACCTAAACTTGGATTAGTAAGTTAATTGGAAAAGTGAAAGGTTCGCAATGCCTTCAAGGTAACGTTTAGTTCCATATCATAACTATTTGACTATAGAAATAGAGCAATGCTATGAACCATTGGCATTTGAATACTCTTGTTGTTGAGTTAACGGCAAAACCATTTCCAGAAGTTCTGATGAGTGTGGCTGGAGTGGCAGTCGGGTTTAAATAAGGTCTTTCTGTTTACCGGATATGGCTTCTCTCGCTTCATTTGGTAGATCAAACTCTGAAGCGTGAAATAAGGAATGTATAGCAAAATGAACGCGTTGAAAGTCCCCCAGGCTGATCAGGGGCTTAGCATATACCCGAAGTATGGAATGCCTGACGTAAGAGGCGAACAAAATCCAGCAGCAAAGATAGTTCGCACGCACCTAAGGGTATACGTATACTGGATCCCCTACACTCATAAAAACCTTAGACAATTACGTACCTCAGTCGACTTTATATAAAAGGGCTGGTCAATATTCGGTCCAAACAAGCTTGCAAGATGACTAAGAAAATCAAACGGGACAGCATTATTTTGAGAAAAAAAAACGGCATTAGTTTCTTTAGCTCGCTGTTTTCAATATTCATCTAAAACTATAAGTTCAATTTAACTATCAGAGTGAAATGTATCAAACCTTTCGTGAACCGTCTCTTAGTATCTTCGTCTCACGCATTTTACTACAAAATGGAACCATTCATTCATTCAGAGTCTGAAAAGAGAAAGTGCTCGCATGACTCAACCCAAAAGCATGCGACCAGGAGTAGACATATGTTTTTTCTTGTTCTGCAGATTATCCATTTGCGAGCTATTTGAATGCATTATGTATACATACATATGTACATACGTAAACGCGTACGTGTTCGTTAGAGCCAAATCTATTCAACGTTTTTGCACCCTACTCTCATACATATATACTTTTTCTGCTGCTGCGAATATGGCAGGCAATGAAATATTTCTGTCTAAGGAATGCGCTCGCTCGTAATTTGAAGAGTTGAAGAAAGCACAGCGCAGCAGTTAAGCCCTTTGCCTATGCATATTTTTTTTTAGTTTTATGATTTGCATATCAACTACTAAATTGTAGCGCAGAGCGTGAAAAGCTTTAAATTTCTTTTGCATTTCTTTTTTATTTTTACAATCAAGCAATGCGAAATTTAATGTTGGTTTGGTTTGATAGTTTTGCTAGATATTTAGAAGAGTGTTGCCAGTTGTGGGTTAAAGCGATTTTAAGGCGGATTGTAAAAATTGTTTGTAAAAAAATGAATATTATTTGAATGTTCTTTCAATAAAAAAAAGCAGCCATAAAAATCTAGTAAAAAATAGTGAAATGATGAACATCTGGTAACCCCAACATAATACAGAGGGACAAATATGTACACCTTGGCTGGTTGGTTTGAGTGGCGACCCCCACTGACTTCAATTTGCGCCGATGCGCCGTTTTTTTACCACAACTCGTAACTAAACCAGTGAAAAGTAAAAGTAGAAAGGAATGAGCAGTTCGGACACGAGGGCAGGTCCCGCACCCTATATCCATCCTGTTGAATTTCAGTATTTTAGCAGCCCCTCAGGCGCGACGTCCTTGAGTTGTGAGATGCTATCGAATAAAGGCTTGCCAAGCAACCTCATTCTGCCTTGGCAGTACGAAGAACACTCGCATAGCAGGTGCTCCACCGTCTCCTCCGTCCCAGGAAGACTGCAACTGCGATACAAGGTGTTGTGGTCCAATCCCTGCAGGTCTACAACCACTTCCATCTAGGTTTTGCTCCCATCGAATCAGTGTCGAGGATTCGGCCCTTGATCAAACCGCAAGAACCTCTCTCTGCGATATCAAGAGCCTGACCAGCTCAACGGCGATTTCGTTGCCTTGGATACTGCAGTGCCCCGGCACCCAGATCAGTGATACGCTATGTCGACTTGCCAAACCCGCGACCCACTCTTTGCACTACCCGACCAGGCTTGATGACACCCTTGCAGACCCTAGAGTCATCAGACTCTCGGCTGACTATCGCAGAAAATTCCTATCCTGTTTGCGGCATCGACACTTTCCGCTGCAAGTAGAGCCTTGCAGGCCTTCTGTATGCCGCAAACTTCGGATTGAAAGACGCTCGCCGTGTTTGGCAGCGCAATTGCTATGGGAATATTCGGATGAGTTGAGAAGACACTCGCATCCACTATGCATGTCATCTTTGACCGTGAAAGCTGAAACAGCAAATCTATGAGCAAGTTTGCCATCTCCCCAGTCCCTCCTAGATGGAAAGATAATCCCATAGTCCTTTCTCCACAGTCATTCCCAGATGGAAATATAGTCTCACAGTTTGTATCGAAGACTGTTATAGGACAGATGTAATCCCTCTTTGTATTGATGTAGGAGTCAGTTTACTTGGATCAGAATGCGACCATGCCCGTATTTGCGCTCCTTCCAGAGTCCCAACTCCCGCAGCCTAAGGGCATCTTGAGATGCCGCTTCCTTGAAAAAAAAGCGGTATATTGCAGATCACGTTCAGAGCTTCCTTGGGCATAAACCAATCGTCCCTGTGATTACAACGCAAGCAGCTCGTTGAACTTTCCTTAGCATATCCGCTATGTAGACCACCTCGGTTGCTCTCCACTACAATATCTAGTGATACGTAGGTCAAGATCGATCGAATAACTGCTTCTACATCCATGCCGTGAGTTCTTGCCTCAGACGCGACTTTTCCCCCCAGCATTCTTTTGCAGGCATACAAGGCACCGCACACTGGTCAGCCCCCATACACAAAAGTCAAAAACGTTGGTGCTTGAAAAAGAAACTTCTGTCATGCATTTCCGTGGGAAATATATTGAATTTTATGGAATACCTCCTTCTATACGTAATAGCCACCATTAAATGTTACTTTGGCTCATTTAAAGACAACACATTTGAAAAAAATTTTTTCTGGAAAAAGTTTGTGTAAATAAGTGTATTATGATTTTTGCGATATTTCAAGTTTGAGTGCTAAAAAAATGCGGATAACTATGGAAACGCAAGAAAAATGTATGTTTCATGACTTAGCGAAAGAAAACAGTGAAAACAATTTATTTTTAGCAAAATACAAGATGAAGAAATCTTGGCTTTTCTATGAGCGTAATTTTCAAGCATTAGCATTTTCATTTAAACTTTTAACAATTAAGGACCACTCTGGACCAGGTCTTATAAGCAGATTTGAGTTCTTTCAAGTCTTCTCTTAAGAAGCCTGTTTATACATTTTTCCCTTTTTTTCCCTTTTTCTTGAAATATCATATTAAATGTAACTAATATATACATACAAAATATTGTTGCCCTTTTACGATTTTTGTACATATTTACATCGACTGTTTTCGATAAAACTTTATTTTCGATAAAATCTGAGTAATTGAGTTTTGTCCCACTCTCCATACAATTTTTTTTTTGATCCCGCGAAATATCGCGGAATAATTTTTTTTTATTGTATCTTTGTTATTTGACATCGGATTTTTAAAATCGAAATGTCATTAGTTTAGTCTTTGGAAGCTCTATATTTTCTTCTAATGTCCTTTTGACCTATGAAGTCGTTTTCACATAGTTAAGACACCTAACCAAGTTTTGCGTCCAAAATATCCTTATTGTTTCACAAGAAAAAAATCGCCAAAAATAAAATATTTATCGGATCTCTCTGATATTACGCTTAAAGTCTTTGGAATTAAAATGGCAAATTTTTAAAGTAATAAAACTCCTGATTTTTGATTTTTACAACTTTTTATAAAAACTTAATTTGAAAATCAAAATTTTTTCAAAAATCGCAAAAAATCCACAAATTTTTACTTTGACCAGCTTTCGCTCAGCGAGTTTTTATTAGACCACTACAAGTTGTATGTCGTTTGAAGCGTATTTTAATTGCCTTACGAACTAGATACTGCTTGCGTTTATCGCATTTGTAATTCCAGAGAAAATAATTTTTGAATGAAGTGATAACAAAAAAACACAAAATTACCGTTATCTCAAAAACCTAACTATACAAAAAATTAAAAAAAAATTGTTTCAAGCTCAGCAGGTCAATTCCTATCCTCCCCCATTCCTGGTTTTCTTGTTTTTTTTTTTGCTGTAAACTAGCGTTAGTGGTGGGCGTGGATTACAACATATATGCTTTTAATTTTTCTGAAAGATGAGTCGCATAGTGGGACACCAATGTGCCAAATTTGGTTTTGGTAGGTCCATCCGTTTCCAAGAAATTGAGTTTTGTCCCACTCTCCATACAAATGAGACCAGTGTGCACCGTAAGCCTTCTTAACTCTATGCTCTATATTCAGTCTCCAATTTAACTAAGGCGTCAGGAAAACTCCTAGCTATTTTGCACTGCGAAAAAGACTTAGTTCGCGACCATTGGGAACAGGTATGTGAGTTGAAATTAGGAATTTTCTTCCTCGCTGTAAAAAGCATCGATCGCTTCCTCAGCAATCCCACGAATTAGTTCTGCAGAGCAAACCCTTATTCCTAGTATTTCATAAATTTTCAACTAATTTTTAAACAATTAACCACATTTTTAACTGCTTTTTTAACTGATTTTTTAACCATTTTTCATAATTTTTTTTTCGTCAGCTATAAAAAAAACAAAGCTTACAAAGCAAGCTCACCTTCATAGAACATTGTAAATAAAAGTTGCATAGAAAAGAAGTAAAATATAGTAACTCAGAGTGCGGCAATTAAATTTTTTGTGCATAATACATGCATGTGTGTGTACGCATGTGCATACTAATCCTTCAACCCAAAAGCCCAAACGCGTAATCCCAAAACTAATTTGTGAACTGAATCAATTAAAACTAGGTGTTGAGAAGCTGCACGGCGGCAGCAGCAGCAGCAGCACTGCTCTCTAAACACCCCCAATTAATTAAACGCGTCACTGTCACTGTAAACTTAATACATACATAACTAATTTTATGAAATATATTATTTTGCCTTGCCGCTCCGTCAACTGCTGCTATAAGGAAGACGCATATAACGACGCAGCAACAACATAAAAATACAAGAAGCAAAGCGTCGTCAACAACATAAAATGTTAAGTTCGCTCGATGCTTTAGCTGGCAAAATATCACCTGGTTCTGACAAGTGCAATACTAGTCCAACGTCCCACGAGGCGGCGCAGCAAACTCAACAACGAAATATCCATCAACACTCAACAGTTGTACAACAACAACAACAACAACAACAACAACAACAATATCTACAGAAATTTTCAGCTAACAATAACTTACTGGATGGTAACTGTAATAAATTATGCCAAATCAATCACAACAACAACAGCGTGCATCCATATCAAAAGCAACATCAGCAACAAATACACTACAACAGTGCTTACCAACAACAACAACAAACAACAACAACAGCAACAAGAATAGAACCGCAAAGTCTTACAAAACAGCAACAGTTGCAAAGCAGCTATTGTCAGCAGCAACAACAGCAACAAAAACAACAGCTAGTACAACAGGAGCAACATAAATTGTTTCAGCAACAATTGTTGCAGCAACAGCAGCAGCGGGAGCGAGAGCAGCAACCACAATCCACGTCGCTGCTAAGCGCACAGCAAACTCTGGAGGAGGAAAGTGATTCAAAGCAGGACTTTCGTAATTGTCTGAAAGAGAAGTGAGTACACAGATGCATATAGAAATATGTATGTATGTATGTATGTCTGCATATACCCTGCAGCGAAAGTAACCAGTTGCAAACTAGAATTATACCAGTTTGCAGGGTACAGTCAACTACTTGCCCGACTGTAAATTTCCCATGTAAACATCTGGTATTTTTCGTGTGTTAATGTCCTACGAAATGGCAATTGTCTTCCTCTGCATAAGCTCATACCAGTTAAATACCAGTTTGTATGGGTCAGAAAAATACTAGTAGCATCTACATCAGCGAATACCAGTTTGGGTATGCAAAAAAAAAAATAAATTTTGAAGTCTATTTATTTCATGTGTAATTCATTTTATGCATTCATTCAATAAAAATAAATATTGGATAGATATACATACATAGATGGCAGTTCAGTTTTATAAGCAAAAATAAAACTTAAGATACATATTCAGTAATTAAAAAACCAAAACGACACATTGTATAAAAATTCAGGCACTCAGGAATCTTAAAAATATTTCTTAAATTAAAAAACTAATAAGGTACCATTTCAGTTTAAAAACAAAAAACTTAAGCCACATACATATTCAGTAATTAAAAAAAAACTCATTATATAAAAAATCAGGCGCTCTGTTTTTTCAATTCCTTTGTTTTTTTTTTTTTTTTTGAAAATACCCCTTTTTGTTCAATTGCAATGCTTTTCCTAGCTGGACTTCATCAAATTTCTTTATACTGGATAAAATAAACTGGTATGATGCTGCCTTTTGGATACCAGTTGATAAACTAGTATTTTGATAACTAGTTTGTGGTTCAACTGCATTTAACTGGTATAATACTAGACAAAATAAACTGGTATGGTATTGTCATACGAATACCAGTTAATATACTACAATTTTGGCATACTAGTTAGCTGTTTTGCTGCAGGGTATATATGTATGTATATCCTTTGTATTATTGTAATCATCTCGTTGTGAATTAACTAACTTTTGCATGCGCATAAACACATTTTTCTACATTCATATAAAAGTGTGTATGTATGTACGTATTTATATTTTTAGAAAAACACGCTCTATAAACAACTTAATCATCAACACAAATAAATATGTATGTATGTAAGCAAGTATGTATGTAGGTACATAATACAGACATACTATGTAGATAAATGTTTACCAAGGAAGCGAACTGAAAAAGGAAATTCATTTCAAAAGTTTGCAAAATCTTGTTATATGTGCATAAGTATGTATGTATTTATATATGTACATTAGAGTGACCCTTATTTTCGAAAGTCGGAAATTTGCATGTGTTACCCCCTGATATGTTTTTGTTTAATAAAACAATAATACCCTGAAAATTTTGGCCCGATTGAACAACTCTAACCCATGCCACAACGAGTTGAAGTTGAAAAATTATCAACATCACTTTCAATAAGCGCTGCTTTTGGTTATGCCGCGATAAATATATGTATGTGCGAAAACCTAACTCTGAGATGTTTACCAAGTTTAAATTTGCATAAAATTAATCAAAATACTTTAATTATTTTACCGTTGCAATTGCTTGAGTAGCAAGAATCGTAGAAGATGTATGTACGTATGTAATTTTGGTTCTCGCGTATAAAGCAACATAGTATTAAAACAAAAAAATCAAACATTTCACTTAAGAATTGTATATTAATTTAAAATCATAGTCCATATTATTTTCTTCCAATACAATAATTTTAAAATGTGCAACTGGTGAAGTCAGTTAAATGAAGGACATGCCGCGCATAGGTACCTTTTTAGCACAAAGTGAGTTTCTGTCGGCATTGGGAAAGTTTGTGTCCGTATCATGGTCACTTTACGCGTAGTCAGCGTAACTACCGTTTCAAAATGCTTCACAAATATAATAAGGGTATTCATTTAAGAGTATAAGTTTATAAAGTGTAAATTTCTATCAGTTTACATACACTGTTATATGAACGCACCTAATAATTTTTTTTCGTAAACTTGTCATCAGCTGTGCTATTGTCAAAATTTATTTAAAACTATATCTACATATATTAAAGACATATATTAAAATATGCCAAAAATAAGTGAGAAATCCAAATTAAAACGACTTTACAAGGAAATTTTTGTAAATGACTTACTGATGCTAGAGGTTTCTGTTGCGCAAGGTTGCTTTTTTCGAGTTTACAGCGTTTACGCACTGAAATGTGCGCGTAAATTTCTCAACCATGCGTAAATGATTTTCCGTACAAAATTTGACAGTTCGTTTACAAACTTTATAAATTTACAAGTTTACACACTTTACGAGGCATTTATAAGGTTAAATGAATACCCTTAATATCGGTTTCCCATTCATTCAAGGAGGCACTTAGAAAATTAAAAGTTTCCAATTTTCTACATTTGCACACCATTTTAATTGAATTCTGATATAAAAATAAGAAAAGTTTCAAAATAAAATTTTGTCACAAAAATCACCTCCATAAGGTCCCTGGACTGTGGTATTTAGGTACTTTTGTCGGTGGATCCCTTGTGAAATTCTATGGCGAACAATTTTCTATAACTATTTAACCCTCTAACGACCTTCGAACTTTTGCGGACTTTCTAAAAAAGGAGTAAAAGCGACGTCATCGTCGGAGAGTTAGAGGGTTAAAGTAGTATACAAAGTTACAGCTATTGCAATTGTTTGAGGGTTTTACACTGTGGATATTTCTTTCATTCTGTGTGAGAATTAGCTTGCTCAAAAGTGCTGTTGCAAATTGTTATGGACAAATGAAATAACCCACAGTGTGTTGGGACTTATTTTATTTCCTTCTTTGGGAGTTATTTAATTTCTTTTATGTGGGAGTTATTACACTGCTCCGCAAGCGCTTTCAATGGACTTTCAAGAGAATTAAAGTTCTGAATTGAATCTGAATTTCTTATTTGTGTACGTATGCATGAAAAACATTGTACCATTACACTAATAGAGGGCACTTATTTTTAAAATTTCCCATATAAATATGTATGTACGAGTACATGAAAAATATCCCAGCAGTATTTGAGGTAAGGAGGTGCATATTCAATAGAATATTCATTATGAAAAATAGCCTGAAAGTAAGTTCAAAATTCATTGCTGAAAAAATAACTGAACACGCAGTGAAGACATCAGGTGTACTGAAATACATGCTATGGAAGTTCTGCCTGCGTATTCAGGCCTTTTTTCCTACAGAAACTCTCCCTTCTCGTTCGGCAGTTTTTAGGTAGTTGATTTTCGACGCCACCTCTATAACGAAAGGGAAAGTTCAGATATTAGAACTACATCTCTACTGAATCTTCAGTAGGAAATATGTGCTGTTTTCCAGCTGATAAATACTGCTGGGATATATTAAAAATTTCAATATTCTTAAATTGTTTGTATATATGAGTAAATAAGGATCCATGACTTTTTATTACTTCAATATATAGAATATCAGTACATATTTTTTATTCATAAATCATTAATTTGTGGAGCCTAATAAATAACAACATTGTAATCTATTAAAACTCAAAATATAAGAGAATTCGTCCAATATAAACGTCCACAGAACCATATAATCCTTGGTTCATTATTTCAACACATTGTGGCACGGGTTAACGTTGCCCAATCACGCAAATATTAAACAGGGAATATTTTCTTCGTACATGAAACCATTTCAGGGGGTAACGTCTCAAAAAAGTGGAAAAAAAATTTTTCCATAGGCGTAAGGGCCACTCTATTGTACACATGTATGTATGTTTGTGTGCATTTTACAAATCCTGCATAGATTGTGCGACTACCCACTACAGTGGGGTTACAAAATGAGTAATTGTTAAACTACAATTGCTGCGGATGCGGTTGCGTTCGTTTGACAAATGAGAGTTGCCAAGACACTTTCTTATGAGGCATATCTAGTTACTCCAAAAGGGGGAGGGGGGAATGCATAGAAATTATAGTAAATCAGAAAATGTGTGGATGCAAATGCATGCAAAGTGAATAGGTATATATATTTTATATATATAGCTATGCACTTCCTTCATTTAAGTAATCAGAGAAAAAATCGCCCGCGCTATATATTAACTTCCTGACCTGTCGCACTGAAAAAGCAAATGCACATAACCAAAAAGAAAGTAGAAAGTTTTGGACATCAGTTGTGTGTAAACGGAGATTTTTTTTTATTAGGCATTAATATTTTTCAGTTGCAATTCCGTTACAATATGATAAGAAACCCACTCTTTTTTACTGGACCATTACTTACTTATTTGGTCTCAATGTTTTTGGCCGAGTCAAACAAAACGCGCCAATTGTTTCTGCTTTTGGCGCCAATTTAACGTAAGAAGGCAGGCCAACTCCTTATCTACCTAATCTTTCCAACGTAGCAGAGGGAGAGCCATTGTGGTGCAGTGGGTAGAGTGGTCGCCTGCTATGCCAGAGGTCTCGCGTTCAAAACCACGCTCCGAGCAAAACACCAAAACAATTTTTCTAATTAGTAAAAATCCAATTATTGGGTTTTTTAAGAGCAGCGGTCACCTCTCGGCAGTGGGCGGCATACCCTCCGAGAGTATTTCTGCCATGAAAAAGCTTCTCACAAAAAAATGCATTTCGCCGTTCGGAGCCGGCATAAAACTGTAGGTCCACCCAATTAGTAGGAAAAACAAAAAGGAGCACACCTCGAATTGGGAGAGAAGCTCGGCCATAAAACTCGCCAGAGTTATAATAGCGCCATTGTATTATATTATATTATTATTATTATTCAGCGCTGAACTATGTCAATGGCTGCGTAAAGCTCGTACAGCTCTTCATTAAGTATCGCTAGATACTCGTCATTGGCAACGCGCCAGGGTCTATAGAACTTCGGACCAAAGGTTTTGAAGAGCTTTTCTCTCGAGAAAAAAGCCATCTCATCGGCCCAATGCGCCTTATGTCAGGACACCTCAGCGGGTTAGGGGGCCTAGAATATACCTGTGGTAAGGAATGGTCTGTCGTAAGAGGCAACTAAATCCTCCGGCCTAGATGGTGGACCATCGTTCGTGTGACAGCCGGGCTAGTCTCAGAAGGGTCTATTACCGGAGCGTACCGGATTTATCCGGCAAAAGACTGTCATTTCCCCTACACTCCCCAAAACTTTCAGGGAGTGTCTTGGTGGCTACAACAACAACTACAACTACAACAGCAACAACAGGATCGAAACGATAAGCGATTTATCGAGTTTTTGTTCGTAGAGAGACGACTTTACTTTTCAATTGCCTGACGAGACTGATTCTGATACAGCAATATGAAAGATTGACGAGCAAACTATAGAAGCTTGTTATGAAACCTCTAGAGGCTATTAACAAGCCTAAACAGATATGATCTTATAAAAATAAATTTAGTAGGATTTGCCAAACCGGGAAAAATTATTTTTGGGAAAAGAAAACGGCATTACCCAATAAATACAAAAGCGAGGATGATATCATGGCGAATTCGAGATGAATGCGCGGAGGTGAATGCCATTTTTCGGACTCGTCTCGCAATAGCATGTATTAATTTTGTTAATGCTTGCTTAACACGAAGAAATTCCCAGTTGGGCTTTAATTTACCACCATTTAAAACTCTACTCCAGAAACTCAAAAGCTCGGATGATATCGTGCGAATTCGAGGCGGATTCGCGCAAGCAAATTTTCTAGAATTTATTCTCGTATAGCCAACGATCCGAGAATATACAAATGCGCGAATCGCTAATGAGAGCTGACTGGCCTGGGAATTTGGATTCGCCGATCTATCATCGCGAATTATCACCGCGATAGTATTACACTGCTCTACAGCCAAAAAATACTCTGAACGCGACCATCCTATTTATATGTAAAATCGGTCGCTGATTCCGAAAATCGGGTTCATTTTTAATTCTATGGGAAGGTTTTTGAGATATCGGCAATTTACCGTTATTTGGCTAATTGCTCCACTTAATCCTTTATACCTCTTTAACGCAGTAAGCTATCTTCCTTGGAGTGACACCAAACGAAAGAAAATTAAATTTCCTTTTCATGGCTGCTATAACATTTTTCCCTAACTCTTATAGTTTCTGAAATATTAACGATTCAATTTGAATTTTTTCGATTTTTTACGATTTTTTGAAGAAAAAATTGACTTTGTCAGGCAATATCTTTAAAACCAATGTTTTCACCTTCGGTTTTACTCCTTTACGTGAAGCTCCATTCTATTGGGAAAAAGATAAGCTATCAACGAAGAAAATCCATGGTAAAATGGAAAAGTTATAGGCGATCAAGTAAATACAGCCAGGTCGCGCAATGCCTCTGCACGGGTATATTCTATGCATGTTATACCCGTAAATGCGCTGTTACCTACTGCGCTGCCAATGTGCTGCTACTGCAGATGTGTAGGTATTGGTATAATATGCATAGAATATACCCGTGCAGAGGCATTGCGCGACTTGGGTGTATTTACTTGATCGCCTATAACTTTTCCATTTTACCATGGATTTTCTTCGTTGATAGCTTATCTTTTTCCCAATAGAATGGAGCTTCACGTAAAGGAGTAAAACCGAAGGTGAAAACATTGGTTTTAAAGATATTGCCTGACAAAGTCAATTTTTTCTTCAAAAAATCGTAAAAAATCGAAAAAAATCAAATTGAATCGTTAATATTTCAGAGACTATAAGAGTTAGGGAAAAATGTTATAGCAGCCATGAAAAGGAAATTTAATTTTCTTTCGTATGGTGTCACTCCAAAGAAGATAGCTCACTGCGTTAAAGAGGTATACAGGATTAAGTGGAGCAATTGGCCAAATAACGGTAAATTGCCGATATCTCAAAAACCTTCCCATAGAATTAAAAATGAACCCGATTTTCGGAATCAGCGACCGATTTTACATATAGGTAGGATAGTCACGTTGAAAGTACAGACAAAAAATTTCATTTTGTGATCCAGTGTTATCAGAGAAGTGAACTCGTCTCGAATTCGAGGCAAATCCGTTGTGTTTATGCCTGTTGAGTCAAATCATAAACAACATCTTTGTCGACTTTTCGAGAAGACTCGATAGTTTTTATGAATTTGTGTTAATACGAAGTAGAATTATTTTAACTTACTAGTACTTAACTATAAACAATCAATCTGATATCGTAGTACCACACGAAAATTAGCACCTTCAAAAATTTTTACAAAGAATTACCAGCAAAAATTTTTTTCGTCGGCAATAAATAAACGAGTTTCGAAAACAAAGATATTGCCGGCAGTAATCGACATCTTATCGATTTTTATTACTACATAGTCGGACTAAAGTAAATAATAACAAATCGAATTTTTTATGTTATCGATGCTTAGAATGCTCGCTTGTAGAACTGCAGCCTTTTAATTACATGAGTCTAAGCATGTGCTCGTGTTTTTTGGATTGGATCCACGCTGTCAACTTGAGCGAGTGAATTTTCTTGGTATACGCCATGATCCAAATAAAGAAGATTGTGCACTCAGCCATATTCAGCAAAATATTCATCCGTGAGACTGGGTTCATTTTGGTTAGTACGTCTTCAACTACGTTATCGACGAGAAAGAAAATTTGCAAACAGGCAAAAAATACCTTTACGGAACTATTATTCACACAAATAAATACGCGGCACTTTATTTTTCTTTATTTAAAATAGTTTTTTAATATAGATTTCACATTTATCGCACACAATCTTTAGTTATTAGAAAACCGGAAACGAAACTGGGTGAAAGAGAATTTATGTTACTACGTCACTAAATCAGCTGATTCTGTCAAATTTTGGATGAACGCATAGCGGGACCGCTGAATGCACAATCTTCTTTATTTGGATCATGGGTATACGCTATTGAGCATACCTACTCGTTCGACCATTTGACAAACACTGGACTTTAATCGTTACGAAAGCTCGCTGACTTACGATTGCCATGATTAAGGTTCTGGGCTTTAAGATTTTTATTTTTATACCTTTCATGATCATGAAATGATATTAAAGCTTTGTGCCGAAAGACGAATCTTGAAAGTGACAGGAGGCATGACAAAATATATATTATATATATTTACCGATATGATAAGCATCATAAGCTGAGTCGTTTAAACATGTTTGTCTGTCCGTCTCTTTAAACGCAAACTAGTTCAATCATTTTTTGAGATATCTGCCTGAAATTTAATAAGTGGGAGGAGCGAAGCTGATCATTTGTCGACCTCTAAAACATATAGCACCCACACAACCGATTGTTCATATGTATATACGACATTTTAGGGTATAATTTATCAATTTAATGTACTATCTAGGACGTTTATAATAAATATTTTTGCACATCACTTGTTAGTACAAATTAATAAACATCACACCATGCAAAATTTCATTCATGAAAGGCCAAAGACAGCCGCGCTCTTCCATTTTTCATCACAACAACATTTATTTCAGGATTTTTCTGAAAGTTAAATTTAAAGTTATAGGTAGCAGAGTTTAGACGCTGGCCGCATAGATATAACTTTTTATGACACTTCATACATCAAGCACATTAAAATCTAAATGCATTAAATTAAATTAACCCAGCAGTATTTATCAGCTGGAAAACAGCACATATTTCCTACTGAATATTCAGTAGAGATGTAGTTCTAACATCTGAACTTTCCCTTTCGTTTTTATATAGAGGTGGCGTCAAAAATCAACTACCTAAAAACTGCCGATCGAGAAGGGAGAGTTTCTGTAGGAAAAAAGGCCTGAATACGAAGGGAGAACTTCCGTAACATATATTTCAGTACACCTGATGTCTTCATTGCGTGTTCAGTTATTTTTTCAGTAATGAATTTTGAACTCAGTTTCAGGGTATTTTTCATTTTGAATATTCTACTGAATATGCACCTCCTTACCTCAAATACTGCTGGGAAGTTTCTAAAATAAAGTTTGTCACATTTTAAGAAAATATTTTTAGAAACTCTAAAACGTAAAACTTGTTATTATTATTATTATATTTTTTAATTAAAAAAAAATACAATTTACTTGATTGAATGCTGTTGAAAGTTGAAAATTAAAAGTACCTTCTTTCTACCTTTAGCTGTCAAAAACTTTAAATGTCCCCCAAACAATGCAAAGTGCATACAATTTATGTAAGTTAACGGGGAGGGGTAGAGTGTGAAGGATAAAATAAGCGGAAATTGTGTAAAAAAACGAAAGAAAGGGAAAAAAAAGAGGAAAAGAAAGGGAAAAGAAGGAAAAAAGGGAGCAGGAGCAGCATAGCAAAAGAGCGTGACTGGAATAATAAATATAAAATGAGAGCGTTGAGAAACTCAAAAAAAAAAAAAAAAGAATATTTGATAAGCGGTTGATAAGGGGCGAGAGTGCGACGAAAATCGAAGTGTGGTTGAGCTTAAATGCTTATAATGGTTATATTTATATGTATAACCAATTGTGTCCCAGCAGTATTTATCAGCTGGAAAACAGCACATATTTCTTACTGAATATTCAGTAGAGATGTAGTTCCAAAATCTGAACTTTCGCTTTCGTTTTTATATAGAGGTGGCGTCGAAAATCAACTACCTAAAAACTGCCGAACGAGAAGGGAGAGTTTCCATATGAAAAAAGGGCTGACTACGCAGGGAGAACTTCCATAGCATATATTTCAATACACCTGGTGTCTTCACTGCGTGTTCAGTTATTTTTTCAGGCATGATTTTTGAACTCAGTTTCAGTGTATTTTTCATACTGAATATTCTACTGAATTTGCACCTCCTTACCTCAAATACTGCTGGGGTGTTAAGAAAGAAAAATGTAACGCATAAAATGAAAAGCTAAAATTAGATACATATTTGGGTTAGCGAAGTTTGAAAGTGAACTTTTGAAAAGGCAAAGAACGCGATTGTTTTCGGCTGTGCCAAAGACTTACGAAGGCCGTACCGAGGACCTTTTACGAATGAGGAAAATTAAGTAACTGATTTTCATTCATTTTTATTGTCCATTTCTAAAAATATAAATATTTTTTCTATAAAAAAAAACTCGTTTTAAATTCCCTGTAGTAAAAGCTCAAACTAGTCAGCAGCCACTCTAGTTAACAAGCTTCTATATTATGCTCTACAGTCTTTGGAGTATTTTCAGACGCTCTTCTATCTCATGAAGCCACAAGTGGGCTTACTAAATTCATCCAAGTAGAATAATTACTCTGATTGACACAACGTACCTTTTTTATGAGGAGCAAACATCGGAAGCCTTTACTTCGCATTAAAACCCCTACTGTCATCGTAGCGAACCCCCGGAACTACAGCCAAGCTATCGTCGGAAGGTGGGTTGAGCAACAGGCTCTAAGTTCGTGACTCACGGCACCTGCTCGAGTGTGTTTGTCTTCTCTGAACCGATCAAAATCGGAGACTTATGAATTTGCTGTAACATTGGTTAGCAAAGTGGTACTCATCTCCACATAACTTGATTCGCCAACGAAACATGTAGCGAAACATCTCGAGAAATAACTCGTCTCCACGTACATAGCTGATCGTTATTCAGTTTGACATACATACATATATCATTCTTGTTCTTCTTAAATGTTTTTATGTTTGCTTATTTTTGCCTTTTTGTTTTGGTCTGTGTGAGATTTCGATAGATTTTCGACACAAAATTAGAGAAGGCATCGATATTATCGGGGTCGGCAAGAGGATTGAGAACGAATCAAGTGTTTCATTCTTCATTCGCTCTCAGAAATTTGTATGGAAATTAGCGAGTTTCGGCTCTGGTTTCGAGGTCGAACGAAGATTGAGAGAGCGAATGCAGATAAAAAGAGCGAAACACGTTATGTGGAGATGTATTAGGTTGGCTATCGCCAAGAAAATACATGTTTCTATTTTATGAAAAATTTATTAATCTATCAATTTAATTTGCCCGTTCACTACATTTAATTTTGATAGCTGGCATCAGGGTTGCAAATTAAGCAAGTAGTTATTTAGCAAGTTGAAGCGTTTTTTTCGAGGTCGATAGGAAAAAACAACACTAATGTTGTTGCGGAGGCTGAAAGTTTGCTTTAAATTGCTGAAAGGCTCTATTAAGAAGATGTCAAAACACGGTGTCAATTGATTCAGCTCATATTTCTGATCATATCGGTATATTTTAATGGGTCTTCACCACTCTCCCCCGCATATGTACTTGCAATAAACGTGTTTTGTAGCATAGTTATCATACCATTTCATAATCTTGGAAATACAAAAAATTGTGTTTCTTTATATATTCTTGAAAGGTATAAAAATACAAAAAATAAGAAAGTGTTTTTTATGGCTTCTTGCGGACATCAACTAAGTGATTTATAAAGCATATCTAATGGCATCCCTTTTTTTACTTATTTAAGCATTCCAAAGGCTTTCCGAAAACACCGTTATAGAGAATGAAAATGAATAAAAATTTATTATTGTTGTTATTTCTTGTACATACATATGTATACATAACTATGAACCCTTCCAGTCTTTCCTTAGCACCGTTCCGTTATTAGACCTTCAGCATTTTCTCGTTCATTTGTACGAGCATCGTGCACGTAGGCGGGCGGCGAATCATTGGCGCAATTTATCCTTCAGTTTGAATATCATAACCAAAAAAAAATTTTTATATATTTTTTTTTCATAAATGTGAATTTATTAGTGGTGCGCTGTTACTTAAAAATAAAGTGTAATAATTTGAGAATATATCGAGTGTGACTTTTTTTATGTACATATTTGCATATATGTACATACAAATGTACATACATTTTGCTAAAAAATAAACGTTATATATAATAATTTTTTTTAATGTGTTAAACAAACTCGAACGTAAAAACAATTTTGCTGTGCATTTTATATTTTTTAATTTGTCTTTGCTTCGCTGGTGAATTGTTGTTAGTGTTTTATGCGCTTGTAATAAAACACACACATACGAAACAAACTACAAACATACAAACTTGTGTACCCGTACGCGTACATAAAATTCGTGAAGAGTGTACTTTTACGTGATCAAAAAAACTGAAAAAAGCTAAAAAAAAAACAATTGAACTTGTAAAACCGCGTGTAAATTTTGTGAAATCATTTATTTTTCATTTTTTTTTCAAACTGTTATAAAAAGGATATTTTGCAAAAATGTTTACTAGCTTATTGGGTAGCCGGCCATCGATTTTCGATTTCTCTGAAAAAGCGCATAATTTGTATTTGGAGTGAGTAAAAAAAAAAAACAAAATGTGTAAAATTATGTTAATTTGTTTTTGTTGCTTTTAGTGTTTTTTTGCATACAAATATGCTTTTAGTATTTGCTTAAAGGTATTGGCACATTTTAAGCCCTTGGCTCTCGCACGAAATTTGTCATTCTTAAGCCTTTCTCACAAAATTGGATATAAAATGACTTTTTTTTGACAGTTATAGGGTTAAATTTTTTCGAAAAATAGTTTATGTATAGTCAAGTTTTACGTAGAACAATTTTGTTGAACATTTTAACCCTTCAACTCCATCAAGAAAAGGCTATTTCAACGCTTCTGCTTTAAAATTTGAATAAAATGACATTTGTGTGGTTAATAAAGGGTTAATATGTTCTGGAAAGTTAAGGTATGTGTAGGAAAATTTTATGAAGAAAATCTTTTTGAATATTTTAAGCCTCTAATTCCATTACTGAAAGACTATTTCAACACTTTTTCTCTAAAATTTGAATAAAATGACGTTTGGATGGTCGCTAGAGGGTTAACATATTCGAGAAAAATAGCTTATATGCAGTTAAATTGTATGAAGAGCAATTTTGTAAAACATTTTAAGTAGCCAAAGAGCCGTTTAGCCATTTTTTTTTAAATGTGAATAAAATGAAATTGATGTGGCCGTTTGAGGGTTAAAAAGCTCTAGCAAAGCATTCAATTCTTTTTTATATACCTACTTATCATATAAAAAATAAGCACTCTTAGTTAATTTCCAAACAACTAAGTAATTTCTATTAACTAATCACTTAGAGCACTCACTACCTATTTTCATCACCTTCATTAATTTCTTCTTCTTATTATTTTAAATGCCATTAACCATTTCCTTTGAGGCTGCATAGCAAATTAGCTGGCAATACATTGAAAGGAAAGGAAATGAAATGAAATAAAATGAAAGAAGATGAATTATGCCAAAACGATAAGAACACTAACATAATTTTACTTTTGCTTTTCTCGTTTACATTAAGCTTTAAAAAGCAGCCCTTTTACCCCTGCCACTCTCGCCAACATTATTGAAAATAACTTGCCTTTGTTGTTCTTGTTATTATAGCGATTCTGATGATTTACCCAGCTTTACTTGTGTCAATTCGTCGTCGTTGTCGTTGCTCGTTGCTTTATCGATAACTATCGGTTATTCGCTTGAATTTCTTTGCTTTTTTTCATTCCCCTTCTTGTGATTTTGTCTATTTTTTCAATTATCTCTTGCTCACCTCAACTAACGATTCGTCGTGTACTTGAACAATTTAACGGTTTGAAATACATGTATGTATATGTACATTAGGTTGGTCCCAAAATAAAATTGGCGACTTTCTCACCACCTTTATCGGCAACAGCATAAGGGTGCGAACAGAGTGGGCGCTGATGCCGAGCGGAGCCCAGCCGAGCTTATTGACGCTTATTTTCATGCGAGAAGAAAATTTGTCTATAACACAGTGAATGCGAGAATCAGCGCTGAAATTCTGTTTATTCCATGTGTTTTGCCTTTATGTGATTTAGTCTTATTTTTCATTTGTGTTTATAAAATTGCTGTACACGGTAATGGATTAATCTGATGAAGAGTATTTTACTTCTCCTAGTGTGGTTAATGCAATTATTATCACAAAAGAATTTGGAAAACATCCAATTACACTAAAAATATATCAATTTGGTGAATTTCATCATTTATATAATGATTTAAGAAAATATCCAGCTAAATTTCTTTAAAAAAACCATTAAAAAACACGATTTCACGCTAAAAAGTAAACATCAACAATGCAAACAAGCGCGCAAAACGCTTTGAAACTGTTTTTCTCGCACTCATCGGCTTTGCTCTCTGCTCTTGTCGGCGTTCACTGTGTTATGCACAAGCTTATTTGTATTGACTTGTATGTAACCAGTTTTATCGCACTGACAATCTTTATCGCATTGACAATCTCGGCTCGGCTTTCAGCGCCCACTCTGTTCGCAGCCTAAGGCAAAGATAAAACATATAAATTTTCGTCTCGATTGTAGACAGTTGAGGGGTGTCGCACAGGGGTTAAACTGAAGTTATCATAATGTATGACCACTGTGCGACACCTCTTAATAATCTCCGTCCTTGACAAGAATTTATATTTGGCATCCTCGACTATATTAGCATCTATGACCTACATAGGTGGTGAGATTGAGCAAGGCAGAACTAGGAAGGTAGGCCCGGTGGCGAATTTAGAAATCTCCCATGTATTTTGTTATTGTAATTGATAGAGTGTAATGTCAAAATGATATTTCGCCATGGTTAAAATCTGAATTCGCTTGGGGCTCGTCCATTCCTATTGGCTATGATGTGAATTCGCTTGGATTTTGACATTACACTCTACTTTGCATATAAAAAAAAGTAGTTTCTGAATTCGCTACCGGGCCTACCTTCCTAGATATGCCTTGAGATTGAGGAAATATGATTAAAATTTCATTCAAGGTGAAATATAATTTTGACATTACACTCTACAAATTACAATAGCAAATTGGAAATTCCTAGATCTGCCTTGGATTCTTCTTTTTCTTCACTTTCCATTCACAATAGAGATTTCAGAAATGTCATTACAATTTGTACCAATCCGCTAAAATTTTGAGAACTAACTCAAGAGATATTCCGGGATACCTACAGTTAATTCTCTAGTTAACTTCGAATTAGCTGGATATTCCGGATTAACGCTGCCGTCTGTCACTGCTATTAGTCGCATAATCTTTTGCAGGGTATACCCTTTTATGTCCACGTAGATATTTTTCTAGTTACAAAATATGTACTATCTGCAAACGTAAACTAGGTACCTACATTCCTTCCAAACATATCTACATACCTACATACCAGTTAAAATTCATTCATTCTTCTTGTTCCTTTTCAAAAACCATTCCCCGCACCTACATTTGCAGTGCGCTTGGCATGAGTGACAAAAGCAGCACCTCAACCAGCCTGCCGAATAGTCCAATTCACACAAGCACTCCAGGCAACAATAACAACAATTATGGCAGCCCATCCAATCTGTGTAGTGCCAATGGCAGCAGCAACAACAACAATACATGCAGTGCCAATCGAAATGTTGTCGACAGCGAATCATTATCAATGGTCCGCATGGACACGGACGCTCCTTACGGCGACAAGGAGCCAGATCCAGACAATATCAAAATGTTTGTTGGTCAAGTGCCAAAATCCATGGATGAAGCACAATTGCGTGAGATGTTTGAAGAGTATGGGCCGGTGCATTCGATAAATGTGCTGCGCGATAAGGCGACAGGTATTAGTAAAGGTAAGTGGACACAATAATGAAAGAAAGGAAGAAATAAATTGAAAAATTAAAAAAGTAAAATAAGTAAAAATTGTAGTGTGAAATAAGTAGCGTGTGTCTGTGTGTGTGTGTTGAGAAGAATTAAGAAGGAAATCATGATTGCTTTGTTTAAACTAATATGCCAAGTATTAACTTAATTAACTTTTAAGTAGCTATTAATTGTTTTTAAAAAGAAAATATTTAGCTAGTTAATTAAAGCATTTGTTTAAGGGTGAGTAATGAAAAGTAATTGAAAAATGAGAAAAAAGATGGTTATTATTAGCATTTTTGTTACTAAAACCACGGTCTTAGCTTACTTTAGGTTTTTGAGTTTAAAGCCCGTCTCCACATGACTTGATTCGCCAGCGGAACATCTAGCGAAACATTTCGCTAAATAACCCGTCTCCACATGGCTGGTCGTTATTCAGTTTGACATTTCTCATTCTTGTTATTCTTACATGTTTTTATGTTTGCTTATTTTTGCGTTTTTGTTTTGCTCTGTGTGAGATTTCGATAGATTTTCTATACAAAATTAGAGAAGGCATCGATATCATCGCGTTTGGCAAGAGGATTGAGAACGAAGCAAGTGTTTCATTCTTCATTCGCTCTCAGAAATTTGTATGGAAATTAGCGAGTTTCGGCACTGTTTTTGAGGTCGAACGAAGATTGAGAGAGCGAATACAGATAAAAAGAGCGAAACACGTTATGTGGAGACGTGGTATTACTTAACCCATGTTTGGTTACATTTTAGAAATATCAAGGAAATAGATTTTCTTCCCAGTGGAACTTGATCGCTTTGTAGACAGAAACAGCTGTTACTTGAATGCGAGTGCTAGACAGGTATAGATATTAGGGTGGGGTGATTTACTAACCTATATCGCGCCATCGAAATTCGGACTCTTCTCTTTTCTTTTTTGAGTAGAAAACTCCTCAGCGACATTTGTCTAAAATTAATTTTGATGTTCCGGAATTTGAATTTTATGGACAAAGACGGATTTTTGAAAATAAAAATTGGGCAAAAATCGGCAAAAATATAACCAGGCCAATATGTACATCGAGTTAAAGCAGAATTTTATGCTGAACCCAGATATGAAATCAGAATTAAAATCAGATGATCTGTTTTCGAGATATAGCTTGATTTCCGTTTATAGAGGCTGAATGCTCAAAATCGCATATTTTCGCGATTATCTCTTGCTGTATACAATATATCTTAAATTTGTTTGCAAATTTCTTAAAGATAAGTGAATACAATATAGGAACAATAATTTAAAATATTAATTTATCTTCCGGTATAGGAGAACTAGAATGCACTCTTTTTTCCTTAGCCCAAATTCGCAGTATGAGATCTCTATGTTATAGTCATCCGATATCGATGATTTTCGCTGAAAGCGCTTTGTGTACAATAAATGCTCTAAATCCAAGATTTCAGAATTTTAGTTGCATAAATTGAAGAGTTATGCCCTAAAACGTAGACATATGCTGTTTGGGATTCGTTTTTTAACTTTATTCAACTCTAAGAAAACTCGAAGTTACTCATACGCCATAGCGTACTATTGGACGAAAAAAACAGTTTTCAAGTAGCATAAGTCTACGTTATGGGGAATAACTCTTAAATTTTTGCAGCTAAAATTCTAAAATTGTGGATTTAGAGTATTTATTGTACAGAAAGCGCTGTCAGCGAAAATCATCGATATCGGATGACTATAACATAGAGATCCCATACCGCGAATTTCGACTAAGGAAAAAAGAGTGCAGTCTAGTTCTCCTATACCGGAAGATAAATTAATATTTTAAAATATTGCTCATATATTGTATTGATCTATCTTTAAGAAATTTGCAAAGAAATTTAAGACATATTGTACACAGCAAGAGATAATCGCGAAAATATGCGATTTTCGGCATTCAGCCTCCATAACCGGAAATCAAGCTATATATCGAAAACAGATCATCCGATTTTAATTCCGATTTCATATCTGGATTCAGCATAAAATTCTGCTTCAACTCGATGTGCATATTGGTCTGGTTATATGTTTTATCGATTTTTGCCCAATTTTTATTTTCAAAAATCCGTCTTTGTTCATAAAATTCAAATTCCGGAACATCAAAATTAATTTTAGACAAATGTCGTGGAGGAGTTTTCTACTCAGAAAAATGAGAGGAATCCGAATTTCTATGGCGCGATATCGATTAGTTTCCCTCCATACAAATCGCCCCACCCTAATAGATATAATGATGTTACGTTTTCTTTTCTTAGCAGGGAAAAGTATAACTGTGAGGGCAACACTGATCACTTTTTCTGCAATATTCATATTTTTTCTATAGCTATTGAAAATATTTTTGTTTAAAAACTTTTCAGGTTGCTGTTTTGTAACATATTATACACGTCGCGCTGCTCTAAAAGCACAAGATGCCCTGCACAATGTGAAAACCTTAAATGGGGTAAGTTAAGCGATGTATTTCTTAAAATATGTACTATATATTATGGAACAAATATCCGTCATCTCTTGTCAAGTTTGATTTATTTCATAGCCTAACTATAGAAGGTCGATGCAAGAGAAAATCGGTCTTCTTCTTCCTGTTTTAGCTAATGTCAAACTATCGTCTTTTGTTTTGATTTTACACCCTTGCACGTGTTATTCGTGGAAATAGCTTGTGTGTTCGCTGGCGTGTTCTATGCTTTTGCCATCGAACGGAAATCGCCTGTTTTCTGTTACTTGCGACGGCCTCTATTGTTGGGCTATGATTTAGTTATATACTAGTTTCGGCGATGTGCCATTTGCAGCGTCTTTTTCCGTTTCTTTTTTTAAAAGCTTAAATGAAGTTAATAAAAAAGAAAAATTTTGTAAGTTGCCTCTTTAGTTGTTTCATACTTATTCTACTTGCTCATCGTCTTAAATAGAATTTTTGCTGAGCGAAGAAACTCTTAAATAACTTAGTG
Source organism: Urophora cardui (assembly GCA_960531455.1). Classification (NCBI taxonomy): domain Eukaryota; kingdom Metazoa; phylum Arthropoda; class Insecta; order Diptera; family Tephritidae; genus Urophora; species Urophora cardui. The sequence goes on along the minus strand of OY482674.1, from coordinate 22,305,217 downwards.
ATGGGCGAGTCTGAGATGTTTTCTATGCGGTTATCGTGGTTACTCAAACGTTCTCATTCATTTGAGAATACTCGTCAATTTAATACTCGTGTCCAATTTACAATCGTTTATTGCAAGAAACGCCAAAATAAATTTCTTCTCTTTCTAATTGGCGCTAACCCACCAAGGGAGCACGAGTCAGTCTTCACCTGATCTTCCCAACGCAGTGGAGGTCTCCCTTTTCTTCTGCCTTTAGCGGGTTTCGATAGAAATACTCATTGTTGGTAAATAGCCAAAGATTCTATTCGCTGGTTTTGGCAAAGAATTTTGGCCGCTTGTGCTGAAAGCAATTATTTAAAGTAAAGCAAAGGTCCAAGTATAGAAAAGCTAGTAGCGCTTCCATTTTGAAGCAATAAACTAATTAAAATTTTTTAACGATTTCCATAAACCGATTCACGGACTTATACTTTTTTAGCGTTGGTAATTCGCTCAATCTTCCAATGGTCACGGCATTGCCCAACTCGCCCAACACCTATTTAACTGTTAATACTTTTCTTGAAGTTTTAACCTTTAAATCTATCAACTTTTTTCCCACTAAACTTCACGTTCCACATTAAACTTTACTTTGTATTTGTCTTACATTTTTGTCTTCTTTTTTCGTATTGCAGATGTATCATCCCATACAGATGAAGCCGGCGGATAGCGAAAATCGTAATGGTAAGTGACAGTCAGCATTTTCTTCCCCATTTCTTGCCTTTTGTCATTTTTGACAAAGGGCGAACAAAGGTAGCAAACAAGTAACACTTAAGTGTGCTTAAGTTTTTTTTTTTTTTACAATAAAATCTACTTTTGTACATACAATTGAACATATACATATATCGTACATTTGTACATATTTAATTATGTAACAGCGACACATTTCAATCATGGCAGATTATTAAGGGGATGGAAAAAAATATGTGTACATACATAAGAATTTGTACAATGCCCTAAAACTGAAGTGATTGCACCATACCCACTTGTGATTGGAATTTATCCAAAATGATAACTTTGTTGTCGCCACTTTTAACAATACCTTCCTTTCATACATACATATAAACGAACGGAATATCCGCAAAAACAAGCTGCAAAATAAAAATGTCTCAAGTACCCGCCATATTCTCTGTGAGAAGAAAGCACAAACAAAAAAGAAAAACAAGTGTATAAAAAAAAGAAATTGAGAAAACAACAATGGAAAAATTGAAGTTGCATAAGAGTGTCACAAACTTTATATTGCCAACCATAAAACAAAGGCAGGCAAGCAGCAGAAAAATAAAATATATATATACATACATTTTTGTTGTTGTTTTACATTTGATCATCGACCTCCGCTTTTTACTGCTAGTTGTAAATTTTCCCAATAACAAATAACAAAATAGTTGAGAAAAAAAGAAAACAAATACCTACATATATGTACATACATATATTACTATAATGCAGGGCAATCCGCATTAAACAGAAAATAAAATATGTACAAATCATTGAGCGCAAAAAATATAAAAATGTCCTAACTGACATTTTTTTTTGCTGAATGTGATGCTAAAGCGCGTGTGTTTGACATTAATTTTCCTTTATTTTAATGTGGTCTCAGAAAACAATTTCACTCCCCACACACAAATTATTACGGTTCAATGATTTTATAGCACTTTTTTTTCTTCAATAAATAAATAAAAGGCCGCTTTTGCAAACACAAGACATAAATACATTCTAAATCTTGCCGATTTGACATTTTTCGTTACACTCCCACACTGCCAACAGCAGAAAATGCTAAATGTCAGTTAGGTGTTTTCTACAAACACACCATCCAAGAGCAGCAAGTATGTGCACATGCTTGAAGGCAACTTGAAGGAAAATAAATTTGATGACAAAACAAAAACAAATTGGCGGATTATAATAGAAAAATACAAATAGCGAAACACAGAGCAGCAGAGCCGAGCCAGCAGAAAATAAGAAGAGGGTGGCGAGCAAGGAAGTACCTAAGCAGGCTGAAAAACCAAAAAAAAAAAAAGAACAGAAAAAAATAAAAGTGTAGACATGCGGAAACAATTGTAACGGAAGGTGGCAATTTAATAAAATGCATGAGTAAATTCAAAGCTGGCGGAGCAGTCAAAACCGTGTAGGATAAATCTGTTTAGTGTGGTGGCTTTGGCGAGGAATGAATGAATGTGCTTTGTGCTTAGGTAGGTACTCTGTGTGCATGGTTAGAAAAATTTATATAAATTTAAAGTATGTACATATGTAGTATTACTTCTTTGTAACACATTTATTTGTACCATGTGCTTTGTACCTACTCAACAAGGTTACCTCAAACCGACAAAAATAATCAAATTTACATGTAGGTATTTTGGTTGTGCAGTTTTTCGCCGTAAACGTCAAAATCAACTGACAAGCACATACTACCTATTCACCATAGACAACGCTATTGCTTTGGCAACTGCTTAGATATGCATGGAAGTGGGCATGCAAATGCTTTGAAGATTAGATTGAATCACTAAAATTTAATAAGAAAAATGCTGAATGGATTTTTGTTTATTGCAGATTTTCACAAAATTCAGAGATTTTTAAAAGCTTTTCACATTAATCTATGGCACGCTTTACAAGTGGCATTAACTTTTTTTTGGTAAAATAATCTCTTACCTATAACTTGAGGGAAAAAAAAAAAATTCAAAATGTTTAGTATGTATTACTTTTCCGAAATATATTTTTATCAAGAAATTAAGCTACATACCGACATAATTGGAAAAAGCATGATCGATACTTATTTAAGATAGATAGGTTGGAATGGCCAGTATAGAGCCCCATTGTGATACCACGAGCACATATTACTTCTCCTTTCCGAAATAACGTGAACGCCTGATGAAGTTCATTAAATCTTTGATGTGGATTTAAGCGACTTTGTGTAAGTTATTCAGGAAGCGAGCACCCAGGAAGCGCTGCCTGGCGCCACTAAGTGCCGTGTAGTTGCAAATGAGGTGTTCGATCGTCTCTTTCTATTCCTCCCCATAGTCTTTACAGCAGCTACGATAATGCGCACCAACACTTTCCGCATGCTTCCCAATAAGGCAATGTCCAGTGTGCACCACCATGATGTACGAGAAGTCCTCCCTTCTCCGGCAGCATATTTAACAAGATCGCTTGTGATCCTATATTGGTCAAGTTTACCTAAATCAGAGATCCCCAAAACTCTAACTGCAGCAGTGTTAGTAACTGCAGCAGTATTAGTGAAAAACGACTAGTTGAGTGCCCAGCTACTACCGTCGCATCGTTCAGTAGCTTGCGGGCAAGCAAAAAGACAACAACGTGCACGCATATATTTTTCGCTTTTATGCGCTGCTATACCACGTCGCACAATGCAATACGAACAAGTAAGGAAGCCTAAGTTCGAGTGCAATCGAACATTAGATACTCAGCTGTATGCTTTCATTGTTTGTTTGCGTTTGTTCGATATAGGGTGTATTTTATATGAAACGAGTGCTGCATAAACAGGGCGCAGCCACGCCCATTTTCAAAATTTATATCAATCATCCAAATAAGCATACAAATATTATTGTTAGTGCAAAATTTCATCCCTCTATGACTTTTAGTTACAAAGACTTCACGTTACAAATTCCAAAAGGGTGTTCCAGAAATATCTTTGTTAAAAAGTAGGCGTGGTCATAAACCGATTTCAATACATTTTTGCGTGTCTATTAACACATGTTATAAAAGTGTATAAACCAAGTTTCGTCATAATATCTCAATTATTTGTCGAGTTAAAGGCTAAGAAATCTCATATATCCCTTTGTCTAAAAAGAGGCGGTGCCACGCCCATTTTCCAAACTTTTTTATTTTTTGTTTCCGGTCTATTGTAAAACTCATGTCACAAAATTTCAATGAATTATCTTTATATTTCACATAGATATCGCTTAAAATGGTTTTATTAGGTCACTTTATAATACACATATATAAAAGTGGGCGCGGTCGTCAACCGATTTTGGTAATTTTTCGTCCACACATTTGGCTAAGTAAATATATCACGCGTACCAGATTTCATCGATATATCTTTAACGGTTTCTGAGTTATGGCTTATTAAACTTTCAATATTCGCTCCTTAATAAGTGGGCGTGGCACCGCCCATTTTCCAAAATTTTTGTAGTTTTTGTTTTATGTCCATAGTTGGACTCCTGCCACAAAATCTCAGTGATTGATCTTTATATTTGACAGAGATATCGCTTAAAATGTTTTTATTAGGCCCCCTTATATTTCCTATATATAAAAGTGGGCGTGGCCGTCAACCGATTTTGATAATTTTTCGCCAAAACATTTGACTAAGTAATTATATTACGCGTACCGAATTTCATCGATATATCTTCAACGGTTTCTGAGTTATGACTCATAAAACTTTCAATGTCTGCCCCTTAATAAGTGGGCGTGGCACCGCCCATATTCCAAAATTTTTGTGTTTTTTGTTTTATGTCCATAGTTGGACTCATGCGACAAAATTTCAATGATAGATCTTTATATTTGACAGAGATATCGCTTAAAATGGTTTTATTAGGTCACTTTATAATACACATATATAAAAGTGGGCGTGGCCGTAAACCGATTTTGATAATTTTTCGTCAAAACATTTGTCTATGTAAGCAAATTACGCGTACCAAATTTCATCGATATATCTTCAACGGTTTCTGAGTTATGACATATAAAACTTTCAATGTTTGACCCTTAATAAGTGGGCGTGGCACCGCCCATTTTCCAAAACTTCATCAAATTTCTTCATAAGGGCCCGAGCTCAATACGTGGGTAAAATTTTAAAACTCTAGCTATATTAGTGGCTGAGATACCAAATTTCCGATTTTTTCTATATAGGAAAAGTGGGCGTGGTCATGGTCCGATTTCGCCCATTTTCAATACCAACCGTCCCAGTCTCGATACCAACTTGCGTTCCAAATTTCATCAAAATATCTCAATTTTTGCGCGAGTTAGAGTGTTTACAGACGGACGGACGGACGGACGGACGGACAGACGGACGGACGGACGGACGGACGGACGGACGGACGGACGGACGGACATGGCTCAATCGATTTCTCTTTTCACCCTGATCATTTTGATATATATAAGTCTATATCTATCTCGATTATTTCATTCTGTTACAATCCACCGTTATGTGATTAAAACTATAATACTCTGTGTACTAGTACAGCTGAGTATAAAAATACTTTATGATGCCCAATGCTTGCGCGACGTCGTATAAAAGCGTATGAAAACGAAGTATGCGTGTACGTTGTTATCTTTTTGCTTGCCCGCAAGCAACTGAATCGTCGCACGGTCGTAGATGGTCACCTAACTTTTGCGCTCTTACTACGACAAAACGAGAGAGTATAACAATCTGTGTGAGTTGAGCGTTGCACCTCAGTGCTATGAAACGAAGACCCCTGACCTAAATATCCTACAAACTGGGTTTTGTTGCCAGCCATAACTAGGCTGACCATAAATATGAATCGAAAATGAGGGACAAAATTTCAAATGATATAAGTACGAACATATGTATATTTATGAAACTTGAAATCGTAAAAAATATTTATTCATCAAATAATAGGCTTACAAACATATGTAATTCACATTCTCTTCAGACTTTTTGTTTTAACAAAAATAAACAAATTTGTAAGTTTAATTATAGGTATCTAGAATAAAGCAAGCATAATGCTACGATAAAAAAGAATTTGGTAACTTAGTTTAATGTCCACAAATCAATTTTAATACGATTTACCAATTTCTTTCACATTAATTTGCCACACAGCAACCACAAAAATTACATTCCAACAAACATATAGTCAATGAGGATGGTAGTTATTATCGATAACTACTTAAATTCTGATGAGAAAAAGGGCTGCCACCTCAACCTTTTTAATATAAAACAGATTTTAAACAAAAAGGGGAATATTCATAGTCTAAATAAAATATTGATTTTAACTAACTTAAAATCAGATTTTATCAAGACTATGAATATACCCCAAAAAAAAAAAAAAAAATAAATGAGGGACAAATGAGGGACACTAGGAAAAAAACAGAACATTTTGAGGTTTTCCGAAAAAACAAAAATACGAGGGACAGACGTCTGAAAAACAGAACGGTCCCTCAAAAAACAGAACGGATGGTCAGCCTAGCCATAACTAGCTTGTTTGTAGATGTACTCTTTAAGCATTTGCTTGCATGTGAAAAATGGCATGCCTATGCCTTCTTTGTTAGGAAGTACGAGCTTGGAAGTCCGCGCCTTACAAGCTCATCAGCCATACAGTTACCCTCAATATCCCTGTCTCATGTGAGGTGCAGGTAGTTCTGTTTGCAAATCTCGTGTAGAGATAGGCGACAGTTTAGTACCAGTTCAGAGTTCAACGAAAAAGAGACAAGAGATCGAATGACTACTTGACTGTTCTTAAAAAAGATGAAGAGATATTTGTTTATAGGCTTGTACTCTATGTAGCTCACAGCTTCCATTATTGCTGAAATTTCAGGAATAACTGCAGTGATCGGATAGCCTGAAGTACATCTGTAGTTTGAAGTCTTGAGAAAAGACTGCTCCTCCAACTTTGCCGTTTAGTTTCGAGTCGTCGGTGTAAATGGAAGCGCTACCTGGGTGAGGGTAGCAATGAGCTGGTTCTTTCCAATCATCCCTACATGGGATCTTTGTTATGAAGTAACTATCTGCAACTGTCGGGGAGAAAACTTAACCTTTTCAGAATACTTGAGTGTTCCGTGGCTTTTGTGCTCCACCCGGACGATTTCCTTAAACGAGGGCTCACGTGACTGCTGCTTGGAAGCCTGCTATATCTTCAGAATGGCTTGCAGAGCTTCGTTATGATTTCTCCTCTTATGATTCTTATACTGGAATAGTGGAATACGACAAAAAATAAGCGTTCCTGGCCTTATAAAAACTTTGAATTTCTCGTACAAGCAGACATTGAAAATAATTGTTAACAATTTCAAAGGTTTTGAAAATAACAAAAAATCTTAGACAAAAACTCTAACAATCTTTTAAAAACAAAAATCCAAAGACAAAAAAAAGAATTATTTTTGTCTGAGAGAAAACCTTATTTCTTGATTTTTTCTGTTATTCACTGATATTTATTTTCAACAGAAACAATTTGGGCAGCAAATAAAAATATATATACATATATACATACATTCAATGAAAATTTTTCAAATAAGTGTTTTTTATATTTCTCAACATGTGAGATTTATTTTGAAAAATAAAATATTTTTGTTACCGAAAGACCAAAAAATCTGTTTTAAATTTTTTTTGTTGAGACCGAAATTTTTATTTTCCTGTTTTTTTGTTTTTTGTCTGTGAAAAACAAAAAATATTTTAAATGTTAACAGTCAAATTCAATCTCTGCGTACAAGAATTAAATGAAATTCCAAATAAGATCTCTATTTGGCGCTCAGGTCAGAGTGACAAAGCAAACATTAGCTCATTTTTATTAGAAACACGCATAACTTATTAACCCTCAGTGACATCAGGCAGCAATTTGTAGAAATTCTGATTAGTTACATTAGTATGTATGCTTTACTCGTCAATTCGGCGAAAATCTCTTCATTTCACCATTTGGACACAGGCAATTGCTGATTTTTTACGTGTTAGATATCGTAATAAAGCATATTTGAAATAATTATAAATTTTTCAAAATTTTTGTTACCAATCACTGCGTACAAAGGTATTTAAGAAATAGCGAGTAGTTGTCTTTTCGTTATTGTTGCAGTCAGGCAACTGTTTATTAAACTCAAAATAAGTTATTTCCTGATTTTTTGTTCAGAATTTTTCACATAACCGTAGATAAGCTATACTTAGGTCTAAATTCTGGCCAAATTGAAAATCATGCATACATTTACATTCGTCCAATTTTTTGCTGTAGTTTCTTAAATCGATCACTCGCACGGAATGGCGCTAAATTCCTCTAATCATTTTCTAAGCTGTAACAAAACCTTTATGTTTATTGGGTATTTACATAGCAAATTCGATAAATTGAAATTTTTACATTGGCGGAAATGAAAACGTAAATATTTTATGGTATGCGTGACAATAAATTTTTTATTGCGGTTGAAATTATTATTGTAGTTATGCTCTCGAAATGAATCAAATTCAAGTTTGCTTTAGAGGCCAAAGCAGCGAATGAAATGAATAAAAAAAACCCTCCCAATAAAACTTGGTTAAACTGTGATGCACGATAAATTTGCACAATAATCATAGTATGTACATATTTATATACATAACTCTCATGAATTTTATATAAAGTTCTAAAACTGGTTGGAATTGAATCGTCCAACGGGTATGCGATCGATTAGGGCTTACTCTTTCAAAGCGTTTAGCTACTATTGCGATTTCGCTTTATTTTCACCGCGTTTGGTGAATGTGTGGTGTGTGTTGCATGACTTTGGCGACGAGGTGTACTACTCTGTGAAATCACACAAAGCTCACCATTGAGGTGTTTTCAGGCGAACTTTTCACACCAGTGAATATGCAGCAGTGTTGGAAAATGACTCGTGCCTGTGCACTTTTCGGCCCTTTCGGAAGTAGCTTCGCACTTATGCACAATCGACCGGTTTTCGGCACTATTTTGCGAAACTAAGTTAAACTTTTAAATATTTTCTCCATCACAATGCCATTTTTGTTTGTCACAGAGTAAACCAAAAACAAATCTGTGGCAATTTGCAATAATCGCTTAAGTCTTAAAAAATGATTTCGAGATAAATTGATTTTTATATTCGAAAGCGTTTCTTAACAAATCATAAAAGTCGGTTAAAAACTATGGACGCAAAATCAGTGAGCCATCCACAATGTTACAATCAAATTTTGCAAATAAAACAAAATGTCATGAAGAAATTTGATTAAATTTATAAATCGACTTTGGCTGTTATAGCAAGTTTAAAATACCTCTATTCTAAGTTAAGCCTAAATGTTTTTATTTATATCTTTTGACTGAATTAAGTTATAAGCATGGGGGTTTTACAGAAATATAGTTTTAAAAGGAGAATAACGTGGTATATATAACTCGAAATCTTCCTAAGTCGACTTAAGCGGTTATTGATTGTGACCACAGAAATATTCCACAGTATTTTATGAAATTATTGATCATATTTGAGCCTTTTTCGACCCCACTGTACGATTAAAATAATCTTAAATGCGCTTATTTTCTGATCATAAAAATGGAAAATGGTGCCTTTCGCGCGGCTCTTCTTGGGGAGTCGTTTTCAAGCGTTTTTTCAACCGTACTTTAATAATTTTCGAATCTCTTTCGGATGTATTTTTGAATAATTTGGTAATCGTTTTCTGATCGTTTTTGAAAATTTTTTTGCTTTATTTTACAACCGTATTTCAAATCATAGCAAACATTCTAGGATCCCTCATAATTTTGGAGTCCTATATGAGTCCGAAATTTGTAAGAAAGATGAGTGCAATAGGAGTCTTTTATGACTTCTATTCAGGCTCGTCTGATGTATGAAATTAGGAGCATATCGGGCGACCACTTTAAGGACAGAAATACATATATTTCGGACTCCGAAATGAGGGTGAATGCTACAGTTTATGAATCATTTATGAATCTTATATGACTTTGAATATTTGCTGGGATCCTCTTCTATCATCGATACTCTTGCCATATTCAGCAAATAAAAATAATTTGAGAAAAAAATTTTTTTTTTTTTTTTCAATTTTTCGTAAAGAAAAACTTAATTGGCCGGCTAAAAAAATACATAAAATAATGTGAATAAATCCATTTTTATTGTTAAAGGACGACTTTCAAATTGATTGCACAATGACCTTCAAAAAAGCACAATTTTCTGGACAAATTTGGCACAATTTGAAATTTTCATTTTCCATCCCTGATATGCAGCCGCATAGTGACGTTGACTTATAAACTTATTGAAATAGTAAATAAATAAAAAATAAGTAAATGAAAACACGATCATTTTTTTGAGAAGCTCATAATAACAATTGAAAACATATGCGGAAGTGTTAACATTCATCGTGTATTTGAGAAGGCACTACTTGTGTTGAATTGCCAGCACTTAATAGCCGCCATGGTATGTTTACGCTATATCTTAATTCAGCGCAATAGCGAGTTTTACACCTTGCTAGATCTACATACTAAGGATGATGGTAGTTATTTTAAACGACGACCAACAATCACGTTTCCGCTTTATTTGGCTCTTGTGCCGCTTCATTGGAATTTTTTCCAATTTCCGCTAACGTGGCAAACCAATAATATACTACTCGTACTGGCCTGCAATGCAAACGATAATGTCGATTTGCTTGCGGTTAATTTTATGTTGTGTGAGCAAACATAAATAGCACACATGTGGTTTAATATTTATATGTATGTGCATGTACATAAATGTATACGTGCTTGTATATTTTTATCGTTAAAGTTTTAAATTTCTGCGCTACAAGCTCAACATAAAAGTCAGCCTTTAAAATTGCCCCAAAGCACATACGTACATAGAGTAAATTCACACAATCCAAATTACCTAGTAGCCTCATTCTATTGATTTTCTAACTAAACTTACAAACATACCTACACACATAGTACATTATATGCAAATTAGTTATGTGCCTTCACCAGCCGCCCGCCACTCGCTGAGTTGACTTGGATTCTTATCTACATACGTAATCTTGCAAATGCTCGCCGGTGCACTTTAGCATAGCATTTAAATTGAATTTTTATTATCCTTTTTTGTGCGCATACATTTTTGTGTGCCAGTGCATGTGTATGTATCTACTATGTATGTATGTATATGAGCTTTTTGCAAAAAACACATTTGCATGTCATTGCATATTCAGTTGGTTGCCGACTTCCAAATACATTTCTACATATCTACATATGTATGTATAACACCTTCGTTGTGCTAAATGTGTGTTGCACGTTGAATATTTACAAACATGCACACGTTTGCATACATATAAATATATGTATAAATAGTTTGCCTGCCGTGTTAGTATGCATATGTATGTATGTATCAGAGGCGGTCGCTTCATACAAGCCGAGAAGCCCGAATTGCGTACACATTTTCGTTCATTTCATACGAAATTCTTTAAAATCTGGTTATTTTACGTTTTAAATGTGTTTACTATTTAAGTTCTCAATAATATAGCCCCCACTGTAACATGCCCCTAAAAGCCTGCTAAGAAAATAGCGCAAATACACCACCAATCCACCCAACAATATGTATTTTTATTGTACAGCCAATCACAGCACAGTGAGCATGCTTCAACGTTTCCACACATTAGCTTTTACGTGGCTTTCAAAACAGAATAACATAGCTTGTTTTCTCGCTTTCGCTAAGGAGAAACCAATTGCTTATTTTCAGACTTAAATTGAAAAAAAAAACTAGCAAAGTACTTTTTTTATTTTTCACATCAAATTTGTATGCGAATATGAAGCTGGCTTCGGCATTCAAAAGTTCAGTATTCACAGCCGTATGCATATTTGATTTGATTTTCGTTTGCATGTATGTAGGTAGGTACATACTTATGCACATAATTTCTTACATCTGCATGTGCATGCAAACATAAATATCAAATACCAGATTATAAAAGGGTTGATTGTGATTTTTGGCGACTATTGGCACAATATCAAGATAATTTTAAAAAGCGGTGGAAATCAAATTGGACCTCAGTTTTTCAAACACTAAAGCACCCATTTATTTAGGTATTAGACAATAAGCAAATACACTTGCTACTGCTGAAATTTCCGTCGGTATAAGGAAACTAAAAATACCTATGCGCTTTCGTGTAAGATTTCCCTAGCGCACGTTTTTATATTTAAAAATTATGTAAATACGAAATTTTTTTATTTTAAAAATTTTCAGAGTAAAATTGCAAAATCAAGAAAAAACAATTTTAATTTAAAAATGTTTATTTTTATTTTAAGCACTATGAGATTCTGAAGGAATAACTTTCATTTTTATTCCATTAATTTTAATTTTTAATTTAAACATGTTTCTTTTTAAATCCTAAGTACATTTTAATTTCAAAAATTTAATTTTTAATTTAAAAATTTTCATTTATAAAATAAAAATGACTTGGTTTAAAACGTGCATTATAAAAATAAAAATTTTATTTTTGATTTGAAAACAAAAATAAAAAAAATACATATGAAAAAAAAAAATAAATGAGAAAAAACGATCTTCAAATACCCGAATGCCCGTACAAACATACGCGTAATAAACAAACAAACGAGCGTTCGAGCATTGAAAAGCATTTATTCGGGCCACTCGAAAATGTTAATAAGAAATCGAGAAATCAAAGTCAATGACGGAACGCAATCAGACTTTTAAATAATACAGCAAAGGAAATTACATAAATGGCTAATGGTTATGCTTCACACATAGGCTTGCCCAGGCAATTTATGCTAGGTCCGCCACTGGTATGTATGTATGTATGGATTTAGCTCACACCTGGAGTCCACCGCCGCCGTCATCGCTGTTGACGCCGCCAAATTGAGTGTTATAAGTGTGTTACTGAACTACCCATTTGGTTTGTTGGTTTGTTGGTTGGTTGCTGGTGTCGCACTCTTACATACTTGCATGGTTTTGACTTTTCGTGCGCAAGTAGACACTTTTGCACGTTTATATTTACACAAACACGTATTTATTTACATATATACTTGCACATATGTACATGCATACACATTTACCTCTCTATGTACAAAGATACTATTTATAAATAAATGGGTAGCCAACTTTAATCCAATGATTATCCTGCTCTGCAAAGGACACAGCCGTCCGTGTGCCGTACCGTACGAGTGTGAACGACAATGTGGCCTATTAACCCAATTTTAGTTTAGAAAAAAAGCAAAAAGTAGACAAATGCAAATAAAAATACGTTTGTGCATATGAAAATTGTCATACTCAAATAAAAACTCGTAATTTTAAACGATTTTTTTCTTTCTCTTTGCTTGATATTCATTCGCGCGCTCTTTGTGTGTTCTATTTAAGTCCTTTGAATTGGCTCAGCATGCGAAAAGTCAAAGCAGCAAGGCACAATTTGCTTTTGTTGTTTTTTTTTTTGTGGTTAGTTGTGAGTAAGTGTGACAGTTTTATTTATATGGATTTTCGAGTTATTTATGTAGTTTATTTGACAACCACAGCAACTGCCAACCCCTAGCGCAACGCCTTAACTTATATAGTATATTAATTAATGTTATTAAATCAAGTGCAATTGCTTGCAAAAAAGTGTCAAGTACTCGTTTTTGAAATGTTAAAAGCATAGCAATAAGTTTGAGTGTCATGAAAAATACTTATAAATGAAATCTCATATGTATTTTACGCCGAGGTAGTAGAAAAACAACGCGCAGCATATTAGCAACATGTTTCCAGCAACATTTTTGCTGTTGCTTTTAATGTGCATAAACAACGCCGTTCGTGTTGAAATTGAGAACATTTGACACTTTTCGTTCAATGGAGTATTCGTTATTAAATTAAGAGTTGCTGGCATCATGTTGCTAACGTTATTATTGGGCAGTATTGCGCCGCTACCTCAATGAGATCTATTGTGTTGCTAGCATGTTACTACTCGTATGTTTTTTCTTCAAACTCGCCAAACGTTGCTAAATTTAGTCAAACCTGCTAAAATTAATAGCATTAATTACATTATTATGTTGAAAAATACTTTAACTCTGCAGTAATGCTACAAAACTTGTTTTTTTAGCATTTGTTCAATGGTTTTGTGTAGGCTTTTAATGTCATTTAATAAGTGGTAAATGTTGCTTGTTGGTAAATGTTGCCTCTTGTTAAATGTTGCTTGTTGTTAAATGTTGCTTGTTGCTAAATGTTGCTAAATGTTGCTTGTTGCTAAATGTTGCTTGTTGCTAAATGTTGCTTGTTGCTAAATGTTGCTTGTTGCTAAATGTTGCTTCTTGCTAAATGTGGCCTCTTTCAAAATGTTGCTTGTTGTTAAATGTTGCCTCTTGTTAAATGTTGCTTGTTGCTAAATGTTGCTTGTTATTAAATGTTGCCTGTTGTTAAATGGCATACATTTTGCTATCAAAATTTCACTGCTGTGCAGTCAGTACTAGGCTTTGGTTATTTGCAATTCCATCCCCTGTGAGCAGAACACATTCCCTCAATTAAAACCAATCATATTTTTAGCATCTGCGGAAAAAAGTTTTTATTCACCCATTCCTTAATCTTGTAACTTGTATGCCTACCCCATGTTGGTTGTATCCACCCCCTGCCATAAATCGCAGCGACTTTTCTGCTGCTGGGATTGATTTATGTTTAGAACCCAAACCACCTTTACTTATATCCGGCATGTAAATGTGGCCGCTGTGGTGCAGTGGGTAGAGTGCTCGCCTGCTATGCCAGAGGTCTCGGGTTCAAACCACGGTCCGAGCCAAACAAATTTTTCTAATTAGTAAAAATCCAATTATTGGGTTTTTTAAGAGCAGCGGTCACCTCTCGGCAGTGGGCGGCATACCCTCCGAGAGTATTTCTGCCATGAAAAAGCTTCTCACAAAAAATGCATTCGCCGTTCGGAGCCGGCATAAAACTGTAGGTCCACCCAATTAGTAGGAAAAACAAAAAGGAGCACACCTCGAATTGGGAGAGAAGCTTGGCCATAAAACTCGCCAGAGTTATAATAGCGCCATTGTATTATTATTATTATGTAAATGCTGGTATCCTTATTTGGGGGGAATTGTTTTTAATAAGGCTGTGGAACATAAATTATTAATTCAATATCTGCATTTTATTACAACAGCTTACGCCTTTTCGTCCCACACTTGAACATTTTTGCTCCTCTGTTATTCGTTTTATTGCGGCCAAGCAGCGTTGCGTGACTCGAATCAATTTTGATTTCAAATCAACTTTCAAATAAAGAATCAACTCGATTCGTGATTCAAACTATTTTCAAATCAAAGATAATTTTTATTTGTGATTCATTTCTCAAAAGAATCAAAAATACCCTTTGATTCGTGATTCAAACTATTTTCAAATCAAAGATAATTTTTATTTGTGATACATTTCTCAAAAGAATCAAAAATACCCTTTGATTCGTGATTCAAACCATTTTCAAATCAAAGATAAATTTGATTTGTGATTCATTTCAAAATTCAAAAATTTTATTCGAATCAAAAATTTTATTCGAATCAAAAATTTGATTCGAATCAAAAATTTATTAAGAATCTTGATTCGAAATCAAGTTTGAATCAAGAATCAAAAAAGATTTTTGATTCTTTTGAGAAATGAATCACAAATCAATTTTATCTTTGATTTGAAAATAGCTTGAATCACGAATCAAAGGGTATTTCTGATTCTTTTGTGAAACGAATCACAAATAAAATTTATCTTTGATTTGAAAATTGTTTGAATCACGAATCAAAGGGTATTTCTGATTCTTTTTTGAAACGAATCACAAATAAAAATTATCTTTGATTTGAAAATATTTTAAATCAAGAATCAGAAAATATTTTTGATTAGTGATTCAGTCAAATCAAAATCACGCAACCCTGCGGCCAAGTTTAACGAAAACCAATTTTGATGCTCACTGTATGTTCACCTCAGTGGCCGCTGTGGTGCAGTGGGTAGAGTGCTCGCCTGCTATGCCAGAGGTCTCGGGTTCAAACCACGGTCCGAGCCAAACAAATTTTTCTAATTAGTAAAAATCCAATTATTGGGTTTTTTAAGAGCAGCGGTCACCTCTCGGCAGTGGGCGGCATACCCTCCGAGAGTATTTCTGCCATGAAAAAGCTTCTCACAAAAAATGCATTCGCCGTTCGGAGCCGGCATAAAACTGTAGGTCCACCCAATTAGTAGGAAAAACAAAAAGGAGCACACCTCGAATTGGGAGAGAAGCTCGGCCATAAAACTCGTCAGAGTTATAATAGCGCCATTGTATTATATTATATTATATTATGTTCACCTCGTATGGTGTATGTGCGGTGTATTTGAATGACTCGGCGACGAGCTGCTACTCTGAATGGTGTACACTGTCCACTGTGAACTCACACTCACAGCTTACACTGAAGTCTATAGCGGCGATTACTCATAAAGTTATTGAAATTTATAAAAAAAATTTAGCGCGATCATTTTTCTGTTACTTGAGAAGCTCATAATAACAATTGCATACAGAATTGAAAGCGTTAAAGTTCATCGTATAGCTGAGAACTCAATAGTTGTGAGGACTTAGCAGCACTTAATAACCGCCGAGATGTGTTTAGTCTTGTTTACAAGCAAAAAATAGATAGATGTGCTTAAAGCGAATACTTCTCTAGTCCAATTTGGCTAGGATGCTTGACACTGTAACTGATTTGTGGAGAAACTGCTGTTACAACTGCTTGCGTTTGGCACTTTGTTGGTTCCGTAGGTGTAGAACTCATAGTCGCAATACTGGGGCATCTTTTCGCATTTAATACTTATTGGGGGTTTTTTTGCTGGGTAAATTGCTTATATACTATGTAAATATCAATGTACTGTACTATACACACATTTTCTTACTTAATTACATGTTTATTGATGTTTACGTTTATTCATACGAATGGCAATTATCACTTCAATGTTGGCAACTGGCAATGCCTATGGCCAAATTGTGTTGTTGTGAATGGGGCGATGATGATGGCAATGACGGTAACGGTGACGGTGGCTGTATGACGGTGTGACGGTGCTGATGAATGCGCTTCGAGTGAAATTAGATCAGAATAAAAACTTAATTAACACTTTCAAAATGCGCTCAAATGCATTCACAAGCGAACCAACAAGTTGTAAATTAGCTTACATCGCGCGTTATACATACAATTGGTATGTATGTTCGCATATGTATGTATATGCATTAGCGTATAGCAATTCATGACGTTGTCCAATGAAATCGAAATGGCAATTGCATTGCCTTGTCGGCCTGCTCGTTTGAGCATCATAGAGTTTTTTGAACACAGTCAATCAGTCTGTTTTTGTGTGCATCGGCATCATCATAGCAGTTAATGTGATTTAGTCAAATAGGCTTATATGTATGTATATATACAAATATATATATGTACATATGTATGTAATATACATAGCGCTTTAATCAAAGCAAAAATTGTGTGAAAACAGTCAGTTGGTTGAGGTAGTCAGCGGCGTTTATAAAGTGTCTTTCTTTAAATAAAATATGTTGATCTTTTGTGTATTGGCGAAGATTTTGAAGACCGTTGGAATGGTAAATATTAATGCCTAAAGTGCTTATAAGAAAAACCAAAAGGTAGAAATTCAAAAGGGAGACATCTAAAGAGCGATAAATTGGAGGATAGGATAAGATAGAATAGGATAGCATAGGATAGGATAGGATAAGATAGAATAGGATAGCATAGGATAGGATAGCATAAGATAGGATATGATAGGATAGGATAGGATAGGATAGGATAGGATAGGATAGGATAGGATAGGATAGGATAGGATAGGATAGGAAACGATAGAATAGGATAGGATAGGATAGGATAGGATAGGAGAGGATAGGATAGGATAGGATAGGATAGGATAGGATAGGATAAGATAGCATAGGATAGCATAGGATATGATAGCATAAGATAGGATATGATAGGATAGGATAGGATAGGATAGGATAGGATAGGATAGGATAGGATAGGATAGGATAGGATAGGATAGGATAGGATAGGATAGGATAGGATAGGAAACGATAGAATAGGATAGGATAGGATAGGATAGGATAGGATAGGAGAGGAGAGGATAGGATAGGATAGGATAGGATAGGATAGGATAGGATAGGATAGGATAGGATAGGAAACGATAGAATAGGATAGGATAGGATAGGAGAGGATAGGATAGGATAGGATAGGATAGGATAGGATAGGATAGGATAGGATAAGATAGCATAGGATAGCATAGGATAGGATAGCATAAGATGGGATAGGATAGGATAGGATAGGATAGGATAGGATAGGATAGCATAGGCTCTGATAGGATATGATATGATAAGATAGCATATGATAGGATAGGATAGCATAGGATAGGATAGGAAAGGATAGGATCCAAGGTTATTTATACTTATGAAAAAAACTGAAAATATACAATGGGATGCATAAAGCGACTGGTTCCACTTTAGTGCCTAACAGACCAGTATAGTTTCATAGTGTTTTAATATTCTAATTAAAGAGCTAGTATCTTAGTTTCGCTTTTCACACATTAATACCTCTATAAATATGTATGTATGTAGATATGTATATACGAGTATATATACATATGTAAGTAAAAGCACTTAGCTGCAATTTATATGCACATGCGATTTTACATAGGCGCTCTTTTGTATAGTACTTAATCTAAAAATCACAGATTACGAACTAAATACGAGCAAGGCAACTAGCAAATGCACGAACGAAATACTTGACAACTTGCAAAACATATGTACATACATACATACGAACATAGCGTACATACAAAGAACATTTCAAACGCTTAAGCAGTGGCGGAAGTATGTGGGGCAAGAAAGTTTTTGGGGGCTTAAAAACGCAACGAATTGCGTTAATGCGATAGCAATGCTTTTAAGCTCTTCTTTGTTGTGTTGTTATAACTTAGTTATTCTTTCCTTGAAATCATACATATGTATAAGAAATTTCCAAAATTTTTAAATCAGTTTGGTCTTGAACTACAGTTTTTTTGAAAGACGGCTACCCATATAAGAAAACCCCAAACCATTTTGCTCCCTAAAGCCTAGTACTGAGTTCACAGCCGTGAAATTTCGCCAGCAACATGCATTTATTTTGCTGTGAAATGTTTCAAGAAATTTTTTTTTGTCAAATGAGAATAAATGCCAAAACGAAAACTGAGCAAATGTAAAAAGAAAACTTTGGAGCATCGCCTCAGAACCAACTTTCAAATTTTGGCCAATAAAAAAATTTTATACAAAATATAAATTTCAATTTCAACAAATGTCAGTTTTCACTCGAAAATAAATAGCACTGTATATTTTAATTGTCGTTAAAAAATGTTGCTGGCATGATGTTGCTAGCATGTTGCGCAACATTTTCACGGCAGGAACTCAGTACAACTTTGGCGTGAAATATCTGTGAAATTTCACAAATGTTTCACAACCAGTTTTTTTGTATGGATTTTGACAGCAGTTTCACGTGAAACTCGAACTCAGTACTATGCTTAAGGTACAACTTTTTTTATTGTGAAATTAAATTTGCGAAATTTTGTTTGAGTGATTTTTTAAGAAATGAAAAATGAGTTAAAATACATATCGCATAGAAATTTGTTGTTAGGAAGCATATAATAAAATTGTACGATTTTTAATTTCATAGAATGATTTAACCCTCTCACACCTCCTCGAAGAGGTCCTTTTGACCCCCATTTCAGGAAGTCCGAGAAAAATAGCATTTTGAAAGTCGATAGAGGGTTAAAACGTTCTAGAAAATAACTCGCCATTAAATTTCACTATGGGTCTCCTCAGACAAAATCTTTGTACATAGAACCTAAAATACCAGATAAAGCAAAAAACATATATTGCTTGGAATTTCAAAAAAAAATTTATTGATGTTTCCTTTATTTAAAAATCACTCAGACAAAATTTCGCAAATTTTTAATGGCAATAAAAAAAAAATTTGACCTCAGAGATCAAAACAGTTTGGGGAATTTACAATATGGTTAGTGGCTTTCGTTCTGTGTGTGGAAATTATTTCGGCCCCAAAACTATGCAACGATCCCTCTCTAGACGTTTGGAAGTGAATTGCCGTACACTTTGAATCAAAGTAATTCAAATAAACGAATTAAGCTATCGACTAGTGAGCTAATGTTAATTCAGTTTAAATATTTCTAGTTCAACTGTTAACCGCCACTGAAACCCCCCAGAAGGAAAAGCTCTGGCACGCTGCTGCACAGACGCATACATACATACATACATACATAAGTACGCATCGCATGAATGCTTAAGTGCGCGCCTCAGTGCAAACATTGGCGGCGGCAAGCAATTCCAAATAGTGTAAAGACATCCGCCCAAGTTATTTGTGTTTAAAACACCAATCTGTGCGCGCGTTTCTGCTGCCGCTTTGCTCAACATCAAGTGTCGTCTCGGGCATATCTTTGCGACACATCGTAATCGCTTTTTAATTAGATATATACCTACATACATACATACATGTGGAAGTGCATACATGAGTCTATTTAAACATCAGTACATACATATTATGTGGTACATATGCGAATCAGCTCCTTTTGCTACGCGCATTAACCAATAAAACATTGGCAATTAAGTTTTTGGTTTTTGTTTTCGTTTTTTGATGATTAGTTGTGTTATTCATTGAGTATATTTTGTGACAAAGTGAAACATTTCAAGTGATTTATATAAAAAGTCGGTGGCATTAAATTTGTTTGCGCAAAAAAGAGAAATCAAACAGCTTAGCACCACTTAATATGTGGTGTTGAAAGGCGTGAATTTGGGTGGAAAAGGCGCGGTAAGTGTGTGGCTTTGTATAATTTATTAAGTGAAAATTTATTATTAACATATGCAAATGTGGAAGGAAGGAAGACTATTTATGAAGTGTTAGCTAGGTCCACTTTGATTCCAAAGGCGAAGCTCTTCACTCTTGTAGGCGTCACTTCCGTTCATTGACTCTGTCATATAGTCAACTCAATGGATAGGTACGTTCAGAAGATGTAACAATTATGTATGCTCAGCTGTACGCGTGATCGTTGAGCGCTACATTTTGCATCTTTTGAATGACCTTACGATACGATTATTTGTGTCAAAAAGCGCAAACCCAACATGTTGTTTCAAGTGAGCAGAAAAGTTGAACTATTCCTCAACTGTCGCTCGCGTCTTCTGAACTTAGTTAACGATTTGCCACATATACAGAGACTATGTAGTGCTCAGGCCGCTGTGGTGCAGTGGGTAGAGTGCTCGCCTGCTATGCCAGAGGTCTCGGGTTCAAACCACGGTCCGAGCAAAACACCAAAAATTTTTTCTAATTAGTAAAAATCCAATTATTGGATTTTTTAAGAGCAGCGGTCACCTCTCGGCAGTGGGCGGCATACCCTCCGAGTGTATTTCTGCCATGAAAAAGCTTCTCACAAAAAATGCATTCGCCGTTCGGAGCCGGCATAAAACTGTAGGTCCACCCAATTAGTAGGAAAAACAAAAAGGAGCACACCTCGAATTGGGAGAGAAGCTCGGCCATAAAACTCGTCAGAGTTATAACAGCGCCATTGTATTATATTATATTATGTAGTACTCAGAAAAGGCGCAGAAGTAGGGACGATGTTAAAATCAGATGAGATGGCACTTGGAGTGTTCGAGAGAAAAGTTCTTCCGGATATTAATGAACCCTTTCGCATTAGCGATGGCGAGGATTATAGAAGATTTAAAGATGAGCTGTACGAGCTTTATGCAGACATCGATATTATTCAGCGAATAAAGATCCAGCGGTTGCATTAGGCAAGTCATATCGTGTGAATGGATGAAGGTGCTCGGGCCCAGAAATTATTTCTATTGAAACCCGCTAAAGACAGCAGAAAGAGGAGAACTCCACTGTGTTGGAAAGTTCAGCCGAAGACAGACTTGTCCTCGTCCTGGGTATTTCCAATTGGCGGCAGATGGGCACGAAACAGAAACGGCTGGCGCGCTTTATAGGACCCAGCCAATATCTGCTGGACGATTATGCGCCACTTAAGAAGAAGAAGAAGTGCTTAGTGTTACCAATAACGCTTTCGGGGCAATTATATCTTGCAGGGAAGATATATTTTAATTCCTTCTTGCTAGTACTGCTCTGGATTTGGCTCATTTACTTCGTTTCCTTGGTGCCCAGCAACTCAATTGATGCCTCATTGTCCAGTGTATATGGAGGACTTTGACTAATTTAAAAATCGGCATCGGCCCCTTTCAGCAATGGGAGAGCTAGGCGTTTGGCTTCCTTAACCGCACCAAGTAGCCGATCTTGCTCTGAGATGGGGCGATCGTACGCCAGATAGATAGACACGATCCAGGTTGGTTTTCCAGTTTCAGAGCACTGCGTTTCGGGTACACTCAAGGCGTTGCCTTCAGCCACACAGTTCGGGGGGTTGTTCTCGTCGGCCACCATTTGCTCCTTCTGGATATCATTCCTCCTGACTTTTAGCGTGAGGGTAAAGAGGCCGTAGCCAATTATTCTATTACGATTGTTGATACATGGTAGAGAAGCCTCACTAAGGACGAACCCGACATAGGGTTGCCTCACTCTCACGTCACCAACACGGACTACCAATCCAATTGCTTTTAGGCAGTCCTATGCTAATTCGGGATATGATTCTCAGAATTTTGTACGGTTTAGATGGCTCAGCCGGAACCCAGGCCCAGTCTCTCGGTCTACTCGGATTTCTTCCTTACTGGCCGCAACCAAATCTGACCCAGGCCACAGCTCAACCACCTCGGGCACCGCAAATTTGTATAGCTCGCACGAGCGCTCTTCCGCGCACGTAACGAATTTTGTATCTGCCCTAGAACAAAATGCCATCCCGGATTTCGGGAGGAGGCCCCATAAATCTGTCCTGAAGTTTCTCATAGTTCCTAAGAAGAGCTATGAGTATCATCTTCCATATATACGAGCTGAGGTTCCCGTACGGATGGCCCCGGTCCATGCCTGCCAGCGTGAAAGTGACTTTCGCCGCCTCGCTGAAAGTTTTAGTCAGGACAGAGGGTGCGGCCGTACGCACATGTTATGCCTGATTTATGTTTTGCATAGTGCACACAAAAGAGTTCTGTACCATTGAATGCTGAAAATGCACCCTACAAAAGCCAGTCGGCCTATCCGCTGCCGTATAGTGGCCTTCATGTCTGGGTTTCTAATTGGTAACGCGTCTGTTTGCGCAGAGCTCCTCCAACTTGGACCGCTGTAACATAAAGTTTTTCCGTCTCTATTTTTATTTCCCCATTTTATACTCTTCGCACAATCTTCATTGCAAATGTTAGCGAATTTTTATTCTCTGCATTAATTAATTTAAATGTAATGCTTACTTTTGACTTAGTTTAACAAAGTTTTTTTTTTTTTTTGTCAATTTCCAATCGCTTCGCTTGTATGTATGTATGTATTACTGTGTGTATTATTATACTAAAGAAGAACACAAATAAATTCCTACTCAGCCTCATTGGCCATTTTGGCACAAACTACTCGGCATCACTTCATTTAGACGCTGACTGCTGCTGCCGAAAAGGTGAAACACAAACATTTACAAAGCATTTTTTTTTTTACTTCACATTGCAATTCGCTTTTTATTGTTTTTTTTTTTTTAGATCTAAAAAAAGTTTATTTCTATTTACTTTTGTTGCTGCTGCTGCAGGCATTATTGTATTGCTGGCAATTAATTGACTGACTCGCTGGCTGGCTGGCTGGCTGGCTGGCCTGACTGTGTGCGCTAATTTTAGAAAACAATTCGTGCACAAAAATTTACACTAATTCGATTAAATTGATCACTTTTTATTGATAGATAGCTAGTATTAAATGTGCATTGAGTCTATGGCAACGGCGGCAAAATAATTCTTTTTTTTGATCCATGTAGGTATGTAGTAGTACATAGTACATATCTATGCATTTGTGTTTGTATCTTTATATAAACTTTATACTATTTAGTATGCATGCATAGTCTCATTTGTGCGAATGCGAATCTGTATCTGTTGAATGCCGCCAATCAATTCTTTTAATCATTACACTAGCTCACTGTTATTCATTTCACTTTCCTCCGGTAACGAAGCGTAGTGTATTTTTGCAAGTACTAATTTCAAATTTGCAAAAATAATTGATAAATATAAATTTGCAAAAATAATAGTTAAATATCTATATGTATTTATGTACACATATCTGCATATCATAATTGTGTTTCTAATTGATACAAAAAAAAATATATCATCGTTATTTGTGTGTAAAATAATTTTATAAAATGTCAACAAATCGAAGGAATACTTAATTTATATAAGTTGTTAAAAACTCTGTGTTAATTTTGATAGTTTCACTCAAAGATTTGTTATTTTTTTTTTCATTACTCTTTATAAATGTTTATTGTGTTTTTACGTAATATGAAGAAATGTCAGTTTCGTGTGTTCTTCTGGAGTGTTAATTAATCTCAAACTTTGATAAAAAAAAACAACGTATAATACATGTGTCACTACTCTACTCTATACATTATACGTTATTTCATTATTCAAGCGACGATATATATATAACAAGGATGGGCATTTTTGCATTACCATTCAAAGTGCATTACCATTCAATAGTGAATGGTAATGCAAATGTGGATTGCACTACCATTCAGTAGTGAATGGTAATGCAAATGTGGTTTGCACTACCATTCAGTAGTGAATGGTAATGCAAATGTGTCTTGCACTACCATTCAGTAGTGAATGGTAATGCAAATCACTACCATTCAGTAGTGAATGGTAATGCAAATGTGGCTTGCACTACCATTCAGTAGTGAATGCGAATGCAAATGTGGTTTGCACTACCATTCATTGCATTCCCACTACTAGTATGATTTGTGAAAACCTATGATCGTAGTTTAGGTATTAAGTGGCAAATGTATTTAATAACGGGAAGGAAGTTTATGGGATATTTATTCTACACATAAAATAAGGCTTAGAAAACTGATTGGAAATCAACGCGGCATTGCAATATGTCCTGTTTATATCAATAGGTTTTAAGGTTGTTAATAACTTTCTTTTAAACATGTAGGCAAAAAAATACTTATACTTATACAGTGGCTCACAGAGGTATTTTGCATATGGCATTTGTTGAGAAAATATTGGAAATTCGCCTATTTTTTCGAATTCATTTGAAAATTTTTGAAATGATTTGATAGTTGAAGCTTCATACTACACAAAAACATTAATTAAAAAACACAAACACATTTCATCTTTAATATAAAATTATCAATTTTCTAAGCTAATTCCATGTGTAGAATATCTCACAAACTTCCTTCCCGTTATTAAATAGATTGGCTACTTCATGCCTAATGTTATGTTCAGACACAACCTTAATTGAACATTAAGAGCCGTTATTCAATTTTCAAGCCTAATGATTCTCAATTTTCCATACAAAAATTGACCAAGTTAATGCTTCATTAGAAATTAATGAGTTCTTAATGAAGAACAATTCTGCATGCAACCCTGTTAAAAGGCTTGTTTCATAAGTAAAATGAAATGTCATGAAAAGAGAAATGTGATAAGCGTCAGTGTCCACTAAACAGGTTGGTTCGTCAGATCAGCTGCATTCTTGTTCTTCTTCATCAACTATCAAATTTGTTTTTACTTCTGCTTATTCTATACATGTATTCGTGTTTACGATTGGTAAAAATTGTTAGCTGAATGTCAAATTATTTCGTCCTCCTTGCAATTTTGACATTTAGGTCACGAGAGTTTGATATTCAGCTCACGGCGTGTATGTGTGTATGTATCTTGAGCCGACCTGTTAAATGGGCCAAGTAAATTAAATATGTCTGAACACCAAATCTCAAGATGTTCAATCAACCCCAATTGACTTAATTAATTTTTATGTCTGAACATGATATAAACTACGATCATAGGTTTTCACAAATCATACTTGTAGTGGGAATGCAATGAATGGTAGTGCAAACCACATTTGCATTCGCATTCACTACTGAATGGTAGTGCAAGCCACATTTGCATTACCATTCACTACTGATTGGTAGTGCAAACCACATTTGCATTACCATTCACTACTGAATGGTAGTGCAAACCACATTTGCATTACCATTCACTACTGAATGGTAGTGCAAGCCACATTTGCATTACCATTCACTATTGAATGGTAGTGCAAGCCACATTTGCATTACCATTCACTACTGAATGGTAATGCAAATCAAATTTTCACTACCACTCATCAGTGATTGGAGAATGCAAGGCTGAATGCAATCAAAATTGAATGCACTGTGCCCAACCCTGATATATAAATAAATATTAGGTTTGTTTAATGAGACCAAAAATAGAGTAGAGCAGCTCAAGTTAGATCAAAATAGAGCAGCTGTGGAAAAACAAATTGAGCAAGTTAGAGCAATTCAGAGCAAACATCTCATGAAACACTTTTTAAGCAGAAATTATAAAAACATTTGACTGATTTACATTTCAATACGGCTTTACATAAATGCAGCAACAAATTGAGCAAACAACATCACTCTATGTCTACAATTTTCCCTTTTTAATTTTGAATACGCAGATTTTCCATTTTTGTTTCTTTTTTTCCAAATTTCATTTATTTATATTGTTGACAGTTGTCAAAATTTACTGCTCTAACTTACTCCACAAAAAAAGCTAGAGAAAAAAATTGTGCTCTAGATCTGTTTAGAGCAGGCTCGTGAAACAAAATGTACAGTAAATCAGAGCAAGTTATAGTACGAAAAATTGTCATGAAACACAATTTTGTGATCTAGTTCAATCTAGAGTAACCTAGAGCAGCTCAGTAAATAAACCTATTATGTACTTATTACTATGTTTTGTTTCTATGCCAAATCAGTAGCGCTTCCTTCTTATATTATTTTTTTCCTTCCATAAATGGATCTTTAATTCATCGGTGCCCGTAGTTAGTTGTAATCTTTATATATCTTTATATATAATACGCTAAGTAGGCATGGGTAACACTGCGCTGCGCGGCGCAATTGCGCTGACACCAACCCTGGTGTTATTGCGCTAACTCCGATTTGGGAAATGCGCCAACTCAATATAGCGCCAACTCAATGTAGCGCCAACTCAATGATGCGCTATTGCAATATAACACTGACTCAATTTCGTGCGCTAACACCAGCTCCAATATAGCGCTAGTGTAAAATGGCGCAACCACAACGCCAATAACACCATCATAGTATATGTATACGTATGACAACGTCACAATTATGTGTGCTTGATAGTGATCTAAGTGACTCTAATTTCCAGCATATTTTCACATATATACGGAATATTTTTCCAAATGATTATGAAAATTAAAATTAATTGTGCCCTCGTATATGTAAGCAGAATTGCGCCAAAAGAAATGAAACGGGGATGGTAAACAGTAACAAGCGAAAAAATGTTATTTATCGATTATTCGATGACAATTGCGCTAAAGGTGTTATTGCGCCAGTACCGTGAGTTGGCGCCACGGTTGGCGCTGGCGTTATTGTATCAGCGCCAAAAAAATTGCGACATTACCCATGGCTAACGCTAAGTGATTTTTTGTACGCACCATAACTTTTACACCGTTATACAGATTTTGGAAAATGTGGTGTCAAATGGAAGGGATTGACTTGTAGATGTGCAGGAAGGTTTAACTTTTTTATAAAGGGCTGACACCTGTTAAAAAATTCGTTTTTATGCTATAGTTTCTTTGATTTATTAGAAGTTTTACAAAAAGGGTTGCCACCTGTTCAAAAATGAATTTTTATGCTCCAGTTTGTTTGGTTTTTAATTTTGAGGTGTTATATGAAAGGGCCTAGCCTGAAAATTGGTAATTTATTATCATTTTTAGAAAAAGGGTTGCCACCTGTCAATTTAATATTCCGGTATAGTTTGTTTTATTTTTAAATTTGAAACGTCACCTGAAAGGGCTTGCCCCGTGGATGGATAATAAAATTTAATTTTTACAAAACAGGTTGCCACCTATTTGAAGAACTTTGTTGACATTCTTTAACTAGGAAAGAAAGGAAGGAAAGGAAAGGAAAGGAAAAGAAAGGAAAGGAAAGGAAAGGAAAGGAAAAGAAAGAAAAAGAAAGGAAAGGAAAGTGAAGAAAAGTAAAAGAATGGAAAGGAAGGGAAAGGAAAATAAAAGAAGGGGAAAGTGAAAGGAACGGAAAAGAAGAAAGGAAAGGGGAAGAGTTAAGAGTAGAAAGAAGAGTCCGGAAAATGGAATTTTAGAGGTCGCTAGAGGTTTAGAATATTCTAGAAAATTATTCGACATAAAATTTCACTATGCCTCCTCGGACAATCAGTACCAGTAACTATATGTTTTATTTTATACATATTTTATTATAGAAATATTATGTAAGAAATATGGTCTTTCCACTCTCAAATCGTTCCGCTCTCAATTTAATTGGTCGAATTTTCGACCACGGTGATACTAGTTTAATTTATTTAGTTGACTTTTTTCAAACACAGACACAGGATAGAAACATTGGCGAATAGTAAAGTGAAAGTCGGTTGTAAATAAGAGTGAGTATTTTATTTTTAGAGCTAGAGTAACGAGTAGTAAAGCGAGGAATGAGCAAAGCTGCTGCCAAATCTATCAAATTACATAAATAAAATTTCAATTTAAATATTGTCGAAGCATTTAGATTATGATAAAAATAGCCATAGATAAATAAGTCTAAATAAACGCCAAAACAAGCGAGTAACAGTAATCGATGAGTAATCGATTATTTTGTAGAGTATAGTGAAGTTTGCGTATATGTAGTTGGCTCTTGGCAAAGCAAGACTCGGACTAGTTGCACTGCCTAAATGAAAAAAAAAATATATATTCCAAATATTTAGAGAAGTTTTTAAGAAAGCCAAACCCGCTAAACCAAGCTGGAGCGCTTAGAAATAAGAATCCGAAAAAAGTTATAAAAATTAGCTTTTTGTGAACACTCCGAAAAAAGGATCCAACTGGAGTTTCTAAAATTAGAGTTTTTGAAGTGTTGCTTCATAAACCTCAAAGTGGGAGTCATTTTGGATCCTTTTATATGGCTTCGCTTTATATGACACCAGAGCGGTTCCTTTTCCCGCGTAGCAAGCATCTCATAACTTCCTCGCAGCGTTCCCTGGATAGCTACCGAACATCCATCTGGTGGTGAACTAAAGTGAAGAGGCGAAAACTCGGCAAGGCCACACAGATATATTCGGTTTGAGGGCTTGTTGAAGGGAATAACTGCAGCGTCTGTTTAGGTACCATAAGGTGCGGCTGTGAACAGGCGACTGTCTTGTAGCAAGCACCTCGCTCTATAAACGTCTGACAACAACAACCGCATTGCACTGTGCTCCAAGAAATGTGCCTTTTATCTCTCTTTATATATTCATTTGTAGTTATCATTTCAAAAATATACATATGTATGTACATACATATGTAACTATACTTGGACTCTTGGCACTACATGTTCAGGAACTTGATTTCACGCAATGTTTGTCAAAAATCATTTCAATTTTATAGTATAAAATTAAATTTATACGTGGAAGATACCAACAGCATGGGGATCAACTCTTCTTGCAGTGATATCACATCAGGGCCGTAGCTAGACTTAAATTTAAGGTAGGGCAGCGTTGGTTTAAGGTAGGGCGGAAGTAAATAATGTATCACAATTAATCTTACATCGAGGCATGGCTTCCATAAATCAATCAGCAAATACATATATCAGTGACGTACATTGGCTCAGATTTCCATCTGCCTACCGAAAGGGACGGCTTTACATTAAGGAACCACGGTCCGAAAAAAATGACTTTCGAAGAAAAAAAGTGTTCTACACACATATATACATATGTGCATGTTTTTATAAGTGCCTTTCCTCGGTAATCGTACGCAGTTTTGCGGGTTTGTTTGGTAAATTTTACAACTTACAAACATCTCCGGTCGACGGGACTTTTGGATTTAGAATCAGAAGGACCTCCTCTGCAACCCCCAATGACTTTTTTTCAACGCGTGGTAGACTGTTGGAAAATTTTCCCCGTATATTTAATACCTATTTGTTGACACATAATTATTGTGACAGTACATAAGCAATACTCATTGAGAATAAGCCAACAAGATGGTTCAGCTTCCAGATTTAGATGTGGAGATGTGGAGATCTTTAAATTTGGTATGTGGGTCGCCTGTATGCACGCAAGTCAAGGTGAGAAAAAAACTCTCGAAAATGATTAAACGATAACCATAGAAAATTTAGACACCTCATTTTTCCATCGAGTAAAATGTTTTAGATTAGCACCAGTGTATCCGCAGCCTCAAAAAATTTGGTATCAAAAATTTATACTTTCATGGTCTTTTTCGTATCACCGAAAATTTTTTGGAAAAAACTTAAATTAATCAAAAAAGCTGTTTCCACGCTTTTAACCCGTATAACAAATTTTTTTTTTTCGTATCACTGAAAATTTTTTGAAAAAAATTAAAATTATTAAAATAAGCTGCTTTCGTTTTTTCAACGTGACATCGTTGAATAGTTAGGTACCATCATGATACAAGAAAGAAGGTAGTGTAAACGTCAAATTTTTGTCGCCATATTAACCACCTGACAATTATATGGATTATGACATTTCGTGCTGCCATACTCAGTGCTAAAAATCCTCCATTTATGTTATTTTTTATTTCCATGGTAACCATGGTATCGATTGCAACAAAACGAATTTTTTTAATTTGAATATTGATATATATATATATATAAATACCTACGTATATTTACGTATTAAATTCTTCATAATATCAGATCACAAATAATTATATAAAAAATAAGATTTATTCTTAAAATAAGTTGCGGCAAGTTTGTGGAATATAGTACATACTACAATCCCACTACACATGCTGTGAATTTCATTGAAAAATTTCAGTGGTTTAGAAATTATGAATATTGGCGAGACTTATGTACTTGTAACCGAAAAAAAAGTGCGGTTGATGGCATTGTTATATGTAGAGCTCTCGATTTTTTTTGAACATTTTCGAGTAGCCCGAACAATTGTTGTTCAAATGCTCGAACAGTTATTTGTTTGTTCATTACCCGTATGTTTGTACGGGCATTTGAACAACAAACGGGCTTCAAACAAAAACGATCAGATCGAATTGCTCGATACCCGGGTATCTAGGGCTCTAGTTATATGCAAAATTTATTAGTAAATAAAATATTTAATTTAGATGAAAAGTTAGTAAAAAGATTTTTTTTTGCGAAGAATCTATTTCAGAATTGGGTAAATAATAAAATAAAGGAAAATAAAATTAGTAACGTAAGTAAAATCTAAGGAAAACTGCAACATAAAAATTTAAATTAAATTTACATTCTTATATAACTGCTAAACAATTTTCTTAATAAATATATTTTTTAAATGTGGAAAAATTCTTGTATAAAACATTGAAACGAAATATGTATTTATATATATCGTCGATCCGGAAGAAGAAAGACGCATGCCAGTAATTTGTCGAAAAAAAGGCGCATTAAAAATATGTCGGGGAAGAAAGACGCTTTACAAAACATGTCGACGAAGATAGACACATTAAAGATATTTCGACGAACAGAGATGGATTATAAAATATTTCGACGAAGAAAGACGCATTAGCATTATTAACTGCGAAGAAAGACGCATATGCATTAATATTGACAAAGAAAAATAAAAAATCGAATACATCTTTCTTTCCTAAAAAATATTTAAATGCTTCTTTCTTTATAGTAAAAAAAATAAAGCGTCTTTCTTCGTTATCAAAAAAAAAAAAATAAGAGTTTTGCTTTCGAAAAATATTTTTAATGCGTCTTTCTTTGAAAAAAAAAAAGTTTGCGTCTTTCTTCCTCAAAAAACACTTTGCGTCTTTTTTCTTCTATAGCGACGATATAAAGAAAATCAAGAACTCTTACCTTATTCATAAAAAATCGAAAAGTTTTCAAATATTGAAATATAATGGACGTTTTGATAATATTTTTCGACTTTAATAACTGCATAAATCTATTTTATTTTTTATGAATAACTTATTTTTTATTTTCTATGGAAAGCTTTTTTTTTAAATTTTTTAAAATGTTAAAATATACTCATTACATCGGCTGATTATTGTCTTTTATTTGTTTTGTTGATTAATAATAATATAATACAATGGCGCTATTATAACTCTGACGAGTTTTATGGCCGAGCTTCTCTCCCAATTCGAGGTGTGCTCCTTTTTGTTTTTTCCTACTAATTGGGTGGACCTACAGTTTTATGCCGGCTCCGAACGGCGAATGCATTTTTTGTGAGAAGCTTTTTCATGGCAGAAATACTCTCGGAGGGTATGCCGCCCACTGCCGAGAGGTGACCGCTGCTCTTAAAAAACCCAATAATTGGATTTTTACTAATTAGAAAAATTTGTTTGGCTCGGACCGTGGTTTGAACCCGAGACCTCTAGCATAGCAGGCGAGCACTCTACCCACTGCACCACAGCGGCCACATTGATATATAATGGACGTTTTGATAATATTTTTCGACTTAAATAACTGCATAAATCTATTTTATTTTTTATGAATAACTTATTTTTTATTTTCTATGGAAAGCTTTTTTTTTAAATTTTTTAAAATGTTAAAATATACTCATTACATCGGCTGATTATTGTCTTTTATTTGTTTTGTTGATTAGCATATGTGAAAAACACCATTTCATTTAAAATACCCAATATTTTGTTCAAATATACCCTCAGCCAAAAAATTTTGATTGGGCAACGCTATCCTAAATTTTTGACTTAAAATAAGACGTCAAAAATCCATATTATAATCAAAAATGACAATGTCAAAGTGAAATGGAACTACCTTGTTTGCTTGTATCATGGGTACCATTTTAGATTTTTCGAATTCAATTTAATTCATAAAAGCTATTAAAATAATTGCTAACATAAAAAATTCAAAACTCCATATACAAAACACGTAAGAACTGATCAAGATCATTTAATGTAAATTGTCTGTGTATTCTGTGGATACTGTGGAAATTACAAATCAGCTGTTTAGTTAGTTAACTCACTTCATATTCTTTGATTTTGATTAAATTGTATCAAAATTATTTGATGCTGATTGATCAAAATAAAAAGTATCTACGTATCTTGGGCTTAAAAAAGTATCACATTTGATACGATTGTATCAAAACGGCATCACTGATTAGCACACTTAGTAATCAATTCCGCGCTTTTGGTGTTGTTCGCTCACAGTCGGATTAGTTTTTGTCAGAAAAGTGACGGAATGAACCATTCCTTTAACCAAACTACAAAAATTCGATGGTCTTATTTAATTATATATGTGATGCAGGGTGGATTCTCCATATCATACATTGCAACCGAAATAATTTTTTATCTCAAACTATGACAAAAAATGTAATTATAATAATTCATCTTGTTGGCCTTTTTAAGGTAGGGCATTCTAAATTTAAGGTAGGGCATTGCCCCACAATGCCCCCCCCCCCTAGCCACGGACCTGTATCACATGATAATTTTGGCCTCAATCGGTTGGGAATTAAATGCCCAATCAACATTCTTGTTCTTCTGCTAGACGGTTTTGGCAGAGTCCAATAAAGCACGCCAGCCGTTTCTGTTTCGTGCTACCTGGCGCCAATTGGAAATACCCATGACGAGGACGAGTCAATCTTCATCTGATCTTCCCAACGCAGTGGAGGTCTCATTTTTCTGCTGCCTTTAGCGGGTTTCGCTAGAAATACTTTCTGGGCCGGAGAACTTTCATTCTTTCTCACGACATGAACTGCGCAACGCAGCCGCTGAATTTTTATTCGCTGAACAATGTCGATGGCTGCTTAAAGCTCGTACAGCTCATCATTAAAGCTCCGTCGATACTCGCCGCCCCCCCCCCCCCCCCTAACTCTCAAAGGTCCATAAATCTTCCGGAAGAACTTTTCTCTCGAAATATGGGGCTTGGTGAAAAATTCGAAAACGATTAAATATTTACGTACTGGGTAAATATATAAAAAATTTGTGTGCACTGCGTTTTGAATTCAAGAACTTGAACGTGTAGCGCTTAAGTTAAAGATTGAATTTTAATTTATTCAAAATTTGAACAAAAAAATTTGTGCAGCATTTGGCGAATAAAAAGGTCAAATTTAAATAAGATTAAATTTCAATAAGATTAAATGTAAATTAATCCGATTAAAATTTCTTTTTCATGCCGTTTAGCAGTAGGGTAGTATAAAATAAGCCCTTCTTGGGCAAACAAAGCTGCTTAAAAGAATAAGCAAACAATTTAAGGACAAGTTCCAACATTGATACCGTTGATTTATGTATATATGCTAATTATGTTTATAATTTAATTTAATTTCATGCTTAAGACGTTGAAAAAATGTTTTTTGTAATTCGCTTATGAAAACTACGGGCCAACGAGTTTATGTTGCAAATATAAAGTAGCCATTTTTTTTTTAATTTTTTTCAACTTTTTTACTTGATAAAAAATTTTTTCGTGTATTTACATGCATAACTTTTAAAATTAAATGAATGTATGTATGTAGAGCTGATAAACGTTTTATGTGTGCACCTTTTTGACATTCATTTGTTGTGTTAAAAAACCAATTACAAAAAAAAAAAAAACAAAAAACGTTTCCCAAATTGTGTACACAATTAATTAATTAATTGAATATGAAAAATAATTCGTCCACAACTGCATTGACAAATTGCAGCGTCGATAGCGGCAATAACAACAACAACAACAACAATAACGACGACGACGGCGACAACAGCTGTTGTGGCAGCCAGGAACTCGTCAGTTACAACAACACGGCCGCAACGAGTTCTTTTCTTAATCGTTGTCTTAACTACAATAACAGTAGTGGTAATAGCGGTGGCAGTGGCAGTGGCAGCGGCGCTGGCGAAAGCAATTTGAGCGAAGCGATTGTCAGCAATCACAACAACAATACAAGTAGCAGCAATCACAGCCAGTTTTCTGCGCGCTTTATTGAAAGTTTATCCAGCCGCCTACTGCACAATGGCAATACTACGGCTAGTGATAGTTTAAGTAGCGGCGCTGGTGGTGGCGTTGGCGGATTTAGCGGTCTCGGCTTTAATCTTGGCCTTTGTGGCTTTGGTAGCAGTGGTAAAAGCGGCATTGGAGCAGGAGCAACTGCTAGCGCGGCGAGCGCTAGGTCTACTAGTGCTGGTGGCTATGGACAACAGCACTTTAATATAACAACAACAAAAACCTCTACTGCAACATTAACTGCCAATAATTATGCAAAGGCATTGATGCCAATATCCACGTACAATAAAACTTATCCATCGATAAATTCCGCTTATTGGCTGCCACCAACAAATCCATCACCATACCCGGTGCCAGGTATGTTGTGTGTGTGTGTGTGTTGTGTTTGCGTGCGTGTGTGTGTCATAATTGGTTGCAGCTGTTGCTTGTTGTTGCGGTAGTTAAAATGGCGATTGATTGGCTTAATACACGCATAGCTGAGGCTCGCTGGCTTGGCTTGGCTGGCTCACTGAATCGCGCTTGTATGTATGTACGTACGGCTGCCGTCATGACGTCCATCAATATCAATCAGTAGTTTAAACGTAACATTGGCGAATCCAAATGACGGGCTAACTATTTTTTTTGTTGTTTTTGTTTTTTTTTTTGTTTTCATGTTCAGTATCCTGCAAGTTGCGCATTCGTTGTGGTATTGGTTGGCAAGGTGTCGGTGTCGTATTTGTCGTTTGAAATGTCAAATTTAACAAACTTTATTCGAACGCCACCTGTCATTTGTCATCTGTCATTTGGCATTAATGCTTATATGTACCTGCGTGTATATCGTTCATTGTTCATTGTTTTTTAATTTCAAGTGTGTATCGATAGCAGAAATCAATCATTTTTTTAGGAATTTATGTGAAAAAGTTCTTCTGACTTTTAGGCTTTCAACAACTTTTCAACTTTGTAAGCCATTTCACTTTTTTCAAATAAGGCTTTTTCATGTCGTACATATTGGTCGCTTTTGAAGTTATCGCAGGGTGAAAAGGTTCTCTAATTACCATTAACTCAGTTCTTCATCTACTAAATGATAAATGAAAATTACAATATTACTATATGCCGCTGTTTCACTTTCTTTGTCACATAGCGAATTTCTATTGTGAATAATTGCAGTAATTAAGGTTGCCAGACGCAATGCGGACTTATTTGTTGGCGTTAGGAGCTCAGCTAATTTTTTCTTGTACATCGCTGCGTTCGATGCGATCAAGTGCGGTAGTACACAAATGTCAAATTGAGTTATTTTCGACTGGCTTACTTAATCCCACATACAAATTTCTTGCTTGATTTTGACGTGAATGTTGTTGGTGAGCTTATAACGTCACATACCTACACGGAAATAATTTTTTATTAAAATCAACGACGAGAGAAGAAAAAGTAAGCTTGATTTTGAACTTAGAAAATAATTTCTTAATATGAAGAAAATGCAAGAAAATTTGATTTGAAATAAATAAGACAATATTTTCTTGCTGCAAATAAAATCTTTCTTATTCGAGCTCAAATAAATAAATAATTTATTTACGGTGTTTTTTCCTGGTTTAAGAAATAATTTTCATGCTGCAAGTAAAACTTTTCTTACACGAGCTAAAATAAATCAGACAATATTTACTAGTTATTTATTAGTATTTTCCTACGACTTGTGATGACGCAGATAGTGTACACTTTATAACTAATGCCTCAACCATCTGAGAATTTCAGAAATATGCAACGCTGACGGAAAATGAATGAATGCAAAAATACAAGAAATTTTTACGATGCAAATTCAGCAAAAAATATTTTGCTTCGCTCAAGAAAGTGTTTATTAAAATTTTTTCTGTAATTTGTTTTTAAAATTCGCTGAAACTAACTGACAACAGCTAACTTTCGAAAGGAAAAAAAAAATCCTCCCGAAAGATACCTAGTTGCCTTTAGGAAGACAGATCGAGAATGCATTTTTCTTGGTTCAAGTAAACAAATTTCATTCCCTATATGTATGTAGTTGCGCCGTACTCATGTGTATTTGATACGGACGAATTGCAAAAAAAAGCGTTAGATATTATTACTCGTTACCAATTTCACTCGCTAGTATTGGCTCAGCTTCAAGACACGCTCGTGGAACTACTGAAATAGTACGAGTTTTATGTTTGAACTAATGCCGTTTTACTTTCTAGAAATAATGTTGCGTTATTTGATTTTCTTAGTCATGTTGTAAGTTTGTCATTACACCGATAATTTGATAGATAACACTGTCCAACAGTGATTTCTCAACATGAACAAACGATATTAATTATGAAAGAGGATGTCTCCCAGACCAACTTTGCCGAACAGAGTACTAGTCCAGAGGGTCTGAGTTTTTTTTAGAGGGGGTTAAAGTTTTATGGTTTTAGCTGGAGGTGCAATTAATTTATCGAAAATGTCTTATAAAAACTGACCTCAGATGAAGTTTTTGAGCTCGGACTTCTTCTACAGCAATTAATAAGGAATTTCTTTGCCGTAGACTTTAACCCTCTAACGCCCACACAAATGGTTTTTTTAACCCTTGTTTGGGAACACATGTAGAAAATATCAATTAAAAATGCAGATAGAGGGTTAAAATTTTCTACGAAATTATTCGTCATAAAATTTCGCTAGGGGTCCCCTCAGACAAAATCTTTGTACAAATAACGCAAAAGACCACAGGATATAATAATAACAAATTGCGCCATGATATATGCAACAAATTTTATATGTATACATCAGAGATCAGCAGCGGTGCACCGCATTTTCTAAAGCACCGCAAAAATACTTATTTTTTAAGTGGCTCAAAAAATAAGTACCCAGAAAAAAAATTCACCGCCACAGCATTGATTGAAAACCTAAATGATATTGCGGTATTTAGTGTTGTTTACACCGCATACCGCAAACACCGCATAACGCAAACACCGTATACCGCAAACACCGCTTATCGCAAACACCGTATATCGCAAACACCGCAATCACCGCAAACACCGCATTTGTTTATTTGTATACTATTCAGTATTGCCCGAAATTTTTCACACACTGAAAAGGTATAGGCAATTGAAAATTCATTTGTACATATGTAAATACATATGTAGATATGTGTTACTGATTATAAGATATACGGCAAATTTATTCTCAAGTATTTTTTTTTTTATTTTTGTGTGCTTCGTTTTTTGTGGCAGTTTTTTGAATAATAAAATATTTTCCAATAATGAAATAATCAAAAAATTTCATTTTTGAAATCCAATACGACTAATAGGGCCATCAGAATGAATACTTTTCCGTCAAACTAGCAATCCGTTTAATTGACAACATAGTTGAATTAAATGTATTTAAATGACGATCGACACATTCAGTACTTCAGCTTTGCCGTAAAAAGACATCTAATTAAACTATGTTTCTCAGTTTAACGAATTGCTAGATTGACGGAAAAGTATTCATTCCTACGGGCGCATATAAATGTATAAAAATAAACATGTATATTATTGTTGCTCCAATAAAATAACAAAGACTTCGGTTTCAATCAATGTATTGTAGCCAATTTTGTCGATTGTGAAAATTGAATGAATGCCTCGTTGGAAAATAAAGAATTATGTCACAGACAAACAAAAATGTGTAAACAAAACTTATGTGTATTACTAAGAAGCCATAAATGTGATTCAAGGATTTTAGGAAAAAACTTTATTTCATGTAAATAGGAAATATTTTTATCTTGAAATTCATTAGTCAAATTATTTTGAATGTAAACAAACTCTAAATTTTAAGTGGCCCTTTCAATGAAAAAATTAAAAAAAAACCAATCCTGAGAGTTTTCCTGTATAGATATTCTTTGGTTAAAATCAAATTGTAATCAGTAGTATTTTTCATCAGGAATCCATAAGACGGTAAAAATTTCAAACAAAAAATCGCCCTGGCAACATTGTAAATATCTCTATTTGTGAAATGCGGTGTTTGCGGTATGCGGTGTTTGCGATATGCGGTGTTTGCGATATGCGGTGTTTGCGGTATACGGTGTTTACGATATGCGGTGTTTGCGGTGTTGTGATATCCAAACTATCGCATACCGGGATTGATCAAGAAAATGCGGTACGGTGTTTATTATGATCGCATATTTTGCGGTTGCGGCCATACTCCCACCGCATTTTTTATGAGTATACTCTAAATCACAAAAAATGTATCGCATGCTGATCTCTGGTATACATATTAGATGCATTTTTTTTCTTTAGATCCTCGCTCCGGCACCGGAATATGAAACTGGTTTGTTGTACAGTACGTAAATTGAAAAAAGTTCACTTTTGCAAAAACTGAATGGGGCTACTACAATAACCGTGCGATTTTCAAGAATTTCAATGCAAGTTTAGATTTATGTATGAAAAAAGTTATGATTTTGCACAAGAAAAAAAATTAATATCTAGCTATACGTAGAGTTAACCGCTAAAGCGAATGACGTACTCAGTTTTTTAGTACACTCGCCAGTTGAGGTAATATTTAAACCCTAGTTAATGCCTTTAATATGCTAGTATGGCCCAAAAATATTTTGCGGCCATCCGGGTCCACATTTTTTCCGCTATCCACGGCCTCGACCTTTCTACCTTTTTTTTACATTTCTGGAGTTGTACACCATCATAAAACCGCCTTCAAGAGCAAAAATTGTTAACATTTTTTAGAAATTTTAATCCATGTCAGCCCTCTTATGGTATATTTTACTTCACTTAAACTTGATGAGCTCATCCAAATTTTAATATATTTTTAACCAGAATGAGTTTTTGAAAATCGCATTAAATTAAGCAGCATCCTGTGTGATTCAGATAAAAACAATGTCCGCTGTCAGAAAGAATATAGGGCATGAAGTTGTATGTTCGTGAGAAAAACCAAAAAGTTCTATTTAGGCCGCGTTATTACCTTCCCAGGGAAGTGCACTAAAAACTGAATACGTTATTCGCTTTAGCGGTTATCTCTTAGACCTACCATTTGCCTCTGCTATATTTGCGAATACTCTATGCATTGTACAATTAGTCACAGCACAATTTCAATGCAGATACGAATATAACCCATACTTTTCATTTGGAATACAAATACTATTTCTACTAGCCGGACCCGTGCGCATCTTGCGCAAAAAATAATAAATAATACGTGGCGCCAGTCGATATAGTTTGTGCTGTCACGCCCATTTTAAAAAACTTATCATTTATTTGGTTTGGTGGAACTTATGGAACTTTCAATGAACTACCTACATATATGTTTGACAAAGATATCGCATAAAATGTTTTTATTATACCTATGTATATATGTATGTGCATTGTATTTTTATATAGTTTACATATATTTTTATGTACATACATAT
Source organism: Urophora cardui (assembly GCA_960531455.1). Lineage (NCBI taxonomy): Eukaryota > Metazoa > Arthropoda > Insecta > Diptera > Tephritidae > Urophora > Urophora cardui. The sequence goes on along the minus strand of OY482674.1, from coordinate 22,265,280 downwards.
ATGTGGTCCCTGCCGACTTGGGTAATTTTTTTCCACACGTTTGCCTTGGCAAGCAAATCAGTGGTCGAAGCTTAATCGATTTATCTGCTACAGTTCCTGAGTTTTGACTTATAAATCTTTGAAAATTTGCCCCTCTTGGCCCATTTTTTTAAATTTCAGCATATTTCCTCATAACGGCATAAGGTCATTGCATGGATGAAATTCCATCACTAGGGCTTTATTAGTGACTAAATTATCATGTTTTACGTGTTTTTCGAAATACATACATATGCCTTATTTTCAACCCCAACCTTCTCTATTCCCATTAGAATCTGTGTACCAAATTTCATTAAAATATTTCTATTTTTACGCCAGTTAGATTATGTACGACCGGCCGTTCAATCAATTTTTGATGTGTAAACATCTTTGCTGTAGCTACGAGTGATTTCGAAAAACAGGTAAAGTTTACGCGTAAACGTAAATGGCCTTTGTGTTAGTGCACTGCTGCGTCCGTGTGAATCGCTTGGCACTGTCAGTGGTAGGTAGGTAGATAGACATGTACTTACAAATGCTTGCATGCATAGCCGTGCAAATGCAAATATCAACAACAACAGCAACGAAGCGAAGTGAAGCTATTTCGAAGAAAAACCACTTTCTTCATCATCAGACATCTTCTCGGGAGCACACCAGGCAATGGCATATATAAGTGAAAAATCCAACAGCTCAGCAGGACCATCGGTAGCCGCAGTGCTTAGCGTTTCGCTAATATTCGACTACTGATGGTTGGAGCGTAGGTTCAATGCCTGGTGTGCTCCCGAGAAGATGTCTGATGATGAAGAAAGTGGTTTTTCTTCGAAATAGCTATTGCCTGGTGTGCTCCCGAGAAGATGTCTGATGATGAAGAAAGTGGTTTTTCTTCGAAAGAGCTATCACATCTACCATCGCTGTATGAGCTAATTGGATTTTTCCGCTTATTCCAAAGTTTAAACATTTTATTTTTGCAAAATACTATTAAAAAAGTACTACGCACAATAAAACACCGTTTCGCATGCATAGCTAATTAATACCTTTAAAACGATGCCTTACTTATAAATTTTGGTAAATTATGTGAGCAGAAAAAGGGATATTTATAAAACACCAATTAGAAATAATATATATATGATTTGCTCTGTTGGAGCGATTAGTGTACACTATTCGCCACGATAGAATAGAACATAATAATAACCATGTTATGAAGTATTCGCAAAACCTTGTTGCTTCTTTGGTTTGTTTGTTTATTTAATGTGCATATGGCATTAAGGTGGACCAAAAAATAAAAGCCCAACAAACATATGTTCCATTTTTTAATGATAAGAAAAGTTTTTCTTGTTCATTAAGGACTTTGAAAAAAATTATGTATCATCACTGATATAAAAGGAGAAAGAAATTTGGAGGCATTTGCACGACCTCTAAATTTTAATATATTAAGGAAAAATTTTAGGCATAGATTTCCGTATTATATTCCAAATCGGGTTGTTCCGCGAATTTCGGGAGAACTTTATTTCCTTCATAAAACCACCTTAATATGCCAATTAAGTTTCCTAACTAATGCCGAAAAAATCAAAAGAATCGAAATAGTGGTTACCGAGTTATTTTAAAATATATAGAACAGTTGGAAATATGTAGATCGTAAAAAGCTCTGGTTCGAAATTTATTTTAGACACATGGTTTCTTGGGCAAAAAATTACCCAAATTTTTATAATTGCGATGTGTCCCTGTTAATTTTTTTTTGGCCTCTACCAATCGACCCGCCCTAGTGTGTATGCATATGCGCATACACACACTCACACTAGCAGCGTAATTTTGCTGAACACACCGTCTGGATGTTTGTTTATGAAAATATGTATGTACATACATATATTTCGATTATATTCGAAGTATTCGCAAGTAGTGTACACTATTTGCAGAACCTTTTTAAGGTCATGTAATTGTCGCTACGAATAAGTAATTGTATTGGTTCTGTTTATGGTTGTGCTCTACTTGCGCTTATTCTAAAACGACAGAAACAAGTAGGTACTGTAATTGGACGGCCGCGAATATTTTGTTGGCCGTTTCGAATCCATTCGTGCAGCTTTCTATTATCTCTACGTATAGGTAGATATCAATTTTTTTTTGTGCAAAATCATAACTTTTTTCATACATAAATCTAAGTTTGCCTTGAAATTCCTGAAAATAGCGCGGTTTTTGGAGTAGCCCCATTCAGTTTTTGCAAAAGTGAACTTTTTTTCAATTTACCTACTCTACAACAAACCAGTTTCATATTCCGGTGCCGGAGGGAGGATCCAAAGAACAAAAAAAAAATGCATATAATGTGTATACATATAAAATTTGTTGCATATTTCATGGCGTAATTTGTGATTATTATATCCTGTGGTCTTTTGCGTTATTTGTACAAAGATTTTGACTGAGGGGACCCCTAGTGAAATTTTATGACGAATAATTTCGTAGAACATTTTAACCCTCTATCTGCATTTTGAATTGATATTTTCTACATGTGTTCCAAAACAAGGGTTAAAAACAGCCATTTGCGTGGGCGTTAGAGGGTTAAAGTCTACGGCAAAGAAATTCCTTATTAAATTCTGTTGAAGAAGTCCGAGCTCAAAAACTTCATTTGAGGTCATTTTTTATAAGATATTTTCGATAAAGTAATTGCGCCTCCAGCTAAAACCATAAAACTTTAACCCCCAATAAAAAAAAAACTCAGACCCTCTGGACTAGTACTCTGTTCGGCAAAGTTGGTCTGGGAGACATCCTTTTTCATAATTAATAGCGTTCGTTCGTGTTGAGTTTGTTGGACTGTGTAATTGGAGTATAGAAGTGCAACATTTTTTTTTTTTTTTCAGAAAAGAGACCATAAATATTAAGCTTGAATGCCGTGTAAAGTGTTATATTGATCTGTAATTTGTGTATATTTGTTCTTAACTAAAAATTAAGAAGAATAATGTAAGAAAGCTGAAAAAAGAATCATTTGTTTCTAAGAAAATTAAAATAAATCCGTGGTTACAAAATTTTAAGCACAACAACGAACTAATTCTTTTTGCTCTATGTTCTAAGACTGCAAACGCATTTCGCTTTATCTGTCCCCATGAAAATTAACCTCTTTTTTCATATTTTTACTCTAAATTCCGAATTTGCTCCTTAATATTGCTGTCGGCTGACGGCTCTTTTACATATGAAGATCTGGCAACCTTAGTAATACTTAGCCTGACAATACACAACATTATACATAATTTCTAATTTTACCTACGCACACAGTTTAGCATTAATTTCAAGCATGAAATAACATCTTATTTATCATACACAAATGCACAACTTACAGATATACAAACATACAAACATGCTTTCTAAGTACTGTTATCCTTTCAATAATAAAGTGATCTTAATATTATTTTCGATTGAGTACATACATATATATGCACATACTTTCTCTCACGCTTTGCTTCCTATTTTTGCTTGCCTACGAGTTTTTTGACAGGTTTTTAAATCGATATGACATTTGGGCACTATTTATTATTTCCTTTTGTCTCTGCTCATACTCCCTTGAATATAATTATTCTCGTTACTCGTTGCACGTCTTACATAAGCATATATATGCATGTTAGTTTGAATGTAGGTACATACAATAGATACACTTAAAAGCTTGCTCTAATAACAAATGCTTTTGCAGATAAAGTTATATAGAATAACAATGAATAATATGAATTGCTACCATGACGCATATTAAATTTCTTTTGTGTCGCAACTTTTCTTCCACATGTTAAAGTTAAGAAGGAGAAAAACTTTTCTATTGAGGTCATAACATAACATTTGATGTACTTTTGTATGCATGTTTATATGTATGTAGAATGAATATACCCAGCCAGCAAAATCATCGTAAACGAGTTCGTAAACCGATGTTTTTTCGAAGAAAACTCTAATAAAATATCGTTTATGATATCCGTTTACGATTCGCCTACGAATACTGTTTCGCTTTAAAATGTTCAGTGCCTACGAGTGTCGTAAATGTATCGAAAAAGCACTCGTATATGAATCTTTTTACGTCCGTTTTTTATCGTAAATGTAGAAATTTTACAAACATACATACTTATGAAAATAAAATTTTCTTTGCACTCCCATAAGCACTCAGATATAAAAAAATTTTATATGAATGTGCCTATGATTCATATTGAATGTGCAGATCAAAGGCACTTTGTATAGGAGCTCGAGCACTGCCGTAAGAAATCGAAATTTACAATAACAAATTTGTATTGAAAAAAAATTCAAAAAATGAAAGCACTGTAAAAAATTTGTATTCAAAAAATTTTCATATAAAAAATAAAACAAAATTTTATGTATTTGATACTACCATTTGAAAATAAATTCTAAAATAATATTTTATTGGAATTCATAAAAAAAAATTAAATGAGCAAAAAAATTTTTCAGTGCATATACAAAATTTGTAGATGTATTGAGTTTTGTACTTTCAATACGAGAGCGTTGAGCAGCCCTGTTTTAAAATATTGAGTTTGAAATTTTTCGTTTTCTTTTTTTTTTTTGACATGATAGAAAAAAGTTTCTTTTGTTATTGTTTTCTTATTCGAGAATAACTCGTAAATCGCAATGTTCGTAAAATGTACGGTACCTTGCTGGCTGGGTATCTACATAATATGTATGTATATAATACACATGTGTATTTACAGTGGTGGCCTTATAATTAGAAACGACTTAACAGCTCACATATTTGGTCCTTTATTTCCAAAATTGGAGTGAAAATATTAAAAGTCTTGATTGCATGATGTTAAGTAATTATATGTGATTGAATTTAATATACACAAAGTTTCATGTATTCGCAAATCATTAAAAAAAATGGACTTAACCCAAAGTTTACTATATTCCGTTTGGTCACATATCTAGAAACGCCGATAATTTTGGAGAAATTTTAGCAAAATCTTAATTTTTAGAATCTTTGGACAATATTCGTCATATAACATCCATTAGTGTTTATAATGGTCATACTGATATGGTTTGCCAAGCCTGTTGAATAAACCTGAAGAGTTCATCACTTATGAAGAGATTTTTGAGCTTGGGATCTCTTATGATATTTGCCAACAAACCTTAAATTTCGCTCTTGCGAAAAACAACCAAAAAATAAAAAATTTTGGACCGATAACCCACTTTTTTACTAATCTTGAGGAGGGTTTCCGTGTGGTATCATACCGAACAACGTAATGAGTTGGCATATTCTGAAAGGAATATGGCTCGAAGGGTTTACTAAATTGCTACTGTAATGTTTTTGATCCATTATCACCATTACAGCTATGACTGGACATGTGACAGGCAAAAAAAAAACACTCCCTACACCAAAATCGACCCATCTCTGTATTTCACAATTCTCGAAGGACATCTGGGATATAAAATTTTGCTTGGAAATCGCGCGCAGTACACTTCACCGTGAGATTGTACCAAACTAAGCTGAGTTTTATTGGTATAGAACATTTTTTTTTATAATAGTGGTCTTTTTCAACCATTCCGATGGCGCAATGCTATTGTTCTGTAGTACTATATTTTTGACTCATCTGAGTTTTTTTGTGCGATGCACCAACAGTGTGTAGATTCTTACGGGCACCTTCTCCTGATTCTTGCCAAGATTTCAAAGCTCATAAACCGTGTAATTTCGGCCCTAATTTCAACGAAAAACGAAAATTGCCTCCTTTACTTATAATTTTTTCTACCGCGATAGTGATATTTTTTGCTCTTCACTTCTTGGATTAAATTGCAGATAGGTTATTATTACTGCTCCAATTAACGTTTTATAGAAGCATCGAAACCCCTATGCTACAACAAGTATCGACATTTTATCCATAAGATAGTGCTACACTCTGACTTTTCAATTTTTGTAATGGTGGACTGGTTTTTGACAATTTAAATTGCTTTAATGTATTAATTCTTCACAATATATCTGTTGAATACTCAAAGGATACTATACTTCGAGAACAAAATAAAAAAAACAGCGAAATATTCCAAGAGAATGTTGGCGTTTCTAATTATGTGACCAGCCAAAAAATTATGGGTCGGGATATAAAGAGATTTTTAGAGAAAAGATTACCTCAATGGAAAACGTGTTTATACGACAACAATGTCCACTGCCTAGGCTATCATAAAGGATGGCAATAATTCCCAATAATGCTCTTAGACAAAATTTGTACATCGATTTTGATACCTGTGTGAATCGTTTCTAATTATCAGGCCACCACTGTAGTTCTTCAATATACTTATGTATATTCTAATGCATGCAGTTAAGAAACAAAATTTTAACTTTTAATAAGTAGCATGATCTCTTTTGATCCTTCGTTTTGTGTGTATAGCTCCTTGGGGGGACCTTTTCTCCTATTTCGTTCGTTTGCTCATATCATTATGCTCAACGACTTGTGAAAGGAAAGAAAAGTAGCAAGAAAAGTAGGTTGAGTAAGACGTTTGTACCCAGTAAACATTAAATTTGGTTAATAGGTAATCTCTTTTTGCAAGTGTAAAATCTTGGAGAATGAATGGACAATAAAAGAAGGTTAGTATATGTTTTGAGAATTCGCACATTATGCAGTAAAATGCAATTTATTTTCGCTCGAAAAAAGAACGTTATAAAAATAACGAAACTTTTGCTCATTTGCGTTTTACTCGCTGGTAACGAATCATCTCCAGTTTACAGTCTCCAGCGAGTTTAAATTAAATTATATTCAGACATGCTAAACTAATTGAGTCAATTAATTTTTGAATTGCATCGCCGAATATCAAACATATGAGACGTTTGCCAGCTCATTCCATTTTTGCAATTTTTATAGGGGAGACAAAAAGTTTCTCACGTCAATATTTCTGAAGCAATTATTTTTTTTTAATTTTTAATTGTAGGTATAGCCGCCCAGAGTTTGACTAATTTTTAATTTTCATTCCAGCGGCATTACCTTGGGAGTATTTAATCTAATTAGGATGTAATGAGCTGATTTTGATGCAAAAACACGATTTTTCATGCTTTTTTCTGGTTTTTGTTCAATTAAGTTATTTGAAATTTGTTTTTTTTTTCAGTTTACAAGTTAATATTTGTGTTTTTATGAGAACTGCAAAAGAAAAGTTGTTAAACGAAATTTTTCTTGAATATTTCTTAAACTCTTGTTATGGCAAAAGCTGGTAATGAGCTGGTTTTGATACATATGGCAAACCTTTTCAATTAATTTTGGGTGGAATGAACTCTATTTGAACTATATCCCTTCGTAAGGTTATGAAGTACGCTCTAAACTTTCAAAATATGCAAAAAGTGGATTTAAGAAAAGTATGGAATGAGCTGGTTTTGATAGGAAATGCCTTATATGACATATCGACGATTCCAAACAATACTGTACTAAGTCGACTTAGTACATTTTCCCGGTTTTGGCGTTTTCACGTAGAGCGTGTCTTAATTTAGATGCTGTCTAATTTTGGTACCAATCGGACAATCCAATCAAAAGTTATAAGCAAAAGTGAACATATAATACAACTCATGATTTTTTTTCAGAATAAAAACTTTGAGAGCTTGCCATGAAAACAATGTAGCAAGTTTTTATTTTTTCTTATGGTTTTATATAAAGCGTACCCTAACTTTGATACTGTCGAGTTTTGGTGTTGATCCTTCAATCCAAACAGAAGTTACAAGTGAAAATGTCCTTAGCATACATCTGCAGTTTCATATCGTGTTTAAACTTTGAGAGCTTCTCCTGCAAAACACAGTTTTCAGACTTAGTACAGTTTTGTTTGGAAACGTCGATATGTAGTATATTCAATTTAACGAATGGTAAAGAGAACAAAATTAGGACTCGTGAAAGTTCTTAATAGTCTATTAAGCGCTTTTCTGAACATACACTCAAAAAAAAAAATTACACAGATTATAGAAAAGTGGGAATGGTTCGGCACCAAAGACAATTTTCATTGTTTTGATGTACAATTTTCTTCAAATCAAGGATGAAAAACCACGTTTTAAAGAAAAATGTACATCTAAACAATGAAAATTTTCTAATCGCCGAATCATTCCCACTTTTCCATAATCTGAGTAATTTTTTTTTTAGTGTATTATAAGTTTGGTTGCAATTCCCAATTCGGTATTCATATTATGGGTAACGAAGATTTGTTTTGAATGTTTATTGGGTATCTATATAATGCTATTATACCAGTAAAGCGGCTAGCGCTGCTGTTTACATATTCACCGTGAGTTAACCCTTCAATCTCTGAGGTGTATTTGGCAAGTCAGCTGACTTTTCGTGGAAAAAATGCTGCTGTTTTAAGTTGCGAAGATATTGGTACTACTTCAAGTGTGCATATATCAGTTAAAGATATTTACTTACTTACTTAATCGCATACCTTGCACAATTCGCCGTTATGTTTATAACTGGCTTAGCGTTTAAATATTCAAGTACATAAAAGTAACTTACTTAGTTACATAATTTAAGCAGGAATAGAAAACGTCACACACTGGGGCCGAGCGTGCTCAAAATTCAGTTTTTCAACAAAATAAAAACGCAGTATTGTACCCTATAAAATTCTACACTTCTGGCCCAATTTTCAGCTTTCTATCGTTTTTCAGTTGGGAGTTATTCATACACAAACATGGCAAATTTTCCAAAAAATAATTTTTATCCAAAGTGTGAAATTTTAATGTGTGTTTTGAAATAGTTGTTGTAAGAGAAGTATATAAAATTTTATTATTCTGCCTTTTCCATAACATTAAGTGAAGCTTACATAATCGATGAGTGTTTTTTTTTTTGAACTAGATGTTTTAAAAAATTATTTTTTAATATAAAACTAAACGTACCTCTTTTTTTTTTAAATATTTTTTTTTCAAAATGGATTTTTTTTAATTTGCGCAAAAAAGTAGCAAATGTAAAAATGCAGCAGTAAAATATGGTCATTTGTGACAAAGAATCCGAGTTCGGAACCAAAAGCAAAGTGCGCATTTAAAAAAAAAGTGAGTTTAAAAATTGCATTCCAATTTTAGTTAAAAAAAAACACCTATATCTGGTTGAATTTGATTCTGTTCTATCTTAAATTTAGTTGATCCATTATTTACTGGTTACTTTAATTACAAATTGTGGTTAAGGCTACTTGTCAAGCCAGGTTTCTTTAATTTAGACTTGTAAGTTGGATTACAATATGAGTTCTTTGAAGCACAAGTTGTGTTACTCCAATTTTGTTTTTTTTTTATGTTAGGCATGAAAATGTGTGGGGAAATACGTGTTCTGCTTAAAACGCTAACGGTGAAACTCCTAATTCCCATATAAACATACTTGTGACCACAGAAAATTTTTAATATCTCGAAACAAAAAATTTGAGAAAACCATTTTTGTATACATACATATGTACCTGCACCTGCATATTTCATCAATGGGTTAATAAATAGCCGCTAATTGGTTAATACAATACACATTGGCTATTTTTGTACAGACATACTAATATAATACAATTATGACTCTGACGAGTTTTATGGCCGAGCTTCTGTCCCAATTCGAGGTGTGCTCCTTTTGTTTTTCCTACCAATTGGGTGGACCTACAGTTTTATGCCGTTTCCGAACGGCGAATGCATTTTTTGTGAGAAGCTTTTTCATGGCAGAAATACTCTCGGAGGGTATGCCGGCCACTGCCGAGAGGTCACCGCTGCTCTTAAGAAACCAATAATTGGATTTTTACTAATTATAAATTTTTTTTGGTGCTTGCTTGGTCTGGGGTTTGAACCCGAGACCTATGTCATAGCAGGCGAGCACTCTACCCACTGCACCACAGCGGCCACCATACCACAGACATACTAATTTTGATTTAAATAATTTGTTTACAGATCTTAAAAAAACTGGTCACCAATGGGTTAATTCATGACCGTTTTAATGGGTTAAGATTCCAAAGATTACTAGTTTTAGTGTAGATACAACTAATATGATTTAAATATTTTAATCTAAGAATTAAGTGAAAAAATTTGGTTAAACATGGGTTAATGCGTGGTCGTTAAGGGGTTAAAATTCTTGGGATTTACTATTTTAGTATCGATATACCGATTCTGATTCAAGAAAATTAAACTCGAAACTAAAATAAAAAACATAGGTCACCAACGGGTTAACTTATGACCGTCAATGGGTTAAGATGCTATAGATTAACTGCTTTAGTGCAGATAAAGCGATTCTGATGTAAAAAAGTTGATTTCAGAATTTTGAGCGTCCTCATATATGTATATAAGTGGCCCAAGTGTGCGTCAGCTTAATATCTTTTAACTCTTCATCAAGTACATTTCAAACTTTTTAAAACAAAGTTTTATGCACTCTTCTTTTCATTGTACATATGTATTATACATATATTTACCTTTATGTAAAGTACTCACCTACCCATTAATACTTATTAGCCTAAGGTGTCGCTTTCACTGTTTTCCAAAGACACAAGAATGTGTGAAGTAGAAGATAAGTAATAAGCAAAACCTTGATGAAGACCTTAACCAAGAGTATCATATTAATAATCGCACACAATGACAATGTCAAGCTCATAAAGCGTAGCTCCATCATTGCGTACAGACACAAAGCACAGCACATTTAGAACAATAGTGACATAACTTGGCAAAGAAAAATGTGTTATGTACATACGCACTATAATGATTTGCATTGTGCAAAAACTAATTCAAACTGTTTCCTTGTAATGCCAGCGCTGAGATCAAATAAAATGAAGTCGGCATTTGAAATGCCGCATTTATGAACGAATCAACGGCGGCTGCTCACCTTTAAAATCATTTTGTTTTTTTTTTCTGAGTTGTGCTAGTATTGCTGTAAATGCGTTAGTATGGCTGCTGCGTATTGTAATATAATTCTGTTATAATTAATGCCCTTCAGATGGTAATGAAAATTGCCGGCTTTGTGCGTTAAATCCATTTTCATACATTTTCGTCAGCCTCAGTGCACACGTGTATCTGATTTAGTTGCAGAAGGAAAAGTTGGAAATTGTTGCTAACATGGTGTTGAAAATGTGTTTTTGAAATATATATGTTAATTTTGAAATTAAAATTTAATTAGTTGTACCCCCAATACTCTAATTTGTTCATATCCGTAACACAAACCCTGAGACATTTCAATTCGTGTCAACCCTCTAAATGTAGTCCAGCGCATGATTTTCATTATTTTTTGTTTGTTTAAAATCGAAGAAGTTCGTAAATTGAATAGTGGATTTGATAAACCAACATTTATGGATGCAGAAATTGCAAAAACTCGCTGTTGACGTCAGCATCGTAAATCTTGATATTAAAGGCATTGCAGAGCATCATCGGCAATGGAAACACAAGTGGGTATTATGTGTAACTCAGATTTCGTTGAGATGATTGTTACAACTGTAACTGTCTCCCCGAATCATCACGCTCGAAAAGAGCTAAAATTATATTAATAAAAAAATTTAAAAAAATTAAAAAAAATCTATCAAATTTGTTGCATACTATTATTTTTTGGCATAGGCGTACTATTATTTTTTGGCATAGTTTAAGGCGGCTTACATACATATTTGGTTTTTATATCCTGCGGTACATTAAGTACTTTCTTTGTTGTAGAAAAATGTAATCTTATTCTTAATGGGTTAAAATTTTCTACAACTTCTGTTGATAGTGATGTGATTGTGATATCTGAAATCTATTTCTTGAACCAATACTCGCGAAAAGAGTTAAATATATATGTAGTTATGAATAAAATACAAAAAAAAGCATATAAAATTCGTTGCATATTTCAAGGCGATATATCAATTTTTGTTGCATATTTCAAGGCGTCAATCTCCCTCTATGGTTTTTGTTTAAAAATTAATTAGTCGTTAGTAGTGCAATATTCTGGGGAACAATTTTCTAGAAGACCTTAAACCTCTAGCAGAAATGCAACTTTAAGCGATCTCCTCAAAAATACCCTCTTTTTAGATAGTTAAACGTTGAAATTTATTGCTCATATAATGTAGTACGATCACCTAAACATATTTTTTATATCTGACTTGAATTTTTACGCTTGTTTCAACTCTTAATAAAAAACACTCGTTCAAGAAAATTAACTTGGGAACGTTTACCCTAGCAAATATTAGGAGTCATAAAATAATCAGAAAATAATCCAAAATCGGAGCGTAATTCACACACATGATGCGCTCATTTTGAAGTCTGAAATGTATGTATTTCTGTTCCTAAGGTGGTCACCCGATATGAGCCTAATTTCATACACCATATGAGCCTGAAAAAGAGTCACGAAATACTCATATTAGACTCATATTTATGTGCCCTTTTTTCCTTCTTTTATGATTAGCAAAACTAAAAATTGTTTTTTTTTGCATATTCCTTCGCTGACCTACTTCTCTTCAAATGCAACTTCACCCCCGCTCGTTCGCCTTTTTTCCAGCCCGTCTTCGCCTTTTTTCCAGCCCGTCTTCGCCTTTTTTCCAGCCCGTCTTCGCCTTCACTGTGTGTCTATTTTGTATTCTGCCCCGGATTCGAACCTGACATCAATTTGAAAATCAATCCCATGCCATCATATAGCGGAACATTCAGCATTATATTGAATTTTAGTGATACCTTTATACTTAACCCTTTTCGAAAAAGAATCTATGAATTACAGATTTCATTTTAAAAATTAAAAAAGTATAAAAAAATTCTTAAACTCATATTATTATACAAATATTTCGTACTCATATCAGACTCCAAAATTCTGAGGCTCATATTTCACACATATTTTGGACTCCTATCCAAATTATAAGGGCTCAAAGAATGTTCGCTGAGATTTCATATATGAGCGTAGATCTTTTTGATTTGATTTGATTTTTGATTTGTTATCATAGTAATAGGCAATTCTGAGTTGTTATGACAATCGAGTGAGTAGCGCTTTCGTTGCAAAAACAAAAAACGAATCAAAAGTTTACTCGCTGGTCGACTACACAATCGAGATGCTTCGAAATTCTTACGAGTCAGGGACACGGTTTCACGTCTCATTGAGCTCTTTCTCAAGAGACTCAACTCAAACTGAATCTGGAGGCGTAACCAAGCAATTTAAATTTATTAGATAAAGTTTTGTAATTTATTAATTTTTTTATGAGACAAACCTAATTTGTTAAGTAAAATCAAACAATTTTAATACTAATTTGTATGCATACAAAATTCACATTTTACGAAAAAAATGAGTATGAGCTATGTATATAGCTCGATTTTATACACTATTCCCATTGACTAGAATCTTTAGCTTTGCTCGTTAATTTAAACTAATTTGCTATAGCACCAAACACAATTCGTTGCCAAAGACAGCGAGAGGCATCGTTGGATATAAAAGCGAGTGCGAGATGTTTTAGCGATTGTTTCAATGGACGAGTATGAGCTGTGAACTCGAATACCTACGTGAGCAAATCAGCGAGAACTAGCGAGAATTTTAAAACATTAAGGGCCGGTTTCACCATATCCGGTTAATTTAATCACTGGTTAGTTTGACGTAAATTGTATGGCTGTCAAATAAATTGGTTAAACGGGGAAAAAAGTTTTGATTAAGTGCTTAACCGGAGATGGTGAAACCGTCCCTAAATGTCCAACTGGAACTTACACATCGCTATGGCATTGTAAGGCCACCCACCAAAAAAATATCGTTGAACGTTTCGCACATTGTAATTTATGATTTTCTCGCCAAAACTATAAAAAAACTCAATGAATATAAATCTCAACATACTTTATTAGCTGACCTTTAATTACCTTTTCGCTGACTGGCGCATAACTAACTAAGTAAATGCATAAGTAATAAATCAAAACGTTCGCGTTTATGTAGCCAAACACCTTAAAATTTTGAGCATCTTTCTTGTAACCAACGCGAACACAATTTAATTAAATATACAAAGTTATTTTTGCTTTAGTATATTTCCTACATTTTTCTTTTTCTTTTTTCACTTTTGCAGAACGTAAACTCTTCGTTGGCATGCTAAATAAGAAACTGAACGAAAACGACGTACGCAAATTATTTGAAGTACACGGCATCATTGAGGAGTGCACGGTGCTGCGCGACCAGAACGGACAGAGTAAAGGGTGTGCCTTTGTTACATTCGCATCTAAACACGCGGCGATATCAGCGATAAAAGTAGTAAGTAATAAGAATTTCATTTCATTTATCTACATGCCATTTTATTTATATTAATTAAATTGCACTTTATTAAAAATGCAAAAAAAAACGAAAATAACAAAAAACAAATACAAATTGTTAACAATTGAGTTTAAATGAAAGCATTTCTTGTTTTCCTCTCTTTCTTTTTGTTGCATTTGCTTTTTGTGTCTCGCATCTCGAACAGACCTTAAATCAAAATAAAATCATGGAGGGTTGCACTTCGCCGTTGGTTGTGAAATTTGCCGATACGCAAAAGGAGAAGGAACAGAAAAAGATACAACAGATACAGACGAATCTGTGGAATTTGGCAGCCAACATCAATATGCCGTTAGGACAGGCAGCCACCGCGGTATCAACGCCAATACTACCGAATCCGCCACAGCAGGCTAGCCCCGTATTGGGTGCGGATGCCATTACACCGGCGTCGCTGCAATTGTTGCAACAACTACAAGCGGTTGGGCTGCAACAGCAATTGTTGCAAGGTATGTACATACATATGTGCGAGTATGTAAATGTGATGCTTTTGTAAAGTGAGCAATGTGGGCTGGTGCTTGACAAAAACACAGTTTGTTGCACTTTACACTCGCAACTGAAATGTTATATGCTAAATTGTTTACTTTTTCTTTTTTTCTTCTTTTTTCTTTTTCTTCTTTTTTCTTTTTCTTCTTTTTCTCCACTTTCTTCCTTTTTTCTTCGCCTCTTTCACTACTTTTTGACAGGTTTAAGCGCTCAAACAACCAACGCGGATACGGCCGCGGTTACGGCTGCAGCCGCCGCAGCTGGACTGCTACCACCGATGACCGTACAAAATTTGGCCGCCATTGCGGCAATGGCACAACAACCTTCGCTCACCGGCGCTGCCACAAATCCGGGTAGCGCGCAATTGACCAATACAGCGGCGCTGTTATGTGAGTATCATTTATGTTGCCACTTATTTGTATTTGTTTTGCTGCGTGACTTTTCTTATGTTTTGCTGCGTTTGCAGTATTTCATTATTTTTTTTTTTTACGTAAAATGCTTTGATTAAGCTCTTCTGTTCTGTGTGTGTGTTTAAGCGATTTACTGTTATTTGCTTGTACATGGTGTAAGTGATGGCCAAAAAAGCAATTGATTAATCGATTAATTGGTTGTATAAACAGAAGAAGCGCATAACTATTAGTTGCAATTAATTCTTGCCAAATTAATCAAGTAATAGTTCGGTGTGGTTAAGTGTGAAAATGAATCTTAGCTGATAAATTGTATTCCTTCAGCTCTAATGTCAATTGTCTTTGAAGAAAAATAAAGCGGTTAAAAAGTCGACAGCTGTTATTGACGTTTCAGATCAGCTGTTAGTCACGTTTCAGATCAGCTGTCAGTCTGACGTTTAGCGCAGGTGGGCTCTATTGTCAACACGCAGGCAATGAATTCGCCACAGAACAGTGTAGGTTTTGAGATTATGCATAAAAGAAAAAACCAAACCAAATTTGACAAGGGATGACGGAAAATCATTTCATATTCCTACCCTGTCGGAAAAGCAAGCAAACAAAAAGTAATAAAATTAAGATGTAAGTTAATATTTGTTTAACTTTGAATTCAAAAGTCCAAAGTCTTGGGATGGACTCAGTTGTTGGTTGAAAGGTTGGTTTGAAAGCAGGGACGTAAAGGTTATAAAAGATATGGGGTAAAAGTCATATTTAAGCATTATCATGAGAAAGAATTTTTTTTTCGCTTTGGGTCTGAATAACCGTTATGGCAATCAAAAAACTGTTTTGGGCCTGAATAACCGTTATTCAGATTTTTATTTTTTTTGGTCAGCTATAAAAATCAAGCCCATTTATTTGTCAATATTTCTGGACGATATTGGTATCAAATGAACGGTGTTGAGGAGGGATTGTAGCTCTGAGTACCTCTTTTCATTTGATACCACTATTGATTAAACATTCCAGGGCATTCGGGTCCACTTTTTCACCCATAACGGGGAACCCGACCTACGAATCTTAACAAATACACCTCTATGTAAAAGCCCTGCTCAACACCTTTCATTTGATACCAATATCTTCCAGAAATATTGACAAATAAATGGGCTTGATTTTTACAGCTGACCAAAAAAAAAATCTGAATAACGGTTATTCAGGCTCAAAACAGTTTTTTGGTTGCTATAGCGGTTATTCAAGCCCAAAACAGTTTTTTGGTTGTCGTAATGGTTATTAATGACCAAAAAAAAATTTTATCATGATAATGGTTAAAAATTCCCAAAAGAAGATAAAGGGTATTTTTGCGTAGCCTTTTCACTACACTAAATAGCCGTTATTTTCGGTCCCTGTTTGAAAGCCATTTACTCGTTGAGCGAATACATACATATCGCCCGTTTTATGCAATAGGGATTTAACTCGAAATTTTCGATTTCTGGGATTTTGCCATATATTTCAATAACTGGTTAGTGCCTTTGAGTCTAGTCTTATAAAATACTCAAAAAGATAAAAATGGCGGAAATAGAAGTGATTTTGTAGTTAGCCGTAGAAGGAAACTATTTGAAATTATAAAACTTTATTTGCGTTTTCCCAAAAAAAAATTTTTTATGAGTTAAATCCCTTTTGCATAAAACGTGCGATATATTGTTCAATCGCTGAGAAAAACGGTTTTTTAAGGAGTGAAAATCTATGAACTAAGCCATAAAGTTGCTCAGCAGGAATGAAAGTATAAACTAGGATATAGGTAATTGTTCTCTTACCAAGCGTCAAAAGAAGCCAAGCAGGCCTTATGAACTCACTAGCGCATCAAATCGACTGCTCAAAGCCAAGTACTTTCAAGAAATCTAGAGCTGTGTTCGGTGGTTTCAGCTGATATGAGTCGAGTGGATCTTGTGTCTGCTTCCAGCGATGGCTTAGCATTCGAGGAGTAAGTGTGCTAAGGTATCATTTGGGTTGTCACAAAAGCAGTATACATGTCGTGTTTGATTTTGCAGTAAACTGTAAGACATCCCGTTTGCCTTTTCAGAGCTTAATAGCCATTTTTGGAAACCTTTCAATACCACTGCTAAATTGTTTATGACTTATTTGTAGACAATCAGCTGTTTCGAATATTCGCTGGAACACAAATATTCGGTACAATTTTTATATCGTTAATCGAGGAAAATAATCGATGAATTCTACCATCACATAATGCCTCTTTTTCTCGCTAAGTTACACGCATAAAGTTAATAAATACGTTAAATGAAATCTCAATTTCCCCCGAAAATATATTCAACTAAACAAACTACAATAACTTTTGTCGTTCGACAGCGCAAAACAAATAAAAAGTTACCTACCATTTATCATTGAATACGAGTAAAAACTTTTTACTAAAAAGGGATTGGGTTCGTGTATAAGTAATGTGTCTCGCTAACCACCTTTCGAAAGTGATGTGAGCAAAAAAGCACATGTCTGCAGCCAAGTAATTTGTCTATTGCGTATGTGCATATATATTTTTATACATACATATGTATAATTTTCTACTATGTACACATATGTACATTGGCCAACCGGCAACTAGTAAAATCGCCATCACTTCTTCTTCTTACCCAGTCTCAACATGCTCTTACTAGTTACTACTACCACTAACTACCTTAATGCAATGATTTCCGGTTTCCGGCTTTGAACGGAAATATCTTCGTGACCATCTGCCATTGTTTTCATATAATTTAGTTTTCTCCGCATTTGGCATCGTTATGGCATGCTGAACACTACTAATAAGTATACCAAACCGAATGGCAGCTCTGCTCTGCTTGCTTGATTAGCCCTCCAACTGCCGCCAACTTAAGGGAATATCAATGTACTTGCGTTTGCCAATGAGTTGGCAGCGTTGAATGGCTGGTTGGATGGCTGGTTGGATGACTGGTTGTTTGGCGTTAAACGAAGAAAAGGTGCAAGGCATTGGGGTAATGATTTCTTCACTTGATTTCAAGATAATCTTATTGCCTTTCATTAGTGTCGTTTATGTCTGTGATTATCTGGATGTTAGTTTCCTAATAAGTTTCAAACATTTTACCTTATTAGTTAGTTGAACAAACGATTGTTTTGTTTTCTTGAAATTGCGGTAATTTTACGTGATTTAGTTAACTAGTTAACTATTTTGCTAGTTTTGTATGGGAATTTGTTTAAGCAGCGCAAAACTTTGTATGTACTTAAGATTTGATTTATGATTTGCTGTTTTGGTTTTTTTTTTTTTTTTTTTTTTTGGGTGTTTTAATAATCATTAAGCGGTATCAGCAAGTTTTCTTAATGACAAGTTCATGCTTTAAGGGATGTAATTTGACAGCAATCATGCGGTTAACTGTCAAATTAACTTGTGGTAAAGCGTGAAATGAATATTGTGAAATCGCAGCTTAATCTATTTGCATAGCTAATGAAATATGCTTAAGGATATTGTAATTAATTTGGTAAAATAGCAAAAAAGTGTTTTATAAATGAATGTTTGAATGTGTAAATATTTATTGATTGTTGTTACAAGTCTCATGCCTATTCATTAAAGTTGTATATACTTTCAGCTTGTCTTTTTGTTTTCTATGCATTTCGTGCATTCTGTTTTTTTTTTTTAACTTTAGTGTATACAAATAGCTTAACCAATCTAATTAATTAATTTTACTTCTCATTTAATTTAATTCCATGGAATGCTTGCTTTGCGTTCGCTCTAAACAGGCCTTTTAGGAAAAAACGCCAGCTCAGGTGAGAATTGTATGAACGTGTTGTAAAAAATTGATTATTTTCCTTACTTTGTGATTTTATTTTTCACTGTTTTTAAGTGCTTTTCATATCGTTTTCTTGTTAAATATATACTTATATGCACTAGGTACATATTTATATGTCTGTTTACGTGTCTACGTGCTATGTACAACATGTCAGCATTAGTTTCGTTCTTAACAGCCCAATAAAAATTTAGTACGCATTTAATGTGTGCAAAAAAGAAAAAAGTGTTGCTTTAATGTGGCAACTTCGTGCATAACAGCTACAGTGTTGCAGTTTTAGTTATTTTTTTTAGCTGTATTTAGCAGCTACTTTTTGCTTGGCTACAGCAGTTTTAAATTATTTCCAAAGCTTTTTTTTAGAACTTTATGAACTTGATTCATGCGTTATTTGCTTAATTTTATTCATTTTTTAGTAATAATAAGGAAATTTATCACGATCTGGTAAGGCAACTTTCTTTGCATTGCCAAGCGCTATCATTTCTACATGACTGTCTACAAGGTGCAATCGGTACAAAGTGATATCGATGCTAAAAATTTTAAAAAGATTGGAGGACTATTTTGTCGAAATGAATATCGAACTGAGCGTGAAAATATAATGCATCTTAGTGTTTTCAAACGTTCAAAGTATACTGGAAATCGCCTGGAATGGCTATGGATAACTCATTCTTTACCTGATCTTCCCAACACAGTGCAGGTCTCCTTTTACTGTTGCCTTTAGCGGGTTTCGATAGAAATACTTTCTTGGCCGGACCATATTCATTCATTCTCAAGACATGACCTGCCCAACGCAACCGCTGCATTTTTATTCACACAACAATACCGATGTCATTAAAGCTCCTTCGATCCTCGCAGTGGCTAACGCGCACAGATCCATAAATCTTCCGAAGGACTTTCTCTCGAACACTTGAAGTGCAATCTCATTTGATTTTGACATCGTTTATGCTTCTGCGCTGTACACGAGGACTGGAACGATTAGCGTCCTTTAGAGCTCGGTTTTCGTACGTCCAGAATATTAAGATCAAAACTCCGAGAATAAGTTAGGTTAGGTTAGGCTGGGGTGGCTGCCGCAATAATGGCTCGCCTGGGCCGTTGCGGGGTCCGTTGGTATACCATTATGAAAGGCTGATAAAATTCCTCAGGTCCCTTACGTCGATATCTGGGACTATACATATGTAGGATGCTCAGGAGAGACTTACCAAGTTACGCCGTCTGGCGCCGCTAAGAGTAGTGCAGTTGCAAATGACGTGTTAGCTCGGCTCCTCTGCTTCAACATCCAGGAACTTATCCAGCATATTCGGTAAGACACAGCTAACTTCTCTGCATGTTTTACAATAATGCAGGGTCCAATAAATGCCTACTCCCATCAAGTGACAAATTTCCTCCCACCTTAGGTTACACATTGGCTAAGTTTTTCTTGATATTGATATCCAACACCCCGGGTTCTAAGCCAATCTATCACTCGTTAGTTAATAGAAGTGCTCTTTAAGCATAATCAAGCCAAGGAACCAGAAATAGAATGGAATGGAATAGTAGTAGGCTGGGAAAATTTGTTTTTTCCGTAAAACTCAGGCCTTTAGAAAGGATCAGGATGTAGTGGAAAAGTATCATAGTAGAATCAGAATGTCTCTGCAAACTTCTCAGATTCTTTGGGTGGTAAAGTATGTGCAACCGCCATTCTCAGTACATCTGACCCAAAAATGCGCAGTCTTAGTCTAGCGAAAACCGAACAGTTGCATAGAAGATGCTTCGTGCCGTCCTCCTGCTCCAGATAGGGTAGGCATAATGAGCTCTCGATGATGCCTATCGTGGCCATGTGTTGGATTGTGTTCTGTAATCAACGCCTCAATGGCCTGAATCTCCGTAATTCTCTGCCTCAGCAGGAAGTTTGCTACCTACCTGTTAGATTTTTTCACATAGCTCTTTGTAATTTTGCGGGAATCTGTAGAGTTCCAGCGTCTCCCGCGTGTTTCCCTCATGAAGTTCCTGATGTAGCAAGCAACTTAATGGCCGCGGTAACTGGCAGCTTTTATTCTCGCTGAAATTTCTATGTTCTCCAATCAAAAAAGGTCTCATTCATATCCTTTTTTTTGTAAGTCGAACTTGTTTGATTTCAAGAGAGAATCTAATTTACAGGAAAGTAAACTTAACTTAATAAAAGCAAAAAAGGACGTGTTTAGCTCCTTTTACCTTCTCTAAACCGAACTTGGCTGTTATAGATAAAAAAAGCAGTCGCGGCAACACTGAACGGAATACCCTTTATATATCGTTTTTGTGCGAGCAACCTCGATTCTTATACATATCTTGTTTTTATTCGTAAAGCAGATTCACTGTTTTTAAATTAGCTTCACTCTGAGTTGATTGAATGAGCTTCGCGTATATCGTTTTAAATATCTTAAACTGGAAAGAATTGTTTTCGACTGTTTCAATCCCTTTATACTATGTACATATGTACATATATATGTATGTATGTAGGTCCCCTGCAGGGAACTCAGTAACTAGTGTGCAAAATTTCTAGTTCCGAGCTAACAAAAAGGTGTCAAAAGGGAACTAGATCAATTGTAGTTAGACCCTCACCAGTTCAGAAGGAGTGAATTCAGTGACCATTATAAAACACACTTTGATTTCTATGCAATTTCCAAGTGACAAAAATTCTATGAAAATTTTTCGTTCGTTCAATTGCCGTCGCCTTTGTATATTTCTGCAATTCTCAGATGTTTAGTGAAGCATTTTTTATAAAGAGTTCTATTTGCATCTTGTATGAAATGAAATGTTCCCCTATTATCTACTTTTTAAATATTGTATTTTTTTATTAAATTAATAAGTAAAATAATATTAGTTAAAAAAAGTAAAAAAAAAAAAATTATCATCCACCTTGACACCGACAGGATTCGAACCCGCGCCCCTAAGATTGAAAGGCACATGCGTTAGCCAGTCGGCCATCGCGCCACTTGCATGAAGTGTGTCAAAGGCTGTACTTAAGCTGCGGATGTAAAACTGTAGAATTTGTAGGTACTTGTAGCTAGTTCAGAAATATCGAAATTGTGCCAATAAACGAACTAGTGTAAACTGTAGAATTTAGTACTAGTTCGGAACTATCGAAAATGTGTGACAATTGACACCGCCTAGGACATCGCCGTGTTAAATTCGCCAGTTGATAACATGCAATAGAGATTTAGCTCGCACTAGTAGTGTCGAAAAATGCACTAGAAGCTACCTAGTTCGGAACTAGAGATTTTCCAAACAGGGTCCTTATGTCCTTATACATGTGTACAAATTATTGATCATTGTTCCTTATTTTAAACAAAAGCAGAAAAACCTTGTAATAAAAATTCTTTAAAGACCTCCTACTGGCACAAGAATCAATAGCGAGCACCCTTTTTCAAACAATATCCTCCTCCTCTACCTCCTCCTGTGCTTTGGCACTTAGAACATTCATAAAACTACTGTAGAAGCTGTAATAAAAGCGCCTAAACAATGTTTTTGGTTGAATACTTTATCTAGCCTTTGTTGTTGTGTATTTTTTTTGTTGTTGTTCTTTCTCCTTGTTTTTGTTTTTGATGCCACTACCAAATGGTTATTCGCCTAACAGTTTAACTCCATGCACGCGTTGCAAATGAACTGCTTGCTGCAGTAAACAATAGCGAGGAGAGCTTGAAGTTTTCATTTTTTGTTTGGCTTTTTTTTTGCAAAACCGATAAAATGTAGAAAATACTTGCAAGAAAAGAAAATATGTTAGATTGCAAAACATATGTAAGAACGTAAGATAATACCAAAGAGTGAAAAAAGAAGAAGAATAAAAAGCAACCGAATGATTGGATGAGACGATGAGTAAGCCGTCTTTTTGTTTTCTGCAATGTGGCTGTGCTTTTCAGCTCATGTGCACTGAAATGTAACTAATCTGGAGGAAAGAAAAAAAAGGAGCGTAAGTATGTAACCAATAAATGTACCTACTTACATACCTACATGCCAGACTTTTACAAAAATGCGCCTTTAATGTTGCAAAGAGGAGGCCAAAAGCGACGCACATACCCAAAGTTAGTTGGATGCTTGTTTGTCGGCACAAATGGCGTAACGACGACAAAGGCCTTTAGTAGTGGTTGGTGCAGATGAAAATGAAGCCTAGATAGTTTTCAACAACAAAAAAAAAAAAAAGAACAACCACAAAATGAGAAACTCTTTCATTTCTTCATTTCCGTTAAATCGAAGCACTTAATTTAATGAAATATTAAAAATTCCTAAGCCTTTGTACCTACGACGAATAACGAAAAGTAAAAAGCGAGAAAAAGCAAAAAAAAAGGAAAAAAAATCTTAAGGAACTTGTAATGGAGCAGAATCCAATGAAAATTTGTACTAAAGCAAAATTGTAAAATTTTTAAAGTAAACTAAAAAAGAATACAAAAAAGGAAGAAATTGAAATGGCGTGCAAGTTGGCAATACATACATACACTGAGAGAAAAAAAATATATGGAGGGGTCAAAGAAATTGTTTACCTATTTTGAACACTACTTTCTTTGTTTTGAGTAAATTTTCCTTAAAACATGTTAAAAGGTTTATAAAATATTGTTGTTACATGCGTTACCATGGTTTCATATACTTGTTTTGAAAAAATTCACACATTAAAATAATGAAAAATTCTTTAAGCGACATTTCATTCCCAACTTTCCTTGTTTTGAAGACTTGATTTCTTTAATTTTGAGAAATTAAATTCCCATACAAATCCCCATGGCAACGAATTTGTTTGAATGTTTTTTTATGTTTTTTCCACATTTTTTGAGAAAATTTACACAAAACAAAGAAAATTTTGTATTAGGACGCGTGTTCAAAATAAGGAAAATTATGTCTTTGATCGAGAGAAATTTTTTTTGAGTGTATACATATACAAACAAACATACATACATTATAGCGAGTAGGTGGAAGGTGTATTCATTGAGTAAGCGAACGAAGTTCATTCGTGTAAATTCACTGTTAGTTTTGTTACTGACTACAACAACTGCAATTGACAGCCAGTCAAGTAACCCAGTTAACCACAGCAGAAAGCGCTACTAAATAATGATATGGGCGCTCACTCTGTAGTTCAATTCGACGATTTGAAAGAAAATTCGTTCGCTGTTGAGTTATATTCCATATATTCTATTGAAAACGAATGTGCTTTCGAATGAGGGCCCTGATTTGAGCTTCTATTAAATATTATTTAATATTAAAAAAAATTATCGAATGGCAATACATACTCAATGGGAATGTAGCAGATAATTTTATAGTTCGCTTACATTTAACGTAACTCCTGACATGAACTAAGGTCACGGGTTCTAATCAAACTTTTCGAATTAACTATTTAAAATTTAATTATGGGATTTTCATAAAAAAAAAAAAATAGCGCTAAGTTTTGGGGTCGATACCCTCCGAGTGCATTTCTGCCAAAAAATGCAGCCGTCATTAAATTATAGGCCCACTCAATTACTTAGTAGACAAAATAAAGTAAGAAGCACGCCTCGAATTGGAAGAGTATATCGGTTTTGAGGCTCACTATTATACTATTTATTTGTATCCTGCAACACTTTGCTGTGATCCACTGCTTATTATATGCATTAGAAATGAAAAACGAAACTTTTTATATCTCTTTAGTACATTTTAAAACATTTTTTCAAAAAGGTGGCAACCTTACCAAAAATATTTCCAGCGTCCATCTTTCTTAAACTGCCTTAATTTGATACAACTATTGTAATATTTAATTTATCTTTACAAATTTTACTGATCTAAAAACCGGTGGCAACCCTAAAAAAATTATTTTGCAATGAAAGTTCTTACATTTCTTCAAAAAATACACCATATGCCATAATACTTTTGTTTCAATAATTTACCTAATTTAAATTTTGTTAGAAGGCGGCAATCCTAATTTTTTTTAATTTGCTTTTTTTATATGAGATTAAAATAATGGCCTAAAAATTGTTAAAATTTGCAAAATTATAATTTAATAATTTTTTTGTTAAAAATAATTCTGGTATAGGAAACAATTCAAAAACGGAATCATTGAAATCGTCGAAGTCGAATAATGGCTCTAATATGACTTCGAAAAGGTCTAAAGCCAACGGAATTGGAGGAAAAAGAAATGTCTAAAGATGAGTCAAAAAATAAAACTCCAAAAAAAGCTTAAGAATATCATCAACTAATATGACCCCAAAAAGTCATAAAAAATGAAGTTAATTTAAAAAGTGTCCTAAAGTGCTCCAAATTCATCAGATTCGAAGTCATTTTTTGGTTATTCTATGAACCCTTTCAGCGGTCCCTCGTAGTACGACATTATATACATTTTTCTGATTTATGACTCCAAAAAAAGCTTACTTATTATACTGCGATAAGTATGTGTTGTATAGCTCCTAATGGAGTATTTTCTCCCTTCTTTTGGTTAGCTGGGATGTGCTTGCTGAGTGTGGTGGAATGTGTTGGTGCATACATGCCCACACACATTTTCACTCGCTTCTTTCTTTCGCCGCACAACTTCGTAACGTAACAAAATGCATCAATGTTGAAGGGTTGCAGTGCGCTGATAAAGGAGCATAACTATGCACATACATACATACATACATAAGTATGTATCCTACTTACTTACATACATTTCTACTTAACTAGAAGTTTTCCACTTTGATCATTCAAACCAAACAAGTTTTTGCTGCTTCTTTCCACCACTTACGAATTTAGACGGTGCACATAAAATAGCAAACAATATTGCATTGTTGTTGTTGTTGTGTTGCTGTGTGTTACATTTTGTTGTACTTAGTTATCAACCAAAGTCAAATCATATGGGCGTTTGGGCGCTAAAGTCGAAATCTCGTAATTGGGTTTTTCGATTAAATATTGTTGGCTTGTGGTAGTGCGGTTATGGGCGGAGGGAGTGCAGGGGTCAACAGTGAGCATGTTGAGCTTACATAAGTTAATTTCAATTTGTCGAAATTGGTTAGTTTTCATGCGATTAAATGAATTGAAGTATTCTGCTTTTATACTTTTATTTTAGTTGTAAAGGCAACTCATGTGGTTTGCTCTTATCTATGGCAAAGGATTAGTAAAATGAGTTGTGGGGCGATCGACTGGGTAAATAGTTGCGCTTAAGTTTAAGCCAACTGTAGCTGATAACAATAAAAGTAAAATAAAAAGTTTGCTAAAGATTTCTTTTCGCTTAAACAGCTGTAATTTCTTAGCTGTCGAGTAAGCTTTTTGCCATAGAAAAGCTTCCCATGAAGCAATGGTTTGCGTTGGCTTGGATACAGGCGAATTGAGAAAAAAAAATTGGTAAAAAGGAGTAACGATGATTTTACTCGTTAGTGATCTTACTCGCTACTATCGGCTTATTTCCAAGACACATAGAAAATTATAATTATAACTAGCTGCACCCGACCAAGCTTTGCTTTGTCACACTTCCTATTATAGACATTAGAAGCGAAAAACGGCATATTTTAAACCGAAGTACGTGGATGACCGAGCTTTTCTCGGGCTGCAGGCCTCAGCAAAAGTAAAATAAGTTAAAGAAAAGTAAGGAAAATATTTATTTTTTCAAAAGTTTTCCCTTCATGTTATTATCACTTTCTTATTCGTATTAGTCTTTCCTCTTCTCCATCACATTTCCCAATGAAATGAGCTCTGTGTAGCATTAAATTTGATAGCAGTTTTCCGGGGTTATCTGCGTCCACGTATTGACCCATATCTGGGGACCTTGTCTAGGAATCACAATGAATAGATCTCTGCTTCTTATCTTCACTTCTCAGCTGGTTCTAGTATCGCCCAGAGACATTCATATCTGCGGACGCGACCAGATCTATGTAAAATTTCTGCTCAACACCTGAAACCAATATCGCTGAGAAATATTCCGGGCTCATCCGGATCCACGTTTTGAGCCATACCTATTGGAACCCGACCTGGGAATCATAATGAGTACAGTACTGTGTAAAAGCCTTGCTCAACACCTTTCATTTGCTACAAATATCGTCCACAATATTCAGGGAAAGCCGAGTACAGGTTTTGATTTTTGAACCCATATCTAGGGAACCGACTTAATCATAAAAAAAATATGCATATAAACCATCTGGACCGAGGTAATCAGCTGGTGTGTAAATTTGGTCAAAATCCCTCATTATAGTAGTAGTAGATTATATAAATTATATTGTGTTCAGACATCCCAAATTAATTGAGTCAATTCAGCTTTTGCTGATTTTTTTATTTCAATTTGTAATGAATTGTTACTGGTAGTTTTTGGAACTAAGTTTTTAAGCTCTATAAATGTACATAATAACATTTTTTTTTACTGTGTACTTTGAAAAGAAAGAGTGCGAGTGCCACAATTAGCAAACGTGTTTCTCCATTCATGTTGCTGTTGTTGCATTTTATGTTCAAATATTATGTACCTACCTATAGTTAAATACCTAGTAAATGAGTACAATGTACATGCATAACAAACAACACTGCAATTCATACTTCCGCTTAAGCAATTAAAATAAAATTTACTCCTTTTTTCTAACCACATTTGCAGGGTCCGATACAAATTCGTTGGCGTCCGCGTACATGTCAACGGCCGCTGGTTTACCGCAATTCGGTAGCACCGCACTAACGACTTCACCACTGGCCAGTGTGGCAATGAGTAGTGCCGCAGCTGCAGCGGCCGGCAAGCAAATCGAAGGTGAGTGTGAGAAATTCATTAGGTGATGTCGTTTGTTTTTAGTATACATACATATTTTAAATGGGGAGCTTTTTGGTGGTTTGTGCAATTATGATTTTTGTTGTCAAAGGACATATTTATATATGAAGTAAGGGATAACTGTGCATGCACATATGCATTAGTAGCTTACATACATATTTATCTGCAATTTTAAATTTGAATCCAGCAATTGAATTCATATGTAAATATGAAATTGTAAAACTAAGCGCACGTGTTTGCGTGTTAGATTAAATGCAAAAAAAAAAAAGATATACCTCCTTACATATGTACATACATTGTAATACAGTTTGCATTTCGCTATTGTTTTTGATGACAGTTGAGGGAGATGCCATAACACCATAATGCCGCAAGGCCAACACTGTAATGTAATTAAGCAATTGCATGTTCATGTTTCATGATTCACATTTCATGTTTCACTAATGCAGACGTGACAAATTTGATTTGATTTGATAGCACCAGCCATCAACATAATACTAGGTTTCTACAATTAACATTAACGTACCTTAACGAAAGTGCATAGTTAGTGGTTACGTGCTTCAAATGAGACACTCACTCCCACTCCGTTCGCTTTGTTGGAACAAAGAACGTAAATTGTATAAGAAGGGAGAGTCCGCTCACGAAAAATGTAGCGAGTAAATTACGAAATTGGCTGAAATTTCAATCCAGGTTGTATTTCTGTTTTGATTCTTTCATCCGTAATTTTCAATTTTGTCTTTGTCATTTGCTTTCCTACCCAATGCGAAATTTGAAGAGCCATAACATATGTTCAAAATCAAAATATTTAGCTTATCATTTATATTAAGTATTATTTAAATTATAACTAAATATATGTTTTAAGTGGTTCTACAATATATATATAATTAATAATAACATGTTTATCTCTATACATTACGTGTTGTTATACATATATTGTTTATGAAAATATGCAAATTTATTGATCATATACATTTTTTGAACATTCTAACAATGGATGTTATCGAAATCAGAATTTATGGTGTTTAAATTTCGCAATATATCAAATAATTATGATTTCCATTTTTATTTTGTTTTTCCAAATGCTGATTATGCGCACAGGGCATTCTGGCTGCACAAAGAAGAAAATGCGATAGAGCTACGCACACATCTTACGTAGGCCACATATGTATACAGACAATTTTAATTGTGTTGGTGTCCGCGTTTTTTTTTTTCGCGATGTTGACAAATAACATGGGCTTCGATTGGCTGCTTTTGTTTTTGTATCATCACACATATCTGCTACTTCGCTATTCTGTTCTAGTGACATATACCCAATGCCAAGATGCCTAACCCATTACACCTTTTGAACGACCAATACCACAATTTGTACACAATGCAAACTGATTTACAATGTGTATAAAGAAGTGTATAGAGTTTACAAATATTAATTTTGTTATTTTTTGAGTTTGGTTTTCTTTGTGAGGTTTGTGTATGTACATATATGCAAACATCATCTATTCTATAATCTACATTTTCGCTGTTGGGTATATTCGTAAATGCTTTGCATTTTTGGTTCTAATGATGACGATCTTACTTCTTTGGCAAACCGGTTTTGCCTATGATTATTTATGTATGCATGTACGTAAGTTTCTATATCCAACTGGCAGACTCGAATTCAACATTTTGTATGAAAGAAATGCGATTAATTCGGGACGTGTTCGGGATCAATCGTTTACATCCCGAAGGTTGCAAATGTAGTTTAATCTCCTTCATTCAAAGCTATAAGGCTATTTTTTGTTATGAACATTTCTAAAAATGGTTAATTGTTATATGTATATGTATATTAGAACAAAGTTTATTCGATTCGGTTCCATCTTGTAGTGAAATCTTTTAAATTAAAATTAAGTATTTTCTCCAAATATTTTTATAAATCAGTCATGAAGATTTAAATAAAGATTATACAATAAGTTTTAAATAATATAATATAATATAATATAATATAATATAATATAATATAATATAATATAATATAATATAATATAATATAATATAATATAATATAATATAATATAATATAATATAATATAATATAATATAATATAATATAATATAATATAATATAATATAATATAATATAATATAATATAATATAATATAATATAATATAATATAATATAATATAATATAATATAATATAATATAATATAATTTAATATAATGTAATAAGTTTTACTTTTGAAAAAATTTGCCTACATTTATACCGGGACAAGCCCTTTCGGGATTAATCGCATATTTTATGGAGGTGAATCTAAAATCCTGAAACTTATTAAACTTATTTGAAGTTAGGCTTCTAGATGACGAAAAGGCGTTGTTTGGGGGAAGAAGTCCCAAACAAACCTTGATTCATAATTTTGATGCACCAGGCGCATATCAAAAATAAAAATAAGCGCCGAATTAATTTTGCATACGTATATATGTATGTACATTTGTACACATATTTGCATGTCCATACATACATATGTATGTACATATGTATGCCAAATGTATGCATGCATAAGTCAGAGATTTCTATTTTCTATTCTTATTCGTTCTTATTACTTATTCGCGTCGAAAAACCAAAATAAAAAAGTCAAGTGAATTCGCGAAAAATAGTGTGAGGCAACTCGCGCATACTGGATTGAAATTTCAGAGCCGATTTTATCGAACTCGTCCAAAATAACGAACATTCCCTTCTTATAAAATTTACGTTCTTTGGTTGGAAGTTGTCAAGCGCACTCGTTGGGAATTGAGTTAACGAATTGTGAGTGTTGCTGCTTTGGCTAAAATGCCAGAATGCGGAAATGAGGAGGAAGAAGACAGCGTAGGAATGGACGCACTGAATGCAAAATGAAGGCCGGCGCTTACTCGCTGGTTTAATATAGGCATGCGGAACAAGATTAAGGCGATAAACCTTAACTTTTCACGAGCTAAAGTCCTGTACTAGTAAATAATGATCACATAAGTTCATACTGCGTCGGGTGAGGCCGGATGAGTGGGGCCACCGATTTACTCGATCTATTTAATATTACCAGTTGGATTTAAGAAAGGTTCAATTGGTTGCTGGAAAGAATCATTTGAGTTTTAGAAGAGGACATAGTAGATCTAGAACGTGTAAATTGGATTTCAGAATGGTCAATAGGATCTTAGAAGATGAAAATAGGAACTATAGGTATTCTATTCGATTTTGAAAAGGTTTGATATTACTATATTCGTGAAAACTAACACCAAAGAAATACACTAAAGAAATCCACAACAATGCAACGGGGATTTTTCCTTTTTCTGCTGCCACAAGAGATTATCGTTGCCGATAGGAATAGTTTCTGGGCACCTATTCAGCTATTACTTCGTAGAAGGTCGGATAAGACCTTACGTCTTCACACAACGGACAGCATAACTAACGCCTACCTTCCTCTGAACATCTCAGTTGAGCTATTATTGAGGCAGATGCGTCGCTAATTGCTTTCCAAATTAAAAAGTTCTTACACATAAGCGCATTCAAATTTTCCACCGAAAAAACTGTTCTTGCTCTTGAATTAAGTCTTGATCTCACAGCTTCGAAACGCGGACAATTAAATAGTATGTGCTGTGCAGCTTCTAAAACGTTGAGGTACATTGGACAAAAGTGACTGTCATCACGTTTGAATCTAAATAAATAGGCCCTAGAACAAACATGCCCGCTTAGGAACTGAGTCAGGTGGAAATAGAGTTCCCAATGCTTTCTATCTGCCCCACTGTTGACTTTTGGAATAAGTCTATAAGTTCATCGGCCTTGCGGCGATGCTTCCCAGCGTTCTTGTCGCATATGGCGAATTAACATCTTTTCTTCGGACCTTTTTACTCAAGCTAGTGGCCTCAAGGCTTGGTAAATGCTCGGACTTGAATATTTATCGCTGCCATATTTTCCAGTACCTCTGCTGCATCGCTGGAGACGGTGCGGAAAGCGCTTACCACCCTAAGCGCGGCGATGCAATGTGCACACTGATGCTGCTTTGCGAACGCCTTATAGCCCAGTTAGTCGAGAACGTAAACCCGTGTACCGTGTCAGCTGATCCAACCTATATAATGGGATTTGTATGTAACCGATTATTCAACGACGTAGGACGCAGAAGCCCGTACCGCACATTTTGATTTTTTACGTAAAAACGTGTCAGCTGATCGCTCGCATGGTTGCAAGGTAGAAGGTTTGCCAGTTGAACATTTTTAGTTATTAAATATTTAAACAGTAATTTTCACAGCATTATACAACTAACTCAACAAGATTGCAAATGTTATCGAATATACATATATGTGTTCACATGGAAAAAATAGTATGTCTACTTAAACGAACCACTTATTATTACTTTAATTTTTGAAAAGAAAGGAAAGAAAACGTTTATAAATTTTTTTTAAATCCCAAACAAAATGTAAATATATATATACATATATATATAAATTAATAACAAGATAATAGCTTTGTTCAACAACTTTACTTGCAAGTACTTGCAAAAAGAGCGGCAATGTCAAATTAAGAGTAAAAACGAGAAAAAGAGAAAATTATCAACTAAAGTAATTGAACACCAAATAGTAAACATTCGCAAGAAAACAGCTGATACGCTGTTTTGACAATTTGATTTTTAGGTTAGGTTGTAATTGAAATTTTTGAAATTGGAAATGAATGGAAATAACTGAATTAGGAAAACAAAATTCTACTTTGGCTATTCCACAACATCATCAAGATTCGTTTTTGCGCTAACTTCTTTAGTACACAATTAGAAATTTGCGTTTAAAATGTTTGTATATTTCCAATTGAAATTTTTGTGATCATATATTTTTGACACTTCTATTTTTTTAAAGATGCTAGTAGTTGCAAGTGAAAATTTTACTTGCAGCGTTTATCAACTCTCTCGAGGTCTTACTCTCTCAATTTGGCTCTCTTGCGAATTTTTTGGGTTATTGAACATAAATTCGTAACTATTCGTAAAAATATGTAAAAATTTTGAGATATTGAACACTCCTAATAAATGAAGATATTACTGGAAATTAAAGCAAAAATTGGATTTATCCACAATGGTGGCGGTATTTTCTTAATTGATAACTCTTTGTGGTCTTCTTCTGCAATTTTTCTACATTAAAAAGTTATAAATTGCCACAATAAATCTGAGTTTCTGTAACAAAATCAATTAAAGTGATGTCACACTAATACGATCCACACTTTGTCACCATCTATTTATACTAGAAAAGATATGAGTTACAGAAACTCAGTACAGATTTCTTAATTAAGCACAAATTTTTGTGAGAATCTTGTTGCTTCCCAATATAATTTTTTTATGGATTTTCAATTGTAAATTTAATGTTCTGACTGTGACTTTTGTTATTTTATGTTTTAGTCCTTGATAACTATCACCAAGGTGTGATGGAAATATATTGGGCAGCAACAAATTACAAGAAAAATGTGTTTTAATTACCAACTAAGCCGAAGAAAAGTAACTAAATTAATAAAAAAAAAAGTCGTCAACGACAACTTTAAAAACGATTAAATTAGTATTTTCTTGTCATTTGGCAAATAATGCACAGTTGTGTATTGAAGAGTAATCCGTATAACACTTTGAAGATTAGTAAAAATCTTGTTTGTTCAAAAATGACTAAACGGCAACCCTGCCAAAATGTAAACAAACTATATATATATGTAAATATGTGTGAGGAAAACAGCTGATTGCTACGGGCTCAAAAAATCCTAAAAATTGCATACGGGCGTTTGCGTCAGCGAGCGGACCACACGTTCTCGACTAACTGGGCTATTACATTTCAGAGCGTCTGCCCAGATTGGTGCGGCATATAACATCACCGAGTTTGTTGCTCTCACTATCAGATGCCGCGGAGTCGAGCGCACGCATGCTTTGTTGATCATCATCTTTGAGGGATCGCCGCTTGATTTTAAGGTTTTTCTGCCGAGTGGTTGACCTCTATATACCTTCTACATACATCGACGTCTGTGTACAGCTTGTATGGTGGAGTGCTAGAAGGCAAACGGCAATAAAGCAAACTTTGTTTTATTTCACTTCCGAATGGGAAATAACACCAACTTTTGGGTTTTGCCTTATTTCTAGCAGAGCTAGGTAATAACGCAAAATTGGTCTTATTTCACTTTTTATCACCTTATTTACTCTTACGATTTTTAATTCCAAATTTTCATTTATTTAAAGTAGTTTTTATTATAACAAAAGCGCCGCAAGACAAAATTTGGAATTAGAAATCGCGCGTCTATATGTGCGCTCTGCAGCAAAGAATGCACATCAAAAGGAGAAATGAGTAAATAAGGTCAAATGTGCAATTTTGCTTTATTGCCCAATCGCCCACTGAAAAATTTGGTATTATTTCTCGAGGCCCTGTGCTATAAAGCAAATTGGTGTTATTTCTCA
This sequence comes from Urophora cardui, assembly GCA_960531455.1. NCBI lineage: Eukaryota > Metazoa > Arthropoda > Insecta > Diptera > Tephritidae > Urophora > Urophora cardui. The sequence continues at coordinate 22,231,344 of OY482674.1, read as the reverse complement.
ATTGGGGGCGCAATAACAAAAATTTGCTTTATTGCCGTTTGCCTTATAGTACCCCACCAGCTTGTATAGTTTCTCTTTAAATATTATTCGATATTCTCCGTCGCCAAATCTCGAAGGCCCATGAATATTAATAAGAATGTTTCTCTCCGATAGGCACTCTACTGATATTGACGTCGTCCATGCTTCTGATCAAGAGATATGGAAATGATGAGTGACGATGAAAGTAACGCTTGTTGGCAAGCTTTGATTATTCTGTGGCTTTCGAGCTCTGCCACTACAATGCTAACAAGTCAAGGAAATCATCCAAATATGTAAATGCAAGTTCAAGTCCTTCTTCTTGGGAACTGCCGGCTGCAAATGCAAATGCAACATGCAGCAAAAAAACAAAGCTTGAATTGAAAAACAACACTCAATATAGATGAGCATATAATGCAGACATAATTACGCCCCTTTTTTTCTTTCCTCCCACACTTTCACCAAACAACAGCGTTATTAGTTTCTTTCATTATCATTTTTATTTATTTACTAAAGTTGACAATACGCATAGCATTAATGCACTGAAAAAACAACTTACTCAGATTATGGAAAAGTGGGAATGATTCGGCGCTAAAGACATATTTCCATATTTTGATGTACGATTTTCTTCAAATCAAGGAATAAAAACCACGTTTTAAAGAAAATTGTACATCAAAATATGGAAATATGTCTTTAGCGCCGAATCATTCCCATTTTTCCATAATCTGAGTAATTTTTTTTTTGAGTGTGGGCAGCAGCTTTTGCTGCTTCGCTCTCTTTCTTTAATCTCCACTTCTGCTTGTTTCTTGGTAAATACTTTGTAAAAGATTTGTATTCAATTGTGCTATATGTATGTTCCTTTTAGAAATGCTTATCATTAAATGATGCTTTATAGCATTGTTATGGCAGTACAATGCAAGAACAAGCAAGCAAGAAAATGAAAAAAGCCAAGCAAAAAATACAAAAAAGAACTGAACCAAAATATCAAACCATCAGCCAACAACAGCTGTTTTCAACGCCGCAAACTTTAGCCGGAACTCGTAGTACTGCATGCTTTCCTGCGCCATTTCCAATTCAACTCTATTCACATGCCGCCCTTTTGTATCTACACACGAACAAACATGCAAAAAACATGTCTGTACATGTGTATCAGAGATCAGCAGCGGTGCACCGCATTTTCTAAAGCACCGCAAAAATACTTATTTTTTAAGTGGCTCAAAAAATAAGTACCCAGAAAAAAAATTCACCGCCACCGCATTGATTGAAAACCTAAATGATATTGCGGTATTTAGTGTTGTTTACACCGCATACCGCAAACGCCGCATAACGCAAACACCGTATACCGCAAACACCGCAATCACCGCAAACACCGCATTTGTTTATTTGTATACTATTCAGTGTTGCCGGAAATTTTTCACATACTGCAAAGGTATAGGCAATTGAAAATTCATTTGTACATAAATACATAGATATGTGTTACTGATTATAATGTTATGTTCAGACACAACCTTAATTGAACATTAAGAGCCGTTATTCAATTTTCAAGCCTAATGATTCTCAATTTTCCATACAAAAATTGACCAAGTTAATGCTTCATTAGAAATTAATGAGTTGTTAATGAAGAACAATTCTGCATGCAACCCTGTTAAAAGGCTTGTTTCATAAGTAAAATGAAATGTCATGAAAAGAGAAATGTGATAAGCGTCAGTGTCCACTAAACAGGTTGGTTCGTCAGATCAGCTGCATTCTTGTTCTTCTTCATCAACTATCAAATTTGTTTTTATTTCTGCTTATTCTATACATGTATTCGTGTTTACGATTGGTAAAAATTGTTAGCTGAATGTCAAATTATTTCGTCCTCCTTGCAATTTTGACATTTAGGTCACGAGAGTTTGATATTCAGCTCACGGCGTGTATGTGTGTATGTATCTTGAGCCGACCTGTTAAATGGGCCAAGTAAATTAAATATGTCTGAACACCAAATCTCAAGATGTTCAATCAACCCCAATTGACTTAATTAATTTTTACGTCTGAACATGATATAAGATATACGGCAAATTTATTCTCAAGTACTTTTTTTATTTTTCTGTGCTTTGTTTTTTGTGGCAGTTTTTTGAATAATAAAATATTTTTCAATAATGAATTAATCAAAAATTCATTTTTGAAATCCAATACGACTAATAGAGCCATCAGAATGAATACTTTTCCGTCAAACTAGCAATCCGTTTAATTGACAACATAGTTGAATTAAATGTATTTAAATGACGATCGACGCATTCAGTACTTAGGCTTTGCCGTAAAAAAGACATCTAATTCAACTATGTTTCCAAGTTAAACAAATTGCTAGACTGACGGAAAAGTATTCATTCCGACGGGCGCATAATAAAATGTATAAAAATAAACATGTGTAAAATGATATGTGTCAAATGACAAAAACTTCGGTTTCAATCAATGTACACTGAGAGAAAAAAAATATATGGAGGGGTCAAAGAAATTGTTTACCTATTTTGAACACTACTTTCTTTGTTTTGAGTAAATTTTCCTTAAAACATGTTAAAAGGTTTATAAAATATTGTTGTTACATGCGTTAGCATGGTTTCATATACTTGTTTTGAAAAAATCCATACATTAAAATAATGAAAAATTCTTTAAGCGCCATTCCATTCCCAACTTTCCTTGTTTTGAAGACTTGATTTCTTTAATTTTGAGAAATTAAATTCCCATACAAATCCCCATGGCAACGAATTTGTTTGAATGTTTTTTTATTTTTTTTCCACATTTTTGAGAAAATTTACACAAAACAAAGAAAATTTTGTATTGGGACGCGTGTTCAAAATAAGGAAAATTATGTCTTTGATCGAGAGAAATTTTTTTTTTTGAGTGTATCGTAGCCAATTTTGTCGATAGTGAAAATTGAATGAATGCCTCGTTGGAAAATAAAGAATTATGTCACAGATAAACAAAAATGTGTAAACAAAACTTATGTGTATTACTAAGAAGCCATAAATGTAAATCAAGGATTTTAGGAAAAACTCTATTTCATGTAAATAGTACATATTTTTATCTTGAAATTCATTAGTCAAATTATTTTGAATGTAAACAAACTCTAAATTTTAAGTGGCACTTTCAATGAAAAAATTAAAAAAAACCAATCCTGAGAGTTTTTCTGTATAGATATTCTTTGGTTAAAATCAATTTGTAATCAGTAGTATTTTTCATCAGAAATCCATAAGACGGTAAAAATTACAAACAAAAAACAAAAAATATCTCTATTTGGGAAATGCGGTGTTTGCGGTATGCGGTGTTTGCGATATGCGGTGTTTGCGATATGCGGTGTTTGCGGTATACGGTGTTTACGATATGCGGTGTTTGCGGTGTTGTGATATCCATACTACCGCATACCGGAATTGATCAAGAAAATGCGGTACGGTGTTTATTATGATCGCATATTTTGCGGTTGCGGTCATACTCCCACCGCATTTTTTATGAGTATACTCTAAATCACAAAAAATGTATCGCATGCTGATCTCTGATGTGTATCTATGTTTATGTAAATCTCATTAGTATTTTATAATGTTTGCACATCCGCCGCTGCCGCCGCCTCGTAAGGTGGCGCTAGCTCGCTCGTTTTTGCTGCTTGCTGGCTGTTTTTTTTTTTTTTTTGCCTTTTTTTGTTCACTTGCTGTCTTGGGGTTTATTTCTTTTGGCGGCGCTGCCTCGTCGTCGAGTCGAAGCGTTGAAAGTCACTTACTTGTCTATGCCGGAGGCACTTGGTTGACTATTTCCTTCTCATTATGATTGCTTTCATTTCATTTCATCCCAATAAACATTTTTCTTCATTTTCAATTTGAGGTTCATTTGAGAAGTAACCCTATTGTCAAATATCAAACGTTTGTTATCAAATGCACCTAAAACTTCCCCTGATAGCGTTCTCAAACAAAAAGACTCATTTTTAGTATGGGATTTTGGGCTGATTCTCAATTTGATAAATTCCATTTTCTCAAAACCCATTTCAAAGGTGGTGCGAAATGGAATGAAATCAATAGATGTATGTACGTATTACATATTTGTACTCTAGAGTGCAGAAAAATTGAGGGATAGTGAGAGTGAGAGAGTTTGTGGTGGGAGCGCAGAAATGGAATGGAATAAATAGTTGTACATATGTATGTAGGGACACGATATCGAATCAAAAGCATCGATCTGGTACTCATTTAAAATATCGGTTAAAAAGAATCGCGAACCCGATAATATCGAAGCTAACCTACTCGATACTCAAAGTATCGGTATCGAAAGCGGTAATATTCTAGAAGGTGCAACCGTAAAATTTCCTCTAAAATAGTTAAAAGAGGTACCAATCGACGCGTTCTAACCTCTAGATTACGAATTCGAAAGCGGAGATAAAAGATTTTTCCACATTTAAAATATATTTATTAAAGCGGTTTAAAGTTGCACCATCTTCTAGAAAGTTACCAAAAACGCAAGAAAACTGCATTCTGAGGCATACGCATATCGCTGTATTAGTGCTAGTTCCAAGGCAAAGTATGCCATGGCTGGTTCCAAAGTTTTGATTTTGACGTAAATCCTTTTCCAACTCATAAGAATAATTCAGGCTGATTAAAAAAATTATACAAGTTTATTAAGTTCTTGAAAACTTTTTTTACAAACCAACAGCTTTTACAAAACAACAGGTGTATTTAATGCAATCACAGTTGTAAAAATATATTTGCCAAATGCTTAGTATTTTGAAAAATAAACATCTTAAATAACATTAACAATTCATTTTCATTGAGATTATATCGTCGGCCTCCTGCCAGAAACACGAATGTGAAAATTTTTTTAAGTGCGATGTCTGCTCTTCATCGGGTATATATTGATATAATAACCATGAATATTTGTATATATACTTATGTACATACACGCACATATTATGTATGTATGTTTACACAAGCATTTATACAAATATTAATTGTTATTACTTCAATATAAAGCCGATAAAGAGCAGACATCGCTCTTAAAAAAATTTCACATTCGTGTTTCTGGTAGTAGGCCGACAATATGTATCCATCATTGAATTTTTTTGGAAATTTGAATTTAAATTATCGAAACAAAAAAATGATGAAACGCAAGTGGCAGAATATCTGTGCATTCCATGTTATAAAGAGAAGCCATTGCGCATTATGATTTTTCTTCCGGACTTCTTCTTTCCACTTACGGCCAAACCAGAAGCTTACAAGAGGCAAATTTAAAATTTGTATTTCCATATATTTTATATTTTAAAAATAATTTATTTTATAGTTGTCAAATTGAAACAATTGTCAGAAAAAAGTGCCGAATGTAAAAAACCTATCGTAATACAAGCTGGCTCATTGGTGTTTAACCGCCTAGATGGTATTTCGTTGTTTTTTTCCAACATAGCTTACTCCCTTGCACCAACACAAAACTGTTATTGACCACCTCTTTCACACAAAAAACCCTGTAGAATACCAGGAAAAAAGTAGTGTCATAGGGGTATTAATGGAAAACAGACCCTTTTTTGTTTATAACGTGTTTTTAGTAAAATGAGAAAGAAAAAAGATATTGACGATTTTTTCGCTGAAATGACGATTTTTTATTTGAAAACGTCAAATTATCGTATGAAAATGAAAAATTTATAATCCTATATATCCAGTTACCATTATTTCTAATGTGAAAATCAATAAACAGATTTGGGTAACTTCATACAACTTCATAAAAAAACCTACTTCGCCAAACCTGCAATTATTTCAGCACGTGGATCAGACCTATTTTTCAATATGTACCAGTGAAAATTACTCGTGCTTGTGCATTTTTCGACACTATTTTGCGTTGCACAATTTTTTGGACAAATATGACACAATTTTAATTTTCCATCACTGAATGTACTCATTTGTTCGATACCGTGGTTGAAGTACTCGATACCAAAAAATATCGTCGCAAAAGAATCGAGTAAAAAGTATCGGTATCAAATGCAAAAAATATCGATTTGGTATCGTATCGTATCGAAATTCGTGTCCCTATATGTATGTATTACATATTTGTACGCTTATGTGATGTTTTTCATTTACCCGTGCGGGTGAATTTCGCCGGTGCCTTTTGTACAATTACATGAGTATATTAATATCTTTTTTAATATATGTACATACACACATATCGGAAACCAACTACATATGTTTTTATTAAATTTTGTGTAACTTCACAAAAAGCCACAAACAAATAAAATAAGAGTAAGAAATACAGAATCATTATTACACACAATCAGTCCGTTAAGGGACTGCTCGAGTAGAACAACGAACGTTGACTGAAATTTGCAAACACACAAAATTTCTTCGTTCCTTCAAACCTTCACATGCTGAAATTCGTGAAATAGTACAAAATACGAAACAAGTTTTTTTTCAAATGTGTTGTAAGTTAATTTAAAATTGATAAACAATGTTTGATGAACACTTGAAAATATGTTTATTTTCAAATGATATATATGCTGATTCTCAACTTTAGAAACAATATTTTCTCAAACGTTTTTTAATTTCTTTTTCAGTGTTTAATGGGATTGCATGATGCACTCACACACACTCACTCACTCACTTACACACCTCACAACTTCCTTTTTAACTGGCTTTTTTGTGTTTTTGTTGTCGTCTGTTGCTGTCTGTCTGTTTTTGTTGCATTACTCACCTCATCTGCTTAACCCTTTTTGCCTGTTTGCTGTTGTTGCATAGTTGCCATAACAGTTGTTGTAGTTGGTTGTTGGTTGTTGCTTGTTGTTGGCATTTACTAAGTTTGTTTCACTACAGCTGCTCTGACATCCTGATCAGCAACAACAATACCAACATCAACAACAATAAGCACTTTTATGAATTACCTCTGTTGGGTCTCTGTACTCCCAATATCCATGCCGCTGTTGTGTCTCTCTGTGCGCTGTAGTACTCCCCATACCTACCGAGTATGGTAAGTATGTATGTATGTATGTATGCAATGTTGGCCTGGCTGCCTGTGCATGCTGCTGCGTGTGATTCTGCCATCTCCCACAGGAGATACTAAATTACTTGCATACATAAACCCACGTACACTTGAGTGGGTCTGTATGTACATAAGTATCTACATACATATATACTTTTTTCCTATTTGTTTTTTGCTTTGTTTGCTTAACTACAAGCTTGCCAGTTTGGTTGGTTTTTAAAATTTAATTACAAATTCGTCCACCATTAAATACAGCGTAAAATGGCCGGACAAAAAAAAACAAACAAACTGCTTTGCTGCTGCGTTGCGGGTCTAAAAAGTGTGGCGCAAGGCAAAAGTGCAAAAAAGGCAAAAAAAAAAAATATTCACCACTTAAATTACCTTAGCGTTAAGCCAGCAATTTTATCGTCTCGTGAAACAATGCCATTTATGAATTTATATTTGTTTTTGTTAAGTTTTGCTTTTATTCATGAAGAGTTCTCAGCCAACCCAGCCACACAGCCAGTCAATTTGTTATGCATACACATATACATACATACATAAGAAAATACTACTCAAGTTCTTCCTCGTGACTTTTCCTCCACTTCCAACACACTCTGTGTGTTTTTGGCTGTGTTCAGTTTTTGCGGATTTCATTATTTGAAATGATTAAATTTGCAAATTTTCCGCGCATAAATTTTTAATGCATTTTGTAGTAGTAGTCGTGGTGCTTGCGCAATTTAGTTTATTATTTGCGGATTTCTGGGTTTTTAGCTTTGTGCTTTGTTAGTTAAATCGTTTGATTCTCTAAGCGGTTAGTGTGAATTTTGTGTTGACTATTTTCGGTTTTTGTTTTTTTTGTGGAAGGAAAAGATTTCTACACAAAAAAAAGCAAGGCCAAATATACGCTGTTTTACTTATGCCTTGTATATGAAATGAGAATGAATATGTTTAAGCAAGTTACTTAATTGGTACACCTGTTGAGGTACAAAATGTTTGTGTTTTTATAGGTAAAACTTTTTGTATTGCGTGCGCTAAAGGCGAAAGTGGTTATGTTTTAATAAGCGTGCCGACATACATACATATTTATAATTATGCGGGAAATTAATTAACTTGCAAAAAATTCATTAAATTAGCTTGATTATGTGTAAAAACTATTTGTATGGTGTATTTAAGCAAATGTTTATGGTTTAGCAACATGCAAATGTGCCTGGCTGCGCTCAGCAACATGCATTGGCCTTTGCAACATGCCTTGTAACTGCTGTGTTTGAACAGTGTGCTTATAAACAATTTTCTAATGAAATGTTGCAACTTGCACATGGAGAAAATGCTAAACAATGTTTTAAATACTATTAATGTGTTTAACTTAATAAATTATGTCACTTTGCCGAGGAAAATATGCATCTGTTTATCCTAAGCAACATGCATTGACTTTTGCAACATGCTTTGTAACTGCTGTGTTTAAACTGTGTGCTTATAAACATTTTTCTAAAGAAATGTTGCAACTTGCACATGGAGAAAATGCTAAACAATGTTTTGGGTACTATTTCTGTGTTTAACTTAATAAATTGTGTCGCTTTTGCAAGGGAAATATGCAGCTCTTTATCCTAAGCAACATGCATTTACCTTTGCAACATGCTTTGTAACTGTTGTGTTTAAACTTTATGCTTATAAACATATTTCTAATGAAATGTTGCAACTTGCACATGGAGAAAATGCTAAACAATGTTTTAAATACCATTTATGTGTTTAACTTAATAAATTATGTCACTTTGCCGAGGGAAATATGCATCTGTTAATCCTAAGCAACATGCATTGACTTTTGCAACACGCTTTGTAACTGCTGTGTTTAAACTGTGTGTTTATAAAAACTTTCTCTAATGAAATGTTGCAACTTGCACATGGAGCAAATGCTAAACAATGTTTTAAATACTATTAATGTGTTTAACTTAATAAATTATGTCACTTTGCCGAGGAAAATATGCATCTGTTTATCCTAAGCAACATGCATTGACTTTTGCAACATGCTTTGTAACTGCTGTGTTTAAACTGTGTGCTTATAAACATTTTTCTAAAGAAATGTTGCAACTTGCACATGGAGAAAATGCTAAACAATGTTTTGGGTACTATTTCTGTGTTTAACCTAATAATTTGTCTCGCTTTTGCAAGGGAAATATGCATCTGGTTGTCCTAAGCAACATGCATTGGCCTATGCAACATGTCTTGTAACTGGCGTTTTTAAACTGTGTGCTTATAAACATTTTTATAATGAAATGTTGTAGCTTTAACATGAAAGAAAATGCTAAAAAATTGTTTAAATACTATTTATGTGTTTAAATTAATAAATTAATTAAGGAAATATACATCTGTTTGTCCTAAGCAACATGCTTTGCACGCTATATGCGTTTGTATGCATACAAAGCGCTTATAAACATCTTACTTAATATGAGGGTCTCATATGTAGCAAAACGCTCTTTTAGAAAAAAAATTGCCAAAAATCAGCGCGATTTTTGTGACACATAAAATTTGCACTTTGTTAGACTAAAATTCTTTGTTCTACAAAACTGCATACACAGAAAGTTGCTAAAAATTTTGAGAAAAATTTTGCTGATGAGTGAAATTAAGATTGCTTTAAAAAACATGTATTGCAAATGGTTGTAAGCGGCAGCTAATGCAGAGTTTGTTAGAGAAACGTGATTACTATTTTAGGATATAAATTAACTTGGTTTTGGCTTCCGCCTTTAACTATATTTATGTATGTACATACATATATTACTGTACAGCTACTTAGTATGACGAAATGTATGTTATTTGCTAACATTCTTAATAACACTCAATATTTCAGCTTAAAATCTAACTTTCTATTCTCTTCTTTCCACTCCTCTCACACTCTTTTCGCAGGCCCCGAAGGTTGTAATTTATTTATCTATCATTTGCCACAAGAATTCACCGACACCGACTTGGCATCCACTTTTTTGCCATTCGGCAATGTGATATCAGCCAAAGTGTTCATCGACAAACAAACAAATCTATCGAAATGCTTTGGCTTTGTATCATTCGATAACTCTGAATCGGCGCAGGTAGCCATTAAAGCGATGAACGGTTTCCAAGTGGGCACAAAGCGTTTGAAGGTGCAATTGAAGAAGCCCAAGGATGCATCGAAGCCTTACTAAAAAGGAAAAAAAAAGCAGAAGCAGCAGAAGGAAGGTGAGCGAGCAAGCGATTTGTGTACTTGCAACGCTTGAAAGCAGAAGAAATATAAATGGAATGTAATGCACGAATGATGCAAGTAAAAGAAAAGAACAAATTATGTAACCAATAGTTACATATGTACATACATACATACATGTGTGGAGTATTTTATATACGTTTGTAATATGTATATATGTTTAATGCAACATTATTTTTATACGTCATCAGCAACGTATATATATGTACATATTCGTATGTATGTACAATTGGCATGGAAATGGTGTAGCGTAAATAAGAAGAAAAAAAAAAAATACATCAAAAAATAAGCAATGATTTTAGTTATAGTGGAGACTACGATTTTTCAATCAAATTGTTGACTACTTACTTTTTTTTTGCTGGTCTGTTTTGGTAACCAAGTCGGTTGTTTAGCAATAACAACAACAATAACAACAGGCAACAAATGGCGTTGAAAAGTGTGCAGCACACAACAACAAAATATTTATAGCTTGGAGGTAGGAAAAAGCACATAAATGAATATTTATAAAACAGAGTTGCCATAGCTTAGCATTAAATAAAAAATGAACAAAACACACAAATACGCTCACATATGCATACTAATGGCTATTATGTATAAGTTTTGTATACTATTGTTATTATTATTTTTAAATGTATCCACGTAACACATACATGCATGAATTATGACCAATTTGTTTTTATGAATTAAATGTACATATGTGTACACTGTGCAGCGCGCATAGCTTTTGTTTTATAGCAATATAGAAATTGCCACGATATAAATATATATTTTTTGTAAATTTTTTTTTTTAAATTTTTTTTTAATTTTTGCGCTTATTTTTCTCTTGTTTTAAGTGAATTTTATGAATATGAGCACAAACTGAATTCTGCTTTTTTTTGATTTGTTGGTTTTGTTAATACTAATAATTGATACATATTTTTATTTACTATAAATTTTTTTAGTTTTGTAAGTTATTTTAGAAAACGTACCAAAAAAAAAAAAAACGAATACATAAATGTATATGTACGTAAAATTGGAAATTTGAAATTTGTTATTAGTTAGTACACGAATATTGTTGCATTATTTTACACATTTCTGAACGCATATTTGCTTTAAAGAAAAAAAGTAGTAAAACAAACCTTAAGACACCGTATCGCGTAATTAATTACCTAAGTAAAGCGCTTTTAAAGCATTCAATAACAAAATAAAAAAAAAAACTGAATTTTAATTTTTAAGTAACACAAGGCAAAAGTGCAAAAGCACACAACGAATATGTACAATTTTATGTACTTTATGCTTTTACTAAACTCATATAAACATATTGTGGACTTGAAAAAGAATGAAAAAATATATGTAATAAAAAAAAATATTTTTAAAAAATTTTGTACCATTCAATTAACGTAATTACACTTGAGCATGCTTTGAAAATTATTATTATTTATGTAAAATATGTATGTACTTTGTTTGTGCATAAGCAAAAGTGAATTTGTGAAAAATTTTGAATATTAAAAATATGTAGGTAAATATTTTTGGAAATTAAAAAAAAAAATTAATTTGAAAATTAAAAAACTATAATTAAAAGAAATCGCTAGCTTAGAGTGCAAATTGTGTAAGTCCTTTTTTAAAACTTTGTAGGAGAGACGAAACACAAAAAATTAAAAAATTTCGATATGAAAAAAAATTTCCGTTCATGTAAATATTATGGACTTACACAATTTTCTTCGCTTTATGGACTTACACAATTTGCGTATCACTGTATAACAAAAAAGTAGAAATATGACAAGTATCGCAGACTTGTTTAGCGTGGTGCGCATTTGATTTTTCTAGCGTTCTACATAAAAATACACTTTTTCATAAAAGTGGACTTACACAGTTTGCACTCTAAGCTAGCGAAATGTGGAAATAAAATACAAAAATAATATTGAAAATTTGATAAACAAAAAAAAATTTGTTGAAAAAATTTCAAAATTTAAAAAATTATTTTACTATTTTTTTATTTTTAAGTTTTTCAAAGAAAAAAATATCGAAAATTTTGAAAATTTGGAAAATTTACTAATTTTACTAATTTTATTTATTTTTAAGTTTTTCAAAAAAAAAAAAAGAAAAAGTAGAAAATTGAAACAGTTTTGCTCATTTTTGGTTTTTAAGTTTTTCCAAAAAAAATTTAAATTTTTAAAATTAAAAAATTGTTTATTGATTTTTTGTTTTAAGTTTTCCAAAAAAAATTTTTTTTTAATTTTGAAAATTAAAAAAAAAAATATTTTACGATTTTTGTTAGTTTTAAGTAATTATGTCCAATTAAAAAATTAATTTATTGCTTCTTTGTGATTTTTAAGTTTGTCAAAAACAAAATGTTGAAATTTGATAACGAAAAAGAATTGTTGGAAAAATTAGAAAATTTAAAACATTATTTTACAGAATTATCTGTAATCTTTAAGTTTCTTCGAAAAAAATTACCATAATTTTTGAAATTTTAAAATTTTTGCAGTTTTTCATTATTGTTAAATTTATATATTTTTTTTTAATTTTCAACTTAAATATTAAAAAATAATAACTTAAAAAATAATAACTAAAAAATTTGACAGTAAAAAATTTTTTGTTTGGAATAATTTGAAAATTAAAAAAAGATTATGTTAAAATAATTATTTTGTGTGGAAAACTGAAAATTAAAAAGAGAATTCTGTTAAAATATTTGCTGGAAAACTTAAAAATTAAAAAAAAAAAATAATTTGTTTTAAAAAAAAAAAATAATTTGTTTTTTTTTTGTATATACATTTAATTTTAATATTAAAAAATTTTTTTTTTTAAATTTGATAATTAAAATTTTTTTTTAATAAAAACTGAAACAAAAAAGAATAAATTTTATTAAATTGATAATTTTATATTGAAAATTTGTTCTTTTTTATTTTTAAGTTTTTCTAAAATAATTTGGTTTTATAATTTTTATCGTTTCAAAAAAAATTTAAATTATAAAATTTTTAACAAAAATTTTTTAATATGAAAATTAAATGTAAATAAAAAAAAATTAATTTGAAAATTTAAAAAATTTAATTTTTTTTTTTTTGAAAAACTTAAAAAAAAAAAACAAATATTATTAAATTTAAATTTTTACATACAAAACATGCATACAGTTAATCTAAATAAAAGACCAAAGTAAGACCCAATAAGCACAAGGAATTCGCCCTGAATTCGAGACTTTTCCACCTTCTCTGTTTACACACATTATTGCGGTAATGCTTCGCGTCGCTAATGCCGCGAATACGAACTTCTACGGGCCAGTTCAGTTATCATTAGTGAATCCAGCATTCTACATATCTACATACACGGTTCGTTTGTGGCATTTGAGATTTTATCCATCTCGAAATTGCCACCAAATCAGCCTCACTTTTGTGTTTCAGTAATACTTGTTTTACATATGTATACATAATTACAATTACCAATACTAGTAATTGTACGTACATACTACCATAAGACGTTTGTTGTTTCTTTTTTTGTTCATAAAAAGAATTTACCAACGTCCAACCAAACACAAATAATAAATTGGTCACGTTGTTAAGCTTACACACAGCTTATTAACTGTCACAAAAGTGTCATGCAAAAATTGCTTGCAGAAAATTAAATCAACGCATTTATTAATGAATAAATGAAAATGAAATGAAATAATGACAATGAAAATGCACCAACAGCACAGAGCAGAGTAGACAGTCGGTCGTGCGAAGGCAGTGCCAGTTAAATAAAGTACATTAATTAGTTCCGCACACTTTATTTAATAATACAAAAAAAAACATATGTACATATCATATGTACTTATGCAAAAACAAACATATTTTAAATGTATATTATGTACTTATGTAGCTACATAAATGTATGTATGTATACATGGAATACATACATAGATATTTAAACAAATGTTAATTGTTATTTGCTTCTTTTTGGATTTCATTTATGTACGTATGTACTATAAAAATAGCATTAATTACAAAAAAAAAAATATTCATACAAACATATATTTATCTCATTACTTGTTTATATGTAGTACTTGCATACATAATTATGATGTATATTTTCACAATATTTGCTTATATTTTTATGCTTATGCTAATTAAGATGATTATGCTTTGATGATTGATTTGCTGAATTTCTTTGTTCTTTGTAATACAAAAAAAAAAAAAAATGTGTCTTAAGCGCTTCGCCGCATTTGTGCGAATTTGCTTAAATATTTTTGCGCTGTCACATCTTTAATCTTATTGTATTTTATATATTTACTTGCATACTTATATTATAAATAAAAAGCTTTGTTTCTTTGTTTGAAATTTCCGTAAGTATTTTGTTTGTTTCTTTTTTGGCTTATTTGGCTTATTTTTTGGTTTTTTTTTTTTTGGGGTTTTTCTTGGCTTATTTTTGCGTATTTTTTTGCTTTAATTTTGGGTTTTTTTTTTGGTTTTTTCTTGACTTAGTTTCGGCTGTTTTCTTTGTTTAATTTGCTGCTGTCGCTGTGGCTTTTCTGTTTTGGTTTCTTTGCTTTGGCTTTTTTGTTGTTGGTTTTTTTGGCGCACATTTTCTCTGTACACACTCAGCGCCATCAAGCTGCTTTATCCTATTACTAATTGCCATTGCTGTGACATGCTAATTACTCCTTTTTTACTTTGGCATATTTAATCGTTACTAAAGCATATAAAACTTGCTGGGTATTTCGATCGCTCTCTCTCTCTCTCTTTTAAAATCAAGCGCTTTTCTTTATAATTTTTGCATACAAGCAAGTCTTAAGGATTTTAACAAATGTGACTGAGAACTGGTGAAGAAATTGGTTAATTTAAGATACCTACCGTCTTAAAAGCAGCAAATTATAGAAGTGGTAAGCGAATGCTTAAGATTAAGGCAAGGGAATGTTATGGCGAAAGGTCATATCCTCCCAAAGCATGTAGAGGCTGAGAGAAAGGCGCCAAAACTCCCAGTTTTCCAGGGATGATATGATTAAGTACATTCAATTTGAGAAACGTTTCAAAATAGAGCTAGGAGACATACATATGTATTATCGCTGGTTGACCCCAGGTTGGCTGAATTCTTAAGAAATAACGCGATAGTGTGTTACACTAACGGCGTGATAACACCAGATGGTATGCGCGTCGGTTTTTATGATCCGAGTTCCAGGTTGTTAATATCCCTAATACGCATTTCAAGCACTTTCAGGCATTCGCCGTCATTGCACAGAGCTCAAGACCTAAGAAGAGGATACTTTGGTGAGCACATCGTCATATTAAATGATAGCCAAGCGACGCTCAGGGCAATAACTTCATGTGAGATTAACTCTCAATAGTTCCAGAGTGTATAGTATGTATAAGATGTAAATAACCTTCGCGCATTGAACTCAATGCCGCTGGTCTGGCTTCCTAATAGAGTATGGAAAGATTGTGAGAAAGTTTGTGTTGGTGAGCGCAGACCAATTTGCATTACATTGGTTAGAATGTGTACGATGCTTCTCCTTTGCCCGTGCGGGATACTTTTGCCGGTGCCTGCTTCCTAAGCACACAGGAGTAGCAAGATAGAGATAGAGATGGAGATAGAGATAGAGATAGAGATAGATATAGAGATAGAGAAATGAGATAGCGGACTTTCTAGCCAGAGAGGCAGCAGTTGGAACAGAGTCCTTTCTGAGTATGGGAACACATACAAGAGAAGAGCGCAGGCACGGGGACTCTGAGAGATCACTGGCAACTATCATCTGGTGTACGTTGAGCGAAATTTTCTCTTGGGGATTGCATAAAAAAATACACGTCAAAGCTATAGAGAACCTACCGGAAAGCAGCAAACTGAAAATGGTGACCAGGATTCTCGTAGATCACTGCAGATTCAAAAGCCACATATTTAAACTTGGCATCTACTCTAGCAGTTTATGGCGATTTTGTACTATGGAAGACCATTTACTACTTGAATACGTAGCCGTACATAGAAGGAGATATGTACATATATGAGTAGTCCACTTTCAAAAGTGGCTTTGTGAAACTTTTCTGATATTGAGATTTTGATGGATTGTGTATTAGTGCTTAAAAGTGCATAAAGTCCAATAAGAATTTATTGCAAGATTCTTCCGAATTCTGAAAAAATTGCGTTAAATACGAATACACTTTCAAAAGTCTCAACATATTTTATACATACATATGTACATATGTACACCATCAAAGTTCTCTTTGTTTTTTTCTAATTTGTGGCTTAATGTGAAATATTAACATAGCCACTTTTGAAATCGGAATACTCCTATGACAATCGGCTTTTATCAGCTCGTGAGTAGCCAAATAGTAACCCTAAGACCAAACGCAATATTCGAATTTGTGGAGAAGATTGGGGAGGTGATGTGATGAGGTAGAGGGTGCAGTAAATAATGTTTAAAATAATAAATTTGCGTTTTTCTTGTTTTTATTTCTCTATAATGTTTAGCAATAGCATAACACAATACAAGACAATTGCTTTATGTAGAAAGAAGTGATGTGTTCAAATTTGGCATCATGGCAAATGCGTATGTATGTATTTATTGGCACTATTGCCATAAAATACAAAAAAAAAAAAAAACACAAAACCACGCACATGATATACAGTGGCTCTCAGAAGTATTTTGCATAATTCATTTATTAAAAAAACGTTAGAAATTCGCCCCTTTTTCGAATTCTTTTGCAAATTTTTTTAATATGGTATTATATGTAGCTGAATCTTCATACTACAAAAACACATTCATAAAAAAACCAAAATGCATTTCATCTTTTTTATAAAATTAAAGAAACTAAAAAAGGCATACATTTTTGCTCGCAAAAGTATTTTGCATATTGGTCATTTTGGTGAATAAATGCATCTACAACCTGTTTAATATTTTTTATGCTACCCGTTCTTTTTCGAAATGGCTTCCAAGAGTCTAGGGATGGGCTCTGCTAATATTTGGCAAAATTTCCGAAGGTATTTTGTCCCATTCCCCGGTCAAACCTGCATTTGGGTTATTTTTTGGGTAAATCTTCGATTTTCTCACATGATCTTCAAGACAGGACTAAACATTTTGATTTGTTCTTATATCAGAGCTTTGAAAAAGAGTTTGGAAGGGTTTTTTATTCGAAAGTGTTCATATTTTAACACCATTAGCGGTATTTTTCGGATTATTATCTTGTTGAATTAAAAACCCATTGTATATCATACCCATTTTTGCTGCACTAGAACGTAGGTTTTCCCTGAAAATGGAAAATCGGGAATACTCGTCCATCGTACTATCCACTAAAATAAGTTTTACAACTCACTGAGGTGATATACAAACTCCCTGAGCCTCGATTGATCACAAACTCCTACAGTGCTTAACAGTCGCTTTAATATTTTTGATTTTCAGCTCTTAATTGGGCTTCCGCCATAAAATACGACTCAAAAATATTATATTTGCTTTCGGCACTTAAAATTATGATTTTAGAAATGTCAATTTTTTTTAATTTTGTGTTTATTGGGGAAAATAAGACACTTTCTTTGAGATAGAGAGTTGGTTACGCAGTATATGGCGGTGAATATGGTTTTTACCGGTACTCTGTGCACTGCCTCGTCCGATACTTGATTATTGAGTATTGGTTTTAGTTTTCTGTATATTGTAGGAGCCTATGTGTGGGGGTTTAGTTGATTTTCTCTCAATATTTCACGTTCTTCTACCGAAGTTCTTCTTTGTACTAGCAACTTTTTTCCGAAAAATATCACTCATAATGTTAAAATGTGAACACTTTCGAATAAAAAACACTTCCAAATTTGTGTTCAAAGCTCCGATATAAGAACCATCCAAAATTTTTGATCCTATCTTGAAGATCATGTGAGAAAATCGAAGATTTCCCCAAAAAATTATCCAAATGCGGTTTTGGCTGAGGAATGGGACAAAATACCTCCGGAATTTTGCCAAAAATTAGAAGAGCCCATCCCTAGACTCTTGGAAGCCATTTCGAAAAAGGACGGATATCATAAAAAAAATGTTAAACAGGTTGTAGATGCATTTATTCACCAAAATTACCAATATGCAAAATACTTTTGTGAGCAAAAATGTATGACTTTTTTCGTTTCATTAATTTTTTAAAAAATATGAAATGCATTTTGGTTTTTTAATGAATGTGTTTTTGTAGTATGAAGATTCAGCTATAATACCATATTAAAAAAATTTGCAAAAGACTTCGAAAAAAAGGCAAATTTCTAACGTTTTCTTAACCCATTAATGCCGGGGTATATAACCCATGGACCGATTGTTATGATTTTTCATGCACCAGTTAGTTTCGACCCCTTAATGCGAAAAATTATTTTAAATTTTTTTTTTTTTTGACCACGCCCATTTCCCAGGCTGTACTTTCTAAAGTACAGCCGGCATTAGTATATATATTTTTTGTTTCGTTCAACAACAAAAAACAAATGATTTCATTTTTATTTAAATTCAAGTTTAGAGGATATGCATACACTTATGTATACAGTTACTTAAAATAATTTCATAAATGGAAGAAAAAAGAAATTACTATAAATATTTTATGAATGGTATTCAGCGAAACAATCCCGTATTATGCAAAGCGTTTTTCTGCATATGGCACATGACCAAATACTGCGCTGATGGCATACGACACACCGCAATTGTGCGGCATTTTTTTGTGGAATATGGCCGTTAGTACTCCTTTCTACAGATGAAGAAGGTGCACGTCTTTTTCTAGGAGCTCGTTCTTTCCCTTCAATTAAATATTTCCGAACAATTGCGCGTCTGAATTGCAGTTGTGTGTTATATTTATCCTTATTGCGATTGACTGACACATAAAATTTCCAAGCATTTGTCATGGTCAAATCCATAAGATAGGTGAAAATTACCCACCACCATTTTTTTCCTCTTAGCCCTATGCGATAGGCATTTAAATTTTGATCAATGTTATCAACTCCACCCATATGCTTATTATACGTGGCATACAAATTCGGTTGGGTAACGTTGATCTTGCTTTGACTCTCACGAGACCAGCGTTTAACATATTGCACAGGTGTTATCTTATCAAAATTAGTGAGCATCGAACAAACGCTATTGTCCACCCACTTCACTGCAAGGATATCATTGTGAGTATCGTAACGATAATCGTAAGTTCCACGGGACTTCTTTTTGAAAATTTTGTTGTGATCAAGCTTGCAGTTTGAAATTCTATTTTCACGAACGGTGCCACTTGCTTTGAACTTCATGTCTGCTAGCTGCCTCATCAGAGAATGGGTAGTAAAATAGTTGTCGAAGAAAATTGTATGTCTCTCGGGATTGGGAATCCTGTCGACAAAGTTCAACACAACGCTTGCGCCTAGTGGAATATTTCGACCTTCGAGGGTATTTTTTCCACAATAAATATCCAAATCATAACAATATCCGGAAGAGCTAGCTAGCATCCATGCCTTGTAACCAAAGCGTATTGGTTTGCCTTTAATAAATTGTTTCGCAGAGTGCCTGCCGAAGTATTTTATCATTGATTCGTCAATTGATAGATTTGAATGAAAATAACCAAATTGCTGAAAACGTGAAATCATCATAGTCAATAGTGGCCTTATTTTATACATTTTGTCTGTAGAATTATTTATTTTAGTGTTGTCTGCAAGATGAAGATACTGTTTTATTTCAAGAAAACGATCTCTTGTCATGGCCTCAGAAATTAAAGGCACTCCAAGATCCTCGTCGAGAGACCAGTATGCACGTTCATTTGGTAATTTATGGTAACCAGTAAAAAACAAAATCGCTATAAAGACTCTCATCTCGTCAACATCAATAGTAAAATTAGGGTTGTTTTTATCGCAGTGTGCAAATAAGATGGTTTGGGCACACATGTATTCAACTATTTCGTCAGTTAAAAATTCTTTGAAAATCATGTTTGGGGTATACTCATCAAAACTGGCCTTCGTTGTATCAAACGATTCAACATAAATGGTGTCATTGTATTCAGTCGTATACCTTGGATCTTTTTTGAGCCATTTACAATTTGGGGTATCTATAAAAGATAAATTAACAAACAGGGGATAATGAACGTGCATGATACGCAAAGTCAAGTAGTTACCGATAGCTAGGTATTTATCTGAAATGGAGACCGATCGCTTTGCTGCCGCAGAG
Organism: Urophora cardui; assembly: GCA_960531455.1. Lineage (NCBI taxonomy): Eukaryota > Metazoa > Arthropoda > Insecta > Diptera > Tephritidae > Urophora > Urophora cardui. Next base: position 22,211,053 of record OY482674.1, on the reverse strand, counting down.
GTTGATGGTTGATCAAGCTCCTCTAATGTAGAGTTTTTAACTGATGCTGGTGCAGAGTCAGTTGAGTGAACGCAATCAATAATATCCTCATCGATATTCAGTTCAATACGTCCAGGCACATCTGTCGGCAGCATATCATCGTCTAAGTTATCCTCATCAAATTCCTCGCAGTCAGTTAGTGCGTCTAGCTCGGGAGGAATGATGATCAACTCCGAGTTCGAAACATCATCAGTTTCACTGTCATCACAGAACAGAGCATTAACTGCTTCTTCCAGACCTTTAAAGTCTTTTTGGCCACGGAAAATATCTTTCCCTTTTGTTGTAGACATTTCTAAATTCCGGGCAAAAAAAGTAAAAAATTATACTGTAAATGCCGGTTGTACTTTATAAAGTACACCAGTTTTTCAGGCGTAAAAAATTACACATTATTAAAGTTATCAACAAATCTTTAATGTGGTATACTTACTGTTGTCTTCTTTCATATATTTTTATTCAAAACTGTTATTTAAATCGGCACTATACACTTTTTTATTAATTTATAAACACGCACCTCTTAAAAATTGCGATTTTTTATCACTTCTTGACTTTGACACATCGTAAATGTCAAAATTTCATTCCAGTGGCGGTAAAAAAAAATTTTTGGTTTAGATTGGACCGTTAACTAACCACAGGAATGCCAACTTTATAGAAATCGATAATAGTGTGTCCTTAAAAATTTTCGGAAATACCCCAATTTTTTGTACTTTGTAAAGTACAGTCGGCGCGAATGGGTTAATAAATGAATTATGCAAAATACTTCTGAGAGCCACTGTACAAATATACATTCATATATGTTTATACTTGTATATGTATGTATGTACATAAATATGTATCACTTCTCATTTTAGGCATCTACTTACTATCTGACTTACCTTGCCATGCAATTGGACTAATTTGTTGATGTGATATAGAAACCAACGTAAATAAATGCATGCATCTGTACAAAATGTAAAAGTGTTTATAAGGATTAGAGACAAAAAAGATTTGGCAACAAAATTCAATACAAAAAAATGCTAACAACATTTCGTAACTAAACTTTAGAAAGCAAAAAAAAAATGTAAAATAGCTTAAATGTAAATTATTGTAAAAAGCAAAGTATAAAACTTAAATTAAATGGTTTGTAGCATAAAACAATAAATGACTTTTTTGCGAAAAAGAGTTTGATTTTAAAAGGTGTAATTGTAATTCTATGGTAATTGTAAATTCTATGGTGCGTATATAAATATAAGTAAAGATATTGTAGCAGACAATAGCAATTTAATTAATATAAAAAAGGATTTTAAATATATGTATAACAAGCGCACAGACAAATCACAAATTGCCACAGCGTAGTTGAAGAAAAAGAAGAAGAAAAAAAGTAAAAAAGAAATTTAGATTAAAAAAAAAAAATTAATTGATTAAGTATCTATGTAGGTATGTTTGCTTTGAATATTATATGTACATACATATATCGACGGCTGAGAATAAGATCACCCTATTTCAAAAATTATTTCAAAAACGCCCTATTTGAAAAATTGTTTCAATAACGTCCTATTTCAGATTTTGCTTCAAAAACGCCCTATTTCAGAGAAAATTCCATATATATTTCTCTGAAATAGGGCGTTTTTGAATAATTGTCTGCAATAGGACGTTCTTGAAGCAAAATATGAAATAGGACGTTATTCAAACAATTTTTGGAATAGGGCCTTTTTGAAACAGTTTTTGAAATAGGGCGATCTTATTCTCAGCCGTCGATATGATGTACATATGTTGTTCATGAAGAAAAAAAAAAAAATAGGATTAAGCTAATATTAACGAAAAATTGCAGAAATAGAATATTTTAAATTTGCTGGTGGAGTAGGTATTTGTAAAAAAATACATATGTACTGGTTTTGAGGACATTGAAGATTGAACATAGAGGGCCCAGCAGTGGCATATGGGTATAAAATTTGTGTGACTCAAATGTTGATGACGAAAGCGCGGTGATTGTGATAGCTGTGACTGACCCGTTCCCACAAAAAACTTATCACCAAAAAAAAAAATTCAAAATACGTATGCATAGGTATATATGTATGTATTTATAAACAAGACCTATAAAAGAAAACTATACAATTTTTTAGTGGCTAGCACGAAATTTAATTAAATTTTTTTTTTGCATATTTCAAGGCGCTATATTTACTTTTTATTTACTGTGGTATTTTGCCTTGTCTTTGTATAAAAATTTGGTCTGGACATACTACTTCTAGTGAAATTTTCCGTCAAATAGAACCAGAGGCGGATTATCCCTAAGGCAAACTAGGCACTTGCCTAGGGGCGCGTAGTTACAAGGGGCGCGCGAGCTCAGAATTTTTAAACAAATAAAGAAAATAACATATCGACGATTAAGAATTAAAGCTGATCTATAATAGATAAATCGATTATATTGCACAAGCATCGATATATTGTGCAATATTGCGCGTTTGTTGCGTCGTCAGGCTTGCCAGTACTGGCGATTTGTCGCCAAATTGGCGATTTTTTACAAACTTTGGCGACCAATTTATGAAAATTGGCGGAGGCGACTTTTTTGGCGATTATCAAAATATTAGATTATATTAATAAAAAAGCAATTACTTTTTCAAGCTTTTTCTCAAATTTTGAAAGTTTCTTCATACAAATTTTTGTCAAATTACAAAAAATTTGAGAAATAGCAATTGCTTTTTGTTTATTAATACGACCCATTATCTCCACTTTGCCAATAAATCTTACGATATGTAGAGATCTATTGAGAAAATAAATATATACTACATACTCTCGCAACCATTTTCTGCACACTTGAGTGCAAACCAAAATTTTGGTCTGCACACTTGCCTATCCACGATACGACGGTCTGTACAACTTTGACACCCTACGGGACAGTGAGCTTCAGCTGACATGATTTAGAAAAATGCTTTGTTGACGAATGTATCCATCTACGTTCTTATTTAACAACGATAGCTCGAGACGGAGAACTGCCCCGAACAACGAACGCGGTATTACAGGTTCTGAGAAATAAAGAGCTTGACACAATTTACCCCAACATTGACATAGCCTTAAGAATGTGCGTATCGACGGCAGTCAGTAATTGCGGTGGGGAGCGGAGTTTTTCTTGCCTAAAAAGAGTGAAAAACTATCTTCGCTCAACCATGACAGATAAGAGATTAAATTCGTTAGCAATACTAAATATTGAATCTGTCTTATTGCTGTCATTAAACTACGACGATGTTATCGACAATTTCGCGAAACAAAAATGTAGACGCAGAGATTTTTAATTTTTTTTATTTTGTTTGCTCTGTTACTACTTACTTATATTTTTTCAATAAATGATTCAAAACTTATTTTGTTAATTTATTAAATACTAGCTGTTGCCCGCGACTTCGTATGCGTATAATTTCTCTTCTATTTTTCAACTCTGTTGGTAAATAATAAGTACCAACAAAAAAGACTGGATTTCAACTCTAAGATGATGCCTGCTTTCAAGCAGCTCTTCGCGTCCGTGTTTGAACAGCTCGGCAGGTAGTCCGTCTTTTCCAGGAGGTTTATTGTTTTGGACCCGGGGTATAGCTGTCCTCACTTCATCATAGTCGGGTGGTGGAATGTTTTTTCCATCGTCAGGGATTGTGGTATCGGGTTCGACGACTCCCTCGCAATTTATCAATGAGGAGAATTTATCGCTCCATAACATAAGTACACTCTGTACGTCGGTTACCAGGTAGCCATTATTTTATTTCTTATAACAAAATAGTCATATTAAGCATTTTGAGATTAAGAAGGTTCACATTTTATGAGATATCTCCGAAGCCAGTTGAGGTATTGAAATTAATCAAATGGTTTATGGCAGCATTCATAAACACCTTTCGTTTGATACCCATATTGTACTAACACATTTTGGTGCACATATTGGCCGATAACTCCGAAACCGAAATATCGAAACAAATAATACCTTAAACTTTAAGTTGAGCGTCTAGCAATCCAATAAAAAAAGTTTCGTTCAATTCCATTCAGCACTTTTTGAGTGATACGGCCACAAACATACGGACAGACAGACAGACAAAAATTCTAAAAATGGTTAATTTGGATTCTACTGGCTTAATAATGCTTTCCCCAATCATTTTTTTCTCGATATCTGCAATGTACAGACATCGACCTGTTACAATTTTATTATATGTAGAGATTAACAAATTATCTAAGCTTTTACATCATCTATATCTACATCTACACTAATATTATAAAGAGGAAAGATTTTGATTGTTAGGGTGTAAAACAACTAGGTAGTTAAAATTTATAGTATTACTAGCTGACCCGGCAAACTTCGTTCTGCCCAAAATATATTTTTTTTATTAATTTCATTTCAAAAATTGTTATTACACCGGTATTATTTTTAATAGAAAATAAACGATTTTTCACTACTTCATTGTGTATACAACTTCAAAAATATATAATTTTAGTATTCAGTTTAAGGCTGCACGATACACAACATTTTTAGTTTTCTGTTCCGGATATTTATTTTCACTGAGTATTGGCTATTTTCACTAAGTCAGTAAGAGGATTGATATAGTATACCTCCGTAATGGTTTTCAGGCCCCTCCTCCAACACTTTTAGATATATTCAGCCTCAAAAGTTTAGTACGTATGGGAGATGCAATGCCCCATTTTTCGATGAAACTTTTTTTATTTTGGGTGAACATGGTATTGATATCGTATAACTGCATAGTGATTTATATGTACATGCCATGAATGCTTTTAAGGATATTTAGCCTTAAAAATTAAGAACGCATGGGAGGTGCCACGCCCCCTTTTCCCAAAACTACTGTTATTTTCATAAGCACGCTATTGATATCGTCAATCTCCTGACCAATTTTCAGGTCCCAACCTTAAACGCTGTTATATATATTCAGCTTGAAAAATTAAGTTTGTATGGGAGGTGCCACGCCCCCTTTTCCGATAACCTACACTTTTATGCGCAGAAATTGTTTTGATATCATATATGTGGCTCTGTACCAATTTCCAGGTCCCTGACTTAAATCCTTTTAAAGATATTCAGCATAAAAAATTAAGTGTTGTTGGGAAGTGCCACGCCCCCTTTTCGTATAACTCCTATTATTTTGCGTTAATATGGAATTGTTATCGTTTATCTCAACACCCATTTCCAAGCCCCTAGCGTAAACAATTTTAGAGATATTCAGCATGAAAAATTAAGTTTGTATGGGAGGTGCCACGTCCCTTTTCCGATAACCCCCACTTTTATGCGTGGGAATGGTTTTGATATCATTTAGCTCTATACCAATTTTTAGCTCCCTACCTTGAACTGTTTTAGAGATAATCAGCTTTAAAGATTAAGGTTGTATGGGAGGTGCCACGCCTCCTTTTCTGATAACGCCCACTTTTCTGAGTGAGAAGGGTTTTGATATCAGCTACCTCTATACCAATTTTCAGCTCCCTACCTTAAACTGTTTTAGAGATAATCAGCTTTAAATATTAAGGTTGTATGGGAGGTGCCACGCCCCCCTAATATTTTTTAATTTTTTCTTCGACTAAACCTTCGCGGGGTAACAACAAACAAACCCCCCTAAGAAAGTATTTGATTTGATTCAGCCGTTTTCAAGTTTTAGCGTTACAATTAAATACCAAATTATTTTTATATATGGTCAATTCCATTGTGACGGGTGTGACCATGATACTCATAATTTTCGCTATAATTTTGAAATGCAAAGCTTGCATTTCAAAAAAAGGCCGTTATTCCCAGCAATGGGAAAGTTAAAACCGTTGGATAGCAGATATATACTTGAAGGACGCCATTTCCGACCAGAGTGGCCATTAGAAAGCTGGGACGGCTGTGACCTTATATATTTGAGCTTTTAAAAAATCCCACTTTGCGTATAAATTTTGTAAAACTTTTCACAGAACGCATATAAAAAATTTAGTCCAGCATGTTGTTCAAAGTCTTTTTGATTGTATAGCATACTTACTACTTATTTTGAAATTCACGTTTATCTTGCGAAAATCCTGCTTAAAAAATTGGACGGGTGTGACCTCTCTATGTAACGGGTGTGACCCAGTACGAAAGCTCAAAATTTTTGATGAACTAAAAGTTTTTATTGACTTCATTTCGACGCTTCCAAACGAAACTGTACTAAGTCTGAAAACTGTGTTTTGCAGGAGAAGCTCTCAAAGTTTAAACTCGATATGAAACTGCAGTTGTATGCTAAGTACATTTTCACTTGTAACTTCTGTTTGGATTGAACGATCAACACCAAACCTCGACAGTATCAAAGTTAGGGTACGCTTTATATAAAACCGTAAGAAAAAATAAAAACTGGCTACGTTGTTTTTCATGGCAAGCTCTTAAAGTTTTTATTCTGAAAAAATCACGAGTTGTATTATATGTACACTTTTGCTTATAACTTTTGATTGGATTGTCCGATTGATACCAAAATTAGACAGCATCTAAATTAAGACACGTAGTACTTGAAAACGCCAAAAACGGGAAAATGTACTAAGTCGACTTAGTACAGTATTGTTTGGAAGCGTCGATTTATAACTCGTAATATGAAAAAAATAATATTACATTTTTTGCTCGCTATCATAAAACTCACATTATTCCAAAGGTGTATGTTTTAGGAAAATTTGTTTAAATTCAGATAAATATGAATCGCAAGCATACACAGAGACAGCATCTGCTCTTTTAAAGTTGCACATTTTTTGAATATTCGTTATTTTTTTTTTTTCCCACCTTGCGTTCAAGAAATTACTGTCGCGCTCAACATCCTCTTTTGATGCGTAAAAAACGTCGATCTTATTAAGTTTCTTTGTTTCAACTAGATATTGGAAACAATAAAGAGGTGTTTTCATAAAATATTCTCTAGCTTTAATGCCCGTACTTAAGGTTCTTTTTACAGCTGCACCTATTCCATCTACAGCGCCTTTACCATAGCCTGTAGCGAAAAAAATCCAAGTCATTTCTAATCCCTCAGATAAAAACTTTTTATTGTTTCAATATCATGAACCGAAGTTTTGACTCTTGCACTTAATGTAGGCAATGTACATTCTAAAGGAACATCTTTACCAAGTTGGTTAATAACAACAATTCTTTTTTGATGGACTTCGTGGTAGGTTGCGTCGAGCTTTAGTGACTGCCTTTTTTAATGAACGCTTTGATTTAAAACTAACAATTTGAGGAGTATTAAACACATTTGCAATTTTTTGCTCATTCCTTTTCCGTAGTCTACTCTAACGTTTTCTTTCTCTATAATTTTTCCTTTTTACTTCCAATACAGTTTTATCTGTTATCATTTTTTTGGCATCCCTCCTTTTATCTCTTATTCTCTCTTTAGCTAGATGCAATTCATATTTTTCTTTGTTTTCTTTAAGCTGCTTCCTCTGTTCGCGCTTTCTGTTTTTCGAATCCATTAAAAAATATATGTATACTTCGCGTTGGTGTGACGGGTGTGACCAAATATTTTTTTAGAACTGAATATTAAATTACTGAGATAAATTTTAAGAAAATGTCACTAAGTATTTATCGCGACTACTTTGTTATTATTGGAGAGTGTCAGATGGTTAAAATGTAAAGTACCAATATAATTAAACTTTTTCAGTTTTTTCTGTGACGGGCGTGACCGAAATTTCAGTATATTAAACACGTGATAAAACTGTTACTATAAAACGTATAATATCGAAACCTCACAAAAATGTAAAACAATGACCTAGTCTCTTCAGAGGTAACGGTTTTTATTAATATTGAGAATGGAAGAGTATAAAAATGTTAAATAAAGAGACACCTTGCGGAGAATGTGATCTGAGTATTCAGTATAGACAAAGTTCAAAGTGTTGCCAAACTTATAAAAATTTACGTGAATGCAATTTTTTTTATTCACCCATAAAAAACACCCTCTTGTGCATATTAATAAATTTAATTTAATTAAAAATAAGTCAATTCTAATTTTGCTGGATAGGGCCGTTTTAGGTGGAATTGACCATATATAGATGATGGCCATTTATGGTCGGTACAGGGGCGCCGAGAAAGTGGCTGCCTAGGGCGCTCTGGAACTTTAATCCGCCACTGAATAGAACTAGAAATTTTTGGATAAGCGGATGGTAGAAGTGACTGCTATTTCGAAGAAAACCAATTCTTCCTCATCAGACTTCTTTTCGGGAGCACAGCTGCACTCCGGCGTGTTTAAAGAACTGAAAAAATAATAATTTAATGCTAGAGACTAACTTGCATAATAATCAGGGTACGGAAAAACTCACTCATGAACGCTCAAAAATACATTCTACTCATATCACAAACAAATATTCAAAGAAAAATGTATAAACACTCAAATAGTGAGCGAACTAACGCACAACAGCAATCGATCGCTCATAGCGGTGGCAATAAACTCAATGCATAAATTCACTCAAAAATGAATTATCGTACAATTTCTCTGGTAAATTCATTCTATGAGTTTATTTTATAATTTTTTGCGCTAGCGATCATTTTTTGAGTTTATCATTTTTTGATCGCTCTTTGAGTTATCATTTTATGCGTTCACAAGGGTTTTTTTGTGAGGTTTAAGCAGCTATGTATGTATATGCACATGAAATAGGACGTTATTGAAAAAAATTCTGAAATAAGACGTTTTTCAAACAATTTTTGAAATAGCTGTCGATATGTAGTCTAGGTATATAAATATTTTATTTAACATAGGTACCTACATCTTTAGATTTTACTTTAAAACTGGAATTGAACAACTGAGCGTACGTTCAAAATACAAGTTCGGATTTTATTAAATTGTACATATGTATGTATGTATGTATATAATATTAATGCATGCACATATGTATGTCTATTCAATAATGGAATGCGGGTAATGATATTTTCCATTTCGAACGTATATACATAGTACCTACATGTGTACAAATAAATAAAATGCGAACTTAGTTTTTTAATGCTCAATTGTTGTATTCTAGTTTTCAAGTAAGAATTAAATACATACATATATATGTAGGTATTTATGTTAAATAAAATATTTAACAACCCTGCAGTAAATTTGTTTCACTGCTGAAGGATCGGTGATGATTCTTTGTTGAATATTCATCACTGTCGCCATAACTCAGTATATTTTTATTTGTTTTTGTTTTTTTTTCTGAGGAAAGCAAACCATTTACCTATATGAAAAATTCATCAGTCTTTATATGAAAGTATTCACTGATGATTCCTCGTCATAGGTGAATTGCATCAGTGATTCATTGCGGATTTTTACTGCAGGGAACCCTTAACTCATACATATAGACTACAAATGTACATAAATATATATGTAGGTACATCGGTATGTAAATATAAATTTTTATAAATATTAATTTAAATAAATAGAATAATTTAATTTAAAATTTAAACTCGATATACCTACATACATATACATACCTATCGCTATGAGAGCTAAGGCTTTTTAAAATATTATAAATATGTACATACATATGTATGTACATCCATATATACGTACACACATGCATGAATATGTATGTACATACATACATACATCATATTTATGGTCTAATAAACGCACGCCATCATCCAAAAATTGCGCCATTAGCTGCTGCACAACAAACGCTTGTGAACGCATAAAATGATAAACTCAAAGAGCGATCAAAAAATGATAAACTCAAAAAATGATCGCTAGCGCAAAAAATTATAAAATAAACTCATAGAATGAATTTTCAAAAAATGAATTTTCAAACGATCTCTCATTTTAAAATGAATTTATGTAAGAGTTTATCGCCACTGCAGAGACCCATCGATCGCTGTTGACGTGCGTTCATTTGCGTTCGTTGTCGTTGTACGTTGTGTATGTATTTGCGCTCATGAGAGCGTGGCATAGCTCAGAATGATAGAGTGATAATTCATTTGAGTGAGTTTATTTTGAGCGTTCTTCGCACCCTGATAATAATTTTCTACAACATTTTATCCCTGCAGCAACTGTTTTGATTCGAACTCAAGAAAATATGTGGGTTTCAAAGGGACCCTTTTACGGATTAAAATGTTCCAAAAAACTATTAATCGTATAATTTTATTTTTATCGCATTTAATTCGATTTGAATTTTTGATACTTTTTTTGGTAGGTTTTACTATAAGTGTGAATATCGACAACTGAATAGAAGTTTGCCCTAGTGGTCCAAAATTTGATTTGAAAATGAACCAGTTCAGAGAAAATTTCTTTGGTGATTATTGGCTAAGCTGCCGACAAATGATTAAGAACACAGGTTTACATTAAAGACGAGCCGGACGCCTTACCCTGCAAACAGTTTATACTTTTTCGAAGATTTTTGATACGTTGTTGAAATTTTTTCGACCTCAAAATCGGATTTAGCGGTTCAAAAAAAAAAAAAAAAAAAAAAAAAGAAATTGGGAAGGTGTATCCACATGCCGGGTAAGAAATTCCTCTCCAATATTTTTAATATTTTCATTTTCCTGTGGGTCTATTTCTTAACTGCTTGCATTATCAATAAATATTAGTTTTGTTCCATAATACGAAAACGATTTGAAAATTAATATCATTAGTCTCAACTTCAATATCGAATGTGGAGCTAGTTTGATATTCAATTGGACATTTAGGAGAATATTTTCTTTTTGATGTACATATAGTGGAACATATTGTGGCCGCTGTGGTGCAGTGGGTAGAGTGCTGGCTTGCTATGCCAGAGGTCTCGAGTTCAAACCATGGTCCGAGCAAAACACCAAACCAATTTTTCTAATTAGTAAAAATCCAATTATTGGGTTTTTTAAGAGCAGTGGTCACCTCTCGGCAGTGGGCGGCATACCCTCTGAAAGTATTTCTGCCATGAAAAAGCTTCTCACAAAAAATGCATTCGCCGTTCGCAGCCGGCATAAAACTGTAGGAAAAAACAAAAAGGAGCACACCTCGAATTGGGAGAGAAGCTCGGCCATAAAACTCGTCAGAGTTATAATAGCGCCATTGTATTATTATATTATATAGTGGAACGATTTTCCGTCATGCCTTGTCAGGTTTGGTTTGGAGACAAACCGGTTTCGACTAATATGCGCCATCTTCAGTGTCTTTTTTCGTTCTTCTCTTTTGTCTTTGTTATGAATTTGAAGTCTAGCTTATTCCCGAAGTGAAATGTTCATTGATAGATTGACTGTCTTAAACTAAGTCACGTTTTCTCTTGTTAATATAAAGCTTATTCCATTTAACCAAAGTCGGCGCGCTTAGAAAAAAGGTTCCAAAAAGTGTCTTTAATATGTGTGTTTTTAGAGTCTTGCTTCGCAAACCTCAGAAAAAGTTTACCATTTCATGATTAGGATATGAAGTAATTTTAGAGCCTTTTATACGACACCTTTTGGAGAGCCCGCCTAGAACAATGTTTTACTCATTTAGAACTCAGAAAATATGTAGCTCATTTCTGAGGTTGATGATCCGAGAAATGTGCGTTTTATAAAGTTTGCTTTCCTCTATTTGATTAGGCGGGATGCTTCCTTTCTTTTACGAACGAATTTCAAGTGTACATACATATTTCCAAAAGGAGTACTATGAATGCTGGAGCACTACAGTTGATTAGCAAATTCCTTCTTGGTGCGATATTCATTTTTGCTAACCAAGGTCATTTACCAAAGTTCAGCACAATGTTTGTTACTTGTTCCAGCAAACAACAAAATTCATACCTATGTACATATTTCAAGAAAATCTGTCCTTTTTGTTGCTGTCAGCAATTATAAAATTTAATGTGTAATAACTATTAAGAATTAAGTCATAAATTATAAGCTGTAAGTTGTAAGTCGTAAGGTTCATTATACATTTTAAGCAAACAAAAACGATAAAGCGAGCAAGTGGTTAATTGCAATTAAGAGTAAGTATGTATATGTAATTTTTATAGAAACAAAACAAGGCTGTGTTTTGCAAATACATACATATTTACATAACAATAAGATATTCATGTGTCATAATAAAGTGTGCATATATACATACAATACAGACATATAGTATATAAATCTATATAAGTGCGTAGTAGCTAATACATAGTAGTAAATGGATAATCAGTGAGTACATAAAAGGATAAGGACAATGCTAATGGTAAAATAATTTTATGAAAAAGAAAATATATATGTACAATAAAATGTATTAATAATAGCCACAAATGATAAAAAAATCAAAAAACAAAAACAAATAATAAAAAAAAAAATAAAAATAAAAAAGACAAAAAGAAAAAAAAATAAAATCAAAAATAAAAATTAAAAAAAAAAAAACAGAAATTAAAAAATAAAAAAAAACCAAAAATTTAAAAATTAAAAAAAAGCATTTATGTATGTAAGCAAAATATATATAAAAGCGTAATTAAATGTTGCCGTATCTTTGTTTTTTGTCCATTTTGTATGTATGTATGTATGTCCGTTTGTTGTAAATTTTTTATTGCGCATTTTAATAAAAAGACATGCAGCACAAATTGCCGCCGCCGCCATTCACGTGCATGAAATTAAATGAAAATTAATATTTAATTTAATAAAAAATCGTACGCAAAATTACCTACGCAAAATTTCGTATTGTGTTACATTTGTGTGTTTATATGTAAATATGTATTTTTATATGTATTTTGCCTTCATATTAATTAGCTTGATTTAATTATTTGACTTATGTACATGCAATTGTATTAATATATACATACATATTAACATGTGTGTTTATATGCATGTATCTAATTGCTTTGTTGTTATGTATTAAATGATTGACAAGAAATAAAAGATTTTTTCGAAAAAAAAGTCAAAATATTTTTTCATGTGTTTTAATTAGTTATAATTATTAAAAAAATATGATTGCTTCAGCGTAAGTACAGACATTAGATCGTCTCGCAAAAAAAAAAATTCAGAAAAAAATAATTTCGAAATAATAAACAATTAGCAGCACTCAAAGTGTTGCCTAATTACATTTCTCAACATGTATTTCGCATTCAGAGTCGTAAGTACACATATTAGATCGTCTGACAAAAAAAAAGTTCGGAAACAAATTTTCGAAAACATTTTCGTAATAAAAAAAAATTGGGACCACCCTAAGTGGTGCCCAATTACATGTTGCTACATAATTTTGGCATTTAGAGCCGTAGGTATGTACATTAGATCGTATCGCAAACAGAAAGTAAAAAAACAAAAAAATTGAGAACATTTTCGAAATAAACAAGTGTCGTAAGTATGCACATTAGATCTTCTAACAAAAAAAAAATATTCGGAAAAAAAATTTCGAAAACATTTTTGACATAAAAAAATTAGGACCGCCCTTAATATTGCCCAATTACATTTTTCTTTATATCTACGCCACTTAGAGTCGTAAGTATGCACATTAGATAGTCTCGCAAAAAAAAAAATCCGAAAACAAACATTTTTAAAAACATTTTTGGAATAAAAAACAAATTTGACCACACTAATAGCACTATTCTGCCAAATGCTTTTCCTTTCAAAAGATAGTTTTCTTTAGAAAGACAGTTCCTAGAATAGCCAGGGAAATGTCGACAATTTAAAATTTTCTTTGGCATTTAGACTCTAAATTTTAGAGTGGCAAGTATGTATGCACATTAAATCGTCTCGTAAAAAAAAGTTCGAAAAAGTTTTTTCCGAGAGCATTTTTGAAATAAAAGCACTTTAGGAAAAAAGTTCCAAAAAAAAATGTCCGAAAACATTTTCGAAAAAAGGAAAAATATTTTTAGGACCACCCTAATGTATCCCAATTGCATTTGTCTTCATATATATATATGCACATATGTATCTTTGCATTTAGAGTCGAATTTTAAAGTTTAATACATTAAACACACACACAAAAGAAAAAAAATTCTAACGGAAGTTAATTAATCCTAAGTGCACAATTGCGGTACTTATGATCCAGATACCCGACAATTTCGAAATAAGTTCGTCGTACGCTCTGATATGTCGTCGCACCATACGAAAACTAGCATAGGATTTTTTGTGGCTGACGAAAACTCAATTTCGTTTAAATAACAACAATTTTAATGTAAAAAAACAAGTATATAATTACTGCTACTTTTCGTCGGCCAAAATTCAAATGTGCTACTTTTCGTACAGAATTTTTGTATTGCTAGCTTTTTTCAGAAATTTTAAATGTCCTAGTTTTCGTATGGTACGACGATGTTATATATTTTTTAAAGACATTACCGAAAAAAAAATTTATTTTGAGTTAGCGGACATTTTTTTACATTTCTTTTCGATACAGTCTAATGTAAAAAAATGCATTTAACTTGCAGTCACGTTTATTTTTTTCTACTCCAGTAGTCATGCCAAATTAATGCTCATAGAAAAATATTAATGCATTACAATTAAATTTTATTGAATTATTAAGTTTGATTAATTAACTTTTTCGCTGTAATATTAATGATCTCATTTTGATGCAAACGGCATACGATTTCAATGCAAATGTGCAACGTACAAATGTCTATTAATTTGTTTTTATTTTTTTATGTAATTGTTAATTTGGACATTTTTAAATGCAGATATGTTTTAGCTATTAACTCTCGATGTTATGATAGTACATATATATGTACGTATTTATAAACAATGACCAAAATTGGAAGACAAAATTGGAGTGCATAATTCGATACATCCCAATCATCATTCACCCTTGAATCCCATACCGAATAACGCCGAAACCGTTGAAATTTAAAAGCGTAAATGTTAGTCAACATTTCAAGTAGAAAATAGTAGAAAGCCTTCAAGAAATGTCCATGACAGCATTGTGTTGCTAGAAAGTTTTGTTTAAGCTTTAAAAATAAGTAATTAAACAGATTTGCATTCGCTTAAATTTACGTACCGTTTACGTTGCGTAACTTTATGTGTACATGGTTTGCATACACTCATATAAATTTCGACAGATCTTTTACGAGCTCATGATTTTATGATGCTTTGCTTACGCGGTTTACGAGACATTAAAACGTTTAGGGGCTCTTACGCTAATCAATTGTGTGCTTAAAACTAAGAGAAACTTGGAATACACGAAGGAACACATTTTGCTTGAACAAAGGTTATATTGACAGATGCTTAATGTCAGCCAACAGTTTTCCATATTAAACTATAATAAGTTAATATTCTTTTAGCGCATTAACGTTATACATGAGGAGCGAAAAAAGCATAATTAAGTTTAATTTTTATTTTTGACTGCTTTTATATTAATATCAATGCTTATTCATAAGGGCTTTTTCTCGCAGAGGCGGGTGGTGGATGGAGGTAGTAAGAGGTTAGTACCTGCAATCAATGAGGACTCGTTTGACGGGAATGGGATGGGAGTAGCACTAAGAGGCTGCTTCTTCTAACCTAGTTCTAAGTAGGAAAGACCTCTCACTTCTAGTTGGCCTAATTACCATTGGTAGACACGTAGAAAGGCTTGGCGTTCATTTCAAATACTTCTGTAGAGTTGTTAAGACGAAGAGGAGCCTAAAACTTTAAAACATCTATTGTATGAATGTTCCTCACTATGGTATAAGGGGTTAACATCTCTGGGCTCTGCCCATTTTGTTAAAAACGGTTAAGATGGAGCCTAGGAATAGCCTAAAATTCGTTAAATCCACGTGTTGGTTTGAGTGGGATTGAGATTTTCGTGACATCTCAATGGGACCTTTTGGGCCTAAGTGTGTTGGCGCATGCACCAATAATCACGGTTTCCTAACCTACACTACCTAAACTTCGACTGCAACTGATACGTACAAGAGTTCAGCCTCGTGCATCCGTCATCGTGCGTGGTGCGTCACTTAGACTACTGCAGACCAGTTATAATAGACCACCTCGAGTGGAATACGTACAGGAGTTCAGCCCCCAACATCCGGAATCATATGGCTGCTCATTTCAAAGTCCAGGACGTTCAAAGAATAACAATGGTTAAGACTTGCGGGTGCAAGAGCCGACGGCAACTTGACGGTAATATCGGCTTACGGTGACTTGTAAGCCTGAAAAAGAATACTGGGGGAAAAAGTGGGGTCTTAGGCCAGAACTCACGGCATGGATGTAGGTACAAACAAGTCATTCGACCGATCTTAACCCACGGATCACTGGTGTGGTGGACAGCAACCGAGATGAACTACATGGCTGATATGCTAGAGCAAGCTCAACGATATGCTTGCATTGTAATCACAGGGGCGTTTGGATTATACCCCACGGAAGCTCTGAACGTTATTTGCAATATCCTGCCCATCGATATTTTTGTCAAGGCAGCGGCATCTCAGGGTGCCCTTAGGCTGCGCGAGTTGGGACTCTGGAAGAAACGCACATACGGGCATGATCGCATTCTGCTCAATACAAAGACAGATTACATTTGTGCTATAACAGTCTTCTACACAAAATATAAGATTATCTTTCCACCTAGGAAGCACTGGGGAGATGGCAAACTTGTTCATAGATCTGATGTTTCAGTTTTCACGGACGAGTCAAAGATGACATGCGGAGTGGGAGCGAGTCTGTTCGTAACTCATCCGGAAATTTCTATAGCAATTAGGCTCTCGGACATGGCGAGCGTCATGCAATTCGAAATACACGAGGCCTGTAAGTCTATACGGAAAGTGCCGTTGCCGGAAACAGTATAGGATTTTTTTTCGTTGGTCAGACGGCTCTGAGGTCTGCAAGGGTGTTATCAAGTATGGTCGGGCAGTGTAGGGAGTTGGTCATGGGCTTGGTAAGTCGATAAAGCGTATCGCTGATCTAGGTGCCGGGGCGCCGCGATATCCAGGGCAATGAAATGGCTGATGAGTTGGCTAGGCGGGGCTCGGCTTTCAATATCGCAGAGACGCGAGTGGTTCTTGCGCGCCTGGGTTTCATCAATGGCCGAATCTTTCGGCATTGGTTAGGGGAGGCAAAAACTAGATGGAAGCGGTTGCAGACTTGCAGGGTCTGCAGAAGTCTGTGGCCTTAATGTAATGCGATGCGATCCTCAGCTCAAATAATTAAATTCAACAGTATGGATACATATAGCGTGCGGAGACTGCCCTGGTTTGCAAACTTCTACTACTTACTACTTTTACTTTTCACTGGTTTAGTCACGAGTTGTGGTAAGAAAACGGCGCATTGGAGTCAGTGAGACTCGCCACTCAACCCAAAGAACCGGGGGGTTCGTTACGCTGACAGTATTACGTTTAGTGAAGGTTAGAGCCCCACACTGGCCGAGTAATAAGTTTCGTCAGGGCCGCGGAGAGGGAGGGGGGCAGCCAGGGCAATCGCCCTGGGGCCCGGAAAGGCAAAGCAGTATTGACTGTACTCGAACTAGGATTTCATAGATACATATGTACATAGGTATTTTGTTGCTACAAAAAATTGTTTTAAAATTGAAGTGTTTAACTTAACCAAATCACCAAACTAAAATTATAAGCATCAAATCAAATATTTACCTTGTTTATACCTGGGCAAATCCTAGAAAAGTGAGTTGAAATTGAGGAAAATCGACTTTGATTTAGAGCAAGGCTGCTCAACAAAATAAACAAAAAAAATTTGTTTCAATAAACATATAAAAAAAATATCAAAAATTTATATTGTTTCGCTGCTTATCAAAACCAAAATATTTCCGATTCCAAAATTATCAATAAAATTGTATCACAATTAATTTTGCTAATTTCATATCAAAACAAAATAACAAAAAGGATTTCGTTTTGTTTATGTTTGTTTCTTTGTTGCTAAGATATACATGCGTATGTATGTACCATGGTATGTACATATGTATGTATGAATACATATTTATATGATAGGTTTTCAGTTTTTTTTATAGGCACAGGAAACAAAATTATTTTGGTAATAAATTTTTTGTTTGCAGCTGAAACAATATTTATAAAAAAATTTTGTTTCGGCAATTATCGAAACGAAAAAAATTTTGATAATTTTTTTGATTTTTGTTGAAGCAATTTGAATTTTGTTAAATTTTTTATGCTTTTAAAATGAAAAGTTTCAACATAAACAAAATTATTTTTTGTTTATCGTTAAAAATATCAATAAATTTCAGCCCTGATTTAGAGTTTCCAAAGTACCGCGAATGGTAAGGTGGTGAACCAAGCTTCTCAGAAATATTTACATTTTAAATGAAAAATGTTGGTAACCCTGTTTAAATTGATTCAAAGAGTTAAGGTATATAAAATTTAAAAAATTATTAAAAACAGTACCATTTTCTATCTACTATTATTTCCATGATTTTATAGTTAGATACTAGAGTTATTACCAGGAACAAGTGCAAGAAGGATTAAATAAAAAAACTGTACCTAAGATTTAGTTACTGCTTAGCTGTAATAAATATACATAACTTCTTGCTGAAAATCTAAATGGGAAAATGAAACGTAAGTGACGCAAAAACCTAGAAAAGTTATCTTACTTTCAAAACCGATCTTTCAAATTAACTCATATCTTGAAGTTTCTTTAAAATTTACCTGTCAAACAAATCTGCATCATTTAAAACTTTATACTTAAGCCATTTTTTTTTAATTATTGCCATTTAAAAAGTGAAACGCAAGTGACGCCAGGTAAAAATAGTGTTATTTTTTTGACGATCGAGTAGCCAATTTTAAAAAAAAACTTCTTCTGCTGCTATAATGAAAACATAAAGGGATAGCATAATGCTGCATACCGAATGTGAGAGGATCTTCAAGCCAAAAACACACAAAACCCCAATATAACACAGAAGCAGTATAAAGAATAAGCCCTCTCTGGGTTAAGAGGTAGCAAAAGTGAAATACGTATTATATTTGTGCTTGAAAATATAAGTATTTGCATATAAAGATGCTGAATTTTTCAATATAAGTAACTTATTAAGGGATATTTGTTGGAAATTTTAACTGAAATACCATGTGGCTCATTGTAGGTCTAATAAAACCTCATTTCTTTAACAAATTTACGGTGTTTGAAACGTAAGTGACGCCTTGATGAAACGTAAGTGACACTGATCATCTCCAATATGTTTATAAAAAACTAAAGTAGGCGGGAAAAAAAATATTTTTTGGGTCGTCATAATAGCTCTGTTCAATAACAAAAAATTGTTACGAATTTGTCGTAAAAAATGACAGCTCTCCATATGAAAATGACAGTTTTTATGAAAAATTTGTAACAATTTTTTGTTATTGAACACAGGTATTTTCTTAAATGAATGCCATTTTTTTATTAGATTGAGATTATTTTTTAGGGGGCCCGTAAACTCGAGCTGTCCCAGGGGCCCGGCTCGGCTCTCTGCGGGCCTGAGTTTCGATGCTTCCTTCTCGTAACAAAACCTTACCTACATATATGTACTAATATTAATGCCATGCATTAATAATAAATTACTACTTCATACATAGCTACATGAATCTCGTACTTATCAACAAGGATTTGAAAATTGATTTTTTTTTTCGTTTTAGGTTTATCTTTAAAGAAGTACAAAAATTTAAATTAATCGCTAAGCTTTATCAAATTGCATTGAACTGAAATGTGAATCCCTAAGCCATTTCTTGCTTTTCCCCCATTTCGCACTATGAAGCCAGCAAGCCCACACGCCCATACAAGCATACATATGTATGTATGTATGAATGAAGAATGCATTTTCCCAGCAGGGCTTTCTCTTACATGTAATGGGTAAAATCATCGAGAAATCTTGATTCGTCGCTTACACTTTCGAATACGGATTGCATTACTTTAACATAGGCATGTCATTGGCGGTATTGTCTTACAATATTGTAGACAATAATGCATTATATAATCGCTACTAATATTGGAAAAAATAAGCTGTTACAAGTAATAAGTTCTGTCACTGGTATAAGTAATTGCATATATCACACAATCCTGGCAAACTGGCAAAATAAACGAGAATGAGGGTAAATTGCTTTACAAAATTGCTATTTAACAAAAATTTAAATCAATGTAGGCTTTGCAAAATACATCGGCAGTGTTCCAAATCTTTTCGCTTATTTTATGCAATACCGGTAAGCGAAAAAATAATTTTAAAACGATGAGTGAGCAATTTATGCCGAAAACAAATAGCATACAAAATGAATAAAGAATCAAAACATTCTTTGCAAAATGTATTTAAAAAAAACACTATGAATAATAATTATTACGCTATGTATTTGCACAGCTATTGGCTTATTTAAAAAAATTTTAACGATGGAATAACGCGACTAACCACGACAGTTTTATAATGAAAACTGGCAAAATAAACGAGAATGAGGGTAAATTGCTTTACAAAACTGTTATTTAGAAAAATTAAAATCAAAGCAAAGCGTTTGCGAAAAAAATAACGGCAGTACTCCAAACCTTTTCGATTATTTTCTGCATTACCAGTAAGCGAAAAAATAATAATTTTAAAACTGTCGCATTACAAGTAATGAGCAAAGTAAGCGAAGGAGTGTTTTTTAGCTATTTGTAATGCGTTATTTCATTGAATACAAGTTCAAGCCATTACCAAAATATGGAAAAACCCTGCTGGGTTTCTAGTGGCAACTTGCGCTGCCCGCTGCCATGATGATTTTTCAATCATTTCAATCCCGACAATGTATGCCATTGTAGAACGTCAGAGCAGCGATGTTGATGTTGCTGTTGATGTTGATGTATGTGGTGCATAGAGGCAGCCAGGCCATAGAGACAGCCAGGAGCTGCTCCCCATACATGCATAACTACTCACACACAGCTCCTCTAATGGCGCCTGAGCGCTGTGCAACTGTGTGGCAAATTGAATGCAGTCACAGTGGCATATACATATTTATGTTTGTTTGTTTATCATGTGTGTGGGATGATTTGTGTGCATGGCTTAGAAGTTGAGCTAAGCTGAGTTGAGGAATTGTGTATGTATGTTGGTTAGTTGGCATTCGTTGCTCTTCTTCTTACAACATCATTGATAATGAGTGGGTGGTGGTGGGCGGTGTTGGTTGTTGCAGATGGAGTTGGTGGCGCAAACGTTTGGGTAGCAGCGATTTTAATGAAATATAAACTCACTAATTTTACTTGATCGCAGCATTCTTCATTGCACTTGCAAAAGTTGCCCCTAAACACACACACAACACACACACACACACGCATACACAAACTCTCAAGCATATTCAATTTCAAGTCTTCTTCCACGCTCGCTCCTCCGCCATTGTCCTTTGAGATTTAAGTAGCTGCTTGTTGCGTAAAAATTTGCTGCAGTACTCGTGTACATACATACATACATACATACATACATACATACATACATACATACATACATACAGCAGACAAACGTGGCGGCGTATACGCTAAGTACGATTTGCCAATTACATACAGCGTTGCCAATTACAAACACGTTCGCTCGGTGTTGGCACGGTTCATTGGTAGGTGGGTGGTAATGGCAGGTGAGTGTTGTTGAGCGCACTTTGCGTCATTCTTGTTTATCTGCTGATGTTGCTGTTTTTCTTTTTTTCTGCGGCGGCAAAGCACACACTCAAACCTGCAACCACATTACGTGGTTTCTAATTTATGCCTGATTTGGCATTGCCACTATTATCTCCAAGCGGTAACGAAAATAGCAACAACAATAAGAACAACAACAACAATAGCAACGAAAAAATATATGTACATATGTACAAACATACTATCATGCATTTGTAAGTGGAAGCCTTTTGGTCGATACATGCAAACATACACATGTAAATTAGACCGTATCGCATAAATGACATTACCGGCAAAAAAAACTATAAGCCTCCGACAAGTTTTGATTTCAGTTTTGAGATCTGTGAGAGCGCCTCTTCCCCTCTGAAAAAGTGTTTCTTCTGCGGGCGTGCTTCCTTAATGTAAAGCCGGCCCACATTTTTTTTTTTTTGCGTCGTTAAAATGCATTTTTCTTCATATCCTAAATTTTAATACAGCAATGTCTTTATCTTGAGCGTAAAATTATTACTGTGTAATCGTATTAACCCTATCTGCGCCATTGGCGTCACTACCACCCAGCACTTAGTTTATAACACCTTAATGTGCCTCTTTTTTGCATGCATGTTAAACGTCGTCAAAAAACATTAATTTTTTGCAAAAGAAGTACTTCTTTCGGTTTAGTAGAACGCGAAATAAAACACATTTAACATTCCGAGGAATACACTCGTGGGATTTTCGCTTCCTGTGGTCTTTTTGTACATTTTACAAAGATTTTTTCTGAAGAGACGCCTAGTGAAATTTGATGACGAAGAATTTTCCAAAACATTTCAACACTCTAGCGACCTTAAAAATATAATTTTTTTCCTGACTATCTGAAAAGGGCTTAAAAATAACCCTCCCGTAGTGGTGCTAGATAGCTAAAATGTTCTAGAAAATTATTCGTCATAAAATTTCACTAGGGCTCTCCTCAGAAAAAATCTTTGTATAATTAACTTAAAAGACCACAGGAAGCGAAAAACTTATATTCCTCGGAATTTTAAACGTGTTTTATTTCCGGTTCTACTGAAGCGATCGAAATACTTCTTTTGCAAAATATTAATGATTTTTGACGACGTTTAACATGCAGGCAAAAAAGAGACACATTAAGGTGATATAAACTAAGTACTGGATGAAAGTGACCCCAATGACGCATATAGGGTTAGTGCGATTATATAGTAGAAACGCCCCTCTCAAGCCAAATACATTGGTGTATCAAACTTAGGGATCAGACCATAAATACCGAATAAATATTTAGGCGACATCTAGCGTTGTCCAACAAAAAAAAAATTAAAATTTTTTCTGGAAATGTTTTCAAAAAGACATCATATGGGGTGCGTACGGTGGACTTTTTTGGGTACATATTTATATGGCGAGACGGCCTAATGTAGATACATACATACATACATACCTACATATTTAGATTTGTATTGTTACAAAATCCCAGCAAAATACTCGATTACTTCCGCATATTTTCCCTGTTAAGCTCATTCATACAAAATAAACTGTTCTCTTCTGCCGCAAAATGGCCAGAGCTCATATGCCATTCAGTTGTACATTGTACTCAATTTATATTTTAGTAGCACCTTTTTTGGTTTTTTGCTGGGTTACTATTGCAACCGTGCAGGGCGCACTTATATACAATAGGTGCATAAACACATACACACACACAAAAACATGCCCAGTTGGAAAAGGTAATGTATGGTCATCTATAAATGGATGTAAAGGCCATAGGATCTATACATTCCAGAATGCATGATTTTTTTCATTGTGATGTCCTAGGGAAGTCATGCATCCACTTTTCCCTGCCAAGGTAAGGCAAAAAGGAATGTTTGGATGAGAGTCGCTCTTGCCGTGATCTCAGTGTCGGTTTATTTTCTCACTTAAAAATAAAAAAAAATACTTTTTTTTGCATTTTGCTCTTCATTCTCTCTCCATCCGATTTCCAACTAGAAATATGTAACTTCACTCTAGCTTGTTCTCCTCTGCTTCTCTCATTGTCGCACCATCTTCCCCTTCACTGCTTCACACATGTGGAACATGCAACATTATATTGATCTTTAGTGCCGCTTTTATGCGTCCGTTTGTTCAAAATAGACTCAGTGAATTGTTGTCGTCATTGTAAAAAAGCAAAACTAGAGAAAACCTGATTCTCCTAATTGTTTTTTTTTTTTTTGGCTAAATTCAATGTTATAGCTGAGAGCCGATGACTGACCTCTTCGCTTATCTTGGGTTGCATTCTGGAATGTATCCGATTTCCTCTAAGTTGGAAGGTATAGCTGAGAGCCGATGACTGACCTCCTCGCTTAACTTGGGTTGCATTCTAGAGTGTATCCGATTTCCTATAAGTTGGCAGCCACACAACATAGAGTTTAGATGAAATCATAGTTTTTTTTGGAATACATACTATAATGCAAATTTTTCGTACATCTTTTCATGCATCCGCAAGGTCATGCATGACCACCTTTCCAACTGGGATGTACATACATAGTTGTAACTGTAAACGCTGCTTGGTTATCACAAATCTCCTACAACATCCAACAACATCCAATAACCATTCTGCATCCTCCATTCTCCATCCTACATACTTCCATCCCTTCATCCTTCCATGGTTCCATCCTCCATCCTTCCATCCCTTTATCCTTCCATCCTCCATCCTTCCATCCAATATCCAACTTCCGTTCCGTTTCAAGTTTGTGGTCAGCAAAATTGAGCTCTCAATGCCAAAGCAAGCGTAGTTGGATGGCTGCGCATTTCTGGCCACGTTAATCTTATTAGGAATTAGTTGTTCGAACCTAATCAATTACCAACGCAATCACAAACTTTGCTTAATCTGCTTACAAACCATATACATGTTCGGAAAGTTTGTACATATGTACATACGAGTACATTTGTTTGTATGACGGTGTGTGCCAAAGCGCATTGTGTGTGCCCTCACATGATTATAAAAATACCCAGTAGCAAAAGTGCAATGTTAAGCGTTAACATTTTAACTACGTAAAGTTGTAATTTGTGGATTATTTTCAGTCAATCTCGTGTCGCTTTAATTCTATTTGAAAGTGTATGCCTCAAGTGTCAGCTTGATGCCAAGTTTATACATATGTACAGATGTGGTTGTATCATAATCAAAGAATTGACAGACTGTTTTTTTTTTGGGCCACTGATTATATTTTATACCATTAATGAATTTGAAAGTTTATAATATTTTTGGCACAAAACCCATTCTTGTGTGTACCAGCAGGAAATGTGATGGTTAGTATATATTAACTAACGAACACTGAGGTAGATATCGATTATATAATTATTCGATTCGAGAGTGGAGCAGCATGAATTTTAAAACAAAAGTGAAGCTAAACACTTCTCAACTCGAGAAAATTATACATAATTATCCAATCGAAATCTAATATAGTAGTTCTCAAATGAGATTCTACCGAGTTAAAGTAGCTTAGAGTGTTTCTAGATAGGAAGTTAAACTAAAAAGAGGAACATGGAGGAGAGAACCAGAAAGGCTACTAAGTATAGCACTCTATGCCTACAAGTTCGCGATCGGCAAAAGATGGACGTTCATGCCTAATATTGAGCACTGGATGTACACAAAAGTGGCTCATCCAATTATTTGCCACACAGTCACCGTATGGGGAGCGATACTTGCGGTTGAAGCAATTAAAGAAAAAAAAAACAAGATAAAGCAGCTAGCGATGATGCTCACAAGCGGTGCCTTTCCGTTCACAACCATGAAAGCTGTCGAAACTATGTATTCTTCTATTCCCTTCCCGACCGAGATGTAAAGCAAACACATCGCCAGTTGCAATGCAGATGGACTGAACGCCATCTACTACTGGGGAGACTGGCGATTTTGGCACACTCGAATACTAAAACCAGTCCTAGAAAACTTTTTAAATTAGATTACACGTACTCTGTTATATGCTTGAATAAGCAAGTTCTCTATAAGAATCCCCGGAAGGACTCGATTGGACACTTACCTACCTCACACTCCATCGATTTTCACAGACGGCTGTAAAGTATAGGGGAAGGTAAGCTGTGGAATCTTCTCGAAGGACTTCGAAATTAATGTTAGCCTACGGCTGCCAAATCACAGCAATGCTTTACAGGCGGAGCTAATTGCTATGTGGGGGGGGGGGGAGGGGCAGCGCGTCTTCTAGGAAAATTGCAAATGGGCACAGCCATCATGCTTTTTTTCCGACAGACAAGCGGCCATAAAATCTCTGCAGTAACTCAGCATTGTGGTTTACGCTTAAATTCCTGGAAGCTCTAAAACAACTTGCCGAAAGGTGCAGCCTGAATGTCGTATGGGTGCCCTGGCACTGCGGCATCACAGGTAACTGCACCGCAGACGAGTTGGCAAGTGAAAGAATCAATCTGGAGGCAATGATGGACACCAGCTCCGTAGCTACTCCTACTCTTAACACATGCAAAAACTGGCTACGATGTTACTTCATAAATCAGGTGAATGCCAGTTTGGCTGGAGAATCCACTTGTTTGATCTGCAGGCAAACATAGCCTAGATTGGATGAGAAAAGGTCATGATCAGTGATTCTTTTCAGTCGTCACCACATTGAAACTCTAGTTGTCACAATAACGGGTCACTGCCTCATGGACATTGATGGACCGCGCAGGGGTCTCTTCATAGGCATGAAATCTCTGTCTACATGGTGTAGCATCAATAGCTACACGTGGTATCACAGGATGGTGCAAAGGTGTGTTATTTCTGAGCAGAAGTGAGCTATGCTCGCTAGTGAACGCTGGAATCTCCTAACTGTCCATATAATCAGCATTAAATTTTTCGTGATTTGACCTTCAATTCCTCGAACTTAGTAGTTTGCGCTACGTCCCTTGTCCGTCATTGCATTTATGATAAAAAATTTGAGATGGTATCGGTTTTTGCAGCAGTTCGTGAAATAATTCTGAGCGAATCCACTTCCAGTGAGAGGGTTCCTCTCAAAATTAAGCGTGATTTGGCATGTGATTTGAGGGTGCATGATGATTGCGATAGCGAATTACGTATCGTCTAGACATGCTTCAAGAACATGCTATGATTTGCCGATGGCTTGAGTAGATATCTATGGGATGTCTGGATGCACAAGGGACTATAAGGGCCGAATGGCTGCTATTTTTTACGATCTTGCTTAATGTTCACCACCTCAGTAGTGCAGCAAATATGTAGTTAGTAGTTCGTGTCCGCATTTCTTTTGTGTCTGAAGCACTTTTTAAAAGAGCCATAATTGAAAAAAAAAAAACATTTTTATGGTTTTTTTTCAGAAATTTTCAGAAAAACACACTACTCAATATTAAAAGAACTTAACGAAGGCACTTAAAAATTTGTTATACAGAATTAGATTAAATAAAAACATAATCCAGCGATAATTTATGACTTGTGTCGTTTTTTAAAATACTTATCTACATACATAGTTGTGCGATAAATACATATATATATAAATTTGTATCACTATGTAGCGAAAAAAAAAATATAAACAAACAAAAAATTCAATCAAAACACGATGAACTAAATTTAGTTGGCGCTTTTTGTCAGCGAGTTGGAGGCGTGTCATCAAAACAAAATTGCTCTTTAGCCTACTTTAACCAGATCGAAAGTGATGGACGCGCCGACAAAGAGAGCCTAGGCGTTGAGTAGATTTTTACGAATGCCCAAATTTATTATTGTCATGCCGGTGATGGCGTTTATTTACATATATATATACATATACATATTTACATTTTTGTTTTTATTTTTTTTTCGTGCGAATTTAATAGTTTTTTTATTACTTAAATTTTGTTTTAAAAAAATTAAAAATATTTGTGTATACATTATTTATAGTTTTATAGCTTTACACCTGCACATTACGAAAATTGTAGTATATTATATATGTACATATGTAACTACATAGGCGTGAACAGCGTCGCGAGCAATTTACAAATGAATTCCTTCATTTTTTTCATTTAGTTCATATTATTATGTATTTTTAGTAGTTCGCCACAAAGATCTGTCAGCGTAGAAAAGATGCGCGCAAATTAAATGGTGGCCGAGCAAAGATTTTATTTGTGATACGAATGGGCAGAACTTTTGATTGTATTGATGTACATACATGCATATGTGTGTACATATATTTAGCTGAGAGAAAGAGGCTATTGTTCTGCATCTTTGTTGTCGCTGATGCTTTTTTATTGTCATTTTATTGTCATTTTATTTTTGTTGTATTGTCAAGCGTTTAATAGCGTAGTCATCGTGATGACATGATGGGTGACGGCGGCGTCTCACTTGCAAGATACCGAGGTTCAAGTCCTACTTGGTTTGTTGTTGTTGTAGATGATGATGATGATAGTGATGATGATGATGATAATGATAATGACGATGACGATGACGATGTTGATGGTGATAGTGATGATGATGATGATGATAATGATAATGACGATGATGATGATGATGTTGATGATGATGATGATAATGATAATGATAATGATAATGATAATGATGATGATGATGATGATGATGATGATGATGATGATGATGATGATGATGATGATGATGATGATGATGATGATGATGATGATGATGATGATGATGATGATGATGATGATGATGATGATGATGATGATGACGAATATGATGATGATAATGATGAAGATGAAGATGATGATTAGAATGGTAATGGCGATTATGGTGGTGATGATGATGGTGACGATGATGATGATGATGATGATAATGGTAATGATGATGATGATGATGATGATGATAGTGATGATGATGCTGAGGACGAATATGATGATGATGAAGATGAAGATGATGATGATTAGAATGGTAATGGTGATTATCGTGGTGATGATGATGATGATGATGATGATGATGGTGATGGTGATGATGATGATGATGATGATGATGATGATGATGATGACGAATATGATGATGATAATGATGAAGATGAAGATGATGATGATTAGAATGGTAATGGCGATTATGGTGGTGATGATGATGGTGACGATGATGATGATGATGATGATAATGGTAATGATGATGATGATGATGATGATGACGATGATAGTGACGATGATGATAATGATGATGATGATGATGATGATAATGGTAATGATGATGATGATGATGATGATGACGATGATAGTGACGATGATGATGATGATGATGATGATGATGATGATGATGATGATGATGATGATGATGATGATGATGATCACGTTTATGATGAAACCTATTGATATTGATTTGATTGGAATGATGATGACGATGGTGATAATAATGATGATCATCATGATGTTGACGATGCCTTCGTTGTTATTTTCACTGTTTCAGCAAATGCATTCGTAGATGCTATGACCAGCTGGAGTGACAGTCACTGAACGAATACAAATCCGGTTTATTTCGGTTACTACGAAAATACTGGCCCAATATTTGTCGGTGTTACATTTTTGTCATATCATTATTATATTAAAATTTATAATACATATAAACATACATACATACATACTTACATATATTATCTATCTTAAAAAGCACACCGTTGCACTGCGCTGCGCTGCGAACCAATCAAAAGTTCGCTGCCAGCAAATGTGCTTTCCCAATGGAATGACATTCCAC
Organism: Urophora cardui; assembly: GCA_960531455.1. Classification (NCBI taxonomy): domain Eukaryota; kingdom Metazoa; phylum Arthropoda; class Insecta; order Diptera; family Tephritidae; genus Urophora; species Urophora cardui. The sequence continues at coordinate 22,182,062 of OY482674.1, read as the reverse complement.
GGTCGTACGTCTATCCAAACATTCATCCTGATCGTTGTCACAGTCGATTTTAATACGTATCTACATATACATACATATGTAGATATGTATACCACATACTCACGTCTATTTGTATGCAAAACTTTTCCATAGTCGCACTTTGGTACGTTCATAAATGCTTTTCATTCCAAAGTAGTATATCGCCTGCTTGGGTGATGGAAGTGATTCTCAGCGGTTTTTAATGGTTCTTGTGGATGGACAGACAAACATTTATAACACGCATATGTATGTACGTGCATACGTACATATATGAATATTTGTAGGAGTGTAAATAAGCGATTGGAAATCATTAGCGTGCGGCCTGAAGCACCGCACCGCACCGCACCGTACCATATACAACAATCACACACACAGTTCATTCAAAAAAAATTTATTCGTTTAATTCATTTGAAAATTACATCGCGTATCGTGAAAACGTATCGGAAATTTTGTCCTCAAAATACATATTTAATACATTAATTAATTAATTAAGACGTGCGCTCTTTGTACTTGAAGAAGAAAGTGAAAAATAATAACAAAAAAAATACAGGCAAGTGTATGTAAATAGGGTGAAATAACGAGAATATTTAATGAAAGTGAAGACAAGCGATAATGTGAAAAAAATAAATAAATTTGGTATTTAAATGCTAAAAATAAACGGGAGTGGTACTATTAATGTATATATATATACTATAGGTGTGTATTTAAATACATTCCTATATATGTATATGTTCATATGAACATACCTACATACATATGTTTGTGTATTATCTATTTGCTTGTTTCTATTTGTTGTGATTTGTGATACGTGACACAAATGTACATGTGAATGTTTGTATGTACCTACAATATGCACTAACAAACATCTGTGGCCGGATTCTAGTTCTCGCTATCGCCAAAACTCCATCGCCAAAATTCGCCTAATTGATTTTAGCAACTTTTAGCGATTTTTGCGATTCTATCATAAAAATGCGTGATAAAAAATCGCTAAAAATTGCCTATTTTAGCACATTTTTAGCGGATTTTAGCGATGAACAAAATGAACCCGGATAAAAGGAATGAACACTTTTTGACAGTTCAGTTAGCTTAAATTGCGATTCCGATAAATTAGCTATCGCCAAAAATCGCCATTATTAGCCCAAACTTCTGCAAAATTAGCGACCCGAAAAATTTGTTGCCAAAAAGATTATTTAAGTTGAAAAGGTAAAAAGTATATTAATTTCCTTTTTAAAATACTTCACCGCATTAATAATATTCATAATTATAGGAAAAATGGAGAATTTTAACTCAAAAAGGATAATAAATGAGCAAAAATACACGGTACTTCCGCAAAAATATTTCTGCATATTTGCTTTGGAAGTCGCAAAATTTCAACGAAAAGTTCTTCTGCAATAGAGAATGGAGCTGTGGACTCCCGCAAAAGTTTTCTTCTACTTTTCAAGCGATTTCTTTACTCTCGCTGAGAATATATAGACATGCGACATAAATAACTTCGGAACATACACATTTTGACCACATATTTTTTATCTCAATACTTATTTAATATAATATTTTCTAATCAATGTAAAATATGGTGGAACCGCGCCAAATATGTATACAAACTTTGACATTTTTCTTCCACTACAAGCAGATCTACAAAGGTAGGCTCGGTGGCGAATTCAGAAACTACTTTTTTTTTTATTTACAAAGGTAGAATTTAATGTCAAAATTACAGCGAATTCACATCATGGCCAATAGGAATGGGCGAGTCCCAGTCGAATTCAGATTTAAACACGTCGAAATATTATTTTTATATTACACTCTACCAATAACAATAAAAAAATACATTGGAAATTTCTGAATTCGCCACCGAGCCTACCTGGTAATTCTGCTTTGACAACAGCGACGCCTGCGGCGGATAAAGGTATTACAATGTTTGTTGGAGATTTTTGGCGATATGCAATCCAGAATCGCATTTTAGAAAAATCGCCTAAAGTCCGGATAATTTTTGGCGATTGCAATTTTGGCGATTTTTAGCGTTTTGGCTATGGCGAAATCTAGAATCCGGGTACTGGTGTGTCCTACGTCAAATAAGTTTATTCGTGCGGTGTTTCATATACTATTTTTCATACCTACAACATACACAAAAACAGACGTTTGTACTAATTTGTTTGCAAGTACATATGTACATGAGTATATATCATATGTGTAACCCACACCTCATCAGTCAAAGTGAATAAATCGGACAATTTGTTCTTTTCTTGGGTATGTGCTAGACATATACGCCGACAGTGTTTCCGGCGGCGGCGGCGCTATTCCAAAAACATTTCGGCGGCGGCGGCGACGCCGGCGTGCTTTTTCGCGCCGGCGCGCCTTCCCCAAATCTACAAATCACAATCCTTATTCAAATATTAATTTCATTTAGTTACCTTAATAGCGCTGGCTGAATGGAATAAATAAACTAATTTCCACCTTAAATTGTTGAAACTTTTTTATTAACAGCAAAAAACAATTGTTACATAAACTAAAATATAAAATAAAGAAAATAAATATTAAAGAATATACACAAATCCATATGTAAGGGTAAATTTTAATTCATTTGCTTATTTTGTATGATAATAAACGTGCATACATATATTTACATATTTATATATATTTATATATTTATATATATATAAGGCACTTTAAAATAAATATATGTATATACAGTGTTGGAGAAATTAATAGGGACAAAATTTTGCAATTCTCCATTTATTTCATTTTAAGACCAAATAATAATTACCATATATTGATGCTTACACGGAGAGGACATGCTTCAATGACTCTGGGGTGGTTTTTGTATAATAATTTAATTTTTATGAATAAAAATAATGAAATGTATAATTTAAGTTGGAAATAATAATAGGGACAAACTTTAAATTCGATTGTTTCTTCAAATAAACTACAATATTACTGCTGCAGCTAGATTTAAACTAATGTTTAGTTGAAGCTCCTTTATTTTTTTATAACTTCCTTACTTCTTCGTGACATATGGTTGACCAAATCAGCGCAATTTGCAACTGGTATTAAGTACCAAGCTTCTTTAATTTTTTTTTCCATAACTCTTGCTTATTTTTACATTTTTGATCCCCCATCGTCTTCTTTAATATTCCCTATAGGGCTGAGGTTCGACAACTATGAGGGCTACTCAAAAACAGCAACTTTCTTACACCCAGAAAAAATATAGTGTGAAATCAACCAAAAATCAACAAATTTTGTGGTTAATTTTTTTCAACACGATGCTTAATGTATGCCATCATGTAATCGTGTAAATTTAACACTACTGTCAAGTGTTAGTTTAACAGGATGACAACTGTAGAATTAACACTAAAAAGTATTGAGTCTTCCTGTTGATTTTACAATTTTAACTAGTTAATGTTACAATAAAAGCTGGTTAAATTAACACGAAATGGTCCTGTTGAATTAACAATAATATCTTTTTGATTTTACATTAAATTTATTGTTAAATTAACTAGAAGTCTTGTTGATTGTACAATTTATTTTTTTTAAATAAAAAAACATATCAAACATAAAATATATATTCATCACTTCAATTAAGCACATTCGTACATCACCCGCACAACTGACCAAATTGAAGGCGTCCTTCTCATACGAACACGAATGTACCGGCGATAGTTTATACATGGGCGATAGTACTAGTTATCACTTGCACCGAGTAATGTTTGGCCGCTAATGCAACAATCGCATGCTGCACGCAAACCCCCCTTCGCTAAAAAACCTCCTCGTGATATTGCAACCTATGAAGAGGAAAAATAAAATATTGAACATTAAATACTTTTAGAAACAAAAATGTAATCCTCTTTTAACTCACCTGCAAACTGAAAATATAAATCGAAAACCCACTATCGCGAACTGACAATGATTCTAAACTCGCATCACTGCCACGACACAAAATTTTCCTTTTTTTTTTTTTTAAATTATAATTTGCGTTTTGCACGAAAATCAGACTTCAAATGATCAAAAAAATTATGTATGTTTGAAAATAGTTTTGACGTTCTTTTTTAACACTTTTTTTAGATTACATTGACACTATGATCGTGTTGAATAAACCAAAATTACAAATGACGTTTATGTTTGAACATTGTTTCGTGTTATACCAACCAAATTTTATTGTTAATTGTGGTTCTTGTTGTTTTAACATTTGTTTTCATGTTGTATTAACACTAAAATTGGGACGTCATTTTTCTAACATTTTTTTTAGTTTATATTGACATTATCATCATGTTAAATAAACCAAATTCCAAATGACATTTAGGAATAAAATTTTATATTTGAATCATCTTGTATATTTTAAAATTTCTTCATGTTTTATCAACAATAAAATTTTGATGAATTTACCAAATTTTCAGATGACAGTTACAAAGCCAAAATCATGTTTCAAACATCGTGTAATTTGAAAAAAATTGTTGCTGTTCTATGTGTAAAGATCGATCGTGTTAATTTTACATGAATCGTGTTGATGATTTTTTTTCTGAGTGTACGTTCAAACTATGAGTTTTCGATTCTGGAGGCATGTTTGGGATCATTTTCGGCATCTAATGATATCAAGGAGGGTTGAAATGGTGCAGTTGTGAGTAGAACAATTAGCAACAGACAGTTCCGTATCTGAGAAAAAATTATGTAAGCCAACGAACTGAAATTTTCCAGTAGCTTAAATTCTTTAGGACTGAGGCTAGTAAAGTAGAGAACAGCCAAAGTTTTTGTTAATAACTTTTAACCGGCAAAAAACAAAATATTTCCGCATTCAGCTTCGTGTTCCTGAGGCCAAAACACGTCGATTGGTTCCTTTTTTTTAATTTTGAAGAACTTTAGCAGTTAGCAAAACTAGGAAAATATGTACACATCTCGCTCCATACGGGTATGGCGCGCCAGCGCACGCCGCCGCGCCAATACGCCGATTTCACGGATTATGGCGGCGGCGGCCGATTATGAAGGTAATCGGCGCGGCGGCGGCGGCGTCAATCGGCGGCGTATATGTCTAGTATGTGCTTAGTAGCCAGAGAACTACAGCAAGCTACTTGCATTTTGAAGCTACTTGAAAGTGATTTGTGCTTGTGTGATTTTAACGCAAAATTTGCTTGCTTTACTAGCATACATTGGTTCAAGCGTATACCTGCAAGTGATTGCCGGACAGACAAGGAATGGTAAGTTCAGCTTGTTTCTTTCAAGCTAATACCGGGAACGTTTTACAAAAATGGACCCAACTCCGAAAAATGCGATTTTTAGGGTAGTAGCGGGGATTTCGCAGATCACAAAACTGAAATCCAAAGTGGCAGCACGCGTAGAATAATATTTTACAAAAAAAAAAAAAAAACAAACGTTAAACTTAGAGAATTTTCTTTATGGAGTAGTAATATCCACGAAACGATACAAAGTATTTTTGCGTAGTTGAGAATGTTAAAATTAATAGTAGGTATTAGCATCTATAAAACATTTTATGAAAGTTTCATTCAAAAATTCTAAGTGGTTTTATAGTAAATGCAAGTGGTATATTATATTAAAGTGGAGCTTAATACAAAGCACTAATTGAGCTCTATCTAATATATAAAATAACATAATGGCGCTGATATAACTCTGACGAGTTTTAAGGCCGAGCTTCTCTTCTCAATGCGAGACGTGCTCCTTAATTTTAGGTTTTCTTACTAATTGGATGGACCTACAGTTTTGTGCCAGATTCGAACTGCCGAGGTGTGACGAAAAATGGTTATCATCAAAAACTATTCCAGGAAGTTTTTTCGTACTACTTTTCTTGTGATTAATTTGGATTTTTTTGGTGCCATTTTTCAGTGCACCGAAAGCAGTTGGCTGGTATTTAATTGAGTGAGTACTAAATAACCTGATGCAATTTAAAACTATAATCGGCTTAGTTAATTTGATATGTCTGCACTTAATATTTGTCAGATTTGGATTGATATCTGATAAAAATTAGAAAGATTTAAAATAACTCTTGGAATGATTCAGAGCGAGTCCTTTTCGATTGAAAGGGTTCGCAATTCTCAAAGTTTTGTACGAAGCATCAGCGTGATACGGCACTTATTTCGAGCGTGAAAGAAAATTAGAAGAGCGAACATCATCTCGTATGGACATGTTATTAGCTCGAAATGTTTAGTCACAAGAGCTCATGCAGTGCGCTGGCATGTACCTACTAATTTTTGGTTTGTGGGAAATCACTTTTCATCGTCAAATTGATTTTCCTTCTTCTTTGTTTTTTCGAGTCAATTTTTTATGACATTGCCTAATTTCACCACTTGCTTCAGTCACACATATGTAAACAATAATTTGTCTGCAAAATGTACATATGTATGTAGGTACATAGAAATATATCGAAACGCCCTAATTGTAGGTATGTATATAACCGGCACAACTCAAGATTTATTGTTTTTCGACAAATGTAAAAAATAAATAGTTTTATTTTTATTTTGATCATAAGATTTATTTACTAAACAAATGTGCTTTTCTGTAGCTTTTAATTATATACATATATATATAGTTGGTTTCATGATTGTTGCTGGTATTGATTTTTTGCAAATCTTCTTTATCATCGACTATCATAAAGACTGTGCCACCCGCACGACACAAAACAAAAAAAAGAACGGAAGTGCCTAATTTTAGAACGCTTATGCAGTCTACGTTTTTTTTTTTATTTTTTTTTTTGTTTATTTCTAAGAAACTATTTATAAATTTTAAATAAATTTTTTCCATTTATTTTATTTATTTTTTATTTGTTTTTTTTTTTTATGGTGGAATTTCCCTCCTTCATTTAATTATAGTTTTTCATTTACTTTTTAACTGAAATTTTGCTCATTATAAGTTCTTTTGCAAATTTTATTGTGAAGGTAACTTAAGTTATTTAAAAAACCAAAAGTGGGGCCACCTTTTTTTTTTTGCAAATTCTATTTTGAAGGTAACTTAAGTTATTTAAAAAACCAGAAGTGGGGCCACCTTTTGGTTAGTGAAAGCACTTGGGAAACAAATCTATGGAAATTTGACAAAAGAACCTACATATTTCAAAACTGCAAGTATTTTTAGGGAGGCGAAAAAATGTGTTAAACTCTTTCCACAATAAATATGTTTGATATGTACATATTTCTTACAATTAGAAAATAAAATGCTTTAATGATTTAATAAAAAGTATTATTTGGACTTTTTTGGCTAATCAATTCATCAATCAATGGAAAATACTTTCTTTTAGAAAACCGCGCACTGGATTAAGCTAGCAAATAAGCAACTTTTCTGCATGCATACATCCAAAGAAATTTCTAAATAAACGCAAACTTTTGAGTTATGCCTCTTTTGAAAAGCACATGCCTTATATAATAGAGTTAATTAGCGTCGTTAAAAGGCAAACTTGTAAATGTCAATCGAACGGAAATATATGCATGTACATATTTAGGTATATGTATAATGTTATGTTTGCCATACATATGGTTGATTTCAAAAACCCAATAAGATTAGACTTGGTTAACTTTTCGCAAACGATTCATGAAAGATTCTTGATTTCAAGTAAAATCTATGATAATGAATGTAAAAAGTTCTTATTTTCCAGCCAAATGGAAAGAAAACAAGTAAAAGCGCGGCTGTCTTCGGCCGTACCGAAGACTTCATACCTTTCATGAGTGGGGAAATGAAAAGTTACCTATGTATGTACATTAAGCCGTATCACGTTATATGGACAAAAAAAAAGTTTAGTGTGTGTCAGTTTTATTTGAACACTTATGTCGAAAAAATATTTTTGGTGTAAAAATTTTTTTTTTAGGCCCGCGTTAAAAACAGCTAAATCGCGTTTTTTGTAATAACTTCCTTATTTGATGTCGGATCTCTATGATCTTAATGTCGCAGAAAAGGTCTCGCTCTGCACTATATTTGGCCCATACAAAGTTTCGACCTCAAAGGTTGTTCTGAGTTTTACCTTTAAAAATTTTTGAGTTACTATCCCTAGATTTTTTTATTTTTATCACTAATACAAAGCTCTCAAAAAACCATGAGGACATCGCTAAAAAAGTTGTAGCCTTTATTCACAAACAAAAAAGTTATAACGTTGTAAAATGAAACACTTGTTTTTTTTATAAAAAAATACACAGTAGGGAGGCAAAAATACCACAGAGAAACGGCGAAACACGTCAGCTTAATTTTTGGCTCCAGATTACGATGGCGTTTTTAGAAAATCCGGATTAGCTCCCATTTTCGAGATATTTAAAAACGAATTTTCAGTTTTCACATACAAAGCGATCCGATGGAGGGGGGCGTATGAGTAACTAAAGTAAAGTGTGTTGTTTTCAATTGTTGGCTGCATTTCTAGGGGCAGACGACGCACCCAGCTCAAGTATTGATAACACATTTAGACTTCCGTTGTCTCTTTATAATTTTACAACAAACTCTGGCAGCTTTTCTAAATAACTTGGATGATTTTACGATACGCACGGATGCTGAAATTGTGAAGCCAGCGCGCTGTGCTTAGAGGACCCACTTGAATACTTGCCAAATCTTCACTACAGCCATTATCATTCAATATAAATAACGTTGATCAGCACGAATAGTCCAAGCATCAATAATTTTTTTCATATTATGTGTCCAGTATTGGTAGCTGTTCCATCGCGGTACAGCATACTCAAGTCAAGCGAGGACTTAGAATACTTTTTAATCAAAAACTCATATTGTATGGCGTTACTGCCTCATATAAATAAGAACTTGGGATAATTTTTCAAAAAACACAGGTTCCCTTATTTTAAAACGGTATAACTTTTTTGTTTGTGAATAAGGGCTACAACTTTTTTAGCGGTGTCCTCATGGTTTTTTGAGAGCTTTGTATTAGTGATAAAAATAAAAAAATCTAGGGATAGTAACTCCAAAATTTTTAAAGGTAAAACTCAGAACAACCTTTGAGGTCGAAACTTTATATGGGCCAAATATAGTGCTCGGCGAGACCTTTTCAGCGACATTAAGATGATAGAGATCCGACATCAAATAAGGAAGTTATTACAAAAAACGCGATTTAGCTGTTTTTAACGCGGGCCTAAAAAAAAAATTTTTACACCAAAAATATTTTTTCGACATAAGTGTTCAAATAAAACTGACACACGCAAAACTTTTTTTCGTGATACGGCTTAATGTACATAGCCGGATTAAGTTTAATTTATAATTTTAATTCTGTGGGTTATTTATGGAAAGATTTATTAGAAAAAATGGTGTCTTGGCTATTTAAATGGAGGAGTTATACACCAAAATGTCCATATCTGAACAATCGGTTGTATGGGAGCTATGTGTTATAATGGTCCGATCTTGACAATTTTCGGTAATCCCATTTGGGCCCATATGGGTACAAATACTTTAAAATTTCACGCGGTTAGCTGTTAAAATGGAGAAGTTATACACCAAAATGTCCATATCTGAACAATCGGTTGTAGTGGAGCTATAGGTTATAGTGGTCCGATCTTAACAATTTTCGGTAATCCCATTTGGGCCCATATGGGTACAAATACTTTAAAATTTCACGCCGTTAGCTGTTAAAATGGAGAAGTTATACACCAAAATGTCCATATCTGAACAATCGGTTGTGGTGGAGCTATAGGTTATAGTGGTCCGATCTTAACAATTTTCGGTAATCCCTTTTGGGCCCATATGGGTACAAATACTTTAAAATTTCACGCCGTTAGCTGTTAAAATAGAGGAGTTATACACCAAAATGTCCATATCTGAACAATCGGTTGTATGGGAGCTATATGTTATAGTGGTCCGATCTTGACAATTTTTGGTAATCCCATTTGGCCCATATGGGTACAAATACTTTAAAATTTCACGCTGTTAGCTGTTAAAATGGAGAAGTTATACACCAAAATGTCCATATCTGAACAATCGGTTGTAGGGGAGCTATAGGTTATAGTGGTCCGATCTTAACAACTTTCGGTAATCCCTTTTGGGCCCATATGGGTACAAATACTTCAAAATTTCGCGCCGTTAGCTGTTAAAATGGAGGAGTTATACACCAAAATGTCCATATCTGAACAATCGGTTGTAGGGGAGCTATAGGTTATAGTGGTGCGATCTTAAAAATTTTCGGTAATCCTGTTTGGGCCAATATGGGTACAAATACTTCAAAATTTCGCGCCGTTAGCTGTTAAAATGGAGGAGTTATACACCAAAATGTCCATATCTGAACAATCGGTTGTAGGGGAGCTATATGTTATAGTAGTCCGATCTTAACAATTTTCAGTAATCCCGTTTGGGTCCATATGGGTACAAATATTTCAAAATTTCAGGCCGTTAGCTGTTAAAATGGAGGAGTTATACACCAAAATGTGTATATCTGAATAATCGGATGTTGTGGAACTATATGTTATAGTGGTCCGATCTTGACAATTTTCGGCAACCTTGTTTGGGCCAAAATGGGTACATTTTCTTCAAAGTTTCACGTCCTTAGCTCTTTAAATTGGGAAGTTATGCACAAATTACTTCCGAAAATTTCATGTATATCTGAATAATCGGTTGTTTTCTATATGTTATAGTGGTCCGATTCGGCCGGTTCCGACAAATGATCAGCTGCATATAACAACATACCTGTATTCCGAATTTCATTCAGATATCTCAAAAACTGAGGGACTAGTTTGCGTTCACACAGACGGGCAGACGGGCAGACGGACATGGCTTAATCGACTCAGCTCGTGATTCTGATCATATCGGTATATATTTTGGTGGGTCCCCCACGCTTCCTTCTGGTACTTTCGACAAAAATTTTTTGGCACTAAGTTATAATACCATTTCATTCTCATGAAAGGTATAAAAAGTTAAAAACAATAAACAAATTTTTTACATAAGATTATTTTTAAATTTTTTTTCATTATTATACTCAGCTGTACTAGTACACATAGTATTATAGTTTTGATTTCCTAACGGTGGATTGTAACAGAATGAAATAATCGAGATAGATATAGACTTATATATATCAAAATGATCAGGGTGAAAAGAGAAATCGATTGAGCCATGTCCGTCCGTCTGTCCGTCTGTCCGTCTGTGAGCACGATAACTCGCGCAAAAATTGAGATATTTTGATGAAATTTGAAATGTAAGTTGGTATCAAGACAGGAACGGATGGTATTGAAAATGGGCGAAATCGGACCATGACCACGCCCACCTCCCCTATATGGTAAAAATCGGAAATTTTGTATCTCAGTCACTAATAGAGCTAGAGTGATAAAATTTTACACACGTATTGAGCTCAGGCCCTTCTGAAGAAATATCGTGAAATTTTGGAAAATGGGCGGTGCCACGCCCACTTATGAAGGGGCAAACATTGAAAGTTTTATGAGTCATAACTCAGAAACCGTTGAAGATATGTCGATGAAATTTGGTAGGCGTGATATACTTACTTAGGCAAATGTTTGGACGAAAAATTGCCAAAATCGGTTGACGACCACGCCCACTTTTATATATGGGTATTATAAAGTGACCTTATAAAAGCATTTTAAGCGATATCTCTGTCAAATATTTAAGATATATCATTGAAATTTTATGGAAGGTGTCCAACTATGGACGTAAAACAAAAAATACAAAAATTTTGGAAAATGGGCGTGGCACCGCCTCCTTTTAGAAGCAGGAATATACGAGATTTCTGAGCCCATAACTCGACAAATAATCGATATATTATGACGAAACTTGGTCTATACACTTTCACTACTTGTAGTAATACATGTTCAAAATTTTAGCGAAATCGGTTGACGACCACGCCCACTTTTATATATGGGTATCATAAAGTGGCCTAATAAAAACATTTTAAGCGATATCTTTGTCAAATATAAAGATAATTCATTGAAATTTTGTGGCATGAGTTCTACAATAGATCGGAACCAAAAAATAGAAAAATTTCGGAAAATGGGCGTGGCACCGCCTCTTTTCAGACAAAGGAATCAACGAGATTTCGGAGCCCATAACTCGACAAATAATTGAGATATTATGACGAAACTTGGTTTATACACTTTTATAACGTGTGTTAATAGACACGCAAAAATTTATTGAAATCGGTTTATGACCACGCCTACTTTTTAACAAAGATATTTCTGGAACACCCTTTGGGAATTTGTAAAAAGACTTCTTTGTAACTAGAAGTCATAAAGGAATGAAATTTTGCACAAAGAATAATATTCATATGCTTAGTTGGATGACTGATAAAAATGTTGAAAATGGGCGTGGCTACGCCCACTTTATGCGGCACTCGCTTTATATAAAATACACCCTATATCGAAACAAACAATGAAAGCATACAGCTGAGTATCTAATGTACGATTCCACTCGAACTTAGGCTTCCTTACTTGTTTTTGATTATTTTTGATTATTTTTAATTTTTTTTATTCTTATTATTTTTATTAATATTGTTATAAAAAAAATAAATAAAAACCTCTATTATTAAAATTAATAAAATAAAAAAAAATAATAAAAGAAAATAATCAAAAATATTTACAAATTTTTTTTTTAAATAATTTTGTTATTTTTTTATTTATCATTATTTTTTTTTATTTGTAAGATTATTTTTGTTTTTTTCTTTTTTATTATTTTTCATAATCGTAAATGATTATGATTGTGTTTTAATTGTTTTAAATGGTAGCCAGTTTAATTATTTCAATTATATATTTTGCAAAAGATCTGTTTTTTTTTCTGTAAAAGAATTAAAATAATAATTACCAATTAAAAAAAAAAATCATTTGATTACTAATCGTAATCGGAATATAAAAGGTCTTGTAGGTGGCCGCTGTGGTGCAGTGGGTAGAGTGCTCGCCTGCTATGCCGAGCAAACACCAAAAAAATTTTTCTAATTAGTAAAAATCCAATTATTGGGTTTTTTAAGAGCAGCGGTCGCCTCTCGGCAGTGGGCGGCATACCCTCCGAGTGTATTTCTGCCATGAAAAAGCTTCTCACAAAAAATGCATTCGCCGTTCGGAGCCGGCATAAAACTGTAGGTCCACCCAATTAGTAGGAAAAACAAAAGTTAAGGAGCACACCTCGAATTGGGAGAGAAGCTCGGCCATAAAACTCATCAGAGTTATAATAGCGCCATTGTATTATTATTATGTTATATATGTATATCATTGTCGAATATTTGCCAAAATGTTTACTGGGTAAACTTCATTATCATGAATGACATACCTGCGTGGTAAATCCTTTAGTTATCGAAAATAGTTACATATATGTACATACATATGTATATGAACTTGTATATTCATAAGTATATGTATGTAGGTACGTATTATTTATTTGAAAAAAGAGGGTCATTAAATTGACCGCAATAGCTACGTACATATGTATGTACATACATATGTATGTAGATAAAATCACTGGCAGAGTCATTGGAATCCTTAATGACAATCTACACAGAGCCAAAAAGTTCACCTACAATCAAAGAGAATGCCACCTAAAAAAGCTATTTGGCCGAGGAGAGGGAGAGGGGACAAAATTGAAGAAATTTTTGCTAGAAATTCTTCTGGATTTTAGCTTGAATTTCTTCTTAAATTTATTTAAAAGGATATCGAATGAAAACGAGGAGATAACTTCTTGTTTATTAATTTTTTACGCCATTTTGTAAAAAAAATTAAATTGTTAGAAGAAATCTGCTTGTTTTTAGGAGAAAATTTTTATAAAGCAAATCAATAAGGACATCCTCTAATTTTTACTTGAACCTTTTTGAATTTATTAAAAAGGAAAACTTTTTATTTTTAAAAGAGCCCTTATTAATTCAAATTTTGCTTTAAACGTCTTAACATACGTACATGCATACATATGTACATATATACTCGTACATACTAGAAGTATGCATAACAGTTATTGCATCAGCCACGTTTTATGCGTGCAATTACATGTTCAAGAAATTAAAAGGGAGAACATTTTATTTTTAAAAGAGCTCTTATGTATTTCCTCCGTTCGTCAATTTCACTACGGCTTTGCACATTTCTACAATTCTCAAGCGATTAATGAAGCACTTGGTATAAAGAGTTTATTATGTCCATCTGCACTTATATGAAATGAAATGTTGCCCTTTGTCTGAATAAGTCCTAGGAAAATACTAGTTGACTAATTATGTTTTCCGATGAAAATCAAGATTCTCTTCTTAATAATATTAAACAGGGTTTCTTCTTAATTTTACAGGTTATCTGCTAAATTTATGTGAAAAGTTTCCATATTTATTCTAGGAGTCATCTTCTAAATTTTATTTAATAGGTTTTCATCTTAGTTTTATAGGTTATCTCTTAAATTTTACTGAAAATGATTTCATCTAAAATCCACGGGTCATCTTCTTAATTATATTGAAAAGGTTTTCATATTAGTTTTACAGATTATCTACTTAGTTTTATTAAAATGAAATATCCAGTAATAATAAGACGGACATCTTATTGGAGAGAAAGCATAGAGAAATCCGCTAAACTTTGTTCTAATTTATAGGGCATTTTATGTGGTATTTTGGCTCTGTGTATATATACTTATGAAGGCACACATCATTTTCCCTTCCGTGACATATTAGTGGCATTTTACATACATACATACATACATAAGTACTTGTAATAGGTACAATATGCAATAGCAAAATGCGCACCAAACCGATTTAATGTGTCTTATTTTCTTCAATTGCCTAAAGAACATTAAAGTTAACTTTGAAAATCGAAATGCTAATTGAATTCTACTGCCGATGGTATTTGCTTGGCACCTAAAAATATTAAACCAAGCTCGAAATACCATTCAACTCAGAGCATCATTCTAAGTGATCTTCCAAATCGCCTTCAACTAATTTGACTCATTTATACGAGTATAATACTTCACTCACTTACTTTGGCATTACGAATTTCCAAAACTCAGCGTAAAACGTTGAATGTAGATATGCCTCAATGAACGAGTTGAAATCGCTGAATTTTGAACTAGAATTTGTTCAGCACATAGTTTAGGAATTAGGAATACAAACAGCTGATCGTGAATGCGCACAAGAACATGAAGGTTTTCGCTTCGCTTCGTCGTCTTTGTTTTCTATTTATCAAGACGTAATCTTTTCAACTTTTTCATGAGTTTCCATGCGTGTTTGTCTTTTGTACGCTTTTCTAGTTCATGTATGTATAGCCGATTTCGATTCACAATTTCTCTGCTGGCTATAAATTTCCTTCTGTCAAAATTATATGTGAATGATAGCGAGCAGAGGGAAATTTTTATCGACCAGTTAGCGAGTATGGCTACTACTCATTATGGGTTCAAACATTTTTGTTCGATTCGACCTCGCTTGTATGATGGCGAATCGAAAACGCCATATATGTAAATCTCTTCTGTTTTTAAGAGTACGTTGTAGCTGGGATAATAGCAAAGTTAAAGCAAGAGATAAGGTTTCAATAGCGAGCATAAGCGACTGTTGCGAATAGCGAAGCTTTAAAATATACGTGCCCTAAATGCACATATGAAATACAAGAACCCAAGTAAGTACTCGTATGTACCAGAAAACGCACTAAAATGCATATGTTGCAATGCAGCTCGAACTTACGTTAGTCCCTTTAGATATACTACATATCGTCGTTTAAACTTCATAACTGCCTAAGTGAAACTTTCATAAGCGCCTATGCCAAAATTAAGATTTGATAAGCTTTAACTTCTGGCGCCCAGATATATCAATCCATGCCATAAATTTGGTCCTTGTGAAGCTCGGGAAGCTTTATATTATCTTCTAATATCCTTTTCAACTCTAAAGTCATAGAATTGTGTTTTAGTCAGGAATTCAATTTTTTTTTGGTACAAATTTCGCTTAGCCGGTTATGAAAGTCGCACTTGTATGGTCACGATGTATGGTCTACTAAGGTTTTGTGCTCTGTTTTATTGGTCATACATAATAATATATATGTACATATGTACGCCCATACGACTATATATTTTGATGAATGCATTTTTAATGGATAATCGAATAATAACTGGAACAACTGAACTAATGTATGTATGTATGTATGTGGTGTGGGTTGTTTTGGGGTCAGCAAGAAATGACTACACCGCCTATTAATATATGTAGTTGTTCACTAAAGTGAATGGACATCTAAATGGTATAGGAATGAGGTTATTGTTCATATGAGCAGTCCACTCACAAAACTCCCTATGTGAATTTTTCATGTCGTCACTTGTCGTAAGGGGAGGATAATGCGATTAAAAATCCTATAAGGTAACCTACTCTGTATAGAAGGACCCCTTCGAATTGCTTAAGACTAAAAGAGTTTACAAATAAAGTTGTTGTACTATCACTTTACGATATCTCTAACTCGATGATGGCGGCGCAGAAACCTATACGATAACTAGGGCAACCAAAAATTGGCACGAGCAAGTTTTTTTCTATGGTAGCTATCACATAATACTTAATTTAGGGTAGTTTTTAAGAAAAATTATACATTCTGACCTACTTTTGATAGAGCTAAAAATTGCCAAATTCATAATAAATGCTAATTTATGCTAATTTCACTATTAAATGAAAATTACAAAAAAAAAAAAAAAAAAAAAATAGGAAAAAAATGTTACGGATTTTCTGCTCTCTGATTGGCTAGTCGCTTCAATTTGTCAATTGAATTGCTCCAGATAATGGTATGTATAGACGTCGGGTAATTTCAACAAAACTTTATTGTAAATCTAATATATATATATATATATATATATCGTTTAATCTTCACAACCAGGGCATCGGAGCAAAAGTTTGTTTTTTCTTTAGCTACGATCCTGCTACATTCTCAAACATTTTTTTCTCCTGGCTCTGCTCCTAACTCCCAATTTTTTTTTGCTGCGAGCTTCGCTCTCGCTCCAATTTTTTTGTTGTGTTGATCGGGGATGCCGTATGTGGCAATATGAATTAAATTTTTTATACCAGAATCCAAATATGGCGTTCCGTCGGCCACGTTTTTGACAGGTGAGTAGAAAGAAATGTATGAAAATATATGGAGCAAATATCGATGAAAAAATAAATTCAAATTGTTCTCTTTCGATGAAAAGCTATTAAATATGTAAAAAATTCAACAAAATATATTAGTGACAGTTAGAGCCCGTGCACAATTGACTTCTACCTCGCTTTGCTTCAGAGTTTTGCTTTGACAGTTTCGTTCAGCATGTGCTTTTCAAAGGGACATGTTCACAATTGAGGTGAAGCGAGTAAAGCAAGGTATAAAGTTAGCCATCTCTCAACTTTTTTACACTTTGACAAACATCTCCCTTGTGTGTGTGTGTGCGTATGTTTGTATAGCTACACTTATTTTAGCGATTTCGCGCAATTTCGTGAGAAGTGAACAGAGAAAAGTAAAAAATAACATTCGAATAAGCAGAAAAAAGCAAATACCCCAAATATTTTACCAAAAATCAGGTTTATAAATTAAAGCAAAGGTGTGAAGTGGAAATTGTCAAAGTGTTAATTGTAGCAAGCATCTGAAATTTCGCTTTGCTTTAAGGTTTTTTCTATCAAAGTTGGAGGAGACAAAGCCAATTGTGCACGGGCTCTTAGGATTTTTTCACTTCAACATGTAATATCGGATGTCAGAGTAAAGCAACTTTGAGGTACGATCAACGCGCGACCGACCTAACGCCAAATTACGATTCAGGTATATTGTATTTCTCTTTTGAGACATGTACCTAAGAGTTTACATTTTCTTATTTTATTTTATTTTATTTTATTTTATTTTATTTTAATTTTAGTTTACCTTAGGGCCGATTTCATAATCAAATTAAAAGTTCATTTAAAATCTAAAGGAGCCTTTAATTTGTTGATCGATTTCATACAGTCTTTTTCAAGATAAATGTTCCTTCAAGGTTAAATACCCAAAAACGTGATTTAAGAATCCCTTTTGCCGGAAAAATTTTTATTTCTGCAATCTGTCAAAATCAAATATCAAGAATTTATTAAAATGTTTCAACCGATTTTGTTTGTTGAGTCCTATAATGCAATATTCATCTTCTTTCTCTTTTGTGAGGTTGGATGACCGCTTCCTATTTTTTCTGCACTGGGTTTCCAAATTATGCTTCTTTTTACTTTTTTTTTTTTTTCAAAAAAATTAAAGCCACAATCCAAAAATTTATTTATTTTCAGAAAAAAAAAAGAAATGATGAATTTCAATATTTTTAAATTTATGACAATAATTTGACGTGAAACTGTTGAAGACGGCATTGTCATTTGCAATATTTTCGCTTAAAGGAGCCTTTTAATATTATATTATTATGAAATCACTCCTACTTTAAAACACGATTAAATGGCTCTTTAACTAAAATGAACTTTTAACAAAAGGAGCTTTAAGAGTTTCATTATGAAGTCGGCCCTTATTTTTTTTTTTTTTTTATGTTTTAAGAAAATGAACTGAAATAAAAAAAATGTTTAAGGCTAAAAAGTGCCAGTTCTTTAAGTTTAACGGCGCCAAAAAAGCATTTTTAGAGCAATTTTTTGGTTGCCCTAACGATAACAAAAGCATACGAGATGGCAATTGGAGTTTACAGAGGAAAGTTTATTGGACTCATTCAGAATCGTTTAGACATTTATACCTACTTTAAAATTTAAAGTTTAAGTAAAGAAAGATAGATCTGATTGCGATGTATTGTGGAATGAATTTCCGTCATCTCTTGTCAAGTTTGATTTGGTTATAAACCGGTTTCGGCTATGTGCCATCTTCAGTATCTGGTTTCGTTCAACAACAAAAAAAGAAAATAGATTTGATTATCTGAAGATGAAGCTTTTTGCTTTGCCATGTATGAACAAAGCTTTGAAGATGAGCTTTAAGTTAGAGTTACAGTGCCCCGCTTGGGGTAGTTCTACCAACTTAAAGCCTAGAACATGACATGCCGCCGCCACTCTCCAAGTGTTATACCACCAATAAAAGCTGCTCTTAAAAATTTTACGCATTGCCTGTTTAGTACACAGTAAAAAATTATAGTTTATTTCTAATATCATTTGGTACTTAATTTAATCATTCTCGGAATTAAATTTGAATTTTAATGCCAAAAAGTCTTATTTTTAAACTATGAGAAGTTTTACAATATTATTTATTCCAAAATAGTTTCAAAATAAAGTCTTGAAAAGTATTAAAATCCTCTCTAAAGAATTTTAATCATTTATGGTTTAAAAACAAATCCTGAAAAGTATAAAAAACTTTCTCTTTCTCAATTATATTATTTCATTTTCATTTTCATTTATTGCAATAAATCATTAGTACAGTAAGATCATAGATCTTTTATAGCACAACAGCAAATAACAATAATAGTAAATAAATAAAACTCAGACAATTAATAAGACAGGATTAATAAGATTAAGGATCAATAAGATTAATATAGATGAACTTTGAACTAAAATAAATAAAATCAGTCAAGATATAAACTAAAACTAAAATCAAAATTAATATTAAAATTAAAATCAAGATCAATCAAAATCAAAATCAAGAAAAGAAAAAAAAAAAAACTTTAACATTTCTTAACATCAAGAATTAGGTCTTAAACTTCGAACTAACATAATGACTCTAAATCAGGTACCTTAGATAGCACAATTTTATCCAACTAGTTAACTGAAATACGCATATATAAGACTTTTAAAGTTGCTTTTGCTTAGACTACTGCGCGTGGATTCTGGTATAGAATTCCATATTCGAATAGCATTGACGAAAAATAGCCGTGCGGACGCCAAATAATTATAAGTTGGCACTATGAGGTCAGAAGTTCTGAGAGACCTTGTGAAAACTAGTTTATCATACAGGTAACTAGGCTGCTTCAACATAATGAGTCGGTACAGGAAAATGCAGTTTCGGGCTTTAAGATAACTGAAAATTTCACAGCCTAATAGGCGAGTTCTCCAGCTAGATATATGGTCAAACCTAGCTAAACCGTAGACATAGCGTGTGATATGATTAAATGCCACATCAATTTTATGAGCAGATCGAGAACTAAACTTACTGTAGACTATCTCGGAGTAGCATATTATTGGCATTATTAACTGTAAGGCCAGCCTTCTCCTAACATGAACCGGTGTATACGATGCTGATATTCTCAAGTTTCTTAAGGTATTACAAACTTTGCTTATAACAGAATTCACATGGTCATCACATGTTAGGGAGCTATTGATAACAAACCCTAGGTTGGTAACTTTGGAAACGAATTTAAGTGGTTTTTTATCAACATATAATGCCGGTATGCGCGAGTACTCAACTCGTTTTTTAGCTATAGGGAGCACATACGACTTATCACTATTAAGAGATAGACCATTTTCCTTCGCCCATAAACAGATGGATGTTAAATCGTTATTGAATTTTGTGCAGACGTCGTTTATATCTTTGTGGTTACCAGATAGATAAAGTTGAATGTCATCCGCATATGCATGTACATGAACATTCTGACAAGCATAGAATATGTCGTTAATAAAAAGACTGAATAATAAGGGCCCCAAAATAGATCCCTGGGGCACCCCAGCCATCAATGGTCTAAGGCCGGAAGTATTGGACCCGACCTCGACACACTGAGTTCTACCCACTAAGTAGCTACGCATTAAACGCGTTGCACAATCACTAAAACCAAAAAGGTTTCTTAATTTTGTGCATAGTAAGTCATGATTAACGGAGTCAAAAGCTTTGGAAAAGTCAAAATATTTTTGGTTTGAAATCAAAACCAAAAAAAAAATTAAAAAAACTTATCAGAAAAAAGTAAAAATAAAATCAAACAAAATGTTTCTAAAACTGTAATCCGGAGGAGTAATCAAATACACTCAAATAAATGGCCCGAATCTAATAATTATATCAAGTAAGTAATGCAGGAGATTAATTAAATATCATGAGGGTAAATTTTGCTTTATTTTTTCAGTCATAAGGCAGTTTCAGTCATAAGGCAGTTTCAGTCATAAGGCAGTATCACTGCAAGAACCGCGACGGTGCCGAAATTTCCCTGGACATCTCCAAAATATTAGTATAAAAGTGAAAATATGTATATATAACAAGCCCTAACCACCATAAAAGTGTATCCAACAAAATTATCGATTTCAGCTTTTTTATGGAAATCAACAATTTACTATCACATGCATCAACTCCCAAAATTTCATGGCTGTGAAATGTGCAGTTTCGAAGTTAGAGACTAAATAAGTTTCAAGGCTGCATACAAACTGTATGCAAAACAAATTTAAAAAAAACTGTGCCCTGTAAAATTTTATTTTTGTGTTGGATAAATTTTTTTGAGGATTAGGGCTCGATATATAAGGTACTTTAGTGTTTGCTACTACTGTTTTGGATTTTTATGTAAATAAACTATGTTAACGTTATTCAATTTCTCATTCATCTTTGGGATAATGGGTTATTTGCAGTATATCCACTGGAAATTTTATGGGGGTTTATTTTTAAATCCAAAAAAGTATACAATTTATTCCAATTTTCGGATAGATTTAATACCATTTAAAATATTTTTATTACCAAAAATATTATAAAAATAATCAAAATTTGGTTTTGATTTAATTCCTTAAAAGTATAGAATTTATTCCAATTTTGGATTGATCTTATACCATTTCAACTATTTTTAATACCAGAAATATTCTAAAAATAATGAAAATTTGGTTTTGATTTAATTCCAAGAAAGTATTAATTTGACACCAAGAACAATTTCCGTCTCTCAATATTCTCTTCTTTTTTTTAAACCAGAATGGTTTTAATTTTATGCTTTTTGGCATTGTTATATATAAATACCAAAATGGTATTAAAATTAAACTAAAATTTTTACTGTGTAGCGTTAGAAAAGGTGTTTATGTATCGTTAAATTGGTTAATTGTAAAAGGGATTTTAGAGGTACGTCGCACATACTACATATGTACATATGTATGTATAAAACTTCAGAAGAACAACTTGTATCCTTTTTATTGGCTTTAGCCACGACGACAAGCGAATATTAAAACTTTTATTGACAGTTTACAGTTGAAGGTAAATGTCTATCTGTCTGTCTGTCTGTCTTACAGACATTTTGTAATTATTTGATATACACACTTAAATACATGTGGATATATACATATGTATGTATTTACGTATTTACTTTATATAATAATAATAATAATATAATACAATGGCGCTATTATAACTCTGACGAGTTTTATGGCCGAGCTTCTCTCCCAATTCGAGGTGTGCTCCTTTTTGTTTTTCCTACTAATTGGGTGGACCTACAGTTTTATGCCGGCTCCGAACGGCGAATGCATTTTTTGTGAGAAGCTTTTTCATGGCAGAAATACTCTCGGAGGGTATGCCGCCCACTGCCGAGAGGTGACCGCTGCTCTTAAAAAACCCAATAATTGGATTTTTACTAATTAGAAAAATTTGTTTGGCTCGGACCGTGGTTTGAACCCGAGACCTCTGGCATAGCAGGCGAGCACTCTACCCACTGCACCACAGCGGACACTTTATATACTTTTCGTAAACTAACTCATTTAAAATACATTGTACGATGGCCACTTGCAAGCACAACATAACTAAAACAACACTAGCAACAAATCCATAATACGTGCGCAGCTGAAAGTTCGAGTAGATATCTCGCCTGCTTTAGTGCTTTGCTTCCGTTCAATGTATTTAGTTAGCTTTTGGACAGTAAACAGAGCTCATTGACTGAGTAAATATACAAGCAAACATATGTAGATGCCCAACGAAAAATCTACGCCTTATTCAAGGCTTACTCCAGAAGGCAATAAGGCTTAGTTATGCTTGAAAATTCTAAGGTACATAAATTGTATGGACAAAGGCTTATAATAAGGCTAATTTGCCTGCGTTGATGTCATCAGGCCAAAAATCTACTCTCTTTCTCTGAGAAGTAAACATATTTCAAAGGCTTTTGCGCCATGGAAAATATGACTTAGATAATTTCTTATAATAAGTGATTGTGCGGTGCTTAAATACCTTGCAATGAGGCTTATTCTCCATAGGAAATAAGAATGGAATCACTTCTTATAATAAAGGTTTAAATAGAGTTTAAATAGCTTATAATAAGGCATATAAAAAAGGCGTTTTTGCTAAGCTGCATTATTTACAATGTCTTTGCTTATGGCTGTCAGTTGAGAAATTCAGATTTACAAACAAGCTGTAAACTTCAATTGGTTTCTGGTGCCATTTATAATGAAAAACCAATAATTTTTCGAGATTCTAAGTTTGAGCAAGACCTGCCAAAAGCGCGCAAGTCTAAAATGAAAAATATTGTTGAAAATGCCTGAATGGATGCAGTGACTACCGTTTGGCATTAAATTCAAAAACAAAAAAACAAAAACAAAATCTCACCTTCGATTTTTTTAATTTATAACCGCTTCGCGACATTGTACAGCGCGGCCAGCGTATTCCTTTTTGACAGGTTTTTCTTATGGAGATTTTTGCAGTGTGCTTACATTCATACATACATACCCAATAAACACAACGGATTCGCCTCGATCTCATCCTCGCGTTTGTGTTTATTGGGTATGTATCTACACACTCGCAGTTAATGTATCGATAAATCCATAGGTAAAAGTATTTTTCCTGTCTATTGAAATTCGATTATTTTCACTTAGTATATGTATGTATGTATATACAAGCCTTTTCATGTAAGTGCGCATAAGGCCACTTTCCCAATCCATTCAGTGCGCTTCAACACTTCCCACTCCTGTATATTTAGCTTTTGTATGCCGCCTTTATACGTGCATATATGTATATGGGTGTTTCCAGCGTTACGGACGTTCCATGCTGCCACATTATTTTCAGTATAAAACCTATAGTAGGCTTTTTTACTTGGGCTTATGTCACCCTAGGCGTAGTGACATAATCCCAATTGGGATAATGTCATTTTCAAGCCCAAAAAAACATTTCAGATTTTTTCTTAGATTTTATTACATTAAGCAAAAAAATTAAAGCTGACAATAAAGTTAATGTTGTTATACAATAATACATTGGGTATATTTATAAGATGAAATATGTATGTACTTAAATACACATGTTCTCAAAAAATTACTTTAAAACTAAAAAATTACATTAAAATTAAATATATTTACATACATATATACAGACTTTTTTCAATAAAACGATAGGTATATAAATATTTGTGTACATTGTATATATGTCTATAAAAAGATGAAAATTTGGAAGAAAAAATCGCGCGATTTTTGATTCCAAATTTTCGCCTGCGCCGCTTTTTTTTATTTTAGATCGATAGGTATATACATATGTATATACATATGTCTATAAAAAGATGGAAATTTGGAAGAAAAAATCGCGCTTTTTTTTAATGGATCGATAGGTATATAAATATGTACATATGTCTATAAAAAAGAAAAATTTGGAAGCAAAAATCGCGATTTTTTTTTAATGGATCGATAGGTATATAAATATGTACATATGTCTATAAAAAAGAAAAATTTGGAAGCAAAAATCGCGATTTTGCTTCGCACTAGTACCTACTCGAGTGATTTGGTATTCTGGCTCCCTTTTATTTGGGATTATGTCACTCCCACATAGGTGACATAATCCCATGTAAAAAAATTGGGATTATGTCACACCATGGTGAGTGACATAATCCCAAATTTTAAAATTGGGGTTATGCCACTTGGGATTAAATCACGGCACCGTCTGAAAGACGTAATTTTTGTAAGTAGCAGTGCTCCAATGTTCATAAAATTTTGTGGCGTGATAAAGGAAATACGTACCTATATAATGGTATCAAAAAGTTTGGAATAGGTGCATTTTAAAATTTTTCTCTTTGGTTGACCCATTTTCGGAAACACCCTTATGTATGTGGGTTTTTTCGTCCTGCACACCGGCCACTTGCACTGTGTAAATACATACTAACTACATACATATACATACATATATGTAATTGTAGAAATTCGTTAGACATTCGCCGCCTTAGTATTTGTATTGTCCTTGCTTACTGGATATTGGTTATTTTTTTCTACGTTTTTATTTAAACCAATGTGTTTAGTTTATATTTATTACTATTATTGAACGGATATCGTGCGCGCATTACAAACAGGTTCTCGTAGAGTTTTTTGTTTTTGTTTTAAAGGAAACAAAAGACATAAAAATAAAACAAGAACAAGAAAAATAAGGATATCTATACATATGTACATACATACATATCGGTACGTGTAACAACTTTGATAACATCTTTTGTACTACATACATAGTAGTTCTATTTGGATATGAAAAGAAAACTGCTATTCGAGAAAGTAAAGTAAGTTATATCTAACTATAATGTAGATAAAATCAACCACATATTCGGTACTATTTACAGACTAGTTATGTACTTGAACATATATATATGTATGTACATATATACATGAATACATATATTCACACACAACAATTTGTTTTTTTTTTTTAATGAAAGCTGGCGTTCTCTTGTTAAATACGATAAACTTCCTCGGAATCTGTATGAAAAGAAATCCTTTTACTGAAATATTTAATATCATTGACAGACGGCAGCGATAATCCGGAATATCTAGCTAATTCGGAGTTAACTTGAGAATTAACTGGAGGTAATCCGAAATATCTCTTGAGTTAATTCTCAAAATTTTAGCGGGTTAGCGCATTTTGTAATAACATCTCTGGCAAAAAATCTCTATTGTGAATGAAAGTGCAGAAAAAGAAGAATCCACGGTAGATCGAGGAAGGTAGGCGCATAGGCGAATTCAGAAATTTGCAATGTAATTTGTTATTGTAATTGGTAGAGTGTAATGTCAAAATGATATTTCGCCTTAGTTGAAATCTGAGTTCGTTTGAGACTCGCCCATTTCTATTAACCATGCTGTGAATTCGCTTTGATTTTGACATTACACTCTACCTTTGGAAATAAGAAAAGAAGTTTTTGTTAATCCGCAATACTTGCCGTCTGTCAAGCCTATAAGGCCCCTTCAAGTATATCCTCATATCTTCTCATCATCAATACTTTCTCACCCCACACTTAAGATCCGTGTATGTCTGGAGCTCATTCATGATCAGAATTATATTTAGACCGTGTTTTTTTTTTTTTTTTGATGTATTGTGGAACGTTTTCCCGTCATACATTGCTAAATTTAATTTGGTTATAAACCTGGTTTCGGTGATGTGCCATCTTTAGCATCTTTTTTTATCGTGTTTTTTATTCGGCGGGAGAATAAAAGCCCGTCTACACATAACTTGACTGGCCAACTAAACATGTAGCGAAACATCTCGCGAAATAACCCGTCTACACGTAGCAGACAGCGTTGCCATTCTAGCTTTTTTCAAGCTAGATTTAGCTTTTTTTCTTGTCTTTTAGCTGCAAAAATTCTGATTTAGCTTTGGCTTTTTTTTTAGCTTTTTTATTTGCTAAAACTCCCCAAAAAATGATCAGATCAGATAAGCTGACTTCTTGTTCTTCTTCGACAGCTATCCAATTTGTTTACGTCTGCTTATTCTATACATGCATTCGCGTTTAAAATTCGTCAAATTCTTCCTTCTCTGAGTTTATCCATCATTCGCACGTGAGCTGAATGTCAAATTATTTCGTCTTCCTTACAGTTTTGACATCTCGGTCACGAGAGTTTGACATTCAGCTCACGGCTTGTATGTGTATATGTATCTTGAACCGACCTGTTAAATTGACCTTGAATTTATGTGTGTTTTGAAAACACATTAGGCGAGTTCCCCTGGCTGTGATCCAGATCCGCATAACAATTTTGCATGCAAATGGAACAACAATTTTGTTATCCTGGTGTTTATCTGGATCCATTTCGGGTCCGTATAGATTGTAATAGATTTTTTTGATCCATATAAACATCAGGATAAAAAAATTGTTGTTGCAGTTGCTTGCAAATTTTTTGTCCGCATTACTGCCCCGGGAAATCACCTATTAATTAATAAAGCATTGAAATACGCAGTAGGATTTTCATCGTTTTATTAATCCGGGAGTACTAGTCAATAGATACTCCATTACTCCCTGTACCTCTTGTATAAGTATACGATTTTGTATACTCGCTTTTAACATTGTATGTCCTAGGAAGGGAAGTAATAAACACAAACAAAATAAAACAAAACTGAAAACATTTTGATATTGCTCGGAAAGGATATCAAACAGAGTACTGTTCTGCTCTCGCTTGGGGAGATCTCGCTCCAAGTTCTACTGGGTAATTTCGTAATTTTTTCAGCTTCTTTTTTTAGCTTTAAATTTTTTTTTGATGTGTTTAACAATTTTTTTTAGCTTTTTCTAGCTTTTTTTTTTTTTGAGAATCTAGCTGGAACTCTGGAAAAGTTCTGGCAACACTGGTAGCAGATCGTTATTCAGTTTGACATCGCTCATTCTTGTTCTTCTTAAATGTTTGTATGTTTGCTTATTTTTGCGTTTTTGTTTTGGTCTGTTTGAGATTTCGATACAAATTTTAGAAAAGACATCGATATCATCGGGGTTGGCAAGAGGATTGAGAACGCATCAAGTGTTTCATTCTTCATTCGCTCTCAGAAACTTACATATATGGAAATTAGCGAGTTTCGGCTCTGGTTTCGAGATCGAACGAAGATTGAGAGAGCGAATGCAGATAAAAAGAGCGAAACACGTTATGCCATGACACTGATATACTTTGCTGGAGCTGTGATTCATTATTTCACATAATTTATTTTATTATTCTTTTCTAGATGCCTTACCTATGCTTCGTTGTGATGTCTCTCCTTGGCCGTTTCTTAGTCATACGAGCCAAAAAATCGGTCTCAGTTTTAGAATTTTCTGCCGTCATTAATTAATCCTATCCGATCTTTGAAGGTAAACTCGACGCACGCGGGCCTTTATATTATTTTTTTTTGCTGGTATACACATTTCAGTGTGCCGCACAAAACACAGCCTTGTAGAGCCGGTGCGCGCTATTCTTACTAGAGCTCTAGATACCCGGGTATCGAACAAATCGAATTGATCGTTTTTGTTTGAAGCCCGTTTGTTGTTCAAATGCCCGTACAAACATTCGAGCATTCGAGCTTACATACAAAAAAAATTTGCATCGAAAAAACAAAAATAAAAACAACTACATATGAAGAAGAAAAAAAATAATAAACAAAAGAAAAAAAAAACAAACTTCAAAATGCCCGAATTGTTCAAATGCCCGTACAAACATACGGGTAATAAACAAACTAACGACTGTTCGAGCATTTGAACAACATTTGTTCGGGCTACTCGAAAATGTTCAAAAAAAATCTGGAGCTCTAATTCTTACTTATACTGAAGCAGTGTGGCCATTCCTCATTGTAGCAGGTGTTTTTGTTTAGGGCTCGCCTGTCGATGACACCTGTAAATTTTCGCACCTTTAAATATGAAATGAAAATTAGAACAAATAAATATCTATGTAAATAATTAAGTATGTATGTATGTGTATTTATTTACATACATACATACATATACTAATAATTCTGTATATTAAAGCTTCATATAATATATTTATGTATGTACATACACTCAATTAAAAAAGAACCACATAAGCCCATAAGCCACCAAAAAATATTTAGTTCACTATCATAAATAGACGAAACGTTTGCTTCTTTTTTGATATTTTTGTATTTGTATATACACTTATAAAAATATATTTTTTTGTGCATGCATTTATATGCACCAATAAAAATTCATAAACACACACACGCACACATGTGAATCTTCTATATTAAATTAAAAAAAATGATGTACGCTGTGCGAAGATAAGAGCCCCTTTAAAGTAAATGCTTATCGTAAAAATTGATAAGATTACATGCTTATCTCTGTTTATGACTAGAGATAGAGTTCAACAAAATATATTCCAATAAACGAAACTGGAGTGAAATTTTATAGTTTAGTTGGCTGGTTTGAGGTGAAGCAAGAAAATTAGAATGAATCAGTTGAAATTTGTGTGCATTGCAGAAAGGATTTAAATTTTTACACCAAAAAAGTAAAAAAAGTGTTAAATATTTACTGAATGGTTTTATAATAATTGGAAATCATATAATATCGTAAATGGTTTACAAAAGTGTCTTTGCAGTGCAGTTTAAAAAGTATTTGTATTACAATTAAATAAAATTAGTGTTTAAAGAAAATCAGTGAGTACATTATATCTATTAATTTCTAAACTTGTAACCTATGTATGTATGTATGTAAGTATTTCTGCTAGATTAATTCCACAATTGCTTATGTATAAAAAAGGCAAACAAAATATATATACGAAAGACTAAATTCGGGGTCACCTAAGTAGGCGTTTACACAACGTAAATCATTAGTACGTACTACGTAGGCTCTATAATCATAAAATAATTGAACACCTTTGAGGATATACATACATATGTATGTATACTAGGCTGGGGCGATTTGTATAAAGGGAAATTAATCGATATATCGTGCCATCGAAATTGGCATTCCTCTCATTTTCTGAGTAAAAGCGACATTTGTCTAAAATTAATTTTTATGTTCCGAAATTTGGTTTTTTATCGACCAAGATCGACTGTTTTTCCTTCCAGTAATACCCTATGGCGTGTACCTAATTAACCTTGATTTTTCTTAGGGCCGGCTTCACCATCTCCGGTTAATTTAATCGCTGGTTAGTTTGACGTAAATTGTATGGCGAGCTGTCAAATAAATTGCTTAACCGGGCAAAAATCACAGTTAAAATCCTTCTTGGTCCATAAAAAACACATTCCGGAACATCAAAATTAATTTTAGACAAATTTCGTGGCAAAGTTTTGTACTCAGAAAAATAAGAGGAATCCGAAACTCGATAGCACGATATATGTAGGTTGGTAAACCGCCCCGGTCTAATGTATACTTAATTATACATACATTTATACTAGATATTTTTATATTAAAAATATCCCAGTAGTATTGATCAGCTGGAAAACAGCACATATTTCCTACTGAATATTCAGTAAAGATGTAATGCTAAAATCTGAACTTTCCCTTTCGTTTTTATATAGAGTTTGTGTTGAAAATCAACTACCTCAAAACTGCCCAACGAGAAGGGAGAGCTTCTGTATGAAAAAAGGTCTGAATACGCAGGGAGAACTTCCATTGCACATATTTTAGTACACCTGATGTCTTCACTGCGTGTTCAGTCTTTTTTTTTTCAGGCAATGATTTTTGAACTCACCCTCACGGAAAAAAAAGTTAGTTGCTAATTTTAAAGTAGCTTAAAACAAATGCAGCGCGGGAGAGTTTCTTGTTTATAGGTAGGTACATATGTATATGTAAACACATGTTTTCAGATCTAATTATGCCAAGATTGTTTTTTCCTTTTTTGGTTACCGTTTTTCAGCTTCACTTCCCATTGAACACTGAAAACGAAATTCTCAAAGGGAGAAAATATTGTTTCATATTTATCATTTGAAAATTAACATAAATTCAATTGTTTCTCAAATATTGTTTATCAACTTGAGAACAATTTGTGAAATTTGAGGAAAATTTGTTTCGCATTTTTGTCATTTCTTGAATTTCGACATATCAAATGCAGGATTAAGTTATTTATATTAAACTACAAGTAAAGTAGTTGACAAGAAACTCAAGATTAAGTTATTTATTTTAAACTAATAGTAAAGTAGTTGAAAACAAATCCAGGATAGGACAATTGACTGCTTGCTAGGACATCGCCATGTTAAAAAAGTCAGTTCATTGCAAAGGAAAAAGTCACATTTTCAATTAGATGTTATTCAAAATAAAGTAGTTAAAAAGTGATTTAAAAGTAATTGAATTTCCTACAGGGCAGTTTCAGGGTATTTTTCATACTGAATATTTTACTGAATATGCAACTGCTTACCTCGAATACTGCTGGGATTCTAAATACACATACATACATATGCATGTTTATACACATATACACACTGCAGTTCTTATAGCTTAGTCAGATAAGATAATTCTCCGCTCCCTTGTTAATTAAATATTCTAGGGTTGGATAATTAAACTTAATGTTGAGTTATTGAGTTGTATTTTATCAGTATATCGGTAACTCAGACTACACATTCTAATAGCGTGTCTATACGGGACGAGATTATCTTCCATATAATTTCTGCTACGATGGACTGTCCGTCTTCTGGTGCGAATTTACTTAAGTAGTCCTTATACCTAGAAGTCTCCGAAATTTTGAAGTGTTTTTCTTTGATATGAGCAAGACTGTATATGGTTCTAATAATCCACTCATTAGCGCCCTATCTGAACTACATAAATGGTTTCTCAAATTGCTAAGATCTTGATTTTTCTTGGTGATAAGTATTTGAATTTTTCAATGTTAATTAAGGAGTTGTTTCTTATGTAACAATTTTGAATATCGGTTATTTGTTTTAGTTACTTTAATAAGGCTATTCTGGTAACTGTGTGTTCCGGCAGAAAATGCCGGTTTACAAAACCCTCGATTTCCTTGTATTTCTGCCAATGTGCACACATGAAGACGCGCGTTTTTATGGCTTTCTGCTCAAGTTCTGCGCGTTTTGTGCCGTCATGTGTGGCTAGTCTTACATTCGCCGGACGCGTTATCACTTGAAGCATTGCTCGACTGTTAAGCGCTGTATCTGACGCAGCCATAAGTCACATATGCATACATATGTAAGTCTTGAAGTACATAGTACTACATACCCAGCAAACAGACTCGTAAGCGCTGCCTGTTGCTTGCACTCTCTGCTCCAAATATTTTATTACTTCATTTTAACACAACCCAAACAAAGAGAAAGGGAATTGAGTTTTTATGAGGAAAGTACAATGTGTGGCGAGCAAAAAAATTGCGTATTGTCGTCGAAGTCTATTTTCAACTGACATGCAATGAAGTGTTAGGTGGTTAAGTGCTCGCACTTATCTCTTTCGGATATATGTACATATATGTGTACATGTATGTGTGTACACGTACGTACCCTGCAGGAAGAAAAAAATCAATTCCTAAAATAGTTGACTTTTAACTGGCTATTTTGAGACAATTGAAAAAAATAATTAATTTATATCAAACAGCAAGAAACCCATTTTATTCCAGTTCATTTCTCGCGCTCCATTCTACTTTGCATTACGTGGAATGGGCAATGGAAGCTCAATCCACTCTGCATTACTGGCAATGCGTGAAAGAAGTGATGAACTCGTCAGATGTTCCATGGCAAGGCCTTCTGTCACGCCTGACAGGTAATAGTGATGACCAGATTTTTTCTTGGTAAATGTATGAAATAACGTCCCAACCCTAGCAGAATATATGTACATATGTATTTTTTGTTATTAAACGCTTAAATTGCGCAAAAAATGTGAATAATGCAGCTAACCAAAAGCACCTTATTATTAAAACATTTATAAGGTATTCATACACCACTTAAGCCCTGAATATCACGCCATAATAAAGAATTAAATAAACCTTATTTTTCTGTCAGATAAGCCTTACAAATAAGATGTGCTCTCAGGTAGAGATAGAGTATTCCTTATGGGTTGATGATATCAGCAAAGGAAAATCAGCCTTTTTTTAAGCCTTTGCCCATACAACTTAGGTTTCCTTAAAATTTTCTAGCCTTATTTCTATAAGCCTTAAAATCTTCTGTAATAATTCTTAAATAAGGCGTAGATATTTTGCTGGGTAGGTATATCTATGTACATACCTATGTATGTACTAAAAATCAATGGATGAACTCGTTTTTGTGTCACCGATCAAAAACAGCAAAATATATAACGGTAATGTTCAATCGATTTTTTCGCGTTTGTATGTCATGTCGACATTCCACGCTTTATAATTTATTTATTTAGGTATAACTACTTTTTTTTTTTAAATAAGCAAACACATGACCGCCATGTGTAAAAAAAATATTTAAACTACACGGCGGACACAACAAAAACGGATGCATTTTGGCATTAATATTGCGATCTACTAATGCCTTTCGGATACAAACAAAAAAAAAAAACAAGTAAGGAAGCCTAAGTTCGAGTGGAATCGAACATTAGATACTCAGCTGTATGCTTTCATTGTTTGTTTGCGTTTGTTCGATATAGGGTGTATTTTATATGAAACGAGTGCTGCATAAACAGGGCGCAGCCACGCCCATTTTCAAAATTTGTATCAATCATCCAAATAAGCATATAAATATTATTGTTAGTGCAAAATTGCATCCCTCTATGACTTTTAGTTACAAAGACTTCACGTTACAAATTCCAAAAGGGTGTTCCAGAAATATCTTTGTTAAAAAGTAGGCGTGGTCATAAACCGATTTCAATAAATTTTTGCGTGTCTATTAACACAAGTTATAAAAGTGTATAAACTAAGTTTCGTCATAATATCTCAGTTATTTGTCGAGTAATAGGCTCATAGATTTCTTTGTATAAAAAGAGGCGGTGCCACGCCCATTTTATAAAATTTTTTTTTTTTGTGTTTCCAGTCTATTGTAGAACTCATGTCACAAAATTTCAATGAATTATCTTTATATTTCACAGAGATATCGCTAAAAATGATTTTATTAGGTCACTTTATAATACCCATATATAAAAGTGGGCGTGGTCGTATACCGATTTTGGTAATTTTTCGTCCACACATTTGGCTAAGTAAATATATCACGCGTACCAAATTTCATCGACATATCTTTAACGGTTTCTGAGTTATGGCTTATAAAACTTTCAATATTTGCCCCTTAATAAGTGGGCGTGGCACCGCCCATTTTCCAAAATTTTTATATGTTTTGTTTTACGTCCGTAGGTGGACTCGTGCCACAAAATTTCAGTGATAGATCTTTATATTTGACAGAGATATCGCTTAAAATGTTTTTATTAGGCCCCTTTATAGTTCCCATATATAAAAGTGGGCGTGGCCGTCAACCGATTTTTATAATTTTTCGCCAAAACATTTGTCTAAGTAAGCAAATTACGCGTACCAAATTTCATCGATATATCTTCAACGGTTTCTGAGTTATGACATATAAAACTTTCAATGTTTGACCCTTAATAAGTGGGCGTGGCACCGCCCATTTTCCAAAACTTCATCAAATTTCTTCATAAGGGCCTGAGCTCAATACGTGGGTAAAATTTTAGCACTCTAGCTATATTAGTGGCTGAGATACAAAATTTCCGATTTTTACTATATAGGGGAAGTGGGCGTGGTCATGGTCCGATTTCGCCCATTTTCAATACCAACCGTCCCAGTCTCGATACCAACTTGCATTTCAAATTTCATCAAAATATCTCAATTTTTACGCGAGTTATCGTGCGTACGGACGGACGGACGGACGGACGGACGGACGGACGGACGGACGGACGGACGGACGGACATGGCTCAATCGATTTCTCTTTTCACCCTGATCATTTTGATATACATAAGTCCATATCTATCTCGATTATTTCATTATGTTACAATCCACCGTTATGAAATCAAAATTATAATACTCTGTGTACTAGTACAGCTGAGTATAACTAGACAGAGGCGGATATTAATTTTTTACTAACGCTTGCTTTTTTGGTTCATTTTTAATTTTTTTATTGGTTTATACGGCAATATAATTCCACGTTTTACAAAGTAATCCCGAAAAGTTGCAAAAAGCAAAAGAAAGTAGGTACCTAGATACTTTCAACGCCGCAACGACTTAAAAATCATCAACGATTACAAAAAAATAGTATCAATTAGTTGCTTTCTGTACCCTTTTTGGCTTTTTAATTCACATCATAAACGCTAAAAACTGAAATAGTGGTATTAGTCACTTAATCTGTTGCGACTAATCCTCGGAGTGGTTGCATTTCCTTTTTTGTGGCGTATGCATGCAAATACATTTTTGTTTTTTTTCTTGATAACTTTTGTATGTCTTTGTTATGTCATTTAGTACAATAAAAGTGACAGCCAACCGCAAATATGTATACATATCGACCCCTTTGTGCGACTTTATCGTAACGGACAAAAGCAAATTTTACAGGAGAGCATTTTTTTCGTTTTTTTACTACTTTTTATTGGAATTTTGAAACGAAATTGAACACGTGATTAGGTAGTTAATTAATATAATGAACCTGATAATTTTTTTCTTGAAAAAATGTGCAGTTTGCGAAAAAATCATAATTATGTCCCTTACGATAATTTTCGCTCTCAATTTTTTATCAGTTTGTTTGAATAAATGTCCCTTACGATAATATTTAAAAAAGAGTTTGTATGAAAAACACAAATGTTTTATTCCATACCTTTGTGTTTTTAATGATTGGGTAATGGTAATATAGTGAGTATTGTACTCGTCTTCCATTCTAAAGTTTCCAAGTTCGATTTCCGGCAGACCAGGGACCGATCTATTGGGAAAATTGGTTTTTATAATATGTAAGTTTGTTGGAAATTTGGTAAATAGGTAGATGATTTACTGTATTATGACGGATCAATGGAACGAGTGTGGGGAGTAAGAGAAGAGGGAGAGGTAAATGACCAGGGAGAAGGAGAGGTAAATGGAAATATAAAAATTTTACATTATTCCGATAAATCAATGGTTGGACAGAGCAACATCTGTCGGCGTTTCTAGTCCAAAATATAAAACTGCACATCGAACGTGAATTTGAACCAGCGACTCCCAATCAGTAAATGTCAGAAAACCCTCCAAAAACAAATTACATTGCAGATGCCGTTTAAAGGCGACACAAGAACAGATATTACGATTGCTATTTTTTCCTAAATAAGTAAGTATTTTTAATCGCTAGTTTTCATTATTTTCCATCCAAATGGGGCATTCTCTTATTTCCATAAATTACTAGTACCTGGGTGGTCGAGCTCAGACGTGATTCTTTTCCTTAGAAAGTATTATATTTCACCATATAGGAATATACAAATATCTAATCAAGTAACTAAATGAGCCAAAAATGGATATATAAAATTTCACTCAACTCAGTCAAACCGTTTTCGCGATAGTTTACAAAGGAATGAATAAAATTAGGTTATGTAGAATTTCCACTGAGCAATATTTTAATTGAAATACGTCGTAAAATACCATACAGTTTTATGCCGGCTCTGAACCGCGAATGTATTTTTTATGAGAAGCTTTTTCATGGAGGGTATGCCGCCCACTGCCGATAGGTGACCGCTGCTCTTAAAAAACCCAATAATTGGATTTTTACTAATTAGAAAAATTTCTTTGGTGTTTTGGTCGGACTGGGGTTTCAACCCGAGACCTCTGGAATAGCAGATGAGCACTCTACCCACTGCACCACAGCGACCATAGGCATACTATCAGTAAAACGAATTTCCTCCAAATCCGTTCAGCCGTTCCCGAGATAGTAGTGGATATAGAAATATATAAATAAATTAATATACATACAAATATACATACAAGAACAACTCGCTTAAGGTTATAAGATAATCCAAACATAATCATGGTACCATGGCTACATTACGCTTACAATCCCCTTTATATTCTATTTTAAATTTCAAAATAAATAATACATAAAATTACTTGCTAGCTATATTCAAATTATTTTTTATATGGGCGATACGATAAATTCGAGCTCAAGAAAAAAATGTGGATTGTCCCTTACGATAAAAAATAAAGCCAATTTTTGGCACAACTATAAGGATTTCAGGTATAATATTTTACCAGGTGATGGGCTGACGGATGTAGATTAAAATTACATCAAAAACTGAAATTCCAGAAAATTACCCTTACGATAAAATCGCGCAAAGGGGTCGATATATACATATTTAGCTATCAAAATCTGTCATATGTGCATACAAACATACATACATACTTATATATTTATGCGTTATGTATGTACATATGCGTTTGTTTGAATATGTACTTTTTGATATAGTTTTTATGAAACACCTGCTATCTAGAAAAACTCTTCACAAGCACACAATGGCGATGTCATATAAAATATAGACAGTGTATTGTATGTATGAACATATGTGTATGAATATGGTCATATACATATGTACATATATGCACACAAGATACCCAGTGATAAAATTGTAAGGCTTTTGGCAGTGAGTCGTTAAAGTGAGTGATGAACTCAAAATCCAAGAGACCATAGGTAAATGATCAGGCATAACAATTCCTTTTTCAAAATCTAACGAAACAAATGTTCGATCAATGTAAAACCGATGTTGATGTCGTCCTCCCCCAAGCAAGTCCTACCAGAGACTAGTGGTCTTGGTGCGTTGTTATGTCTTGATGAGTTGCCAATCTCCGACGGTCGGGATCCGGCTTTGTGCATTGCAACAGCTCCTCCTGTGAGCCCTCTGAGTCAAGCATGGGAGGTAGGACGTGGTCTCCTTGTTCTATACGTTGTTTGGATCAGCTTGAGTTCGAGTTTCTCGAACACTTCCCTAAACTTTGCGACGCAATTCCTTAGCAACACCAAACAGGCTTCATTCGCGAACTTAATAACAATATATCACCCAGTAAAGCTGGAGTTATAGGTATTTAACTTGGCATGGAACAAATTGAGAAACGGGCCGATCTATGCGCGCTACGTAACAATCTAAATGGAACAGACTTCTATGTTACGCTAAGTGTGCATAATCAAATGTACTCAAACCTCATTGAACAGAAATTTTGAGTGAGTTGTTCATGCTACGTTAAGTATCCATAACTCCAGCTTAATCAAAGGACGAGTGGTAGTCAATGACCGAATATGGAGACCCCAGAGTTGCGCAGAGGGTGTGACGCATCGCGAGCTTCGATAAACCAACCTCGATCTCCAACCAATGGTTACTTGTACATGGTCTCTGACAGCGTCACGCTAAAGTGCCCAATACATTGTGGCTGCCAAATCCGTCCGTTTGAAGTTTTTTGGCCGTCTCGGTGCTGTGTTGTTATTGTCAGTGCCTTATTGTCAGCCTCTCTTTTGAGAAGCTGCACCGGCTTTATTGGATGTGTTTGGAAGTGGTTTAGGAGCTTAATGCTCCCGTTGGAAACATACAAACTCTCCCAACAACTTTTTGTACGCTTCCAGATCCTTCCGAGCAGCTAGTAACTAACTCTGCTTTTCCCGAAAGAGCAGTCCCTCTAATATTTGCTCTTTCGGATATGGTAGATATTTTTTTGTTTTGGATGCACTCTTAGTTGTTTCCTGACTCGAGGCCATGAGCGTTTCTTCTACAAACTCCGTCACCAGGGGTACCGGTTTACTGTGGGAAGTGGTCAGGGTCTTATTCATTGGCTTCGTTGTAGAATCCGTTTCTCTATCCGTCCCTCTATTAGTATCCGATCCCGTCCCATTTGTCGTTGTTTGTTGTGTGCAGAACCAGGTTGCATTGAGAAGGCACTTCTACACATTTTAGAACTACTGGGGATAATGACCTGACTATTGCTTATTGCTTCAGTGGTCACTCTAAATTCTGTAGACATTTCCAAATTTCTTAATATTAATCTCTCTTGCTCTTACTATCGTAAGATGGCTACAACTTCTCTAATTCCAAGACACTGCCTTGTAACCAGTTACCTGGTGCATACTGCTTTCACACTGAACACTTGTCCGAGAATGAACACTAGGATGTTTTTGTAAATTCCAATACCTTTGAACTTGATTACAAAAATGGGGAGTTTTTCCTGTACCCTTCTGTTTATTTTATTTTCAAATTGCCTATCTCAATTGCCTCTTTCCGCAAAGCGTCTGTGGAATTTGCTTTTATTGCACGCGCATTACCACATTCATTTCCCAATTGCCCGACCTTCCCAAACTCTCTAATGGGCAATTTCCAAATATAGTAGCATTGGTTTTTATTTGTTTTTTATGTGTGCAATACAAATCCTTCTCTGAATACATAAATATGTATATACATATGTATATATCCACATATGAACACACAATGCACACAATACACAAATACACATGTGCACATGTGTGAAGAGCGCTTAATGTCCTTTCGTAACTGCAGCACCTTTCGGCAACAGCACATTGAAAGCAAAATAAAAGCAAAAAAATAGATAAATAAAAACACGAAAAATGGATAAAAAAGAAAAAAAAAAATTAAAATATAGCACAACAGATAATGCAATAATAATAACATTGGATGCATAAAGGGCCAAACTTTCATGCACATAAAAAGTTACTATATTCTTCAAGTTTTCTGTGGTAGAAGATACCAAAGAATGAAAAAATATACCCACGAATGTGGCACTTTGTTAGATAAAAAAATATTTGGACTATAAAACTGTTTATTTAGAAAGTCCCTAAGCTTTGGTACTTGCACTAACTATGCTCCGCTCCTTTTGCGACCTATTCTACACTTACTTTGGGTTTTGCACCAAAAATCTCTAGCATGTATGTTCAGCACATGCCCTCAATATTGGAATCATCTCTCTGGTTGAATGCATCGTTAAAAGCCAAAAGTGCATTTTGTGAAAATAAAATATACTTTAGTTAGAACAAAAACAAGTAAGAAATGTAGTATGCGGTTGGTAATCGAATATTATATATCCAGTTGCGTGCTTTATTCGTACTGCTAATTGGCTTAATTAATAGAAGAAAGGGAATAATGATAGCTTAGAGTAAGGCCATAAGCTATACTATTGCTAAAAGCTACTTTTCTTGGAACGCATCAATTTTGCTGTTAGTCCTATAAATTTTATGACATTCTTCTATAGACAGGTGTCGGCATTCCCACACATGTAATGAATTTATTAGGTGAGACTCTGTGCGTAGTGAGAGCATGCCTATACGGTACGAGAACCTAACCACCTCTACACAAATGGCTCTAAACTAGGTATCCGCTGGAGGCTAAAAAATGTCATTCCGTCTATTTGATCACTGCAGCGGCTTTCAGGCGGAGGTAGCAGCGATACAAGAGGCGGTTGAATTCTTGAAATCGGACGGGAAATTGGACATTAAGGCATTTACATCTTCTCAGAAAATCAAGCTACACTTGCAGCACTAAGATATTACGCACTAGGAGATGTTTCGGCAATTCAAGAAAGCGAGGGCACACTTAGATCGAACCGACCGTTGTGATACCACATGGGAGCCCTGGTTTCCTGGATCCCTTAAAAAACTTTTCTGCATACAAAATATATTGAAATTTGAAGCCTTTAAAGCTAAACCAGCGCGTTTGTTTAATGAAGCGCCGAAAATTCAGTATTTTTGTATTTTCCAACACCGCCAGACACTCGAAGAAGTGCCTATGAAAGGAGCGCTATCTGACCATCGACAGAGCAGAATAGCGCCATAGGTAGTGTTCGACACTTTCAATCTCCTCTATGTCCTTGCAGCTGCGAAAAAAGTCATTTTTGTAGAGGTCTATACGAGAGGCATGGATAACGATGAGACAGTGTCCTGTTAGAAGTCTCAACACCATCTGGACCAATCGAGAGCCGGTTCAGATTTGATACCGATTTCGATCTCCCTCATCTAGTCTAGGCCTGGAAATCGCACAGGTTGACTCCCTGCCGCATCTGGTGTTAGCCTGTTCAAGGAAATGAGATTTCTATTAGTGCCTGCATGAGTTCAAGGGGGGCCATCCTGATGTTACTTATAAGTCCAGAACTGAGCAGTTCACTATTCTCCTGGATGGGTGCCTGAACACTTTCACCGTGTCTTGGAAGGCTCTAGGGCTCATATCATAC
Source organism: Urophora cardui (assembly GCA_960531455.1). Lineage (NCBI taxonomy): Eukaryota > Metazoa > Arthropoda > Insecta > Diptera > Tephritidae > Urophora > Urophora cardui. The sequence continues at coordinate 22,141,590 of OY482674.1, read as the reverse complement.
ATTCGAGCTCGCACTGATGATGGGCATATTAAAGATCATACCATTCTCGGGAAGCATGTGGAAAAGATGCTTTCTATAATGAATACTACAGAGCTTATGAGGATGAAGAGACACTGGGAACAATCAGTAATCTTCTGTGCGAGGGTCCAACACTGTGGATGAAACAATTGAAATACATGGGATCTTGCTATTTCTCGGATCGTCTAGCTCCACTAGAATTTAAGAAAATTCTAAAATTTGCAGCGTTCACACCATAGTTTGTATAGGGTGTCTTCGGATCAGCGTTGTATTACAAAGGCATTCTTGAAACCTAAGTGTACAAGTTGAAACTAGCAGCCACTGCAACCTAACCTAAGCTTATATGGAATGTAATTGGCTCTCCAAATTACTTGAAACTTGTCCCACTTATACCGTCATTCGTTATACAAGTTGTCAGCTCTAATTCTTGTTCTTTCTATTTCGCTGGTCTGTCGGTTTTCGGTCCTCGGTTGAGGCCGCTGGAAGAAGTCTGATGAGGGGATGTGGTGGTCTCCGAAATGGATCCATAATTTCTACCAAAAAAAATTCTTTCAATTTTTCTTAATTATAAACTGGCCAATAGCTCATATAAAATTCACATTTGATTTTGATAGTTGATAGTAGGTAGGTGAATGGAGGAACATGGACCAACCGACTGGTTCTTTAATTTTGCATATTTTTATAAGTAAAAATCCGTAGGTAGATATCTGTCTCATTTATTTCATGCTCTCACACGCCCAGCTGGTTATAGTCAACAGCTGCACAAAGCTGCAATTTTATATGTGATGTAGACATCATCGCTTTTGGGCACAGAAAAGTTAAAATAAACTATAAGAACAGATTTAAAAATCATTTAAGTTTGCTCGTGCATTTGTGTCATCCACATATGTATGTATATATAGTTCTTTTTGTATTTGTTGCTTGCTTGTTTTTGCTAGTAGTATTATTATATTTTATTGTCATGGTGTTATAGCTTGACTGTAGCATCGCTGCTATTCATGCGGATAAAGCAAAAAATTCAGGGCTTGAGAGGACGAGTATGTTGTATGTACATTAAGCCGTATCACGAAAATAAAGTTTGCGTGTGTCAGTTTTATTTGAACACTTACGTCGAAAAAATATTTTTGGTGTAAAATTTTCTTTTTTAGGACCGCGTAAAAAACAGCTAAATCGCGTTTTTTGTAATAACTTCCTTATTTGATGTCGGATCTCTATGATCTTAATGTCGCAGAAAAGGTCTCGCTCTGCACTATATTTGGCCCATATAAAGTTTCGATCTCAAAGGTTGTTCTGAGTTTTACCTTTAAAAATTTTGGAGTTACTATCCCTAGACTTTTTTATTTTTATCACTAATACAAAGCTCTCAAAAAACCATTAGGAATCCCCCAAAAAAATTCTAGCCTTTATTCACAAAGAAAACAGTTATACCGTTTTAAAATCAGAGAACCTGTTTTTTGAAAAATTATCCCAAGTTCTTATTTATATGAGGCAGTAACACCATATAGTATGAGTTTTTGATTAAAAAGTATTCTAAGTCCTCGCTTAATTTGAGAATGGTGTACCGCGATGGAACAGCTACCAATACTGGACACATGATATGCAAAAAATTATTGATGATTGGACTATTCGTGCTGATCAACGTTATTTATATTAAACTAGCTGACCCGGCAAACTTCGTTCTGCCCAAAATAGATTTTTTTATTAATTTCATTTTAAAAATTGTTTCTTACACCGGTATTATTTTTAATAGAAAATTAACGATTTTCCACTACTACTATAACTTCAAAAATATATAATTTTAGTATTCAGTTTAAGGCTGCACGATACACAACATTTTTAGTTTTCTGTTCCGGATATTTATTTTCACTGAGTATTGGCTATTTTCACTAAGTAAGTAAGAGGATTGATATAGTATACCTCCATAATGGTTTTCAGGCCCCTCCTCCAACCCTTTTAGATATATTCAGCCTCAAAAGTTTAGTACGTATGGGAGATGCAATGCCCCATTTTTCGATAAACCTTTTTTTTTTGGGTGAACATGGTATTGATTTCGTATATCTGCATAGTGATTTCTATGTACATGCCATGAACGCTTTTAAGGATATTTAGCCTTAAAAATTAAGAACGCATGGGAGGTGCCACGCCCCCTTTTCCCAAAACTACTGTTTTTTTCATAAGCACGCTATTGATATCGTTAATCTCCTGATCAATTTTCAGGTCCCAACCTTAAACGCTTTTATAGATATTCAGCTTGAAAAATTAAGTTTGTATGGGAGGTGCCACGCCCCCTTTTCCGATAACCTACACTTTTATGCGCAAAAATTGCTTTGATATCATATAGCTCTGCACCAATTTCCAGGTCCCTGGCTTAAATCCTTTTAAAGATGTTCAGCTTAAAAAATTAAGTGTTGTTGGGAGGTGCCACGCCCCCTTTTCGTATAACTCCTATTATTTTGCATTAATATGGAATTGTTATCGTTTATCTCCACACCAATTTACAAGTCCCTAGCGTAAACAATTTTAGAGATATTCAGGATGAAAAATTAAGTTTGTATGGGATGTGCCACGCCCCTTTTTCCGATAACCCCCACTTTTATGCGTGGGAATGGTTCTGATATCACCTACCTCTATACCAATTTTCAGCTCCCTACCTTAAACTGTTTTAGAGATAATCAGCTTTAAAAATTAAGGTTGTATGAGAGGTGCCACGCCCCCTTTTCTGACAACCCCCACTTTTCCGAGTGAGAAGGGTTTTGATATCACCTACCTCTATAACAATTTTCAGCTCCCTACCTTAAACTGTTTTAGAGATAATCAGCTTTAAAAATTAAGGTTTTATGGGAGGTCCCACGCCCCCTTTTCTGATAACCCTCAATTTTTTTAATGAGAAGGGTTTTAATATCACCTACCTCTATACCAATTTTCAGATCCCTACCTTAAACTGTTTTAGAGATAATCAGCTTTAAAAATTAAGGTTGTATGGGAGGTGCCACGCCCCCTTTTCTGATAACCCTCAATTTTCTGAATGAGAAGGGTTTTAATATCACCTACCTCTATACCAATTTTCAGATCCCTACCTTAAACTGTTTTAGAGATAATCAGCTTTAAGAATTAAGGTTGTATGGGAGGTGCCACGCCCCCTTTTCTGATAACCCCCACTTTTCTGAGTGAGAAGGGTTTTGATATCACCTACCTCTATACCAATTTTCAGATCCCTACCTTAAACTGTTTTAGAGATAATCAGCTTTAAGAATTAAGGTTGTATGGGAGGTGCCACGCCCCCTTCTCTGATAACCCCCACTTTTCTGAGTGAGAGGGGTTTTGATATCACCTACCTCTATACCAATTTTCAGCTCCCTACCTTAAACTGTTTTAGAGATAATCAGCTTTAAAAATTAAGGTTGTATGGGAGGTGCCACGCCCCCTTTTCTGATAACCCTCAATTTTCTGAATGAGAAGGGTTTTAATATCACCTACCTCTATACCAATTTTCAGATCCCTACCTTAAACTGTTTTAGAGATAATCAGCTTTAAAAATTAAGGTTGTATGGGAGGTGCCACGCCCCCTTTTCTGATAACCCCCACTTTTCTGAGTGAGAAGGGTTTTGATATAACCTACCTCTATACCAATTTTCAGCTCCCTACCTTAAACTGTTTTAGAGATAATCAGCTTTAAAAATTAAGGTTGTATGGGAGGTGCCACGCCCCCTTTTCTGATAACCCTCAATTTTCTGAATGAGAAGGGTTTTAATATCACCTACCTCTATACCAATTTTCAGATCCCTACCTTAAACTGTTTTAGAGATAATCAGCTTTAAAAATTAAGGTTGTATGGGAGGTGCCACGCCCCCTTTTCTGATAACCCCCACTTTTCTAAGTGAGAAGGGTTTTGATATCACCTACCTCTATACCAATTTTCAGATCCCTACCTTGAACTGTTTTAGAGATAATCAGCTTTAAAAATTAAGGTTGTATGGGAGGTGCCACGCCCCCCTAACATTTTTTAATTTTTTCTTCGACTAAACCTTCGCGGGGTAACAACAAACAAATCCCCCTAAGGAAGTATTTGATTTGGTTCAGCCGTTTTCAAGTTTTAGCGTTACAATTAAATACCAAATCATTTTTATATATATAGATGATAATGGCTGTAGTGAAGATTTGGTAAGTATTCAAGTGGGATCTCTAAGCACAGCGCGCTGGCTTGCAACGGCTTCACGATTTCTGCATCCGTGCGTATCGTAAAATCATCCAAGCTGTTTAGAAAAACTGCTAGATTTCGTTGTAAAATAATACGCGCCTAAAGAGACAATGGAAGTCTAAATATATTATCAATACTTGCGTTGGATGCATCGTCTGCCCCTAGAAATGCAGTTAATTATTCAGCCTACAATTGAAAACAACGCACTTTACTTTAATCCCGAAAGCATCTTCTTATCTATGATAACCGGGACCGAAAATGACGATGTCCTCCAAATTTTGAGATATTTATGAAAGAAGTTTCCGAGCTCTGAAACTGAGTTCTTCGTCGCTTATATTACTTTGCTCACACTAAAAAAAAATTACTCAGATTATGGAAAAATGGGAATGATTCGCCGCTAAAGACATATTTTCATTGTTTTGAATACAATTTTCTTTAAAATATTCAGGTTTCGAACGTTTAAAACAAATTGGAATTTATGTGCAGGGTATTCTCTTTCCCCTAATATGCATTTTATATACATATACATATGTACGTATAGTTTTTTCCCCTTTTCTTTATTTTTATTACCTCAACAATAGTTACTCATACGCCCCCCCCCCCCCCCCCCCCATCGGATCGCTTTCTATGTGAAAACTGAAAATGATTTCTTAAATATCTCGAAAATGGGAGCTAATCCGGATTTTCTAAAAACGCCATCGTAATCTGGAGCCAAAAATTAAGCTGACATGTTTCGCCGTTTCCCTGTGGTAATTTTTTATAAAAAAAAAACAAGTGTTTCATTTTACAACGTTATAACTTTTTTGTTTGTGAATAAAGGCAAGCATTTTTTTGGGGGAAGCTTCATGAATTTTTGAGAGCTTTGTATTAGTGATAAAAATTAAAAATCTAGGGATAGTAGCTCCAAAATGTTTGAAGGTAAAACTCAGGACAACCTTTGAGGACGAAACTTTATATGGGCCAAATATAGTGCAGAGCGAGACCTTTTCTGCGACATTAAGATCATAGAGATCCGACATCAAATAAGGAAGTTATTACAAAAAACGCGATTTAGCTGTTTTTAACGCGGGCCTAAAAAAAAAAATTTTACACCAAAAATATTTTTTCGACATAAGTGTTCAAATAAAACTGACACACACTAAACTTTTTTTTTTGTCCATATAACGTGATACGGCTTAATGTACATTAAGCCGTATCACGAAAAAAAGTTTTGCGTGTGTCAGTTTTATTTGAACACTTATGTCGAAAAAATATTTTTGGTGTAAAAATTTTTTTTTTCAGGCCCGCGTTAAAAACAGCTAAATCGCGTTTTTTGTAATAACTTCCTTATTTGATGTCGGATCTCTATCATCTTAATGTCGCTGAAAAGGTATCGCCGAGCACTATATTTGGCCCATATAAAGTTTCGACCTCAAAGGTTGTTCTGAGTTTTACCTTTAAAAGTTTTGGAGTTACTATCCCTAGATTTTTTTATTTTTATCACTATTACAAAGCTCTCAAAAAACCATGAGGACACCGCTAAAAAAGTTGTAGCCTTTATTCACAAACAAAAAAGTTATACCGTTTTAAAATCAGGGAACCTGTGTTTTTTGAAAAATTATCCCAAGTTCTTATTTATATGAGGCAGTAACGCCATATAGTATGAGGTTTGATTAAAAAGTATTCTAAGTCCTCGCTTGACTTGAGAATGTTGTACCGCGATGGAACAGCTACCAATACTGGACACATAATATGCAAAAAATTATTGATGATTGGACTATTCGTGCTGATCAACGTTATTTATATTGAATGATAATGGTTGTAGTGAAGATTTGGCAAGTATTCAAGTGGGACCTTTAAGCACAGCGCGCTGGCTTACAACGGCTTCACGATTTCTGCATCCGTGCGTATCGTAAAATCATCCAAGTTATTTAAAAAAAAAACTGCTAGAGTTCGTTGTAAAATTATATGCGCCTAAAGAGACAACGGAAGTCTAAATGTGTTATCAATACTTGCGCTGAATGCGTCGTCTTCCCCTAGAAATGCAGTTAATTATTCAGCCTACAATTGAAAACAACGCATTTTACTTTAATTCCGAAAACATCTTCTTATCTATGATAACCGAGACCGAATATGGCGATGTCTTCCAAATTTTGAGATATTTATGAAAGAAGTTTCAGATCTCTGAAAGTGAATTCTTCGTCGCTTATATTACCTTGCTCACACTCAAAAAAAAAAAAATTACTCAGATTATGGAAAAATGGGAATGATTCGGCGCTAAAGACATATTTTCATTGTTTTGAATGCAATTTTCTTTAAAACGTGGTTTTTATTCCTTGATTTAAAGAAAATTATACATCAAAACAACTAAAAAAATATGTCTTTAGCGCCGAAACTTTCCATTTTTCCATAATCTGAGTAAGTTGTTTTTTCAGTGCACGTTTCGAACGTTTAAAACAAATTGGAATTTATGTGCAGGGTATTCTCTTCCCTCTCATATACATTTTATATACATATATATACGTATATAATATAAACGATAATAAAAGCAGTTTTTTCCGCTTTTCTTTATTTTTATTACCTGAATAATAGTTACTCATACGTCCTGCCATCGGATTGCTTTGTATGTGAAAATTGAAAATTCTTTCCTAAATATCTCGAAAATGGAATCTAATCCGAATTTTCTAAAAACGCCATCGTAATCTGGAGTCAAAAATTATTCTTACGTGTTTCGCCGTTTCTCTGTGGTATTTTTGCCTCCCTACTGTGTAATTTTTTATAAAAAAAAACAAGTGTTTCATTTTACAACGTTATAACTTTTTTGTTTGTTAATAAAGGCTAGAATTTTTTTGGGCGATTCCTCATGGTTTTTTGAGAGCTTTGTATTAGTCATAAAAATAAAAAAATCTAGGGATAGCAACTCCTAAATTTTTAAAGGTAAAACTCAGGACAACCTTTGAGGACGAAACTTTATATGGGCCAAATATAGTGCAGAGCGAGACCTTTTCTGCGACATTAAGATCATAGAGATCCGACATCAAATAGGGAAGTTATTACAAAAAACGCGAATTAGCTTTTACACCAAAAATATTTTTTCGACATAAGTGTTCAAATAAAACTGACACACACTAAACTTTTTTTTGTCCATATAACGTGATACGGCTTAATGTACATATGTATGTGACATCGAACTCAATACTTTTACGTATTAATACAAACATTGATCGGTGGATATTTAAGTTTCAAAAAAAAAAAAAACAAATTAGTTAGTTTATCAAATAAACAGCTACGAAATTGGCACTTAATGAGGCAAAGTTAGTATTTGGAATTAAGTCAATGGTTAGACATTAAGTGAGAGTCAATCGCATTGGCTGCCAGCTAACATATTAGGGTATGGCAATGAAGATTTTTATTCCATTTTTGAGGCAGGACAATAAAGAAGCCATGATCTTAAAAAAACGATAATAGACATATAAGACGAGATATCCAAAGATCGATACTTCCAAAAGACCGAAATCTTTAGACCGATAAATCCGAAAAACCGAAAACAGAAATTAAAGAAACCGAAAAGACCGATACATAAACACATAACAAAAATTCAAACGACGATAACAGAAATACAAAATAGCAATAAATCCCAAAGACAGAAATCCAATATGAATATAGAAGACATCCACCCCCTGACTTAGTTACCTAAAACGCAAAGGCATCAAATAAAATTTACATAATCACGGTTCCCAGTGCGAGACTAGGACATTCATTCAGACAGTAAAAATCATGCTACGATCATACAATCAAACTTCTGACACTGCCTAGAGTAGAGCGCAAACTGGCTGCAGTTTGCTTAACCCTAATCCTCTAAAGTGAGCCTCTCAGTCTCACTTTAAAGTTTGAAAGCGAATTATTCCTAAACAAAAAAAGGTTTTTGTCTGAAATTTTGGGTATTCCTGCATTTGTGTTCATAAATTATGAAATAATTATGATCTTTGGGCTATTTATTTATTTTAACCATTTTTTTGCAATCGTATAAAATTGTAACGAAAAACCGAAAGTGAGCCTCAAAGACTCACCTTAAATACGTTTATCGTAATAAGCTTACATTTCTAGAATTCAACTAAATTTTGAATCCGTTGTTCACAAGGTTTACCCAGTGAGGTTTTTACATTGTGAACTCACCATACTTTCCCCGGATTTTGGTGAATTCATCGTATTTCACCATAGATCTTTATATAATAGGATGTCATAAAATTAAGGAGACCGGCAAAGTCAACAATTTCAAAACAATTAACATTTGATCATTTTTCTGTTTACTGATATTCTAAATTACGGAAAAGATGCGTTCAGATAGAGAAACGAAAGATGAGCTGCTTTATGCGTAAGTAATTTCACCACGAACGTCGTGTTTTAAAAATTTGTAATTTGGTTGCGGAAAATATATATTAGGGGCGATCATATGAAAAATTTAGTCATATTCATTTCTTACATAGCTTTTCTCATTGTATGCACAAAAACAAATTTATAACAGATGTAATAAAACCATTTTTAATGAACATTCAAACAACTAAAAAAATGTGTGAAAATTGCAGTACATTAATATACCGTATTTTACGGAATTACCTTTTTTATCTTTATATACTAAAAAAATTGTCATAAACCGTTATAAGAATGTATAAAAATGCTTCTGAATTCATTACTGCATAAATAAAAGTAAAAAACAAATACAGAAATAATGCGTTTCAAAATTTCTCCATAGGTGAGCCTCAGAGTCTCACTTTCGGTTTTACGTAACTTTTCAAAATTCGGTGATTAGGGTTAATAACATCACGTTGTCTCATATCACCTCATACGCTTAAGATCTCAGTAGAAAAAGAAATCTTACTATGGAGTAATTATGGAGCGCTTTCCAGAGAAATAAACACTCTACATATCGCCGTTTAAACTTCATAACCGCCTATGTGGGAGCTTCATATCCGCCTAAGCGACATTTGTGCCAAAAATTAAATTTGAATTCCTAACGCCCAACTCTATGACTTCAGGTCTGAAAACGATATTGGAAAGAAATATAGAGCTTCCCAGAGACCAATCTATGGCATCGATCGAAAGAGCTGGGCGCCAGGAGTTAAAGTTTAGCAAATCTCAATTTTGACATAGGCGGTTATGAAGTTTGAACGACGGTATGCATAGTAAGGTGGAGTGAAAATTTTTTTTTGGAAATTCAATTTGTTCCAAAGCCAGAACGGCACCTTTCTAGCCGAGTAATAAACCTGTAAAATTTTATTGACATACTCGCATGTTTAGAGGTGCCCCAGCCCCACAAGGTTGAAAAAATAGCACGATCTGGTACAAATATGAAATTTCTAAAATTATAAAATCAAATAACGAAATTTGAGGATTGATAAAGATGGCTAAGCTGAGTATTAAAGTGGATTTTTTTTTGGAAACAACAACAACAAAAGTTATTAAAGGGCAAAGTTTATATTATGCATTTTTATACTCAGCTGTACTAGTACACAGAGTATTATAGTTTTGATTTCCTAACGGTGGATTGTAACAGAATGAAATAATCGAGATAGATATAGACTTATATATATCAAAATGATCAGGGTGAAAAGAGAAATCGATTGAGCCATGTCCGTCCGTCTGTCCGTCTGTCCGTCTGTCCGTCTGTGAGCACGATAACTCGCGCAAAATTTGAGATATTTGATGAAATTCGAAATGTAAGTTGGTATCAAGACAGGAACGGATGGTATTGAAAATGGGCGAAATCGGACCATGACCACGCCCACCTCCCCTATATGGTAAAAATCGGAAATTTTGTATCTCAGTCACTAATAGAGCTAGAGTGATAAAATTTTACAAACGTATTGAGATCAGGCCCTTATGAAGAAATATGGTGAAATTTTGGAAAATGGGCGGTGCCACGCCCACTTATTAAGGGGCAAACATTGAAAGTTTTATGAGTCATAACTCAGAAACCGTTGAAGATATATCGATGAAATTTGGTAGGCGTGATATACTTACTTAGGCAAATGTTTGGACGAAAAATTGCCAAAATCGGTTAACGACCACGCCCACTTTTATATATGGGTATTATAAAGTGACCTAATAAAAGCATTTTAAGCGATATCTCTGTCAAATATAAAGATATATCATTGAAATTTTATGGAAGGTGTCCAACTATGGACGTAAAACAAAAAATACAAAAATTTTGGAAAATGGGCGTGGCACCGCCTCCTTTTAGAAGCAGGAATATACGAGATTTCTGAGCCCATAACTCGACAAATAATCGATATATTATGACGAAACTTGGTCTATACACTTTCACTACTTGTAGTAATACATGTTCAAAATTTTAGCGAAATCGGTTGACGACCACGCCCACTTTTATATATGGGTATCATAAAGTGGCCTAATAAAAACATTTTAAGCGATATCTTTGTCAAATATAAAGATAATTCATTGACATGAGTTCTACAATAGATCGGAAACAAAAAATAAAAAAATTTCGGAAAATGGGCGTGGCACCGCCTCTTTTCAGACAAAGGAATCAACGAGATTTCGGAGCCCATAACTCGACAAATAATAGAGATATTATGATGAAACTTGGTTTATACACTTTTATAACTTGTGTTAATAGACACGCAAAAATTTATTGAAATCGGTTTATGACCACGCCTACTTTTTAACAAAGATATTTCTGGAACACCCTTTGGAAATTTGTAACAAGACTTCTTTGTAACTAGAAGTCATAAAGGAATGAAATTTTGCACAAAGAATAATATTCATATGCTTAGTTGGATGACTGATAAAAATGTTGAAAATGGGCGTGGCTACGCCCACTTTATGCGGCACTCGCTTTATATAAAATACACCCTATATCGAACAAACGCAAACAAACAATGAAAGCATACAGCTGAGTATCTAATGTTCGATTCCACTCGAACTTAGGCTTCCTTACTTGTTTAAATTGCAATTACTTAAAAACTACTACATAAATCGATTTCGAATGTTTTTATACCATTCGATAGGTATTTTTATTTCCTTTAATTTGATATACATTTTATGTGGGTTCCATAACACCCCCCTGCGGGGGTCAACCCCCTTTTTACCCCCCTTACTTTTCATATATAAAATGTATATCAAATTAAAGGGAATCAAAATATCTATCGAATGGTATAAAAATATTCGTAATCGGTTCAGTCGTTTTTAAGGCCGCTGTGGTGCAGTGGGTAGAGTGCTCGCCTGCTATGCCAGAGGTCTCGGGTTCAAACCACGGTCCGAGCAAACACCAAAAAATTTTTCTAATTAGTAAAAATCCAATTATTGGATTTTTTAAGAGCAGCGGTCACCTCTCGGCAGTGGGCGGCATACCCTCCGAGTGTATTTCTACCATGAAAAACCTTCTCACAAAAAATGCATTCACCGTTCGGACCCGGCATAAAACTGTAGGTCCACCCAATTAGCAGGAAAAACGAAAAGGAGCACACCTCGAATTGGCAGAGAAGCTCGGCCATAAAACTCGTCAGAGTTATAATAGCGCCATTGCATTATATTATTATATTAATTTAAAAAATGCATAATATAAACTTTGACCTTTAAAAACTTTTGTTGTTATTGTTTCCAAAAAAAAATTCACTTTTATACTCGGCTTAGCCATCTTTATCAATACTCGTACTTCGTTTTTTGATTTTATAATTTTCAAAATTTCATATTTGTACCAGATCGTGGTTATTGCTTTCAACTTTGCGTAGCTGGGGGCAGTTCAAAACGTCATCCTATCGCCATAAGATTTTGTGGGGTTCATTAACTCGTATAAAGGCAACTTTTGATTGCTGGTGCGTTCAAAAAAAGAAAAAAACAAGTAAGGAAGCCTAAGTTCGAGTGGAATCGAACATTAGATACTCAGCTGTATGCTTTCATTGTTTATTTGCGTTTGTTCGATATATGGTTTATTTTATATGAAACGAGTGCTGCATAAACAGGGCGCAGCCACGCCCATTTTTAAAATTTGTATCAATCATCCAAATAAGCATATAAATATTATTGTTAGTGCAAAATTGCATCCCTCTATGACTTTTAGTTACAAAGACTTCACGTTACAAATTCCAAAAGGGTTTTCCAGAAATATCTTTGTTAAAAAGTAGGCGTGGTCATAAACCGATTTCAATACATTTTTGTGTGTCTATCAACACATGTTATAAAAGTGCATAAACCAAGTTTCGTCACAATATCTCAGTTATTTGTCGAGTAATAGGCTCGTATATTCCTTTGTCTAAAAAGAGGCGGTGCCACGCCCATTTTATAAACTTTTTTTATTTTTTGTTTCCGGTCTATTGTAGAACTCATGTCACAAAATTTCAATGAATTATCTTTATATTTCACAGAGATATCGCTAAAAATGATTTTATTCGGTCACTTTATAATACCCATATATAAAAGTGGGCGTGGTCGTCAACCGATTTTGGTAATTTTTCGTTCACACATTTGGGTAAGTAAATATAGCACGCGTACCAAATTTCATCGATATATCTTCAACGGTTTCTGAGTTATGACATATAAAACTTTCAATGTTTGACCCTTAATAAGTGGGCGCGGCACCGCCCATTTTCCAAAACTTCATCAAATTTCTTCATAAGGGCCTGAGCTCAATACGTGGGTAAAATTTTATCACTCTAGCTATATTAGTGGCTGAGATACCAAATTTCCGATTTTTTCTATATAGGAAAAGTGGGCGTGGTCATGGTCCGATTTCGCCCATTTTCAATACCAACCGTCCCAGTCTCGATACCAACTTGCATTTCAAATTTCATCAAAATATCTCAATTTTTACGCGAGTTATCGTGCGTACGGACGGACGGACGGACGGACGGACGGACGGACGGACCGACGGACGGACATGGCTCAATCGATTTCTCTTTTCACCCTGATCATTTTGATATATATAAGTCCATATCTATCTCGATTATTTCATTATGTTACAATCCACCGTTATGAAATCAAAATTATAATACTCTGTGTACTAGTACAGCTGAGTATAAAAATCTCCATATGTTTTCATTCCACCTTAATGCATAGTTTGAAAAAAAAAAAAAAAACACGGAACCAAAACGCCTCCTCGTAGGAAATTACTAGTAACGATAGGGGCTCTGTAGTGTACCACTGATTACTTGAAAAGAGTGCTCTCTGTCAAGAGAAATCTCCAGACACTGTTCATTGGTTAGCACTAGCGCAAAGTCAAGCGTATTCAGCCTTCAACGGAATCTATGCTATTTCCATTCTGGTGCAACTTCTCAATCAATGCCCAGCATATGGCAGACACCGACACAGATGCCTCGAATTTGCATACACTTTTGTTTCTAGAAAACAAAACAAAAAACAAAAAAAAAAAACAAAACAACAGGTGGTATGTGTTCTAGGGGAGTTTCTTTTGTTAAATGGTATTAAATTTTATTAAATTTCTAATGTTTTAAATAAGACAAAACAGCTGGGAATTCGTGATAACGCAATTCTTCAATTATTCTCAGCTGAGAATTCATTTTGTCCCCAGTGTGTTCAAATTTGTTTTAATTTGCTTTAATCAATTTTTTTCTTACCCTCCAAAATTGAATTGATTGTTGTACATTGAAGCCATTGATTCACTAACACGGGGAGAGGAAGTATTTTAATTAAATTTGCTTTATGACATACATAGATACAAACATAGCCATGTACCTACAACTGTGTTTTAATATACATAAGTAGAGCAACTTGACACCTTGAAGTTTATACCGTTTACTGATTTGCAAAAAAGATATCTTGCTGAGCATAAATGACATTGGTTGTTTAATTAAATGCGCTGCTGCTGCTTGGCTTGTCCTCAATAAACAAAGATGTTGTAATATTATTAGAAAAACATGAATACAGGTATTTACATACTGTAGCTATGATAATCTGCATGTATGCATGTATGTACGAGTATGTCCTGATAGAAATGGAAGACAACACCAAATAACCGATATCTATTAGTTAGATACGTTGAAAGAGAGAGAGAAAGGGAAAAAAAGAAGGAAAACTAATAGCATACATTTTGACATATTTACAAACATATGCATATATGTACTATGTGTTTGTAGTATGTATTTATGTATATAAAAAAAGTCAAGCTAGAATATAAAAGCGCCACAAGCAAGCATCTACTACATATTGGCTAAAATTGCGAAGAAAAGCAGCAAAAGCTTCCAGCTAAAGCGTATACACGCTCTGGGTGCAACAGATAAGTGTTTATCTGCTGATGTAAATATGTACATATTGTCATTCTTACAAACCTAGATATATGTACATTCCCTGTGTGGAAAATTTCTAGTTCATAACTGGTGCGCAGCTAGTGCATTTTTCGACACTACTAGAGCGAGCTTAATCTCTTTTGCATGTTAGCAACTGGTGAATTGAACATGGCGATGTCATTGGCGATGTCAATTTCTACAAATTCTACAGTTTTACATCTGCGCTACAGTTTTACATTTGACATGCTTAATGCAATTAGCGCGATGGCAGAGTGGTTAGCGCATGAGATTTGCAATCTGGGGAGCGCGGGTTCGAATCATGACATTGGCGGATGATAATTTTTTTTTACTTTATTTTTTTTTATTTTTTTATTTAATAAAAATTTAAAACAATATTTAAAAAGTAATAAAGTACAGAAAATAAAAATAAACCTGAAATACCAGAAAAGCATAATTAGGGGAACATTTGAATCGTCTATTTTCAAAACCGGCCATCTCCACTCAAGTCATTTGTGAGAAAAATGCAAAAAACTGCTCTTAAGAAACCAATGGCTAAAACGATTTGTGTTTATTATTGTTATAGGGTAATTTGACTTGAATATGGCAGGTTTTGGTTAAGAAATTGTTTTATTATTAAATACAGGTGATGTTTTAGAATTGGATCTGATACCTAGCTTAAAAAATTAAAATTTTGGAGATGGCCGGTTTTGAAAATGGATTTTATTCCACTAAATGAGAAATCATTAAGTGAAGATGCAAACTCTGAATACTGTTTATACAATATGCAAATGAACTGGCTCCTGTTTGACACCTTTTCACTAGTTCTGAACTAGAAATTGCGTTCACTAGTTATTGATTTCCCTGCAGGGTATATACGATCTTCGCATTGACATACATATGTATGTATACATATATATGTACAAATGTACTGCTTATTACATTATGCTGAGACATGCCAAATTAATTGAGTCCATTAAGCTTTAAATTGCATCCACTAATCTTTTATGTTGTTGTTGTTGTTGTTGTTGTTGTTGTTGTTGTTGTTGTGGTTGTAGCAGTACAAAGCTCTACTCAAACGGATTGTTTTACACTCAAATTGTCATCAGGTTCACTTAGTGAGAGGTCCAGGAATGCTGCAACTTCCTTAGAGCTATTTCATAAGGACAGTGGCTCCAAATGAGTGGGTTTTAAAGGGCATGTGAAGAGATATACCACGTGTCATAGGGCATTTCTCCAAATGCTGAACATTCGTTTGGAATATTGGATCTAGCCTGGTGCTGTAGGAATTTAGCCTGCTGCAGTAACCTGACATAAGCTGTGCTAGGGTTACTCGGAGTTTCCTGGGCAACTCCAACTCTTCTTCTGCAACTGTGGGCGGTTGATCTCTTGGAACAACGTAGGGCGGACGGAAGGATATATCTATATATAGATAGAAACAGTGTGTTTATGTATTTCGTTTAAGGCCTGCCTATGGCCTGATGGTTGTTTAAAAAAAGTATTTCTTGACCTATTTGGAGAGGTCCAGGAGGTGATTTCTGACTCTATTGTTGTTGATGTTTTAACTGCTGTTCTGGTTCTGTTTTTTGTTGTTGTGTCCTTATTGGAGTTTAACTTTACAATGCAGTTGTTGTTGTTGTTGTTGTTGTTGTTGTTGTTGTTGTTGTTGTTGATGTTTTAGTTGCTGTTTTGTTCTCTTGTTGTCATTGGTTTTGTTTTTTGTTTTTGTTGTTGTTGTGTTTCTTATTATTGTCCTGTTGTTGTTCTTGTCCTGTTGTCGTTGATGATATTTTTTGCTGCTGTTCTCGTTCTTCATTTCAATATTTTCTTTTCTTCCTTCTTTTTCTTTTTTTTCTTCCTTTTTCCTCTTTTTTAACACGCTTTTATTAGCTTCACCTGTATGTATGTATGTATGTATGTATGTATGTATGTATGTATGTATGTATGTAACTTCATCCCATCCTAAAAGTTGTAACATTTAACTAAATTATTATATCTTTCAAACATTCACTTTTATTGTGTTCTCTCTATTATTTCCTTTCTTTCCTTGTTCTAATTCTCCTTATCGTCTTTTTCCTTTTCTTTCTTTATCATTATTCTACTTCTTTGTACCTTCTTTTCTTTCATCTTCTTCTTTTTTCCTACCTCCATATCTCCCTTTTCTTAATCAGCTTCTCCCTTTTAACATCCTTTTCTTAGTTTTACCTTCATGTATGTATGTATGTATGTAAAGAAATTGCGTATACGCAGTGTAGACAAGTTTCAAAGTATGCAGGGTGTTTCGTTTTAGGTTTTTTTTTAACTTATAAATTTCTTTTAATTTCTTACTTATTCCTTGCCTTGTTGATTGCTCAATTAGGGCTTAAAATTGCTCTTAAAAGAGCTCTTAGTATTCTTTTAACCGCATGTCTAAACATGTTATCACAGACAACTTCTATATGTGCTTTCACATTGACACGTACATATTTACTTGCTTGTAAGGCTGTGGTGTACGAATAACGACGTTAGAGAATACTCTTACTTACGTCCTTACGTATATACATACGTAGTTCAGTTGCAGTGTGTGTTGTATAAGTTACTTATCTACATACATAAATATTTGTACCGCGTCAACAGCAACACTAACAACAACGCTGATAGTAAAACATTGTTTGCGAGATAAAAAAAAAGAACCCTGCAAAAAATGCGATTAATCCGGGACGTGTCCGTGATCAATCGCAAGGGAGCATGCGACTAATACAATTTTACATCCCTTTATATGAATTGGTCGCATTTGTTCGAGCATGCCCTATGAAGAGACCAATTGTTCAACTTGTATACCCGAACGGGTACAAATGTAGATCAATCGCTTTCATCCCGAACGGGTACAAATGTAGATCAATCGCTGCCAGCACGAACGGGTACAAATGTAGATTTTTCCAAGTTGTTCACCAAGGCAATTTTTAATAACAATCTTTTAAAAATTGTAAATGTTCATGCATATATAAATAAAGATTATATAATGTTTTACTTTTGAAAAAAAAATCTCAATAAATAAATAAAACAAATTGTAAGTTTTGAGTATGCATTATATTAGCGTAATGTAAAGGATTTTTTCATAGAATATTTTATGCAATACTTCGTTAAAATTATTATTCATCATTGTTATTAAAAGAAAGGGTGTTCAATTCGTTTTACCGGTTACCCGTTCACTACTGAATGGTAATGCAAACCAATTTTGCACTACTATTCACTATTGAATGGTAATGCACTTTGAATGGTAATGCAAAAATGCCCATCCTTGTTAAATACATTGCATATTTTTGTAAAATTTCTACATTTAAGGAATCTAGATTTATACCCGTTCGGAATGAAAGCGATTAATCTACATTTATACCCGTTAGGGAACAATTGGTCTACAATTAGTCTAAATTTATACCCGTTCGGGAACAATTGTTCTACAATTAGTCTACATTTATACCCGTACGGGAACAATCGGGGACTAATTGTGGACCGATTGTTCTCGAAAGAGATCAATCCGGGACAAATATCTTTCGGTATTAATCGCACATTTTTTTGCAGGGAAGCTTCAATAAAAATGTAAATAAAAGAATACACATACACACACATCTCAGGAAGTATGCAAGTTCATATATTAACTTAAAACCATAATAAAATGTGTGTGCACAATCCTGCGAGATAAACCAAAGTAGGTACGCCAACGCAAACGCAAACGCAAAGGAATACACAAGACAGGGCAACGCAGCAACCAATAAAGATAGAAAAGAAACAGTAGTTGGTACATACATAAGTAACAACAGGTTCAGTTTGATTGAATGACTGGCAAGCGCAGATAGATGGATGCCACACGTTGGCAAAGAAAGGTGACACAGCTAAGAAAATAAAAAAAACAGTGGCAAGTTTGCTTTTATTTGTGTAAAAATATATGTAGGTATGTAGCTATGAAAATGTGCATTTTTTGTGAGCAAGTTGACATAATTTAATCATGTTCCTACATACTATGTATTAAGTTAAAGGACCATAATAAATTCATATGCATGTACATATGTATGTATGTATGTATTAACGTGTCGCACAAGTTGTTATGCTCGCTTATCAATTGTTCAAGCAAATTTTGTTTTGTGTATGCAAAATTTGTCAAGGAATAAAGTACAATAAAAAAAACAAAAAAATAAATGCATCGTATTCTACTAAACCTAGTATATATATGTATATACATATTTACATACATAGTATGTAGTTTTCTTGTAGAAATTCCAACTTATGCTCTACAGTGACATGTTTACATTAGGCCATCTCGCCTTATATGGACAAATAAAGTCTACCGTACTCCTCCCGCTATGATGTTTAAAATAACTTTTTTTCTTGACTTTATAAAAAGTGGTCAAAATAACCCTTTCATGGGGTTTCTATAGGATTTCTGAAAAAGGGGTCAAAGTATCCCTTCCGTGGGGGTGCTAGAGAGTTTTTCAAAAAGGGGTCAAAATATCCCTTCCATGGTTGTGATAGAGGGCTGAAATGTTCTACAAAATTATTCGCCATAAAATTTCACTAGGGGTCTCCAAAAAAAAAAAACTTTTGAAAATGAACCTAAAAGAGCACAGAAAGCGAAAAACATATACTCCTCGGAATGTTAAATGTGATTTATTTCCGGTTCTACCGAAGCGATCGAAATTCTTCTTTTACAAAAGATTCATAATTTTTGACGACGTTTAACATGCAGGCAAGAAACTAACATTAAGGTGGTATTAACTAAATACTGGGTGGTAGTGAACCCAATGGCACACATAGGGTTAATACGACTATATAGCCAACACCTTACTTTGAAGCCAAGACAGTAGTGCATCAAAGCAGAGCTGGGTAATATCAAGCACCAGTACGACTTGTGTTAAACGAAATGTACTGGTGCTGGCATTGCCCAAATTTTCAAGAACAAGTACAAGTACAAGTACAAGTACAAGTACAAGTACAAGTACAAGTACAAGTACAAGTACAAGTACAAGTACAAGTACAAGTACAAGTACAAGTACAAGTACAAGTACAAGTACCAGTACAAGTACAAGTACAAGTACAAGTACAAGTACAAGTACAAGTACAAGTACAAGTACAAGTACAAGTACAAGTACAAGTACAAGTACAAGTACAAGTACAAGTACAAGTACAAGTACAAGTACAAGTACAAGTACAAGTACAAGTACAAGTACAAGTACAAGTACAAGTACCAGTACAAGTACAAGTACAAGTACAAGTACAAGTACAAGTACAAGTACAAGTACAAGTACAAGTACAAGTACAAGTACAAGTACAAGTACAAGTACAAGTACAAGTACAAGTACAAGTACAAGTACAAGTACAAGTACAAGTACAAGTACAAGTACAAGTACAAGTACAAGTACAAGTACAAGTACAAGTACAAGTACAAGTACAAGTACAAGTACAAGTACAAGTACAAATACAAGTGCAAGTACAAGTACAAGTACAATGAATTGCAAAATAATTGAAGTTTTAGCAAATACTTCAAAGTATTTGAAAAGAATTGAAAGTACTTTAAAAGAATTGAAAAATGTACTTGAATCGATTTGTAAGTAATTGAAAGTACTTGAAAAGAATTGAAAAATGTACTTTAATCGATTTGTAAAAAAAAAATAAATAAATAAATAATAAAAAATTAAAAAATCGATTCAAGTACATTTTTCAATTCTTTCAAGTACTTTCAATTCTTTTCAAATACTTCGAAGTATTTGCTAAACCTTCAATTAAGTATTTTGCAATTATCTGTACTTATACTTGTACTTGAATATTCCGAAAGTACTTAGTACGGACTAGTTACTTCAAGATCAAAATATAAACTACATATTTAAGTACGTAATAGTCTAATTACTACTCAGTATTACCCAGGTCTGCATCAAAGTTAGAGATCTGAAAAAATGAATTTTCGCGACACTCTTTAGTGCGAGACAATATTGATACGGAAATATTTATGTACATATGTATATATGTATAACACTTATAATACATTGCATAATATATCCTTTATGAATGAGAGTACATTTAAGCTTACAGTCATAATTAAAAAAAAAAATGTTTGTAATGAAAACTTTTCTTTTTTGCTTACAGCTTATGTACGAAATAAAATGATGATCGCCAACTGGATAAAAATTGTAAAATTTTAAACAGCTATTGACAACATTTGTAGGCTTTGCCAGTGGATTTTTTTTTAATATATTGTGTTTGTGCGCATAATACTTAATATAATAGAAAAAAGTTGAACTGATGAAATAACTATGACGATTAAAGAATGACGAAAATTGAAGTAGTGGCTTGAAAATGGACTTTTAAAAAATTTTTGTTTATGTTAAAAAGTGCTGACAATGTGCGCAAAAAATATGACTAATGGCTTAAGTGGGTATTAAATATGTAAATTGTAGCGCAGAATAACTGAAAAAACAATAAAAAAATTTTAAATAAAATACAAGAAAATGTTAAGAATTATTACTAATAATTACAACCACTGGCTGAGCTAAGAAAATGTGTTAACAGTGTCGAAATTAGACTATATTTATGTGCATATAACTTGTGTGGAATAAAATACTACGTAACTGTTTATGACAAGCCTTATCAACAAACATACATTAAACCTATGTTTGTAAACAAAACTAAAAATCATAAAGCTAACTAAATAAAAACGGCATATTTTTAAATCATTGCGATAGCAAAATTTTAAACAGTGTTATGAAATTCCAAACATACATACCTTGGTTTTTCTTTCTGGTTTATAAAAGTTAATAAATTAATTTATTAAATTCGATAAAAATATATACAAAGTTTACTTATTCGAAAAAAGTGATCGTGCTCGCTGGCGTGCTTAGAAAAGTGAAAGAAAAATAAATGAAAAATCAACGAGTAAAATTGGAGAATGACAGCTGCGGTGTTGCCAACTATTGTTATTGGTGATGTACCTACATATAAACAATGCACTTCTCACAGATAGATGGCGCTGAGGTTTGAATAATGAACGCAAGCTGCCGTAATACAAATATATGCTTACATACATGTATATGTATATGTACATAATTCTGTTAATAAGCAAAAAAGTTCAAAGCAAAGTTCAATTTTGCGCTAATTAACTAGTACAAAAACAAACAAACAAACAAACAAACAAATAAACAAAAAGCACAATATTTAATAACTTAAACTAAAAACACGGTTACACAAATAACAAAAAAAAGAAAAAAAAATAATAAAAAAAAAAATAAGACAACAACGCTCATAAACAAACGCTGCAAAACAACAAAAATAACAATTCGCAGAATATTCAACGAATTCAACGAATGCACGATGTTGCACTCCATAAACTTATGCGCTAATAAACTGAATGGCAGCAACATAGCAACAGCAACAACACCAACAGATACAGCAGCAGCAATGCCTGTAACACCTGTTGCCGCTGCCGCTGCCGCCATTGTAAATGCAAATAGTATTGCTAATCCTGCTGCCGCCGCCGCCACAGTTGTTGCCTGTGTTTCAGATAATGATAATTTAAATAACAGTACATTTGTTGCCTGCAACAACAACAACAATACCAACAACATCAATGGCAATGCAATAAACCACGTTGGCTTAAATGTGCAGCAGCAGCAGCAACATCGTCAACTACAACAACACCACCACCACCAACGCACCAGCAACAAATATTTAGATACAACAACAACAGCACCAACCAGAACACCGAGCATAACAGCAGCGAAATTCCATCCATATTTACGTCCAACGGCCGGCATTGCCACTGAAAATTCGACGTCTAGCTTGTCGAGTTCAGCAACATCATTTGCGGCAAATTTGTTGTTGTTGCCCAGAGAATTTCAGAATTCACACAAAACGCCACAAACAACCGCAATAATGGCGACTGTCGGCGCTGCCGGTGTTAATGCTACAACTTCACCAAGCGGATTACAAAGTTTGCCACCAACAAAACAACAAACATTTATTTCTACAACTAGCAACAACAACAACAGCAACAACAACACAACGTCCACTTTTATTAATTCCAATTCCGCGTACGGGAATGGCAAAAATGGCGCTGGCGCTCTGGTGAAGTTAAAGAGGTGAGTTTGTTTGTTTGTTATGCCGCCGCACTGACAAGTTCGGATTACATATCTCCTACGCAAAAAGGGATTTAGGCTTTTTGAAATTACATTTAAATTTATTAGGTCACGATTTCGATTTCGTTCTCCATTTGGATTCCTCGTCGTGGCGCGATTTCGGTTTTGTTAGCAGTTTTGATTTCATTCGAAATTTTATTTTCATTTTCATTTTCTCGATTTCATTTTCCCGATTTCATTTACGATTTCGCTTAAGATTTCTAGTTAGCTGATAACGAGTTTTTTAACGATCGCACGTTTTTTGCGATTTTTTTTTTCTTGCAATTCTTTTTATATTTCCATTTTTTTTATATTATTTGTGCTTAAGCCCATATGACACTACATTTTTTTTCTGGTATTCTACCAGGTTTTTTGTGTGAAGGAGATGGTCAAATACAGTTTTGCGTTGGTGCAAGCGAGCAAGCTATATTGAAAAAAACCAAACAAAATACCATCTAGGCGATTAAAAACCAACGAGCCAGCTTGTATTTCGGTAGGTTTTTTGGCATTCGGTCATTTTTTCTGACAATTTTTCCAATTTGACAACCATTAAATAAATTATATTTAAAATAAAAAATATATGGAAATACAAATTTTAAATTTGCCTCTTGCAAGCTTCTGCTTTGGCCGTAAGGGTAAAGAGGAAGTCCGCAAGAAAAATTATATTGCGTACTGGCTTCCCTTTATAACATGGAATACACAGCTATTCTGCCCTTTGAGTTTCATAACTTTTTTATTTCTGTAATTTAAATTCAAATTTCTAATAAAATTAATTTTTTAAATAAATATTATTTTCATTTAGTTTGAAGTTTAATGTCAATCAAATTATTTTTGAGGGAGTATTTGTCTCTTTTCAACCTATAGAAGAATTGTTTTTGTATTTTGACTTTCGGTGGGTTTTCAAAACCAAAAAAACCAGGGAAAAAATGTAGTGTCATATAGGCTTTATACTATTTGTGCTTACGTTTGCTTTTACGATATCGTTATCGACTTCGTTTTAGTTAACGATTTTTCTTACGATTTTTATTTCGACTTCTATAAGGAATGACGTACGAATTCGTTTTATTTTGCAATTTCGATCTCGGATTAGATTTTTAATTCGATTTCCAATTCAAAATCGATTTCGTTTATGAATTCGATTTCAATTTCGAACGAATTTTTATTTTTCGAATTAATATAAAATTTTTTCAATCTTGAATTCGATTTCAATTTCGAGTTAGATTCTTTTTTCGAATTAGAATAGCTACGACTTTCATTTCGATCTTTAATTCGATTTTGTTTATGAATTCGATTTTAATTTCGAATTACAATTTGTTGCAATTTTAGATTATGTTCTATTTCAAGTTTGAATTTTATTTTAAATTCGAACTAAATTTCGTTCATCATATTGACTTAGTTTGATTTAATTAGTTTGACTTAATTTCAGTTTCGATTAATTTTCGATTTCAGTTAATAATTTTATTTTCCGATTTCGATTTTGATTTAAGTTTTGATTTGGATTAATTTTCGATTTAAGTTTTAATTTATCTTTCGATTTTGGTCTTAATTTCACTTTCGATTAATTTTCAATTTTAGTCTTAATTTCACTTTCGACTAATGTTCAATTTCATTTCTAAATTCAATCTCAATTTTTATTGCAACTTCGATTAATTTTCGATTTCAGTCTTAATTTTAATTTCGCATAATTCTCGATTCAAGTCTTAGTTTCACTTTCGATAACTTTTCAATTTCAGTCTAAATTTCAATTTCGATTTATTTTCAATTTCAGTCTTAATTTTAATTTGGATTAATTTTTGATTTCATTCTCAAACCCAATTAATTTTGAATTTCAGTCTGAATTTCAATATCAATTTCGATTAAAATTTACTTAATTTAATCGCAAAGTCTTAAAGTTTTGTTCTTCTTTTCTGTCATCATTTCGTTCCAGTGAAATTATGTCCGAAGGCGAAGAAACTAACGAATCGCACCAAAACAACACTAACGAACTAAATAATCTAACTGAAAGTGAAAGTTTTACGCATAATCAACAAAACACTTGCACAAGTTTAGTTTTGCATACCATCACACACAATGACGAAAGTGACGCCGATAGTCCCAACAGCAAAAGTGGCGCGGCAAATGAAGAAGCGGATGAATTTGCTAAAGAGCAACCGGATGCGGATAATATAAAAATGTTTGTGGGACAAATACCCAAGTCAATGGATGAAATGCAATTGCGTAAGATTTTCGAACAATACGGGCGTGTGCACACGTTGAATGTGCTGCGAGACAAAGTGACTGCGGTGAGCAGAGGTGAGTAGAAATGTCATTTCAAAAGTACTCAGTATAAATACTTAAAAAAAAAATAAAAAATAAACATTCGTTAGGGAAAAGCTTTTATTTCGTTTAGCGCACTTTTAACAGGCTTGATATTGATTAAGTAATAAATGAATTTGTTTAGTAATGAAATATTTTGTATTGTTAAAAAAATCTGACAGTTCTGTCACTACAGGGTAACACAAATGCAATAAAATTTGCAGTAAAGAATGTTACAGTTTTCATCTCGTTTCGCTATTTTTGATAGTAAATTGGTATAATTAAACAAAATTAGACAGTTCTAACAGCACAGGGCGATGCAAATGCAACAAAATATTCAGCACACTGCTAGATTTTGCATATCGTATTCGCTGTTTTTATTAGTAGTTTGGTAGACTTTAAAGAAAATTTGACAGTTATGCCACCATAGGGTAACGAAAATGCAACAAAATTGTTTGTAAAGAAAAATGTTAGATTTTGTATATCTTGATCTTGGTTTGTGGCCGCTGTGGTGCAGTGGGTAGAGTGCTCGCCTGCTATGCCAGAGGTCTCGGGTTCAAACCACGGTCCGAGCCAAACAAATTTTTCTAATTAGTAAAAATCCAATTATTGGGTTTTTTAAGAGCAGCGGTCACCTCTCGGCAGTGGACGGCATACCCTCCGAGAGTATTTCTGCCATGAAAAAGCTTCTCACAAAAAATGCATTCGCCGTTCGGAGCCGGCATAAAACTGTAGGTCCACCCAATTAGTAGGAAAAACAAAAAGGAGCACACCTCGAATTGGGAGAGAAGCTCGGCCATAAAACTCGTCAGAGTTATAATAGCGCCATTGTATTATTATTATTATGATCTTGGTTTGACAGTTGTGGCACAGGGTATTTTAAATGGAAAAAACTTGCCAGAGAAGAAAACACTTTTATAGTTTTCATTTCGTAATGCAACAAAATGGTCAGCAAAAAAAACGCTGTTAAAATTTTCAGCGCGAATTCGCTGATTTTTCTAGTTACTTGGTAAAGTCAAACAAAAATTTGACAGTTCTAACACCACAGGGTGCTATAAATGCAACAAAAATTTTCCGAGAAGAAAACGCTGCTAAAGTTTTCATTTCGTACTCGGCGTTTACGCTAGTTTTGCATGTAGATAAAGTGCAAAGTGCCAATGTCTTTTTATATTACTAAGTCACCAAAAATAAACGTACCCGTTGAAATTTTCAATGTCAAAGTGCTAAGTTTGTTGCATGATTTTTCGCATAATTTTAATTATCTAAATATAATGCATGTTTAGTATCTACATACACATAATAGTCCTTATATGTAAATTAGAAAAAATGTGTCAAGCAAAGCGCGCTTAGTTATATTAATATTAACGCTAGAATGTGTCAAGTTTATTGCTATTATACTACTAAGTACATAGTTATGTATGTATGTAAATAAAAAACATGTATCAATTACCTCTAATAACTGCATATATACCCACTTGTCTCCACACACATTTGTTTCTGATGTTTTTGTGCGTTCTCTCATATTCCTTTTTTGTTCTCTCGGCTGTTTTCTTTCTCTGTGTGTTTTTTTCAGGCTGCTGTTTTGTTACGTATTATACGCGCAAGGCTGCTTTGCGGGCACAAGATGCCTTACATAACATAAAAACGCTTGAAGGGGTAAGTACATTGAATATATTTGACATTCGTTTTATTGTTGTTATTGTACTATCTAAGTGTATATTAACCATTGTATTGACTAATGTACTATTGTTAATTTCTACTACTATGTAAACGTTTAGATTTCATTAATGCATAAATAGGCCGTGTTTTCTTACGCACATTTTCATTTTTGAACATTTGCTGTCTTTTTGTGTCAAGCTCAAAGCTCATTAATGGCAGTTAAATATTTGCATACGCACAAATGTATGTGATGTTTATGTCTATTTGTAATAGTAATTAGTTCATACACCCTGCAGGCAAAACAACTAGTTGCATACGACAATTCTACCAGTTTGAAAATGTCGGCATCTAGTTGCCCAACTATCCATTTTACTTGAAAGCAACTGGTAGTTTTAACGTGGCGATGGCCTACGAGATGGCAATTGCCTTCCCTTGCATAAGCTTCATACCAGAAAAATACCAGTTAAGGGTATACTAGAAGAATACCAGTCCGAATAATGTTAGAAAAATGCCAGTTCATCTAGGTGAAAAAATAGCATTTTAGTTCATTTAATAAAGCTCACTTTAATTAGCTCAGTACTTTTTAAAGTTACATTTACTACATATTATATACAGTACACGCAAAGATGGTAGAATAATGGCTTCGTGTTACTGCGGCAGTTGGCTGATAGAATCTCCTATTTGGATGAAACCAAATCAATTAACTAAACTCTCTTAAACTCTTCTTTCCACCTGCTGCAAACATATATGTATGTATGTAATTGTTCTTGTGTACCCTTGCACAAAAATAAATGAAAATCCTTAAAAATATTTATTTTGTGAGAAATGGTTGTGTCTTTTTGGCAAATTGATAATAACTATTCTGAACCTTTTGTTAAATAATAGCGTAAACTTACTTCAAAATCGCCAATAAAGCATAGTTTGTGATAATAAATAAATTGGTATATTACTAGTAGAATACCAACTAGTATGATTTTGTCTTTTTAAAAGCGGTTGTCCGTTTCATACCAGTTGCTCAACTAGTTGAATTTTTTCCTTTACATACCAGTTGATCAACTAGTTTATTTTCATACTAGTTTAATTTTGCCTGCAGGGCAGCTATAAGTGGTTTATTTTAAGGTAAAATTTAGTTAGAGAAAGCGTGTGAGTAATTTTTATGTTATGTCACTTAAGAGTTAACGAAGAGAAGATAGTAAATGTAATGATCAAATAATAGCGATTGCTAAATTCGTAGCCAGAGAGAATATAAAATAAAAAAAGAATAGAGCACGAATGAAGTTAGGTTAGAGTGGCTGATGAATAAGTGAATAAAACGGCCTCTAGTAGCCGAAACTGTATAACAGAAAAAAGTAGAACACGAACAAAGTACTTTCTCTACTACCTCTTCATGCAATTCGCATCCCCTACATCCACTGTCATCAACTAGACTAATTTTATACATATGTGATGCTAAAAGAAGTGTCCTGTGCGTGAGAACATCGATAATTCGAATTAACGCATGCTCCCTCAGGGATAGCCATTTACACATAGACTTGAACAATGAACACCCTACAGCCCTGTGCCTTCTTTTCACACCTTATCTGCCTAGTCCATCATTTAGAGCTGGTACC
Source organism: Urophora cardui (assembly GCA_960531455.1). Taxonomy (NCBI): domain Eukaryota; kingdom Metazoa; phylum Arthropoda; class Insecta; order Diptera; family Tephritidae; genus Urophora; species Urophora cardui. The sequence continues at coordinate 22,113,431 of OY482674.1, read as the reverse complement.
TACGTATGCTTAATTTCACTGTGTACAATAGGAACGTCCATCAAGTTTGCTGCTCCGAGGCATGCACACTTTTTTCGCAGCTCATCAGCTTTCTAATTCCCATTTATATTTTTGTGGCCTGGGATTAATTATAAATGACTAGTTTTGCATATTACCCTTAGGACCTCCTTGTAATCCTTCAAACTCTTGGATGAGATGTTAAGCAACAGTATCGCCTTTATGTTCGCTTTAGTCTCTAGGTAAAAGTGAATATGGCCTCCTCATTTTATCAAAGCTGCAGCCTCCTTTATGACTACTAGGTACTACTGCCTGAAAGAGACCACAGTGTAGCCCCTTAAACCACAGTGCGGGATATTCACACATCTAATACCTTTAAACGAGCAATTCTTGTATATATATATATATATATATAATCAGGATCTTGGAAACGGCTCCAACGATTTTCATGAAATTTGGAATGCAGGGAGCTTCGGGGGTAAAATCTCGAAAAATTTAATTTTTTTACTCACTTTTATCCCGGGTCCTGAGATATGGGTCAAAACGTGGACCCGGATGACCCTCGAATGTCTCTGAGCGATACGGGTATCAAATTAAAGGTCTTGATGAGGACTTCAACATAGAACTCTTTTAATTGTGATGACTAGGCCAGATCCCGAGATATGGGTCAAAACGTGCACCGGGATGATCCTCGAATGTCTCTGAGCGATATGGGTATCAAATGAAAGGTCTTGATGAGGACTTCAACACAGAACTCTTTTAATTGTGGTGCCTAGGCCGGGTCCCGAGATATGGGTCAAAACGAGGACCCGGATGACCCCCGAATGTCTCTGAGCGATATGAGTATCAAATGAAAGGTATTGATGAGGACTTCAACATAGAACTCTTTTAATTGTGATGCCTAGGCCGGATCCCGAGATATGGGTCAAAACGTGCACCCGGATGACCCTCGAATGTCTCTGAGCGATATTAGTATCAAATGAAAGGTCTTGATGAGGACTTCAACATAGAACTCTTTTAATTGTGGCGCCTAGGCCGGGTCCCCAGATATGGGTCGAAACGTGGACCCGGATGACCCTCGATTGTCTCTGAGCGATATGGGTATCAAATGAAAGGTATTGATGGGGACTTAAGCATAGATTACTCCGAAAATTCGGAATCATGGCTTCAATATAGAGATCTCTTCGATGTAATGCTCAACCTGGGTCCCTAAGTAAAGGGAACATGAAAAGGAAAAAGAAAGTCGAATGGAATGGTATGGCAATGGGAAAGGGAGAAGGGAGAGGAAACCAATATAGAATGGGAGAGGGAAGAAGTGAGAGAGAAATTGGGAGAGGGGAAGGGAGTACGAATCGGGGGTGAGAGAAAAGGAGGGGTTAGGGAGAGCGATAGGGAAAGGAAAGGGAAAAGGAAACGGAGATGAAAGATAAAGAGAAAGGAAAAAGAAAAGTAGAGGGAGAAGGACATGAAGAGGTAGAGGTATCATGGCCAAGCGAGTCGGATTTACTTTAGTTCTGGATCTCACAAACGGCTTCCACAATTTTTAAGAAATTTAGTATACAAGGGGTCTCGGGCGCAAACTTCTGAAAAGTTTCATTTTTACACTAATTTTTTTTATTTTAACTTTTTATTTCGCTTGCGAGGACCTGCGAAAAAATGGCAGCCCGAGATAAGCTCGGTCATCCAGGTACTTATACATTATGTATTGTTTTATGTTTTCTGGCTCCTCCTCCTCGTCTTGAAAACCTGCTACAGAAGTCGTTATATAGAAACGCCAAGCCTTTCTGAATGCTTGCAACTTGTTAGATGACAGCTAAAATCCAGCTGAGTGGGCTTTCCTAACTTAAAGCAGAAACCTCTCAGCTCACTATGCGTCCCAGTTACAGGAGACTTTAATGATTGCAGGTACTCATATGTCTCTATAGAGCAGCTTTAGTTTTCGAAGAAGAAGCCACTCAGCACAAGTTTGCATGTGACAATACTCTCGTCATTCCAAGATCACTTAAGTGGAGCGAATATGCTCCCTGTTGAGAATTTGGTTGCCAGCACATCATCCGCTGTGAGAGAAGCTTTGCCATCTCTTCAAGAGTTTGCAATAGTTCTCCACTTCTTTTAGATTTACAAGACAGAGACGTAACCGTTTCAAATGCAGTGCGACTGACCACTATATTTTTGCATAGGAGGACTTGTTTCCGAAGTTGCTTCTCGGCCTCTTGAATAAAAGAAACCAGCGCAATCTGAGTCGCGAACTTGCCTGTTAAAATTAAAGCGAGTTTCTATGTAGATATAAAATTCTTAAAAGTCTTTAAGTGTGGTAGTTATGATTCTCTGACAGTGAGTTGCTGTAATCAATATTTTAGGTATTTTGAGTTAGTTAAAGAGATTTGGCAACATCTTAAATTTTTGGTTAAGTTAGCTTGTGGTAACATGCATACAATAAATTACTTTGTTTTGGCTTAGGGAAGAAGCAGGTGGTTGTCGTTGAGCCACTTAATGCATGAAGACCTCTCTACTCTCTATCAATCTTTTTCAGATGATTTATATGTTGTATAGTTTCTATAGCATTTATTTTAGTGTCATAATCTCTATATTTCATTGATTTCGTTATTTTAATTAAATTATAAAAAAACACTTAAAGCGTCATTGACTTAGCAGGCACATACTAATGACAACCAGTATTTAAATCGAAGCTAAAAAGTTAAGTTTTGACAGCAAATGAATAATGCGCTTAGAGGTTTGATTTAACAATTTAACTATTATGTTAACTGAAGCAAATCAAACTAAAGCAAATAAAATTTATATATGTGCATATTTATGTATATATATCAATTTATTTCACATTTGCATTGCCATTCGTACATTTCTATGCATTTAAAGTTTTAATGTTGGCAACACAGATTAACGTACACGTACATACATACATACCTACCCACTTCACGCCAACATTTTGCAGCAGCTTCAGCAAACATGTAGAAAAAAAATGGAAAAAGCAAAAACAACAGCAACAGCAACACCAACAACAACAAAAATTCGCTTTATTTAACAAATATTGTGTGACTTATGCTGAAACGTAAATAGTAGTACTGCACAATTCAATTAGCTGTCGAAAAGCTTTTAAATGCAAAGCAAACAACTTGCGGAAAATCCTTTCCAAAGTCTATATAAATATGTATGCATGTACATATATATGCAAATACCCTGCAAAAAGGTTTTGCTTATTGTTCACAAATCAGGTCTAAAAGACGAATACGCTGGCAGCGCTGCTTCTCTTATCCACTCACTCTCTCTCTCTGCTGCTAACTCTCTAATATTTATCTAGGCCTTATTTCGCATGGCGTATAATCCTTTGGAATAAAGTGTGTTCTCAGAGAGAAAGAGAGAGAGTACTTCTTATGGCCTAATGACAGCAACACACAGGAAAATCAGCCTTATTTTAAGCCTTGCGCCATACAAATTTGCTACGCTTGTAATTTCAGGCCTTATTTCGTAAGTAAGCCTTTAAATCTGCTGTTTAAAATCTGAAATAAGGCTTAGATTTTTTTGGTGGGTACATGCATATGTACATATGCATGTGTGTTTGTTGCTACATGTAGTTGAGTATGCTGTATGTATGTATTATATAGCCCGAGGTGGTTATTTTATCGGCGCAGGTAGAGAAAGCTATGGAATTTCATTTAACTCGTCGGTGCTTTTGCGATTTATTCACCGTCAGTATATTAACACACGTGAAACATACATACACACATACATACACACATACATACATACATGCATACATGCAAGCGAATGTGTATATATGTATAAAAAGCATTTGCATGCAAACATTGACATATATATGTACATACATACATACATACATATATAGACAAAAATTGCTACAGTTTAATCTTCTATATAAACACTTTTAATACTTGCTTTCACGCTGTCTATAGCATCATAGTGTTGTTGTTGTAAAAGTGTTCGATTAACATGCTTTGTGGTCCAACGTACGATGCTTGACCTCATGTGGCACTCAGTTTGTTCCTATTTTTGCTATTTTAGTCACTTTCGCGCAGTTGCTGTGCCTTTTGTGCTGCTATAAACAAAAAATGTTGCTGGCAACATGTTGCTTAGTGTTTATAAGGTTTGAATAGCCTGTAGACAGGCTGCCGTGGGAAATACACTTGATATGCCATGTATATACCATATGGTAATGCTAGATAAAGGCTTTATAAAAGCAATTTCACTGATAATGCTTACATAGCGCTAGATCTTAAGCTCTGCGGCTAATAGGTACAATTGTATACAAATGCATGCCGGGGCGTATGAGTTACCTCATCATATGCAATGCCATACAAGGCGCTGCATATTCGATCAAACACAAACATGTGCTTAAATTAATGGAAATGAAAGTTCAAATGTTTATTATAATTCTAAATAAACGTATTTTAAATAAATATTATTAATTGCTATTGTGTAAAGTTTGCACTTTCACGTACATATGTATATCTGCAACTTTATGTGCATCTTTAGGAGTCTTGAAGCATTTAAGAATGTTGCCAACGCGTGTATAATGAAACTATTAGTCTGTTTATACAAAAATTATTCTCATAAATCATGCAAAATTCATCTTAAACATATCAATTAATTAAATGCCACACTATTACATACCTAAACACATACTTATATAAAAACATTTTCATATCAATTAATTTTAATACAATTCTGCTACTTTTCAAAAATTCATTTTCAGATGCATCATCCCATACAAATGAAGCCGGCTGATAGCGAAAATAGAAATGGTATGTATTAATAACTAAATATGTTTACATAATGAATTAACAATGAATGACATTGCAAATGTCCAAAAATAATTTATCAGACAATTATAAACAAACACTCAAACGCATAGAAATAGAAATATGTATACAAAATAAAAGCCCACTTAATTATGTGCTTAATTATGATGCCTACGATAAATATGTATGTATTTACGTTTGATGGCCTATTTGTCAACAAAACTGAAGTGGCATTTGCGTTGCCGAGACATTTGAAGCGAAGTTCTTTTCGCTGAGGTAGCCACTTGTAAAGTAAAGTACTCGAATGTATTTATCGCTTAAATTATCTTTTTGCGCTAATTGTTAAATGGGTTTTGAGCTGTTTTAATTATTATGCAAATGAAAATTGTGGGTGTTTACTAAAAGGTTTGGTTCTTTTTGTAATTTTAAAATTTTCTTATCATTCTATTTTTGCTTTTTTTCTAACTTTTTTTTTCTCCTATACTATTATTATACCCTTTATGAACATGAAATGGTCTTATAACTTTGTGCCAAAACAGTATTGTTAGAGCCTCCAACATTTATATTGACAATATCAGAGTCATGAGTCGAGTCGATTATGTAGTTCTCGTAGTTCCTGAAATTCTTGTAGTTATTGAAATTCATGCAGTTTTCAAAATTCTTGCAGATTTCAGTTTTAATTTTCAGAATTCTTGAAGTTCGTTCAAAACACTCGTCCAGTTTTTAAATTTTTTTAATTTTTAAAAATTCTTGCAGTTTTAAAAACTCTTGAAGTTTTAGAATTCCCATAGTTTTTAAATTTCTTGAGATTTTAAAATTCTTGTAGTTTTTTTTTTAATTTTTTTGAAAAATCCTGCTGCTTTAAAAATTATTGTATTCTAAAAATTCTTGCAGTTTTGAAAATTCTAGTAATTTTAAAATTCTTGTATTTTTTTAAATTCATGCAATTTTTAACACTATTGTTTTCAAAGTTTTAATTTTTAGAATTCTGGAAGATCGTTTAAGAAATTCTTTTAGTTTTTAAAATTTTTCAAGTTTTAAAAATTCCTGCAGTTTAAAATTCTTGTAGTTTTAAATATTCTTGTTGTTTTAAAATTTTCGCAGTTTTGTATTTCATGTAGATTTTAAAATTCTTGAAGTTTTAAAAAAATTTTAGTTTTTAAAATTCTTGTAGTTTCTAAAAATTCATGCAGTTTTTTGAAAATATTGTCGTTTTAAAAGACCTGTTAATTTTGAAAATTTCTGCAGAATAAAATTCTTGTAGTTTTAAAAATTCTTATTGTTTAAAAATTATCGCAGTTTTAAAAATTCTTGAAAATTGTAGTTTTAAAAAATCTTGTGATTTTTTATATTCTAGTCGTTAAGGAATTCTTGTATTTTTAAAAATTCTTGTAGTTTTGAAAATTCTTGTATATTTTAGAATTGTAATTTTTAAAATACTTAGTCAAAAATTTTTTGGAGTTCTAAAATTCGTTTTAAAAATTCACGTGGATTCTGATATTCTAGCAATTTTAAACAATCAAGCGGTTTTAAAAATTTTATATTTGAAAAATTCTTGTATTTTAAAATTTTTTGTAATTTTTTAAATTCTCGTAGATTTTGAAATTCTTGCAATTTTAAAAATTCTTGCAGTTTTTAAAATTTTTGTAGATTTGAAATTTTTCTAGATTTAAATTTTTTTTTGCAATTTTAAAAATTTTTGCGTTTTTTTTTTAATTTTTTGAGTTTTTAATATTCTTGTAGTTTTAAAAATTCTTGTAGTTTTAAAAATTGGCTTAGTTTTAAAAATTCTACCCATTTTAAAAATTCTTGCAGTTTTAGAAATTACACCTGCAGTTTTTAAAATTCTTGTTATTTTTGAACTTACAAATTTTTTAATTTCCTCAATTCATGAAAGGTCTGCAGTGTTCGACATGATCTTACCTACTTTTTTTGCAACATTATTCTTTTTTTCTTGTACTGTCATTTCATTTACTGTTAATTAATTGAAATGTATTTGGCATGGGTTTAAACGGCGCGGCGCGTTTGTGACGTTGTCACCTACATCTGCTGAGCGCCACAACGCCCCCAAAAATATATGTAAATCTACTTTTGTATGCCTGTATATACATATTAGTATGTGGCTGTTAAGTATGCCAAGCAACCAATGTCTCTGTTGAATTTCTGTTTAATCGCCAACTGAACGCGTGATAAGCGCAAATTAAGCATATAAAATCGCCGCACGTCATCGTCACCGCTATTGCCAACAACTGCCGCCGTGGCCGTGGTGGCATTGATGCGCCGGCACATGTATGTAGATATGATAGTGTGTGTCGTGCATGTATATGCAATGTAGAAAATTGCGTAGGGTTTGGAAATCGAAAGTGAAGCGGTAAGCAGCAACATTCCTTGGAAACAACAGAAAATACATTCTAATTTAATGGCAGAAATAACGATGAGCGGGGAAGGCAGCCATGAATTAGATATTAATAAGAATGCGTACTGCGACCATGCACCAGCCCAATAAATCATTCACTCCTAGTTCTTTCCAAGAAGTCCAGAACGATGCTCGACTTCAGAGATGTGAAAAGGGATGTGTTTCGGGGATCTTGTTTATTAATCTATGTTATTACTTTCTACTGGGTTTATATACTAAAATTCTCTGCTGGATTAATACATACATATATACATATATGGACTGAATTGGCTGTATATGTACTTATGTATGTGCTATATGCTTTTTGCTGCTTATTTATTTATTTTTACCGCTAATTAGTGTAGGGTGTCTTGTTTAATTATTGAGTATTAAATTTTAAGCCAAATATTATCGTTGCATTAATTCCATTCAATCACTTGTTTGCGGCTTCAACACTTAAACTTGGTTGGTAGCGTAGCGGTTTTGCTTTCTTTGACTGACACGAGTGTATATGCGACACACATGATATGCATATACAATGTATATTATACATACATACATATGTACATAGTATGTACTGGAAAAAATATACTAAAATATAAAATTTTGATAAAAAACGACTACTTGACTTCTTGCAGATTCTAAGTTATTTGAGTCTTAAAAATTATTGCAGTTTATAAACTTCTTGTAGTTTTAAAAATGCTAGCAGTTTTTTTTTAAATCTTGCAGTTATTAAAATTCTTACAGTTATAAAAATTCTTTCAGTTTTCCAAATTCTTTTAGTTTTCTTGGTCCTAACAATTCTTGTACTTTTATAAGTTCTTGCAATTTTTAAAATTCTTGCAGTTTCTAAAATACTTGCAATTTTTAAAATTTTTGCATTTCTAAAAATTCTCGTACTTTTAAAAATTATTGCAGTTTTTAAATTTCTTATATTTTTCAAAATTCTTTTAATTTTAAAAATGCTTGTAGTTCTAAAATTTCTTGTGTTTTTAAAAATTCTTGCATTTGTAAAAATTCTTGTACTTTTAAAACTTATTGCAGTTTTTAGAATTGTTGTAGTTTTAGAAATTCTTGTAGTTTTAAAATTACTTGTAGTTTTAAAAATTATTGCAGTTTTAAAATTCTTACATTTTTCAAAATTCTTGTTGTTTTAAAAATGCTTGTAGTTCTACAAATTCTTGTTGTTTTAAAAATGCTTGCATTTCTAAAATTTCTTGTTCTTTTAAAAATTATTGCAGTTTTTTAAATTCTTATATTTCTCAAAATTCTTGTAGTTTAAAAAATGCTTGTAATTCTAAAAATTCTTGTAGTTTTAAAAATTCTTGCACTTTTTTAAAACTCTTGTAGGGCATGGGAAATAGCTTAGCACAAAAAATAAAACTACATATCTCCCTAGTTTGTACCATTTTCATAGAATATAACTTCTGATAGCATAGAAAGAACATTTGTACAGCATAGAACTTAACAACATCCCAAAAATTATCGCCAATTTTTATTTCAATTTATAGAAAATTCAATTCCTTCGAATGCGACTCTATATGCTTTACAAAACCCCAACAAATACGCATAATGATAAACAAATAAACAAACAAAATTTTAGCGTCTGCTGTACATACATACATACTAGACATATACGCCGACAGTTATTCCGGCGGCGGCGGCGCTATTACAAAAACATTTCGGCGGCGGCGGCGACGCCGGCGTGCTTTTTCGGGCCGGCGCGCCTGCCCCAAATCTACAAATCACAATCCTTATTCAAATATTAATTTAATTTAGTTACCTTAATATCGCTGGCTGAATGGTATAAATAAATTTATTTCCACCTTAAATTGTTGAAACTTTTTTATTAACAGCAAAAAACAATTGTTACATAAACTAAAATATAAAATAAAGAAAATAAATATTAAAGAATATACACAAATCCATATGTAAGGGTAAATTTAAATTCATTTGCTTATTTGTATGATAATAAACATGCATACATATATTTACATATGTACATATTTATATATATATAAGACACTTTAAAATAAATATATGTACATATATACAGTGTTGGAAAAAATAATAGGGACAAAATTTTACAATTCTCCATTTATTTCATTTTAAGACCAAATAATAATTACCATATATTGATGCTTACACGGAGAGGACATGCTTCAATGACTCTGGGGTGGTTTTTGTATAATAATTTAATTTTTATGAATAAAAATAATGAAATGTATAATTTAAGTTGGAAATAATAATAGGGACAAACTTTAAATTCGATTGTTTCTTCAAATAAACTACAATATTACTGCTGCAGCTAGATTTAAACTAATGTTTAGTTGAAGCTCCTTTATTTTTTATAACTTCCTTACTTCTTCGTGGCATAGGGTTGACCAAATCAGCGCAATTTGCAACTGGTATTAAGTACCAAGCTTCTTTAATTTTTTTCCATAACTCTTGCTTATTTTTGCATTTTTGATCCCCCATCGACTTCTTTAATATTTCCTATAGGGCTGAGGTTCGACAACTGTGAGGGCTATTCAAAAACAGCAACTTTCTTACGTTCAAACTATGAGTTTTCGATTCTGGAGGCATGTTTGGGATCATTTTCGGCATCTAATGATATCAAGGAGGGTTGAAATGGTGCAGTTTTGAGTAGAACAATTAGCAACAGACCTCGAGAAGTAGGACTAAATGGAAGAGATACCAGAAAAGTTCCGTATCTGAGAAAAAATTATGTAAGCCAACGAACTGAAATTTTCCAGTAGCTTAAATTCTTTAAGACTGAGGCTAGTAAAGTAGGGAACAGCCAAAGTTTTTGTTAATAACTTTTAACCGGCAAAAAAATAAAACATTTCCGCATTCAGCTTCGTGTTCCTGAGGTCAAAACACGTCGATTGGTTCCTTTTTTTTTAATTTTGAAGAACTTTAGCAGTTAGAAAAACTAGGAAAATATGTACACATCTCGCTCCATACGGGTATGGCGCGCCAGCGCACGCCGCCGCGCCGTTACGCCGATTTCACGGATTATGGCGGCGGCGGCCGATTATGAAGGTAATCGGCGCGGCGGCGGCGGCGTCAATCGGCGGCGTATATGTCTAATACATACATAGTATGTACATAAGTACATATGTAGATATTATAAACATTTCTACATTATGCATAAAACTTTTTCAAGTGCTCAACTAAAAATACTTCATACATTTATATACTCCCACTAAAAAACATTATTTGATTGGCGAACCATGAATGGATAAAATGAGAAATATTTACCATGTATTTTTAAGCAAAAGTTAGAGCAAGAGAAGAAGCGAAAAAGAGAGACTTGTTACAAAGTTCAAAAAAAAAAAACAAAAAGCAATAAAAAACAAGCGTCAAGTCCTCAATTGGCTATGTTTACTCTATGACATGATTGCCACATTTTCGTATATATGTGCTCTATAAACAAAATATACTTACGATAATCTGCCAACAGCACTTCAAACAAGTAAGGAAGCCTAAGTTCGAGTGGAATCGAACATTAGATACTCAGCTGTATGCTTTCATTGTTTGTTTGCGTTTGATGGAAACACGGTGTACTTTATATAAAGCGAGTGCTGCATAAAGTGGGCGTAGTCACGCCCATTTTCTAAATTTTTATCAGTCATCCAACTAAGCATATGAATATTATTCTTTGTGCAAAAATTAATTCCTTTATGACTTCTAGTTACAAAGATGTCACATTACAAATTCCCAAAGGGTATTCCAGAAATATCTTTGTTAAAAAGTAGGCGTGGTCATAAACCGATTTCAATAAATTTTTGCGTGTCTATTAACACAAGTTATAAAAGTGTATAAACCAAGTTTCGTCATAATATATCATTTACTTGTGGAGTTATGGGCTCAGAAATCTCGTATATTCCTGTTTCTAAAAAGAGGCGGTGCCATGCCCATTTTCCAAAATTTTTGTGTTTTTCATTTTATGTCCGCAGTTGGACTCCTGCTATAAAATTTCAATGAATTATCTTTATATTTGACAAAGATATCGCTTACAATGTTTTTATTAGGCCACTTTATAATACACATATATAAAAGTGGGCGTGGTCGTCAACCGATTTTGGTAATTTTTCGTCCACACATTTACCTAAGTAAATATATCATGCGTACCAAATTTCATCGAAATATCTTCAACGGTTTCTGAGTTATGACTCATAAAACTTCCAATGTTTGCCCCTTAATAAGTGGGCGTGGCACAGCCCATTTTCCAAAATTTTTGTGGTTTTCGTTTTATGTTCATAGTTGGACTCATGCCACAAAATTTCAGTGATAGATCTTTATATTTGACAGAGATATCGCTTAAAATGTTTTTATTAGGTCACTTTATAATACACATATATAAAAGTGGGCGTGGCCGTCAACCGATTTTGACAATTTTCCGTCAAAACATTTGCCTAAGTAAGTAAATCACGCGTACCAAATTTCATCGATATATCTTCAACGGTTTCTGAGTTATGACTCATAAAACTTTCAATGTTTGACCCTTAATAAGTGGGCGTGGCACCGCCCATTTTCCAGAACTTCATCAAATTTCTTCATAAGGGCCTGAGCTCAATACGTGGGTAAAATTTTATCACTCTAGCTATATTAGTGGCTGAGATACCAAATATCCGATTTTTTCTATATAGGAAAAGTGGGCGTGGTCATGGTCCGATTTCGCCCATTTTCAATACCAACCGTCCCAGTCTCGATACCAACTTGCATTTCAAATTTCATCAAAATATCTCAATTTTTACGCGAGTTATCGTGCGTACGGACGGACGGACGGACGGACGGACGGACGGACGGACGGACGGACGGACGGACGGACGGACGGACATGGCTCAATCGATTTCTCTTTTCACCCTGATCATTTTGATATATATAAGTCTATATCTATCTCGATTATTTCATTCTGTTACAATCCACCGTTATGTGATTAAAACTATAATACTCTGTGTACTAGTACAGCTGAGTATAAAAAGTAACTACATAGGTACATACTTATGTAATAAGTGAAGTGTATGCAGTGGAGCCTATTGATCTCTCTCAAGCACATTTACTTTACATTGCATTGGACTTTAGTAAACTTTTGCTTGAGAATGTGTCGCTCTGCGGAGGCATATGTTCAAAAACTTTCTAACTTTAGGTAGAGATTTATAGAAAGTGCTATTGATACAAGTAAGTATGTAGTTGTTTAGCATTAACTTTTTGCTGATGGAAGATTATTTGATTTTGAAGGGCTTGCATGTGTCTATAGGTAGAATAGTACTATTGCGAATATTATTATCCCTATAGTGAAGAATTTTTGCGCATTTGCCAATTCCGAAAATTTTTCTAAATCTTAAAAATAACAAGAATTTCAAAAATCTTTAAAACTGCAGGAATTTTAAAATTTACAAGAACTAATAGTTTTGAAAAATTCGAAAATCTTAAAAATTACAAGAATTTAAAAAATCACACGAATTTTAAAAGCTCCAATGATTCCTGAAACTATGATAATATTAAAAAAAAAATACAAGAATATCAAAAACTGCAAAAATTTCAAATTTCAAAAATCTTAAAAACTGCAGGAATTTGAAAATCCGCAAGAATTTCCAGAACTACAAAAGTTTTGAAAACTACAAAAATTTAAAAAATTATAAGAATTTCAAAAATCACAAGAAAATTTTCACAAGAATTTCAAAAACTACAGGAATTATAAAATTTCGAAAATCTTAAACTTCAAGAATTTTTAAAACTAAAACTATTTTAAAGACTACAATAGTCTAAAAAATACACAAATTTCAAAACACACAAGTATTTTAAAACTGCAAGAATTCTTAAAACTACGAGAGTTTTAAAAAAGACAAAAATCTTAAAGACTACATACAATAATTTCAAAAATTACAACAATTTTGAAATCTACAAGTATTTTAAAACTAGCAATGTTTTGAAAGCTACAAGATTTGTAAAACTACAAGAATTTTAAAAACTAAAAGAATTTTTAGAACTACAAAAGTTTTGAAAACTACAAAAATTCTAAAATCACAAGAAAATTTTAACAAGAATTTCAAAAACTACAGGAATTTTAAAATTTTCAAAATCTTAAACTGCAGGAATTTTAAAATCTACAAGAATTTTTAAAACAAACAATTTTAAAGACTACAATAATCTTAAAAAATACATGAATTTCAAAACCTACAAGAATTTTAAAACTGCAAGAATTCTTAAAACTACAAGAGTTTTAAAAAAGACAAAAATCTTAAAGACTACAAGAATTTTAAAAGCTACAAGAATTTCTAAAACTACTATAATTTTAAAAACTACAATAATTTTAAAAACTACACAAGAAATTTAGAAACTGCAAGAATTTTAAAAGCGACAAGAATTTTCAAAGCTACAAAAATTTCAAAAACTGCAAGAATTTCTAAACTACTAGAATTTAAAATCTACAAAAATAAAAAAAAACTGCAAGAATTTTTAAAACCACAAGAATTTCAAAAACTACAAGAATTTTAAAACTGCAAGAATTCTTAAAGCTACGAAAGTTTTAAAAAAGACAAAAATCTTAAAGACTACAAGAATTTCAAAAGCTACAAGAATGTCTAAAACTACTAGAATTTTAAAAACTACAATAATTTAAAAAAACTACACAAGAAATTTAAAAACTGCAAGAATTTTAAAAGCTACAAGAATTTAAAAGCTACAAAAATTTAAAAAACTCCAAGAATTTCAAAAACTACAAGAATTTTCAAAACATCAATCAAACGCACACGCATAAAAACTGATGGACTTGTTTGCGTTCAAACAGACGGACAGACAAACGAGCGAGGCTTAAGCAACTCGGCTCTTGGTACTGATCATTTCGGTATAAATACATTCTAGAGGCTCTATTACAACTCCTTCTATGTAGTACTTTCAAAAATCGTGTTTTGCACAAAGTATAAATGCCACTTCATGTTCGTGAATGGTATAAAAAACCCAACCACTTTTTCTGATTAATATGGTAGCCTTTGTTGTTTGTCACAAACGCTTTGTTTGCTTTACGATCTCTGCTCGTTCACTCTTTCTCTGTTTACATATCCACTAATAATAAGTCACATTCTTCATCATCGATCGAGTACATACAAAAGTAGATACATATCTACGTACAATATACATATGTATATACAATATATATATATTATGTACATATGTATGTATATAGTATACTGGGGGAGTAGCTTTGCGCCAGAGCAAAATATGTACTAGGCACCATCAATCAAGTGTGCTCGCTAAAGTCAACGAGCGCCAAACGCCAAACGCTAAAAACTCAAATGACTGCCCCAGACCAGCCACCACCTAACAGCTACCAACTGCGGCCAGAACAAGCAGCGAGCGCACAAACGATATCGTGAACGTGATGAGCGAGCGCGTTGAATGAGCGTGTTGGGGAGTGTGCATTTGTCATTTATGGAGTCAGATACTCTATGTACAATGCATTACATATGTACTCACGTGCGTTTGTTTGTAGATACTTAGATACATATGTATATATGTAAAAATGTATGTACTATTGTATGCATAAATTGTATGTACTGCAGGTTTTAAACGTTCGATCGGTTTCGATGCGCAATCGATGTAAGTACGCGATCAACAGCGGCTGTACCAAACGGCAGGCAGTAGTAACTACAAACTCGAACGATATCAAGTGGTGCAATTACGCATTTATTTATTTATTTATTTATTTATTTTTAAGTGTTGTTGTTTTTTTAACGTCAAGTCAGCTAATTTTTGTGTTTTAATTGAATGCATGATCTGCGCAGTAAATCGAAACATTCGATTGACTTCTGTTTAATCAAAGCTTAAAAGATATCCTACGATCAATAATGTGAGTAAATACATGTGCATACATGTTTGTAAATATGTTCTACAGTGACGCTTCGTGAAATCGACGCTTCTGCCGCTATTGTGTAACCGCTACTCATCGCAACGTCATCGTTACGAAATTGTTGCGCGGCTGTTTCGTATGATGATCACTGTGTGTGAAAGAATTAAGAATTTTTGAAATAAAGTGTGCTTAAAAGATATTTTATGTAAAATACAAAAATGAAAAAAACTTAAATTTAAATCACCTTCTCCGAACGCTCCAGATGAAAGCTCTTCAGCTTAACGTACTAAAATTTTTCTCTCACAAAACGTTAACAAAAGTGTTTAATATAAATTTTCTTATACCTAACTACAAACGCATCTTAAAACTCAAATGTGCCTCAATAAATATTTAAGCGTTCCCAACCACAATGTAAAAAAACATGTGAAAATGTCCAAGAAACTTACATAGGTAATTGCCAACAAATTGGCTATCGACTAACCGTTATATTGAGGTGTTAAAAAAAAATCGTTAATCCATAGTGTGTTTTCTTTGCGTTGCATAAAATAATTTCTTGCCAATTTGTTGCTGTAATATCGATAACTTGCCGCAGCGTATGGCAATAAAAAATCGATATATGGAAGTGTGTTTCTGAAGACGATAAATTTTGCTGCTACGGCGCATTACGTTGGTGCTTTTATCACGGCTACAAAAACTTGTTTTTTTTTAGGAAAGCGAATGGAAAATTTTCCATTAAGCAAGCACGACCCGGAAAAATTTACTTTTTAATCATCGAAAGCCTCTCTACCTCCCTGAAAAATTAATTTTTTCGTTTGGTTAATTTAAAAATTTGAACAACAAATATCTCTTAAACTATAAGCCTGCGGCAAGTTTTTATTACAGTTTCGAGATCTGTAAGATCCCCTCTATACCCCTGAAGAAGTAATTTTTCTCGGTGCGTGGTTCCTTAATGTAAAGCCAGACCAAGGTGAATTCAAAAAAGAGTGACAGAAGTGTAGATCAGCTGAATTATGTTAATAAGTACGGCTTCAAAATTTGCCTTGATTTTTAGAGGTAACCTTAACTACCAAAAACCAAACAGATATTGTACCGATTGTGAAAAAGAGTTAAAAAAGTGGGTTAAAAAGGATTAAAATTTTGTTTTTAAATTTCTCAAAGGGGGACAGTTTATATTGAAAGTTTCAAGGCGAAAAGCAGATTTTGTATTCGATTATAATCGCCTATATGCGATTGAAATTGGCAGAGTTCTACAAAATTTGAACGGACTCCCATGCATAAGTGACTTTTCAGAGCAATAATGCGTTTGAAAATGCGGCTTCTAGGCCCCGCAGGGCAGCAAAACGCAACCCCTCACGCCTCACGGCATCTGATAGAATCAGAGAAGCGGTCAGCCGCCAAAATCTTTCCAAAAAAAAAAAAAACAGAAAGCGGAGCTTGCCAAAGAGTCGTCGCGGGCCCTGATAAAACATGCCAATTACCAATCGGTTCCATAGCAGAGCATTTCTCTCGATTGGCCGAGAAAAGAGGCGTTGAGTGGTGAATCATGGGGAAGCGAGGCCTTTCGATCTTATGCTAACAATATCGGGCTCGGACGACACCCTTTGCCGTGGGAAATCCGATCTAGTTGCCCACCTAATGATAGCACTATTTAATGCTGTTTTTCGTATAGAAATTCCGCCCGGAGCGCTGGAGCAAATACACAACTATTATTTTATACAAGAAAGGCGACAAATTCGACATCTCGAATTGAAGACCCATCTCGCTGAGTGGTATGTTTCCACAAAACTTTACGCCGCTATCTTTGTTGATCGCCTCAAGACATGGGCCACCATTAACATGGACTACTTCGAAAAAACGCTCAACCCCCTGAATTCTCTTTCTGAAGTAATATCAAGGGACAGATCCCCAGCATTTTTTCGTGGTCGAGAGTGTTGAAAATAGTATCTAGAAAAATCAACCACAGAAATTTCTCTAAAGTTTCGTTGGAAATAAATACATTTTGAGCCTTTAATTTTATTGGTCCAGTGGTTTTCCAACTGTTGAGTTACATATACATATGTAAATAGTTGGTTGATCGTACTGAAGCTGCGCCTAATCATTCTCTGCAACTCGTAAAAAGATTAGTGAAAGTTTTAAGACAGCGAAGCGAACTTTGTGTTTGCCGCTTCCAACTTCGTAGTTCCAAGGCAGCCGAAAGTCTACGTATAAGAATGAACTGGATCTACATACGTCCCAGTACTACCATTCATACGGTAGTAGAAGGTCTAAGTAACGGCAGTTCGACTACACTTCTCTTAGAAATTCTGAGCAGAATTTTTGCCCTTGCAATTTTAATTACTTTTGAGCAAGTGGCTTTCAAACTGTTGCGCGCTATACTAACGCTTGACCCCACTGAAGCTATAAAAGCTGTGCGTAAGTGCTTCAGAAGCTAAGTAAATTCCTTAGATCAACTAAATTCTTTTGATCTTCATTCACTCACTTCCCTATTATCTCAAGCGAACAATTCAATCAAACAATCTACTGCAGGCAAATATATTTACATCCCATCCATATGCATAACCCATTCAATTTCAATGAAGTACCTACGTAAATAAATTCAAAAGAGCACATTTACTAAATTTGCATAGACAGAGCCAGGAAGCCGACAATCAATGAACAAAAAGAAATTAAAAAAAAAGACTAAAAATAAACTTAGCTAAATTAGTTTAAGTAGAAACGTGTAGAAGTAGAAGATTAATTTATTATTCTTCGACTACTTAAAAACCTTTGCAAAAGAAAGCAAATGAAAAATGTGAAAAAATACGCAACAAAATTACATCTTTTGCAGCGTTGCTAAGCCCTATGGAAATTTTAATGTGACGCTACAAATGCACATTTAAATGTGCAAATTCCTATGTATGTTTGACGGTGCGGACTAGACAATGCGCAGCGCACGGTTGGCAATTGTCCTCGCTTTTGGCGTCGCCCGTGTTTGCACACATACATGCATTTTAATTGTTGTATAGATGTGTGTGATTTTCGCTTTGACTTCTGACAGCGATTTGAAATGCAAATTAAAACCGTTTGTTGTTTTTTTTTTTGTCGATGAGCATGTATGTAAATTTAATGCGCTTTTATTTTAAATGTACGTACCTACATACTAGACATATATGCCGCCGATTGACGCCGCCGCCGCCGCGCCGATTACCTTCATAATCGGCCGCCGCTGCCATAATCCGTGAAATCGGCGTCTCGGCGCGGCGGCGTGCGCCAGCGCGCCATACCCGTATGGAGCGAGATGTGTACATATTTTCCTAGTTTTACTAACTGCTAAAGTTCTTCAAAATTAAAAAAAAAAAAAAAGGAACCAATCGACGTGTTTTGACCTCAGGAACACGAAGTTGAATGCGGAAATGTTTTGTTTTTTGCCGGTTAAAAGTTATTAACAAAAACTTTGGCTGTTCCCTACTTTACTAGCCTCAGTCCTAAAGAATTTAAGCTACTGGAAAATTTCAGTTCGTTGGCTTACATAATTTTTTCTCAGATACGGAACTTTTCTGGGATCTCTTCCATTTAGTCCCACTTCTCGAGGTCTGTTGCTAATTGTTCTACTCAAAACTGCACCATTTCAACCCTCCTTGATATCATTAGATGCCGAAAATGATCCCAAACATGCCTCCAGAATCGAAAACTCATAGTTTGAACGTAAGAAAGTTGCTGTTTTTGAATAGCCCTCACAGTTGTCGAACCTCAGCCCTATAGGGAATATTAAAGAAGACGATGGGGGATCAAAAATGGAAAAATAAGCAAGAGTTATGGAAAAAAATTAAAGAAGCTTGGTACTTAATACCAGTTGCAAATTGCGCTGATTTGGTCAACCCTATGCCACGAAGAAGTAAGGAAGTTATAAAAAATAAAGGAGCTTCAACTAAACATTAGTTTAAATCTAGCTGCAGCAGTAATATTGTAGTTTATTTGAAAAACAATCGAATTTAAAGTTTGTCCCTATTATTATTTCCAACTTAAATTATACATTTCATTATTTTTATTCATAAAAATTAAATTATTATACAAAAACCACCCCAGAGTCATTGAAGCATGTCCTCTCCGTGTAAGCATCAATATATGGTAATTATTATTTGGTCTTAAAATGAAATAAATGGAGAATTGCAAAATTTTGTCCCTATTATTTTTTCCAACACTGTATATACATATATTTATTTTAAAGTGTCTTATATATATATAAATATGTACATATGTAAATATATGTATGCATGTTTATTATCATACAAATCTAGCTGACCCGCCAGACGTTGTTCTGCCTAAAATTTATTCCTATAAAGCCTAAAGGAAAAGTCCTAGATTACCGTGTTGCCTATCCCTAATCCCTATCCCTAATCCCTAATCCCTGACCCCTAATCCCTAAACCCGAATCCCTAATCCCTAATCGCTAATCCCTCGCCATATACCTATCCCTATCCCTATCCTTATCCCTATCCCTATCCCTATCCCTATCCCTATCCCTATCCCTATCCCTATCCCTATCCCTATCCCTATCCCTATCCCTATCCCTATCCCTATCCCTATCCCTATCCCTATCCCTATCCCTATCCCTATCCCTATCCCTATCCCTACCCCTATTCCTATCCCTATGCCTGTCCCTATCCATATACCTATCCCTATCCCTATCCATATCTCTAGCCCTATTCTATCCCTCCAGACTTTCTAGGGTCACCCCTGGTCCACATCTCGGATAACGGGTCGCATATCTCGGATAAGGGTCGCATACAGTGATGCCAGATAATGTCCGCTAAAATTCCCACAGAAATTGGAAAAAATCCCTAATTTCCCACATTTTAAATAAAAAAATCCCACAAAATTCCCATTGAATTTAGAGCATTTATTTCAATAATATAAGAATATACATATAACAGGCAAATACAGTTTTTTTAATAGCTAAAAGGATCAGTTGTACAAATTATTTGCATTGTGTAAGTGGATATGATTTTTGTTGATTTTAAAGTTGAAGCAATTGATATTTTTGGATTGAAAAGCAACTCTTACTTTACTTATACTATTTAACATATCACTAGATAGTTTATTTCGCTTTTTACATTTAACACCCGTTACAATTGAAAATATTCTTTCTGATTCAGCGTTTGAATGGGGTAACGTGAGTACAATATCGGGATCTAAAAACTGCAATTCTTCGAAAACATCGTCAAATGGAAAACGCGATATTATCTGAAGAGTAGAAGCTTCATAAAAGCGCACACACTTTTTTTTTAATACAACCTTTTCCTCCAATTTTAAATTTGATAAAATATCTTCGCATTCATAACTAACGTAAACGTTATACACGTCAAGTAAATATGGAGTTGGAAGCTGTAATTCCCACGGAATTGTACAAAAGTCGGGTTTTAAGAAATTTCTTGCTATTTTCAACACAAGTGTCTTAGCTTCTTGCCCTAGTCGGTGTATAAGTACATTTCGACTTTCGAACAATGCGTTAAATTCATTGAAAAATTAATAACACACTTCAAAAATCTAAAATAAGCCTTGTTTTGAATTCTTTCCAATTCTTCATAAATAGTTTCTGCTTTTTTACGCTTATCTTCAAATGAGGCCAGGCGAAAATAGCTTTTAAGTGGCTCCCAATTCTCCAAAATTGTATGTAACCGACTCCTTTTTGCATTGCATAAGTTGACGCAAAAGCGTGTGTATTCATACATTGAATGGGAGTTTTTCAGTGTGAGATGTGCTTATTTTAAGTTATACTTTAAATTATACATATGTAGGTATGTACACAGTTCTGCAACCAAAAAATCCCTTTTTTTATATGGACGACAACAAAATGTCCTTTTTTCCCTCTTTAAAAATTTTGCAGTGAAATATCCCTCAAAAAGGGAAATTTCCCTCAATCTGGCACCACTGGTCGCATAGGGTCTTGAAAATCACCTCTTTTTTAAATACTCACCAACACCTTTTATTTGATACCCATTTTGTAGAAAACCCGTTTGGGATCACACCTGGTTCATATTTCAGGAAATATCTCGAATACGGGGTCTTATATGGGACCAATAACTACACCTTGTTCAAGCACTCGTCAACACCTTTGATACCCATATCGTACGAACCCGTTATAGGGTTACCCTGGTCCACATTTTGTGGGATATCTCCAAAACCTTCCCGGATTCTTATACTTTTTTGGCCATAACCCATGTCGGGCTCAATCGCAAACTACGTGCAAAATTTCATTTAATTCAGTGCAGCCGTTCTGGAGTTAAATCATCAGGGAAGAAAATGCGACTTATTTTTATATAATAGATAAGCAAATGAATTTAAATTTACCCTTACATATGGATTTGTGTATATTCTTTAATATTTATTTTCTTTATTTTATATTTTAGTTTATGTAACAATTGTTTTTTGCTGTTAATAAAAAAGTTTCAACAATTTAAGGTGCAAATTAGTTTATTTATTCCATTCAGCCAGCGCTATTAAGGTAAATAAATAAAATTAATATTTGAATAAGGATTGTGATTTATAGATTTGGGGCAGGCGCGCCGGCGCACAATGGGTGATTGCGGCCAAAAATAAATTCAAAATTAAAGTATGAGTAAAACCATTTTTTTAAACAGAGATCGACAGATACATCAAATTGTAATAAAAAAGCTTATATAAAAATTTTTGAGTATCTTTTCGTTTAGCCGTACAGGGTGCCCAAAGTTGAGCAAAAAATAGGTCCTTTTATTTCTCAATGAACACACCTCATACAAAACGCTCTTTCTCATTTAACTGTTAACCTACATACACGAATGATACATCGTTACATAGATAATGATTTTCTCTTTCAGAAAAAATAACTTAGTTGTAAATAGCGCTCACTGTTGAATTTATATGAATTTTCAAATATTCACAAAAAATGTCGATGATAAAAAAATTTTCCTCGACTTTGAATAAAAAAATAAAAAAAACAAAAAATATTACCTCCTCAATTTTTTTTTATGCTTTGAAATTATATATTCTTAATCAAACTGCATTTTCACTTTAAAAATCCACTTGCTCCATTTGCTTTTATAATTTTTTTCCCATCTGCCTAAAACTGTGTTTTTGTAAATGCATTAATTATGTTACTTTTGACATTATGAAAAACGTGTATATTTAGGCGACTAATCGAATATTTCTCTATCGTCTTTCAGCAAATGGTCCATACTTTAAAATTATGAGGTAATTTTTTTTATCAGCGTTAATTGTTATCTTTGGCAGCTTTTTTATTTTAGAATATAAAAAAAAAAAATTGTTAAAATTGTAAAATTTTAAAATGAAATTAAAAAAAAACAAAAAATATTACCTCCTCAATTTTTTAATATTTGATGCTCCTGAATGTCTTTTAAAAACTGGCGAAAAAATTGTAAAAATTCGTTTGCTCCATTTTGTTTTATGAACATTTTTATGGAAGGTGTTTTTTGAGTTTTGGTACATTTTTCCCATACAAAATGCCCAGAAGTATGCTTCAAAAAGTTTAAATTTTTTTGTATGGGGAATATTTGTCAAAATGGTGAAACTTAAATATCGATATTTCCAATTCTAATTAAGATATTCGAAGAAACTAAACGCTGTTTTCAAGGGTAATGATTGTGCTTTCAACTGGTTAAATCGAATTTGAGTGGAAAGTAATTATATAAAAGATATTAAGCAGGGAATAGAGCCAAAAAACGTGTTTTTTTCCTATTTGGGCATGAATATCTCAGAAACTAGAAACAATTTGGAAAATCTGACTCCAGACTCAGGTTTATCACACTGAAATCCTTTAGAAAAGTGTAATTTCATTTCCGGTATAAAATTTTTTTGAAATGCGATTTTTTTGTATGAAAGTTTTATGATAAATGCTTATAACATACTTAAAAGTGCATATATTTTTAATTTAAAAACGGTGAAGTGCTTTACCCTTTTTCCAAAATGATTACCGCATTTGATTTATATTTCAAAAATGTATACACTAATCAAAATGGAGCATTTTAGCTATAATAGTTAGGAAAATGCTGAAATTTCAAAAATACCGTTATATGGGAGGTGGGCGTATTTGTGGGTGGATTTTGTTCAAATTTTCACAGTTTACTAACTTCAACCAAAAAAGCTTAAGTTCCGAGTTTCAAGATTCTAGCTTAATTATTACTATTTTTGGCCGCGTTTGTATGGAGGTGCCCCCACTGTGCGGCGCGAAAAAGCACGCCGGCGTCGCCGCCGCCGCCGAAATGTTTTTGGAATAGCACCGCCGCCGCCGAAATCACTGTCGGCGTATATGTCTACTACATACATACATGCTATGTACTTTTTTAACTGCTAGAAAATTTTATAAGCTTTGGATATTTGAAAGTCAAGCGGTAATGTGCGCCAAGCTGAGAAGAGAATTATGTGTATGGATTTGTGCCGCTTCTAGAGGATTTTAATTATTTCGTGCAGGTGGCTTCCAAACTGTTGAGTGAAATGCGGTTGCTTGGCTTCACTGGAGCTGTCAAAACTTCAGCTAATATTTCTCTATAACTTGTAAAAGTACTAGTAGAAGTGTCAAAGCGAGAAGAGAACTCTAAATTTTGCAGTCGGTGGTCCAAGTATCAGAACGACCTTGCTGTAGGTACGTCCCAGTACTACCTACCATTCCGGCTGCATTAATCATGCTTTGCATTTTAAAGCGTATACAAACGTTCTATGACATTTTCTAGTACATCAATGCATTTTCAATTGACAGGCATAAAATTAAATGTCAGATACACGCTTTAACGCTTGCACTGCGCTGCGCTTTCAAACGCTCTATGATACTACAGTGCCTATATACATATGTACATTGCGTGCAATTGGCAACGTATAAATTGGCAACAATCTAATCAATTTCGAATGCAATCATTGCATTGGAAAATATGGGCGTTCTTGTCGACAGTCAGTCAATATTTCCAACTTTGCTCCATTTTTAGCTTGGACAGCTGCTTGCATGAAAAAGGGGCGTGTTATCTCCTATAAAAACTGGGACAGTTCTTTGGATTTCTGTTAACGTTTTGTTTTTCGATTTCTATTATCGGTCTTTGGATTTATCGATCATTGAATTCCTGTTATCAGACTGTCTATTTTTAAATTTGTCTCAACGGAGCGGGACGGTGTGTTTTGTACCTAAATTTACTTCAAACCAAATATGGCGCCCTATGACTATCACACAAGCTTCCATCCAGCTTCGCTTTGCTTCAAATTTACGCTTTGACAGTTGAGTTCAGTATATGACACATGATTAACGGATAAAATACAGTAAAGCCAAATATTAGACAACTGTCATTTTAAGTTAGTGACCACAAAACGTAATTCGCTCTCGAGCGATCTCAATAAGTATTTCGCGAACTATCCCGTCTCCACGTAGATAACGTTGTTCAGTTTGACATTTCTAATCCTTCTTTTTCTTCTTCTTCTTCTTCTTCTTCTTCTTCTTCTTCTTCTTCTTCTTTTTCTTCTTCAATGTAGTTGAATTTATTTTCTGCAAAAAATTTTGCTTATTTTTGCGTTTTTGCCTTGATCTGGTTGTCAGATTTCGATAGATTTTCGGTACAAAATTAGAGATGGCATCGATTTTACCCGAGTTGGTGAGATTGTTGAGAATGAACAATGTAAATTTCGAGTGTTCTCTCTCAGAATTTTGTATGGAAATTATCGTCCTTCGGCATTGAATTTCAGCTCAATGACTTTTGACATTCCCTTCCATCTTCTCGTTCACTTGTACTGACGTTTAAAGGCAAAAAGTAAAAAAAAAATAAATAAATAAAATAAAATAAAACTCAATTCTTTACTATTTTTACACCAAAAATAGCGAGACCACTTTGACATAACCCAAACTTTGAAGCCCCTGGGAAATTTTTTAATGAAACTTTCAGGAAATGTTCTTTGGATGCTAGTTTTACTAATTTGAAATGCTCGCAACTACGAAGAAATACTCCAGGCTTAGAATTCTAGGGTGTAAAATTTTTTTTTAACTCGTCCGTCAATTTTTGACTTCACTTTTATGGTCTGTAAGACGCCCTTTACCCTCCTAAAGAACTCACTTTTTGCGGGGTCAGGTACCTACACTTTTGTAAAATTTGCCGAAAATGTTAATAAACGGCGAAAAACTTCTGCTAACTAGCATTAGTGAACTATTTATCACCAACTTCCAGCATTGTTTGTGGCACAAATTATATGCACATAAATCACACAATCAGCTGATTGTCACCGATTTAACAATGACAAATTGACGGCGCTGCCAGCAACGGCTCGCTTTCATTTTGTGGCAACGCTTTAATGACTTCAATCACTTGGTAGCGCTACGAGTATTTTTAAGAAATGCATTGCCGCAAAACGGCAAACCAAACCACATTTTAATTTAAATTATGTAGAAAAGCGCAAACAAAAATTTTCAAAACACGCACACACACATATACACATAGTAAAACCACACAACAAAGAATTTGCTGCATTTCCAGATGCCAAATCATCGATTGGGGATTTGAGGGTTTGACTCAGCGCTGCGCTGCACGAGACAATTCAAGCGTTACCAAGTGGCGCATGATTTTTAATGCACTGGCTGCTGGCGCTGCACTCGACAGCCAAACGCGGCACAGCACAGCACAGCACAAAATTTTCGATAGCAAACAAAACGATTAAAGCGTAGCGAAAATTTCAAATTTTCCAGGGCGAAAGTAGATTTGATTAAAAAAAAACGCAATCTAATTAAAACAAACCATATGCTTTGAATCAATTTGAGATTAATATCGATTTTCAAATTGCCGGTTGGTTATAATACCACCTAAATGGGCACAAACGAGGCAATAAGCAGAAATTTGTGTGTACAGATGTGTGTATGTTTGTATGTTTCTAAGTTCAACCGACTGTAGGTATAGTACATGCATAAGTACGGACATACGGAAAAAGCAATAGAGCCACTTTTGTAATATTTCAACCAAATGCTTCTCTACTCAACGTACGAGTACTTCATGCATATGTACGAGGGTTGTTTGATAAGTACGTGACATTTTGAAAAAGAAATTATTTTTGCGGCAGAAATGCATTTTATTTTAAGCATAGTGCTGAGTTCGAGTTTCAAATAAAACTGCTGTCAAAATGCATACAAAAAAACTGGTTCTGAAACGTGTATGAAATTTCACAGATATGTATTTCACGACAAAGTTGTACAGTAGACGCTCACAAATTAGAACCACTTTCTTTTTAGGGTGATTCTAATTTCTGAAAAATTCTAATTCCTGGACGTTTTTTTTTTAATAAAACCTTAAAATTTCAGTCAATTTGCATTGAAAAACTACAATGAAATTTTTTATAGGGCTAACGCTTCCCTTGAATACCTTTGTCAAGCTTTTCCAAGATCTTCACTTTGGTTTCCAAAGACAAAGCATTTTTCTTACGTTTATTTGGCATTTCAGCGAACGACTTTGACTTTTAAGAAACAAAGCCGAAAGACGTGCAAGTGTATCGAATTCAAACAAAAACTACCGAGTGTAATATGAATAAATTGGGGATTCCCTTTTTTATATCTGCAACAAATGTGTTCAAAAAGTTGATTCTAATTTCTGGAAATTCTAATTACTAAGACTTCTAATTTGTGACCGTCTACTGTACTGAGTTCCTGTCGTGAAAACGTTGCACAACATCATGCCAGCAACATTTTTTCGCGCCAATTTAAATAGACAATGCCATTTGTTTCGAGTGAAAAGTGACATTTGTTGAAATTGGCATTTATGTATGTGTATTTTGAATAAAATTACATATTTTATTGACCAAAATTTGAAAGTTGATTCTGAGGCGATGCACCAAATTTTTTCTTTTTACATTTGCTTAGTTTTCGTTTTGGCATTTATTATCATTTGACAATACATAGGCAATAATAGCACATACATAGGCAATAATAGGAGAGGGCTAAATCCGAAGAATATGATGGTTGAGGTAGTGTAGTTCGTAACCCAGTTTATGAACTTTTGCCATGGTGACTACAAAAGTGTGCGGTCTTACATCGTTATGCTGAAATAGAATTTTTTTTTTCCCAATTGCGCTCGTTTTTGATTCAAGGCAAGATCAAATCAGTCCAAAACTCTGAGTAATATTTACCGGTAATTTTTTTTAACCTTTTTAAGATAATCGATGTGAATGACAACTCGTGCAACCCCAAAAAAAAAAAAAACTGTAGTCATAAGCTTATTACCCGACAGACCCACTTTGGCCTTCTTTGGTGCACTTTCACACGGAGAAATCCACTGTTTTGATTTTTGCTGGGTTTCTGGTGTGGTGTAATGGTTGCAAACAGAAACAGCACAAAAAATCGTTAAGATTGCGGCTGCATATAGCCAAATGCTCCTTTGAAGTTGTCACACGATTACGCTTATTATCGAGTGTAAGCAGTCGTAGCAGCTATCGTGCGGATAGCTTTTTTATGCCTAAATATTCATGTAAGATGCGATGTATTCACTCAGTTGAGATGCCTGTAGTCTCAGCTTTTTCACGTACTTTCATTCTCCGTCCAATATAATTCCATGCATTTTATCGACGTTTACTGACGTGACTACTTCTTTTGGACGACCTGAACACGTTCGGCATCATTGTGCTAGTACGACCAAAACGGAATTCAGTAAACCAGTTTTTAACCATTGAAAATTATGGAGATGGGGAATCAGTAGTTATCAAGCCTTTCCTTGGTTTTCTTCATAGTTTTTAGGAAAAATTTAATGGTTACAGTCATTTCTACGAGAGAATTTAAGTTTAATTTAATTTTTTTTACTTAAATTTTATATGAAATCTGACAGGGAAAAAATTAAATTTTCTCTTAAATTTTTTCGTGAAACTGGCTGTTAGTCAGCACGCGAAAATCACTTATTTTCATTTTTGTTGAAACACACAAGGTTCTCGTTTTTAAATAGCTGTAAAACACAAACTCAATTGCTCAGATTACTCAAACTTCTAAGGCCGTTGGCAACTTACAATCTGGATTGAGAGTGTCGGGTGATTGACGCAAATATCAAAAATTTTTGATTTTCGTCGCCGCGAGCAGATAGCGAGCCGACAACAAGTACGTGTAGCACGACGACTGCCGATTGCACTAACACACACAAAAAAACTCAAATTTGACTAAGAGCGCTTTCACATTACTCGGTGCGGTATCGGATCGACATTTTTGGTTTTTACCGAAAGTATACCGAAGCCTTACTGACCACATGTATTTCAATTGGCACTTTCACATTAGTGTTGCATACATGAAATCGGAGCGGATTAATTTCGGTATACCGCAACGCGGTAAGACCGGTCAGTAAAATTTGAGGAATTACTGCATACATTTTTGCGGCGTAATAAAAGAAGAAGAACAAAGTCAGTAAAAAACTCGTTTCGGTTATAAATGTAGCAAGTTATAATGTCTTCGTCTTCGCTAGAAGACATTATTGTTATTATTGAGTGATTTGTTCAAGTTAAAAATTTTGTTTTGCAAATTTGGATGTTTGTTTTCCTATTTTCTGCCGATTACGCACCGAAAGTATTCCCACAAGTGTGAAAAACACAGCAACGCGGAATCGTTTCGGTAAGCTGAAAATACCGAGCAAAAAATGTCGTACCGAGTAATGTGAAAAGGCCCTAACTCACTCAAAAAAAACACTCAAACTGACAATCCAGATTGTAAGTTGCCAAAGGCCTTTACAGTAGTCTTTTAAGGGATGGCGATGTAACGTGGGCAGTTTTGTATTCAAAATTACTGGTCGCCAGTTTCAAAATGTCACAAACTTATCAAACAACGCTCGTATGTTTGTATGTGCATGGCAAATCTTTGTCAGCATAAAAAAGTCGAATTGAATTGAATTAACATGTATTGAGTTTGCTTGCTGACTGACACAGTAGCGATGGCGATGGCCGATGCCGGAGCGGCTGCAACGTCATGACGCGTCCGTTGTCGCTTGCCGTCGTAGTAGTCGCTTGGCATGGATGGCATGGCATAGAGCACATTTCGATAATTGAAAATAAAAATTAAAATTCTGATTGAGCGCAGCACTTGTGGCCGTGCTACATCAGTGAGCAGCAACAAAGGCATTCGAAAAACGCAGTACATACATATGCATGTACATATGTAAGTACTGAACGCTTTGCCCCCATTCCCCATGCCAACATTTGAACTTGATTCAAACGATAAAACAATGCATGAAGTCAACGAGTGAGTACGAGTACAATTAGGTTATTTGTTGGTGGGTTGATTGCTGTAGCTGGTTGGTTTGATGGGTGGCGCTGCTAGCGACAAATAGCTAGAAACTTAGATATACACATATGTATGTATGCGGTATACATGCACATTCACGTCTGTTTGCAAGCTGGGTTAAAGTCGCTTCATTTACGTTCCTACTATTCTAACCTCAACCCAACCCAACACAATTCAATTCAACTCAACTCAGCTCTTAATGATTCTCTCAAGCGCTTTTGATAAACGACGACAACGACGGCGACGTATACATGACACAAGCCTTCTGTGTTGAACTTTGAAACTCGCAAGTTGGTACAAGGTGAGCGTGCGAGCAAACGGTCCGTTTTTTTCGCGCGTTAACTTGCTTGGTGGGAGAGACATGTAGGTACGTACGTATATAAACGCGTAGCTATCATCAATCATGCAATTAATAGTACGTTTTTGGCCAAATGCAAGAGAATCAGATCGCACGAGCTTGATTTCTGACAATGTGATTTGACTTGTGAGCGCCGCAAAAACGTTATGTATAAAGTAAGCTGTGACTTGACTTATGGTTCCAACAGTCATCAACGCCCGCACCTACCCTTGTCAGCTGACACGATCTATCTTATGGGAGTTGCATGTAAACGAAATCTCACCGACGCTGACATAAACGCCCATAGCCGCCCGTATCGAAGAAATCAAACGAGTTTTGATTTTTCCCATAACAACGTGTCAGCTGATTGCTTTTGCTCATCGCGGTGTTGCCGAACGAACTTTTTTAGCCACTAAAACATTTGAACGGTATTTTTCATTGTATTATTAAACGAAATGAATGCGAGTGTAAAATGTAATAGAATATATCTTTGTTCATAGGAAAAACCGCTTAAGTTTACTTAAGCGAAATATGAGTTATTAGATAATTGTTTAGCTCATTTATTGAAAATAATTATCATTTCTGTATATGTTATTAATTCACATGTAACGATTTTTAATGCCATTATTTTAGTTTCAAATAAACTTAAAATCGATATTATCCAGTTATAACTTTTATGTTTTTCGGATCATAACTTTTCGCACAGGATGAAATAAAAAAGTTGCATAAATGATGTTATAGTTGAAAAATGTACATGTTTGAATGAAATAATAGTTATTTTATATCCCTGCTACATAGAAAATGGATAGCGTATTTTTCAAATAAATGAGAAATTAGGCAATGAAAAGAAAAGAGTAATTTACGATAAATAAAAGTAATTTTTATTTCAAAATTATCCCTTTTACCATTTTTGAACGGATCAACGGATAGCGGGCCAGCGGGTAGTGAACAACTGATATTTTCCGTCATAAAATCCACACAGGCAAACAAAATTGCGACGAAGGCAGATTTTAGAAAATTGTTTGTGTAAGCACGAAATAAATAAGCACATCTCACACTGAAAAACTTCAGTGTATGAATACACACGCTTTCGCTTAAAAGAATGCAATGTTTACATACATACATACATACCTACATACATACATACAGGTGAAACTAATAAAAGCGTGTTAAAAATGCTTATGGTTATTCCTTTATTTATTGCCAAAAAAGTGTATTTTCTTTTACTTATTTTTCACTGTTCAACAAGAAGATTACAAAATGCATCAGAAATGCAACTCTGACTCCTGAGGAGGGACAGGACCACA
This sequence comes from Urophora cardui, assembly GCA_960531455.1. Classification (NCBI taxonomy): domain Eukaryota; kingdom Metazoa; phylum Arthropoda; class Insecta; order Diptera; family Tephritidae; genus Urophora; species Urophora cardui. The sequence continues at coordinate 22,082,517 of OY482674.1, read as the reverse complement.
CCAATCAAAAAACTGTTTATACCCCGCCGTCTTTTGTTAAACATTTTTTATTGCGTTAAAAAATTAAGTTTCGCTTCGAATTCGTGTTCATGTGTTTAAAACACGTCGATTGACAACCCCAGTTCTTGAAAATTTACCAATTTTCAACATGTCACCTAAACTAGATAATTACCAAAACTTTGAATACAAAATCGAGCATATTTTTATTTAAAATTTCCGCCTACGTCTTTTTTTTTGAAAGAAAACAATATATTTAAAAATTTAAATCGAGAATAAATATCGGTACTAAGTTTGGGTATTTCATGCGAAATTTTTGTGTCTTCCCATTATTTCAAATACGGCAACACTCACACGGCTGTTCAAAATAGAAAGCAGCTGATTTTTGTGTTGTCATGCGGGCATGAAATTCGTTCAACTCGTTATGTTTACGGGTACTCGATTCGTTCGGTCGACTCGTTGATGACTGTCGGCACCCTTAAGCTTTTAGTAATGTAAACAACATATCTGTTTTTTTTTTTTTTGACATACAAGAATCAGCTGATGCTGTCACTGCGAGAGCGCGTATTAACGGTATTAGCCAGAACTGGTTTATTTCTGCATATTTGGGAGAAGATACATATCTCAGTGACTCACAAAACAAGATATATGAGAAGGGGGATTAACAAAAGTTCACTTCAAAATTAATTGTATTTTAATTAAAATAATTACAAAGTATTATTTTATTCTTTCGCTTTTTAAATGTTGTCAACCGATTTGCTTGGCCGTTGAATTGATAGTGAGTGCGGCTTCAAAATCATTTTTGATCAATTTAAATGACTCCTCTTAAAGTGGCTGCGTAAACGATTTTTTGCTTATTTAGGATTCCAAAAAGAGCTTATTTGTGAAGGTAATGCTACAAAAAATGTGCACTGTGTAGCTCTTATTATATAGTTCCACTTTTTGGTTAGACGGTCATTAATCAATTTCAGATTTATTTACATATGAAAGACTCAGGAAAAAAACTCGATCGAGAGAGTATCTTTTTGGTTCATATGTAATTAAAATTTATTGAACTCATTGAGCACATTTATTTTTATATTTATAACAGATTAGGCATGTGGTAAGTTGGAAATGTTAATGGCTTCCGAACATTTTCTCTCTTTAGTTTACGCCGCCAAAAACCAATGAAAATGCCATACCGAATTTCAATTAGCGTAGGTTGTGAAATTTTCGTGGAAGCGTGGCCCGGTTATTTGATGTATTTTTATTTTAATTACAACCGATCTCGTCATTTGTTTGTTTTAACTTCATTATCCAACGGCATTTTTTCAATAGAGCAACCGTGAAATTTTGCTGAAAGAAGGCATCATTCTGATCGTTTTTAGTCAACATATCGCACCCTAAATCGTAAAGGGGCACAACTCAAAATTCAAAAATTTTCAGGAGAGCCAAAAACCTTTTTTTAATTACAAGCAATCGTATGGCAAAGGGCCAGGTATAATGGTTATTTTTCGGTCGAAAGAGACAATTATTCAAAAGTTTTTTTTGGCAATCTCCAGAGATATGTTCCGTATACCCGTTTATGAAAAAAAACTCGATTTCGAAAAATTTTGAGTTGTGCCCCTTTATGATTTAGGGTGCGATATGTACATAGTTCTTTTTTTTTGTTTTTACATGACCGTTTATTTTATGAAATTTTTTTTTGGTTGAAGTTATGGATCCATTTTTGAATTTTTTTTTCAATTGTTTTTTAAATAAAACTGGTCAATAGCTCATACAAAATTCACATAATAGCTCTTATTTGCACTTAAATGTTAAGCATTGTATACAAGAACTAGTTTGGAAAATTGTAAATAGATACAATATTTCTTTATTTTTAGTCAATGAACCCCTTTTTTTGTATTCATTATTACAAAATCTTTCGCTAAGTTTGCGCGAATACTCTAGAATCACAGAGTGGAAACTCCGCGCAACATGTTGTCAGCAACATCATACAATTGACATACCAGCAACATGCTTTTCTGCATCAATTTCAGGAAAATTCATACCATTTCTGCTACCATTGCTTTCAAATGTGTTTTACTGTGTATTTAAGAGTCACCAACAAAGTGAGCTTTTGTTAGTTCCCCTCACTGGTCCATATATGCCTATGTACATACATACATACATATATACTGGTATGGATGTTTGTGTATGCATACCTCATCATTATCATGACAATGCCTTTTTCTGTTTTTGTTTTGAGCATGTGGAATTTGTTGTAAGCTGCAATTCAGATTGATAGAATCTAGATAAAAATAATTGTTGTTCAGTAAAGTTCGTTGCGTCGCGTTTTTGCCACCGTAGAGCAGACACTTGAATGAATCACAAAAACACTTTCAATAAGCAAAGTAGATGTTTTGTAAAAGAAAGCATCAGACGTTTTAAGAAAAAATACTGCGTACAAACAAAATACATCAAAGCAAAGCAAAGGAAATACTTAGTTGTTAATTTCTCGAGACACTTGAAATTTGCGCTTAGTAGTATGTACTAGATTTTGTACTCAAAATAGAATTGGCAAACAAAATTGTTCAAACGAAAGTTTTAGTGCAAATACCAGTCAACAAAATGTTTGAGTTTACTTAAAATTTGTATTTGTTTTTATTTATTTTGAATTTATTTATTTTTTGTTTTTGTGCAGAGTTTAAAAGTTTAGAGCAGGGCTGGTCAACGCTCTCGTATTGAAAGTACAAAACTCAATACATCTACAAATTTTGTATATGCACTGAAAAATTTTTTTGCTCATTTAAATTTTTTTATGAATTCCAATCAAATATTATTTTAGAATTTATTTTCAAATGGTAGTATCACATATATACATACAAATTTTTTTAATTTTTATATGAAAATTTTTTGAATACTAATTTTTTACAGTGCTTTCATTTTTTGAATATTTTTTTCATTACACATTTGTTATTGTAAATTTCGATTTCTTACGGCAGTGCTCGAGCTCCTATACAAAGTGCCTTTGCTCTGCACATTCAATATGAATCATAGGCACATACATATAAAAAAATTTTTATATCTGAGTGCTTATGGGAGGGCAAAGAAAATTTTATTTTCATATTTGAAGTGAAAATATGTATCTGTGCCTATGATTCGGTACAAAACAAAAACAATTGTGCTTTGAGTGCCTATGAGGTGAGCAGCCCTGGTTTAGAGCAATAAAACTAATAAACAAGTTTGGTATTAAAAAAAAAACACAAAAAAGTTGTGAATCTTCGCTATGCATTAATACTTACATTCGTTCATGCGAACATACATGTGCACATATGGATATATAAACATTAGGGTGGTTCTTAAAATCAAATGAATTTTTTTTCAGTATCACGCCCTAAATCGGTTAAAGTACCGTTAAAGATACTACATATATATCTTGCTCTCGATCGCGATTGTAGGTTGATAAAGGGTGCCGCAAAGGGGTAAAACAGCAGATTAGATACCGTATGAAGACTCAAAAAATTATTATTTTTTTTTTTCAAATATAGTACCCAAAATCGGTACGCTGTACTCAAAGATAAGGCATATAAATATTGGTTACGATCGGAGACGGTTAAGGGTTGTCGCAAACGGGTAAAATTTCAGATAACCAAAGGGGACCCCTATGCGAGACCCCTTAACCGTCTACGATCAGGACTACAGTTTATATATGGTATTCTTGAGTACAAGACTATCGATTTTGGCCATTAGATGTAAAAAAATTTCATTTGATTTTTTGCTCCCTATATGTGACAGCGCGTTGAGAAAGGGATACAATAATAATAATACAATGGCGCTATTATAACTCTGACGAGTTTTATGGCCGAGCTTCTCTCCCAATTCGAGATGTGCTGCTTTTAGTTTTTTCCTACTAATTGGGTGGTGGCTCCGAACGGCGAAAGCATTTTTTGTGAGAAGCTTTTTCATGGCAGAAATACTCTCGGAGGGTATGCCGCCCACTGCCGAGAGGTGACCGCTGCTCTTAAAAACCCAATAATTGGATTTTTACTAATTAGAAAAATTTTTTTGGTGTTTGCACGGACTGCGGTTTGAACCCGATACCTCTGGCATAGTAGGCGAGCACTCTACCCACTACACCACAGCGGCCACAGGAACCTAAGGATAAAAAATCTATTTTGATGGTACACCAAAGATACACGTATGTAAATCTTTAAAATGCTCTCCTGAACAAAACCGGTTTTTACCCTTAGCTCCCTTTGTATTTTGCGCGTCACATATGGTAATCTGAACTTTGACCCCTCTGCGACACCACTTAATCCTCTTCGATTGGGACCAAAATTTGCATTTGGTATTTTCGAGTACAGAGCAGTCGATCTTGGGCATTAGATATCAAAAAATTATTTTCTGAGTCTCCATAGAGTTTTCTGAACTTTGGCCCGTATGCGACATCGCTCGATCAGGACCAAAATTTATATGCGGTATCTTCGACCATAGCTTAGCATCGACCTAGCGGGTGAGTTTGAAAAAATATGCCATGAAATTTGTCTCCATACATTTGGCAACCACCCTAATATACATACATATGTACATACATGGATTTGTTTATTTTAGTTTTGATGCTTAATCAATCTTCGTTTTTGGTTTTTTACGCAAATTTAGCACTTTGACAAGTTCACGGTTTGACAGGTTCATCTGAAATTAAATTTTTATAATGGCTGCGGATTTCATCTCATTGTATGTTTTAGCCCTTTTGATCCAGTGCCGAAAGATTTGGCCGTTGATAAACCCGAGGGGCGCAAGAACCTCCGCCACCTCTGCGATATCAATAGCCGCACCCTTCCCGGCCAGCTTATCAGCCATTGCGTTTCCCTGAATATCGCCGTGTCCCGGCAGCCAGATCAGAGATACGCTATGTCGATTTACCAAGCCCATTACTCACTATATGCACTGCCTGATTAGGCTTGATGGCACCGTTGCAGATCCCAGAGCCCTCAGAGCCGCCTGACTACCCGCGAAAAATGCCTATCCTATTTCCGGCAGCGGCACTTTCCGTTACAAGTAGAGCTTTGCAGGCCTGCTCTTTGGCGAAAACTTAGGAGTGAAAAGTATTCTCACTGTCCGGAAGCCTACTTGATATGGAAGTGTCCGGCGAAGTTACCGGCTCCCACTCCACATGCCATATTTGAGAGGTCTGTTAAAGACACGAAGATATTTGTACCTTCTCAAACAGCCAAGGAGCACTGAAACCGCCTGGATCTGACATGTGTAAATTCATAACAGTGGAGAATTGTCGTAGATCTCTAAGTGAGATGGCGGAGCACAGTTAGCCATTCAACTGGTGTGGGTGCCTGGACGCCGTAAAATACCAGGTAACGAGTTGGCAAATGATCTTGCTTGAACGTGGCACCTTTGCTCCACTCTCACTATCTTGAAAGAGTCTATTAACCAATTTTTAGTTGATTTTTTTCTCAGTGTATGTATATACTATACCTTTAAGCATTTCATTTCAATTTAAAATTTGTACATAAAAAATAAACATTTAAAATTTTTGACGGGAAACGACGAGCTTCACCTTACTTTACTTACTTAATTTTATTTTTGTTTTTTTTTTTCATGCGAAACAAGCTCGCATAACAATACACGAGTACATAATTCCCATTCGAATGATGTATGTGGGGATATGGATGAGCGCTTGCTTATGCATGCAATATGTGTGCTTATGTGCTTACTTATATACATACATTTGGCTAAAATGGGCTAGGCCTGCAAAACGTCACATTTCATTCTTCCATTCGTCAGCGGTTTTAAAAGCGAATATACAACGAAAAGTCAAATAAAAGCGACAAAAAAATGAGAACGTTTCATTGCCAGCGAATATAAATATTTAGACAATTGGGCATTTTCAAATACATAATTTGGGAATTTCCCTTTTTTTGTCGAGGTTAGTGTGCTATGAAATGTGATAAGCTTTCTTATTATTATAGCTCTCTTATTATTTATTTTTTTTATTATAAATATTTTTATACTCAGCTGTACTAGTACACAGAGTATTATAATTTTGATTTCATAACGGTGGATTGTAACATAATGAAATAATCGAGATAGATATGGACTTATATATATCAAAATGATCAGGGTGAAAAGAGAAATCGATTGAGCCATGTCCGTCCGTCCGTCCGTCCGTCCGTCCGTCCGTCCGTCCGTCCGTCCGTACGCACGATAACTCGCGTAAAAATTGAGATATTTTGATGAAATTTGAAATGCAAGTTGGTATCGAGACTGGGACGGTTGGTATTGAAAATGGGCGAAATCGGACCATGACCACGCCCACTTTTCCTATATAGAAAAAATCGGATATTTGGTATCTCAGCCACTAATATAGCTAGAGTGATAAAATTTTACCCACGTATTGAGCTCAGGCCCTTATGAAGAAATTTGATGAAGTTCTGGAAAATGGGCGGTGCCACGCCCACTTATTAAGGGTCAAACATTGAAAGTTTTATATGTCATAACTCAGAAACCGTTGAAGATATATCGATGAAATTTGGTATGCGTAATATGCTTACTTAGGCAAATGTTTTGACGAAAAATTATCAAAATCGGTTGACGGCCACGCCCACTTTTATATATGGGAACTATAAAGGGGCCTAATAAAAACATTTTAAGCGATATCTCTGTCAAATATAAAGATCTATCACTGAAATTTTGTGGCAGGAGTCCAACTACGGACATAAAACAAAAAATACAAAAATTTTTGAAAATGGGCGGTGCCACGCCCACTTATTAAGGGTCAAACATTGAAAGTTTTATATGTCATAACTCAGAAACCGTTAAAGATATATCGATGAAATTTGGTACGCGTAATATATTTACTTAGCCAAATGTGTGGACGAAAAATTACCAAAATCTGTTGACGACCACGCCCACTTTTATATATGGGTATTATAAAGTGACCTAATGAAATCATTTTTAGCGATATCTCTGTGAAATATAAAGATAATTCATTGAAATTTTGTGATATGAGTTCTACAATAGACCGGAAACAAAAAATAAAAAAAGTTTATAAAATGGGCGTGGCACCGCCTCTTTTTATGCAAAGAAATCTACGAGCCTATTACTCGACAAATAACTGAGATATTATGACGAAACTTGGTTTATTCACTTTTATAACTTGTGTTAATAGACACGCAAAAATGTATTGAAATCGGTTTATGACCACGCCTACTTTTTAACAAAGATATTTCTGGAACACCCTTTTGGAATTTGTAACGTGAAGTCTTTGTAACTAAAAGTCATAGAGGGATGCAATTTTGCACTAACAATAATATTTATATGCTTATTTGGATGATTGATACAAATTTTGAAAATGGGCGTGGCTGCGCCCTGTATATGCAGCACTCGTTTCATATAAAATACACCCTATATCGAACAAACGCAAACAAACAATGAAAGCATACAGCTGAGTATCTAATGTTCGATTCCACTCGAACTTAGGCTTCCTTACTTGTTTAAAGTAAAGCTAACCACATTTAGTTAATATTTCCAATCTCTTTTCATGTCTTTTTTCTACTGGAAACTCCCTTCACGTTTTTATTTCCATATTTCACTCCTTTCCTTATAACTACTTAATTTCGTTAAAATTTGCCACGCTCCCAAAAGCATTTTGGGCACCATACCATTGTAGGTAATACCCCACCCACAACCTCTAAGCAAGAATTGTTTTGTGTGTTGTGTCTTCTTGTTATATCAAGTCATCTGTGACTGTCACTAACGTCAGAAAGCAAGCAAGCAAGCAACCAAGCAAGTCACCAACGTCAACGAAGTAAATAAATAAAACTTACACCGGTAACAAAAATATACACAATTGTTGTTCAAGTTGAAAATGTGGCCACAGTAGCTAAATATTATTGTGCAGTAAACCCTATTGTATAATATAGTATGTATGAGTTGACATACATACTTACATACATACGTGTGTATGTACCTTTTTATGTGCAACATATATGTCAACACAGAATGAGAAAGTGAAAGAAACGGGATCCCGATCGTTGTTTGGAATTTTCGACTGATGAACTTTAGATGTTTATAGTGCTTTTTGACATTTTAGCCTCGGTATGGGTAAAAGTTTTGTAATAGAGATGGGTTACTCAACTAAGCAATGGGCGAACTATTGAGTTGAATCTCATTAGTGAATCGATAGCTAAGACTACACTTTTTCCAAAAGTATTTTCGAATATATCTATCAAATTTTAGAAATCATCATATTAACTTAAAATAGTCAAATGACAATAGAAGGCATTAAATGAAGTTCAAAGTTATCAAATATTCATTAGAAATAGACCAATGTCAAAAAAGCTATTTCCTAATGCTTGAAATTCATTTCTCGTCCCACGATACCATAAATGGGGTATTTTTTCTTAATTATACTCGTATGGTAATATTCTCCTTGCATTTGACAGCACGCTAAATGTCAAAATCAACTGATTATTTCTAAAGCGAATTATTTATTTGAAGGCAGAAAATTTGCTCGTTTCGATTTTATTTTGAGTGCTTATGCTAAGTAATGAATAAATATGAACACACTTTTATATAGGAAATTCTGTACATTACTTCCATGGAGCTGTTGTAACCAGGGATTGCAAATAATAATTATTTTTAAAATTTTGCTAACAAAATCATACTGAAAGAGAAATGCTAAATGTAAAAGAAGTACACAGATATAATCACCGTAACATAAATACATAGGTGCATTAATTTTTATTTATTTATATTTTTATTTATATAAAAAAATTTATTTTTCATAATTATTTCTTTAATTTTTTTTATTAATAATTTTATTTATTTATATTTTTAAATTTTTTTTATAGGTATTTTATTTATATACAAAAAGATTAATTTTTAATAATTTTTTTAAATTTTTTTTTCCTCAGGAAATAAAAGTTTTTTAGTTTTATTTTATGCTTAAAAATATGTTATTTTTGAATTTTATTTTTCGCTTAGAATATAAAAGTAATTTTTTAAAATTTTTTTTTACTCAGAAAATATGTTATTATTTATTTTTTTTCAATCAGAAAATAGGTTATTTTTTAGTTTTATTTTTCCCTAAGATAAGTTAATTTTTGATTTTTTTTACTCAGAAAATAGGCTATTTTTTAATATTTTTTTTTGCTCAGAGAACAAAAATTATTTTTTGTTTTATTTTTCGTTTAGAAAATAAAAGTCATTTACTGATTTTTTTTTTTGCTCAGAAAATAAAAGTTATTTTTTGAGTTTTATTTTTCGATCAGAAAATAATAGTTATTTTTTGAGTTTTATTTTTCGATCAGAAAATAAAAGTTATTTTCTAAGTTTTATTAGATATTTTGCTCAGAGAATAAAAGTTTTTCGGTTTAATTTTGGCTGCAATTGTAGATTTATTGATTTTTTTTTTTTTGCTCAGAAAATAAGTTTTTTTAATTTTATTTAATTTTTTTTGCTCAGGAAATAAAAGTTCCTTCAGTTTCATTTTGGCTGCGTTTGTTGATTTCCTCACATAAATACGTATGTAGGTAAAGTATATAAATAAAAAAAAAATATAAATGAATAAATGAATGAAAATGGTTTTGTATACTTTAAGAGTTTATGAGGTGAATTATCACTGACTAGTGACAAATCACTTTGTTAAATAGGCTGACTTATTAAATTGAGTTGGAGTCATTGAGTCAATTTATGCAAATTCGCTAAATTACGCTTTCCAAAAACATGTAACATTCAATGAGTAAAATGAGTTAATTTAGTCATTCAATTTACATAGAGTCATTCTATGAAAAAAAAACGTTGTAAATCTAAAGAATTTCGCTGTTAAATCAACTACTTTCCGCAGTTGAAATGTGCCCAACAACGCTCCGTTCTTGTTTCAAAGGTGCGAGCGTTGTTGATTTAAGTCAATAACGGAGATTGTTGGGAAAAATTTTCACCTAAAAATAAATTTTTATTTGCATTTTACTCTTCATCTTCTCTCCACCCGGGTCCCAACTGCAAATATGTAGCCTCCGCTTGTTCTCCTATTCTTCTCTCCTTCTTATCATTCACTGGTTGCTATCTTTATTTCTTATTCTGATTTTTCTTCTTTATTTTATATTCTCCTCCGGATTCGAACCATGACATCAATCTGAAATTCTATCCAATCATCATATAGTGGAACATTCAACATTATATTGAATTGTAGTAACCTATTTATACTTCCATTTCCTAAAAAGGAATCCATGAATTATTTGAATCATTGTAAAAACAAAATTTAAAAAAATTTGTCTCATTAGTCTTGTTTACAACGGAAACTTTTGGATCAAATATTTTTGCCTTTAAATCAACAACGGGGAGAAAATTGTTGCTAAAAATAAACTTTTTTTTGGATTTTTCTTTCATCTTCTCTCCATCATTATTTTTTTGTTGGTTTTCTCACAAAAAAATATTTTCTCACAAAAAATTTTTTAAAGGCAAGCAAGTTTTTGAATCAACAACGCCCATTTTTGAATAAATTGTTGGATCAAAAACTTTGCTGTAAAAACAAATACTTTTGCTGTTGAATCAAAGACGGAGATTCAACAGCCGAAAGTTGTTGGTTTAACTACGGGTATTTTTTTCAGAGTTGAGAAAATTTTTGAAACAAAATTAACCAAGTTTAGTTAAGTCAATCACTAAATAGAGTTAGGGTCATTGAATTGCTGAATTATGCTTCCCAATAACTTCTAACTTTCAATGAATAAAATGAGTGAGTTGGGTGAACTGCCGGAATTAAATTGATATAGAGTCATTGAGTCATGAGTTACCCATCACTACTTCTAATGCCATCACAGCGACAGCTATAAAAATGCCGAGATCGTGCAAAACCCGCAAATAAAAAAATTCCGAAATTTGACAGCACTAAATACAAGTATATGAGTATTAACGTACGATATACTCATGTGAAAATATACTGGGTAAATATTTAGTACGCACAGTTTTAGCCACATACAAACTTAAGCAAACAGTACAAATAAACACAAGTGCGATTCAGCGAATAATCTTCTATATATAATGTACTAGGTACATAGGTATGTATGTGCTTATATATGTACATACATTTAACCGAAGGTATATTTATGGAATATGTATGAACGATAAAAAACAAACAAAACCAAAAAACCAAAAAAAAAAAACGCCAACAATTTGTCATTTCCATTAGGTACAATATGAAACTTGCGAGTATCTGTTAGTTATTGTGCTATTACCTGTTGCTCACGACTCAACGTCCATAGTATTCTTACTTAAATTATATTGTGTTGTACGTAGTGTGTTGTTTTTGTTTGTGGTACATACATACAATTATGCATACATATATGTAGTTTAAGCTTAAAAAAAGGTGCCAATGCGGAAAGTGAATTAGCGGCTGTGGCGGCGAAATAGTTTTAAAAACCACAAAAAAGAAAAACTAAAGAACACTAAAAAGTGCTTTCATCACTTCGAGAGATAAAACGGACGTGTCGGCATGTGTAGTTACGTGCATGCATAATTTCTAGAGAAATGCGCGCAGAGAAATGAGAAATGCATTTTGTAAGCACTTACGACACATTTGCCGTTGTGATAATTAACAAATACCAACGCAAGCAGTAAAAGTTTAAGTAAAACAAAAAAAAAAACAAATTTAATGTAATGTAGCGTATAGCTGCAAAATAAACATTTGCGCTTGTTGGTGTTGTTGTTGTTTTTGTTGGTAGAAAGCATTAAACTTGAATATGTGGCAACGCGAAATTCATCAAGTTTGAAATGAAATGAATTAAATGACAAAATAGCGATGTGAAATTGTAGATAATAGACTTACAGACTTAAATATGTATGTATGTATGTACAAAAGTACGTGGATGTCTATAAAAACGTTTACACAAGTGTTAATTCAAGTGCAAATAATAAATATGTATGTATAAAATGTAGCTTCAGATGTATTTTACACAATCCATACATGCATACATACATACCTGTGTCTACATACCCAGCAGGGCATTCTCTTACATGTAATGTGTAAAATCATCGAGAAATCTTGATTCATCGCTTACACTTTCGAATACGGATTGCATTACTTTAACATAGGCATGTCATTGGCGGTATTGTCTTACAATATGGTAGACAGTAATGCATTATAAAGTCGCTACTAATATTGGGAAAAGTAAGCTGTTACAAGTAATAAGTTCTTTCACTGGTATAAGTAATTGCATATATCACACAATCCAGTATAATAATCTATAATTCATTATAATGAAAACTGGAAAAATAAACGAGAATGAGGGTAAATTTCTTTACAAAATTGCTATTTACAAAAATTTAAATCAATGTAGGCTTTACAAAATATATCGGCAGTGTTCCAAATCTTTTCGCTTACTTTATGCAATACCGGTAAGCGAAAAAATAATTTTAAAACTATGAGTGAGCAATTTATGCCGAAAACAAATAGCAAGCAGAATGAATAAAGAATCAAAACATTCTTTGCAAAATGTTTTTTTTAAAATAACACACTATTTGAATAATAATTATTACACTATGTGTTTGCACAGCTATTTTCTTATTTAAAAAATTTTCAACGATGGAATAACGCGACTAACCACGACAATTTTATAATGAAAACTGGCAAAATAAACGAGAATGAGGGTAAATTGCTTTACAAAACTGCTATTTAGAAAAATTAAAATCAAAGCAAAGTGTTTGCAAAAAAATAACGGCAGTACTCCAAACCTTTTCGATTATTTTCTGCATTACCAGTAAGCGAAAAAATAATAATTTTAAAACTGTCGCATTACAAGTAATGAGCAAAGTAAGCGAAGGAGTGTTTCTTGGCTATTTGTAATGCGTTATTTCATTGAATACAATTTCAAGCCATTACCAAAATAGGGAAAAACCCTGCTGGGTACATACATATGTACATATGTATGTACATACCTACCAGTGGCGGACCTAGCATAAATTGTCTGGGCAAGCCCATGTATGTGTGAAGCATAAACATTAGCCACTTACGTAATTTTCTTTGCTGTATTATCTAAAAGTCTGATTGCGTTCCGTCATTGACTTTGATCTAGAGCTCTCAATTTTTGTTTTCAACATTTGCGAGTAGCCCGAATAAATGCTTTTCAAATGCTCAAACACTCGTTTGTTTGCTTATTACCCGTATGTTTGTACGGGCATTTGAACAATTTGGGTATTTTGAAGTTTGTTTTTTTCTTTTGTTTATTATTATTTTTTTTCTTTACATGTAGTTTTTTTTTTATTTTTGTTTTTCCGATACACATTTTTTTTGTTTGTATGCTCGAATGCTCGAATGTTTGTACGGGAATTTGAACAACAAACGGGCTTCAAACAAAAACGATCAGATCGAATTGCTCGATACCCGGGTATCTAGAGCCATAGTATTTACATTATTTTTAAATACGTCTTGGCCCATATCTGGGGGCCCGGCCTAGCCCTTACAATTAAAATAGTTCTATCTCGAAGTCTTCATCATTTGATGCCAATATCTCACAGAAACATTCGAGGACCATCTGGGTCCACGTTATGACCCATATCTGGAGACCCGGCCAAGGCATCACAGTTAAAAGAGTTCTATGTATGTTGGAGTCCTCATCAAGACCAATTGCTACCAATATCGCTCAGAAACATTCGAGGGTCAGCCGGGTCCACGTTTTGATTGATGGCGCTAAACTTATAGGGAAATCTCACACAAAAGCGCAGAGGTATTTTTAATTTCCTTATACTGACGGAAATTTCAGCAGTAGCAAGTGTATTTGCTTATTATCTAATATCTAAAAAATGGGTGCTTTATTGTTTGAAGAACTGAGGTCCAATTACCAAAAGTCGTGAAATGTTTGATTTTATTTGATTTTGATTTCCGTCGCTTTTTAAAATTGTCTTGATATTGTGCCAATTGTCGCCAAAAATCGCAATCAACGCTTTTATAATCTGGTATTTGATATTTATGTTTGCATGTACATGTACAGTGGCCGCTGTGGTGCAGTGGGTAGAGTGCTCGCCTGCTATGCCAGAGGTCTCGGGTTCAAATCCCAGCCCGAGCAAACACCAAAAAATTTTTCTAATTAGTAAAAATCCAATTATTGGGTTTTTTAAGAGCAGCGGTCACCTCTCGGCAGTGGGCGGCATACCCTCCGAGAGTATTTCTGCCATGAAAAAGCTTCTCACAAATAATGCATTCGCCGGTCGGAGCCGGCATAAAACTGTAGGTCCACCCAATTAGTAGGAAAAAACAAAAAGGAGCACACCTCGAATTGGGAGAGAAGCTCGGCCATAAAACTCGTCAGAGTTATAATAGCGCCATTGTATTATTAATATTATTATTATATGTACATGTACATGTAAGAAATTATGTACATAAGTATGTACATGCAAACGAAAATATCAAATATGCATATGACTGTGAATACTGTTGAATGCCGAAGCCAGCTTCTCATCCCCATACAAATTTTATGTGAAAAATAAAAAAGTGTTTTGCTAGTTTTTTTTTTCAATTTAAGTATGAAAATAAGCAATTGATTTCTCCTTAGAGAAAGCGAGAAAACAAGCTATGTTATTCTGTTTTGAAAGCCACGTAAAAGCTAATGTGTGGAAACGTTAAAGCATGCTCACTGTGTTGTGATTGGCTGTACAAACAAAATACACATTGTGAGGTGGATTGGTGGTGTATTTGCGCTATTTTCTTAGCATGCTTTTAGGCACCGGATGTACAGTGGGGGCTATATTATTGAGAACTTAAATAGTAAACGCATTTAGAACGTAAAATAACCAGATTTTAAAGAAATTTGTAAAATGAAATGAACGAAAATATGTACGCAAGCCGGGCTTCTCAGCTTGTATGAAGCGCCCGCCTCTGATACCTACATACCTGTCAAATAGTTCTGACATTTAATTTACGCGCTACGTGTTATTCATTTTCATTCGATTCCCCAATGTCTCATATGTAATTTCTCTACAACATGAGTTGTATCTATGTGGCTATAATGTTCACGTGTATATTTATGTATATAATATGTACCTACCTTTAAATACTTATGTACAGCAACCATTTTCTATATGCGTTTGTGCTGCATAAAATGCACTGTGTAAACAATTTATCCATGCAAAAAGCTTAAACAGTATCCAACTTAACGTAAATGACATTTGACGTGAGTAACCATGTCACAAAAAAGTTAATGACTAGTCGCTCAAGGGAGTAGTACCATGTTCTGTTATATGAGAGTAGTCCCCCAGCAGCAAATATACGGAACAGTCACGCTATCGCTTTGATAGTCTCGCACTAAAGAGTCCATAACTGGCTCAGGACTAGTTCTAAAGGTACCTATACAAAGCGGTACAGTTGGTGCAAATAATTGTGCGCAAAGCCAGCGAACTAAGCTTTAAATTTCTAAATGTAATATGATTTCAGCTCTCGAACCGTAATCAGAAACACGTATCCGCGGTTTGGGCGATGTGATGTAGTGGGCAGAGTGCTCACCTGCCATACCAGTGGTATGGGATTCCAATCCCAGTCTGGGGAAACATCAAACAAATGTTTCTAATTAATTAGCACCCAATTATTAAGTTTATAGAAATAGCGGTCACCCGTCGCCAGTGGGCGGCATACACTCCGAGGGTATTTCTGCCATGAAAATTCTCCAAGAAAAAAAAGACGCATTCGCCGTACGGCGCCGGCATAAAACTGTAGGTCCCCCAATTAAAATGAGAAACAAAGTAGCGCGCCTCGAATTGGTAAGAGAAGTTCGACCTTAACATACTTCGATACTCCCAGGTATTTCGTTTATGGTTTCAAAGTCCGTGTGTAGTTGCCTAGTCTGGGTTGGAGCCACCTTTCGGTACCTTGTATTTCTTTGTCAATAGTACAATGTTCGTTTTATCCGCATTAACTTGCAAACCCACTTGATTAACCAAGATTTTCGATGAACTCCATTCAGTCATCAGCGCACATAGGTAGATTTTCATGTTTTATGCGGCCAAAATTGAATTTTGTGAAGTTGTTACAATTACAGAAAAAAACATACCCACATATTGGAAATAGACTGGGGAACAATAATCCATCGCTTTTTTTCCGACCCCATACCCTGCACTTGCTCCCAGATGGTCGAAACTTAGCATATCTAAAGTTAATATTTTATTTTTTTTACATATTTTTAAGTGCTAGTTTCAACGTGAATATTTATTATTAAAAGCATTTCATTTAAGTAAATGTTATGGATCTTAAATCTGCAAGTAATTATTAACACTTTTCAATAACATCCCTGATTTCCAATAATTCTAAGTTTATAGTTTTAAGCTTTTAAAGTTGGGATATTAAAAAAAATTTCACTCTTTTTTGTGTTCAAAATTGATTTTGTTATATTGCTCTATCAGACTCAGTCAAATTAACCCTCGGACATGATATCTAATGCAATTAGTATTTTTCCGGCAAAAAATTACGTCGCACAAAGCCGCACTTCACTACTAGATACAGGGTTTTTCATATGTACCTACAATAATTTTCTTTTTTGTGTTTTATATTTGATTTTAATGTTTATATTTCTAACGCATATCTTGGTTAATGTAGGTGATGCTCGAAAGTAACCGCGATATTTATGACCGATTATTGTTAACTTTTTAGGCAGTATTTTTAGTATTTCCAATTTTTCAAAGTCAAGGAAATACTTATCATAAAAAGGGCTAAGAATTCTAAAGCCACATTTTTTTAGAAGATTTTTGAGTATGCAACTTTGCAGCTCATTCAATTTTAATATAATAATTTGCAACATTCAACTTTTTGAAAATATTCATTGGCTTTTCGTAAATTTGAATTGGAACGGTCTCGCGTACATATAAGGCAAACACCCTACAGAAAAAAAATTATAAAATCGATGGAATTTTTCACAGCATTGAGAATTTAACTTTTTGCACTAAAATTGGTTGGCTACATAACAGTACACTTAGAAATCTCCTAAAAATCTTCTATAAATTCTGGCCGCGCCTTCAAATTTTTAATCGACTTTTAGAAATTTCTTCGATTTTTCGGATTTTTTCCATAAGCTTAGAAGTCCTGTTTAAAACGATTTTTATTGAAGAATTGTCTATATTTTTAAACGAAAATGGGAAAGTAATATTTTCGACAGAACTCTTTGAAATAAATTTAAAAACTCGGGCGTATGATTTTTTTTGGAGTTACTGTATCATTTTTCAATAAAATCGACTTTTAACACAAATTATTAAAATTTTGCATTAAACAAGCAATTTGGAATAGATGTAGACAATAAAATATTTTTGGCCGCATAAAACTTGAAAATCTACCTATGTGCAGCGTTTACTTCTTCTTCTTCTTCTTCTTGTTCTTCTTCTTCTTCATCTTCTTCTTCTACTTCTTAGTTGACGCGTAGCCATCTAAACGATTCTGTCCGAGTCCAATAAAGCGTGCAAGCACTTTAGGTTTCATTCTGCCTGTCGCCAATTGGGAATACTAAGGGAAGACGAGTCAGTCGTCTTCAGCTGATCTTCCAAACGCCTTTTCTTTCGCCTTTAGCGGGTTTCGATAGAAATACTTTTTTATCTTTATAGCATGTCTCCACATACCGTCTTTTGCTCTTTTTATCCGTATTCGCTCTCTCAATCGTCGTTTCGGTTCGAATCCAGTGCCGAACGATGATAATTTCAATACAAAATTCTGAGAGCGAATAACGATTGAACTACATTATTTGTTCTCAATACTCTCGCCAACCACGATTTAATTTTGTATCGCAAATCTAACGAAATCTCACACTGCCCAAAACGAAAACGCAAAAATTACCAAAAATTCATATTAATGTATAAGAACAAGAATGAGCAATATCAAACTGAACGATTATCAACTACGTGGCGACGGGTTATTTCGCAAGATTGTTCTTTACAATATTCGAAAGCGAAGACGGGCTTTTACGTAACAACGACCACCGCTTTACAACTTACGTTGCATTGCCTCATACACATTTCATGCTGGGTTGGACATATGTACTTGTACAGTGCAGTACAAATGAAATCGGTTTGCAATAAAATACAAATACAAAAGGTGTATATATTAACGCATACATTCAAGCATACAAACATACATATATTTAAAATATTCATACGTTTTGACTTTACTTGACTTTTTACTTGCAAATGTACTATGTGGCTTAAAAACATATACACACATTCCTGCTTGTATCCGTATGAACTTTTCTCTGTGCGATGTTGTCACTGTGTCCCAGCAGGGTTTTTCCATATTTTGGTAATGGCTTGAACTTGTATTCAATGAAATAACGCATTACAAATAGCTAATAAACACTCCTTCGCTTACTTTGCTCATTACTTGTAATGCGACAGTTTTAAAATTATTATTTTTTCGCTTACTGGTAATGCAGAAAATAATCTAAAATGTTTGGAGTACTGCCGTTATTTTTTTGCAAACGCTTTGCTTTGATTTTAATTTTTCTAAATAGCAGTTTTGTAAAGCAAATTACCCTCATTCTCGTTTATTTTGCCAGTTTTCATTATAAAACTGTCGTGGTTAGTCGTGTTATTACATCGTTAAAATTTTTTTAAATAAGCCAATAGCTGTGCAAATACATAGTGAAATAATTATTATTCAAATAGTGCTTTTTTTAAAATACATTTTGCAAATAACTGATTTCCTATTCATTCTGTTTGCTATTTGTTTTCGGCATAAATTAATTACTCTTAGTTTTAAAATTATTTTTTCGTTTACCGGTATTGCATAAAATAAGCGAAAAGATTTGGAACACTGCCGATATATTTTGCAAAGCCTACATTGATTTAAATTTTTGTAAATAGCAATTTTGTAAAGCAATTTACGCTCATTCTCGTTTATTTTGCCAGTTTTCATTATAATATGTACATTATAGATTACTATACTGGATTGTGTGAAATATGCAATTACTTATACCAGTGAAAGAACTTATTACTTGTAACAGCTTATTTTTTCCAATATTAGTAGCGATTATATAATGCATTATTGTCTACAATATTGTAAGACAATACCGCCAATGACATGCCTATGTTAAAGTAATGCAATCCGTATTCGAAAGTGTAAGCGATGAATCAAGATTTCTCGATGATTTTACCCATTACATGTAGGAGAAAGCCCTGCTGGGGTGTATTGGCTTGAAAAAAAAAAAAAAAAATAACAAACCTAAGCGCGATTTCAAATTAAAATTTCAGCAGTAAATATTTGTTGATTTGTACTTTTAGACACATGTATGCCTGTATGTACATATATATAAAGTCTGGAAACTTTTTGAAATCAGATCGAAGTTTCGTTTTTGGTGTGTAGCGCGGGGGCAAAAGTGGGTGGTTGTGGTGTGGAAAATGAGCCAGGTAAAATGAAGTAAGGCACTTACATGCAAACATATACACATGTGTGTATATGTATGTACATATGTATGCATTTGACTGTGTTTCTATGACTACAGCACTTATTCTCATGCTTATTCTAATGCAAAAACTTTGTGACGACTTTAATGAATGCGAAAAAGATGCACAATGCGACTGTTGTTGGTTGTTGTTGCTGCTGTTGTTGTTTGTTGGTTGGTTGGCCTTGTTTATTTAGCTTTTTTCATTTGCCTTGAAGTTTGGAGCCACGTCACATAACTTGTACCCTAGTGTATACTCGTACACCAGTGGCGGATCTAGCATAAATTGGTTGGACAAGCCTATGTATAAAGCATAGCCATTAGCAATTTATGTAATTTTCTTTGCTTTGTTATCTGAAAGTATGATTGCGGTTCCGTCATTGAGTTTGATTAAATTCGTTTTGCATATTGGGTTTGTTATTTATATTTATACCGTAAAACATTATGTACATTAGATGCGTTTTTTTTCGGCAAAGTTTCTCAGATCTTCCCTCCGGCCACAGAATATGAAAATAGGATATTGTAGGATAACTAAGCTGATTTTTGTTTTTTTAGAAAAAAAACTGAGTGGGCTACTCCAAAAATAGCGATTTTTTTTAATTCCATGATAGGTTTAGATTCATATATAAAAAAACCACAGAGTTAAAAATAAAAAAACAAAAGATACATATTCTGATGTAGAATTAACGGCTTAATCGAATGGTGTACTCAGTTTTTTAGTGCGAGCCATAGGGAAGGTACCAAGATCGTCTAAAGTGGAATTTTTTTTTAGTCACGGATTTTCAAGTTTGGCCCCGGGGATTTTCAAGATACCTTAAATTTCTTTTTAATCAAAATATACAGGAATCTGCGCAAATTAATGCAGTTTTCAGAAAAGTTTATTTGATCGAAATCGATCTTTTTTTATCCAAGATACCTTGATTTAAATGAAACATTCCAAAATCACTTTCTTATTGAACAACATTTTTTATTGTTCCAAGTACAAAATTCGAAAATTTATTATTTATATATATGTATGTAAATAAATGTTTAATATGAAAGTGAGTTTGGAATGTTTCACTTAAACCAAAGTAGTTTGGATAAAAAAGCTCGATTTCTATCAAATAAACTTTTCTGAAAACTGCATTAATTTGCGCAGATTCCTGTATATTTTGATTAAAAAGAAATTTAAGGTATCTTGAAAATCCCCGGGTCCAAACTTGAAAATCCGTGACTAAAAAAATAAAAGTCCACTTTAGGCGATCTTGGTACCTACCTGTGGTTTTTTTCATATATGAATCTAAACCTATCATGGAATTTAAAAAAAAAAACGCTGTTTTGGAGGGCTACTCCTACTTCTAAAAAAAAAAAAACAAAAATCAGCTTAGTTATCCTACAACATCCTATTTTCACATTCTGTGGCCGAAGGGGTATGTTAGAACAAAAAAACGCATCTAATGTACATGCAAACGAAAATATAAAACATCAGACTGTGAACAGCACTGTTGAATATCAAATCACTAATGCCAAAGCCAGCTTCTCATTCGCATACAAATTTGATGTGAAAAATAACAAAAAATGGTTTGCTACTTTTTCTCAATTTAACTCTGAAGATAATGAATTTACTTCTCCTTAGAAAAAAACGATAAAACGAGAAAACTAGCTATTTTATTCTGTTTTGCCTCATAAAAGCCAATATGTGGAACTGTTAAGGCATGCTCACTAACTCAGGTTGTGCTATGAGAACTTAAGTAATAAACACATTTCAAGCGTAACATAACAAGATCTTAAAGAAATTCATAGAATGAAATGAACGAAAATATATAGGCAAGCAGGGTGTATTGTGGAACGATCCTCCGTCATCCCTTGTCAAGTTTGGTTTGGAGACAAACCGGTTTCGGCTAATATGCGCCATCTTCAGTGTCTTTTTTCGTTCTGAAGATGACGGAGGATCGTTCCACAATACATCATATTCCTACCCTGTCGGAAAAACAAGCAACCAAAAAGTATTTAGGCAAGCAGGGCTTTTCGGTTTGTATGAAGCATCCGCCACTGGTATACACATACGTACAAGGTACGAAGGCAGCGCTGTAAAAATTGCAATTATATGCTGCTGTTTTTTTTCTAGCAATCAATGATAGTGCTACTCATTCGATTGAAATCAAAATTGTATTCTGTTGGCAAAATACTAATGCATATCGTAATAGGTACACTCAATGTAATATCAAGAGAATTGCTAGGTATTTCTTTCTTTCTATCTTTTATAGAACCCTTGAGTAGTTTAATTAAAAATTTGCTGAAAGCTTTGAACTCGATAGTCACTTAAGAATTTTTAGTTTAGTTCAGGCAAGAGTACGAACTAAATTCACTTTTCCGAAATGCGCATAGACCGTGAGAGTGTTTATTTTCGAATGAGCGAAACAAAATCAACTTTATTGCTTATTTTTGGTACAAGAAAAAAGCGTGAGAGATCCAGTGTGAGATCGTAAAGTCTCTCTCAATTGCAAGCTGCTACGTCAACTACTCGTTTACGATGAGCTTGAAACGTACTTCCAGACTTGCCGGGGTTTCTCATTGGTTCCACAAAAATTTGCTACAAAAATTGGCCACACTCACTGTTTGTTTAAATATGAACTTAATCAATTTATAATAGTTCCAAAAACCATGTTTTTTCATTAAAGCTTAACAACGAAAGTAGCTTAAGTCATATCAATTTCCGCTTTTTACAACATTATATGTTTGCTTTGTTGGTATAAAAAAATAAAACTATCAAAAAAACAAAGCCAACCAACACACCCACCATAGTGTCTCATCAGAAATGAGCTGGCAACGATGTTTCATGACATTTTTATGGTGCTAAATAAAACATTTGTCATGTTTATGACTTTGGGTGGCCTAGTTTGAAAAATGCACGTACATTAGGGTGTTACATAACTAGCGACTTGCTATGCTTCGCAGCGCTGCAGCATAGCGGCAGCATAAGAGAGAGGGTTTGTTCATTCAAAAATACGATTCTGTATACAAATTGTATCGGTAAAATATAATTTCACTTGCGCTTTTTTGCAACAACATACCCTATGACTCGCAACAAGTCGACATGGCGTCTCTCTGATCTCGATGCCGGGGCACCGCGACACCGAGGGAAACGAAATGTGAACGAAATAATGTACTGAAGATGGCACATAGTCGAAACCGATTTATAACCAAATTAAACTTGACAAGAGTTGACGGAAATTCGTTCCGCAAAACATCAGCAAGGAAATGACTGATAAGGTGGCCAGAGGCAAGGCTCGGCTTTTGATATCGCGGAGGCGTGGGAAGATCTTTCGCCGTTGGTCTTCATCAAGGGCCGAATCACTTGGCACTGGTACGAGCAGACTAAAACCAGATAGAAGCGTTTGCGAATCTGCGGGGTCTGCAGTAGTCTGTGGTATTCATACAATGAGTTACGTTGCTCAGCCATGCTTAAAATGGACAGGAGAGACATTTCCCGCTTAGCTGCGGTATTCACGCGACATTGGGCTATTGGTTCCCAGGCGTCCCGATCGGGAATGTATCATAACACACTTTGTTGCAGCTGTAATCTTCTAGGAGCGAATGAGACGAGGTGGAGCACCTGATATGCGAATGTTCTTCGCACTTCCTAGGCATAATTAAACCGCTTCACAAGCCTTTCATCGACAAACTCTCGGAACTCAACGATGTTAGACCTGAGGGGCTTCTTAGATACCTACCTAACCTCAACAGAATGGATATAGTTCGTTAGGCTTGCCCTGGTTTCCAACTTGATATTCTCTTTACTCTATTCTTCTGGTTCTTTAGTTACAAGTCATGGTATCGAAACGGCGCTTCGGCGCTAATTGGAGTCTGCGGTTCTCGCCACTCAAACAAATCAACCAACCATGATACGGGTTCGAAGTTATTTTGCATCCCTTTACGTGACTCCTTTTGGGCGTGCAGGCGTAGAACGATTTTTTTTGCTCATTTAGGACTTCAAAAAAAAAAAATCCAATTTCTGAGGCTAATTCTCCATGAAATGTATATTTTATAGTTTCAAGGAGTCCTCTTTTTTGCTCTTTTTGATTTGGCAGAAATCGAATTGATTTAGACTTGAGTTCGTGATAAGCCAAAGGAGATGCCAAATATCATAATTTTTCTAATAACATTCTATTATGAAAGTAATAAAAAAAGCTTGCCTGCTTGGCGCTTGGCTTCTTCTTTTGTTACTAGAGTGCAACTTTAGACAGACAAAGGCAAATATGACGCTGTAAGGGACCAAAGTGAAAGCAATAATACAATTTCATCTTCATGTTCATAAAAAACGGAAAAGATTAAATGACTGAATGTTCTGCTGAAGCGCTTGATTAAGTAGGTCCTACATGCATATATAACTACACTGAAACAAATTTAAGGACATATTTACTATGTACATATGTATATATGTATGTATGCAGCCTCTCTTTATGTGTTCAACCATTTTTTTTCGTGAAAGTCAACAAATAGCAACTGCAGTTAATAAAGCACAGAGAAAGAAAAGCATGAAAATATCACAAGAATAATAACAACAACGACAAAGGTTGAAAAAATTACAAAAGCAAATGTCATTAAATTGACAGCAGCCACATGTATCGAGTATATATGCATGTATGTTTAAGAACACACATTTCATTCAAACATTCCACGTCAATAAAATGGACGAGCAACATGACAATCGAACAATCGAACAATCAGACAGCAAAGACAACACTGACGATACAAGTGTATGCATGTGGTGAGAAAGTTCGTCAGCAAATGAGCCTATTTAACCAATTATGTACCAATAAGTACATACATTTGTTCATTTGTAAGTTTTTGTGTACATTTGTATGGATTTGTGTACATTTGTATGTTTTTGTGTACATTTCCATGTTTTTTATGGTCATCTAGGGAGTGCTTTCAAACCCTTTCTTTGATTGCCACAAAAGTGTTGCCTTTTTGATCGCAAATTTGTGCCCTAAGAAGCGACTAATTGTATCCGTTGCGCATTTGAACGAATGCAGTGGGACTAGCTGTTGCTTTTTTTGCTTTTCCCAAAGAAGCGTACATACATATATGTATGTATACACACATATGTACATACAAACATTTATACATTACGTACATATATTCCCATTTGTGTGCTATTTTTGGAAAGTTCATTGTTGGTCAAAATCAACAGACACTTAAAATGCCATCTTTTACATGCGTAGATAGAATACACTGAACTCCTACGCTCCCCTTTCCTCCCAATCCACCCACAGACACAGCACAGACAGTCAATAGTACATATGTATGTAGGTACATAGATATCTACTTTGAGTGTCCGTTCAGTCGGCATCGATATGCCAGCGCACGAGAAAGTCTACAAAATCAATTGTGACATAGCTGAAAAGTGAAAAAAACAACAACGACACAAGTGTCTGCTGCTAGCTGCCTGGCTCGTTGGCGGGTTGGCTAGCCCATCTCGTTGGCAAGCAAGCAAAGTAAAGAAAATATGGATTTCAAGTACATAATGCACATACGCAGACTTTTACTTTTCGTTTTTCTTTTTAGGCTTTTTTTTTTCTACTTATGTACTCGTATTTGATACTTTTGATAGTTTTGTTTATTAACCCGTTGGTGATTAGCCGGGTTTTAGCTAAACAGTCAGTTAGCCAGTAAACGACTTCATACTTCGGTATAACAATTCTTAGGCTTTTTTATTAGCCAATAAATGAAAGTTATTAAAAATCGTTAAAAGTCATAGAAAAAAATGTGGCCAAGTTAAAAAAAAAATGGCGAACATTATTAAAAATCATCAAATTTGCAAAAAAAATATAAACAATTAAAAAGACTGAATCTTAAATAACTATTTTTTAAGTGAAATGAAAAATCAGTGTTGCCAAGTCTTTAAAAAAATTTAAAAAAAATTCAATTTCCAAAAACTTACAAAGAAAGTATTTAAAGTTTAAAGAAAATTTAGTAGAAATCAGAAAAAAGTGCTGCTAAATTTTAAACAAAAGTTCACAGAAACCAGTGCTGACAAGGTTATGAAAAAAAAAAAAATAAAAAAATTATATCTCTCAGATTTGGAAGAAAAAAATGGTTACATAAATCAGTACTGCCAAGTCTCTAAGAAATCTCAAATTTAGAGAAAATGTAATAGAAATCAGTGCTGCAATCAGAAATTAGTGCTGCCAAAATTGAAACAGTAAATTTTACAGGACACAGAAATCAGTGCATTGGTCTGCAACCCAATAAACACAGAAGCGACGATGATATCGCGGCGAATTCGAGGCGGGTTCGCGAAATCAGATTTTAGCGAATGTAATTTCTCGGACTCGCCTCGAGTTCGCGACAAGTTTGAAAAAATAGATTTTCACGATATAATTTTTTTATTTTTTTTTAAGTTGTTTTGCACTAAAAAAATCAATATAGTTCTGAAATTTTACATTTAGACCTGAACTCGAATATCACAGTTCCGCAGATGATATCGTGGAGAATTGGAGGCGAGTTCGCGAAAGTAGATTAAATCAGTTTTTAATCAAATAAATAAATACGAGTATGTAGAAAAAACAAATCAAAATTGTTTAAACAAAAGGACTTTATTTAATTTATTTTTTGTTGTGACTTTATTTAATGCAACAACGGAATAAAATAAATAATACTGCTTAAATTTGTTTGAAAAGCTCTTGTTACTTCATGAAAGTTAACCTTTATTTATAAAAATTGTAAGTTCTTTGTATTATTTTATACGGATTTAACCCATTACCATTAAACCAAACTCTGAAATGGCCAATATAAAAAATCTCGTATCGCCAACGATCCAAAAAATTAAAAATTCTCAAATCGCCAATGATAAAAGATTCGAATCGCCATCGATCCGAGAATGAACAAGTTTTCGAATCGCCAACGATCCGAGAAATTAAAAATTCTCGAATCGCTAATGATAAAAAATTCGAATCGCCAACGATCCGAGAATGAACAAATTCTCGAATCGCTAGTGATAGGTGACATGCCTACGAATTCGGATTCGCCGATCTATCGACGCGAACTATTGCCGCGATAATATAATAAGAGAAAGCGAATCCGACGCGAATTCGAGGCGAATCCGTTGTGTTTATTGGGAAACAATATAAAAATACGTTTTTATTCAATAATCAAATATTAAAATTATATAAAAAAAATTTTAATATTAATCAAATTTAGTGCAGTCAAGTTTAAAAAAATTTAAAATCATCAATCTAAGAAAAATTATAAATTAGTAAATAGTTCGAAATTTTTGATTTTGACAGGCTTAAAAAGTCAGTGTTGCGAAGTCCAGGAAAGAATTTAAAACCTCATAAAACTAAAAAAGTCAAAATTTAAAAATTTATAAAAAAAAAAGAAAGTTTTACGTATTGGGAATTTTCTGGATTTTTCAAAGTTGCACTTCTAAAAACTTTTAAAATTATTTAAATCTTTACACCTTTTGACAGACGTGGTAATTCAGTGCTGCCAAATTCTTGAAGAAAATATAAAAACTCGTAACAAAATTTAAATTTAAAATTTCTAAAGGAATTTAGTGCAATTTTAGCGCAGCCATATTTAAAAAATATTTTAAATCATCAAACTATAAAAATTTACAAATTTACAGTGCATCCAGGTCTAGGTAAAAATTACAAAATCTCAAAATAATAATACGTACTGTAAAATAATTTAAAACTTTCAACAAAGTTAAAAATTTTACACAATTTTTGTTTTTTGACAGAGTTGAGAAATTAGTGCTGCCAAGCCTAGTAAAAAATGTACAAACTCATAAAACTAAAAAAAGAAAAAAATAGATATAAAAATTTTCAAAAAATTTTCAGTACGAACAATTTTCTGTATTTTTGAAAGCAAAAAAAAAATATTTAAAAAATAATTAATCTTCAAAAAAAAAAATTTATGATTGTATAAATCTTTACACTTTTTGACTTATTTGACTATTCAGTGCTGCCAAGTTGATGGAAAATCTATATAAAAACTCATATAAAAAATTAAAATTGAAAATTTTCAACCGAAATTTGTGCAATTTTAGCGCAGCCCTGCTTAAAATTTTTTAAAATCATCAAACTAAAAAATTTGCAAATTTACGGTGCATTCAAGTCTAGGAAAAAAATTTAAAAATTAAAAATAATAATACGCACTGCAAAATAACTTAAACTTTTCAACCAAAGTTTTTAGTAGATAATATTTTCTTGATTTTTAAAAGTTAAAGATTTTTAAATGTAAAAAATTTTGGAAAGCAATTTTGTAAAAAATTTTAAATTTTTTTGACACTCAATATTCAGTGTTGCCCAGTCAGTGGAAATTTTGCAAAACTTTTTTTAAGTTCTTTCGGATTCCGAGAACGAAAGGTTAAACTTTAGGTTTGTCAAAGAAAAAAATAATTTTTGTTGTTGAGGGAAAAATTTTTTTGCTTGTTTTTTTGCGCCACCAGAAAAGTATATTGCAACATTGGTTGTATAACAAATTTAAATTTATATACACATATATGTAGGTATGTACATATATTCAATGTGCATATCGCTAGCTTAGAGTGCAAACTGTGTAAGTCCACTTTTATGAAAAAGTGTATTTTTATGTAGAACGCTAGAAAAATCAAATACGCACCGTGCTAAACAAGTCTGAGATACTTGTCATATTTCTACTCGTTCTTATTCAGTGAAAGGCAAATTGTGTAAGTCCAAAAAGCGAAGAAAATTGTGTAAGTCCAAAACATAGATGCTCATGCCTATGCCCTTGAATCACATTTGTTTTTGTTTTTCCCCCCAGACATAGGCACAGATACAAATTCGCCCTTTGAATATAAAAATAAAATTTTCTTCCCCTGCCATATGCCCACAGGTATAAAAAATTTCAAATGAATGTTATTGAGTTTCTTATGGGAAGGGCGAAGCTACGTTAGCTTCGCCCTTCCCATATGAAGCTACGTTGGCGTCGCCCTTCCCATATGAAATTGAAAATTACACTAACAAATTGAAAATAAAATTTTTTTGAAAAAATTGAATTCTTGAATTGAAAAGCGACCTAACTCAAAATCCAAATAAATATAAAATAAATGGAAGAAATGAAAGAAAACCTTTTTCTTTACAAACGAAGCTTTGAAGTAAAACCTTAGGTAAGGAAGAAGACTTTTGCTGGGAGGAGACTAACATTTAGCAGTCCCTAAATACGTTATTCATGGATTCAAAAAATTTTGAGTTGTGCAGTTTTTTGATTTATGGTGCCCTTGTAGGCAAACGAAAAAACTGAACAAAATTTCTAGTTAATATTGAAAAATGTGTGGCAAAAGTGTATTTCTAATTATATGAAGAAAAATAAAAGAAGATTTTAATAAGAATAATAGGAATTAGAGCTTTTTTTGCTGTAATATTATTGCGAGTCGCAGTTTATGCTAATTAATTATAGGTACATATATAAATTAATAATTAAGGTAAGGTACATATTAGACAGAAATAAAATATGACAAGTATCCACTCATAAGAAATGAAATTTTAAAATACTTATCCATGTTCGGAAGCACTTATATTTGCGAAAAATCCTTTTCTAGCCTTAAGTTAATCAAAACAAACCAAAGAAACCTTTTATCACAAAAGCATTTGGAAGCAATTCTGCAATTATCCTCCTCTGATTCGACAATAAATATTGACAATTTATTAAATAGCCTTGAATAAACTTGTCACTTATTTTTATTATGTAATATGTAGATACATTTTTTTTATATGTACGAGTTCATATCTTAATTTAATATAAATAAAATATATTGTAAATATTGTACATATGTATGTATTTATGTTGTATGTAAAATTTTCCAATCGTACATTAAAAATTTACTTCTAGTTTGTAACTTTTTTTTAAATCTAACACAAATTTTTTCTCGGTGCACTAATAAATTTTTGTAGATGTATTGGAGTTTCCCCATTCAATACGAGAGCGTTGAGCACCCTTGGTCCAAAATATTTATACCCAATTTGCCAAACGACTTCGAATCGAATTCGATTCCGGCTCGGTCTAGTGAAAGATTCGTTCGCCAGCGACTATCGCGTGCGACCTGCCGGCGAAGTCGTAAGTGGATGTAAAGAACAGTTCACTAGCGAGCCACATAAACGAGTCATTGACGACGTGCCAAAACGACTCGTAGACGACGTACAATAACGACTAGATAGCGACGGGCAAAACAGACTCTTTGACGACGTACAATATGACTTGATAAAGCTTCATAACGAATGCTTGGAGTATTGGAACGTCGCACATTGGGGTATTTAATCAATCTGGGCGGCCAAAACTCTTTTTTGGCTTTAAATTGTTAATTATGTTACCCACGGTGATTTCAATTCGATTTAACATAGAAAATAATGTGGCTTTACATTTTTAAAAAGTGATGTGGTGAGACCAAACCGACCTCAGATTTGGATTCAGAACGTCGAAATACATGTTAGTAGGTTAGGTCGATCAAATGTGCCATTTGGGGCTTTTTTTAGCTTTTCGCAATTTTCTCGAAGTTTTGGGGGTATATTGGACAAGCGGACTTTGGATTCGGAGCACGTCGATTTATATATTCCTAGATGGGTGTTCTCGAATCCACAAACAACTAATTTTTTTTGTGTGGTGGGGTCATTTTTCCCAACGTGAAAAATCGCCTGTTTTTCTTAAAACCGGAAAAACCCGGAACCGATCTTTATTGAACTCAAAATAACAGGGAACAGACTATCTAGAAAAAAAAGAGTCAGTGCCGGACAATGCCGGGAACCTAAACAAAAACCCTTTTGAAAACAAAAAATTGGGAAATTTTTTTTTTTAATACATCATTTTTTAAAAACGTAAGTAAGAAGACGCTAACAACTAACTAAATCTCAATAAACATGAATTTTGTACTCGATTACCTGTATTATAGGAATCCATAACAGTATTCTAAAAAACTTCACTTAAAACCGTAAAAATATTAATTGGAAATGTTGAAACTTTAAGAACGTTATAAAATGCCGCGAGAAATACACGAATCACCAAACTTTCATTGACTGTAAAAACTTTGTGTTTGAGTTTTGAGAATAAACTTTTATTGAAAATGATGCGTTAGGGTCCTGGCCTACTAAAAAATTTTATTTTTTGGAAATCGGGCCAGTTTTAGGAAATGAGGTTTTGGCCGCCCAGATTGATAAAATATCCCTATGTGCGTCGGGGATCGCATAGAAAACACTTCTTCAATACAAGAAATTTAGTTAAAAAGAACATGGTACTGTTACGACAATGGTTTTATTGGACGAAGGCAGGTTTATTTTAAAGCCATAAATACAATTCACCATCTTCTTTTGGGTTTCTTGAATGGTTTCCAGTTTTTCCAAAACAACATCTAGCGTTTGATCTGCACTTCTTTCTGTAAAGAATAATATATTATTTCTAAAGAAAACAGGAGATAGACGTAATTAAAGCCAGGATACTTGAATTATGTTTACTTACTGACTGATGAAGCACACACATCGCCTGAATCGCTGCTCACAATGCGTAATCCTTTCATAATATTTTTTGTATTATTTGTAAACAAATGAAATATTTTTGTTCAATATATTTTCTAAGTCAAATGTTGCTTAGATTTCTTTAAATTTTTCTTGAAAGTAGGTAATGCACTTCATGCCGTGTACATCAATGTTACTTTTTTTGCAAGTGTTTGAAGTGAATATGTATATGTACAAATATATATGTATACAAATTAAATCAAGTAGGCCTTTGTAACGCTGCGCCGCACAGTGGGTTACACTCTGTTTCCACTTCGGACGACAGTTCTTCAAGCTCATCGCGCAGTTAGTAGCCTAAATTTTGACTAAGAGGTGCGGGGTATAAAATAAGTTGAGATGTACATATGAATTCATTCCCGCTTTGTTAGAAAATACACGCCACGAATTCGACAAACCGACATCGTGGCGAAATTGATCCGATGTTATAAATCGAAGTCGGAACGACTTTCATTTTTTTATAAAATAAAGACTTCTATTCGAGTTCACCCCGGCGAGTTCTCCAAAACGACGTCGAATCGACCTCGATTCGAACTCGACTTCACTCAGTGGCAAATTGGGTATGAACAGAAATTTTTTTTCATTTCGAATTTTTTTTTTATTTTTTGTTTTTTGTCTCTCCTACAAAGTTTTTAAAAATTACTTACACAATTTGCACTCTAAGCTAGCGATATAAGCACCAAGGTCAATATTTTTAACAGCTCTAAAAATAATTTTAATATTTTTTCAATAACACATTACAATGATAAATAAATAATTTGATTAGTGTTACTTGTGGTTTTAGAGCAAATGCACAACAAAATTAAAAGTAAATTCATTTAACGCGATTCGACTGACGCAATTAAATGACAATGAACTCATTAGATAGCAAATAATAATGGAAAATTTGTTGAAAAATATGAAAAAAGTGAATTTTAAATGAAAAAGGAATGCTATTTTTTCTGCTTTTAAAAAAGGTGTACAGTGGCAAAGTGTGCAAACTGAAGAAGGAATAGAGAGAAAAAAAAAAAAAAACTAGTCAAAAAGTAAAAAAAAACCAAAAAGGCATACAAAAAAATAAAGCGCCTGTGACGCGCGCGAAATGCAAATGAAAGCACGATAATTCAATATACAAAACAAAATTAAATTCCAAAAACAAAAAAAAAAACAAATTGTGTTAACACAAAATAAAACAAGCGGAAATTAATACATATATGTATGTAAGTGCTAAAGCACATTTGCAACAACAACAACAACAAAGAAACAAACAACAACAAAAAAAAAAACGAAACACGCGTAAGCTAAATATTTCAACCCCCTCCCCTCCCAAAAAAAAATTTATGCAAACGCAAATTGTGTGTAGCGCGTAATGAAAAATCGAAACAACAACAACAAGAGCAACATTAACGACAGAAGTATCAATAACTGCGCCACCATTGCTGCCACCACTGCCGCCATCAACATTCCCTCCACGGCAAATGGCGCAATTAATAACATCAACAGCAGCAGCAGCGCCGCCGGAAACGGAAGTGGATGTGGAAATGTTAACGAAAACCGTGGCAATGGCAACGGAAGCGGTAATGGGGGAGTGGGCGGCGAACGGAGTGTGTGTTTGACTTCAGATGGCATAATAACAACAACAACAAAAACAGCAATAGAAACAGCAACAATAATGCAACAACATACATCAAATAATAATAATAACAACAACAACAGCGCCACTGTCTCGCTAAATGGCCAACAACAAAGCTATCCGTCGATAACATCCACATATTGGTTGCCGCCAACAAATCCGGCGCCATATTTAGTTCCAGGTAATTAGCGCATTTTCGCGCAGCTAAAAACAGCTAACAAACAAAACAAACAATTGAACAACATTAAAAACAGCAACAGCAACAACCACAACAACAGCAAAGAAACAAACAAACAAACAAACCAAAAAATTGCGCCAGCGAAAATTAGTTGGTATTTATAGCCAATCGAAAAACAAACCAATTTGTACCTTTTTCGTACAAATACTCATACTCTTACTGAGATGCAAATCATTTCCATTAGCACATTGTACATGCAAGTGTTTAAATGTTTGTATAAACATACATACATACGTACATATGTACATTAGATGAGTTTTTTTTGTATGGGATTCTTTAAACCTTCTCAGATCCTCCCTCCGGCACCGGAATATGAAAATAGGATGTTTTAGAGTAAGTAAACTGAAAAAAAAATTTCACTTTTCCAAAAACTGGATGGAGCTACACCGAAAACCGCGAAAATTCCCAGAATTTCAAGGTATGTTTAGATTTATGTCTGAAAAAAGTTAGGATTTTGCACAAGAAAAAAAATTGATACCCACCCATACGAAGAATTAACCGCTAAATTGAATGGCATATTCAGTTTTTTGGTACACTACCCAGGGAAGGTAATAACGCGGCCTAAAGTGACCATTTTCTTTTTTTTCTCATGAATCTTCAACTTCTTGCCCTATACTCTTCCCGAAAGCGAACGTTATTTTTTAACTAAATCACACAGTAGACTGCGTTATTTAATGCGCTTTCCATAAATGTATAGCTATTAAAAATCGCTTAATATTTGGATGAGTTCATCAAGTTTAAATGAAGTAAAGTCGGGTATAAAAGGGTAACATATCTTAAAATTTCTTAAATTTTTTAACAATTTTGCTCTTGAAGGCGGTTTTTTGGGTTTTAAGTGATAGTTTTATGTGGATGGATAACTCCACAAATGCAAAAAAAATAGAAAGGCCGAGACCGCGGATAACGGACAAAAAGTTGAGCCGGATGGTGCCAAAACATTTGTGGGCAATATGGGTATCAAAATAAAGATTTTACCTAGGACTTTAATGTAAAGTCAATCCATTTTGCTGTGTCCACCGTTTCGACACATATAAGTCAAGAATTAGACTTAAATGTCGCCGATATCCTTTAAAATATTCTGTAGTCATCCTGGACCACTTATTCGCCAGTATATCAGAAATTGGCTAAGAAATTGGCATGTAATAAGTTCCATATGCAAGCCCTAGTTAAGACCTTTAATTTGATACCAATATTGCCCAATAATATTTTGGCGCCATCCGGGGCCACGGTTTTTTCCGCTATCCACGGTCTCGATCTTCCAAATTTTTTTTTACATTTGTGGAGTTATCCAACAAAATAAAACAATCACTAATAACCCAAAAAACCGTCTTCAAGAGCAAAATTTAAAAAAAATTGAGAAATTTTAAGGTATGTTACCCTTTTATACCCGACTTTACTTCACTTAAACTTGATGAACTCATCCAAATATTATTCGATTTTTAATAGCTATACATTTCTGGAAAGCGCATTAAATAACGCAGCCTACCGTGTGATTTAGTTAAAAAATAACGTTCGCTTTCGGGAAGAGTATAGGGCAAGAAGTTGAAGATTCATGAGAAAAAAAAGAAAATGGTCACTTTAGGCCGCGTTATTACCTTCCCTGGGTAGTGTACCAAAAAACTGAATATGCCATTCGATTTAGCGGTTAATTCTTCGTATGGGTGGGTATCAATTTTTTTCTTGTGCAAAATCCTAACTTTTTTCAGACATAAATCTAAACATACCTTGAAATTCTGGGAATTTGCGCGGTTTTCGGTGTAGCTCCATCCAGTTTTTGGAAAAGTGAAATTTTTTTTCAGTTTACTCACTCTAAAACATCCTATTTTCATATTCCGGTGCCGGAGAGAATATCTAAAAAAAAACTCATCTAATGTACATATGCCACATATAAACTAATTTCAAGGTAGATACTCCTAATTACACAGCCGCATCATTTGTGGGTTTGTTTTGTTGTTGTTGCTGTTGTTGCTGAATGTACTTGTTCGTAGAGGGAGCTTTTTTGCCGTTAATGCGATTAACTGTGGCTGTTGCCCGCCGCCGCACAGCGCTGTGTCTCCATATACAAAGTGGGAAAAAATAGAATAATGGACGGATTTGAGCAAAAATTCGTTTCTAGTTGGATTGGAGTACGGAGTTTTCAAAAATCAATTTTTTTTTATATCTAGCTCTTACATTTTTCATGGAAACTGAGATTGAAACTGCAAAATTTAATATTCTGAAGTAGTTCCAATACTGAGTAGTTCTTTTATTATTTATACAGGGCGTTTTCCTAATAATATTAAAGACTTCAAGGCTTCATTCTATGGATTAATCCATGGCAAATAAGAATCCCTATATCTCTCTTACAAACCCTCTAGAAATGGCAGCTACTTTTAGTTTGGTCCTTTTTGACTACAAAAGGTTTTTTAAATTGATTATATCTTTTGGTGTGGATGTCACACGCTTACAAAATTTGATTCACTCAAGACGTCACTAAATACTCAAAAGCAGGCCGGTACGCAGGAATTGTCTTCTGGGGGCTTTTGAACTCTTGGATGCTCAGAGAATATTATGATTTTTGATAACGAATTCTTTTCACATGGCGTATGCAAAATTGACACTAAAGATAAACATTGATTGTAAAAAGCATTCGTTATCGGCAAGTCTTGCTTCGTGTTTCCTTATTTTGTTTTTATCCGTAGAGTAAGTAATTATCTCATAGGCCCCGCACCAATTTTCAGTACCCTACTAACTATAAATATTTAAAGAGATCTTCGCTGTGAAAGTTTCAATTTGTATGGGAGGTGCCCATCCCTACTTTACCAAGACCTAGATTGTTTATCTATTGAGTATATAATTATGTATTATTTCTTCACACAAATTTTCATTATTCTAGTACAAATATTTCAAGAGATATTACGAAAAAAAGGAAAATTTTTTATGGGAGGTGCCCATGCCTGCCTTTTAATCAGATTAAAAGTATGCCTATAGTAATTACCGGGTGAAAATACCTAGGCGTGCAAAGTTTCGTAGGGATCCGTTTAGTGGTTTTCTCACCAATTGGGTTTAAACACAATTTCCATTTCACATTTATAAAATAAGAAGAAGAACATTAGTTTTTTCACTATTTTACGCTTCACTCCACAGCACAGAACACTACCGCGTGTGTCTACAGTAATAAACTTTACTATTTTTACAAAATGGTTTGACATTTAAGTAATGGAAAATACTGTGGTAACTGTAATCAGTGAATTTTGTTTTTTGCAACAGTTTATTTTATAACCTTAAAAAAAACGATTTTGTTCGAAAAGCGCAATGAGTCTGCAGACTTTCTTTTTTTTATTTCAAAGAAAAATACTTTTACTTACTCAATATTTCTTAAAAAGCTCTATAGAGTGGTTTCCTTACACATTTTCTAATTTGAAAAATTTTATCTTAAGATAAAGTATGATAAATTGTATTTTTAGCGATTTTTTTTAAAGACTCCAGCTAAAGGCATTTTCATAAAAAAAAATTTATATATAAAACACACAACTTTAAGAGATTTTTGTGAGAACCTTATGAGTTAGAAACAAAAACTAAGTCCAGATCCTTAATCTAGGATAAATTATCTTTCCAACGATACCAAACACGTTGACATACGTGACAAAATTTTTTTTTTTTGATTTTTGCCCGCTCATACAGCACTGTGCGCCGGTCGCATATCCTTTTTTTTTTTGTATTTTCCATTAGTCGTACCGTTGCCGAAAATGTGGTTAACACAAAAACTTTTATACCACAAATTGTAACCACTTATGCTAAACCGCAATTTTGTGTAAAAATGGCAACTAACGATGTCAAACTATACCCAAGTTTTTATGTATCTACATGCGAGTAGATATATTTTGTGATGTCAAAAAAAAAGAAAAAAAAACCAAAAAAAAAAAGGACGCGATTGTCTGTGACCTTCATGAAAGACGTTTGCATGGTAGCTATGCATAACTTACAGTGTTTCGATATTGACCATGTTTAGTATAGTGATGAACAGGTACGAGATCTCAAATGCTCTCGATGATATTCATTCGTATTCGAGTTTAGTCGCGAATAGCCTTCAATCGAAACAATCATTAAAACATCTTGGATTCGTCAAGGATTACTCTCGCTTAGTGCTGGAAAATCATCGATTGAACTATCGATACTATCGATGGGGCCGATGACATAGCGATTATCGATGGTTTTTTTTAACCATCGATAGTATTTTACTTGGTACATAACTACAACGTCTGTTAAAAAAATTAATCAAAAAAACTGAGATTTATAATTTTTAAGGTACTTGATTGTTATATGTGGGCTGTGAATATATAAATAAAAGATTAGTGAATAATTTTATGAAAAAACTTGCAAATAAAGCGGTTTTTTTTTTACTGAGAATTGAGCAATTTAGGTTTTGATTTCGCCTCTCCTATTATTTTGTGGACAACTGTATACGTACAAATGTGTGTATGTAGTATTCTTACTTTGAATAGTTATTGCTTTATTTTTTGTATTGAACTTTTTACATAAACTTTGGTTTTTATTTATTTTATAATATGTTTCTAATAAAAATTTATATTTTTCTTTTAAATATGAGAACGTATGTACAGACATGCATACATATGCAGACTTGGGCATTATTCGAATAAATTTTTATTTAGATAATTATTTGCATAAAAATTTATTTTTCAAATTTTATTCAGATAAATTCCCTACGAATAATTATTCTGAGGTTTTTCGTTATTTCAAATAATAAATAACAACTTACCCCCTTATTCATAAAAAATATCAAGGGTTTATAGAGCATTTTAAAATGACATTTCCATACAAATTTTCAATTATAAGAGCTTAATAAACCTATTTTATTTTTTATGAATAAGGGGGTTAGGGTACAACATAAAAAACAACTGAGTAATAGTAAAAAAAAAAATTTGTCTATTTTTTTGTGTTTGTATGTTTGTTTATTTTTACATATGTAAATGAAAATTATCTATTATTCGAATAATTTGGTTTCTGAATTAACAAAATTATTTATTATTCAAATAAAGATAAAAAAAAGTTATTCATCTATTATTCGTTATTCGAATAAATTTTGCACAACTCTGTACATAGGTCTGTATATGTGCATTAAATATTTGAGTACCACCTTTCCCTCTAACGGGCCACCTACGTACATATATTAAACCATCGATACTATCGATGGTTGCTTTAAAACTATCGATGGTCAATCGATGGGACCACTATCGATGGTTTTCCAGCACTACTCTCGCTTTCAAAGCAAACTTCTGACTCGGCAAGTACAGTCTTTATACCTTTCATGAGAATGAAATGGTATTATAACTTTGTGCCAAAAAATTTTTGTAGAAAGTACCAGAAGGAAGCGTGGGGGACCCACCAAAATATATACCGATATGGTCAGAATCACGAGCTGAGTCGATTAAGCCATGTCCGTCTGTCCGTCTGTCCGTCCGTCCGTCTGTGTGAACGCAAACTAGTCCCTCAGTTTTTGAGATATCTGAATGAAATTCGGAATACAGGTATGTTGTTATATGCAGCTGATCATTTGTCGGAACCGGCCGAATCGGACCACTATAACATATAGAAAACAACCGATTATTCAGATATACATGAAATTTTTTGATGTAATTTGTGCATAACTTCCCCATTTATACAGCTAAGGACATGAAACTTTGAAATAGACGTGCCCATTTTGGCCCAAACAAGGTTACCGAAAATTGTCAAGATCGGACCACTATAACATATAGTTCCACAACATCCGATTATTCAGATATACACATTTTGGTGTATAACTCCTCCATTTTAACAGCTAATGGCCTGAAATTTTGAAGTATTTGTACCCATATGGACCCAAACGAGATTGCCGAAAATTGTTAAGATCGGACCACTATAACCTATAGCTCCCCTACAACCGATTGTTCAGATATACACATTTTGGTGTATAACTCCTCCACTTTAGCAGCTAACGGCGTGAACTTTTGAAGTATTTGTACCCATATGGGCCCAAACAGGGTTACTGAAAATTGTCAAGATCGGACCACTATAACATATAGCTCCCCTACAACCGATTGTTCAGATATGGACATTTTGGTGTATAACTCCTCCATTTTAACAGCTAACGGCGTGAAATTTTGAAGTATTTGTACCCATATTGGCCCAAACGGGATTACCGAAAATTGTCAAGATCGGACCACTATAACATATAGCTCCCATACAACCGATTGTTCAGATATGCACATTTTGGTGTATAACTCCTCCATTTTAACAGCTAACGGTGTGAAATTTTGAAGTATTTGTACACATATTGGCCCAAACGGGATTACCGAAAATTGTTAAGATCGGACCACTATAACATATAGCTCCCATACAACCGATTGTTCAGATATGGACATTTTGGTGTATAACTCCTCCATTTTAACAGCTAACGGTGTGAAATTTTGAAGCATTTGTACCCATATTGGCCCAAACGGGATTACCGAAAATTGTCAAGATCGGACCACTATAACATATAGCTCCCATACATCCGATTGTTCAGATATGGACATTTTGGTGTGTATCTCCTCCATTTAAATAGCCAAGACACCATTTTTTCTAATAAATCTTTCCATAAATGAACCCACAGAATTAAAATTATAAATTAAACTTAATCCGGCTATGTACATACATAGGTAACTTTTCATTTCCCCACTCATGAAAGGTATGAAGTCTTCGGTACGGCCGAAGACAGCCGCGCTTTTACTTGTTTGTTTCGGTACAGTACAGTTCATCATTAAATGTCATCGATACTCGCCCTCCCTAACGCGCAAAGGTCCATAAATCTTGCGCAGAACTTTTCTCTTGAATACTTGATTTTTGTTCGTAGAGGGAGGAATCTAATTTGGAATTGCCTACTTAGTCCAAGGTAGCACTTATGGGCGAGAGTGATTCTTTGCGGAATTTCCGTGCTGACATTATTTTTGGTAATAATGCTAGTTCCCCAATAACTAGACGAAGTCTCCTTAACGGTTTCGAATTTGTAGCTGTCATCAGTGACGTGGCTGGCAAGGCAAGATGTTTCTTTGTGTGATAACACTCTGAAAAAAAAAAAAACGTTGTAAATCTAAAGGCTTTCGCTGTTAAATGAACTACTTTCAAAGGTGCGAGCGTTGTTGATTTAAGTCAACCAATGAAACTGTTGAACCAAATACTTTTGCCTTTAAGTTAACAAACGGAGTCTGTTGGAAAAAATGTTCACCTAAAAATAAATTTTTGTTTGCATTTTACTTTTCATCTTCGCTCCACTCGGGTCTTATTCTGTCCTACTTAGCATTCACTGGTTGCTACCTTTATTTCTTATTCAGCTTTTTCTTCTTTATTTTATATTCTCCTCCGGACTCGAACCATGACATCAACCTGAAATTCTATCCAATCATCTCATAGTGGAATATTCAACATTATATTGGATTTGAAACATCCTTTTATACTTCCCCTTTCCCGAAAAAGCATCTATGAATTATATGAATCATTGTAAAAACAAAATTTAAAAATTTTGTTCTCATTAGTTTTGTTAACAACGGAAACTGTTGGATCAAATACTTTTGCCTTTAAATCAATAACGGGGACTTTTCGAGAAAATTTTCTGCTAAAAATAAACTTTTGTGTGGATTTTTCTCTTCACCTTCTCTCCATCATTATTTTTTTTGTTAGTTTTCTCACAAAAAAAAAATGTTTTCTCACAAAAAAAATGTTTTCTCACAAACAAATTTTTAAAAGCAAGCAAGTTTTTGAAACAGCAGCGCCCGTTTTTGAATAAATTGTTGGATCAAAAAACAAATACATACATTTGCTATTTGAATCAAAGACATATCGCTAGCTTAGAGTGCAAACTGTGTAAGTCCATTTTTATAAAAAGGTGTTTTTAAGTGTAGAAAGCTAGAAAAATCAAATACGCACCGCGCTAAACAAGTCTGAGATACTTGTCATATTTCTACTCGTTGTTATTCAGTGATACGCAAATTGTGTAAGTCCAAAAAGCGAAGAAAATTGTGTAAGTCCAAAATTTTTATATGAACAGAAAATTTTTTTTCGTTTTGAAATTTTTTTATTTTTTGTTTTTTGTCTCTCCTACAAAGTTTGAAAAAAGGACTTACACAATTTGCACTCTAAGCTAGCGATATGTAGATTCAACAGCCGAAAGTTGTTGATTTAATTATGGGTATTTTTTTCAGAGCAGGAGGTACATATTTCGTTTTGCCCTCGTCAACCGTCAAATCCGTTTCCTTAGCCTCACTTTGCTTGGAGAAGGTAGACTAATTTAGTATAGAAAATGAATGGAGCTTAAATTTATATAATAATAATATAATAATAATAATAATGCAATGGCGCTTTTATAACTCTGACGAGTTTTATGGCCGAGCTTCTCTCCCAATTCGAGGTGTGCTCCTTTTTGTTTTTCCTACTAATTGCGTGGACCTACAGTTTTATGCCGGCTCCGAACGGCGAATGCATTTTTTGTGAGAAGCTTTTTCATGGCAGAAATACTCTCGGAGAGTATGCCGCCCACTGCCGAGAGGTGACCGCTGCTCTTAAAAAACCCAATAATTGGATTTCTACTAATTAGAAAAATTGTTTTGGTGTTTGGCTCGGACCGGGGTTTGAACCCGAGACCTCTGGCATAGCAGGCGAGCACTCTACCCACTGCACCACAGCGGTCACTATTTATATAAACATTATTAAAAGTAAGCACATTACTATATTGATTCAGTAGACGTATGACTCTGGCGACTGGCTCATTAATAACATAATTCGTTCTCTGTTTTACTTCGATAAGCGGTCTATTATGCCTAGGATCATGTGGTGGAATATATTCCATCTTAGTGAACAGCACTCAAGACGACTACTTACTTTAAAAGATAGAAAGTGACTTCAAAGTCAAAGCATCCTTATAGTCGACAGAGTTGAGTATGATGAACCCGATCATTGCGTTCGGTTTTGAGACAATCCAGTCAGTGTTAAGAGATATATGAAATTTTTAGTCCAAAATGAAGTGCACATGCTTGAACGCGGCGTAGGACCTCTTATTGTTTAACTTATAAGTATTTAAAACCTCTTTGAATAAGAAACTAAACTATATTTTTCGTATTCAAAAATACATACATGAGTTATTTTTAATACATCAACTGGCAAAGGAATGTAGAAAAGGTATCACGCACTATTAAAACAGTTTAACATCATTTACGAACATTAGGCATTTAACCAATTTGAGAGCTGGCAAGATACAGAAGTCATTAATGCAGATAGGGAACACAAATACATAGACCACAGTGAGTCCCTTCATGGATTCTTGATCATGCCCCGATAGTCAATAATAACTTTGAATCATCGAATGACACGAACAGCTTTCTGTTCGAGGAAACACCAGACCTGAA
This sequence comes from Urophora cardui, assembly GCA_960531455.1. Taxonomy (NCBI): domain Eukaryota; kingdom Metazoa; phylum Arthropoda; class Insecta; order Diptera; family Tephritidae; genus Urophora; species Urophora cardui. The sequence goes on along the minus strand of OY482674.1, from coordinate 22,040,365 downwards.
ATAAAACTGGGTTTATCGACATCTTTTCCGCGCAGACCAATTAACAAATTGACGTATCTCTATGAAATGCTAGACTCAGCTATTGATTTTGATAGTAATGGCATTAATTTGATGAATGTAACACCACTCCGTTTAGTACTTAGAGAAAACTAATATTTTATACCAAACTAGCTGACCCGGCAGACGTTGTTCTGCTAAAACTTATTCCTATGAAGCCTAAAGAAAATTCTTTGATTACCGTATTGCTAACCATTATCTTAGAATCCATCTTAATGACTGCGAATAACAAAAAATTGTCTATTCTCGGAATAAAAGTTATAGTTATATTCGCCGCGACAAACCTACTTCCCCCGATCCCTATCACTATCTCAATCCCTATCCCTATCCCTATCCCTATCCCTATCCCTATCCCTATCCCTATCCCTATCCCTATCCCTATCCCTATCCCTATCCCTATCCCTATCCCTATCCCTATCCCTATCCCTATCCCTATCCCTATCCCTATCCCTATCCCTATCCCTATCCCTATCCCTATCCCTATCCCTATCCCTATCCCTATCCCTATCCCTATCCCTATCCCTATCCCTATCCCTATCCCTATCCCTATCCCTATCCCTATCCCTATCCCTATCCCTATCCCTATCCCTATCCCTATCCCTATCCCTATCCCTATCCCTATCCCTATCCCTATCCCTATCCCTATCCCTATCCCAATCCCAATCCCTATCCCTATCCCTATCCCTATCCCTATCCCTATCCCTATCCCTATCCCTATCCCTATCCCTACCCCTATCCCTATAGCTACCTACCTTTACCTTACCGGGACCGTCCATCACCATCCGGGCCCACTAATTTAGCCATCTCTGGGAAACAGCCTTAGAAATCACAATGAAAATAGCTGTATGTGGAAGCCTGCTCAACGCTTTTCATTTTCTACCAATATCGCTCGAAAACATTCAGGGGTTATCCGGGTCCACGCTTTGGCCCAAATCTTGGAACCCGGCCTAGGCATCACTATTTAAAAAGCTCTTTGCTGAAGTCCTCCTCAACAGCTTTCATTTGATACCAATATCGCTCAGAAACTTTCCAGGGTCACTCGGTCCCACGTTTTAACCCATATCTGGGAACCCGGCCTAGGTATCGCAATAAAAATAACTTTATGTTGAAGGCCTGTTAAACACCTTTCATTTGATACCAATATTGCTCGAAGGCTTGGTGGATCGATCTGGGTCCTCATTTAGCCCTGTATTCCGGGAAGCTCCCAATTTTTCGAAATTCTATATACCCTACTATATGCACTAACACCACATGAATCTACTGTGAAAATTTCATAAAGAACGGTTGGTTACTTTGGGAATTTATAGAGGACACACATCCACAGATGCACACATACGCACATACACACCGATTTTTCCAATTTTCGGACTTTTCCGGAGGGATTTTCCAAAATTTTCTTCCGTACGAACCATCTCCTCGAGAATACGAACAATTGACAAAAAGTTTTACAGAAATCGGCCCAGCCGTTCTCATCTGATGAGGTTAGTAACATTTTTTACACCATTTTTATATATATAGATTTCTAATACCGTTTCCTAATTCATAAAAGCTACATGTAATTGAAAGCAAAAGATATTGAACAGAAATATGGTTGAAATAATGGTTAGACTCGTGGTGAAATTAATTGCAAAAATACACGCGCATAAAGGAACTCATGTTATTAAAGTGGTCACCTGCCATTAGCTAACCTGCTTCTTCTTTTTCTTTTTTGAAAACTCTCAACTTTTTTTGTGATGTATCACAAAGTGGCCTCCTTGTATCAGCTGATTGCTCCTTTTTCTTCTTCTTCTTCTTCTTCTTCTTCGTCTTCTTCTTCTTCTTCATCTTCTCCTTCTTCTTCTTCTTTGTGTTGTGTTTACATCTTCTACAACTCTGCTATTTTTCAGTCACTCTCCAAAGCAGCCTCGGCCGCCCATCAGCTGAGTGCCTCTTCTATTTTATTTATTGTTTGTTTACATCTCCTGCAAAATTCTTTGCTTTTTATGACATTTCAACCATTTTGCTTCTGCTTTTGTTGTTGTTATTGTTGCTTTATATTAGTGTCTTTGACATGCTGCATATTGAAAATGAATTTGCCGCCCACTTTCTTATGCTTACAAAGCTTTTTTCTTACATACTCAATATATGCAAAGAAAAACAAAACATCTCTGTATGTGATTTTTTTTGTGTACCTTGTTTCGCCTTATTCAGTGTCACTCTTTTCTTTTCCCCCAGATTTTTATTAATTTTTTTTGGAATTTAATATATGGTTTTTGGTGCTCTTATTGATCTCACTCCCCTATAAATACAAAATAGCAAATCTGATTATTATTTAATGGTTGTTTAGCAAACAAAAAATTCCGCTATGACTTATAGCTTAGCTGTTTTTGCTTTATTTTTATTTCAGTAACCGGTTATAAAAATTTTTGTTTACCAGCGCGCAATAGATTTGTTTACAAACCACCGCCAAGCCAACTCAACTCATATTGGCGAAAAAATCGTATGCTGCGCGACTCTGTTTATTTGTTTGTTTGTTCAGATAAGCATGGCTGCCAACACCGGAAATGAAAGCACAAAATCCTTGTTGCAAGTAAAATTCATTAAAAATCATCCGCAAAGTGACACACAAAAAAAAGCAAAAAATAAAAAAAATAAACATATGTATAAACGCAAATGACCTCAGAGGGAAAGGATTATGTAGGTATGTATGTATGTGGGTGGTATTTTCTGATACCCAACATGTCCTAGCGGAAAACGTGGGTTTTATAAATTTGACCACTTAATGTTGGCATGTACCATTTAGTTAATAGAGAATTACGTACTTCCATATGGACCAATGCAGAGATTCCTTTGTACCGAAGTAAGTTAAATAATCAGAATGAAGTGGCTGCGTTTCATTTGTTTATGGACACGGCCCCTTCTTTATACTACCACCTTTTTTCGAGAGAGAGAGAGAGAGAGAGAAGGAGAAAAAGACAGTACCTTCTCCGGGAACCAAAGAATCATTGTGATACCACGTACGAAAAACAGATCACTTCCCCTTTTAAAGCCAATTTGAATTCCTGATGAAGCTCAACAGGTCGATGTATTGTGATGTATTGAGGAAGATTTTCCATCATCCCTTGTTTGCTTTTGAGACAGTCCTTTACTTCGATATCTGTGTGCTAAATACATAGGAAATTGCAAATGGGTAGTTCAATGCTGTCGTTGTTGTTGTTGTAGCAGTACTAAGCCCTGCAAAGACGGCCTGTTTCGCTCACATATTGCCCGCAGGCTAACTTACTGGCAGGCATAGGAAATTTTTCGCTTCCTTTGGATTAGTCAATTAGGACAGAGAATCTAAGTGGGTAGGCTTTAAGAGGTATGGAAAGAAAAGTTGTGTGTAATGCGGCGTATCTCCGCTCTATAGGAATTAAGTCTGCTGCAATAGCCCGACATTAGTTGTACCGAGGTAACACGGGTTTCCCTAGGCAACTCCAGCTCTGCTTCTGTAATTGGGGCGGTTGATCTTTTAAGACAACGTAGAACGGACGGACGGAAACATAGTTGGAAACTGCTTCTTGGAATATGCAGTTTAAGGCCTGCCTGTATGCTGTTGGATCTGGTGCAGGCACCGGCAAAAGTGGCCCCCACGGGCAAATGAGAAGCATCACACACATTTTAACCAATGTAGTGCAAATCGATCTGCGCTCATCTACACAAACTCTCTCACAATTTTACCGTACTCTGATCTAGTGGTTGTTTGATGTATTTCTTCTTCCTGGATGTGTCCAAGAGGTGCCTCCTGACGTGACGGAGGGAGTCTCAGGTTGCATGACGGTGTCGTTTGGGCGATCTCTGTGGTGGCATCCCTTGGTGTTGCGTACCTTAACTGCGAACACTTGTGCCTCAAGGTGTGGATGGTGTTCAGGTGATATCAGGAGACAACCTGTTGTGGTCCGTAAGGCAGCATTTTTGCAGGCTTGGAGCTGTCTTCATTCAGTCCTGCAAGTCCCCGGCGATCACGTCGGGTAGAATGCACATACATATCTATGGCAGACGAGTACCTACTCTACCCATAAGGCTTTAGCGGAAATATATTGGCATGGTTTATGTAAGTTTAATTCAAGCCCGCTGAGAGCGTAATATTGTGTATGTACCTACCTATTCAAGAAACAAATTTTACGTCAGACAATCAGCTGATTCTGTCAATTTTTCCTTGACAATTGAACGGTACTTTGCTTCGCGCTAAACGTTGGTTGACTACATTGTTATGCGACTGTCATTTGTACATACCCTGCAAAAAAATGTGCGATTAATGCCGAAAGATATTTTTCCCGGATTGATCTCTTTCGAGAACAATCGGTCCACCATTAGTCCCCGATTGTTCCCGTACTGGTATAAATGTAGACTAATTGTAGACCAATTGTTCCCGAATGGGTATAAATGTAGACTAATTGTAGACCAATTGGTCCCTAACGGGTATAAATGTAGATTAATCGCTTTCATCCCGAACGGGTATAAATGTAGATTAATCGCTTTCATTCCGAACGGGTACAAATCTAGATTCCTTAAATGTAGAAATTTTACAAAAATATGCAATGTATTTAAAAAATTGTAGAACAACCGGTAAAACGAATTGAACACCCTTTTTTAATAAAAATTTTAACAAAATGTTGCCTAAAATATCCTATGAAAAAATCCTTTACATTACGCTCATATAATGCATACTCAAAACTTACAAATTTTTTAATTTATTTATTGAGATTTTTTTACAAAAGTAAGCATTATATAATCTTTATTTAAATATGCTTGAACATTTACAATTTTTTAAGAAAAAATCTACATTTGTACCCGTTCGGTATGTTAGTGATTAATCTACATTGGTACCCGTTCGGGTATACAAGTTGAACAATTAGTCTCTTCATAGGACATGCTCGAACAAATGCGATCAATTCACTCCATATAAAGGGATGTAAAATTGTATTAGTCGCATGCTCCCTTGCGATTGATCCCGGACACGTCCCGGATTAATCGCATTTTTTGCAGGGTACATATCTCCTTTGCTTCATTGTTGTTTTTGTATGCTTCACACATGATTTGCTTAGACAAATTTATAAATAAATTTTCGTTTATGACAAAAGTTTTATGTATGTATGTATGTATTTTCATGTTTTTATTCTCATAGCGCAAATTCGCTAAATATACTCGTATATACTTATGTATGTACATACGATATATACGGTATTCTAATATCGTACATAAGCCACCTATGCATTCGCTTGCAGGTATTTGACAGTTGAGCTGCAGGCACATTGCCTCATTATATTCCCTGTTCACGTTGCGTCATAAACGCAAGTTTAAATTATTATTTTTTTTTTCTTGTTTTTTTATATAAAGAACTGTCAAATGTTCTACTGAGAATTGTATTATTTGTCTATCTATTGTTGTGTGTTGCGTCTTGCTTTCATGTCTTCTCTCGTTTCACAATACTGTTCTCTCCATCTTTTAGTTATTCATAAATACTTCAAATGTCACTTGCATAGTAAGTAAAACTATTGCAGATATTCTAACCAAAATGCATTTAACTGCATACGATTACGTATTAAGTAAAGCAGCTTAGGTGTGTAGTTGTACTCTACACTCAAAAAAAAATTTCTCTCGATCAAAGACATAATTTTCCTTATTTTGAACACGCGTCCCAATACAAAATTTTCTTTGTTTTGTGTAAATTTTCTCAAAAATGTGGAAAAAACATAAAAAAACATTCAAACAAATTCGTTGCCATGGGAATTTGTATGGGAATTTAATTTCTCAAAATTAAAGAAATCAAGTCTTCAAAACAAGGAAAGTTGGGAATGGAATGGCGCTTAAAGAATTTTTCATTATTTTAATGTATGATTTTTTTCAAAACAAGTATATGAAACCATGGTAACGCATGTAACAACAATATTTTATAAACCTTTTAACATGTTTTAAGGAAAATTTACTCAAAACAAAGAAAGTAGTGTTCAAAATAGGTAAACAATTTCTTTGACCCCTCCATATATTTTTTTTCTCTCAGTGTAGTTCGTCGATTGTGTAAATGGTGGGTTGTTCACATACATATGTATATGTATGTACATATGTATATATGTATTTATATACAGCTCGCACTAGACGTCATAAACGTCAAAAAATAATATATGTATGTACATTAGAGGTTGGTCCCCATACGAAAAAAAAAAGTTGTAAAAGTCCGCGCCTAAATTTGAAGCTTATGTTTAGAGGGTTAAGGGACACAAAAAAAAATTTTTTTTGATCCCGCGAAATACCGCCGAAATAGTTTTTTATTGTAACTTTGTTATTTTTCATCCGATTTTTAAAATTGATACGTCATTATTTTCTTATTTTGCAGCTCTACACTTCCCTCTAATGCTCTTTTGAGCTCTGAAGTCGTTTTCACATAGTTGGATCAGCTAACCTATTTGTATGTCCATGAATTATCCTTTTTGTTTTGCCAAATGAAAGTGCTTCAAAATTCATGACAATGTTGCCTTTAAACGGTTTTACTAAATTAATAAACAAAGAAGTTACGTCACTACGAATATTTAACGTAGCTATTATTTAATTTATTTTTTTAAGCAATTCAATACATGTAAAGTTGTAAAAGTCCGACCCTAAATTTGAAGCTTATATTGAGAGGATTAAGGGACAAAAAAAATTTTTTTTCTGATCCCGCGAAATTCCGCCGAAATGGTTTTTTTCTTGTAACTTTGTTATTTAACATCCGATTTTTAAAATTGATACGTCATTATTTTCGTATTTTGAAGCTCCACATTTCCTTCTAATGTCCTTTTGCGCTCTGAAGTCAAATAACAAAGTTACAATAAAAAAAAACTATTTCGGCGGTATTCCGCGGGATCAGAAAAAAAATGAAAATTTTTTCTTTAATCCTCTCAATATAAGCTTCAAATTTAGGGTCGGACTTGTACAACTTTACATATCCTGAATTGCTTAAAAAAATTAGTTAAATAATTGCTACGTTAAATAACTTCTTTGTGACGTAACTTCTTTGTTTATTAATTTAGTAAAACCGTTTCAAGGCAACATTGTCATGAATTTTGAAGCACTTTCATTTGGCAATACAAAGAGGATAATTCGTGGACATATGTACAAATAAGTTAGCTGACCCAACTATGTGAAAACGACTTCAGAGCTCAAAATGACATTAGAAGGAAGTGTAGAGCTTCAAAATACGAAACTAATGACGTATCAATTTTAAAAATCGGATGATAAATAACAAAGTTACAAGAAAAAAACAAAATTTCGGCGGTATTTCGCGGGGTCAAAAAAAAAAATTTTTTTGTGTCCCTTAACCCTCTCAACATAACCTTCAAATTTAGGGGCGGACTTTTACAACATTTTTTTTCGGCCCTATCTAATGTACATACATAGCTCACACGCTAAATGGAAAATTGAACACGTCCGCCGCTGCCGTGGCAGCCTAAGTAATATTGCGCATTAAGCTCCTTTAAATTCACCTGCACACTGTACAGTACTTATACCAGCGATACTAATAGCCTATACGATATTATATAGATAGCAGTACGGGATCCCGAAACTTATTGAATGCCTTCAAAGCATGTCTACAGTATTTTTAGTTGGCACCCCAAATGCATACTAATTCGATAAATAGTTCGTGAACGACTCATCCACACGGTCTTTCGTTATTTAGATTGTCAGCTCTTATTACTTTTTTTTTGCCTTTTTTCATTATTGCATAGCATTGAATCTTTTAGATTTTGTTAGATTTTCCATAGAAATTAGAAACGACATCAATTTTAGCATGTCGCGTGTGCTAATTCAGAGCTAATCTCCTTTTATTGAGAGGGTTGGCACTCAAAATTTTTTATGGAATTTAGCGTGATTCGATATGTGATTCGAGGGCGAATGACGATCGATATACTCTAAGACTGGTATTCATAAAAATAAAATAAGTTTTAACAATTGTATAAAGTGACATTTTCATATAAATTTTCAATTTTAGCAGCTTTTTAAATCTATTTTATTTTTTTTATGAATAAGGGGGTAAGTATTTAAAGCAGGGCTGCTCAACGCTCTCGTATTGAAAGTACAAAACTCAATACCTCTACAAATTTTGTATATGCACTGAAAAATTTTTTTGCTCATTTAATTTTTTTTATGAATTCCAATAAAATATTATTTTAGAATTTATTTTCAAATGGTAGTATCAAATACATACAATTTTGTTTTATTTTTTATTTGAAAATTTTTTGAATACAAATTTTTTACAGTGCTTTCATTTTTTGAATTTTTTTTTCATTACAAATTTGTTATTATTAATTTTTTATTATTGTAAATTTCGATTTCTTACGGCAGTGCTCGAGCTCCTATACAAAGCAAGGCTGCACAACGATATCAACAAAAATATTTTGTTTTGTTGAATATCAAATAAAAATTAACAAAAAAATTTTGTTTTGTTGAATATCAAATAAAAATTATTGAAATTATTTCGTTTCGTTGATTATCAAAAAAAAAAATTATCAAAATTATTTTGTTTCGTTGATCATCAAAAACAAAATAATAATAAAAAATTGTTTCGGGCTTACGGCTTCATTTTACTTTGAATTTTTATTAACGTTATTTTTTTTGATTTTTTTTGTTGGCTACCGAAACAAAATTTTTTCAATATTTGTTTTTTGATAATCAACAAAACGAAATTTTTTTTCATATTTTTTTTTTTGATAATTATCAAAACAGTATTTTTTTGTTCAACACTTAACGTTAAAATTTTTCAAAGTTGAATTGCAAACAAAATATTTTTTCGGTTATTGATAAAAAATAACGTTAATGTGCAGCCCTGATACAAAGTGCCTTTGCTCTGCACATTCAATATGAATCATAGGCAGATTCATATAAAATTTTTTTATATCTGAGTGCTTATGGGAGTGCAAAGGAAATTTTATTTTCGTATTTGAACACAACAAAACAATTGTGCTTTGAGTGCCTATGAGGTGAGCAGCCCTGATTTAAAGTGATTTAAAACTTCGGATTGTTGAATTTGCATTCTTGACGCCCTTTTATTAGTTCCACATGTATATTTGTATGTAAACAAATTACGTATACGCAGTGTAGACGGTCTTTCAAAGGATGTAGGGTATTTTTTTTGTAAATTTTTCCAAACTATTGTTTTATTTATGTGGCCGCTGTGGTGCAGTGGGTAGAGTGCTCGCCAGCTATGCCAGAGGTCTCGGGTTCAAACCACTTTCCAAGCAAAACACCAAAACAATTTTTCTAATTAATAAACATCCAATTATTGAGTTTTTTAAGAGCAGCGGTCACCTCTCGGCAGTAGGCGGCATACCCTTCGAGTGTATTTCTGCCATGAAAAAGCTTTTCACAAAAAATGCATTTGCCGTTCGGAGCCGGCATAAAACTGTAGGTCCACCCAATTAGTAGGAAAAACAAAAAGGAGAACACCTCGAATTGGGAGAGAAGCTCGGCCATAAAACTCATCAGAGTTATAATAGCACCATTGTATTATATTATATTATGTATCAGTTTTGAAAAACTCTCATATCATATTTCCTATTAGTTACACGTTCAATCATGCCAGAAAGGCTGTAAGGCTTCGGATGATGGCACACAGATAGATTATGGACCGGTGTAGGATATAAGTTAGTAGTACATAACTTTGACAATGTAGCAGCGCTACGCCCCATCATTACAGCTAGTTTGTAACTATGTACTCGTATCTTTTAAAGACTATAATCGCCATAACTCTGAGTCAATTGGACCAATGACCAAATTTGCTATATGGGTCATAGAGATGGAGGTCTAGACAATTTTGGAAAAGTGGGCAGAAAAAACGGGCGTGATAACAGTAATTCTATTTTGGATGTCTGTTTTTCGAATTTATCGCTATTTTGGATTCACGCGGGACCTAAAAGCGAATTCGGGATTAAAAATTACGATATCGGAATTCCCAAAGTAATTCAAATATCTAGATATGCACATATGTATATGTATATTGGGCGAATATTAAATACATTTTCAAGTACAAATAAATGTACGTACATACATATGTACATATGTATGTATATTGTACAATACATATATCTATAGTGCAAATAAATACAAGTGCTAGCCGGTAAAAGCACATAGCACCCATATATGTATGTACTTATGTACATATAAGCAAAAAAATATTTAAAAAAGAACATGGCAAATTTGTGGAATATGCTAAAAAGTTTGTCATGTTTGATGAGCCAAAATACAGACATATGTATGTGTGTATGTATTTATATGTATATGGCGGCTTGCGTGTACTTACATACATATCTGTTTTAGCTTCTGTGGGTATAACCTGTTGCTCACTAAACTAAACGTCAATTTGTTTTAGACTGAAAAGTGTGGTAAGTGAAATTGTGGGATACAAGCGGATATATATACATACATATGTACGTACACATGTAGGTATGTATGTATGTTTGTACAAGTATTTATGTGGTTTCGAACGCACTAAAAGCTACAGCATGTTAATAAAAACGATTGGCAACTGGAGCTACTTTGATATTCCACGTATAACAGAGTACGTTTTTATTAAATATATGTATATGTATAAACATAGATATGTACATACTATTCTCATAAAAAATAAGAGAAAATATGTAAAAAGGCAGGCCTCAATATATTCTCTTAAAAAACTGCCTGGCTGAGCCTGATTCGACAAGGAAATTAATTATATTGAATTTGGTGGGGCTATCGACGTACTCGTATGTACTTTTAAAAGATGACGAACGAAAGCGGAGCGGATGCGCCCCCCTATAATATAGGTCCGTGGTGAAAAATTTTCAGGAACATTTTTTATTAGGCTCTAATATATCGCAAATGGTCTATTTAATATATTATAGCAATTTTGCAACTCAAACTATAACTTTTGTAAAATTTCCCTAAAGGCAGATTTTCAGGGAAATTTGTTATTAGGCTTTAGTATATTAAAAATGATCTCTCAAATCTATTGAAGTAATTTTGCAGCTGAAACTGTAACTTTTGCAAAATTTCCCTACTTGGAAATTTTTGGGAAAATTCTTGATTAGGCTCTAGTGTGTCTCAAATGGTCTTTTAAATCTATTTGAGCATTTTTGCAGGTAAAATTGTAATTTTTACGAAATTTCCCTACTGGGAAATTCTCAGGAAATTTTTGATTAGGCTTTATTATGTATCAAATGGCAATTTAAAACTAGTTGAGCAAATTTTCAATTGAAACTGCAACTTTTCCCAAATTTCCCGTTGGAAATTTTCAGGGAATTGCAGATTTTTTCACCCAAATTTCCCAAACCAGTATCCAGTTAAATTCTAGTTAAATTTTCTACCTGTACTCTCGATTGGCTATCTAATATCTATATATTAATAGGCTAACATTTTTCCCATACAAACAATTGCCAGGCTGTTTTGCACATTTAACATACTCATATCCACATAAAATTGATATGGATGTGTTCGTATGAGTCAGAAGCAGTGCATAGGCATATAATTTTTTCTATGAATTATTCAATTTCTTTATAATTAATAAATAAAATTTTTAGTTAAGAGAAATAGATATCGTAAACGTGTTTACAAATATCGTAAACACAGTTGAAGAGTCGCTTTAATTTAAAAGCGCTCTCTCTATTTTATAGGCATTGGCCCAGTTTACGCTCAGATCAAAATCAACGCGGCCAAATATCTCTTATTGCTTTTCCATTAAAGCGAAAAATGAGAGAGAGTGCGGGGAGCACACTGAGTAATTTTAATTTTGAGCAAGGCATATCTAACAAGTAGGCTCGGCGGCGAATTGAAAAATGTCTTTTTTTATTTACAAAGGCAGAGTGTAATTTCAAAATCAAAGCGAATTTACATCATGGCCAATAGGAATGGACGAGCCCCAAGCGAATTCAGATTTTAACCACGGCGAAATATCATTTTGACATTACACTCTACCAATTACAATAACAAAATACATGGGAAATTTCTAAATTCGTCACCGCCTAGATCTGCCTTGATTTTGACCATGATTTCGCGTCGGACCGTGATCAAAAGGGCAAATCAGTGTTGCGGTACAACTGGAATTTGGAAAGTGTTGCTTATCTCCTCGAAAAGGAATAATTTTTGTACCAATACAAAGTTTAAAAAATAAATTGCATGGTCGAATTTCGACCACCGGCGATACTAGTCTATAATAAAACTCTAACGTTAGAGAATGTATTTGCTGAGTATTGGCTTTTTTTCGCTTATGCAACACGACCAAAACTAAGCGCTTATCCACATGCAGCGTAAATAATTTATTTCCAATTTCAGCTAAAATTATTTGTTGCGAATTATTCGCATGGGAAGCCAACTAGTATTTCAATTTACCTATTGTGCGGCCATATTTTTGCGCTTTTATTTATTTTTAGTTTAGTTCTTAGTTTTTTTTTCATTTTTTTATTTGTGTTGATGTTATGTCAATATACATACAAACACAATTTTAAAGCCTTTCAATGCTTTTAAGCTTTTTTAGTTGAAAAAAAAACCCCCAACTTTTCACTTAAAAAGTAAGATTGTGTTTTATTGTGCTTATTTGTTTTTTTTTTTTTTTCTGTAGGGTTTTCAGCGTTTTTTCGCGCTTTATTATGCCACTTATTTGCATCGTGCTTGACTAATTAGTAACATGCCAAAAAAGTGACACATTTAACTTGTCAGCCATGACTTAATAAATGGGAGCGCTGATTAACTTTTTTTTGACAGTCATAACAATTATTTAAAACCGCAAAAACTAAAGTGATAAAATCTCATTTTTAACTATATTCATGTAACTTAACAAATTTTCGGCAAATAAATTTCGTCAACAACTCAGCAGCGTTAATTTGCGTTCGAACTGCCTCGAAGGCAAGCCGGCAGGCAGACAGGCAGTCAAGCGTTGTCATAATATCATTTCATGCTAATGAATTGTGCAAAATACAAAAAAAAAAATACAGAAATTCGTTATCGCACTAAATTTGCAAAAATTATGCAAGTAATGCAACGTTTATTGCCGCACGTCGCTTGCCACCCGTTGCCTGCAGTTACACTGCCTTGTGCCACGTACAAACACACATGCATACACAGAGTCGCATGGCAGTCGCAGTCACAGTCATTTTGACAACCAATGCGTCGCTAAAGTGATGTCATCATCTCGCTGGCAGGCACACACAGGCAAAGGGCGTTGATGGCTCCGGCACGACATTCTAACCTTTACAGAGCACATCACATACCTACATACATACAGACAGAGAGAAGTACATACATATATAAATGTGTATTTATGTAAGTTTTTAGCGAGTTTTATCAATGCAGCTGAGTTGAGTTGAGTGGTGTCGTAGCTGAAGTTGCAGTGAGTTTTTGCGCGTTCGGCCAGCAGTTCAGTTAAGTTGACTTCACTTGCAGCTCCAACTCCAACTCCATCCCCAGCTTCATTCAATTCATTCCAGTATCAATAGCTGTTCCGGCGCATAGTTATTGTACCTACATACATAACTGCCTGCACCTGAAGTTCGTTTGCTGCGTTGTTCGTTGATGATAATGGTGATGGGGAGCTCGCTTATACCGTATTCAGACACATGCACTTAATAGACAATTAAGATTCTTTAAGAAATTTTAAGCGTTAATAGAGCCTTATTTTGTTTAAAATATTTTAAAGCAACTTTTTCCTTGAAATTTTGAAATCTAAAATTAAATTTCCCCACTGGGATATTTTCAGTGAATTTTTTACTTAGGCTGAAATACGTCTCAAAATACATTTAAAATCTATTTGAACAATTCTACAGTTGAAACTATACATAATTTTTGCCAAATTTACCATATGGGAAATTTTCAGGGAAATTTTTGTTTAGGTTGTATATAGGTATGTCTCAAATTGTATCCAAAATCTATTTCAGCAATTTTCTAATTGAAACTTCAGCTTTTGAAAAAATTCCCTAATGATAGATTTTAAGGGAATTTTTATTTAGCTTGAAATATGTTGTATGTATTTTAAATCTATTAAAAAAATTTTTTCAGTTAAAACTGTAGCTTTTCAAAAAATTCCATAGTGGGAAATTTTCAGGAAAATTTTTAATTAGGCTCTAATATGTGTAAAATTGTGTTTAAATCTATTTGATAAATTTTGCATTTGAAACTGTTGCTTTGGAAAACTTCCGTAATAGGAAATTTCCAAGAAAATTTTTATTTAGGTCGCAATAGTTATGTTCGAAATTGCCTTTAAAGTGTATATGATCAATTTCTCAGTTGAAACTGTAAAATTTTAATAATTTCCCTAAAGGGAAGTTTTTGGGGAATTTTCTTTTTAAGCTTTAATATGTCTCAAATTATCTTTTATATATATTTGGACAAAATTGCAGTTGAAACTGTAGCTTTTGAAAAATATCCCTATAGGGAAGTTTGTGGGAAATTTTATTTTTAAGCTTTAATTTATCGCAAATTGTCTTCTATATCTATATGGGCAATTTTTAAGTTGAAACTGTAGCTTTTCAAAAAATTTCCCTAGTGCAAGTTTTCAGTGAAATTTCTCTAGTGGAAAGTTTTAAGGGAAATATTAATTTACGCTGCAACATGTGTCAAATTGTCTTTAGAAGCTAAGTTAGCCATTTTCGCGGAATTGTTTTGGCAACGCTTTTTCGCTCCTTTTTTTGGACCGACCCGTAAGTGGCCAACTGTGATATATTGCGTATTAATTTAATTGAACACCGCAAGCAGTAATGCAATTTAAAGCTTAATTTACTCAATTAGTGTGATATTTCCAAACATAATATTATGCTGAACTGGTTGGTTGCTGCGCTGGTTAGTTGGTTGGTTGATTGGTGCATAAGAGGAAATTCATCGTTGTAAGTTTGCTACAGTTTAACAACTTAATTGAATTTATTTTCATTTCTCTTTATTTTTAACGCACGATCTCGCTTTCCAAATTTCGAACGATCCCCCTTTATGCTTTATGATTCCTTTCTGCGCTGCTTGTTACTTCTCGCGTTGCCGGTCGCCTTCCTCTGTACTTCTTTTCTTACTCCTTTTAAGCTCCTCTTTTTGCTTCCTTTCTGCTTTCCTTTCTACTCCCTTTCAAACTCACTACTCTCCACTCCCCTTGCACTGCCTTTTTGGTTTCTTTTTTCGCTCCCACCCAGCACTACCTTTCCTGCTTCCTTTGCTAGTTTATCTACTTGCTTGACATTTTTCGTATGAACTTTCGGCGTTCCCATTGATTGTTACGTATACGCCCCGGCGGCGATCAAACTGGCATTTTTGCATAAAATGTAAATTTAAAAAAACTTGCAAACTTATTCTTGCCAATGTTTTATACATTTTTTTTCAACTTTTTTATATATTTTATTTGTTTTCCTTTTATTTTTATATTTTTTTTATTATTTTTTTTTATTTTTTTCACGCATAACAGCGCACTTGATTTCGGTGTTTTTTCCTCTCCTGCAATTCATGCTTTCATTATTTTTTTTACTGCTCTTTGACATTCATAGCATTCAAATTCACAAGTTCGCTTTGCTCTGCTCTACTCTACGTGCTGCTGCTTTAGGTATTGTATTTATATAAGTATCCACATACATATAAATATAAGTATGTATTTATGTACTAGTTTAGTTCAGCACATTTGCCTTTCATAGCTCCATACAGCAGCTGAGCTGCGGCGTTGGTGATTAACGACATTCAATTCAAACTTTTTCGAATTCCAAATGCGTCAATGTGCTCAGCTCAGCACAGCTCAGAAATTATTTGCGTAAATACATACATACTTGTATAGCTGTTGAGTTTGTTTTATTTTCATTCATTTATTCTCCCTTTTTACTTTTATTTTTTATTTAGTATTCATTTATTTTAGTTATATATTTAAATCAATACAATCAATAACTCAAATGAAACCTTTCAACAATTTGATTACGGTTGAAGCATTGAAGCAATTTTTATTGAGATGAAAAATCGTCAAAGTTTTGTAGCAGCGGATTAAGAGATATTTTGTGGACGCACAAACATGCAGACATACGTACATACATATTAAGCAAAAAATGCATATTTTCGGTAATAAGTATTGAAATAAAAGTATGTATGTATGTATTTAGATAGCTTTAAATGTTTAATACGAAATTTATTGGTGTTCACTTAATGCAAATTTGAAGTTTTGACAAAAATACGTACATACATATATTGTGATGAAGCTTGGGAAGCTTTTTTTCGGAAAAATATTTTCACTGTCTCTTTTGCTCAAATAAACGCTTTTGTAAAAAATTCGCTTACGTAAATTTTGTTGTTGTCTCAATTTCATTTTATTTTTTGAAATTGTTTAAAGCAACTTTTGGCTTCAAATTCGACTTTTTTACAAAATTTCGCTAGTGGGAAATTTTTGATAGGGTGGGAAATTTTTGATAGTAAGTCTCAAATGGTCTTTGAAATCTATTTGTGCAATTTTGCAGTTGAAACTATAGCTTTTGTGAAATTTCCCTAGTGGGAAATTTTTGAGAAAATTTGTATTGAAGCTACAATATGCCTCAATTTGCCTCTAAAATCTATCAGAGCAATTTTCCAGTTAAAACTGTTACTTTTGCGAAATTTCCCTAATAGCAAATTTTCAGGCAAATTTTTATTTATGCTAAAATATGCCTCCAAATTTCTTTAGTACCTCTTTGAGCTACATACTTTTCAGTTTAAAACGTAACGTTTAAAAATGTTTCTAGTGGGGAATTTTCAGGAAAATTTTTATTTGGGCTAAAATATGCCACCAAATTTCTTTAGTACCTTTTTGAGCTTTGTAGTTTAAAATGTAACTTTTACAAAATTTTCCTTGTGGGAATTTTTCAAGGAAACTTTTATTTAGTCACTAATATAATAATAATAATACAATGGCGCTATTATAACTCTGACGAGTTTTATGGCCGAGCTTCTCTCCCAATTCGAGGTGTGCTCCTTTTTGTTTTTCCTACTAATTGGGTGGACCTACAGTTTTATGCCGACTCCGAACGGCGCATGCATTTTTTTTTTGTGAGAAGCTTTTTCATGGCACAAATACTCTCGGAGGGTATGCCGCCCACTGCCGAGAGGTGACCGCTGCTCTTAAAAAACCCAATAATTGGATTTTTACTAATTAGAAAAATTGTTTTGGTGTTTTGCTCGGACCGTGGTTTGAACCCGAGACCTCAGGCATAGCAGGCGAGCACTCTACCCACTGCACCACAGCGTCACTAATATGTCTCTGAAATCTATCTTGGCAATTTAGAAGTTCAAACTGTTGCTTTTACGAAAATTCCCCAATGGGAAATTTTTAGAGACATTTTTTATTTAGGCTGAAATATGTCTCAAATTGCTTTAGAAGCAAATTAAGCCAATTTTCAGTTAAAATTGATGTACATACTTTGAGAGTTTCCCAAATGGGAAATTTTCCTCTTCACTTTACTTTGCATAAAGAGTGACCTTTTCTTAGTCTGGCTTGCATCCAAAAAACGGAGAATAATTACATATACTTGTAAGTTCTGTCCTTTTAGTGCACTAAGAGGAAAAACACAACATTTCTATGAAATAAACAAAATGCCTCCAGTTGATGAATACCTAATTCTCTTAGCAATTTTATGCAGTTCAACTGTCTAAAAAAACAAAATTTAATGAGATAATTTTAAGCATTTATTTGAGTGAATGATATCACAAAAAGTTGTTTCGCTTAATCTTAAGTTAAGCCTATTTTGTGTCGCATAGCATTATTATGTAGTATTTCATTGTACCTACCTTTGCGTCAGCTAACAAGACAATCAAGTAGCGACATGTGTACATGAAACGGAGAAGTTGTGAAACGTCTTGGGTGTCTCTCATATACAGTGGAACCTCCCTGGGGCGGACACTCACCGTCGGGCATATTTTGTCCGCCCAAGAGAGGTGTCCGCCTAAGGGAGTGGGTTGCTATTTTAGAAATTTTTTGAATTTTAAAGGATTTATTTATTCATATATCACTGAAAAAAAACAAAGATTCTTATGTCTTCAAAATTTCACTTAAATACATAAAAACATATACATATTTATGTATGTACATATGTATACATATACATAAAGTACTAACATACATATTACATATCAATTAGTAAGTTGCTGAGAACTAGAAATGTTGGGATATCTTTGAAATTATTTAAAAAATTGAGAAATTGTCGATTGACGAGGGTTTTTTTGCTTATTTAAAATAAAATTATTTTGCAGATGGCTTTCAAATTTCTGCAACAATTCAAATGCAATAAGGTCTTCCGTGCAAAATCTTTTCAAATTTGAAGCTGCAGTCAAAGCCATTTCGTTCGAGGAGATTGCATTACCTACTTTCAGCGGTATTTAGTATTGGTAC
The DNA here is from genome assembly GCA_960531455.1 of Urophora cardui. Taxonomy (NCBI): domain Eukaryota; kingdom Metazoa; phylum Arthropoda; class Insecta; order Diptera; family Tephritidae; genus Urophora; species Urophora cardui. Next base: position 22,021,971 of record OY482674.1, on the reverse strand, counting down.
TATCATCTTCAATGGTTTCGACGTTTTCGTCAGTTAGAACATCTAACTGGAAATCCGTGAATGTTGTTATATCTTCCAATAAAGTCATGCGGACATTTTTTTTAGTTGGTGATTCACATTTCATCATAGCGCTTTTTACCTAACGAACATTCAGCGAACTTTTTTATATTGCTATACATACTTATATTTTGTCCGCATAAGAGGAGTTCGTGTCCGCCTAACAGAGGTTTTTATGTGATTTGTTATGAAAAAAAAATCAAAGTGTCCGTTGACGAGAGGTTCGTGTCCGCTTAATAGAAGTTTTTAGTTCAATTCAATAGTAAATAACTGTCCGCGTCCGGCCAAGAGAGTGTCTGCCTAAGAGAGGGCAATTTGTTCTAAAAATTGAACCTAAACCTTGGTGCATGAAAAAATGTCCGCTCAAGGGAGATGTCCGCCTATGAGAGGTGTCCGTTAGGGGAGGTTTCTCTGTACATACATACATACATACCTACACAGTGACACCGCCTTCTCCAGCTTCTCATATCCACTGTTTTAGAACAGACTGCTTACGGTAAAAAGACTGCAAACAAGTAAGGATAGACCAAGTTCTTTGTATAGATACTCGTAGTGAACTAAATTTAGCTAAAAAACATTTTTAGTCAATTTAATTGTATGTATAATTGTTTTTCTTTTATCCATGCAACAGATGGCGCTATTACTTTGATAAGCACAAACCCCCCTTTTTTTAATAAGAATGAACAAGAAAATGTACAAATGAAATGTAAGCTGCACTAAGCCCTTGATGTCTGCACTGTTTTAAAAGCAGTTGACTTTTGAGTTGATGCTAGAATTGAAGGTTTTTGAAAAACGATTACGAGTGAACTGACGTTACAATTTGGAGGAGCAGCTTGTTCTCAACCTTTTCGAGGCATTATCCCCTCAGCATAATTAAGGCTGAAAATATCATTTCTCTTTGCGAGAAAGCGTTGCCCAGCAATGACAGCTACAATACAGATGTCGGTTGATTACTTAAGAGTTTAATTCAATACTCTTGCAGCAACGAAGGGTTTTTTTCGGCTAGAATAGGAGCGGAAAGTTCCAAAGTTTTTGTCTTGCACTGAAGCAAAGATATCAAATTTTCAAAACATTGTGTTTAAAATTTATTTAAGTGAAATTTTTGCGTGAAATTTCGATTTTTTTTTTAAATTTACTTAATGGGAAATTTTCAGTGATTTTTTCATTAAGCTCTAAGTATGTCTAAAATTGTCTTTGAAATCTATTAGAGCAATTTTGCAGTTGAAATTGTAACTTTTGCTAAATTTCCCTAATAGAAAGTTTTGGGAAATTATATTGAAGCTGTAATATGTCTAAAATTGTCTTAAAAACCTATTTGAGCAATTTTGCAGTAGAAATTGTAACTTGTCCAAAATATCCCTAATAGGATTTTTTTGGGGAAATTTTTATTTAGTCTGTGAATTAATTCAAATTGTCTTTAAAATCTAGTTGAGCAAATTTGCAGCTGAAATTGTTGCTTTTGTTAAATTTTCAGGTAAATTTTTTTTAGGCTGCAATATGTCTCAAATTTTCTTCGAAATTTATTTGGACAATTTTTCAGTTGAAACCGTAGGTTTTGGAAAGTTTTTCAAGTGGGAAATTTTCAGGGCAATTTTTCCGTTCGATTTGTAACATTTGAAAAATTTAGTGGGAAATTTTCAGGGAAATTTTTGTTTAGGCTGCAATATGCCTCAAAACAGTTTTAGCTTTGCTTTTTAGCACAGACCTCTCACCAATTAGCATTAACCGCCAGTGGCCGCTGTGGTGCAGTTGGGGAGAGTGCTCGCCTGCTATGCCAGAGGTCTCGGGTTCAAACCACGGTCCGAGCAAAACACCAAAACAATTTTTCAAATTAGTAAAAACCCAATTATTGGGTTTTTTAAGAGCAGCGGTCACCTCTCGGCAGTGGGCGGCATACCTACCGAGTGTATTTCTGCCATGAAAAAGCTTCTCACAAAAAATGCATTCGCCGTTCGGAGCCGGCATAAAACTGTAGCTCCACCCAATTAGTAGGAAAAACAAAAAGGAGCACACCTCGAATTGGGAGAGAAGCTCGGCCATAAAAACTCGTCAGAGTTATAATAGCGCCATTGTATTATATATATATTATTATAACCGCCAGTGGCTACCTACATAATCATTGAAAATCATTAAGAAAGGCTGGCCGGGGTTAAAAATTTTGATGGAAGAACTTCAAACTGTTTTCTGTGATGATTTTGCACTCTAAAGAAACATTGTTTCTTATGACAACAACAACAAGAAATTCGTTTGTTGGAAGCCAAGCTGAGCTAGAGTGATGTTGTTGTGGTCCATAAAGAGCCATTGCCTGGCTATGCTAGAGCTAATAGACCATATTTCCCATTAAAAACTATTCACTTTAATGACTAGTCACACAACTCTCTTGTGTGGTCTTCTTCACCGCACACAACTTTTTGCCGTTAGTGTTTGTATAAATATGTATCAAATCTTCCTCTTTTTCTTATACAAACCACTTGCTTCATCTTCGTTCGTCTTTAGTGTTATGCACATACAAAATTTATTTAAGTTTTCCGTTTTGAACGTGTGTCAATTGCGCTCGTTCGCCATTGCCATTGCGCCACCAAATTTCTAATCCAATGCCATTTGTGAATGAATGTTTGCAAAAGTTTTGTTGTGGGTGAATAAAATTTATTTCATCTGCAAGTTTGTTTTTTTTTTTGTTTTTCTTTGCTGTTTTTTTCTTTCTTGTATCCGGCCACTTTGTTTGAAACAAACTTAGTCAAATAGTAAACTAAATCCGTTCGTTATACACGTTATTGGATTATTGAGCAAATTTTTGAGCATTTTGAGCGAACTTTCGATGTGAGAGAGAAAGTGTCCTTAAAGCATAGATGGCCAAAACTATCACATTCAAACATTTATATTTTATGAAGCGACGAGAGAATGAGGAGAATAAGTCGCTCACGCGTCTCGTCAAAACAATGTTGCCAACATTTCCAATTTATGCGGAAAAGGGAATTTTAAGTAGAAGGGACTTTTTATAATGCAAATAGTGCGATAAGTAAATTTTTTGTTTTGAAAGAGAAATCGTGTCAAATATGGCTGCACACTCTTGACCTTGTTTGCCAAAACATTTTAATGTGCCTTGACAAAGATCCTTAAAAAATATTCCGTCGGTATATGGGCGCAATTGTTTCGCAAGAGCTAAAGCAATCATGTAAGAGGCTGTTTTAACTTGTTTGCTCCAATTCGGTTCACAAATCTTATTGGGAAGTTCTGCTTTCAACGCTTCTTTTAATCGCAAAACCAAGCTTTCTTTCTCCATATTTAATACGCCATCATAATCCCTGGCATGAATTGTCCTATAATGGCGTCCGACAAAAAATTTGGTCGCCCGGGCGATATCACTATGACAAACCAAATATTTTGCCCCCTTTTCCCCATTGCTAATTACTAAGAAATCTGTTTCCCAATTTAAGTTAAACATTTTTCGCAACAACCTGATTACTTTCGTCGAATGAGCACGAACACAACAAAACCGTAGTGCCGGCATCACTGTTTCATACAAAATGCTTATATGTGTGCGTTAGCAGTGAAGCTTATCTTATGTACGTGTGAAAGCAGAAGAGAAAAATTGGCACGCGTGCCTACGGGATGGCCATCTATGCCTTAAAGCGTTAAATAAGTTTTGCACAAGACAAAGTTGCAAACTAATGCTTAGATAAGTTTTTTCTTATGCTTTTGCTGCTTCTTATTCTTTTTCTTTTTTGCGAGTATTATTATATGTACATACATACGAGTATGTACATATGTATATCTATCTATTGGCAGTAAAATTTTGTTAGTCACGTAGGTTTATATGTATGTTTGTCTCTATGCGCATAAATTGTGCAAGAAAGTGATTGAGTTTTATTAATATGTACGTTTATATAAAATTTAACGCATAAATTCATGTCGCATATTGGATTGGTTGATTTAAGTTAGTTGCACGAGTTTGGGGGTTAACTTAAATAGTCGCTTAAATGATGTTTATCTATGATTTGGAGTGATTCTAGGCAAGAAACTGTCCCAGAAAGCTCATGTGGTAGAGTGAAGGTAAACAATGCCTTGAAAGTTTTCGGACAGTGCAGAAGAACCTTCAGCAAGGCCTGGGGTCTGAGACCAGCACAGGCTGCAGAGGAGTGAGTGTATCAATGAGAACAACATCAGGTGCTGCCCTCAATGATCCATTGAACCTGCCCCTCTGGATTTGGTAATCAAAGAGGAGGCTATGAAAATGATTTGTCCACTACACTCCTGAAGACTGGAGCTCGGAAAGTATTTCTAACGAAACCCGCTGAACGCTGAAGAAAAGGGAGACCTACAAGGAGTTGGGAAGATCAGATGGACAGTGAGCCCGACTACCTAGGTATTCCCATGTGGTACCATGCTGCACGAAATAGAAACAGCTGGCACGCTGTATTGGACTCGGCCAGAATCGTCTAGTCACGTGCCAATTAAGGAAAGAGTAAGGACTGGAGCTCGAGGCATATGGAGTTGTTTAGCAGGCTGTAGGAGCAATTCTTTTATTTCTGGCCCCAAACTACAGCTGGTACCCCGAGTATACTTTGGTAGACGATACACTGTCGATTATCCCACAAGAGATCAATGGAAAGATCCAGAAAATCTACTGGGAAGATCGAATAAAATCATCTACACAGAAATGGCAAACTTCCTACTCAAGCAGAGGAGTAGAGAGCTTCGCGCCCTTGTGTGGGTGATTACAGTACATCGAGATAGCACATGACCACCATAGGCATTATCGCGAAATCGCTATTCCTATCTTGTCTGGAGGAGGACGACGACGGCAAAGAACATTTTCTCTGCACTTGTTCGGCTTTCGCTAGACTAAGATTGCGCATTCTCGAGTAAGATGTATTGAGAATGGCGGATGCGCATTCTCTACCACTAGACAAACTTCTTAGATTTATTAAAGAATCTGGGAAGTTTGCAGAGGAAACCTGATGCCAATATCCAACAAAATTCCCTCACACTGATACGTTCTAAAGGCCTTAAGTACCATTACATTTAATTCCATCCATTCCATTTCATTCCTATCCATTCCATTTCATTCCATTTCGAACCATTTCATTCCATTATATTCCATTTCATTTCATTCCACTTCATTCCATTCAATTTCATTCCATTCTATTCCATTTCATTTCATTACACTTCATTCCATTCCATTTCATTCCATTCCATTTCATTCCATTCCATTTCATTCCTTTCCATCCCATTTCATTCCATTCCATTCCATTCCATTTCATTTCATTCTACTTCATTCCATTCCATTCCATTCAATTTCATTCCATTCCATTTAATTTCATTCCATTTCATTTCATTCCATTCCTTTCCATTCCATGATTTGGCGAGATATTCCGGACCTAAAAAAATATAAAAAATTTTAGTATAAATGAAAGTAAATGATTTTAGTACTTATTATAAGGGAAGTGGTGTTGCACAAAATTATTGCTGTTGCTGAATATTCTAATTTAGTAACTTAATTTAAAATGCCGTCATGCACTCTCACTTAGCTTTTAGTATTAACTCTTCTTTTTTAATAAACAGAAATCTCTTCTTTCGTAAAAAAAAGAAAAACTCGAGCACCGTAATGCCGCCGCATGAAAATTGCGCAAAATTTTCACTGTCAATACAACCGTTAACGCGCCTCTTAACATTTCAACTGCAAAATTTATGTTTATGCATGGAGTTGTTGTTGTTTTACGTAAAAAAAAACGGGTAATGACTTGCTTTACTTAAACCGCCATTCAAGTTGATTCAAGTCGCACTCAAAAGTGGTGGATTTGTGGGTTGGTTGGGTAGGCCTGCAATTTGGAGGCAGCGAGCAACAGCCCCGCATCCAGCACTAATGTAGTTGTTGTTATAATTGCTGTGGTAAAATAATTGACTAGTAGAAAAAATAAAGAAAAGAAAAAATCGCACACACACACACAGCAATGCACTGCTACACACCACTTCACTTTTATCGCTTTCCGGCATTCATTTTTGCCTACTTTGCTGCTGCTTGTTCTTATTCCGGCGCTTGTTTGTGCTTGTTTTGTTTTTGTTTTGTTTCTCTGCTTTTGTTTTTGTTTTTGTTTTTTCTGTTTTGTTTTTGTTTTTCTGCTTTTGTTTTTCGTTTTTTTTTTGTTTTTCTGTTTTTTTTCTTTCCATTTCCGTTTCTGTTTTTCTTTTTCTTGTTTTGCTTTTGTTTTTGTTTTATATGGATGCAGTTTTGGTAATTTCAGGAATTAAGACTTTTCGTTTCGCTTTTCAAATGGGCTAAAGTAAGTACATACACACCCCTGCAACGATCAAGCGCGCTCGCATGAATTTAAGTTGTAACGTGTATGTGTGTATGTATGTATGGACTCGTAATTACTCGTCGTAAATTCGCTTTTCATGTGCACTCATTATTGTTGCAATTACAATATGGTAAAACAGCCAAACTTTTCTGCGGTGTGGTGTGTATGTATATGTTTCGTTTGGTTGGTGGATTGTGCAAGCGATGTCCTACCAACAGCAATACCACCAGCACAGCCACCGCCACCACTAACAAACAACAACAACAACACAAATAACCGCGCGGCCTATAAACACAAGCGACCATCAACATTTATACACTTACTTTTTGGAGCGGCTGCTGCTTCTTGTTTTTGTTTTTGTTTTAAACTTTTGGTTTTTATTTTGTTGTTTGTTTAAAGTTTTCGTTTTTCCCTTGCCGTTTTTGCTGCTGTTTTTGTTTGTAATTTTCACATTATGTGCTTATAAGCCTAGTGAATGAAGAAAACTTATGCAAAAATTTATTTTAGGTTATGTTATTTTAAACCAAATTTACATACATAACAAGTAAGGAAGCCTAAGTTCGAGTGGAATCGAACATTAGATACTCAGCTGTATGCTTTCATTGTTTGTTTGCGTTTGTTCGATATAGGGTGTATTTTATATAAAGCGAGTGCCGCATAAAGTGGGCGTAGCCACGCCCATTTTCAACATTTTTATCAGTCATCCAACTAAGCATATGAATATTATTTTTTGTGCAAAATTTCATTCCTTTATGACTTCTAGTTACAAAGAAGTCTTGTTACAAATTCCCAAAGGGTGTTCCAGAAATATCTTTGTTAAAAAGTAGGCGTGGTCATAAACCGATTTCAATAAATTTTTGCGTGTCTATTAACACACGTTATAAAAGTGTATAAACCAAGTTTCGTCATAATATCTCAATTATTTGTCGAGTTATGGGCTCCGAAATCTCGTTGATTCCTTTGTCTGAAAAGAGGCGGTGCCACGCCCATTTTCCGAAATTTTTCTATTTTTTGTTTCCGATCTATTGTAGGACTCATGCCACAAAATTTCAATGAGTTATCTTTATATTTGACAAAGATATCGCTTAAAATGTTTTTATTAGGCCACTTTATAGTTCCCATATATAAAAGTGGGCGTGGTCGTCAACCGATTTCGCTAAAATTTTGAGTATGTATTACTACAAGTAGTGAAAGTGTATAGACCAATTTTCGTCATAATATATCGATTATTTGTCGAGTTATGGGCTCAGAAATCTCGTATATTTCTGCTTCTAAAAGGAGGCGGTGCCACGCCCATTTTCCAAAATTTTTGTATTTTTTGCTTTACGTCCATAGTTGGACACCTTCCATAAAATTTCAATGATATATCTTTATATTTGACAGAGATATCGCTTAAAATGCTTTTATTAGGTCACTTTAAAATACCCATATATAAAAGTGGGCGTGGTCGTCAACCGATTTTGGCAATTTTTCGTCCAAACATTTGCCTAAGTGAGTATATCACGCCTACCAAATTTCATCGATATATCTTCAATGGTTTCTGAGTTATGACTCATAAAACTTTCAATGTTTGCCCCTTAATAAGTGGGCGTGGCACCGCCCATTTTCCAAAATTTCACCATATTTCTTCATAAGGGCCCGAGCTCAATACGTGTGTGAAATTTTATCACTCTAGCTCTATTAGTGACTGAGATACAAAATTTCCGATTTTTACTATATAGGGGAGGTGGGCGTGGTCATGGTCCGATTTCGCCCATTTTCAATACCATCCGTTCCTGTCTTGATACCAACTTACATTTCAAATTTCATCAAAATATCTCAATTTTTGCGCGAGTTATCGTGCGCACAGACGAACAGACGGACAGACGGACATACGGACGGACATGGCTCAATCGATTTCTCTTTTCACCCTGATCATTTTGATATATATAAGTCTATATCTATCTCGATTATTTCATTCTGTTACAATCCACCGTTAGGAAATCAAAACTATAATACTCTGTGTACTAGTACAGCTGAGTATAAAAATATACACACACACGCGCAAATATGGCACAATTAAACGCTGTTACATACATACATACATACATACATACTGTGTGCATAAATAAGTATGTATGTACCTACGAAACATAACTTTATAAAATTAGTAACTGGGTTTTCGGTCTACAAACACACACACACATACATATGTACATATACTCGTACTGATATAGTTTTATGATTTTAAATTTTTGTTTTAAATTTGTTTTCGTGTTTTCTCATGTACTTAATTTCTCGTTCTTGTTTTTTTTTGCAATTTTTACAGAGCGTAAACTTTTCGTCGGCATGCTGAACAAAAAGTATAATGAGGCCGATGTAAGGAAGCTGTTTACGGGCCATGGCATCATCGAGGAGTGTACGGTGTTGCGCGACCAAAATGGCCAGAGCAAAGGTTGCGCTTTTGTTACGTTCGCAACGAAGCATAATGCCATTGGTGCTATTAAGGTGAGTGTTTAAATATGCACTTATGTACTATATACATATATGTATGTATGTGCATTAAGGTGGAGTGGAAACATATGGAGATTTTTTTTATTCTTTTTTTGAACGTACCAGCAATGAAAAGTTGCCTTTATACGAGTTAATGAACCCCACAAAATTTTATGGCGATAGGATGACGTTTTGAACTGCCCCCAGCCCCGCAATGTTGAAAGCAATAAGCACGATCTGGTACAAATATGAAATCTTGAAAATTATAAAATCAAAAAACGACGTATGAGGATTGATAAACATGGCTAAGCTGAGTATTAAAGTTATTTTTTTTTTTTAAATTAAAGGGAATCAAAACATCTATCGAATGGTATGAAAATATACGAAATCGGTTCAGTAGTTTTTAAATAATTGCAATTTAAAAAATGCATAATAAACTTTGACCTTTAATAACTTTTGTTGTTGTTTCCAAAAAAAAAATAACTTTAATACTCAACTTAGCCATGTTTATCAATCCACATACTTCGTTTTTTGATTTTATAATTTTAGAAATTTCATATTTGTACCAGATCGTGCTTATTGCTTTCAACTTTGTGGGGCGGGGGGCACCTCTAAACATGCGAGTAGGTCAATAAAATTTTACAGGCTTATTTTTAGGGTAGAAAGGTGCCGTTCTGGCTTTGGAACAAATTGAATTTCCAAAAAAAAAATTTCACTCCACCTTAATGTACATATGTATATTCAGGTGTGTGTATATAAAAAACATATGTAAATACCTACTTAAGCAAAGAATTGCGCGTTTAAAGTCTTCTGAAAAGTGTGCAATCCACCTGAACATCGGCAAACGTACAAATAAACATCCGGCTAGAATTGGACATGTAATAACTTGCGACAAACTAATCCTTTCTGGAGCAATGCGGTAAGCGATAGTTGCAGTGATGCATCAGAATAGCCATTTTCAGCTGTTATGGTGAATATGTAGTCCTCAGTGGTGTAGTTGTGTTTTGAAAAGACTGCAGATGTCAGATTTTTGGTGGATAAACACCTTAGCTCTTGGTTTGGGGGAAAACTTTCAAAAGCTTGTAGGCAAATTTAGTGTTGGTGCATTGCCGTATCTTCGTGAAAAGTCGTCCAAAGAAGGGGATGAAGAATAAGGAGAACAAGAAGAAGCAAAAGGCAAAGACGTGGAAGAACTAGAGGAGGACAACCCAGCGGGTTAGGGAGCTTAGAATATATATACCCGTGGTAAGAAACGCCTGTCGTAAGAGGGGACTAAAATTCAGCGGTCGAGGAGGTTGACAATGACCAAAAAATCGTTCGCACGGCATTCGGGCTAGTGGCAGAAGCGACTAGTACCCGAGCATACCGGATTTAGGTGGGAAAGGACTGTTACTTCCTTTTTTGTTGCTTGATTTCTGTTACTTCCCCTGCACTCCCCAAAACCTTCGGGGAGTGTCTTGGTGGTTACAACGACAAAAAACTAGAGGAGGAAGAAAAATAATTTAATAACTAAGAAGAAGAAGAAGAAGAAGAAGAAGAAGAAGAAGAAGAAAAAGAAGAAGAAGAAGAAGAAGAAGAAGAAGAAGACGAAGAAGAAGAATTTGAAGAAGAAAATTAAGAAGAACAACGACGCAAAACGAATAGCCCAACAACAGTACTGAACGCCATACACATCCAGATAGTTCGTGGTCTCAACCGAAAACAGCGCTGCGAGAGAACGGTCCTCGTGGCGCTTGAACTGGCGAAAGCCTTCGACACAGTCAACCACGCCACCCTTTGGAGGACTTTGACAAATCGCGCCTCTTACAAAGACTAAAAAGGTGTGCCGCGAACTACCTGAGTGGTCGACAGGCATCGGTGGACTTTAGGAACCAAATCTTAAAACCTACGAGAATAAAGCAGGGAATCCCGTAGGTTAGTGTCCTGTCCTCCCCTGATATCCAAATATTATTTCTCTCTCGCCTCGCACGCCCACCCGATGGAGTCAACCCGATCTCCTACACCTACGACTGTTCCATCATGGCCTCTGGCACCGACATAACGGTAGGGGAATATAACCATCCCTAACGTAAACAACCCAAAAATTGTGGGTGTTACCCTCGACAGTATTGGCTCCTTCTCCGCGCATACGACCGCGATTGTTAACAAGGCCCAAAGCCGTAACAGAGTGCAAGTCGCAAGTTGGCAACACTTGCGGAAAAGGCAAAGAAACCATCACCGTAACATGCAAAGCAATCGGCCAGCCGGTCTTTAAATATGCGTCACCAGTATGGCCACCGGGGATTTCCATAACCCATTGGCAGAAACTCCAGGCCTGCCAAAACTCAGCCCTCTGGACAGCCACAGGTAATATCCTGGTAGCGCCAGAACATCGCCTACACTATGAGGCTCAGTTACTCCACGTCATGGAACATATAATAATGCTAAGGAAGCAGTTCCTACTGATATGCTACCACAGGGGCTGTCCTGATTAGCCACCTGCTACAACCAGAACCTTCCCTGCGGCACATCTGGAGCCATCTATTCAACCACAGACCCAGAGGTTGAAAAATATATAAAACAGCACTTAGACGCAGCGGCTTACAGGCAGGCCATAAAAGAGAATACGTAGCCAATTAAATTCTACAAAGAACACACTCGAGCAAAAGCGGTCAATGCATTCTGCACCTATAAAAAGATGCAAAAAGATGCCTTGCAAATGATCCAAAACACAATCCAGATTAGTCGCATTGTTTTTTATTTTTTTAATTTTAATCTACATATGTACATATGTATGTACATTCATACAAGAGCAAACATGTTTAAGCTCAAAATGCCCATTTACCCACCACATACCACTCAACCACTTGCTTCTCTAGCCACCACTTGTGGTATGCCACAATGCTCAGCCATTGAGCGCACAAAAAGGGTCATGTGATTTGGTTGGGGGGCAGAGGTAGAGAGGTCGGACTCAAGTATTTAAACATGCAAGCCATACGTACAAACATACATGCATAAGTGCACTTGTACTTGCACTTGTTGTTTGTGCGCTATATGGCACATAAAAAAGAGCGCGGCAAATTTTTAAAACAAAAAGGGCCAAAACAAGTTGAATAAAAGAAATAAAAATAAAATAAAAATATAATAATACTTGTAAAAACATACGAAAAGTCAACTTTTACGCAAAGACAACGTTCTTGACGTGTTTTTATTTTTCTGTTTTTGTTATTCACCGAAATCATAACTGTATACTATGTGCTTTTTTTCATTTCTTTTACACAATTTCCAATGGTGAGTAAAATGTAACGGAAACCGGAAACTGAAATGTCGTTGGCAGAAGTCTGCCCAACCAACTCGACTACACTCAATTCGACTGCAGTCAACCCAACTCGACTCGACTTTCTTGCCTTGGCTTGCACACAGACATAGGCAGCCCATACCACAATTGTGGGAAGTCGATTCACACGTATTCTTAGGGTGAAAACAGAATCGGAACGTAACGACACGACATTGCGACAACGACAGCCTGTCAAAATTAAAACCCATGCATTCTTATGAAAGCAATTATAATAAAGACGACGCGACACGACGTCGTCCACCGACAAAATTACGTTGTCGTCAACTTAGGCCGATTTCTAATTTTGGTGACGACGACGAGCGGACGATGAGTTGCCACTGCATTATAAAATATGAAAATTTTGACAACTTAATAAATCTAACGAAACTTTACAAAAAAAGCAGAAGTATTTATACACAACCAAATGTAATAACAGTTTAAAGCATTCAATTAATAAATTTAACTACTTAATTTATTATTTTACATTAAAAAATTACGATCTGAACCAAAAACTTTTTAGCTGTGAATGAAAAACTGTAATGTGGCAGCAACGAGCCTTCTGTAGGGGCGGTCGTTGCCGCATTTATTATGTTTCAGTCGCTGGCTTCGCACCGACATTTTTACGTCAAGGTACTGTCGTTGTCGCAATGTCGTGTCGTTACGTACCGATTCTGTTTTCACCCTGACTCTCTTCATCAGTCGTTTGCCAACTGTCGAACGATAAACATTGTGCCTGACTATGTCGCTTCGGGGTTGAACGCAAGCATTGACTTTATACAGGTAATGTATGTATGTATGTCCACAAATAAAATGCCCGGCGAGAAATTTTATATGATGGAAATGTCTTCGGCGATATGCAATGCCTTTTTTGCTATAAAGTATTTAAAAATAATACAAATGATTATGCACTACAAAGGCATTGCGAAGTATTTCACAAAGAGTTTTTGTACTCTTATTTGGATGACTTTTGTCTTCCAAACACTCTGTTTTAGCCAACTACCCTTTAATTTTTTTCAGAAGAGCTAATTTTTTTTATTAAAACTTCTTTTCCTTTCTCGGCCCCATAATCCCTAAACTCTTCAACACTACAGCAACATCAACAAAAACAACAACAACGGCAAAAAAACAATAAAAAAAAAAAACAAAAAACCAACAAAATCGAAAAAACAAACAATGGGCGATATTAATAAAATCCAAGCAAATGCTTTTACTCAAAATTTCAGAAATTTGACATTAATTTGTATGAAACAAATTTCAAAATTTGAGTAAAAGGTCTGAAATCTTAAGCAAAAGCAAATGCTTGGCTTTTATTAATATGACCCAATACAAAAAAAAAACAATAACAATAAAAAACAAAAACAACAAAAAACGAAAAAAGGTTCTACATATACGTATGTATATTCCACTTGAAGCGGATCAATTTCCTACTGGGGTGCGCATGCTGAGAACTTGTTTTGTTCTCACCAACACAACCTCATTTCAGATTTCGCCGACCACTGCTTGCACATCACTTAACTACACTTAACTACAACAATAACTACAAAAATAGCCACAACAATAATAACCACAGCAATTTAATTGTTTGCACACTGAGAGAAAAAAAATATATGGAGGGGTCAAAGAAATTGTTTACCTATTTTGAACACTACTTTCTTTGTTTTGAGTAAATTTTCCTTAAAACATGTTAAAAGGTTTATAAAATATTGTTGTTACATGCGTTACCATGGTTTCATATACTTGTTTTGAAAAAATTCATACATTAAAATAATGAAAAATTCTTTAAGCGCCATTCCATTCCCAACTTTCCTTGTTTTGAAGACTTGATTTCTTTAATTTTGAGAAATTAAATTCCCATACAAATCCCCATGGCAACGAATTTGTTTGAAAGTTTTTTTATGTTTTTTCCACATTTTTGAGAAAATTTACACAAAAAAAGAAAATTTTGTATTGGAACGCGTGTTCAAAATAAGGAAAATTATGTCTTTGATCGAGAGAAATTTTTTTTTTTTGAGTGCAGGCGATTGCTTATGCGAGCGAGTCAATGTAAGAAGAGCCAGAGAAAGCGCAAAGAGTGTTTGAATGAATGGGAGAATACGAATTAGGAGCAGTGTTGCCGCAGTCCCAAACAAAAGTATTATCACAAATTGATACTTTCATGGTCTTTTTTGTATCAACGAAAAGTTTTTGAAAAAAAAATAAAATAAAATAAAATAAAATTAATAAAATAATCTGCTTTCACTAAAAAAGGCAAAAATAAGGAATATTTCTTAAGCGCCATTCTATTCCCGATTTGTCCTTGTTTTGAAGATTTGATTTCTTTAATTTTGAAAAGTTGAATTCTCATGCAAATAACCATGGCGAAAAATTTATTTGAATTATTTTTGATGTTTTTTCTACATTTTTGAGAAAATTTACTAAAAACAAAGAAAATTTTTTATTGGAACGCGTGATCAAACTAAACAAAAATATGTCTTTGATCGAGAGAAATTTATTTGATTGTTCGGGTATTTTAACGGTGATATCGTTATTTTTACTACATTTAAAAATATAAATATATAAAGATAATGGATTTCAGCTTAAATTTTATATGCAAATGCAGAGGAATACTTACTCAAAAAAAAAAAAAAAAAAAAAATTACTCAGATTATGGAAACGTGGGAATGATTTGGCGCTAAAGACATATTTTTATTGTTTTGAAAACAATTTTCTTTAAAACTTGGGTTTTGCTCCTTTATTTGAAGAAAATTGTACATCAAAACAACGAAAATATGGCTTTAGAGCCGAACCATTCCTACTTTTCCATAAACCGAGTAAGTTATTTTTTCACTGTAGGTATAATTTTAAATTTTTGGCGGCCTTCTGTCAAAGAAATTCGATTTAATACAAGATAATCACAAAAGGTATGTATTAAAATAATGGTTAACATACAAAAATTCAAAATTCCATATAAAAACACGTTAAAACTGCTCAAGAAAATTTGATTAGTCAAATTTTACGAGTTTTTGTCTTTCTTGGCTTAAACTAAAATTTGTTTCTTTATATGTATTTTCAATTCTTACATGTCCATTTATTTTAAAGTAACAATAGTAAATTAGAAGATGAACCCATTTCTTTTTTTTTTTTTTCAAAGATTTTACAGATAATTTTTTTCGTGGCATTCACAGGTTGTTAAAATTTTTAAGCAAATCTTAGAAATGAAAAGGAATAAATTAATATTCTTTGATATGGATTAAATGGTATCAAATTTCATTAATATTATTTGATGCCGATTAGAGGGGTATACAATTTGTTCTAAGCCAAAATAAAATATAAAAAAGAAACACGTAAGAACTGCTAAAGGAAGTTTTGCTAGTCAAATTATAAGAGCTTAAACTAAATATTTTTTCTTTGTATTTTCAATTCTTATATGTCCATTTGTTTTAAAGAAATAATAATAAATTACAAGATGAACCCATTTTTTCAAAGACTTTTACAAATGATTTTTTTCATGGCATTCAGAGGTTGTTCAAATTTTTTAAGAAAATCTTAGAAATGAAAAAGAATACATTAATATTCTTTAATATGGATTAAATGGTATAAAATTTCATTAATATTATTTGATGCCGATTAGAGGGGTATACAATTTGTTCGAAGCCAAAATAAAAAGTATGTCCGTATCTTTGACTTAAAACCAAAGCTGCAAAATAACGTTATTTTTAACAATAAACAAAAAAAATTTTGTTTCTGTTGAAATATTCGATTTTATAAACGTAAAAAGCATAACAAAATCTATTTTGTTTCAGCTGTTATCAAAAAAAAATTAACAAAATTGTTTTTGTTTTGATAATTATCAAAACAATTATTTCAAAAAAATATTGTTTCAAATTTAAACAAAAAAATTGACTTTTCAATAATTTCGTTTTCTATGAAGAAAAAAAATTTTACATATGTTTGTATGTATGTACATACGTACATAAATAAAAACAAATACAATTTTTGTTAATTTTTTTGATATCAACGAAACAAAATTATTCTGTTTAAAGGTTTATTGATAATAGTTGAAACGAAAAAATTTTGTTTCTGATAATTAGCAAAACAAAATAATTTTTGGATATTTTTTATTGATATTTTTTGAAACAAAATTATTTTGTTCATTTCGT